>CM064862.1:76741882-78104754 GCA_032719365.1 Prinsepia uniflora
GCGTTGACCGACACGTGGGGGCGCGTGTGAACAATGTTTTTGGTGGGACCACCACCATTCTTTAGGTTTCGACGATCCGGATCCAATGGCGGTGGTTTCGGGTCGATCGGAGATCGTTAAGTTGGTCAAAATGAGGTTTATTGCCTTGGGAAACGCATTCGGGCGGCTTTTCCCGGCCGGTTTCAGCCTAGGATTTCATGGTTGAATGTTAGGGGTTTAAATTGACCTTTACGAATACTTTGGACTTGACAGGGATTGTACATTTGTACCAGGACGAGGGTATACGTTCGGTTCCTAGCAGGATTGTACTGTGAGTGGGCCCGATTTCATTAAACCCTTGCATGCTTAAATGTTTTCTGATTTACTTATATGTTCACATGCTGGAATCAATAAATGGTTTTGATGATATTGAAATTTCGGTTATGGCACGTTTCACGGTATTTGGACATGAGACCCATTTGATGAAACGTAACGATCGGTTCGGATTTTACCTATGTATACATATATGTTTTGCATGTGGATATCAATAAAATGTATTTGGTACTGCACTGTATAGATCCTTCCATATGATACTGTCTCCTCCGGATGAGGTACCCCGGAGTGGTCACGGACGTCTAGAACGTCCAGCGTCTATGACGCTAAGCATCGGGGATGCTGTAACCGAACAGGGTTCGGGATTGTGACCTTATTGGACGTCAGGGACGTCAGACATCGGGGATGTCGGGATTGGAGTGTATAGTGCAGTGGCTAAAATTATGTTTATGGTTTTATTATATGCCTTATGGTTTATATTATATGATTGATGGTTTTAAATTCGGTTGCATGCATGTTTGGAAAACGGAGGGGTAAATTATATGTTTTACTTATCAAATGATTTTATAAACTTGAGTTTCGGTCCACTCACCCTTAATGTTTTGGTAACCCCTCCAGGTCGTGCTAACGAGGTAGAGGAGGAACCTGAGGCTGAGGCATAGATCCACTTCTGCGTACCTGAACCCCTGTTGGGCGGTGTACCCGCAGGTTTATGTTAGAGTCGTGCTCGCAACTTGTAGTTTGGATTGCATCCCTTGTCTGACATCTGTTTATTTCGGATTTGATGTAAAACTTTAATTTGGTTTTTATGCATTTGAACGTTTAAGGTTAAAACTGGAACATTATTTTGGGTGTCAGACGGGAGCAGGGCACGTCCCCATGTGGTCCCAGAAAGGATCGGGGTGGGTCCTGTCACCTCACCTGTCAAACTCGAACCAAAACTCAGAGAAACCCAAGTTCTGAATTTCGGCCACCCGTCGTCCTTCAAGCCACGGGTTCGAGTTCTAAACCTGAACAATGACTTCCTGAAGCTGTTAGTGTCAACAAAAACACTCAACCAGTTGTCAAAACTCACGACTTTAACCTAGAACATTTCGGGAAAAACAGGGGACCTGAGAACCTTACCCATATCTGCTCACCGCCGTGAGCTCCGCCGTGGCCCTGCCCATCCTAGCGTCTCTCCTCCGGCTCCTAAACAGTTCCTCAGACCCAGGTAGCTCGATTTGATCACTAGTGTTTGTACCACGACTTTGACTCCCTCTCTGTTTCACTGAGCTTCTGCTCACTACACACACACAATCACACTTCAACCTTCACTAAACCACAATCAAACACTCACTTAAGCACCCTTGATCACTCACTCAAGCCAACACACACTCACACTAAACACTGATCGATTCCTCATCTCTGTTCTTCAGTCTCTGTTTTCCCTCTTCACACACAAACACGACTAAATCCCATATTGAACCCTGTAGAAGCCTCTAGCCAATTGCCACATGTCACAGTCCTGTGGTCCCAACTCAAAATATCCAATTAAATCCTGGACACTTGTCCTCATCAGATTTGCACAATTCCCAATGTGCAAAAAGACTAAAATGCCCTTATTTGTGAAATTTACGGTTTTACCCTTGACCGTTCTAGACCCGTATCTCGCTCATCCGACGTTCGGTGAAAGTATGCTGCTGTCGTTGAACTCAGGACAACGAGATCTACCTAACGATCCTCGGTCTACGTGTAAAAACTCTATCGTGTGAAAAGTCAACTTTTCCCCTTCGTTTACCCAAATTACGGTAATGCCCTCAACCTTCCGAACATCATAACTTCCTCCTCGAATGTCGGAATCGGGTGTGCCACCTGTCTACGGACTCGTGACGTCCCAAACTACGTCACAGTCATCGGTTAATGCCCAATTGATTGTCCGAACTAAAAGTTAACAATTTGCCCAACTTAGGGGCAAAATCGTCATTCTGCACCCATCTTCCAAAAATCACCAACTAACCACCGAGTAACTCAGCTAAGCCGTCACTAATCACTTCGCTAATCTCGACTCCCGGGACGGGTCGTTACAATCTACCCCCCTTAACGAATTTCGTCCCCGAAATTCCACTACTCGTACCTCACACCTGGGATCTCCTGTCCGGTGGTCAACTCTTGCCAACAACAACTGCTCTGACTACCTGTCGGGATAAATCAACAAAGTCCTAAAGGCACTCCTAGATTGTGGGTTCTCTTCACTAACCTCATATCGATCAGTTATAGTCACTCATTTCTCAGTTCCTTCCGTCATCCTTCAACGGACCTCACCATAGCACTTGCTACACTCGACGTCACCAAGTACTGCTCTACTTCCGAAGACACTACAAGTTAAGGGAGGTTACAAATCCAGGTATTTCAACCACAAGTTTCCCAACTCAACTTTACTAGCCATAGGGCTTCTCATCTTCTACAGATCACAACCACGCTTCCACTGCGCTACTCTGATCAACCCACGGTATCCTGACCGTTCGTCCTGGTTCATGACCTACCCAAGGTCATCCTTACCTTGCTCGGCATACGAACCCTCGTCCAGAGTCATCCACCAAGCAACCACTGCCTCGACTGCACCTAGCAGCACCGTCTCCAAACCGGCCGTAAGTCGGCCCAAACCACAAGGACTACGATACCACAAACCCCAACTCACAGTAATCCCACGGGGTACCTCAAATCACCCTCGTCGTCCGGGTTATCCAAACCCGCAATTACCACTGGCTCACTGCAGACTTATTACTCGGGTCGTCACACCCGACTAAGACCATTCCTTATCGTGACTCTACTCACCAACATCAACCAGTATCCATTACTAGGGGGAAAAATCCCTCGAATCTCAACGTAGTTCATAAACCCTGCCACTCAAGGTATCCGGCTACTCGTAGCCGCACAATTCCAAACTCAACCCAACTGACCAACGGTCACCAATCCATCTGATCAACATCCAAACGCCATCCGGCCCAATCGGCCACCATCAACTGGCCTCCTCGGCCACGTATCTCACTAGCACAACGAGCTACTCTCAGGCCCCTCAGGCCGACCAACTTACTCATCCCTAGCTCACCGGCTACCTTCCAGGTTAATCCTGTCAGTGCATCTCTGACCCTTATGGTCCATCCATCAAGCAAAACTAGTGCCAACACACTAACCGTTCCGGCCTTAAGCCGACATACGTCTTACCTCGCATCGCATATCGAGCGACTAGCACCCTCAAACGCTGCTATCTAACCACCTCAAACATACTATAAATGTCGTATCCAGGTTGCTGTCGGGATGTTCCACATCGAGACATCACATCCACAATAACAACACACCACCCAAGTTAACGAACCTACGACTCTGGGGATCAAACCTCGCGCAGAACATACGAAACCTTGCCCTGATACCAATTGTCAGGACCCACCCCTAATCCCCCCGGATTAAGGGCTAAATCCTGATCCCGTCTAACTTATGTATGACACGAAGGCTAAAATGGCGTCCAACTTTCATGTGACACGTAAGTCGGACAAGGGATTCTCGATTCGACCGTCCAAAAACTTCCGAACTTCCCAGAGTGCGCAGAGTCTATTGTGGATCGTACGTGTGTTGTCTCCGTCTCTCTCGACTAACAGCCCGCATCGCAACAACCTGAAGGGTATCGAAAATACGAAAAGACTGTGAATGGAAAAAAATAAAGTATAAGTTTAAAAACATTTCATAAAACAATGACATTTATACCCTCCGTTTCAAAACCAATGCATGCATATTAATTTCATGTCATCAAACCATTCAATATTCCGGTTAAACAAACCATACAAGAAAAACCGAACACAAGTTCCTTTTTCCAAATCCCAGGCCTCAGCACAAAACCATCGAAAACCATTTCATTCGGGCATAGCCCAAAACCTCAGAAAACCATGATTGAAAACCGAACACATTTGCAACCACATTTCCATCCATCGAACCTGCTGAATCTATCCGAGTCTTTAAACTCAATCCAGGCCTCAATATAATCTGAGTCTTTAAACTCCCCATTCTTTAAACTCAACAGGCCTACGGGGGAAAATATCAATATCCGAGTCTTTAAACTCTCGAGTCTTTAAACTCAATCTGGGTCTTTAAACCCAATCCGGGCTCGTCCCCCGTCAATCATAATCTGGGTCTTTAAACCCAGAACCAGATCCAGCAAATCCAATCCAAAACCATTTGAAAACCCTTGTCCATTTCCGAATCTGAATCCGCAATCTCATCAAGATCCTGAATCCAAACCCAGACTCATGTCCAGCTCTTTTCCAGATCCGAGTCAGCAACCATCATTTCGTAAGCCGGCATCCGGAATAACCATTTCGAACTCAAACCCGGAATCCACTTCCAAGTCCCGAATCGAATCTCGAATCGTCATTCGGAATTCCGATTCCAAAACCCGAAATCACGTTTCTCAAAACCACTTTTCTGAACTGGGCTTCAAGCCCGAAATCACTTTCCAAAATCCTTTTACTTTATTTGAAATCAATTCGTATTTCAAATCCCGAAATCAAATCCCTTTTACTTTCTTTGAAATCAATTCGTATTTCAAATCCCGAAATCAAATCATTAAAACCAGGTTCAACCACAATATCCATCCAAATCTCATAAAACGTGAAATACCGTAATTTCCTCGAAAAACGTGTAAAACCCATAAACCATCACAATCATAAATCAAATCATAGAATCAAGTATATAAAACATATAAAAACATATATGCATGCATCAAGAGTTAGAAAGCAAAGTCCACTCACAGACCATTTTGAAGTCCCCTCGATATGCGCGCACTTACGCCGTTCCCGGCTATTCCACTATCCTCGACTTTCCCGAACCTGTCCAAATCCCAATATAAGGTCACTAACTACTTCACAAAGGTCATACTAAAGCCCCATAATTTTCCCGTATTTTTAACTATTTTTAACTGAGGCCTAAAACCTTCGGACCTCTCGAAACATATCGAGACGATGTCCAATCGTCTCGAAATCAGTGCCAAAATGTTCGTTACGTTAATTACTTTAAAAGTTGTGTTGGAAGATTTCCCAAACTACCCCTCACGCGCCCTCACGCGCTTCTAGAAGCTTCTGCGCGTGAGACCCACGCGCGTGAACAGTGTCGTCGTCAACCATATGTGAACCCAGTTCACCTGGTTCAAACCGGTCCGGTCCAGCCGTGAACCGGTGTTTACGGTTCCTTATAATTTTCCACCCGTTTTCAATCCTATCTTCACTACAAGGTTCGTCCCTTTCCAAGCAAACGATTTAAGTAAGAAAAACACGAATTAAAGTCCTATTCCTCACCTGTCAAACTCGAACCAAAACTCAGAGAAACCCAAGTTCTGAATTCCGGCCACCCGTCGTCCTTCAAGCCACGGGTTCGAGTTCTAAACCTGAACAATGACTTCCTGAAGCTGTTAGTGTCAACAAAAACACTCAACCAGTTGTCAAAACTCACGACTTTAACCTGGAACATTTCAGGAAAAACAGGGAACCTGAGAACCTTACCCATATCTGCTCACTGTCGTCGGCTCCGCCGTGGCCCTGCCCGTCCTAGCGTCCCTCCTCCGGCTCCTAAATAGTTCCTCAAACCCAAGTAGCTCGATTTGATCACTAGTGTTTGTACCACGACTTTGACTCCCTCTAACAGGACCCACCCCGGTTATCGCCTCGATAATCGGGAAGCATCCTACTCCCGTCTGACAATCGAATCCAAAAGACCGGAAAACTAAATAATATTACATCACACCCATTGTCAGACCAGGGAGATTAAACAAATACATCCGACTGGACGTCAAGTCCACAGTTTCACAGAGCATAATATTACAAAACAGGTTAAAGAACAAATCCTACTCTGTGAACTAACTACTCCGCAACGGAAAACTTTATGCCTCTGCCTCTGCCTCGGCGCTAGCCCCCGAACTTGTACCACGACCTGGAGGGTAGTTAAAACAACAAAGTGTGAGTGGACCGAAACAAAGGTTTACAGAAAACAATTTAAGGAAATCGGGGTTCGCCCTCCAGTTTTACAACACGCATGCATAACCAAATATTCGAAAATCGCGTAATAACATTTGAAAACTCTTTTCCCGAAACACATGTAAAACAATTTAATATTACCAGAATCCAGAAACCGTCATTTTGAAACATCAATTGCACAAATACAGTAAAAAGTAAGTCAATAATCACAATTAAGTCGTTGGATCCATCCGAGTCTTTAAACTCAATATCAGGCCTTCCCGGGATATCAACGAGTCTTTAAACTCAAAACATGATCAATAGGCCTCGGGGGTATCACAATAACCGAGTCTTTAAACTCACGAGTCTTTAAACTCATTCCGGGTCTTTAAACCCAATTTTTGAGCCCGCCCCCGTCATCAATAAACCGGGTCTTTAAACCCAAAACCAGATCTAACATTCAACCGGGTCTTTAAACCCAAAACCATTTTTTTTAAACACAATTAACCAGGATTCATCATAAACCGTTTTCCAACATCATTCCGAAATCATATCTCGTAATAACGGGACTTATGTCCAAATTCACATGCAAATTCCAAAATATGCAATTCCCGAAATCACTTCACACTTATAATCAAAACATCATAAATCCGCAACATGCATAATCATATCCAGATACTTCATCAAAACATCATTCATGCACAAGCAAAAAATGTAACCTTGAAATGCGTGAAATACGGTAAATCTCGAAAAGCGTGAAAACACGTAAAACCGAAATATCATATCACCATCATAAAATCATATGTAAAACCATAAAATAAATAAGTAAAATAGTCATGCATGCCCGGTTTAGAAATCAAAAAGTCCACTCACGGTTTTAGGACGCGTCAATCGCGTCCCGCGCGCTCTTCCGTAGCTTCGGAAGTGTCCGGGCCTGTAAAAACGTACAAGAAGGGTTACAAACATCCTCAAATAGCTCGTATGATTTTTCCCTAATTTTCCGGATTTTTCGGCGAAATTAAACTTAGAGACTTAACCTCTGAACTCCCGAAATTATCCCGAACAACTCCTGATCCACTCGAACTCTAAAGATAAAATGTTAATTAAACTGAAAGGATTAAATCTCATGTTGACCGTGATCGGAGTTAACATCACACGCGCCGTCACACGCCGCCCAAAGTGGCTAGCGTGAAGGCCACGCGCCAAGCTACAGTACCTTCGTCCTTACCCAAATAGACTGATAAACGGGTCTGATACCCGCGGCTCAACCCGATTAGTTCACCCTTAATTCTCAATCGATTCTTCCCATTTTCAATAATATTATCTTCTCTAATCAATTAATTTTAGGTCTGCATTAACGGTTAACCTCGACTAACACCAAATCGACCCAACTCAAGCTCGAACAGTCGAACAAGTCGACGCCTGGAACTCGCCCAAACTAGCTCCATTTTCAAATTAACTTCACCAGTAGCTTAAGGGGACTTAGACGAACTCAATGGCATAAACAATTTAACTCGCCGTTACCTGTAAGTCGTCGTCCTCAACACAGGTTCCCTGCCAACCAGTCCTCCTCCTCCTTCGATTTTTGCACGGTTGTGCTCGTAGTGACCCCAGAAGTCTAACACGGCCCTTGGTTTCGTTCAACACGCCCCTCCAACTGGTTCTTCTCTAAACTGGTACCTGAGCTCCTGAGCAATCCTTGCTCAATTCACTTGATCTCGTACACGGTTATGTTTCTGCTACTCCCAGAAAGCTCTCTGTGTGTCTGAATTGGTCCCAAAACCCAAAGGAATTGAACTCTGAGATTTCCCCCCAAAAACCCGAAAATGGTTCTTCATTGTTTCTCTCAATCTCAGCCTTCACACTGATGCACAAACGACCCCAAATGAACCCTCACTTCATTCCCATACACGGTTAATCGATAGAATGGCAAACAACCCGTGGGAGACCCACCTGAGGTCTCTGAAAATGTCTCCCACGCACATAGAAGCCATGGCCATTTCTTTAACCCAGCCCGTGCTCTGTGTGGCCTCAGTCCGTTCACCAATGTCCCCCACTGCCTCAATTAACTTAAACAATGCATCTGATCAATCCACTAGGCCATAAACAATTGCACGCACAAGACACCACGACCGTGCACTCTGTTTTCCACGGTGGTGAACAGTACCCCGTGCAAAAATACCAAAATGCCCTCCAACTTCCGTGACCCGTAACTCGGTCACCCGATGTCTGTTCACGCGTGCCGCCTGTCGTTGTACTCGGGACCTCGAGACGAACCTAACGGCCTTCGAATCATGTGAAAACCAATTGTCAAACAAAAAGTCAACTTTTTCCCATATAACGTCGAAATTACGATAATGCCCCTGAACTTCCGAACATCATAACTTTCGCCTCGAGCGTCCGAATCGGACGTTCCACCTGTCTATGAACTCGTGACGTCCCGAACTGCGTCACGGTCATCGTTCAACGTCCGTTCGACCTCCCAATCAAAAAGTCAACAAATTGACCACACGAATCACAGGGATAAAACGCCATTTTATTCAATATTTTACAATATTACATTTTCAGAATGTCCGGGGCGTTACAATCTCCCCCCCTTCGTCCCGAAATTTCAAGGAAACAAGTAGGGGAATTGTTCTCGCATCTGCGCCTCGGGTTCCCATGTGGCTTCCTCCACATTCTGGTTCCTCCAAAGAACCTTTACCAGAGGAACGGTCTTCCGACGTAGCACCTTATCCTTCCTGTCCAAAATCTGCACCGGCTGTTCCTCAAAGCTCAAGTCTTCTCGGAGTTCAATGGGTTGTTCCTCCGGTACATGAGATGCGTCAAACACATATTTCCGCAACATCGACACATGAAAAACATCGTGGACCCTCGAAAGTTCTGGCGGTAGTGCTAACCTGTAGGCCACCCGGCCAATCCTCTCGGTAATCTCATACGGTTCGATATAACGAGGGCTCAACTTCCCTCGCCTGCCGAATCTCACCACACCCTTCCAAGGGGACAGTTTCAGAAATACCCGATCTCCGACCGCAAACTCAAGATCTCTAATCCGATGGTCCACATAGCTCTTTTGTCTGTCTTGGGCTGCCTTGAGCCGATCTCTGATGAGTTTGACCTTCTCGGTTATCAATTCCACCAACTCGGATTTAGTCAGTTTCCTTTCACCCACATCCGTCCAACACAACGGGGTTCTACACTGTTGTCCGTACAAGGCTTCGTACGGAGCCATCCCAATGCTCGCATGATAGCTGTTATTGTAGGCAAATTCCATCAAGTCTAGATGTGATTCCCAAGTGTCCTGCAATTGCAAAACGTAAGCTCGCATCATATCCTCCAATATCTGGATGGTCCGCTCAGACTGGCCGTCAGTCTGAGGATGAAATGCGGTACTGAAACGAAGTTTCATCCCAAAAGCCTCCTATAGACTTTGTCAAAACCGAGAAGTAAACCTCGGGTCTCTGTCAGAAACTATTGATTCTGGAGTACCGTGCAACCGGATGATCTCGTCGATAAATAACTGAGCTAACTGTGTCATCCTGAAGTTCTCTCGCACCGGCAAGAAATGAGCTGATTTCGTAAGCCTGTCCACAATCACCCAAACTCCATCGTGACCTCTGGGTGTCCTAGGAAGTCCAAACACAAAATCCATCATTAGGTGATCCCATTTCCATTCCGGGATAGGTAGTGGTTGCAAGGCTCCATAAGGTCGTTGTCTCTCAGCCTTCACTTGTTGGCAAATCAGACACCTGCTGACAAACTTGGCAATCTCCCATTTTATACCCGGCCACCAGTAGTTTTCTCGCAAGGTACGATACATCTTGGTCCCACCAGGATGCATCGCGTAGGCCGAACTATGAGCCTCGTCCAAGATCTCCTTCTTCAGTGTCTCAACGTCGGGCACACACAACCGTCCTTCTTTTAGCAAAACTTCATCCTCCCTGACTGTGAAATCTAGCCGCTCACCGGCTTCCACTTCCATCCGAAGTACACATGAGATAGGATCTTGAGATTGAGCCTCAACGATCCGATCGATCAAAAGTGGTCTCACATGAAAATTAGCCAGCAAGACACCTTGGCCATCCAAACCCAAATCAATGCAGAGTCTCAAACTCCCATCCTTTTTCTTCACAAACAACATCGGGGCTCCCCAGGGGGATACACTCGGTCGAATAAATCCCATCTCAAGTAATTCTTGTAACTGCGCCTTCAGTTCTTTCAACTCAGCTGGCACCATACAATACGGAGCCTGAAAAATAGGTTGCGTACCTGGAATCAGATCAATAGTGAACTCGACATCTCGATGCGGTGGCAATCCCGGTAAATTCTCCAGAAAGACATCCGAGAACTCCCGTACTATCGGTACATCCTCCACCCTCAATGGTGCAGCTCGTGAGTCCATCACTTGGGCTAAGTATCCCTGGCACCCCTTCCTCAACAACTTACTTGCCTTCAGGGCTGAAATCACTCCGACAGGAGTTGCTCGTTGTATTCCCTGAAAGGTGGTTTCCAGTAACCCCGGGCTTCGAAAAGTAACCTTCTTATTGACACATTCGATAGAAGCATGATGGAGCGTCAACCAATCCATTCCCAAAATGACATCAAAGTCGTGAAAGTCCAAGAGTATCAAGTCTGCTACCAACCCAACGTCACCTACCATTACGGGACACTCCCGCAACACTTGGTTCACCACAAATACATCTCCCGCGGGTGTACTCACACCCAAGTCACAGTCCAAAGCGGACACCTCTCTACCCGCCAACAACTCACAGTCCCGTGATATAAATGAATGAGTAGCTCCGGGATCAATTAAAGCACAAACATCATGCCCAAAGATCGTGAGTGTACCTGTCACAACACCAGGTACTACCCTGGCCTCCTGCTGCGTAACAGCAAAGACTCGGGCATATGGTCCAGCTGCTCGCCCACGGCCCCGGCCCCTCTGTCCATTAGCCGCTCCAGCACCACCTCCTCTAGTACTCCCAGTCCCAGAAACTGCAGCTGTGCTCCGTCCCTGCTCTGCTCCACCCCGACCTGTGCCACCACCTTGTGGCAAAGATGGACACTCCCTCCGATAGTTGCCCCGCTCGCCACAGAAGAAACAGATAACACTGGAAGCATCGCGAGCAAAACCACCACTCTGCCGTCCTGTGGAAGCAACAGAAGTAGCGCTCGCCTGCGGAGCAGCCTGCGCCCTAGGCGCTTGGAATCCAGAACTCTGATAGTTACCAGGCCTGCCATAACGATCGTTGCCTGCAGATGAGGCTCCACCATAACGTCCTTCCTTCGGGGCTCTCTGACCATACGATCCAGGATATGAATGCTCTCGACGTTGTCCACAACCAGAGTACTGTGGACGTGTCGGGAGACTGGCCTCAACCCACACTACGGCATCTGACAACTCCCGGAGAGTGGTAAAAGCTCCGGCCGTCACAATGGCCCGTATCTCACCCCGTAGGCCAAGCTCAAACCTACGACATTTCTCAGCCTCAGTAGATACAAAGGTAGGAGCAAAACGGGCTAGCATCTGGAACTTCTGCTCATACTCAGCTACCGACATGCTCCCCTGCTGGAGCTGCAGAAACTCGGTCTCCCTAGCATCACGGAATGAACGGGGATAATACTGATCCAGAAACTATTCACGAAAGGTCTCCCAAGTCACTGTACGGGCATCCCATCCCGACAACTCCAGGGTATACCACCACTCATAAGAAGATCCATCAAGTAAAAAGGTAGCCAATACAACTCGCTCCTCAGGAGGATAGTGCATCACAACAAAAATCCGCTCGAACCGAGAAATCCAACGGTGAGCATCCTCGGGATCCGCTCCACCACTAAACACCGTAGCCCCAAGATGCTGGGCTCGCTCGATCGAAGCACTCTCGGCATCACTATCAGGTCGTGGAGGGGGGTTGCGTCGCGGAGGCATGGCCGATTGTCCTTCTCTGAAAGAGGCATAAGTTAGTACAATAATCAAGGCACACCCGAGTGCCATACACGAATCATAAACCTAGGCTCTGATACCAATTGACAGGACCCACTCCGGTTATCGCCTCGATAATCGGGAAGCATCCTGCTCCCGTCTGACAATCGAATCCAAAAGAACGGAAAACTAAATAATATTACATCACACCCATTGTCAGACCAGGGAGATTAAACAAATACATCCGACTGGACGTCAAGTCCACAGTTTCACAGAGCATAATATTACAAAACAGGTTAAAGAACAAATCCTACTCTGTGAACTAACTACTCCGCAACGGAAAACTTTATGCCTCTGCCTCTGCCTCGGCGCTAGCCCCCGAACTTGTACCACGACCTGGAGGGTAGTTAAAACAAAAAAGTGTGAGTGGACCGAAACAAAGGTTTACAGAAAACAGTTTAAGGAAATCGGGGTTCGCCCTCCAGTTTTACAACACGCATGCATAACCAAATATTCGAAAATCGCGTAATAACATTTGAAAACTCTTTTCTCGAAACACATGTAAAACAATTTAATATTACCAGAATCCAGAAACCGTCATTTTGAAACATCAATTGCACAAATACAGTAAAAAGTAAGTCAATAATCACAATTAAGCCGTTGGATCCATCCGAGTCTTTAAACTCAATATCAGGCCTTCCCGGGATATCAACGAGTCTTTAAACTCAAAACATGATCAATAGGCCTCGGGGGTATCACAATAACCGAGTCTTTAAACTCACGATTCTTTAAACTCATTCCGGGTCTTTAAACCCAATTTTCGGGCCCGCCCCCGTCATCAATAAACCGGGTCTTTAAACCCAATTTTCGGGCCCGCCCCCGTCATCAATAAACCGGGTCTTTAAACCCAAAACCAGATCTAACATTCAACCGGGTCTTTAAACCCAAAGCCGTTTTTTTTTAAACACAATTAACCATGATTCATCATAAACCGTTTTCCAACATCATTCCGAAATCATATCTCGACATAACAGAACTTATGTCCGAATTCACATGCAAATTCCAAAATATGCAATTCCCGAAATCACTTCACACTGATAATCAAAACATCATAAATCCGCAACATGCATAATCATATCCAGATACTTCATCAAAACATCATTCATGCACAAGCAAAAATTGTAACCTCGAAATGCGTGAAATATGATAAATATCTCGAAAAGCGTGAAAACACGTAAAACCGAAATATCATATCACCGTCATAAAATCATATGTAAAACCATAAGATAAATAAGTAAAATAGTCATGCATGCCCGGTTTAGAAATCAAAAAGTCCACTCACGGTTTTAGGACGCGTCAATCGCGTCCTGCGCGCTCCTCCGTAGCTTCGGAAGTGTCCGGGCCTATAAAAACGTACAAGAAGGGTTACAAACATCCTCAAATAGCTCGTATGATTTTTCCCTAATTTTCCGGATTTTTCGGCGAAATTAAACTTAGAGACTTAACCTTCCGGACTCCCGAAATTATCCCGAACGACTCCTGATCAACTCGAACTCTAAAGATAAAATGTTAATTAAACTGAAAGGATTAAATCTCATGTTGACCGTGATCGGAGTTAACATCACACGCACTGTCACGCGCCGCCCAAAGTGGCTGCGCTTGAAGGCCACGCGCCAAGCTACAGTACCTTCGTCCTTACCCGAATAGACTGATAAACGGGTCTGATACCCGCGGCTCAACCCGATTAGTTCACCCTTAATTCTCAATCGATTCTTCCCGTTTTCAATCCTATTATCTTCTCTAATCAATTAATTTTAGGTCTGGATTAACGGTTAACCTCGACTAACACCAAATCGACCCAACTCAAGCTCGAACAGTCGAACAAGTCGACGCCTGGAACTCACCCAAACTAGCTCCATTTTCAAATTAACTTCACCAGTAGCTTAAGGGGACTTAGACGAACTCAATGGCACAAACAATTTAACTCGCTGTTACCTGGAAGTCGTCGTCCTCAACACTAGTTTTCCTCTGAAACTGAGACTCAGGTTCCCGGCCAACCAGTCCTCCTCCTCCTTCGATTTTTGCACGGTTGTGCTCGTAGTGACCCCAGAAGTCTAACACGACCCTTGGTTTCGTTCAACACGCCTCAAGAATTAAATTCGATTTTTCCCTCCAACTGGTTCTTCTCTGAACTGGTACCTGAGCTCCTGAGCAATCCTTGCTCAATTCACTTGATCTCGTGCACGGTTATGTTTCTGCTGCTCCCAGAAAGCTCTCTGTGTGTCTGAATTGGTCCCAAAACCCGTAGGAATTGAACTCTGAGATTTCCCCCCAAAAACCCGAAAATGGTTCTTCACTATTTCTCTCAATCTCAGCCTTCACACTGATGCACAAACGACCCCAAATGAATCCTCACTTCATTCCCATACACGGTTAATCGATAGAATGGAAAACAGCCCGTGGGAGACCCAACTGAGGTCTCTAAAAATGTCTCCCACGCACACAGAAGCCATGGCCATTTCTTTAACCCAGCCCGTGCTCTGTGTGGCCTCAGTCCGTTCACCAATGTCCCCCACTGCCTCAATTAACTTAAACAATGCATCTGGTCAATCCACTAGGCCATAAACAATTGCACGCACAAGACACCACGGCCGTGCACTCTGTTTTCCACAGTGGTGAACAGTACCCCGTGCAAAAAGACCAAAATGCCCTCAGGGCAAAAATTACCAAAATGCCCTCCAACTTCCGTGACCCGTAACTCGGTCACCCGATGTCCGTTTCACGCGTGCCGCCTGTCGTTGTACTCGGGACCTCGAGACGAACCTAACGGCCTTCGAATCATGTGAAAACCAATTGTCAAACAAAAAGTCAACTTTTTCCCATATAACGTCGAAATTACGATAATGCCCCTGAACTTCCGAACATCATAACTTTCGCCTCGAGCGTCCGAATCGGACGTTCCACCTGTCTATGAACTCGTGACGTCCCGAACTGCGTCACGGTCATCGTTCAACGTCCGTTCGACCTCCCAATCAAAAAGTCAACAAATTGACCACACGAATCACAGGGATAAAAACGTCATTTTATTCAATATTTTACAATATTACATTTTCAGAATGTCCGGGGCGTTACACCCTCTCTGTTTCACTGAGCTTCTGCTCACTACACACACACAATCACACTTCAACCTTCACTAAACCACGATCAAACACTCACTCAAGCACCCTTGATCACTCACTCAAGCCAACACACACTCACACTGAACACTGATCGATTCCTCCTCTCTGTTCTTCAGTCTCTGTTTTCCCTCTTCACACACAAACACGACTAAATCCCATATTGAACCGTGTAGAAGCCTCTAGCCAACTGCCACATGTCACAATCTTGTGGTCCCAACTCAAAATATCCAATTAAATCCCGGACACTTGTCCCCATCAGATTTGCAAAATTCCCAATGTGCAAAAAGACTAAAATGCCCTTATTTGTGAAATTTACGGTTTTACCCTTGACTGTTCTTGACCTGTATCTCGCTCATCCGATGTCCGGTGAAAGCATGCCGCCTGTCGTTGAACTCGGGAGGACAAGATCTACCTAACGGTCCTCGGTCTACGTGTAAAAACTCTGTCGTGTGAAAAGTCAACTTTTCCCTTCGTTTACCCAAATTACGGTAATGCCCTCAACTTTCCGAACATCATAACTTCCTCCTCGGATGTCGGAATCAGACGTGTCACCTGTCTACGAACTCGTGACGTCCCAAACTACGTCACAGTCATTAGTCAATGCCCAATTGATGGTCCGAACTAAAAGTCAACAATTTGCCCAACTTGGGGGCAAAATCGTCATTCTGCACCCATCTTCCAAAAATCACCAACTAACCACCGAGTAACTCAGCTAAGCCGTCACTAATCACTTCGCTAATCCCGACTCCAGGGACTGGTCGTTACACAGGGTGCTTGCCAATCTATCCTTATCTACACTTGAAACACTAGTGGAGAAATAGAGAGAAATTTTATGAAATTTAATCTAGTGTTCTGAAGATCTAGCAAACATTAATAAAATGGATAAAATTTTCCTAGAAATAGTAATATTGGCTTTATCAAAGATCAAGCAATCATCAGCAAACACAAGATTATAAACTCTAAAGCCATGAGCTGAGGTTAGAATACCAACTTGAGTTTTTGAATATAAAGCAAGGATATTAAGATGCCTTATAAGAGGTTCCATACACAGAATGAAAATATAGGGTGAGAGATGATCACCTTGCCTAATACCTTCAAGAGTTTCATTGATAAGGATACAGAAAGAAACATATTTGATGCCTTCCATAACTAGGCAGATCTAGTGGTGCGAATAGCCAAATTTCCTTAAGCAATTTTCAGTGAAGTTCCAATCTAAGAAATTATAGGCTTTCTCCAAATCTAGTTTGATTTCCATTGAGCCTTGCCTACCTTTCTTATGCTTGAAGTCATTAAATAGTTCATGAGCAATAAGTATGTTATCAAAGATAGACCTTCCACGAGCAGAGGCTCCTTGGTTGGCAGAGATACAATTTTTTAGCAAAGGTCTTAAACGGTTAACCATAACTTTGGGAATAATTTATAAGAAACATTACAGAGACTTATTGGTCTAAAATGGTGAGTAAATTCAAGGTTATCAGTTTTGGGGATTAGGGCAATGTTAGTATGATTCAGGCCCTTGAGAGAGATGAGGCTCTAGTAAAGAAATCATTAACAAAGTGAAAGACTTGGGACTTAACCACATCCCAATACCTATGGTAGAAACATGCATGTAAGAAATCAGGGTCTGGAGCTTTTAGTCCACTCCTTTGACATCAACTTCTATCTCCTCCAAAGAAACCTGCAAGATAGAGAGTTGTTAGCAAGATCATTAATACAGGGGTCAATAATATCAATGAATTGTAGAATAGGAGTATAATGTCAAGAATTTAGTTGGGTGAAGTGTTTCTTGAAGTCCAAGAAAAAAAAAATTAGCCATTCCATCATCTGGATTTATCCAGGATCCAGTGTCATCATAGATTCTAGGAATAAAGTTTTTTCCTTTCTGATTGAAGCTTAAGTGTGGAAATACTTGGAGTTTCTGTCCCCTAGAGTAAGCCAATTGGCTTTGGCTTTTTGTCCCCAGAATTTTTTCCTCAGAAAGATTGAGGGATTCTTCATCTTCTTGCAACTGGGCCTCCTTAGTGCAGAGGTAGTTAGAAGCAGGTGAGTTCATGAGTTGTTGTTGGGTAGTGTGAAGCTCGTCCCTTAGAAAATACAATATGCCAAGGCAATTACCATAAATATTTTTCTAGGACTTTGCATGGCTCATAAAGCTATGGCTTAATGTGGAAAATTGTTGAATTTGTGTTCCATACAAGTGGTTAGACCAAGATTGATTCACAACATCAATTGAGTTAGGGTGATCCATACAAATGGCTTCAACCATAGTTCTTTTCCTAGTAAAGGAGCAATGGACATTCAAAGACAGTAAGATAGGGTTGTGATCTAAGCCATGAATATGGAGATTTTGTAGGGAGCAATAGGGAAAGAGGACCAACTAGATAGGTTTAGCAAGCACTTTATCAAGACATTCATAGACATTGTATGATATGTGTGCCCATTAGTCCAAGTACAAGGAATTCACGTGGAAAGGAGAGAGGTCGTGTTCATTTGATGGATTAATGAAACAAGAGAACTTAGTCATAAAAATGTCCACAAGTTGAGCACATCTCCATTTTTTCACGAAGGTTTAGGATATTATTGAGATCGCCGATAATAAATGACTATGCCCAAACTACGCATTAAATTAAACATGTAATTCGAGTGTTATACAATTTAAACCCTTTTTGTGTAGATGTAGTATTGATAAATAGGGATCGTTCTTAACCGGGGAAATTAGGGACATTAATAATGTGTTAGTGGGAGATGAATAAAAGAATAATGAATTAAAGAATTAAATAATCAAAGAATTAACAATTTAAAGAATTAATTACTTAAAGAATAAAAGAATAAAGCATTAAAGAATAAAAGAATTAGAGAATTAACTAATCAAAGAATCAATAAATTAAAGAGTAAAGGAATAAAGAAATCAAAGAATCAAAGAATAATAAACTAAAAGTATGAAAGAATAAAAGAATAAACAATAAGAAGAATCAAAGAATAAAAGAATTAAAAGAATTAAAGAATAAAAGAATAAAAGGGGGGGTTTTAAAAAGGTTTGTAATAAGTAAAAGAATAGATAAACTAATTTTACTTCTATTCTAATTCATGTACAAATGATCTTCTTAAAACACAAATCTTACCAACACTCTAATAATTGCAAATATTAAAACAATCACGAAATTTTACCTTAATTATCTTAATTACCTTCATACATTTTTCAATACTATAAATGCACCGACAGCGGACAACACTTACAATATGATTCACCTTTTGTTTTTTACTGAATGCGCCAACAGCGATCAACATTAAGTCTCTTCAATTCTATTTTAAATGCACCGACAGCGGATAAAACACTTAACATTGCATTGAAGTATAAAGCACTAAAATGTATAAAATAACTAAAATTCATAAAGTAAGACACATGTAGATTGCATTTAACACTTACAAATATTAGTAAGAAAAACCTCACATATATTGAACTATAATCAAAACCAATAACAAAAATGAGAGTTTGAGTAAATGGAGAGTAATTGTTACACTTTCGAGATGGATGAAAACAATGGATTGTTATTCATACGATTCTCCGACAGCGGACGGAACCTTATGAAGATGGAGGAAATAACCTTGGGAAATATGGACTCAAAACTCTAAACTTTGTATTGGAGATACTTTGCCAAAGTTTCTCTCAAAGAAGGCTCAAATGTGTGCCTCAAAGAAGGTGTGTTTCAACAAGTGAATTGAAACCCTATTTATAGGTGGAGAAAGCTACCAAAAATAATATAAAAATACAATAAAAAATGTGGAATAATGGAATGATGAGTAATAAAGATTTGTGATGATGTTTAGAGGTGGTTTGAGTTGTAAAGTTGTAAAATTGGGTTGGAAAGTGGTTGGAAAGTGGCTGGAAATTGGGTGGAAACTGCTGGAAAGAAATCAGCAGAGAGCAGCTGAAAATAACTCCCAAAATTCGGTAGTCTTCTGCTGAAGGGGCGGCTGGGCGTTCGGCAGGCTTCTGCTGAAGGGGCGGCTGGGAGTTCGGCAGGCGCGCGCCGAAGCTCTCTGCAGGGCTGAACAGGAAGGCTGACGCGCTGGGCCGTCTGTTCTGGGCTTGGGCCGTGTGGATGCGGGCTGATGGGCTGAACGGCTGGGCTGGGTGGATGGCTGGGCCGAGACTTGGGCTTGCGACGCCTGGGCCGGCTGGCTGTGCGGGCTTGGATTTTTTTAGAAATGGGTTGGGCTGCACAGGATCAATTAATTAATTAATTTAAAACTAAATTAATTATTCCACCGAATTTCGTCCATATTTTATTCGTTATAATTCTGATCGAAACGATTCTTTCGCCAAAATGCTCCAAATTACAACCTTTATTTTTCTAAACATAAAAATCACAAAATAATTTATTTTATCAATTTATTTAATATTTTAATATTAAAAGTCAAGTATAAAGGGTATAAAATAATATAAAATAATGCTTATTTAACGTCCTATCAATAAACTAGGGTTTATGGTTGTTGTTAAGTTGCACTATTTCTTCCCAAATGGCAGCCTGCTTGTTCTTTTGGGGAACCATATAAACAAAGGTAGTAAGCCAAGATTTCCCAGATTTTTTATTTGTAAGTTTGCAGTGAATAAATCTAGAGTGAGAGATCAAAACATAAATACTAATCAAAAGATCATTCCACAAAAGGAGAAAGCCTTTCGATTGTCCACTTAAAGGGAACCCCAAATTACAGTTGAAGTGCAGGTTTTTAGAAATTTTATAGGCCCTAACTACATCAGCCTTAGTGTCTAATAAGCACAAAACATCAAGAGACATTATTCTAGCTAAGTAAGAGGTTTAACTCAAGAAACCTTGCCGAGAACTACCTCGGAAATTCTAGCAAATGATTTTCATGGATTAGGATTATGGGAGCTAGCAAATGCTTCCTCAAAGGTATCCATCGCCTCACGGCTCCTCTTTTTAGGATTACACCCAAGGTCTTCTTTCCTTCTAATTGAGTCCATTAGCCCAGCTTGGTCGCCAATGGCTTCCTCTAACATCCTCGCATCTTCGATGACTTGCATCATCTCAACATCCAAGTACTTCTCAATATCCACATCCTCATTATAGATGATCACTAGAATTTCTTTCGGTTTCTCCTCCACATAAAGAGGACCAACAAGTTTACCTTTACCTTCGATGGCTTGGAGATAGCTCATCCCATCTTTAACACCTTAAACTACCCAAACTTTTTCACTTCACTCACATTGGTATTTTTTGTTCTAGCACATTTCCTGGTGGCCTTGGTCCAACCATCGCCATCATTATTATTTGATCCGCTATTTTCCTGACCTCTAGTGGGAAGGCTAGTAGTACTCATGTGTAGTTTGGGGAAAACCACCATAACATCCTTAGAGATAAATTGTTGAAAACTAGGATCAATGAGGGTACCTTCAGGGAAGACAAGTGGTTCATCAAGCAATCTCGCAACTAGTAAGAAGTGTTTCTCCCACATTCTCCCAGGGCATTAGTTGTATTCATACTTCTTGTTGCCACAATAGAAGCAGTGTAACGACCCGGGAATTCTAGAAAATTATTTTTGGAAAGTTTTCCTACAAATTGACTATTTTACCCTTGTAGGTTTAAAGTTGACTTGTGCTAGAATACTTTTTCGATTTTTCGTGAGGACCATTACGTAGGCTTCAGAACCTTGAGTCCTTCGACATGTGGTTTGTTTTAGAAATCGGAGGGTAAACGTTAGTTTTTTCTCGAAAAATTGTGTTCTTAAATGTCTATTTTTATCCATTCACACTTTTAATGGTTTTTATTGACCTTTCAGGCCGTTGGGCGGAAATCAGGGTTGATTGAGAGGCGGAGACATATGCAGTGAATCAGTTCGAGTATCTCTTGTCTGACAAGTGCCGAGGTTAGTTTCGGTACTTTGGATTGCTTGTCAGGCGTGAGCAGGATCAGACACGATTATCAAAAAAATTTAGGAGCGGGTCATGCCAAGCAGCATTTGAAAAGTCTTTCATAGTTAAGGTAAATCCTTGTGCTGTCATCAGTGATACGACCCATCCCAATCCCCTCCCCCCGCCCGGGGATTAATGCGGGATGTGTCATGCTCCCGTCTAACCCATGTACGACACGAAAGGTCAGACACTCGTCTAACCCCCATGTAACACGAAGGCCAAACAAGGGATAACTCGAACTAATAGCCCATTTGGGGCTTCCAGAGCGCGCCGGGATCAGTGTCGGAATGTGATGTCTCGGTCACCGCTACAGCCCGTATCCGCGATCAACCTGAAGGGTATTAAAAACTGTAAAATCTGTGAGTGGACGAAAATAAATAATTTAATAAAACACGTTTCATAAGAAGACATTTATGCCCTTCGCTAAAAGCCATGCATGCATACGCAAATCAATTAATTTAAATATAATAAAAACCGTTTAGAAAACCAAAGTCATTTTCTTCCTCAAATCATTAGGGCCTTAACCCAAAACCATAAACCAATTGTGTGGGAACTCAACCCAAAACGGTAAATCCAAAACATATGGGCCACTGCCCAAATCCATAAACACAGAATAACCTTTTCATCAATCCAATCAATCTGTAATCCAAATACCCATCCTCAGCATCTCAGATGGCTAGCGTCCCAGACGCTTGACGTCCCAGACGTCATATCACGGTCTAAGGCTACGCGTGCCACTCGAGGTCTCTCTGGGTCAATCTCTGACATCCCAGATGTCTGACGTCTTAGATGTCTAATCATAGCAATCCAGCTCCTGAGTCACTATAAGGTCCGGCCACTCCGTGCAATGACCCCTTGCAAGCAATGCGTCGTGACTTCCCCAGTGTCTCAGACAGCTAGAGGAGACCATTCACATATCCTCGTATCAGAATGGTATATGGAAAATATTTTATAAAATCCTTTCAAAATCTTTCAAAGGGGTCATGCCCGAAATTTCCATAAAACCATCATAAATCCAAATCCATTTAGGGTCTTCTAACCCGAAATCACATTTTATAAACCACAAATGGGACTCATGCCCGATATCATGCTAAACTGGGCCTCAAGCCCGACGTCGTAAACCAACTCGGCCTCCATCTCGATATCTCATTAAATCAAATGGACTCCAAGTCCGATAATTTCCAAATCAAATGGGTCTCATGCCGGATTTCTTATTTCTAAATCTAAAACCGTTCCATAAATCCACCGTTGAAAACACAAGCACATGTAAATTCAACATAAAACTATACGCCTCGAAATACGTGTGAATACGTAAATACCAAATACCACAAATATACGTATTCAAGACATTCAAAACATGGATATAAAACATATAAAATAGTTATGCATGCATCATATTTTGAAAGCAAATGTCCACTCACAGATCGTCTTACATGCCGCCTCGATACGTGTGTCATTAGCCTCCCTGAGGCTAATCCACCATCTTCGGGACTTCCGGACCTGTCCAAATCATACCCGAAGGTCACTAACTATCTATATAAGTCCATTGGATAAAACCCCAAAACTCCCGGAAAAGTCAACGTGTCCTTGACACATTTTCCGAGGTGAAAATCTCGATTTGACCAATCTAATGATCTCCGATCGACTCGAAATCACCACCATTGGATCTGGATCGTCAAAACTCTTCGAATGACACTAGTCCCACCTCAAAATTCGCGCTCATGAGCCCCCACGTGCGTAGTCAACGCACGATCAACGTTGCTGACGTCAGCAAAGTCAACGCTGACATCAACGGTCACTATTGACGTCAGCATGACGTCATCCCTAACACCTGTCAATCTGACAAGTTTCAGTCATCTGTTGGTCCACGTGTCTGACATGTTAGTGACACGTGGCACCATCTGATTGATCCACGTCACTGACATGTCAAGCTGACTGGGCACTAAAATCATGACACGTGTCGACTTGGGATTGGGCCACGTCACCTGATAGCTGACACATGATGACGTCATCGTCTTCCTCTTCACGACTGGTCAGACCCGAATAACTAGAACTAGGTCGCGCAGACCCGCGACCTGACCCGGCTCCCAAATCCCCATTTCTAACTCGATTTCATCCATTCTTCTTCCTATGCATTCGTCTAATCCCCAGCAAGGGTTCTATCTAAATAAAATCGAGAAAAACCAACTAAAACTCACCCTGGGTCGATGAACAGTGAAGCTTGATCATCAAGCTTGGATTCCAGCCTACCTCTGTCATTTCAGCCTTCGAAAATGGCTCCCCTGAGTTCATATGAAACCTAGAAAGAAGGTTTGAACCTCAGAAACACCCAACAAACAGCCTAACTAAAAACCCATTTTTCAAACCCGAAATGGCTCACCTGCGGGTTTCTAGCCACCGTGCTCCGCCGCCCAAGTCGTTAGCACCGTCGTGCTCGCCTCACACCCCTCTCTCACTCTTATGTTAACACCACCTTTAGTAAATCAAGGTTTGTGAAGGTTGGGGTGGGTTGTGGTATTGTGTTTGGGTTTTGGGAGGTTTCAGGTTAAGGGAAACATAAAGATGTTGAAGATAAAGATGATGACCCAAATTAATTAGGGTTTGGGCCAATCAGATGGGTGACACTTGTCACTCATCTGGTGGTCCCTCACCAGATTTTTATCCAATCCAATTATGCCACATGTCGATTTTCTAGGTTTGCGTAAATAGTGTCGTAAAACGTTCTAGACCCATGACTTTCCCGTCGAACGTCCGATTTTGACGTGCCGCCTGTTTACGGGCTCGTAATGTCTCGATCTACGTAATGATCATCGGGTCTCATGCATTTGACTCCTTAAGTCAAAAGTCAACTTTGTGCCCAATTCCAAGGGTAAAACAGTCATTTTACACCGTCCGTCCTAAATCTCTCGACTAATCCCCAATTAATCACGCTAATTCTTAATTAATTACTAGACTAATCCCGAAATTCGGGACGGATCGTTCAATCAGCCCACTCAAGAATAAGGCAGCGCTTGAGGGGGAACCTAAAGTCCAATACGATACAAACTTTAGTAAAGAAGCACTTAGTTCCATAAATCATCTGGAAATCGAAACAAATTTATCAGAATAGTAGCAATTTCTTTCAGGATTTTCTCATCCAAAATGTGGAGTGGGAGGTGAGGGAATCTAACCCAAGTGAGGAGTCTAGTAGTTAGGGTATTGATAGGGTTGAGGGATCCATTTCCTCAAATGGAAGACTAAGCCCAGGTCTTTGGTTCTAGACAAAGTTGGCATCTTCCCTAGTGAATTTAATCTTGTACCATTGATCACCAATTTGGTCAATATCGATCCTACCTTCAGTTTCTTCCCAATTAGCATGACATTTGGCACGAAACACAAAAATGTCAATAAGACCTCCAAAAATAATTTCCCAGCAAGAAAAAATGCAAGTAATGGTCAGCAAGTCCAGGAGAGTAGTTGGACATTTTAAGATGGGTTTCATTTCTTTCAATGGTGAAGGTGATAGTCCGTTTTGGATGACCAATGGTTGCTAATTCTGTTTTGGTTGTTGGAAGGTACTGTTAGCAAAAACATGGTGGTTTGAGGATGAATCCATAGTGGGCAGCAAATTGGAAGTAAAGTGTTTAAGCTTAAATTTCATAGAAGCGAAAGTTAAGAGAGGTGACTGAGAAGAGGAAATCCATAAATAGTCCAAGTTCTGGTAATGTGATGATTGAGATTCGCTAGAGTTTTCCAATGGGTGAAGGAATCTTGGAGATAAAGGATGAAGTAGGTGATAAATGGCGATAGGACAGGGCGTGTGACTAGGGTATGATTGTTTTCAATACCAAGTACAAGGGATTAGGGTTATCAACATGAGGATCTAAAAGGGTTGAAGATCGATTGGCCAACCAAAACCACTGAGTTGGAGGAGTTTTATCCAAAATTAGGTGTTAGAGGCAGTCATTAATTGTCTTCACAAGGATAAGAGTGTTGTAAGGAAAACGTCTCAGTAGGATTTGGAATAAATCTAAGAGGCAATGAAGAGAGAGATTAAGACAAGTAAGATCGTAATGATGGGGGTAGTCATGCTAGAAATAGCTAAGGCTTCAGTGATCCTACCAAGGCATCTCAAGGGGAAATCGAATCGTTTGGAAAAATTGAGAGGGATTTTATCTAAGTGTGAGTGATAATGGTGATCTAACCCTTGGGTAGGCACCCATCCGTCAAATCCTTAGCCCAGAGATGGTTGATCGCATAAATGATGCCCAATGGTCATCGAAGTAGGGATTGGCTCCTAAGCAAAGGGTTAATGAGAGACATAGTTTTCTTTAGAAAGGTTGAGGGAAGGTCGTGCAAATCTTCTGAGAACTCGACAAAGCTGAGGGCCAACACCTGGTAGAAAAGATAAAGGGACACATCGTATTCCACCATTTGCTCACTTAGGGGATCACAGAAAACAATTATCTCCATCCTACAAGAGTAATCAATGCCTCAAATCTTAAAACCGGACTTCAAGAAAGAAATCCACAAATCCATGGGGAACGGAATTCAGAACACATAAACGCAGAGAAAGGGAAAGATAACTTGTGGGAGCAGCCAAGGATGATGAGAGCCCCAAGGGCCCAAGACCAAGAACCTAATTCTAGAGCAAGGCACCGAGCCTTCCACCTGACTACCCACACAACGAAGAACACGACACGGTGAAGCCCTAGCGGAGCTCGAATTGGGGATAACATTTGGGTCTTTCTATATAATTAGTTATTATTAGAAATAGTTGCACCTTTAAAATATTTTTTAAATTTTTTTGCCAAATTTTTTTTAAGATCATATAGAAATAAAACGCATTTAATCATTAAGTTATATGAATTTGCTAAATTAATAAATGTGATTAGAGGATTCTGATGATGTGTGGCTACCATTTTTTAAGCATAAAATTGGTCTTCTTAAGAAAAAATAAAGAGAGTATAAAATTGGTTGGTTTTAGAAGCAGTAGCACTCTCTTAAAGTATAAAATATTTTAAGTAAAATAACCACCTAGTATTATGATTTAATATTATTTATTTTCATATCATTCGTAAGATTTTGCATTCGACTCTCGTAAAGGGTGATGTTGATACTCAATACTTATATGTAGTCTTATTTCTTAATATTATTGTATCAAAAAAATATTTAAAAATTGATCTTGGGTTTATAATTAAATATTTATTTTTGGACAATACTTGCATTCCACCCTGGTGGTACTATCGTGTACCACCCTTTCGATTTATTGATTTGTTGTTGTACATATATCATAATCGAAAAAGTTCATTTTCTAAATCATCATGTCAAGATCATCTTTAGAGAAAAAAAAAATCAATAATATTGAAGGTCATTTTGTTATTCATATGTATCAAATAAATCAACAGTTTTGATAATAATTAAGAAACTCATGTGACATGCCTATTTATTTGATACATATGAAACACTAAACAACCTTCAATCTTATTGATTTTACGGAGATGATCTTGACACGACGATTTAGAGAATGAACGGTTCTGATTATGATATATATACAAAGAAAATTCGATAAATGGGAAGGGTGGTATGAGGAAGTACCACCAAGGTAGGATGCAAGTATTATCCTTTATTATTTTATGCATATTTGTAATTAAATTAGGGTAATATTTGCATTCCGCCCTAGTGGTACCTTCCCGTGTCACCTTTTCGATTTATCAAATTTTCATTGTACATATATCATAATCAAAACCGTTGAATCCCTGAATCATTGTATTAAGATCATCTCTGTAAAAAAAATAAAAAATCAACAAAATTGGAGATCTTTAAGTCATTCATATGTATCAACTACACGAACGGTTTGTCTTCATCTTAAGTTTTACCGAAATTGTTAATTGATTTAATACATATAAATAGTTAAACGAACTTCAATTTTATTGATTTCTCATAGAGATTATCTTGATATAAGGATTTAGAAAATAAATGGTTTCAATTATAATATATTTATAAAAATAATTTAATATAATATAAATATTTTCCAATAGACTAATCTGATATAACTAATGTAACTATGTCTTGGGAAACAAGAAATTATCATGAATTAACAATAATCAGGTGGATGTCATGTTTAATTTAAATGCTTGAATGCCAAGATAAAAAAAAAGATGGGAGGACCCTAAGGACATAAAAATGGCCCCAAAGGTCACCACCAAGTGAAGCAATAACAATTATGACATGGAATGCAAGTTACCTTACATATCATAGGTCTTGGGTCTTGTGTCTTGTGTCTTGTGTCTTGTGTCTTATCCATTTTTTACGAGATTGGACCTCAAACAAAAAACAAAAATGTATTCCTTGCAAAAAATGCAAAAGAGAAACTTCTCATTGACCGGGAATCGAAGTGGATCAAAAACTCTGAATCAGTCCCAGCCACGCCAGACGCCTTGATTTTTATGTCAGCTCATGGGCCCCATTTCCACCTAAACCCCAACTGTACCCATTGAATTCCTCTCTTCAACATGCAATAGTTTAGTCACTTAATTATTAATTTAACTGGCCCATTGGGATTGGGGCTTAATTTAATTTTTTTTAATTGGAATGGCGGAATTTGTACAATTCAAAAGATGCGAGCTTTGCTTGTGACAAAAATGGTAGCTGTATGAACTGAATTTGTATTATGTGACTTGTCCACCTAAAATGCCCGGGCAGGCGGAGGAAACGGTAAAAGGGTTCAATTTTTCATCTTTATATTCTGCGCTGATTATGACAGAGATGAGTTGATGATGTTGGAATTTTTATGCACTTGGATGATTTCGGTTGGTGGGTTTTTCTTGAAAGTGGAAGGTGCTTATTGTTAAGGCCAAGGTTGGCTTCTAAGACAAGGCTTAATCATTTGAATCTAACCCAAAAGGGCCAACACTCAAATCTAATCTTTTCTTTTCTTTTCTTTTTCACCCCCTCTCTCCTTTGCTCTCTATCTCTCTGTTATTTTTGTGTCTGCAAGTTTTTATTTTTGAGGCCAACCCAACTCACCAAATTAAGCTTGGGAAATGCGATGTATGTGCATGCATACATGGGTGGAGCCTTCATTTAATAAAAATCAAGTGGTGTTCGTTGGTATCTAGTGGAAGAATTGAAGGGGTGTGTGTTTGAAGAAAGTGCTTTTTTTGACAATTGGGTCAATCGAAATGTGCTTTTGACCTGTGCTTACTATCTCTGAAGCCTCCAACGTTACGATTTTTCCTGATTTTGTTTCTTCATTTGCTTGCTTGCTCGCCATCAAACATGGCAACCTTGAGGTTGCTGCTCTTTCTGGCTCTCTACTCTTCTGGGTTTCATGTCATCTTTTCTGAGACAAACGCCGGTGACGGTATATTTTCATCTCCTACTTAATCGGATATTGGGGTTTTGTTTGTTTGACTTTGGGTTTCACATGCGTTGACTTGAAGGGAAATATTTTTGCAATATCATGATTCTGCAGACTTGGTAGTTTATTCATTTAGTTTGCGTTTAATGCAAGTTTGTTGAAAATTTTTATTGTAAGATGAACATCCTACACATGTTTGTGTAGTTTAAGGTTGCTGATTCGATTTGTAAGTGTGTCTATTTGTGCAGCTGCTGTGTTCGTATCCTTGAAGCAGGCATGGAAAGATCTTCCACCCAGCTGGGCCAAGTCAAACGATCCCTGCGGCGACGGCTGGGAAGGAATCACCTGCAGCGATTCAAGGGTCACTGCATTGTAAGTATTTTTTTTAATTTGCTTGAATTTCGATACGATCCTTGTAGATATGGGCATTGATCAGTCACTATTTTGAACAAAATTTGACGACTCCTTTGTTTGTTTATGTGCAGGGGATTATCCGGCATGAATGTGAAAGGGCAAATAGACGGCAGCATCGGGGGACTCTCTAAATTAATATCCTTGTGGGTATCATTGTTCCTCTCCTTATGAGTTGAACCACATGCAACAGATTTTAGCTCAATCTTGATTAGCATGGTATCATCCTTTATGTAATGAATTGGAAAATGTTGATATTGCAGGGATCTTTCATTCAATCCTGACCTCAACGGGCCTCTCTCTCCGCGATTAGGGGATCTAAACAGTTTAAACATCCTGTAAGAACAAATTACCAAGCATGTTCCGTATCTGCGCCTTTTATGCTGCATAATATTTTTTGTGTTTTGTTTTGGGATCTATAAAGTTTATAAACAATGCTAATCCTTTCCTCTTTTAGGATCCTAGCTGGGTGTGGGTTCAGTGGTACCATCCCCGACGAATTGGGAAATCTTTCAGAGCTAACCTTCTTGTAAGAAGTGGAATTTATAGTGCAAACAAGGAGTCTTTTTTGTTCCCAAATTTAGATTAATCTTTGGTTCTTCTCAGGGCTCTGAATACGAATAAGTTCACCGGTAAAATACCTGCTACGTTGGGTAAACTGTCGAAACTTATCTGGCTGGACCTGGCAGACAATCAGCTGACTGGATCTCTCCCAATTTCAGACGGCATTAACCCCGGCTTAGACCAACTGTTGAAGACTAAGCACTTGTGAGTATTTCCCATTTCCCCAACTCTCACCGTTGTGAAATTCATGGAACGCTTGTATCGATTATGCTACTGCTTATCGCGTTGAATTAAATTGGTTGTCTGAACATGCAGCCATTTCAATCAGAACCAGCTCTCAGGTTCCATCCCATCCAAGCTTTTCAGCGCGGGAATGCAACTGATTCATATGTAAGTTCATCCCTTCGATCAGATTTTAATTTGCTTGGATCCCATATATCAGCTTATGTTGTTTGCTTTTCTTCATCTAACTGCTTTTCATATTTCATTCAAATGCAGTTTGTTCAATGGAAATAAATTAAGTGGGCCTATTCCATCAACAATAGGACTTGTGTCGACCCTTGAGGTTCTGTGAGTGAAAAACCAGCTTCATTTTATCATTCTTTCGGGTTAAAGTATCTGCTTCTTGACACTTTAGTGACTCGAAACAAAACATTCTTGTTTGTAACAGGCGGCTTGATAGAAATTCTCTGGCAGGACTAGTCCCCTCAAATATCAGCAACCTCACCCATGTCACTGAACTGTGAGTATCAATTCTCTAAGCGACACGCTCATGTCCTTGTACAAGGTAAATCATCTTATACATGATTTTATGCTATTTTCAGACATTTGGCCAGCAACAGTTTATCTGGCCCTATACCCGACTTATCCGGAATGGATGCCCTCAGTTATGTGTGAGTAGAATGCACGAACTATAATTTCCATTTTCGAGTTTTGTGCAAGTTCTTTTAGTGTTGTATATTGATAAGTTGTAATGATTTAACTTCAGAGACCTGAGTAATAACTCATTTGACGCATCGGTAGCTCCAAGTTGGTTCTCAACCTTACCCTCAATCACCACTCTGTAAGTCATTCAAAGATTACACTAAAACAAAACCCTGAAAACTTTTTGTAATATCTTGTTGAAATTTCTCTACGGCCATACCCAGGATTTTAGAATTTGGATCACTTCAAGGGACTGTACCAGAGAAGCTGTTCAGCATCTCATCATTGCAGCAAGTGTAAGCATAAAGAAAAGTGCTAAAAAATTGAAGATTGCATCATGGTTTTAGTGTGATATTAGGAAACTGAACATTCATATTTTTTGGACTTTTCACAGGAAACTGAGATCCAACTCGTTCAACGATACTTTAAACATGGGTGATAACATCAGTCCACAACTGAGCCTTGTTGATCTTCAGGACAATGAGATTTCCTTTATAACAATGGGTTATAAATACGATAACACATTAATGTGAGACACTTCAAGCCTTCTAGATCTTACTTTCTATGATTTTGTTTATTTTTCTCAGACCAACATTCTTAATTGTCACTTTTACATGTTGCAGACTTGTTGGGAACCCACTGTGCAACAATGGAAATAGCCAAGGTTCGTTCTGTCAACGTCCACAACAAAATACCCAGACGTATACCACTAGTCAAAATTGTGGAACCATTACGTGCCCTTCGGATCAGAAGCTCAGCCCTCAAAGTTGCCAATGTGCATATCCTTTCGAAGGGATATTGTTCTTCAGAGCTCCCTCTTTCAGGGAACTGTCAAATGTGACCTTGTTTCACACACTGGAAATGAGCCTATGGTTGGGTCTGAACCTCACCCCTGGTTCAGTCTCTCTTTCAAACCCTTCCTTCGACATCAATGACCTTCTTCAAATCCAGCTGGCACTTTTTCCATCTTCAGGAACACGTTTTAATAGGACAGAGATTATAAGGATTGGTTTCGATTTGACCAATCAAACCTACAAGCCACCACATGACTTTGGACCCTACTCTTTTATTTCAAATCCTTATACTTTCCCAGGTAATTTAATCCACATCATTACTTCATATGCGATTCCTTGCATTACAGGATTCATTAAATTGATACAAATTTGAAAACCCCAACTTATTGTTTCAGGTGCACATAAAAGTGGTCTGAGCACTGGTGTTATTATTGGGATATCAATCAGTTGTGTCGTTCTTGTTCTGGGGCTCCTGGTGGTTGGAGTATATGCCCTTCGGCAGAAGAAACGTGCAGAGAGAGCCATTGGATTAAGCAAGCCTTTTGGTAATTACCATTCTGTCATTAGTATTTTTGCAGGCTTTGAAAATTTGTTGGCTTATAATATCACTTCTCTTTTAAATCTTCCAGCTTCTTGGGCACCAAGCGGAAAGGATAGTGGCGGTGCACCACAGTTGAAGGGAGCAAGATGGTTTTCTTATGATGAGCTTAAGAAGTGTACCAACAATTTCTCAGAAAGTAATGAGATCGGATCCGGGGGCTATGGCAAGGTAAAGATTCAAGCTTTTTATCTGCATCTGTGTTGAAATTCTGCTTCAATTAGTAACTTACAGTTTTCTCTTACTTTTTTCTCTTTTGATTGGTTTATATAGGTCTACAGGGGCTTGCTTTCTGATGGACAAGTAGTAGCAATTAAAAGAGCTCAACAAGGATCAATGCAGGGCGGCCTTGAGTTCAAGACTGAAATTGAGCTGCTCTCGCGAGTTCATCACAAAAATGTTGTTGGTCTGTTAGGATTTTGCTTCGAACAAGGAGAACAAATGCTGGTGTATGAATACATGCCTAATGGAACACTTAGAGAAAGCTTATCAGGTTAGTTTTAGATTTCACTCCGAACCACATAAACTACGTGACACAGTTACAAACTTCACGCTAAGTTCTTTCACATATGATCTGCAGGAAAATCCGGTATTCATCTTGATTGGAAGAGGAGACTTCGCATCACTCTAGGCTCTGCAAGAGGACTAGCTTATCTACACGATCTTGCAAACCCTCCAATAATTCACAGAGATGTCAAATCCACCAATATTCTGTTAGATGAACATTTAACCGCGAAGGTTGCAGATTTTGGCTTGTCCAAGCTAGTGTCCGACAGTGGTAAAGGGCATGTTTCAACTCAGGTCAAAGGCACATTGGTAAGCTCTACAAAAACAAAGTGCCAATTTTGAAGAAAAAAAAAAGTTTTAATCTTTATTGAAGTTTCCATTTTTGTTTGCAGGGATATCTTGATCCTGAATACTACATGACTCAACAACTAACCGAAAAGAGCGATGTGTACAGCTTTGGGGTTGTAATGCTTGAATTGATAACTGCGAGGCAACCAATTGAGAAGGGGAAGTACATTGTGCGCGAGGTACGAATGGTGATGGACAAGAACGACGAAGAGCATTATGGATTGAGGGAGCTGATAGACCGAAGCATTCGAAACTCAGGAGCCCTTACCGGGTTTGGGAGGTTCTTGGAGCTGGCAATGCAATGCGTGGAAGAGTCAGCTGCAGATCGTCCCACAATGAGCGAAATTGTGAAAGCCATTGAAACCATTTTGCAGAATGATGGGATGAACACAAACTCCACGTCAGCTTCGTCATCTGCCACAGAGTTTTCAGCATCAAAAGGTGCTCCTAAACATCCGTACAACGAAGGCTTGCCGAGGAAGGAAGTGATTGACAGCTCTAACGCGTTTGATTACAGTGGCGGATATGGAGTTACGGCAAAAATCGAACCCAAGTAGTTTTCAGGACTCAGGAGTGTGCAGCAGAGCTTGATCTTGATTAATTCCTTCTTTTGTAATTGTACCTTTTGTTTATCTTTATATAAATATATATATATATATATATATATATGTATACAGATGCAGGCAAATGAAACATGTAGTGTCTTCATTTCAAATTATCAAATAGAAATGTAATATTTTGACGATGTTTTCTAGTGCCTTAAAACTTGGATGCAACAATGTTTATTTATTTTTTTTGGGTCTGAATCTGATGGAACAATGTTTATGTTACCACAAATATGGGGTCAAACTTTTACTAGTAGTTTGAATTTTTAGTTGTATAGCAATAGGCATGGATCACAATAGCCATGAACATTCCACTATACAAGAATCAACTACGAGACTTGACTTGAGATCCCACTGCACAATGAACATGCTATTAAACAGTGACATTGGTGACCAATTTTATTTCCTTCGATGAAAATCAAAACAAATTTAATTTGGAAAAAAATAATAATAAGGACCAAATTGAAAACCAGGTCCAAGTTTGGGGGCTTATCTTTCAATTTGCTCTACCTATTAAGAAATAAAAATTTGTATGCATCAAAAACTTGTATCATTTCTATCACATGCATGATGCATCTAAAGGTTGATAACCAGTTTTAACAATTTCTGAAAGAGACCAGTTCAATTAGAAGGCAAACACTACTACTAGATCAATATCTCAAAAAAAAACTAACAGAAAACAATGGGGGAAATTTTAATAGATTTGGGGACCTGCTGTATTTTTTGTTTTTTGTTTTTGGTGCCTACTCTGGAAATCCAGAGAGCACAATCATAAAAAGGAACTTAACTACCGAACATAAATAGAAGTGAAAAAAACTAAAATTTCATAAATATAAAAGCAAGAAAATAATTATGGAAATAAATTGAATTTGTTTTTTGCTTTTTAAAGGAAGAAGATTTGGATCTCAGCCAACCCAAAGAAAAGGAGGGCAATTAACCCAAGGATAAAGATTATAATATTATAACCAAAAAGGAGAGTGTACGGTAAGCTCTCTTGTCTAATTCTCTTCCATTCGCCGAAAAAAGAGAAAAAGAATCATCGGTGGCCTACGGGTTTGATTTTGATTAATTGAATCTCAGTGAGAGATAGACACTGGGAGCTCAGAGCCACCATCGGAATCATTAGAATGATTCATGCCACAGAGGAAGAAGCGCGTTTCACCTGTTGATGCCACTGCGAGTGAGGCTTCGCATTTGATTGCAACAATAACACTTCAAGAAGAGGAGGGGGGAGAAGAAGAAGAAGAGGAACGAGGAGGAGGGTTGGTGTTAGTTGTTGTTGATTTTGTGGGTAATTGTGGGTTCATCGGGGAAAATGATGGTAGGATTGGTGGGTATGAAATCGGATTAGGAGGGGAGCAATGAAGGGCGGGGTTGGAGTTGGTGTTTACGCGGGGAAGCGGAGATGGAAAGGGTTGGTGATTGGAGTGTTGGGTCTGGTTTTTCTTTCCATGCTCGTTCCTCTTCTATTCCTTCTCGGCCTTCACAATGGCTTTCACTCTCCGGGTAACTAACGCTCACTCACGCTTTCTTTGGTTTTAGATCTGTTTCTTTGTGTCCTTCAGATCCGATTTGAAATCAACTTTGCAATGGTGGTTTGGATCTCTCTCTCATTTCGATTTTGGTTTCTTGTTTTGTTTGCAATCTGCAGGGTTTGGCCAGGAGCAACAAAGTTCGCCTTCAGTAAGGACTCGAACTTGGTTTTCTTAATTGCCATTGTTTTCTGTTTCCTGCATTGTTGGTGTTGACCTGTTTTTTTCTGCTTTTGGGTTTTTGAATGGGTGTCAGAATGTTCTTGGAGGATATGGTACAAATATTATCGCTAGGGAGGCTTCTAATTTGACAAGGGTACCATGCTAGCCACTTTTAAAAGCCTAATTCACAACACATTGATCAAGATAATTAATGATTCTTTGTTTTGTCACAGGAGGTTCATTCAAAGCATGTAAATGATCTTGTGAAACAATTGGCACCAAACATTTCAAAGGTTCGTTGCATATTGTTATCATTATCAATACTTTACCGTCTTTATCTGTACGTCTGTCGGTTCTTATTACCGCTGCTTTGCATTTGATTAGTATTGTGTTTCGTGATTACAATGCCTAATTAGTTATAGGGAGATACTGAAATCTGCAAAATTTATTGATTAAGGTAACAATTTCCTTTTAAAACTTTCAAAGTAGACCTTGTGCTTCATGAAGTGAGTTATACTTGGATTTTGTTTATCTATTTAAGAGTAGTAATGCTGGAAGGTCTTGATTATTAATGTTTATTGGGATGAAAAGAAGTTAGCAACACTGTTTTATGGCTGGGTATGATCGAAGAACTTTATAAGATAGGATGGTCCTCTGAAAAGTGCTAAATGGTGGCAAAATACACCGATAAAAAGAAATAAGCTCAGAAATAATGCTCCAATTACTTTATCATAATCAACTAATGAGTCTCATGTTGCTTTCAATATTTTTTAGGCATTGACTAGATCCAATAACTGATAAATGGAAGAATGGGCTTTGGGTTTAGTGGCATGTTCAAAGGTGGAGGGTAAGCTTCACGGTTCAGTCTCCAGCTAGTGCATGCATTATGTTGGTATCTGCATTATGTTGGTATCCTTAGTCCCAATGAATTAAATAGGACGAAGAACATCAGGGTATAAATAAAACCAGAAAATAACCTATTTCCTTGAATTTTCTTTACCTGTATATTTCATCTGTAAAATGACTACATATCGGGGTATCTTTGTCTTTACCTTATAATATATGCTAACAATTCTAGAGTAATTCAACTGTAGCATATGTGTGTACTAAGAAAATCTGAAAACAAATTGTGATGGTTGCCATTATGTGAAGTAAATTTTTGACATTTAAACCATCTTTGGAATGTGAAACCAAAGATTTGCATTGAAGAAATTTCTTTATCATTCACCATACACCCTTTTTGGTTCAATATGATTTGCTGGTCTGTCCCATCTTCCATAGACAGGTATCTTGGCTACCTACCTATCAAGTTTTAGGTGATTTGGATTAAGGCAGCCTTTCACTAAACTATGATATTGGGATCAAATTTATGAATTTGACGTGTTTGGAATTTAAGACCTGTTGGAAAGAACGAATTCTTTTACTATATAATAATTTGAGTGATGTGATGCCGGCATCTATAGTCACCACTGACCTGTTTGGTTATCACCACATGTATTTTTGTTTTCCAGGATATACTAAAGAATATCTCACATCAAACTCGAATTGAAACCAAAAATGTCAGTGCCATGGTCAAGCACGAAGAAGAAAAAGGTTAAAAATCAATGTCTTAAAAGGTTGACAATATCCTTTTTGCTTGCCATGAATTGATATTTACTTATTTTTTTAATAATTGCAGCAGTTACAGCACCGCCTCGTGATGACCTGCGATTACCTCCTGTTGAAAATGTATGCCTGAATCAGTCTCATTTTTTTGTAAAAATCTGCTTAACATGCTCTCATATTCCTGGTCATGTATAGCTATTGTCCTCTTCCCTATTTAATTTGAATTTTGTGACAGAAACCTAAAGCTGGTACCTTAGTTCCAATCATTGATTATGCAAAAGGTGGTGTTGATCAAAGTGGAAAATCATGCGAATTGAAATTTGGGAGTTACTGCCTTTGGCGTGCACAACACATAGAAGACATGAAGGATTCTATGGTGAAGAGATTGAAGGATCAACTATTTGTGGCGAGAGCATATTATCCTACTATTGCAAAGCTTCCATCACAGGACAAGTTGTCCCGTGAGTTGAAACAAAATATTCAAGAAGTGGAGAAGGTTCTTAGTGAAAGTACTACAGATGCTGATCTTCCACCACAGTAAGTCATGGAAACTATTCATTATTTCCCTGTTTTCTGACCTTCCAAAACCAAAAATGAGATGGGCTAAATTTTAGCGTGAAATTTTTTTTTATCAAATTTTGATGGTATTAGGTGAATTTCATTGATTAAAAAACAGTCCTAGTAGAAATTACATACTTTATGCAACAATAAATAATCATGCAATAAAATACAATATAAAACACTTAAATTACAACAAGTTCATCTTTTACATGGATAAGATATCATAATCCAAAAAAAAATTCATCATCCCTCATATTTAATTGTAGAATAAATTAATAAAATGGGGTATATAAGCTAACATTACATGAAATTTTCTCTTGAATTATCAATTTCGGGTGGGCTGGAGCACACACCAGCCCTTTGCATTGGCCGTTCCTGGTTTTATTACCCACATTTCTGGAAAATCATTTTCCTTCTTATTTCTTGAATTTTTTTTTCTTGGATATTCCTTATGTAGGTTTTCATAGATGTCTTCTAACTTGGTTTATAGAGAATTTTCTCACCAAATAAACTAAGCATAATGCCAATTGTTTTCTCAGGATTGAGAAGAAGCTACAGAGGTTGCAAGCTTCAATAGCAAAAGCTAAATCTTTCCCTGTGGACTGTAATAATGTTGACAAGAAACTGAGACAAATATATGATATGATCGAGGATGAAGCTAACTTCCACATGAGACAAAGTGTCTTTCTCTACCAACTTGCTGTCCAGACTATGCCAAAGAGCCACCACTGCCTGTCAATGAGACTGACTGTTGAGTATTTCAGATCGCCTTTTGACGATACAGAGCTGGCTGACAAGTACATTGATCGTGCATTGCACCACTATGTCATATTCTCCACTAATGTACTTGCATCCTCAGTTGTAATCAACTCAACTGTAATGAATGCACAAGTATGTATTTATCATTCTTCCATTTGATGGCTGCTAATTTGCATTGGTTCTACTGATTAACAAATATTCCATGTTTCAGGAAAGTAAGAAACTGGTTTTCCACGTGCTGACAGATCAAGAGAATTACTTTGCAATGAAACTGTGGTTTTTTAGAAATTCTTACAAGGAAGCCACGGTTCAAGTGTTGAACATGGAGCAGCTTAATCTGGACGACCAGAAATTACATCTTTCACTGCCCGTGGAGTTCCGCGTATCCTATAGTGTTGATGGCCAAGCTAGAACAGAATACTTATCTACTTTTTCTCATTCACACTATCATCTCCCTGAGATATTTCAGAACTTGGAGAGAATTGTGGTTCTGGATGACGATGTTGTTGTCCAAAAGGACCTGTCTCCACTATGGAGCCTCAACATGGAAGGCAAAGTTAATGCTGCTCTCCAGTTCTGCTCAGTGAAGCTAAGTCTGCTGAAGAGCTATCTTGGTGAGACCAATTTCGATAAAAATGCATGTGCTTGGATGTCTGGATTGAATGTGATTGATCTGGTTAAGTGGAGAGAGCTTGATCTCACTGGAACTTACCAAAAGTTTTTGAAGAAGGTGAGTTACATTGTATGTTCACCTCATACTTCTAATCACTGCAATTATTCTTGGAAATACCCTGTGATTGTGATGATGCTAATTGCATGTGCAGGTAAGGACACAAGAAGCGCAAAGGGAAGCTGGTGCACTGCATGCAAGCTTTCTTACATTTCAGGACTTGATTTACGTGCTTGATGGTACGTGGGTTCTCTCTGGTCTAGGTCATGATTATAACATAGATGTCTATCCAATAAAGAAAGCGGCAGTTTTGCACTATAACGGGAAGATGAAGCCTTGGCTTGAGTTAGGGATCCCCAGGTACAAAGGTTACTGGAAGAAATCTCTGAACCGAGAAGATCAGTTCTTGAGTGACTGCAATGTGAATTCATGATGAGCTCTGATTCTCCTCTACTGCTGAGGTTCTCCGAAACCTGGGGCTCCAGATGCTTGAACCGATGGACGGGTGCTGAGAGCTTTTTTATCAAAGCTTCCAAAGCGAGGAAGTGGTGGCTGCCCCTGAGGTTGACAAACACATAGAAGTGTATTTTTTTCGGTAAATAAAAGACTCGTAAAAATTTATTTTTCTTTCTGGAAGAGCAGGATGGAGCTCCCGAATGGCAGCTTAAGCTTCTGAGTTTTACGACATTAGGGCAACGAAGGGTGATTCGATATGGACAGCTCAAGGATTGTGATTTTAAGAAAAAATTTTGCTAAGTGGAAAGCTGGCAATAATTCTCTGTACACAGGAAGGTGCTTCTTGTTTTCTTCTTGTCCTATTAGTTTCAATTACCATTCGTGATATGACTGTTGGCTGAGAAGCAAGTAGTCTCATGCCTTATCATTCTTCTTCCTTTTTTTTTGTGAGATTGTATTTTATTTATTTTTCATCTTTTGTTTTTCTTAGGATGAGCTCTTTCCTTTCTTTTCTTGTATCAATTTTGTTGTTCTCTGAACAAATCAATTCCACTTGGGCCTTGAGAAAAAACTTATGGCCACTTCATTTGCATCAACCCAATCAAAATGCATGGTTTGGAAAAAAGTTAAAATGCATGTACTTTGAATCTTTCTTATACATTGAGTAAACTGATTTGGGTCTATTCAGTGTACTCTTGTAAAAGTCGTAAAAGTCAAAGTTGATATTTCTTGTGTATAATTTTCTCTTCTTTTTTTTAAATCTAAATAATTTTCTCTTCTTATAGCTCGGGTTTGGAGGGGCCCGCAAAACTCCCTTATTCTATTGGCCTAATTCACGTGTGTAAAAGAGACGAATATCAAACATAGAGATTTTTGAACAAAATGGGTCGGCAACTTGGCCCATAAGCACGAACCCAAATTTCTTCTAAAAACACCGAGCAATGCTATGAGACTATGAGTTGTAAGATATTCTATTTCAAGAATGGAAATCGAACACGCCCAAATTTCTTCTACAAACACCAAGCAATACTATGAGTTGTAAGTAAGATATTGTATTTTGAGACTGGAAATCGAACATGCCAACAAGAGTCGATTTTGAGACTGGAAATCGAACATGCCCACAAGAGTCGAACTGACCTCCCGTATAAACTAGAAATATACGAATTGTTAACGAGTGTTTTAATCTGAGACCTCCCACAAGAGAAATATCACTGGCTCATAATGACCTGTTATAATCTGCAGTTAATCACGGTCACACACATAAATGAAAGATTTACCGATTGCAACAAAAATAAATGAATTTCACGGTGAAAAACCTAATTCACTTAAAAACATTAAACAACTGGGTAATGATGGTAACTAAGCTACCACCTGAACACTGCTCTGCAATACATACATCAACTAATATAAAAAGCAAACTCAATAATGAAGGTTGGGGTTGGTGGTGGCATGGTAAGGCGGCCGCCACGCGGAGGCAGTGAGCAAGCAGAGGTCCTTCCACCCGAGCTTGAGCGTGCCATTATCCTCCACCAAGGTGTAGCCATCACAAGGAAACATCCCAAGAAGCAAGGTGGCCTGAGTAGCTGCGTTTCCGGCCAAAGATATCCCTCTGAAGCCGCTCTGCTGAAATTTGTCTCTCCAGTTGTGGAACTTCACCTCTCCGCTCCTCGACGGCCCTCCCACGGCTAAGACATTCCGGATCTCTCTCGACAGCAGCTGCTGCTCCACCACGTGCCTCTCCTCGCTCTCTTCACCGTAGCTGGCTCCCAGAGAGTCGAAGAGGGCGGAGTAGTAGTGGATCGCCTCTACAAACCGGCCCAAGAACGAGCCCGCGTGGCTCAAATCTTGCTCCACCACCGTCACTACTTTTGGTGCCAATCTAAATCAATAAATAAAACCCAATTAGCTTATATATAAACATGAGCATTGAAATATGAATTATTAAATCAAAACTTGAGTTTTACTTCATTTGAAAGGTACATGAAAGTTGAAATTGATAGACTCAATAAAGCATATCATTCTTTTCGAAATAAGATTGGCATTTGTTTATTAGTGAGTCAACGCAACGCTGTAGCTTAATAAAGCTCGATACTTTGCTGAATAGCAACATCGATCGAAGACATCAAAAAGAGCAATATAAAAGAAACCCAATTTGAATTTTTGATGATACTTTAAAATGGAAAATGGGAACGAAAGAAAGATGAAAGCTTTAATGGAATGGACGTTACCTCTGCAAAAGCCAGAGAGTGTTGGAATCGGAACCCGTGACGTCGTAAAGGGAATGCTGCAGCCAATGAACCGCAACAGCTTCTCTCTTGCTAATATTCAACCTCTCCGGGTCCAAATTCCCCACTTTCTCCGCCACTGGAAAAAACTCAAACGGAAGCCCTAATTTATCGGCGAAATCCGACAACCGCTTACCGGTGGCTTCCAGAGCCTCCATGGAGGTTCCGAGCCCGGTCAGCCTCACGTATGGAGGACCGCCGGGTCGGGAGGCCAGGATGTGGAAAAGCCCCGGCCATTGGAGGCCTTGCATTATGTCCAGATCCACGATGTGCACTCGGTCTTCTCTCTCGAACGCCTCCTGGATCGCTTGATTGGCGGTGAAATGAGAGAACTTGACGAAAGGGCTGATGCCATTGAAGACTTGGAAGGCGGAGACCATTTTTTGGGTGTGGGTGATTGGGACGGAGGAGGGAGGGAGGGACGCGTAGATGCCGAGACAGGAGCTGACGAGACGCGCTGACATGGCTTCTGAGAAGTAGGCAGCGACGCGCTGGGCGGAGGTGCCGAACGGGGTGGAAAGCTCGGAGATTTCGAGGAGGATTTTGGTGGCTTCTTCGTAGTTGTCGGCGGAGACGACCTCGGCGCATTGGAGGAGGAGTGTGAGGAGGTGTAAGCCCTCTTCGTCCCGCTTTTGCTGCCGCATCTCTTCTTTTTTCTCCCTGAGTAGAGATACCGCGGCCGACGGCGACGTTGCTGGCGGTGTTGGCGTGGTGGCGGTTGGTGTGGTTGCGGGTGCAGCGGTTGGGGTGGTGGTCTCGGCAGCAGGGGATGAAATTGAAGAGTTTTCTAATTGCTTATCTTGTGTTTGATGAATTGCCTGATTGAATGAAGAGGATTTTGGGTTGTGGTGGTTTGTTTGGTTGCAAGTGATCGAGGTGGGGCTAGGTTGGGGTAGGGAGAGCCCTCCTCCACCTCCTCCACCACCACCTCCTCCTGACCACGAGTGCAAGTACAAATCATTGCTGCTCATCACATGGGTAGCAGCAGAAGCAGTCTCAGCTGTCGTTGGGTTGAAAATGGTGACATCATGTAGGGCAGCTGAATCAAGGTTGAGCTTGAGAGCCCCAGGACCACCACCACCACCTTGATGATGCTGTTGTCTTCTTCTGACATCCGGTATAGTGGTGGGGTTGAAGCTTGGGATTGGTGACTGCGGAGGAGGCGGCGGCTCTGATATAGAACGAAGCCGGTACTCCAGAAGAGAAGCAAGGCTGGGGTTGCAAGGGAAGATTATCTCTCTAACATTGTGGATAAGCTGAGGTATTGACACGTTGGTTGAGCTGTGGATGAGGTCTTTTATGATCCCGTCAATCCACGCTGTGGCGGCGGAGGATCCGTCTTCCATGGATATAGACGACGGCGTTGCAGCAATAGCAACAGAAGAAGCAGCAGTAGTGATACAAGGATAGCTTAAAGAAGGAGCCTTTTCTGGTGGGAACAGAGGCAGGCCCGAAAACCCACAAACGGCAGGGGTCTGGTGGGTGGTGATGGTGGGCTGGTGAATCTGATTGTTCTGATGAGAAGAATGGTGATGAGAATGAGGATGGAGAGAGGTTGGGTCAATAGGACCCCAGTTGGCAGCAGAATTAGCAGCGGAAGAAGTAGAAGCAGGTGATAAATTAGCCCCACCATTTGCTGCTGCTGACGACAAAGGGGTCAAATTTGCGGAAGATGGTACTGGTAATAGCATAGTGGAGTAGTTGGGATGATGATAATGATAAGCCATAATATCATTATTCGGACTATTAATAACCCCTCGACGCGAAAGCCGGAGATAATCAGAGCTCGTGCTTCTGCTGGTTGGAGTCGTCTGGACTTCAATCTCCGAAGCCATTCTCTTCCTCATCATTTTCGATCCTGGGAGTTGAGACGATTGCTGGTCAACGCTGCTGCCTTGGCTGTTGGAATTGGTTGTGCTGGTTGTCATGTGGCAAGATGGGCTTCCACCGGAGCTGCCATTGCCGCTGATATGATCGCCATTGTCACCGAGCAGAGCACAAGCAGCCATTTTCAAGGTTGGAGGAACTGACGGGACTAAATAGTACTGGGACAGGAGGAGGAAGGGAAGGTGTTTGATATTTTTTGGTGGTGTTCTTGTTCGTCATAATGAAACGGGATCTGAGAAATGGCGAAAATATGAAGGTGTTTTGGGGTTGCAATATCCCAAACAGATAACGGTGTAAAGATTGAGACAGCAGCTTTGGGATTCCTTCTTCTCTCTTTCTTGGGGATAGGTACTTAAACAAGCTCAAGTCTCAACCCAGCACGACCTCCCAAGTGCTAAATTAAGCCAACGTACCCTTTGTTTTTTTTTATGAATTTAATAATAAAAGTAGGCCGAAGCTATGTCGTTTGGATGCATCTGGGTTTTTTCAAAATCGAGAAGAAATTAAAGAGGTGGGATGGAGGAGGGAGGAGGGGCAAGCTCTGCTACCTCGTGCTGGAAATGGCGATTAGCTAAACGTCTGTTTCTGGATGGCTGAATTTGCCCAAATTTAAACTAAATTCTTCACCTTCTTTTAACCTCAGTCAATTACTGATACAGTCATTATTTATCTACCGAGGCTCATTGTAAAAATCCTATTTATATTCAATTTCTTTTCACCATGTTGGTAATGAGATGGAAGCTAAAAATTATATCAAGTATAGCTTCTCAAAACCTCTTTATCGTGATTAATGAAATTTTTGGTTACATATAATATGATTGAAACTGTTTATTGATTGTCATTTTAAGGTCATTTTATGCATTTGGCATCACATTATACCAATCTTTCTATTCATCCAGTGTCGTTATATATATATAATAATTGAAACCGCTCAAAATCTAAATCGTCGTATAAAAAAGTAACAAAATTTGAGATTATTTAGTCATTCATACTACCAACTAAATGGATCATTTGTCACAAGAATCTGAATTGTTATCCAAACACTTGATTTATTTGATACAAATGAATTACTAAATGACTTTCAATCTTACAGATTTTTTACGGAGATGATGTTTAAATAATTATTTAGAAAATTAACGATTTTGATTATGATACATGATCAAATATAGTTAATAAATAAATTTAAAAAAAACTCATACGAATATGTACCATTAGGATGTGATGCAAGTATTATCAATTTCATATATCATTGAATCTCTCTCTATCAGAATCTCTTCGTTCTGCTCATTTTACTTGCATAATTTTTTCCTAAACATCATATGTGGCAAGATCGATGGGAACCATTCATTTTGATCATTGTAAGATCATCTATGTCAAAAAAAAAAACCAACTAATTCAATTGAAAATGGATTTTGATAACAATTAATATTTTTATGTTGAATTGTCCCTTTAGTTTATTTATTTAAGGACAATACTTGTATTTCACAGTGGTGGTATTTACTCATTTTTACCCTTTCGATTTATCGAATTATCTTTATACATATATTATAATCAGAATCGTTTATTTTCTATATTATCATGTTAAAATCATCGATGTTGAAAACCAACAAAATTGGAGGTCGTTTAATATTTCATATATATTAATTAAATGGACGGATTGTCATGATAATCTTAATTTTTATCAAAATAGTTGATTTATTTGAAACATATGAATGACTAAACGACCTTTAATTTTGTTGATTTTTTACGAAGATGATCTTAACATGATGATTCGAAGAATAAAACGTTCTGATTATGATATATGTATAAAGATACTTCGATAAATTGAAAGAGTGGTACGATGAGATATCTTTAGGGTATGATGCAAGTATTTTCCTTTGTTTAATTGGATACTTAAAACTTTCAATTGATTTTTACACAAATAATCTTTTAATAATTTAAAAAATGAATATATCTTATTATAAAATGTGTATAGAGCCAACTCGTCGAAGGGCAATTCAAGTATTTTCCTTATGAAAAAATCAATCAATTATGCATATCAAGTTATCAATTATCAACTAAGTAGAAGATTTTCGTGAAGATTTTTAATCGTTAGTATGACGATTGATTTTTTTTTTATGAACATATATCAATAGTCTCCAATTTAATTGACTTTTCTACGAATATATTTAGAAATGAACGATCCATTATGAAGGAAACATTTACTAATCACAAAAATAATATTTTCAAGAAGGCAGTGGAAGCAATTTTAAGATTTTTTTTATGCCTTCTATATATCTTTAAGAGAAACGAGATGTATACGTAATTATAGAGGAAAATAAACACTGTTGAAGTAGAATTCGTCCGTACTCATAAAAATCTCTTTGATTTCTGCAAACAGCAGATAGTAAGCTATCGTTTGCTCTTGATCGAGGCCTCGGGGGATTGTTCGACCAACAACACTCTAATACTTAAGTCAGTTTTGAGAGAAAAATCACAGGAGTTTAAGCAACGTTGAATCGAATTACCTTTGAAAGTTAAATGTACGTCTTTATTTATAGAGAAATCTTGTTAGCCTCAGAGCATTATGATTGGTCGATCGATTTTGTAATTAATAATATATTTTTAGTAAAATATATTAAATTATTATTATTTATTATTAAGAATAATGATGATAATTATAACCATTTAATATTAATAGTAACTGATCATTATTAAGAATAATGACAATTAATTCTTAGAAAGAAAATTTTTATTATTGAAGTTTGTGACCCGATTAAATAATATATTCAGCTGTGGGTTGTCGTCGTTAAGTATTTTTGACGTTTTCATTGATATTCAGAATTGGGAGCGACCATTACGATGATCGTGTCTGTGGGAGTAGTAGTGTTGTTCATCCTTATTGTAACTGATCACAGTGAAACGACGAATGAATAAAAACCCAACTTCCCTAATTAATTAATTAACTAATTAGCTGCTTAATTATATCTACTGTAATTAATTTCTTCAATTAATTATCATCACTTGCCACTAATTAAACGTGCCGAGTGCCAACTGTGCCAACCTCTTTCTTTCATCAATTTAGTCCCACCATTTATTTTGTATCTAATTTTACGCGAAATTGTTGCAAATTGTGGTGACCAGCCTGCAGCTGCCTGCAAAAGTCTGCTGCAGGCTCTCTATTAATTCGGTCGTGTCAAATTTTTTTAAAGTAACAATCTTGAAGGCCGAGGAAATGATGAACAATGCACAAGACATGACTAATATTAAGATTTTTAAATAATAAGTCAGGAACAAATTAACTATATGTAAGAATTGAAATAACGATATCGACGGATATATTGCTAACCAATTTTATGAATATCTCGTTCTAAATATCGTTTACCGTCAACAAAAATTATGAAAATTTAGTCTAAAAGTTAGAAATTTTTAATGAAACTTTGGGAAAAACTTAAGTACCAAATAATGGTTATATATGATTAATAAAATTATAAAATGACTTTGATATAATAAATATATGATGAATAATATAATGTAATATGATTATGATGGTGACTAATAATATATAATTTTAAATATAAACATAAATTTGAGTTACTATAATTGAATGTTAATATAGTTAAAAATATAACAATAAACATACAAAAATTTAATGTAAGAAAAATAATAAAATAAGTTTAAATATATTTAAAATGGGAAAAATGGAAAAATAGGGTCAAACTTTGTTAAACAATTGGAAGTCATGGATATAATTAAAATTGGACAAAAAAAGAAAGAAAAAAAAGGCCAAACTTTGTTGAAAATTTGGAAAAAATGGTAAAAAAAAAAAGGAAAAGAAAAAAAAATAAACAGCAGTTGTAGACAACAGGGGTCGAACCTATGACCCTCCAAATGAGAAGTAAAACCCAAAACCAACTCTACTAGCCAGCGTTTTGTAAGTTTAACCAATGGCAATATATAAGTATAAAAACTAACAGTCATCTCTTATATCCAGTCGAGTCTGTAACTCGGGTTTTTTTACCAGACAGCATGACCCGACTTAATATCCTTCTTTCTACGTCCGATTTTTACGAATTAATAGTGTATCTTCATCATTTTGATCTCAGAAAATGATCTGTGAGATCAAAATAAAAAACAAATGTCGAAATTTTGGTCAATAACTATAACAACCCGTCCCGGAAGTCGGGATTAGATTAGAGTTTAATGACGAATTAACGAAGATAATCAGTGCTTAGTTAGATACTTTTGGACGGACGGTGCAAAATGACGCTTTTGCCCTTGGAATTGGAAAAATGTTGACTTTTAGTTCAGACGGTCAATTGGGCATTGACCGATGACCGTTACGTAGTTCGGGACGTCACGAGTCCGTAGACAGGTGGCACGCCCGATTCCGACATCCGAGGAGAAAGTTATGATGTTCGGAAGGTTGAGGGCACTTTCGTAATTTAGGTAAAATGAGGCAGTTTGTTGACAAATGACTTGACATTTTCACGAACTTCGAGGACCGTTAGGAAGGTCTCGATGACCTGAGTACAATGACAGGCGGCACGTCATCATCGGACTTCGGATAGTTTAGTTATGGGTCTAAACGTACAAGGGGCAAAACGGTAACGTGGGCAGCAAAGAGCATTCTGGACATTTTCTGCTTGGGATTTGTGCCCAATGGAAGTGGGACACTTGGCTTGCTTTGAATGGTGTGTCCACAGGTTTTGGACACCTGGCAGAAACTGGATGGGTGTAGAAGTCTCGATGGGTTTTAAATTTGTGCACGGGTGTGTTGTGGCTGTACAAAGCAGAGGAAAACAGAGAAGAAGTCCCCCATTGATTTCCTTAGATCTTCGTCCATTTTGCTTATACTATGAGTGAAAAAGAGAGAGTGGCAGGAGAGGTGTAACGACCCGTCCCAGAATTCGGGATTAGATTAGTAACTAATCATGATTAATGGGGGTTAATCGGTGATTAGTTGGGTGGAATCGGACGAACGATGCAAAATGACCGTTTTGCCCCTAGTCGTGGGTAAAACGTTGACTTTTAATTTGGGCGGTCAAATGGACCTTGACCGATGACCGTGACGTAGTTTGGGATGTAACACCCCGAAAATTCGAGGATTATAATAATGTAATTTAATGTATGAATTGACGTTTTTACCCTTGTGAATGGTATGGCCAAATTGTTGACTTTTTGATTTGTGGGTCAAACGAATTTTGACCAATGATCGTGACGTAGTTCGGGACGTCACGAGTCCATAGACGGGTGGCACGTCCAATTCGGACGATCAGGGAAAAAGTTATGACTATCAGAAGTTCATGGGCATTACCGTAATTTGGACGATTGGGGCGAAAATGTTAACTTTTCGTTTGGCAACTAATTTTCGCATGACTCAAGGACCGTTAGGTAGGTCTCGATGCCCTGAGTCCGTAGACAAGCGGCACGCCGAAATCGGACTTACCAGGGGCATTTTGGCCATTTTACCTCTGGTTACTGTAGCAACCGCGGGGGAACATGGACGGCACCACCATGTGCGGTGGTTCTGAGTGCCCAATTGATTATTCAAGGGTGTGCTGGAAAGTATGAATTGTTTAAAACTTTTAGAAACATCAAACGTGGTCTGATTCATCCACCCAGCACGGTCATTTGATAATTGAAGATTCGAAGCTTTCGGGGGACAAATTTTTGTGGACAGTAAGGCTTCCACGAGCCTCTGGGACGGCTTAAAATTGTTTAAAACTGAATAGGAATTGAGTGAGCTTCACTCTGCCGTTGAAAGGACTGAGAATATGTGAGGAACTAGAGAAAAGCCATTTCGGGGAAAATTGGAGGGAATTTCGGATTTCAATTTATACGGTCTGTTGGACCAATCTAAACACTGAGTGAGCTTTCTTGGAGTGTTTAGAACACAACCATATCAAAATCAAAGGCAACCAGCCACGGGTGAGCTGAGACTGTGACTGCCGTGTTCAGAGAAATTTCAGAGGTTTGGACGACTACTTCCAGGTGAGTGTTGGTCCAATTGATTGTGTGTTTTAGTTCGTTTTGATCCTATTATACTTCCTGTGAAGTTAATTGGAGATTGAGATGGAAACCAGGAAGTTCTGGTGATTGACCCGTTTGGTTGATCACGGGTTGATGGGTCGATTGGGGACTTGTCGAGGCTGATTAATGTCTCAGAACCTAAATTGGATAGTTAATGAAGATGTTAGGATCAAATACGAGTGAAATAAAGTGGAAATTGAGGGTTAATTAACCGGATCAAGCCACGGGTGGCAGGCCCGTATTACAGACAAACGGGTGAAGGTGGTGACACTGTAGCTACAGTGTCAGGCGCGTGACTTTCACGCGCAGCCACTTTGGGCGGCGCGTGAGGGCGCGTTGGACCTTATCTCTGATCACGATCAACATGACTTTTGTTCCTCTCATCATTCTGAACATTTTTGATGAATTAACCATGTTGATCTGAGATAGTTAGGAGGGTCAGTTTAGGGCCGGTTGTATCGGGAAACATGTTGACGGTTTCCCCGAGCCGGTTTCTGTTTCGGACTTTTTGAATAAATGTTTAAGACTTGTAGTGACCCTTACGTGTGATTTGGATTGACAAAAATTTTACGATAATCCCGGTACAAGTTCGTACGCGCAGGTTCACCGCGGGATCGTACTGTGAGTGGGCCCGATTTCATTAAACCCTTGCATGCTTAAATGTTTTCTGATTTACTTACATATTCACATGCTGGAATCATGAAACGGTTTTGATGATATTGAAATTATGGTTATGGCACGTTTCACGGTATTTGGGTTTGAGACCCGCTTGATGAAACTTAAAGATAGGTTTGGATTTTATCTACGTATATATGTTTTGCATGTGGATATCAATAAAATGTATTTGGTACTGCACTGTATAGATCCGTTCTTGTGATACTGTCTCCTCCGGATGTGGTACCCCGGAGTGGTCATGGCGCATTGCCTGCGAGAGGTCATTCTACGGAGGAACCGGACCGTAAAATGACTCATAAGCAGGATTGCTTATTTGACGTCAGGGACGTCGAGCATCTAGGACGCTAGGCATTTGAGATGCCGTACCCGGACAGGGTTCGGGGATTGGATTCGGGATTGAGACCCCGAGTGGCACGCGTAGCCTTGAGACTGTGACCTTATTGGACGTCAGGGACGTCAGACATCTGGGATGTCAGGATTGGAGCGTATAGTGCAGTGGCTAAAATTATCTTATGATTTTATTACATGCCTTATGATTCATATTATATGGTTTATGGTTTTAAATTCTTATGCATGCATGTTTGGAAAACGGAGGGGTAAATTATATGTTTTACTTAGTAAACGGTTTTATAAATTTGAGTTTCGACCCACTCACCCTTATTGTTTTGGTAACCCCTCCAGGCGGTGCTACTGAGGTAGAGGAGGATCCTGAGGTTGAGGCATAGATCTACTTCTGCGTACCTGAACCCCTGTTGGGTGGTTTACTCGCAGGTTTATTTTAGAGTCGTGCTCGCAACTTGTAATTTTGGATTTCATCCCTTGTCTGACATCTGTTTATTTCGAATTTGATGTAAAACTTTAATTTGGTTATGTATGCATTTGAACGTTTGAGGTTAAAATTGGTATGTTATTTTGGGCGTCAGACGGGAGCAGGGCACGTCCCCTTGTGGTCCCCGTGGGATCGTGATGGGTCCTGTCATGGCACGTCACGAGGTCATAGACAGGTGGCACGTTCGATTCCGACGTTCGTGGTGAAAGTTATGACGTTCGGAAGCCCAAGGGCATTTCCGTAATTTGGACGAAATAAGGGAAAATGTTGACTTTTTGATCGGGTGGCCCGATGGCCGAGGGCCAAGGACCGTTAGGGAGGTCTCGATGCCCTGAGTTCGTAGACAGTCGGCACGCCGAAAACGGACATTGGGCGACCAAGTTACGGGTCACGGTAGATTGGGGGCATTTTGGTAATTACTGTACTGAGGGCAAAATGGTAATTTAGCCTTGGGGACAGCCGTGGGACAGCCGTGTGCGGATGGTTTCCTCTCAGAAAAATAGAGCATGGGCTAGGGGGAATAGTTTAGTCTGCCCAAGGAATTTGGGGAATTCTTTTACCTAATAATGGCTGAGTGGGGAGGATTGTTTAAGGATTTTGAGGTAGTGGCATGGGCTGGTGTAAACCCAGTGCACGGGGAGGTTAAACCATGACATTTCTGGGCGGTGCGGGAAACCCTTTGTGTAACAACCCGTCCCGAGAGCCGGGATTAGTAGAGTGATTAAGATGGGATGAGTAAGCTAATCGATGGTTAGGTGGTCCCGATAGGTCCGTAAGCTTAGAATGACGATTTTGCCCCTAGTTCGGGCAAAATATTGACTTTTAGTTCGGGTGGTCAAGTGGGTATTGACCAGTGACCATGACGTAGTTTAGGACGTCACGAATCCGTAGGCAGGTGGCACGCCCGATTCCGACGTCTGAGGAGGAAGTTGTGATGTTCGGAAGGTTGAGGCATAACCGTAATTTGGTTAAAATAGGGGGAAAAGTTGACTTTTTGGACAATCGGGTTTTGGTACATTGACCGAGGATGGTTACGTAGATCTCGTTGTCCTGAGTTCGATGACAGGCGGCACGTATTCATCGGACTTACGATGTGGGAGTTACGGGTCTAGAAAGATAGTGGTAAAACCGTAAAATTGGGTTAAAAAGAGGGGCAGTTTGGTCTTTTGGTTGTCTAGGGAATTGTGCACAGAGAAGGCAGATGGACGGCTGGGATGGAGCCATTTGGTGAGAGAATGAGGAGGATTGGTGACACGTGCAAGAGGGTTAGTGGATTCTGGTGAGTTCTAGTGTGTGCACGGCCCAAATAATTGGGGTGCAACCGTGTATGTGTGTTTGTGATGGTTCCTTGCACCAGACAGAAAACAGAGGGAGATCGTGAGGGAAATTGAGGGGTGATCGAGGGTGATGGTGTGTGCCGATGAGTTGTGAGTATGTGAGGGTAATCGGAGAGTGAGAGGGAGCTAGTGAGAAGGTTGGGAGGTGAGGAATCGTGGTGTGTATGAGTTGAGAGCTCACGGGGAAAATCAGAGAAAACAGGGAGGAGGTGCGAGCTTATGGTGGTGCTGTGGCCGTGTACGGTGCAACTGAGATCGTGGTGGTGTCGTGAGGGGTGCGAGGAGTCCACCAGCCCCAGCGGAGCTCACGAAGGTGACGGGAGGCAGGTAAATTCTTCATCCTTGTTCATGTGCTCTGTTTTGTAGGCTGAGTTCAAATGGGAAGTCGTGAGTCACGGGGTTGAATCGAAGCATATAGGGCGGTCTAGGGGACTCAGGGGAGTCCTAGGAGGTCTCTGGTTGTGCTGCCGTGAAGGGAGGTGCACGGTGGCGGTTGGCACGGCGGAGGGATTCTATGTGCTCTGTTTTGGCCGTGAGTTTTAGACGGCAAGTTGTGGACCTAGGGATTGAGTCGAAGGTTTAGGAGAGTTGGGTTAGGTTCAGTGAGGTCCTAGGAAGGGTTTGGAATTGCCACCGTGAGGGGAGATGACCTGGGTGGCCGGAAAAGGAAATAGGGCAGTGTACGGGCTTTGTTCGAGTTCGAATCAACGAGTTTTAGGGTGAGTCGAGGTGTGTGAAGTACGGGAATGGGAAGCCTAGGATGGGACGATGTTGTTGGTGAAGAGAGGAGTCAATTTGGTGGACGGAAGGAGGAGAACCGCTCTCGCCGGTTCAGGTTGCAGACCACTGGTGCGAACCGGGTCGACGTCAGGTTGACGGTGGTACTGTAGCTGGCGCGTGAGGCCCACGCGCAGCCACTTTGGGCGGCGCGTGGGGGCGCGTGCGGCGGTTCTGGGGAAAATGGTCAACATGGTTTTTAGTCTAAGTGTTCTAACGAGTCTAATGGAAGTGGTTTCAGGTTGTTCGGACGTCGTTTGAGTTTAGTTCCGCGAGGGTGAAGGTTTAGGGTCCCGGTTCGTTACGATTAAGACCCGGGGATTTTTGAGGGAATTGAGGTAGACCTTCGTAAGTGTGTTAGTAACGTACTTCGACGGTTGTTGACAGGACCGGAATTTCCCGGGGAAGCCGAGGAACGTGTTGGACGTTCAGGACGCGATTGAGGGCTCGGTACTGTGAGTGGACCCTTTCCTTAAACTCGAACATGCATAACTGTTTTCTATAATTGTTTTATGTACATGATTTCATGCTTCTTGGATTTATGATCTGGTTTTATATATTCGCACGTTTTTGAGAAAGTACGGGTTTCAGCACGTTTTACGAGAAATGTTTGATTTCTGACTTCGATGCCATGATTTTGGGATTTCAAGTGATAAGTGATTTTCAATGGTTATCAATGGATTTAAGACATGATTTGATAAGCGAGATTTTCGGTGTTGCAATCGGATTTCGAGAATCGAGATTTGGTTTTAAAGTTGAAAAGTGGAATTCTGGATTTGGGTTCGGAATGATGGTTCTGGATGCCAGAAGGGCATCAGACCAGTGATTTCGGATTCGAGTTTGGATATGGAGTTAGAAAAGGTTTTCAAATGGTTTTGATTGGATTTGCTGGATCTGGTTATTGGGTTTAAAGACCCGGATATCGATTTGACGGGGGACGGGCCCGGATTGAGTTTAAAGGCTCGGGAGTTTAAAGACTCGGATATATTGATATTTCCCCCGTAGGCCTGTTGAGTTTAAAGACTCGGGAGTTTAAAGACTCGGATATTATTGAGGCCTGTTGAGTTTAAAGACTCGGGAGTTTAAAGACTCGGATAGGTCCAGCAGGTTTGATCGGAAAATAATGATTTGATGTTCATGGTTTCTGATACGGTTTTATGATTTATATGCTATGATTTCTATAATTGTTTTATAGTGTTTTTGTTTCTTATGATGTGATTTATGGTGATTTGGTTTATAACTGTTTTATGAACTGGGTTATGCATGTGGTTTCAAAACGGAGGGTGAAACTTGGGTTTTCATAAAATGGTTTTAGAACTTTTATTTTATTTACGGTCCACTCACACCTTTTATTTTTAACTGCCCTTCAGGTTGTGGAGCTAGCGCGGGGTCTTGACGTCGAGGCAGTGTCTGAGGCATAGAAGTGACGAGCGGGATCCCAGAGTGTTTGAGTTTTTCTTCCGCGTGCGTGTAATTACCATCGTTTTTTATTTCCTTGTAATTTGTACCATGCTCTGTAAAACTTTAACTTCGGGTGTTATTGGGTGTTTTCTCCTGCGTCTGACTGTTTTGTATTGGGGTGTCAGACGGGAGCAGGATTTACCTCGGGTTTCGGGGTGAAACCAGGGTGGGTCCTGACACTTTGTGCAGAGAGACCAGAATGTCTTCCCACGGGTGTTGGGGTCGTGTGTGGTCATCAGAGTGAGTGGGGGTGCTGGTATTTGGGTCTGAGGGTGCACATTCGTGGGCTGGTGTATTCAAAATAGTGCGGTTGTCTCTGAGGGAAAAACAGAGTGTGAGTGCAGGCTGGTCATTTTTCTATTAGAACAAGTCTGGTGCGAGTTTGAGGCAGGGTGAGAGAGTGATTAGAGTCGAGTGTGTTGGATATGTGGGGGTGCAGTGGATTGAACGAGTGAAACTGTACCCAGAAACCCGAAGCTCGTGCTTGGAAAAATTCAAACTTGAATTCGAAATGTAGGCCGACCCATGGCAAATTAAGGCCTCATTTAGCCTCTTAGGATCAAGTCGAGTCGATCCAGGGCAATTGGGAGGTGACTTGATGCTGTTACGGTTTCTGATCGGACCTGGTAACCGGGAGGAAAATCGAGCATTGAGTTGTGGACTTGAAGGTAAGCTCTTGCAAAATTGATTTCAAAATCCTCCTCAGAGTAAGTCTTCGATGCTCCCTGACCAGTTAATTGAAGGAAAACGGTGACGGGTTGCTGAACAGGAACGTTGAACCGTGATTGGAACAGGAGGTTAGTTGGTCTAGTTTTAGGCCGTGACGATTGAAATGGATGTCACTGACCCTTAAATGACTTTAGAACTGTAATTAAATGACTTTAGAACACGTTAGAATCAAGAATGAATGAAATTAAGTAGAAATTGAGGGTTATTTAACCGGGTCACACTGCGGGTTGAAGACCCGAATTACAGTAAATCGGGCAAGGACGACGGTACTGTAGCAGTGACACTGTAGCAGCGCGTGACTTTCACGCGCAGCCACTTTGGGCGGCGCGTGAGGGCGCGTTGAGCACTATCTCGGATCACGGTCAACATGACTTTTAATCCTTTCATCATTTTGAACATTTTCTGTGAAATAACCATGTTGATCTGAGATAGTGAGGAAGGTCAGTTTAGGGCCGGATGTCTCGGGAAGCGTGTTGGCCGGCTTTCCCGAACCGGTTTCTGTTTTGGACATTTTGAGGGTATTTTAAGGACCTATAATGACACTTGTGTGTGTTTGGAAATGGCAGGAAACTTACGTTAGTTCCGGAGACAAGTTCGTACGCGCGTTATTCGCAGCGGGAGCGTACTGTGAGTGGGCCCGTTTTTATTAACTCTTGCATGCATAACCGTTTTCATTTCCGTATATCTATATGTGTGCGTGAATCATTAATGGATTTTGATTATCTCGATTTACGGCCGTGATACGTTTTACGGTGTTGGGCTGAGGCCCGTTTTACGGAAAATGAATACTGTTTTATATTATATATATATAGTTACATATACTTGTGGATACGATGACTATCTTGGGTACTGTACTGCATAATCCACCGTATGATACTGTCTCCTCCGGATGTGGTACCCCGGAGCGGTCACGGTGCATTGCCTGCGAGGAGTCATGCTACGGAGGTGCCGGACTGTAGGATGACTCCGGAGCAGGATTGCTATTATTGGACGTCTGGGACGTCGAGCGTCTGGGACGCTTGGCATCCGGGATGCCATAACCGAACTGGGTTCGGAGATTGGACTCAGGATTTGAGACCCCGGGTGGCACGCGTAGCCTTGGGACTGTGACCATTATTGGACGTCAGGGACGTCGGACATCTGGGATGTCAATATCGGATGTGTATGGTGCAGTAGCTGGGTTGATATTACATTTCTGGCTTAATATGATGCTTGTGTTATATTACATGTATTTATGGTTTTTTTTAAATACTGATGCATGCATGTTTGGAAAACGGAGGGGTAAAGTATGTATTTTACTTATTATACTGTTTTTTTTTTAACAAACCTGAGTCTCGGCCCACTCACCTTTCATGTTTTGGTAACCCCTCCAGGTCGTGCTGCTGAGGTTGGTGAGGACCCCGAGGCTGAGGCATAGATTTTGTACTGCGCACCTGATCCCCTGTCGGGTCGGATCACCCGCAGGATGTTCCTTTCTAGTGTCGTGCTCGGATTTGTATTTTAAATTGTATCCCTTGTCTGACATCTGTTAAATTTGGACTATGTATGACTTTTTAATTCGGACATTTATGCATTTAAGTTTTTAAGGCTAAAATCGGGATTTTCGGTTCGGGTGTCAGGCGGGAGCAGGGCACGTCCCCTTGTGGTCCCCGGGGGATCGGGGCGGGTCTCTGTCAGCTTGGTATCAGAGCACTAGGTTGTGGTCAGCATGTTAGACTAGCGGTTAATATTGGGTACTTTTCGAGTCTAAGAATTGCGTTAACTAATCTATGCCTCTTAACAGTTGGTTATGCCTCCGAGGAGAACCCCTTCAGCACGGACCGCCGAGGAAATTGAGAGAGAGAGAGATGGAATGCGCCAGTATTGAGCGGGCTCAACGGTTGGGAGCCACACCTTTCAACGGGGGATCTGACCCCGAGGATGCCTACGAGTGGATTGATAAATGGGAAAGAATCTTTACTGTGATGCATTGCCCACCCGGCGAGCGGGTGACTTTGGCGGCTTTCTTACTGGAAGGTGGAGCTTACCGATGGTGGCAGGGTCTGGAGATGTCGGGGTGGTCAGTTCGTACCACCACATGGGAGGTCTTTCGTGCTCGGTTCCTAGATCAGTACTACCCGCGATCTTTTCGCGCAGCACGAGAGGCGGAGTTCCTGCGACTGGAGCAGGGGGACATGTCTGTGGCAGACTATGAGCAGGCTTTCGGGAAGCTTTCCCGTTTTGCAGCAGCTTTTGTGAGTACTGAGGAGGACAGATGTTAAAGGTTTGAGTTGGGGCTCCGAGGAGAGATACGGGCAGGTGTGACGACTGCCACTTATGCGACTCTGAGGGACATGGTCGACGCTGCAGTTCGTGTCGAGGCCAGTCTGGCGGCACACCAGGCGCGACAATCATCAGGCGAGGGGCGGCGCCGGGATCGTCCCCATCCGGGACCAACCGGCCGGAAGATTTCTAAGGGGGGAAGTTATCGAGGAGCACCCACATCATTGCGGGGTCATGGCTGGTCAGGTCGATCAGGGGGCTCTCAGAGGGGCGGATCGAGATCCAGTGCTGGGCAGCATCAGTCTTGGAGTGGTGCATCAGGAAGGTCTTGGGATGGACCGAGGACAGTTAATTGTTTTGCTTGCGGAGGAGCGGGCCACTATGCCCGAGATTGCCAGTCGTTGTCGAGGAACAACGATACTGGAGGTGCTAGTGTTGCACAGAGTTCGGCTTCCAACACTGCCGGAGGCCGAGGACAGGATGCTAGACGTGGTGCACGTGGGCGCGGCCAGACTGCAGGGCCCAGTGCTCGTGTTTTTGCAGTGACTCAGCAGCAGGCGAGGTAAGCCCCGGATGTGATTACAGGTACACTTCATATCTCGAACCTTATTGTGCGAGTATTGTTGGATGCGGGGGCTACACATTCTTTTATTTCGAGGCATTGTGCTGGTATGTTAGATTGTGAGGTATCAGCCTTAGATAGTGAGATGGGTGTTGGCACACCTATGGGCGTCGTGTACTTGGTGAATCAGGTGATTCGGAGGTGCCCGGTGAGAATTGAGGAGGTGGATCTGCCAGCAGACTTGATTATTATGGACATCCATGACTTCGACGTGATTCTCGGGATAGATTGGTTAGCGGAGCATGGGTCGCTGATTGATTGCTGTAGTCGGCAAGTGTTTCTGCGGAGTCCGGGTTTGCCGGAAGTTACCTTTCAGGGGGAGCGTGATGGTTCACTGCCTGAAGTGATTTCTTCACTTGCTGCTACTAAACTTCTACGGAAGGGATGCCAGGGCTATTTGGCACACGTTGTGTCGGAGCGAGTTGATACTCCGAGTATCGAGGAGATACCTGTGGTGCGGGAGTTTCCGGATGTGTTCCCGGAAGATCTACCTGGATTACCACCACCGCGGGAGATTGAGTTTACCATTGAACTTCTCCCCGGTACCCGACCTATATCTCAGGCACCGTACCGGATGGCGCCGGAAGAATTACGGGAACTCAAGACACAGTTACAGGAGTTGGTCGAGTTGGGATTCATCCGACCGAGTACTTCACCGTGGGGAGCGCCGGTGTTGTTTGTGAGGAAGAAGGAGGGGAGTCTCCGATTGTGTGTGGATTACCGACAGCTGAACAAGGTGACGCTAAGGAACCAGTATCCTTTACCCAGGATTGATGACTTATTCGACCAGTTGCGTGGAGCACAGTGCTTCTCGAAGATTGATTTGCGATCTGGGTATCATCAGCTGAGGATTGCGGAGGGGGATATTTCGAAGACGGCATTTCGAACTCGTTACGGACACTATGAATTCCTGGTGATGCCTTTTGGTTTGACGAATGCTCCAGCAGCATTCATGGATCTGATGAACAGAGTTTTTCGACCTTACCTGGACAAGTTTGTGATTGTGTTCATCGATGACATCTTGGTGTACTCGGGAAGTGCCCGAGCACATGAGGAACACCTACGGTTGGTGTTAGGGAAGCTGAGACATGAACGGTTGTACGCCAAACTGAGTAAGTGTCAGTTTTGGCTGAGCAGCATTGGTTTTCTGGGACATGTGATTTCGGCTGATGGGATCAGCGTGGATCCCCAGAAAACAGAAGCGGTGACCAACTGGGCCAGACCGACGACAGTGACAGAGGTGCGGAGTTTTGTCGGATTGGCAGGCTACTACCGGAGATTTGTGGAAGGTTTCTCCAAGATTGCTGCACCGTTGACTCGTTTGACCAGGAAAGGAGTGAAGTTCATCTGGGACGAGCAGTGTGAGCAGAGTTTCCAGGAGTTGAAGTATCGCTTGACCACTGCTCCTATCCTTGCATTGCCCGACAACAGTGGAGAGTTTGTAGTTTTTAGTGATGCCTCACTACAAGGTTTGGGATGCGTATTAATGCAGAATGGTAAGGTGATCGCTTACGCATCACGGCAGCTAAAAACTCATGAGTTGAATTACCCTACCCATGATTTGGAGTTGCGGCGGTAGTTCATGCTTTGAAGATCTAGAGACATTACCTTTTCGGTGCAACGTGCAGGATATACACCGACCACCAAAGCCTGAAGTATTTATTTACCCAGAAGGAACTCAATTTGAGGCAACGGAGATGGTTGGAATTGATCAAGGATTACGACTGTACGATCGAGTACCATCCGGGTAAGGCTAATGTGGTGGCAGATGCGCTCAGCAGGAAATCAGCGGGATCAATTGCACACCTGAGGATGGTGTATCTTCCTTTACTGGTGGAACTCCGGAAGGCTGGGGTTATTCTAGATACGGATGAGCATGGAGCTTTATTGGCCAGTTTCCATGTACGGCCAGTGTTGGTTGATCGGATCATTGAGGCGCAACTTCAGGACCCGATATTGTGCATCTACAGGATTGAAGTTGAGACTGGGGAACGGCAGGAGTTTACCATCCGAGACGATGGGGCACTTGTGAAATAGGGCCGTTTGTGTGTGCCAGCGGAGACAGAGTTACGGGCCGAGATTTTGGAGGAGGCCCACAGTTCAGCGTATGCTATGCACCCCGGGAGGTACAAAGATGTACCGTACCCTCCGGAACTATTATTGGTGGCCAGGGATGAAGAGAGACATTGCTGAGTTTGTGAGCAGATGCTTAACCTGTCAGCAAGTTAAGGCGGAGCGGCAGAGACTGTATGGGGCTATGCAGCCACTACCGATTCCCGAGTGGAAGTGGGACCACATCACCATGGACTTTGTCTTTAAGTTACCAAGGACCCGGAGTGGATTTGACGGAGTTTGGGTGATTGTAGACCGATTAACGAAGTCAGCACATTTTCTGCCAGTACAAGAGACTTACAAACCGAACCGACTGGCTCAATTGTTCGTGAAGGAGATCATCCGACTTCATGGTACGCCGGAGTCGGTCGTGTCCGATCGCGATCCGCGTTTCACTTCCAGGTTCTGGCGGAGTTTGCAGGCTACCTTGGGAACGAAACTGCGTTTCAGTACTGCTTTCCATCCACAGACCGATGGACAGTCTGAGAGGACTATTCAGACCCTGGAGGACATGATGAGATCTTGTGTACTGCAATTTCCGGATTCGTGGGATACTCACTTGCCTTTGATGGAATTTGCTTACAACAGCAGCTACCAGGCGAGTATTGGGATGGCCTCCTACGAGGCACTGTATGGTCGACAGTGCAGGACACCTATCTGCTGGATGGAGATTGGGGAGCGAGCGGCCGTAGGGCCGGAGTTGATGGATATCACCCAGGAAGCAGTCCGTGTTATCAAGGAGAGGTTGAGGGCGGCACAGGATCGCCAAAAGAGTTATGCTGATAGACGGATCCGAGATTTGGAATTCGAGGTTGGAGATTTTGTCTTCCTGAGGTTGTCCCCGTGGAAAGGGATTATTCACTTTGGCCGACGGGGAAAACTGAGTCCACGTTTTATTGGACCTTATGAGATCGTGGAGAGGATTGGCCGGGTGGCATATAGATTGGCTTTACCCCCGAAACTTTCTAAAGTTCACGACGTCTTCCACGTATCCATGTTGCGGAAGTACGTGCGTGACGCCTCTCATGTATTGGAAGAGCAACCCATCGAACTTCGAGAGGATTTGAGCTTTGAAGAACAACCAGTACATATTTTGGACAGGAAGGACAAGGTACTACGGCAGAAGACGATTCCTCTCGTGAAAGTCCTTTGGAGGAATCAGAACGTGGAAGAAGCCACATGGGAGCCCGAGGCTCAGATGCGGGAACAGTTTCCTTATTTGTTTCCTTAAATTTCGGGACGAAATTCCTTATGAGGGGAAGGTTGTAACACCCCGGAAATTCGCAGATTGTAAAATTGTAATTTAATGTATGAATTGACGTTTTTACCCTTGTGAATTGTATGGCCAATTGTTGACTTTTTGGTTTATGGGTCAAATGGACTTTGACCAGTGACCGTGACGTAGTTCAGGACGTCACGGGTTCATAGACAGGTGGCACGTCCAATTCGGACGATCAGGGAAAAAGTTATGACTATCGGAAGTTCAGGGGCATTACCGTAATTTGGACGAGTTAGGGAAAAAGTTGACTTTTTGTTATACCGGGAATTTTCACACGACCCGAAGACCGTTGGATTCGTCTCGATGCCCTGAGTACAACGACAGGCGGCACGCGTGAAACGGACATCGGATGACCGAGTTACGGGTCACGGAAGTTGGAGGGCATTTTGGTAATTTCTGCCCTGAGGGCATTTTGGTCTTTTCGCACGGTTACTGTAGCAGCAACCGTGAAAACAGGGCACACAGCCATGCCGTGGTGTTTGTGGGCGTGCAATTGTTTAAACACTGAGTGGACGGATTGTGGGAATTGTTTATGTAATTTGAGACGTTGGGAGTGTGGTTGTGGCTGTTGCAGACCACGGGTAGGATTTAAAATTTGGTTGAGCTCTGTGTGCGGAAGGCAGTGTCCAGTGAGGTCTGTGTTTGTCTCCCACGGGTGTTGGACTCCTTGATCGCTTAACCGAGTAGGGGAGTGAGGGAAGGTTTCATTTCGGTGTCTGTTTGAGGCTGAGAGATTGTGAGAGACAGGGAGAAACAGTGAAGAACAGTTTCGGTTTTTTGGGGGAAAAAATTCTGAATTCAATCTCTACGGGTTTTGGGATCGATCTAAACACTGGGGAAGCTTTCTGGGGGTAGCAGAAACCTAACCGTGCAAGATTCGAAGAGTGTGATCGAGGAATTGCCCAGGAACCCAAGTTCCAGTTCAGAGAAAACAGGTTTGGAGGGAAAATTCGAGTTCAATTTCTACGGCTCGTTGGACGAAACTAACCACTGAGTAAGCATTCTGGGAGCATTTGGAACTCGTCCATATCGAAATCGACGACAACCAGCCACGGAGGAGCTGGGACGGTGACCGCCGTGTGCAGAGGAAATCGCAGTGTTTGGACGGCTACTTCCAGGTGATATTTCGTTCAATTGATGGTTCTATTTTGTTAGTCTAGGTCCTATTTTGCCTCTGTATGAATTAATTGGACATTGGTGATAGTTTGGAGGTGTTCTGAGGTTTGACCCGTGTAGCTATTCGGGTTTGGATAGGATGGTTGAAGGCTTGTCGAGTTGATTGGTGGACTGAGAACTGTAATTAAATGACTTTAGAACATGTTAGAATCAAGAATGAATGAAATTAAGTAGAAATTGAGGGTTATTTAACCAGGTCACACCGCGGGTTGAAGACCCGAATTACAGTAAATCGGGCAAGGACGACGGTACTGTAGCAGTGACACTGTAGCAGCGCGTGACTTTCATGCGCAGCCACTTTGGGCGGCACGTGAGGGCGCGTTGAGCACTCTCTTGGATCACGGTCAACATGACTTTTAATCCTTTCATCATTTTGAACATTTTCTGTGAAATATCCATGTTGATCTGAGATAGTGAGGAAGGTCAGTTTAGGGCCGGATGTCTCGGGAAGCGTGTTGGCCGGCTTTCCCGAACCGGTTTCTGTTTTGGACTTTTTGAGGGTATTTTAAGGACCTATAATGACACTTGTGTGTGTTTGGAAATGGCAGGAAACTTACGTTAGTTCCGGAGACAAGTTCGTACGCGCGTTATTCGCAGCGGGAGCGTACTGTGAGTGGGCCTGTTTTTATTAACTCTTGCATGCATAACAGTTTTCATTTCCGTATATCTATATGTGTGCGTGAATCATTAATGGATTTTGATTATCTCGATTTACGGCCGTGACACGTTTTACGGTGTTGGGCTGAGGCCCGTTTTACGGAAAATGAATACTGTTTTATATTATATATATATATATAGTTACATATACTTGTGGATACGATGACTATCTTGGGTACTGCACTGTATAATCCACCGTATGATACTGTCTCCTCCGGATGTGGTACCCCGGAGCGGTCATGGTGCATTGCCTGCGAGGAGTCATGCTACGGAGGTGCCGGACCGTAGGATGACTCAGGAGCAGGATTACTATTATTGGACGTCTGGGACGTCGAGCGTCTGGGACGTCGAGCGTCTGGGACGCTAGGCATCCGGGATGCCATAACCGAACTGGGTTCGGAGATTGGACTCGGGATTTGAGACCCCGGGTGGCACGCGTAGCCTTGGGACTGTGACCATTATTGGACGTCAGGGACGTCGGACATCTGGGATGTCAATATCGGATGTGTATGGTGCAGTAGCTGGGTTGATATTACATTTCTGGCTTAATATGATGCTTGTGTTATATTACATGTATTTATGGTTTTTTTTTAAATACTGATGCATGCATGTTTGGAAAACGGAGGGGTAAAGTATGTATTTTACTTATTATACTGTTTTTTTTTTTACAAACCTGAGTTTCGGCCCACTCACCTTTCATGTTTTGGTAACCCCTCCAGGTCGTGCTGCTGAGGTTGGTGAGGACCCCGAGGCTGAGGCATAGATTTTGTACTGCGCACCTGATCCCCTGTCGGGTCGGATCACCCGCAGGATGTTCCTTTCTAGTGTCGTGCTCGAATTTGTATTATAAATTGTATTTTAAGCTTTCTGGGAACTAGACGACTCGAACCCAATCAACTGGAACAAAAATTGGAGGTGAATTGGTGACGAATAAGCTCTGCAATTGTTTCGGAAATTCGAGCTTGAGTTCGATTACTTAGAGGTAATAATTCCTGAAATTGATTTCGATTTCGTGTTTAGAATGAAGGTTAGATGCTTCTGGTATGATCAATTGAAGGAAACAGGTTGGTTTTGGGTAGAACCCGAATTCGAACCCGCCGGGTGTTCATCTTAAGTCGAGGAATTTTAGGGTTTAATTGATTAAATTGAAGTTACTGAACTGTAAGTTAGATTGAACTGATATTAATGAGTGAAAGAACGGACATAATTGAGCTTGAATTGAAGGAGATTGCACCGGGTCTGATCGCGGGTTTCAGACCCGTTTATCAGAGAAACGGGCGAGGAAGGAGCACTGTAGCAGTGCACTGTTCACGGTGCGTGGCTTTCACGCGCAGCCGCTTGCGGCGGCGCGTGAGGGCGCGTGACCAGGAATCTGAAGGAGGGTTCAACACACTTTTTGATGCTCTCGATGATACGGACCTATTAGCGTTGGTTTCGGGTCAATCGGATATGGTCTGAGAGTAGTTTTGTATACCCGAAGCGGATAGGTTACGTTTAAAATAATATTATTTTATTCCGACGATTAGGAAATTCGTACAGGAGATTATGTTACAAGTTCGTAATCTTATATTACTTGTTTGACAGGCCCGAATACTTCCAGGACGTCGGAAGAGCACGAACAGCTTGAAACTGAACAATCTGGACGGTGTGTGAGTGGGCTTTTGTTTTCTACCCTAAATGCATGCATATATGTTTTAAATGCCTTATAATATGATTGAAATGATTTGGTATGATTGATACTTAAATATGATGATTTCCAGATTTTTGGGAATATTATATTATTTTATATGCTTTTGGGCACGATTTTCGAGAAAATTATAAAACTGATGTTTCGAGCTAAGGCTCGGGGTTTGAGCTTGATTTTGACTCGGATTATGAGTCTGGTATTAGATTTGATGAATTAATATTATGAATGAGATTGTGATTGCGTAGATTTGCGTGAATTGGTTTATGGATTTGAGAAAAGTGTTTTTAGGCTTAAAGCCCAGTTCACAAATGGTTTTGATATTAAATGCAACTGTTTTCACTGGTTTTCATGATGATGATATATAAGGGCTTTCGGTGTGGAATATGTTTCCCCCGAAATGGACCCTGGAGATAACGCTCGCCTCCGGGATGGAAGTGTTTACCCCGGAGAGGTCACGTAGCACGGTATGTTGTCGTGCAGCCAAATGGAGGCTCGACTCAGACCAGATGTGCTGGATTATATGGAGGTCAGTTAATGATATGTTCATGACGACCTGGTTTGCCGGCTGGTGATGTGTTTACAGCGGCGAATGCTCGGGATTTGAGCGGTCCTTGAGCCTATTGATTTGCACGCGTTGCAGGGATAACGTGACTATATATTGGACCTGGATCTTGTGTTTTTAATTCTGTTTGAGATTTATGTTCATATCTTGATTATCTGATTTATAAGTTATGATATGCATGCATATTTATGAAACTGGAGGGTAAGACTGTATTTTGATAAATGTATTTCTAAACTTTATTTTTGTCCACTCACACCTTTGATGTTTTAATTGCCCTCCAGGCCAGTGCACAGGTACTGAGGCTAATATCGAGGCAGAGGATTAAACAGACCGTTGCGTACTCAGACACTTTGCAGCGTAGGATTTTGATCCCTACTTGTAAATATTTCCTATGCTCTGTAAACCTGTTGACTAGGTCAACGGTCTCGGAATACTGAACTATCCCTTGTCTGACAATGTTTATCGTTTGTTATGTTCTATATGTATATATTTAAAACTACTTTTGGTACTTTTGAGTTATTGTCAGACGGGAGCAGGATCTTTCATGGTTATCGACGGATAATCGGGATGGGTCTTGTCAGGTGCTGCCATCAAGCACCGTCGTGTACGGTGGTGGCCGAATAGAAGCAAAAACTACGAGTCCCCTGTTTAAATTCGAAAGAATGAAATCGACCAAAAGGAGGATTGAGCCTAATTGAGTAATTGAGGAGTGATTCTAAGGTGGCTAAGAAGCTAAGAAGCATGGAACTGAGCCCTGTCGTGGACGGTGGTTGTGCAATTGACGGTAAGTTTTCGGGTTAAAAAGGCATTTCGCGGTTGGCTAATTTTCTTTGAAATTGGTTACTTAGAAAAGGTTTTGGATGTTCTTAGGAGTCTGATGGAATTGGAAGCACGGCAGGAGATATCCGGAATCACAGAGAAGGGACGTTGGAAAAATTGGGATTAAGCGAGTTCTTTAGGAGGTATGTTACGGACTTCAATTTCATATTTTGTTATTGGGAATCGATTAGAAAGAGTAGGATGAAGCTAAAGGAATTAAGAGAAGGAAAAACCGGATGAAATTGAAGGAAAATCGTGAACGCCTGTTTAGCCTAGACGGGCCGGTTGAACTAGGTGAACCGGGTTCACCTGAGGTTGACGACAACACTGTTCACGCGCGGGGTCTCACGCGCAGAAACTTCCAGACACGCGTGGGGGCTCGTGAAGGGTAGTTTGGGGAATCTTCCAACACGACTTTTAAAGTATTCGATGTAACGAACATTTTGGCCCTAGTTTCGAGTCAATCGGACATCGTCTCGATATGTTTCGGGATGTCCGAAGGTTTTAGGGCTCGATTAAAAATAGTTAAAAATTCGGAAAACTTACGGGACTTTAGTATAAGCTTAATGAAGTAGTTAGTGACCTCGTTATGGGATTTTCACAGGTTCGGGAAAGCCGAGGATAGCGGAATGGCCGGGAACGGCATAAGTGCGCGCGTATCGAGACGACGTCGGAATGGTTTGTGAGTGGACTTTGTTTTCTATCTTATGATGCATGCATATATGTTTTAATATTCTACGTGAATCCAAGATTTGATTTATGATCTTGATGGTTTACGGTTTTGCATGTTTTTCGAGATGAATTGCACGTTTTACGAGGTTTCTATTTATTTTGTGATTTGAATATAGTTTGAATGATTTGATTTTGGGATTTGAAACATGATTTGATTTCAAGGATTTGAAATGGATTTTGGAAAAATGACTTTGGGCTTAGGGGCCCAGTTCGAAAGTGATTTTAAGAAACGTGTTTTCGGGTTTGGAATCAGATTCCAGAATGACGATTCTGGATCTGGTTATTCGGTTTAAAAACCCGGATTATGATTATGACGGGGGCGGGCCCAGATTAGGTTTAAAGACCCGGATTGAGTTTAAAGACTCGGGAGTTTAAAGACTCGGATCTTTATATTTCCCCCGTAGGCCTGTTGAGTTTAAAGACTCGGGAGTTTAAAGACTCGGATTATATTGAGACCTGGATTGAGTTTAAAGACTCGGATAGATCCAGCAGGTTCGATGGATGGAAATGTGGTTTAAATATGTTTTGGTTTTCACTGAGATTGATGATGATGTTTTTCGATAATGGTTTTCGATGGTTTTGGGCTGAGGCCCGGGATTTGAGAAAATGAAATTTTGTTGGTTTTCTCACAGGGTTTGTTCATTTTGAAAATAGAATGGTTTTTATGACATGACTTCTGATATGCATGCATTGGTTTCTAAAATGGAGGGTATAACTGTAACGACCCGTCCCGAATTCCGGGATTGGATTAGTGATTAATCTTGATTAGTGAGGTTGATCGGTGGTTAGTAGGTCGAAATCGGGCAAAATGTGCAAAATGACCGTTTTGCCCCTGGTCGTGGGTAAAATGTTGACTTGTTGTTCGGGCGGTCAAATGGACTTTGACCGATGACCATGACGTAGTTCGGGACGTCACGAGTTCATAGACAGGTGGCACGTTCGATTTCGACATTCGTAGAGAAAGTTATGGTGTTCGGAAGTTGAGGGGTAGTTTGGTAATTTGGCATGTTAGGGGCCAAATGTTGACTTTTTGATCGGGAGGTCCGATGGACGAGGGCCAAGGACCGTTACGTAGGTATCGTCGATACGAATCCAACGACAGGCGGCATGCCAAAATCGGAGTTCCGACGACGAAGTTATTGTCACGGAATCGGGCTCGATTAACCGAACGAACTGGGAATAAAATAATATTATAATATAGAATAGTAGCCGTTGACTCAGCACACCTGGATGAGTGACAATTGTCACTCATCCCTTGAAACCAGATCCCATGTTTTGGGGTAGACATCATTATGATGTTTATTATATTTAATTAATTATTAAACCCTTTATTTTCCATTTATTTCTCTTCTGTCCTTACCCGTGTGCAAGCAAAACGCAGAGATGGGGGGAGTTCGAATTCGTCCACCATTTCCTTCCATTTCTGAACCAGAGTGTGAGGAATTGAGAGAGTTTTGAGATTAACTTGGCTGGGAAACACGAGAGGCAGAGATGAAGCTGAGAATCGAAAATTTGGTTTTGGGAGGGAAATTCAAATACTGAGAATTGAGCTGTGATGATCGATTTGGAGCTTGGAAATACCTTCCTGAGGTTGAGACGAGTTGTTTCAGATCAAGAACGAGATGAATTCATGCCCAATTGGCTCTGAACGGGTTTGGTAACAGTGAGGAACTTCGAGCATGAGTCGTGGAGTTTGGGGCTGTGATTGACTCAATTGTTGTGGGGAAATGATTTCTCATGATCCCACGATGCTTCTGGGATCATCAATTGAAGGAAACCGGCTGAGATCGATGAAACTCCATGGTTGCACAGTGGACGGTGTTCGTACTTGAGTCGTGATCATTTACTGATCAAACGACGAAATTGATGTGGGGGAATTGTTCCTCGTGGTCCACTAATGCTTCTAGTTGAATCAATTTAGGGAAATCGTGTGGAATTGAGGGATTTCTGATGATGAACCGTGTTCGGGATGTTCTTCGAATGATCATCTGTGATCGTGAGGTTAGAGGTAAGGTTTCGTGTAATTGATGTTTCAGACCTCTAATTAGACTTGTAACGAAGCTGTATGAATGATCAATTGAAGGAATTAGGATCGAATTGACAGGATTGGAACCGGGTTGTGTCGCGGGTGAATTGGACCCATTTACCAGACAAACGGGTTGGGCTGGTGACACTGTAGCAGGCGCGTGGGTTTCACGCGCAGCCACTCACGGCGGCGCGTGGCGGCACGTGGGCACGAATCTCAAGGTGAGGTCAACATGACTTCTGCCCTATTTAATGTAACGGACATTTTGGAATTGGTTTCGTGTCGATCGGACACCGTCTCGATATTGTTCGGGATGTCCGAAGGTTTTAAATTAAGTTTAAAAATAATTAAAAATTCGGAAAAATTACGGGACTTTGATAGGATGTTAATAATGAGGTTAGTAACCCTCTAATGTGATTTGGACAGGATTGGGAGTCCCGGTGATAGTGGTGTGGCCCGGGAAGGCCGGTGGCACGCGTATCGAGGCACACGGTTAAAACGGTCTGTGAGTGGACTTTGGTTTTATAAATCCTATGCATGCTTAAATGTGTTATATGGTTTATATACATGATTTCTATGATGGTATTTGTGAGCATTGATTTCGGGTATGTTAACGTATTTCGAGGTGTTTTCCGTATTTCACGTATATCGAGATTAACGGTTTATTTGTGGTTTTGCGTGCTTGTGGTTAAATAAATAATATGATAAAATGGTTTTTATATTGGAAAGATGAATTCGGGCTTGAGGCCCACTTGTTTTGGAAATCTCGGACTTGGAGTCCATTTGAGTACGTAATCGGGCTGCGGGCCCAGTTGGTTTATAAATCGGGTCGTGGGCCCAGTGGTTCATAAAGTCGGGCATGGGGCCCAGTTGGATTAAAATGATGATTTCGGGTCAGGGGCCCTATATTTAATAAATGTGATTTCGGGTCAGGGACCCTAAATGGAAATGTGTTGTTTTATGGAAAATTCGGGCAGGGCCCATTGTGATGTTGTGAAATGAATTAATAAAAACTGTTTTCCATATACCATCTGGATACAAGGATATATGATGGTCTCCTCCAGATGTCTGGGACACTGGGGAAGTCACGGTGCATTGCCTGCGAGGGGTCATTATACGGAGCAGCCGGACCGTATGATGACTCAGGAGCAGGATTGCTATGATTGACGTCAGGGACGTCAGACATCAGGAATGTCAGATATATGGACCCGGAGAGACCCCGGGCAGCACGCGTAGCTTATGAAACCGTGAGACATGACGTCAGGGACGTCTAGCATCAAGGATGCTGGTGATGGTAATGGTAAAATACGAATTAATGAAATGGCTTTCCGGGTGGATTTATGATTGTGTGATTTTAATGAATTGATGTTCATTTATAGTCGTGGGTGGTGACCCACATGGTCGTATATGTATGGTGGTGGTATTCCACTGTTTTGGGATGAGTTCCCACACTTGGTTTTTGGTTAACGGTTTTTGGGCAAAGGCCCTAATGGCTCGGTTGAGCAAACGTTTTGGTTACTGGTTTTCGTGGCATGCATACGTTTTTATTGGAGGGCATAAATGTCTTATAAATCTATTTGATGAACTTACTGGTTTTTGTCCACTCACAGCTTTTGTTTTTAATGCCCTTCAGGTTGATCATGGATGCGATTGCAGCAGAGACTGGGACATTGCACACCTCCTCCATCGATCCTTGCGCACTCTGGATGCCCCGTTTGGGCAGTGGCTCTTGGTTATCCCTTGTCCGACACCCCTTGTTGGACGGGAGCAGGGCACATTCCACGGTAATCCCGGGGGGGATTGGGATGGGTCCTGTCAATAACTGTAATTGTTTTATTAAACTGTTTTTTAATGTATACTTTATTTTTTTGTCCACTCACAGTCTTTTGTGTTTCCGATACCCTTCAGGTTGTTACAGGTACGGGCTGTTAGTCGAGAGAGACGGAGACATCACACCCGCCATCCACAGTAATTTGGCACACTCTGGGAAGTCCCGAGGCATTTGTACGATTGGATCGAGAATCCCTTGTCTGACTTACGTGTCACATGGAGGTTGGACGTCAGTTTAGCCTTCGTGTCATGCGTAAGTTAAACGGGAGCATGATTCAGCCCTTAATCTCGTGGGATTAGGAGTGGGTCCTGACAATATCTTTCCCCCCTTCTTATGTGTCGCGACCAAAATTACCAAAATTTTGGCAAAAATTCGCCAATTATAGTGAGTAATTCATAATATAATAATATATACTTTGTAATAATAAAAAGAAAAAATCAATCAGCGAACAAACTGATACTAACCCGCGTAAAAATTTACAATTAATTAAACAACCAAATCATTAAAGCTACGTTTAGTACGCCGTATAAAAAATTTAATAAAATAATATAGTGTGAAATCGGTGTTTGTACGACTCGTACTAATTAGTCACCGAATAAGTTATTATGATTGAGAGTCTTTACACGGTCCACACTCTAAAAATAATAATCTTGAAACTGTATTAAATAGTGAGATGACTAGCAATCTTGAAAAATGTAATAATAAAAAATTATTATTATTATTAAAATATAATGATAATAAATAAATATAATAATAATATCAATAATTAATTAAAATAAAATAAATAATAATAATTTATAATTAATATTTATTACACAGATATTTCTTAGGAAAAGTACCCAAACTATAGGGTCCATTTTAAATTCATACCCCAACTATAAAAATTACATTTTAAGTACCCAAACTATATGACCATTGACAAATCAGTACCATTCTTAGGTTTTCCATCCAATTTTCTATAGTTGGGGTACGAATTTAAAATCGACCCTATAGTTTTTGTACTTTAATTTATGTAGTTTTTCCTATTCTTATTATCTAGTATAATATAATTCGATCAATATAATATATCAGCATTTTAATCCGGTTGAGTACCTAACGATCGACTAAATAGTCTGTCTATTCAGTAGATATATTAGTCTATCCAACTAAAATAGTCAGTACAATACGTCATATAAAACGAGACCTAAAATTAATTAAACAATTTCAAACGAAGCTCACCAAAAGCCAAGATCAACCATAGACCTAATGGACTACCGCCATTACGTGAAGCATAAATGTACTTCATCATCGATTTGGCATTGGAAAATCTGTAGAGCATGGGACTAATATGGGAAAAACTTGATTTCTAACTATTCAACTGTCAACAAAGTGAATCAAGATGTAACGACCCGTCCCAAATTCCAGAATTAGATTAGTGACTAATCACGATTAGCGAGGCTAATCCGTGATTAGTTGGGCGAAATCGGATGAACGATGCGAAATGACCGTTTTAACCCTGATCGTGGCAAAACGTTGACTTTTCGTTCGGGCGGTCAAATGGACTTTGACCGATGACCGTGACGTAGTTTGTGACGTCACGAGTTCATAGACAGGTGGCACGTTCAATTCCGACATTCGAGGAAGAAGTTATGACGTTCGGAAGTTTAGGGGCATTTTGGTAATTTTGGATAAAAGGGGTCAAATGTTGACTTTTTGACCGGGAGGTCCGATGGCTGAGGGCCGAAGTCCGTTACGTAGATAAGGACGATACGAATCCGTAGACAAGCGGCACGTCGAATTCGGACGTTCGACGGCGAAGTTACGGTTCAAGGAAGTTCCCAGTTACTATTCACGATGGCTCGTTTTACGAGACAAAAAGTGCAGTTTTGTCTCTAGTGGGCCCAGATATTTGTCCTGATGCCCAATGGATGAGTGACAAGTGTCACCCATCCAATGGACACCATACTGCATTCATGCATTCAACCTTCCCGTGCATTTTCATTTCTTCATCCAAACACAAACCCATTACCCGATCTCATCCAAACCATTCACCCAAACTCAGCCAACCCAACCCCATTTCAACCAGGACTGAGACCAGAGAATGAGAGAGGAGGACTAAGGACGGCAGCTGGTGGTTGGAACCGCCGTGGGCGGTGGCGGGAACCCAGAACCCGAGCGGGTACCCGGTAAGCCCATTTTCAATTTTTGTGTGGATTTTGTTGTTATGGGTCGATTTGGACGATTGGTTTGAGTTAAATAGGTTGCTAGGGAGTTGTTAGGGAGGTTTTGGTGGTGGTTGGACGTCGGGGAAGCCCTGGGAGGTTTCGGGAAAATTGAACCGTGAGGTTCAAAGTTGAACCAGTCGGGTTTCGAAGGTTTTAGGTTGTTTAATTGATTGGGTTAGATAGGAAATGAAGAAATAGGAATTTAGGAATTGGAATGGAAGCAAACGGACCGAAAATGAGGAAGAAGGAGACCTGGACCGGTTACGCCGGTCCAAGTTGCAGGAAAAATCAGACCGGCCGGCCCGGACCGGCTGTGCGAGGTTGACGGTGGTGATGTTGCATGATGATGTGGCACTGACAGCACAGTGACATGGACCACTCATCAGCCGACACGTGTCACATGTCAGTGCACAGTCTGCACTGACATGTCAGTGACGTGGCCCAATTAGAGGATGACACATGGCACTGACGTGGACCAGTGCCGTGATGACACGTGGCACATGTCAGACTGCCACGTGGCACTGACAGCACAGTGACGTGGACCAATGGGAGCTTGACACGTGGCACCTATCAGAGTCTGACATGTCAGACCTGACAGCTGTCAGATGACGTCAAGCTGACGTCAGCAGGTACTGTAGCGGCGCGTGGCGTGAGGGTGACGTCATGCTTACGTAGCCACTTCAGGCGGCGCGTGAGGGCGCGTGGCAGGGAATCTGGGGAAGGTTCCAACATACGAAATCATCTATTCGATGTAACGAACATTTTGGGACTGGTTTCGTGTCAATCGGACACCGTCTCAATATGGTTCAGGGCATCGAAAGGTTTAGGTTCGGTTTTAAAAATAGTTAAAAATATGGGAAAATTACGGGGCTTTGGTAGGAGGTTAATTAAGTAGTTAGTAACCTTCTATTATGATTTGGACAGGTTTGGGAGTCCCGGTGACGGTGATCGGCTCGGGGAGCCGTATGGCACGCAAATCGAGGCGGCAACTCGGACGGTCTGTGAGTGGACCTTGTTTTCTAAACTGGTGCATGCATAAATGTTTATTATATGTTTTATTACTTGTTTGATGATGTCATGGGTGCATTTGTATGTGGTTACGTATAAGTACGTATTTCGAGGTTTCAGCCTTATACGGTGCTTATACGGGTCTGTATTTCTTTATTAGTTTTAATGAAAAGGTTTTGGATTTCTAAAAGGATAAACTCGGGTATGAAACCCATTTGGTTTTGTCACGGGCATATGACCTCAGATTTCGGGCACGGTGCCCAACTGATGTCCTATGTTCGGGTACGAGACCCAAGCTACTTTACGGTTTTGATTTCAGGTCAGGGAACCTTAAATGGATTTCCCGGTTCATGACGGTTTATGGGAACCGGCATGAACTCTTAATATGGTATCATGGTTCATGACGGTTTATGGGAATCGGCATGAACCCTTGTTGGTCATTGCGGTACATGACGGTTTATGGGAACCGGCATGTTACCTGGTTATGTTATTACGGTACATGACGGTTTATGGGAACCGGCATGTTACCTTGGCTATGGATATTATGGATCATGACGGTTCAGGGGAACCGGGCATGGATACTATGTTATGTATATATATGTTCATCTACCTTCCTTTACTTCTATTATCTCCTCCGGGGAGGGTCGTTGGCCTGGGTGGACCCCGGAGCAGTCACGGAGCACCGACTGAGTGGAGTCACCCACCAGTTGGGTTCCTTACTCTCAGGAAGGCTATGGTTACTATTACCTCGGGTAGGGTCAGTGGTCTGCGGACATTGACCTTGACTTTGAGATGACTCGGAATGAGACCCGGGTAGCACGCGCGTAGCTTTGGATACCGTGACAGGATTGGTTGTGTGACTTATATATATGTATGTGATGTATATATGATATATGATATGTGGTGTGCACAGGTGTGCACAGGATTTGAGCAGTGGCTCATTTACTTGGTTTCTTTATGGTTTGGGGCCGAGTCCCGTATGGATTTGGGCAGTGGCCCGTATGGTCGTTTTCATTGTGGTCCTTTCGACCTTGGTTTATATCTGCTTTGGGCTTAGTCCCACATATGGTTTGTTTTGGATAAATGGTTTTCGAATGCATGCATGCTTTTTAGTGGAGGGTACAAATGTCTTATGAAATGTTTTTATAAACTTTTGTTTTGTCCACTCACAGCTTTTAATGTTTTGACTGCCCTTCAGGTTGACATCGGATGTGGACTGTAGCAGAGACCGAGATATCACATACCTCCTCCGGATCCTGGGGTACTCTGATAGCCCGGGAGGGCAAAGGTCGGAAATATCCCTTGTCTGACACTTCGTGTCAGACGGGAGCAGGGTCATCCCGCACTAATCCCGGGGGGATTGGGATGGGTCCTGTCAAAGATCATATATTGATAAAGAGCTTGACAAAAAGGACCAAAGATCTTAATCTAACTACGTTAATCGAATACAATATATGAGTGACTAAGAAATGGTGGAGTTAGGGGTATATGCACTGATGAAAATATCTTCGGTTTCGCCGATATATCGGTGAATTTGGCCGGCGACACGTAAGAGATGGGGGAAAGAAATTGAGCAAAATATCGACTGTTTTCGTTGTTTTAAGCTCATCGATCTCCTTATTTCATTAAAATGATCGAGATAGGAACAAATTTCATGAAAATCGGACGTAAAACCAGTGAATTACAGTCGGGTCATGTCGCCGGGTCAAAAAAACCCGAATAACAGACCCGCGCAAGGTAGGGGACGACTGTTTTTAAGTGAGTAAGTTTACTTTATATATTATTTGGTTGGATAATTTTTCAATTGGGTTTGTTAGTGGAGTTGGTTTGGCTTGTGTTCATTAATTAATAGGTACACGCCTGCACCTGGGTTCGACACTCCAAGTGCACGCATTTTGTGTAACGACCCGTCCCAGAAATTAGGGTTAAGATAGTGATTAAGATGGGATTAGTGAGCTTAATCGGGGATTAGTTGGTCCCGATAAGGTCGTTAGAGTAGAATGACGATTTTGCCCCTAGTTTGGGAAAAAATGTGGACTTTTAGTTCGGGTGGTCAAATGGACTTTGACTGGTGACCAGGACGTAGTTTGGGACGTCACGAATCTGTAGGCTGGTGGTATGCCTGATTCCGACATCAGAGGAGGAAGTTATGATGTTCGGAAGGTTGAGGACATAACCGTAATTTGGCTAAATTAGGGGGGAAATAGTTGACTTTTCGTATGATCGGGTTTTGGTATGTTGACCTAGGACCGTTAGATAGATCTCGCCGTCCTGAGTTCGATGACAGGCGGCACGTATTCATCGGACTTACGATGTGTGAGTTACGGGTTAAGAAAGTTAGTGGCATAATCGTAAATTTGGGTTAAAAGGAAGGGTATTTTGGTCTTTTGGTTGTCTCGGGAATTGTGCATAGAGAAGGAAGTGGATGGATGGGATTGAGCCATTTGTGTGAGAGGAAGGGTAGGATTGGTGACACGTGTAGGAGGGCTAGAGGTTTCTAGTATTCACGATCCAATTATTTGGGGCAACCGTGCAGGTGTGTGTGTCGTGTGTGTGTGTTCGAAGAACAGAAAACAGAGGGTGAGATTGAGGGCAAATTGGACGGTGACCGGGAGTGTTGGTGTGAATTGGTGAGGGGATGAGTGATCAGAGACTGAGAGGGGGACAGTGAGAAGGTTAGACGGTGTGGTGGTTGTGTGTGGGTGAGTTGTGAGACACGGGAAAACCAGGGGGAAAACAGAGAACAGAGAAGAGTTTTGGGCGGTAGTGCTGCCGTAGTTGATCGATTGTGGCCGATGGAGGTGTCCAGAGACTGGAGGAGGACGGGAGGAGCTACTGCCTCACGGCTGAGCTCACGACGGTGACAGGAGGGCAGGTAATTTCTTAACTTTCCTTCGATGCTCTGTTTTTCCCGTCGATTTTCAAATCGAAAGTCGTGAGTTTAGGGGTTGAATCGAAGAGTCTAGGGAGGTCTAGGGGACTTAGTTGAGTTCTGGGTGTCTTCTGGTTGTGCTGCCATGACGGGGAAGTGCACGGTAGAGGCTAGACGACGGAAGGTGCCTTGTGTGCCCTGTTTTTCCGTTTTGCTTCAAACGTAGAGTCGTGGACTTAGGGAGAGAGTCGACAGTTTTGGTGAGTGAGGTGAGGTTTAGGGAGGTTCTGGGAACCGTCTATGGTGGTTATCGTGACTGGAGGTGATCGGGTTGGCCGGAGAAGGAAACAGGGTAGGTGTTCGGGTTTTGTTCGAGTTTGAGTCGACGAGTTGTAGTTCAAGTTGAGGTCTGAGTAAGGGGAAAGAGTAGCCTAGGTCTGGACGAAACAGTGGGTGAAGAAAAGAGTCGATTTGGTGGACGGAAGGCGGAGAACCGCTGACGCCGGTTCGAATTGCAGCAACTATGTCGAACCGGATCGACGCAAGGAAGACGACGGTACCGTAGCTGGCGCGTGAGGGCCACGCGCATCCACTTTGGGCGGCGCGTGGGGGCGCGTGTGGCGGCGGTTAGGGAAGTTGTCAACATGGTTTTTGGTCTAGGTGTTGTGACGAGTCTTTTGGTGTTGGTTTCGGGTTAATCGGACGTCGAATCGAAGTAGTTTCGCGAGGGTGAAGGCTTAGGGTTCCGATTCGTTCCGGTTAGGACCCGGGGATTTTTGAGGGCAATTAGGTGGACCTTCGTAGACGTGTTAGTGACGTACTTTGGCGGTTGTTGACAGGATCGGGAGTTCCTGAGGAAGCTGAGGAACGTACGAGACGTTCGGGACGCGATTGAGGGCTCAGTACTGTGAGTGGACCCTTTCCTTAAACTCGAACATGCATAACTGTTTTTCTATAAGTGTTTTATATATGTGATTTCATGCTTTTTGGATTTATGATGTGGTTTTACATAATTGCACGGTTTCCGAGAAATAACTTATTGGCATGTTTTACGAGAAATGTCGATTTCTGAGAATAATTCCATGGTTTTGGGATTGCAATCTATAATTGGTTTTCAATAATTATAAGTGGATTTTGGAACATGCTTTGATGATCAAGGATTTTTAGTTTTTAAATCGGATTTCGAGAATCGAGATTTGGTTTTAAGATTGGGAAGTGGTATTCCGGATTTGGGTTCGGAATGGCGGTTCGGAATGCCGGACGAGCATCGGACCAGTCATTGCGGATTCGGGTTTGGATGTGGATTTGGAAAAGGTTTTCAAATGGTTTTGATTGGATTTGCTGGATCTGGATATTGGGTTTAAAGACCCGGATTTTGATTGACGGGGGACGGGCCCGGATTGGGTTTAAAGACCCGGATTGAGTTTAAAGACTCGAGAGTTTAAAGACTCGGATATATTGATATTTCCCCCGTAGGCCTGTTGAGTTTAAAGACTCGGATATTATTGAGGCCTGGATTGAGTTTAAAGACTCGGGAGTTTAAAGACTCGGATAGGCCCAGCAGGTTTGATCGGAAAAGAATGATTTCATATTCACGGTTTATGATACGGCTTTATGATGTTTCTGCTATGAGTTCTATAACTGTTTTATAGCGTTTCTGTTTCTTATGATGATTTATGGCGACTGATTATAACTGGGTTATGCATGTGGTTTCAAAACGGAAGGCTAAACCCGGTTTTCTTTAAAATGGTTTTAGAAACTTTTCTTTTATTTATGGTTCACTCACACCTTCTGTTTTAACTGCCCTCCAGGTTCTGGAGCTAGCGCGGGGTTCCGGCGTCTAGGCAGCGTCTGAGGCATAGCAGTTACGAGAGGGATCCCGGGGTGTTTTAATTTTCCGTTGTGCGTGTACTTAGCTTTTCGGTTTTCTTTCTTCGGTATTAGTACTATGCTCTGTAAACTGTTGACTTCGGGATATTTTGTATAGTGTCTCCTGCGTCTAACCGAGTATTTTGGTGATTTAGAGTGAATTTACTTTTGTGTGTGTCGGGGTGTCAGACGGAAGCAGGATTTATCTCGGTTTTCGGGGTGAAACCGGGGTGGGTCCTGACATTTTGCTTCCTTTTTTATTTTTTTCCGTTTTTTTCTTCTTTTTTTTCATTTATTCCTTATATTTTTCATTTATTCCTTATATTTTCATTTATTCCTTATATTTTTCATTTATTTCTTATTTTGAACTATATTTTTAATTTATTCCTTATTTTGAACTATATTTTTAATTTATTCCTTATTTTGAACTATATTTATCATTTTTTCCAATTTTAAATATATCAATCCTTTCCAATTTTTGAACAAAGATTGACTCTATTTTTTTTATTCTTTTTTCCAATTTTAAATATATTTACTCATTTTATAATTTTTCTTCCATTCAAATTTTTTTATGCTTATTGTTATGTTTTTAATTATATTAACATTCAATTATAGTAATTCACTTCAATTTATGTTTATGTTTAGATTTTTATATTACTAGTCATCGGCAGAACCCTATTGTATCATATTATTCATCATATATTTATTATATCAGAGTCATTTTATAGTTTTTATTAGTCTTATATAACCATCATTGGGTATTTAAGTTTTTCCTAAAATTTTATTCCAAATTTCCAACTTTTAGGTCGATTTTCCGTCATTTTTGTTGACCGTAAACGATATCGATATTGATATCGATATTTGGGGCGAGATATTCGTAAATTTGACTAGCGATATATCCGTCGATATCGATATTTTAATTCTTAGATATATGTAGCCCTAGTCAAAACTATCTCATTTAGACCTAATAAGTCATATTAAAAAAAAAAATCTAATCTAGACATGATAACAAGTTCGGGCTGAATTTTAAATAGACATCAAAACATAATACGAGAATTAACAATCACGCGAATAAAAACTTTATTCTATAAATCGATAGACTTGGCGGACAAACATGCTTGGTTCTCGAACAAGCTGCAATAAATATTACAGCATTATTGGGAAAGAAATAAGATTAGAATAAAATTCTTAATTTCTTTTTTTAATTTCCCTAGTTTGAGTATTAAACACTTGTTTTATCGGGAAATAAATCATATTAAGATAGAATTATTGGACTGCGTCAAATTCATTTTTTAAATTAATTATTCATATAAAATATCGAACCTTTTTTTCACCCTAAAAATCTGCACTGTGCAGCCCATACAATCCTCCGCCTTTGTGGCCGTTTCTGGTTGTGTTTTATCTTCTGTTTATGGTTGTTTTGCCCATGTTTTTTCTTTCAATTCCACCATCATCATTCTTGACCCATCTGCATCCCATCCTCTGTCCTCACTTCTCTTCTCCCCAAATCATATAGCTTATTATTGTTCTTGGTTTGTTTCTCCTCCGTCTATTCCTACTAACAACTTCACTACTGTTCTCCACCTTCAACCTCTCCTTAGAATCCTTAGATCTGTGCTTTTGATTTGGGGGGTTGGGTTGTGTACTTTGACGGTCATTCTTGACCAAGATGATTATTTGAGTATGTTGATATTTGGTGACTTAGTGTTTCTAATCCATGCTTTACGGATAGATCTTGTTGGTCCTTGTGTTGTTCGTGCTTTGTGGTGGTGGTTGCCTACTTGGTAGCGGTGGCTGGTGGAGCTCTATGTAGTTGTTAGAGTTTTATTATTATGTTATGCACTGAGTTTAATGTTTGTACTATTTTATACTGAGTTTGTTTGTATTTTATTTTCGTTATACTTTGTTATTTGTGCCATACCTTAAGTTGGGTTTGTACGTTTTGAATCTTCCTTATCTACCTTTTCTTAATGAATTTCACACTTAATTTCTCCAAAAATAAAAATGTGACCAAGTAGCTTAATTAATTAACTGCTCGAATTCGTGTGTAAGAAATGAACCCAAATAAGGGGTATGGAGTAAGTATGAATAATGATGGAGGGGATGATGTATTAATAAATAAGTAAAAACACTGTTATTTAGTTTTTTAATTCAAATCATATTTCAGATGTGCTCTTTCATTTATCTGGATTTTCATCTACGACTAAATTTCCCTATTTTCTTTATTGTTTATTTTTCCTTTTCCTCCCTATATATAAACCTAATTAATCTTATAATTAAAAATAGAAATTCAAATTAAACCTAATTAATCTTATAATTAAACTGATATTTGAATCTAACAACAAATTAAAAAGAAAAACAAGACAAACCCAAAATAGAACAATTTGTGTATATGCATTTCGCCGTATCACAAATGACATCGTGACAAATTGGATAATCATATCCTCCTATTTGCGTGTTGCCAAATTTCATTGTGACACAATGGTCTAAAAGAAATAACACAACACACAAAGTTTTACCAGAGGTTTATTTCATATATGGCAATATATATGAAACACATGGCGCACATCCAAAATTCAAACTAATGTAGTATAAAATAAAAATATTAACGCTAATGAATTTGATTAGATCCCCACGTAATTTATGTTAACGTTGTAATGCATGATAATTAGATGTAGATTTGTTGATGGGTCCGCCGGATGAAGTGTGGGACGAGGTACTACTTTGGCTTAGTTTAATTTGTAATTAATTACAATGCAGTACAATTGTTAATGAATAGATTCGGAATTTACTTTTTGGTTGAAGAAAAGGACCCGTAAATCCAGTAACAACATTTGATATGTGTTTGACTCACTAGGCCAAGTTTTCATTGTTTTCAAACTTCTCTGTATTTTCAAATATTATACACATGGGAAAACGTGGTTGGCTGCTGCTTAATTGATTAATTATTAGTGTATAATTATATTACCAAGCAAAACCGAAACATGTCATGCCTCATTCCAAGAACAAGATTATTATTTTGTGTTGCAGGCAGCTTCGTTAACCGCAAGGAAATAACTGCGTTGATATTGTAAACTCAGTACTGTGTAAACTAGCTTCACTATCCCAAGATTATTAGCTCACTCTATTAAGGAGGTAATTAATGTGGAAACCCAAAATAGAATACAGATAAATCTGGTCCGGTTTGATCTGCTACTCTAGTTTGAAATTTAAAAATAATACTAAAGGCATCAACTAAAATCGTAATTTTTAATTACCAACTGATGTGGCTTTTTAATTACCAACTGATGTGGCAGTCGATGCAGCATATGAGTTGGCATACATGTCCTTTGCCACATCATTTATTTTTAATACAATTGTATGTTTTGTTAAATAATTACTCCCTCTTTTATTTACCAAAAAATAAATTAATAATAATAATTAGCCATTCGTTTACCTTTCACTCGCAATTGCCTTTCACCGCCGCTGGCACAGATCCAGATTAATTTGAAAGCCGCCACCCAAAATTTGGGAGAAGTATAAGACATGTGAAAAGGACTGGGGCACAGTTGAACAATTTGACGCCGCACAGTAAAAAACACCAATGGGTCATCATTTCTTTCCTCAGACTATGGCCGTTGGTATAAAATTGCCAATTGGAATTGAACATGGTGAGTATTTTATTTTCGGATTTAGGATCCATGTACGTATGTTTCAGTCGTATACAAATTCTCCACTACTTGTGAAATTAATAAAAGCTGCAATATTGGCTTCTGGATATGAATACATTTTGGCACTTTCCTTCTCCGAAAAATGATTGAAGGATGATGTGACTGAGCGTTTTGGGCGGTTGCTCCGAGATTAATCTGAATCGGTGGGTGGAAGGTAATTATACGTGAAAGGTAAAAGAGAGAGTAACTATTAATTTTGTTGGTAAATAAAAAAGGGTGTATTTATTTGACGAAACATAAAATTGTGTAATTAAAATAAGTGACGTGGCAAATGGCATGTAGTGCCAACTCATAGCCACATCATTTACTTCATAAAAGTGTAAGGGTATTCAAAATATCAATAAACATGGTAAGACTTCATTAAATTGAAAAGTTTTTTTTTTTGGAATTTGATAAATATTTTAGTGTAACTTTAAGTTTACAAAAATTTATGATTTCTCTAGCCTGCCTCCATGGGATTCTTATAGATTTTATACGATACTTAAAAAAGATATTATTTGTGATTTTTATATTTTCATCAGACTCAATAAAATTCAAGTTTCCTATCAATATTTATTATTATATATTATTCCATATATGAATTATAAGTAATTAAATAATACCAACTTTATATGGATTTATCTGTATTGTGAAGAAAGAAAGAAAAAAACATTTAAAAGGTATGCATGATGTTTGGCAATCCTAGCCTCTCAATCTCATTGATAGTTAAAAATTTTATGTTTTTATAAATATTTTAGTAGTATTAGAAATAGTATTTTATTTTAGTTAGGTAGGGTATTTTTATTTAAAAACATAATTATGATTCAATTATAAACTTTTTCAAAAGAATACATATCCAGCTATATAACTTAATATAATTTTTTTACAAAACTCAATCACAATATATAAAATTCAGTATGACTCCGTAAAATTCTGTTACATAATTCTAATATTAATTATATAAAAATGTATGAAAATCAATACATTAGTAATCATTTAAAGAATTCTGTAATTATATGTATACATTTAAGTTCAATACACTATAATCAAAATGAGGTATATATATAATATATGCCTAAAGAAAAAAGGGAGGTAAAATAATATATTTATATTTTTCAAAAGTAAATGAAGTTGTGGGATGCGCTAATAATAATAATAATAATAATAATATTGGAGAGTCTCCTTCTCATGGGCTCGTGAGGGGAGAGAAGTAAAGCTATCGAACCTGAGTTCCAGAAAATTGAAGCCTAGTGTTTGACATTTTGCTTTTAGTTGCATTTTCCCAAATCGACTTTTTCCTCTTGCTCTTATTTTATTGTATATATTATCTCATCCTCTTTATGTATATTTACTAGTGCTTAACTTTTTACTTACTTTTTCTAGCTACCAAACCTAATAGTAATAAATTAATTAACTATATACGTGCCCTGCTTTGACTCTCCAACAGGCTACTAGTCATCTAGCTATAGATTAGGAGATTATTATTGCTAATTAAATATACCGCTTTCCACGTTTTTTTTCTGTTTGGTCGAATTCTAGGTTCATGTGTGAATATTGAGCAATGTAACAGTTGATGTACTACAGGCTGGTTATGTTTAGGTCAAACTTAATTATAATCGATCTAAATAGCAATACTCTTCCCAAAATACCGAACAAATGTTCATCTCTAGTGGATAACGAGATTTGTGTTCTTCATGGCTTAGATTGGTTTAAGAGTTTCGGCAATGTATATTTTATCTTGAGTTATAGTTTGCTGTTTTTTTAAGCTATTTATTCCGTGTTTATTTTTGATGAAATTTAATCGAGTTCTTATTTTCTCCCTAAATTATACCCTTGAGTTATTTTTTGCTATTTTTTTTAACTATGTATTTTGTGTTTATTTATGACGAAATTCAAATGAATACTTACTTTCCCCCTAAATTATCCTATGTATTCATCGTTTAACAAAAATTACAATTTATTTCAAAACAATTAAGTAAATATTTGATAACTTAAAATCCACAATTTTCCAAAACACAAGTTAAGTTTGTTGATGGAGATCGATGAAGTGGGCTGTGGGCAGCAGAAAGATTACCAAAGCAGAAACGAACAAAAAGTAGCACGTTCGACAACCAAAAAGCAGCCTCCATCGATCAATTTGTTTGAACAATCAAAGAGAAAGATAAAATTGTGTTTACTATAACTATTACGTAAAGTAAAAAGGCTAAAAGGTGGGAAGCAAGCAGATATATTATATGGTGTGGTGTGCAATTGCATATTTTATGTAAAAAGTTATTCGTCTTTTGGACCGTCGTCCTCTGAACCTCTTTTTCCTGCACAATTATTTTTGCAGACCGACTGACACATACAACGCCATTGGAGTCACCACAAATTGCAAACTTCAACACGTGAAAGAGAGACGCATCATCCACCATTCATTAGATCGCAGATCGAAGACCGAAGAAGACAGAGAGATCTCTCGACCACATTTGTCCTTATCACATTTCTAATGTTCGATTCATCACCTTTTTTATTTTCCTTTTTCTCCTTTTGAATTTCTTGTTTCCTTTTACTCAATCACCATGCATAGATAAAAATTTTAAAAAAAAGTTAAGTTTCTGTTCTTGTTCCTTTCTTCTTTCTTCTTTCTCCTTTTTCCTCTCATATCAATTTTTTTGATCGGACCTCTCATATCAATTCAGCACGGAAAAGTATGACAATAAAGGCCCAGTGTATACTGTTCTAGTCCCTCTCAAACTAAACTTACCTAGAGATGTCTCAAAAAGTTATTCAAAACATTTTCGATTATGTGGTTTAATGATTATTTCAGTCTCCATTGGATTAGATAAATAATGATAAAGATGTATATTTACCTATCATCAAGAATGAAAATATCGATATCGACGGATATATCGCTAGTCCAATTTACGGATATCTCGCCCAAAATATCGATATCGATATCGTTTACGATCAACAAAAATGACGGAAATTCGGTCTAAAAATTGGAAATTTGAAATGAAATTTGGGAAAATATTAAGTACTCAATGATGGTTATATATGATTAATAAAATTATAAAAATAACTTTGATATAATAAATATATGATGTAATATAATTCTGACGATAACTAATAATATAAAATCTTAAATATAAACATAAATTGAAGTGAGTTACTATAATGTGTGGGAATGGAAAAAATGAATAAAAAGGAAGGGTGGGGGGGATTGCAATTGGGACAAAGGGGGGTCGAACCCGTGACACCCCAAACTTAACCCAAATGAAAACAAAGCTAACGCCATCTCTACTACCCATCAACATTATTATTTTACAATATTTAATATATAAGAATACACAATACCAGCCATCCCCAACTTTCAGCCGGGTCAGCAACTCGGATTTTACGACCTAGCGGCATGACCCGACTCAATCTACTTCGTTTTACGTCCGATTTTCACGAATTAATAGTGTATCTTCATCGTTTTGATCCCAAAAAATATTTGTGGGCTCAAAACAAGAAAATTGTTTGATATTTCGGCTAATTTTTTTCCCTCTTCTTAGGTGCCGCCGACTCAAAATACCGAAATTTCAGCGACATTTATCGATATTTTTATTTATACCTACCATAAGCCATTACCGTATTTGGTGAAGTTAATAAATTGACACCTTTATAAAATAAATTTCATATTAACTAACTAAAATGAATTTGAAACTCACCGACATGACCATATATTGAATTTCTCATTGATTGATAGGAATTATTTGAAAACCGCGGTATATATTTGTGGCTAGAGGCAAATTGCACCTCGAGTTTGTCGTCACACATGTCAGAGTGATCATTTCAATAAATATATGTACATAATATCTTTGATAGCACGATAAAATTATGCTTGGGATTATAATTGAGTTTTTTTTTTTTACTTTGTTACATTGTCAGAGGAATAATTTTCAAATGAGAACATATAAACTTATTAGACCCCTGTCACCCGCTAATGTAATTGCTAATTAATTTTTTAGTTTTGTTAAAAAAACTAAAAAAGGATAAATAATATTAGTTTTTTAATTTTTAAAATAAAAATAAGAAGAGTAACTACCTTAGCCCACCACCCTTTATTTATTTTTATTTTTTTTACCCCCACTCCTTCCATTAACCTTTATTATTATTTTTAAATTATGAATTTGATATTTAATTTTACTATTTTATTATTAATTATTTAATAATTTAAAGGGTATTTTTGTCGGAATTTTTTGGTGAAGCCTTTTGAGCATCTTGACTTTATAATAATAGAGATAAGTATATTCTAATATTACTTTGTGAAGTATACGTTTAATTAATTAGAACTTTTTTAAAAAAAATTAACACATGTTCACTCTATATTTCTATCACGCTGTACACCATACACATGACCTAATATATGTATCATTCTGAAATTGATTCACAACTATTCTTTTGATTTCTTTCTCTATATAAATAGATTATAAACTGTTGATGATTTCTGAAAAAAAATAATAAAATTAGAAAGATGAAACACTTGCAGTAGTAAGGTGACAACCAATTTCTGGAAAGTGCATGCCACTTTTACAGAAAATAATTATGGATGGAAATTTGAAAGTGCTATATATGCATGAGACTAGTAGTACGGCCCTATATGTATACGACGAGGGTGATGGTGATGACATGGCAAAGCGCAGCTAACCCATTATTATTATTATTATAATTATTATTATTATTATTATTATTATTATTATTATTATTATTGGTAACCCAGGATTTAATTACTAGGGTCCACGTCCACTGCAGTGAATCCACCCAATCAGAGGCGTTTTATGCATGGCCCCCATTCGACCCCCTCCCTACAAGGCTACAAACCCCCGCCTACGCCCATGGGGTTCACAGCTAACCCTTTTCTAAGCAAATCATTTCATACATTAATTTCGATGGCAGGGGTCCTATAGAATAGAGGACCGACAGACGCAGATAAACAGGGCAGAATTAATTCGATTACGTTTTGGTCAGTTTTATTTTGAATATGGAGGTGGCCTTCTCAATTTCTGGCACCTACTCTTCTCTTTTGGCCTTATTTTTGTTCTCTGTTTCAAATCTTGTTACCAAACACTACATATATTGTTCTTAACTCAGATCGGGTTTATTCAAAACTCAATCCCCAGAACCCCAAATAATCCATGGTCGATAATAGAGCTGGGAGAACTGGACCAATTCATAGACTCACAATATATACGTACTACAACAAAGATGGAATATTGCTAGAGGGCAGCACAGCCATGTCTCTTTCGGTCTCCGGAGTGCTTTCTATTTCTTTAGTTCTAATGATTTAGTAACCGTTAAAATATTGTTTTAAGGAAGGAAGTCGATTTTCACGCAACATACCTAATTTTATTTTCCTTTTTAAAGAAGAAATAGAGTGAAACAAGTAAAAACTAGAATGAGGATTGACAAGAAAATAGAGTGCGGAAATCAAATCACTTAAGGAATTATCTATTTAATTATACGATCATCAATTTGATTAATTTGATCAATTCATTCTAAAAAAGCAATAATTAAACTAACATTTTTAGTTCACTACTTTCGGTTTAATTATCACCTTCTCAATACGTCTCACAATAATAATAATAAAATTAATTTAATATCATTTCAAGAAGGGTTTCTAACCAAGTATATATGTATTATAATCCGACTTCTCTAACACGATATTATCCGCTTTGGGTCATACCCTCACAGTTTTGTTTTGGGAACTCACTCGCAACTTCTCAGTAAGTCACTCATCCCGTAATTACTCCAGCACAAACTCGCTTAATTATGGAGTTCCAACTAAATCCCAACTTTGGAGTTTCAATCAAGTCCAAAATCAGTGAGTTCCCAAAAAATCTCGTGCTAGATAGATACCCCTATACATATAAGACACTGCTAGATAGATACACCTATACATATAAGACACTCTACATTTCCCTACTCGAACAATATGAGATTGTTCACACTTATTTCTAAGACATGAGTCTTACAATATGTATTAACCATTTTTAGAATAAGTAAAATTCTCAAAATGAAATATATGTAATTAGTAATTACCAAGGTGACAACAGAAGCCTTTTATTGGAATTTGGAGGTAACATGCGGGTGTAGCGTAGGTAATGATGTTACCCCACATTGTAGACTTTGATGCATTGGCTTCAGCTTTTGTATTTAAGGCTGTAACTTAGACCACATCAAACATCACCTCAGCTTTTCTCACAATAATTACCCAATAATCATCCTTACCAAAATGACACGACACATTTTATTCCGACTAGTCACACATACACTTCACCACCCACGACTTCAATTATTCACATTTTGAACCATATATATCTAGGCCGTCAACATGGAATGTTCAAATCAAACCCACTCTCTATTCTCTCCCCGACCACTTTGATAGCTCATTATCCCAAATCAATTTCCATTGAGAATACATACGTTTTTAATTATACGTGTAATCTTATTGATAGGGATGTAATTTTGGAGGGTTATACGAGTTAGGAAGTCAATTATTTAATCGAAACTCACAGTTTGCATTGGTTAAGGTTTGGTTCGGATTGACGTAGATTTGTTGTGTTTTGAGTTAAATATAAGTAAAAAACAAGTTCAAATTAAAAACACACTTCAACCACAAACTCTAAAAAAAAACATGGTTAAGTATATAAAATAGCATCTCTCCTAATGTTTTATAACTAGTTTCAAGTTGCAACAATATTATATTTAATTATTTTCTTCTTCTTCTTTTGTTCGTTTTTAATTAGTATGTATATGTTTAATGAATATTAGGCTATGATCGATTTAAATTGGGGTATTTGAATTTGTATTGAGCTTGGGGCAGGTTCGGGTGTATTACTACTTTACCAGCTTAACCTAACCAAATCCAGTCCAACCCACTCTAAATTCTAAAAGAATTTACTGGATCAGTTTAAAAACTAAATTAAGTCTGAGTAGATATCATTCCATACTGACCCAATCTAAATTTCACTCCTACTTGTTCGATATCGCAAAGCCCTAAGGGGCCGGGGGGTGTGGAGTGGTCGGCTCAGGCAACGTCAATAAGTGAGTGATCGATTGATAAAAATCAAGGGATGTCACATGGATTATTGATCATATAGCTAGTGCTAGATAGGGCTATCGATCGACACACATTAGGTTAAAATGCATTGATGCAGAAGCGATAATCTGCATTTGATAGCAAAAGGACACACCAAGTTGTACAAAACATTCCACCATTAACAACAAAACAAAGGCATCGTTTTAAAATTTAACATCAAGTTTAGGATGTGGCTGGGAGCATAGGCCAAAACTTGCTGTTGTTCCTCTAAGAAACTATTCCTAATTAATCTCTAAAAAACTAAAACACAAAAAATCATGCATGCCACTACGTATCCCATTTCAATGAATTTTCACAACTTTAATTTCGATTGATTTTTTGATGTGGGCATATGGAGTCACATGTAAAGGATTTTTGATTTTATTTTTTGGATTAATTGAAAGGTGATGTGTATATACGGATAATTGGAAGGAAAATTACATTCGAGTGATTACAATTTCTACAATAATGATAAGATCATGTTTCCTTCGGGGGAGAGATTCTCACTGTCCATGTCGATCCATGCACATACACAGTCCGTACAGTGTCCTTGTTTTCTTGTTAGCTTTTTCTTCTCTTATTTTTGTCTCTGTCTTTTTTTTCCTCTTTCTTCCTCGGGTCTCTCTCCAAGTGTTATTTTCGTAATTTATTGGTTATTCTAGTAATTACATTGGCTAAATTATATCACATGAAATTATATATATATATATACCAACTGGTCAGTTTTATAATACAGAGTCAACCACTCAGTTAGACTCATTATGCAATATAATAGTACGATCTAATGGTGCATTTTGTAATTTATTATTCAAATATCATTGTGCAAAAAATGATTAAATTTAGTAATTGTTTCGCTATATATAACACAACAACTAAATACATATGCATCGGATAATAATAATAATAAAAATGTTCTTGCTAATAATCGAATTTATAAATGATTTCCAAATTGGATGAATTTTTGTAAGAATAATATTTGAATAATTAACTACAAATAAACTGTTAGATTGTGATATTGTTTTGTGAAATAAATCTAATCGAATAACTGTTTCCATATATTATAGATAATACCAGCTGACGGAACCCGTCCGAAATGGACTTTGATAACTCTGCCCGGTTCTACTCCCGTCTGACAAGTCAACTGAAGTACCCAATCTACCATCAGTACTCGCCAGACAAGGGGATAACCACACTGATTTCCACTCATGTCTCCGCCTCACGATCAGCCCCGATCCTCGCGTCACTGCTTGGAGGGTCATCGAAAACATAAAACGTGTGAGTGGACAAAAATAACATCGTTTGAAAATAAATTTCAAAACGAACCATTTTCCCCTCCAGTTATAAAACATGCATGCATGGAGTAAAACACATGAACAACTGGCTCTCAAGCCAATTCACATGAAAACCATCAAGACACAACTATCAACATCAAATTAATCACAATGACTATCATCAACAGTACTCGTCACCAGTACTCACATATCAAGTACAATAGTCAAATAGTGCTACTCACAAGTACATAGACATCGATCACAAGATCACAATACCTGCACTACTCACAAGTGCACAATCAATCACATAAACACATTTAAGGACTTTCCCTAGGAATTACACATCCAGACTTCCTGGGAATTACGCATCCAGACTTTATGGGAATTACACATCCAGACTTACCGGGCATGACACATCCGGCTTCTCCGGGGATTACACATCTGGAAATCATTAAATATTCTATAAAATCATCATTGACTCATAATCCAAGTCAAAACACAATCTTCAAACCCAAGCCTAGCCCAAAACATCGTTTTCATCATTTATCGCAAAAGGTGCATGAAAATCGATTAAATAATCCATAAAATCAACAAGTAATCACATCAAATCATTATCAAATCATTGAAACTCAAATTATGCAATCAATCATATAAAACATTTAACTATGCATGCATAACAGTTTATAAAACAAACGCCCACTCACACACCATCCGAATTGCTCGGTTCCGAGCTGCACATTTTTCCGTAATTTTTGGGAATCCCGAATCCTGTCCAAAATCATCATTAAGGGTCACTAATGAATCAATAATAGAAAATTAAAATCCCCCAAATTTTCTTGGAATTAAATACGAATTTAAAACGTAACATAATCTTTCGGACCCCTCGAAACAATATCGAAACGATGTCCGATCGGCTCAAAAGGAACCACAAAATGTTCCTTACATTGAATAGAGTAAAAGTCATGGTGACCTCACCTGAAGATGAACCTCCACACGCCCTCACGCGCCGCCACAAGTGGCTGCGTGTGGGAGCCGACCTGGTTGTCTGTTAAACGGGTTCTACGACCCGCAATGCAACCCATCCAGAACTCCACCAATTCTGCATCATTTTCACTAATTTAAACGTCTAATTGCATCGTCTTAAACAAAGTTAGGGATTTGTAACCTTAATTTCAAAAATCATGGTCTCGATTAATGCAACCTAAACTTGACATTTCAAGAAATATTCATTCTTTAATTCCTTTATTTGTCATCGATTTATTTCAATTAAGCAATTAAGAACCTTCATAGGATCCTTTTGAGTCTATTTTAAGTCTTAATTTCTTCTTCACTCTTCAATTACATGAATTGGATTCGAAAATCCAAAAGTTCCACTTCCTCTGTTCGAAGGCAAAACAACATCAATTCCCTTCGTTTTTGAAGTGGTTCAACTCTCCTGAGTCCTAGAAGACTTAATCGAGGTTCAATTTCATTCATCACAGCCTACAAATTAAATTTCGAATTTTTGAAGGCTTGAACTTCCACGGTTTGGGTTTTCGGGTTTAAGGGTTAATTCTCTCCTTTCTTCTCTTATTCTCCCTTGTTTATCACTCTAGTTAATCCTCTCAATTGATCGAATCAAATCCAGTCGAATGATGGTATGGGTATTGGTTGATCAAACTGTGCTCTCTGTTTTTCCATGTTTACACATCCTTCAAATATTCATCACCCAACGCACGGGACTACACTAGGCCACTAAGCCTTCAATTATAGGTGAGAGATGTCACATACAGGACAGATGAGTCACCATTCCACTGACTCAGCAAAATCCTGCCCCAAATTACCATTGTGCCCCCGTTTAGAAAATGACCGAAATGCCCTTCACCATTTTAGACCCCTAACTTGTCTGTCCGAACTTCGATTTACGCATGCCACATGCCTACAGACTCAGTATCTCGTGACCTACCCAAAGGTCTTTACGGAAAGTCCAACAAGTATCCTGAACTAAAAGCCAACTTTTGCCCCCCATTTCCTTTAAAATTTATAACTTTTCTCTTTTTCGAATTCCGGGTCGTCACACCAGCTCATTCTAAGACACTGCTATATATATTATAGATATATTTTCACAATTTATGAGAATTAAAATTGAAATCGTTATTTTTAAAAAGAAGTCAAATATTATTATACCGTAGTTTTATTAATGGCTCTCAATAATTAATAATGAAATTTCTGAAGGAAGCCTATGTTCATATTATTATTAGTGCATCCCATTCCCATGCTTGTTGACAAAGATATGCCTCCTTTTCGCGTCATGATACGAGGATGAGAATGGGGATGAGGAAAATTTGAAAGATGACAATTGAAGAGCATCGCTGCGTCGGGTCAAAATACAAAAGAATAATGGGCTATCCTAACCGGTGGATCCAATAACTGAACTGGGCTCTATATGAGGAATGGGCATTATGTTGTGGTTGAAACTTAATTTCTGGGCCGTCTTCAAGTTCAGTGTTGACAGTTGACAAGCCCAATATGCTGTAAATGGTGATGCGCAAAGATAGGAGCGTCGAGAGGTGGGACGCAAATGAAATAGAAGAAAAGGGGAAGGGACAGTCGGAGAGGCAAATTTTCAAACTTTCGTAAGAATGATGCTGAGAGTGGCAATGCCATGGCGCAATGGAATCAGAAGAATGAGAATTTCATCATTAAATAGAGGCAGCAGCAGCAGCAGCACCGGAGACCACAGCACCTTCAAAAATGAAGATGGACACCCAATTATAATCTCTCCTCCTCTCGTCTCTTTAGACATAGCTGATGATTGGGCTCCCATCTCTTCACAATCTGCTTGCTCCTCCCCTAAAAACTCCTGTAGGTTTCATTCTTCCCCATTTATTTCCCCCTATAACAAAGAATATTGTACAAAATTTCTGATTTTGAAGTTTGGAAATGATTTATTATAGTATTTATGTGTTGAAGTTTTAATATTTCTTTTGCTAGATTAAATGGTGTCTAAAAAACCGGTTTTGGAACAATTGGATTTCTGTTGCAATGTTTTTAAAGTTCTAATCTTCTGCCGCTATTCCTGCCTGCCCGTTTCTGCTGATTAGCTGTACTTTTGATCTAGAAGCTTTAATTCTGAGTTTTTTCTGCTTTTGATTTCATTGTTATAGTATTGTGTGTTAAAGTTTTATATTTGTTTTGGGCAGATTAAATTGCTTGAAAACCAAGTTCTTAACAATTTGATTTATGTTAAAAAATTCAGCTAATGAGCAGACTGCTACTATTATTGATGGGAAGTCTATTGCTGATGAAATTAGATCAAGAATAGGTAGTGAGGTGAGGAGGATGAAAGAGCGCATTGGGATGGTTCCTGGGTTGGCTGTAATTGTGGTGGGTCATAGAAGGGACTCTCAGACTTATGTCCGAAACAAGATGATGGCTTGTGAAGAAGTTGGAATCAAATCCATGGTTGCTCAGCTGCCTGAAGACTGCACAAAAGATCAACTTCTTGGCACTTTGTCTAGTTTTGATATAGATCCGTCTGTTCATGGTATTCTTGTGCAACTTCCTCTACCACAAGTAAATTCTTAATCTGTGCCATTACTTCGTTGACCTTTAATTATATGCATATGCTGTTCTGAGAGTGAGGATGCAAATAGAGCTTCAGTTGTCTAGTATTTTAAGTTATACAATTGCATGTCAAACTTTTCCCTAAAAGTTTTCGCACATTTAGGAAAACAGTGTCTGGATTGAGTTAATCCGGAATTTCAAAGTTCGGCCACTTTGGGTTTGGACTTGTGAGATCCAATGCTTACACAGGTGAATGGTTGGAAGAGAACATTCCTACCTGAGATCTAACCCGTAATCACCCTAGTGGGTAGTTATTTCTCTTAGATCGCATGTACGGCTACTAAATAGTTGTGGTTTTGAGGTGTTGATGCATCATTACATGTCAGAACTTGCTGCTGTTGTATGGATGACTTACGACGAACTGTCTGGGACAGCATTTGGATGATGGAAAGATGTTGGATGTGCTGCGTCCAGAGAAAGATGTCGACGGCTTCCATCCAATTAATATGGGAAATCTTGCCATGAGAGGAAGGGAGCCTATGTTCATTCCTTGCACTCCCAAGGGTTGCATCGAGTTGTTGCTTAGGTCTGGCGTGGAAATATCAGGGAAGAAGGCTACTGTTATTGGGAGAAGTAACATTGTTGGGTTGCCTGCATCGTTGCTTTTGCAGGTAATAACTATATTATTTTTGTAAAAAAAATAAATGAAATTAAAAACCAATCCAGTAGGCTAATGTATCTGCCTAATTTTTCAAATTGTTGTGCAGAGGCACCATGCAACGGTCAGTATTGTGCATGCTTTTACAAAGAATCCAGAACGTATCTCTTGTGAAGCTGACATTGTAGTCACAGCTGCAGGAGTGCCTAATCTGGTCCGTGGGAGTTGGCTTAAGCCTGGAGCAGTTGTTATCGATGTTGGGACTAATCCAGTTGAGGTAATATCGAACTCCTCTATCATAAATCTTAGTGTTAAGAGTCAATAGATGTACCTGCCTATCATAATGTTAGAGTCGATAGATACATCTGCGTATCATAATGTTGAGTCAATAGATGCATCTGCGTAGTGTCAACATTGACCTGCCACATCATTTTCTGAAACTCAAATACGACCAGCATCACATAAACCTGTCTTGCTATTTAAATTGCATTTCTGAAATCACATAAATGTATTGGCAGGACCCCAGCTGCGAGCTTGGTTACCGTCTCATAGGAGATGTTTGCTATGAAGAGGCAGTGCGGGTGGCATCCGCCCTCACCCCAGTGCCTGGAGGAGTTGGACCGATGACAATTGCCATGCTCCTATCAAACACTCTTGACTCAGCAAAGCGTGTATATGCCTTTACTTGAAAACTGTAATTTGTCCATTGTACAATATCTTTTGCTATGTTCTTCAAACTACAGATTTTTGTACTTTAAACTTTCAGAATCGCCCTGTTTACAATTTGCAACAAAAACGAGTATTTGAGCTTTTGTTCTCCACAATGGTCAAATCTTCTCATTCCTTGTCTGACAATGACGGTTCATTAATGAAACCACTTTGTATTCATTAACTTGAGGATGCATTTTGGAGATGCTTAGATTATCGGTCTTTTGGAGAGGATCACGCCGATGAATCACGAAAATATTTAAGAGATATGGTAGGTAGGATAATGGAAATGTACGACTGAATTTTCAGTAAATAAAATGTACAAATGATCTATAATACAACATTTTGTTACAACAATTGCGTGCCCCGATAGCGATGGATGCCAATCTGGGCATCCAACGTCAGATGATGCAACAGAGAAAACAAAACATGAATAACATGATACAATTCAATGTGACAGAAATTTCTGAATGCATTTACATCTGGCATTAAGGAAAAAAATCCACTCTTGAATATGCCAAGATGCAGAACTTCTCATTCTTCAACTTCGGTCACAGCTAACACTCCCTCTACAACTGGAGGTATGCAATCTACCTTGTAGCGCACCAACTATATTCCGGCAAAGAAAAAGATAAACATGTAAGAAATTCCAGCATCGGGTGTATAGTGTATCCGAACAATAAACATGACCCTGAAAGGCTACCAAACTTCTAACTGAAAAAACGTCCATATAGTCTAAATGCAACTAGCTCATAATAAAAAAGGTCAGATGACAAAACCCTTCCGAGTATGAGCGGCTAAAGAAGTCAAGAAAGATAGAAAAAAGGTCGGGTTTTGCTTTCAGTGACAACGTTCAAAATAAAATAAAATCAGGACACAATCGGCTGACCTACTTCAGGCTGCTTTTGCAGAGATGCAGACACCGAGAGGTGAACCAACACAACTTAATGGCTCAAACTTCAAATTCAAGTTACAAGTTACAATAGCATGCGAGGTGTTTTTTTTTTTAATGATACCAAAAATAGTATGCAAAGCCACATCTAAATGAGAAACACCAATGACTTGTAGATAAAATAAAAAGTAAGTATAACCATTATAACCCATCTATAAACCCAAAAGGCCACTTGTTTTTAAGCATGATATGTCAATTAAGGTGCAGAATGAAACAGATACAAAACAAGAAAAAAAGAGATAGAAAACACGTGTGCACACCTTCTTAAAAAAACTTGAATATGAATTGTCCCAAATGAGTTTGTAGTTTCCAGCCTTGACCGTGCAGAAGTTTCCCTGTGAACGAATATGTATTTCATAATCAAGAGATACATCCCAAAAGAGTTGACACAAACACGACCAGAAATACCAAACTTACTTGGTCAGACTCATAGCGTCGGTAAGGTAAAATGAGCTGTGGTATAAATGCAAGAAGGATTAAGTTAAAAGAGCAAAAAGAAAGGGAAACGGACAAAACAACACAAAGAAGAGTAGAAGGTTGAAGCTGAGCAGAATGAATTGAACATTGTTCATTAACAACTAAGCCATAAAGTTCGACTTACACATTTTTCCCCGGAAGGATTTGTATACTCGATACTGAATCCAATATCCTGACCACCAAACATAAATATCAATACGGGATGTACATTGTCAAAATTTTTTCATTAAAAAAGCTAGATTTAGAACACCAATATCAACCAATTCAAAATACGATATCAGATGTAAGTTTTCTCTATAGAAAACAACTTAGAAGATAACTAGGGCATTTGCGCAAAATTAGGGGACTCTTATCATAGAAAAGAGAAGCATATAAAGAAGAATCCTCACAAGGATTTCACTCATTTACGTTAGTCATATTCCGCACACAACCACCATCAAATTTTATGAAGCAGGATAGTAAGAACTTTGAATGGTCGCTTATGTCCAACTTCATATCTTTGATTTAAATACCAGAGGGTTTCAGAATTGTCTATCTTGGTCAAACAATCACCGGAAATTGAAAATCCAGACCTCCACCATCCGCATTGTCACACAGTGACGCACAGAATTCTCATTTGAAATTTGTCATTCCATTCATTACCACTCTCATTTCATACAAGTGAGGTATAAAACAAATAGCATATGAGGCAACTAAAGCAAGCAAAGGAAAAATATCATGAGGCCAGGAGCATGCATATTACAGCTGTAACCTATTATACTTTATATGAACATACAAAACATACAGACTCAGTAATTAGAAAAGAGTAGAATCTCAATAGCGGTATAGGAGCAATACCAAGTTTATCTTCCCTTGTACAAGCGAAAAATCCCAGGCAATATATGAATTTATCGAGTCCACAGACAATAAAACCTATCAGAGTAATGAATTTACATTAATTTCAAGCTAGAACATTAGTTAAACAAGGGTTATTAAGAAATCCAAAGATTCAAACACAAATCACCTTTATCCAGGAGGAAAAAGAACAAGTATCACAAGAAAATATGTAAACAAACCTCATGAGTTTTCCCAGCTGGAACACTTGTCTCTTTGTAGTCATCGTTATTCCTGTGCAGAGAAACCTCTCAAAATTTAGGATTTGAAAACCCTAAAAGTGAAGTTAAACAAGGAAAAAAATAGAGCCTGACCACCTGACCTTCCTTCTAGTGCACCGGCAACCTCTGCGGAGATAAAAAAGGGGGAATTCGCAAAGACCTCGCTGGAAAAATTGAATAGATAAATTGATCTAGGAATAAGCGCAGCCTAGTAGCAGGATACAGGAAAGAGAGGCTTGCAGCCCAATAAGAAGACAAAACAGCTTTATTTTGGCATTTAAGTGTGATTATTATCATGCATATACACAAGTAAGCATTTGTCAACTTTTACTTGTACACATTTTCATGGCATCATAGAAATATAAATTATAACCTCAAGATGCCAATGTTTACTACAATCATAGTGATCAAAATTAATGACCTCATGATGGCATATAAAGTAGAAATTACCCAGCTGAAACCAAAACTAGTTGCAATACCTGATGAATGTTATAAACCTTTCAAATTCAGCAGTGTAGACATCAACAGCTTGTTCCAAGACTTCTACTTCTTGCTTCTTTCTGATTAATTAATAGAATAAATAAGTGATGTAAATTTGATAAAGAAAAGAAATGAAACAAAAAGAAAGTGTTACTGCACAAGACAAATAGAAAAATGATTTTAATATCAACCAAAGATAAAAATTGCAAAACATCTCACAGCTTCCTAGTCTCAAATCGCCCCCAAGACAGCAAAATAAAGAGTCGTATAAGAAGCGCCGTAGTTGTAAGGCTGTACAAAGGTGGTCCATAACGCTGCCGTTGCTCTTCCATGGGCCTATTAAATATTAATGAAGGCTAAAATAAGAGATTAATTTACTACAGAAAATCCAAATACAGTGCTCCAAAATAACTTACCCATCATCATCATTTATTTGGCGAACAAAATCTAGTAAAACCTGCAACCAAAAGGAAGTGTGCAGGAACCATTACCAATGATCACAGTCTTGAACATGGAATAAGTAAACATGCCTTTCAAATACATCTAAAGATATATTTTTTTAAATAGATACAAGATCAATTATTCACCCCCTAACAACATAAACAGAAAACATGACAGAACCATAAATGAAACCTTCACTTACAAGAAGATCGGCATGTAAAATGATGAAATACTAATCACACCATTAAGAACATATAGCCGGGGCAATGAACAAAACATGAATGGATATACAGGCTGAGCCAATTAGCCAAGTAAAGTACAAATGCTGAGAGCAGGATACCTGTGGAACCCCAACCAAGTATTTGACAAGGGCTTTATAGACACCAGTAGCAGAACCAAGCTGCGCTAACATTCTCCTTCTGGAAGTGTGATGAGATAACGAGAATGTAAGGTGGAGCACATGCTGCAGTTAACCTTATTGGGAAAACCAAAAGTAAGGAGGCTCACCTATCCATTTGTTGTCTCCACAACATTGTGTAACGATCACGTATACTTGCTCCGGAATTAACCAAAGCATCAACCTCTGCTTGCTTATTCCTCTCCGAACGCTCCCTCTGTACTCTGATGAGTCTCCCTCGAAAATCTTGAGGAATGTAAGTCATGACTGCAGCCAGATTCAGAATTCCATTATGAAGAAAGCAGAAATGTGAATAAATCATCGAACCAAATGCGGGCAATTGAGAGGGAGCAAACCTGTGTTGAAGACACGCTCAGAATTTTTAGCCTGGAAAGACTCCAATGTTTTCAAACTGGTTTGAAATTTTTGGTGGAGGCGATTGATCACAGTAGCAAATTCAGCATCATCAGGACTTGTCTGCTGTTGAAGCTTTACAGTAAATCAAAAATAAAAAAATAAAAAAATCAAAGAACGAGAACATCCTTACCAATAAAAATAACTTAAATTAACTTTGATTCACTTACATTTTGAGGCCAATGACGTTTTTCAAGTAAAAAGACTATCTCTTCCATATGCTCTCGATTCTTCCACATGTTCTCGTCCACTTTATGGGGTGGATCACTCTCTAATTCACTAACTAACAATCTCTCTTCCCCTACAAATCACAGTCATTGATTCACTTCATCATGCAATACGGAAATTCAAATCCAACACCGAAAACTAATGATCATAAAAAAGTAAAAAGAGGGTTTCGAAATTAAGAACCTTCAGTAGCGGGAGAGCAGTCGAGCAAATCGGTGATTAAAGAGCGAATCTCGGAGGAAAGGCGAGCGATGTCGTATGACAAAGGGGGGAATTTGTACTTGTCGTAGTAAGAAGCCAGAAAAGCCCTGGTTATTGGTACTATACCCTCCGTGGAAGCCATTCTACTTCTACGCAAGACCAGACAACACGATCTCTCTCTTCTCTCACTGTTTTTCTCTCTCTCTCTCTCTCTCTCTCTACGTGTGTCTCCTCTCTCTGTGTGGTAGTCGGCAACAGGAACAGGAGTTACGGTGGAATAACGGAAATTGAAAAGGAATAAACCAAAGAGGAGAGTAATAGAGTCAAGTCCACGGCACCACCCACCGATGCATTTTTTGGTTTTTCAAAGGAAAATGGGCTTAAAAAATCCAATTGAGGGTCATTTTGACCCAATAAAAATTAAGACTTGGGGTGGATTGTAGCCCAAAGCCTAAAAGATGTCCGCCGCACAAAAAATAAAAAGGAAGAAATTGAGTGAGAGACAGAGAAGTGAGGGGGAACCCTGAACCAAACAATCGTAAATCAGAAGCCAAAAAAAAAAAAAAAAATTACTGGCTTTTTTCGATTTTCTGATTTGATAGTAGAAAATAAATGCTTGGGTAATGAGGTAGTAAACTCAAATGTGAAAATATATCTTTCAATTGATTTGATTTGGGAAATTCAGAAGCAACAAGATGGGTTTGGAAGACGAGCGCTCAGAGAACGCGCGAAGCTGGGCGAGATTTCTAGCCACGTGTCTCGTAGGAGGGGTGGTAGTGGCGGTGGGGGTGGGAGTTGGGGTGTCGCTGTTGGGCTCAGAGCAACACCTTGGTCCTGGAATTCCTCGATGGCGGAGGAAGAAGAACAGAGCTGTCCGGGTTTACATGGATGGCTGCTTTGATATGATGCACTACGGTCACTGCAACGCTCTCCGTCAGGCTCGTGCGCTTGGCGACCAGCTGGTTGTCGGCGTCGTCAGCGACGCTGAAATCATCGCCAACAAAGGTCCACCTGTTACTCCTCTGAACGAAAGGTACCAGCTTTTTCCATAATAAGCTGATTCGCTTCTTTAATTGTGGCTCTTATGTATGTGTTTGTGCTTCGGTTGTGTTGTGTTGTAGGATGATTATGGTTAATGCTGTGAAATGGGTTGATGAGGTTATTCCGGATGCACCTTATGCCATAACCGAGGAGTTCATGAAGAAGCTTTTTGATGAATACAATATCGACTACATCATTCATGGGGATGACCCATGTGTTCTTCCTGATGGGACTGACGCTTATGCTCTTGCTAAGAAGGCTGGTCGCTACAAGCAGATCAAACGCACAGAAGGCGTCTCCAGCACCGACATTGTTGGTTTGTTCTCCTTATATACTTCTTCTCATTCATTTCTGCAGCACATTCCTTTGCGTATTTTAATTCCAGTTCTAGAACAGATGCTGATCAGAATATTATTTTTCTTCATAGAACGACAGTTGTCAGTTCTTTTATTTAGAAAGCTGGGACTTGTTTTTCTTAGTTTGGTTGTTGGTTATGCTGTATACAGGCCGTATGCTTCTCTGTGTAAGAGAGAGATCTGTTAGTGAAAAGCAACAACATTCTTCCTTGCAAAGACAATTCAGCCATGGTCACAGCCAGAAGTTTGAAGATGGTGGGTCTGGAAGCGGAACTCGTGTGTCCCATTTCCTACCAACATCTCGAAGAATTGTTCAATTCTCCAATGGAAAAGTATGTTATTTCTGAACTATTAATAAAAAAAAATTGCATTTTTTCACCGTCGATTTCCTTTTATATCCCAGTTTCAATATTGTGGATATTACATTCGCAGACTGGGCAATTGTCCCTTCTCTAGATATTCTTGTGATCATTAAACAGGGAATCATCATTTGTGTATCAAATCTATTTATTAAGTACTACACTCTCTTCTTGTCTTTGCAATACTGGTGAAGTGGACATTGCCTCGTCTTAATGAATGTTTTTTTCCTGACTGCAGGGGCCTCAGTCGGATGCTCGCATAGTTTATATTGATGGTGCATTTGATTTGTTTCATGCTGGACATGTGGAGGTAATGGGAATGGGTTTTCAAACACATTATTTATGGTGGCTGAGCAAGAATCCCCATAAATGCCAAACTGGTCCCTTCTTTTTGTACATAGGATAAACCAGAATAGAATAAAAAGCGAAATAATAGCAAGCTTTTGTTTAGTTGTGTCCAAGACAAGATGCACACACTACACTTTGTAACTGCCCGATTGTTCCTAAATTTGTGGGATTTATTGGTCATCCTATATGCTTTGTGATTATGACCTTCTAGTCGTTTTCTCTTATTTTCCCAATTGTTTTAGGTCAATAAAGTTTGTTCCTTTTATCTCCTCAGCTTAATTACCACTGATTGAATCATTCACTGTTCAACGTAGGAAATAATTAAAGGAGAAAAAATGAATTATTTGGATGCATTTCCATTTCATGCAGATTTTAAGGCTTGCTCGAGAGCTTGGGGATTTTCTTCTTGTTGGAATACACACTGATCAGACAGTCAGGTTTAGTCTTGTACCTTCCGTTCTATATTTTTTTGGGTGCGCACATGGGTGTGTGTGTGTTTGTGGGTATTGCTAGAAGGGCTATCTTTTCTTTACGCCATCTGAACATTTAGTTGAAACGAAGACCATTTGTCACCCCTTGAACTACTTGATATCCATATATGGTCGGACTATAATTAAGGCCCTGATAGTGATGCGATTGGATGTATCTTACTTCCTGTACACATGCGCTCTTTTGCATTTAAAAAAAATAAAATTCAGTCCATGTGTCATTTTATGCCCATTGTGCTAGGTTTTCTCATCAAATGGGTTTTGAGTAGCACAACAGCTGCGGCGACTAATCTTGTCACCTTTAGAAAACTTGGTGGTTGTATCCAACTAACTTTTAACCTTTTGCCTCCGCCGTATCTAGGTAATTTATGGTGGTTTTGTGCACATTTTGGTGTTAAATAAAATTGCAGCTTTCTCCACTATTCCTGGGAAACAACTTATATCCAAAAGTAGAACCAATATCACTGATGCTTCAATTCTAGAATAGCTGTCTCTTATAGCTATTTTATTTTTCCTTTTGTTGTTGAAACCTTTCATTATATAATTGTACTAGATACCAGGTTTCCTCTATAGCTAGGTGGTAACCTTCTTTGTAATAATTGCGCTGCAGTGCCGGTAGAGGAGCACATCGTCCAATCATGAACCTTCACGAAAGAAGCCTAAGTGTTTTGGCTTGCCGTTATGTGGATGAGGTCATAATCGGCGCTCCATGGGAAATTTCGAAAGATGTGGTCAGTTTGTCTCCTTTCTGTAGTGAATTTGCTTCATTATTCATTTAGTCAGTTTTCATTCTTCTCCTTTATTTTTCTGGTATAAAATTAATGATATTGAAGTTCAGCCTACCAATAAAGCTCCATAGTTTTGTCAACTTGGCTTGTTTGAAAGAATGCTCATGGTATTTTGTCACTGCAGATCACAACCTTTAACATCTCTTTGGTTGTCCATGGAACAGTAGCAGAGAATTGTAATTTTCAGAAGGTAAAATGCAGAATAAGTTGGCCACAAGTGACGTTTGTTATTTTGTTGCTTAATGTCGTTGATTAGTTACATAAATTTTCTTTTATAGGAAGAAGGCAATCCATATGAAATTCCAATCAGTTTGGGCATCTTCAAAGTTTTGGATAGCCCCCTCGATATCACAACATCCACAATAATTAAGAGAATAGTATCAAATCACGAGGCGTACCAGGTTTCCCTCTATATCTGAACTTATTTATGATGCTTGTTATCAAATTTGGAGCTGCCATGTTCATGAGGATCGCGAACATTATAATTATAAAGCGTTGTATGCTGTCCATACGATTCAAACATAATAGAAGCCATTCTTGTTACTTTTCTTTCATGCAGAAGCGTAATGAGAAGAAAGCAGCAAGTGAGAAAAGGTATTATGAAGGCAAGGGTTATGTTTCCGGTGACTGATTGATACCGATCTCAAAGGCTAATGGATGGCTAGTTATTGGGTGTACCTGTTATTTTTGCAGTTTCACGAAATAGCACTAACATCACAAATGACTCACTTGGGTTGCTACCATTCACATGTTGGGGTCATTCACAGTTTCTAGATTCACTTGTGATTCTTGATTTTGTTGTTTAGATTGCTATTTTGGGATTCACTTCAAAACCTAGAACTTGAGAAAACCTAGTTTGGTGGGTAGTAGAGCGGAACAAGCTTCACGGAGTTTGCAAGTTCAGGCCCCATTCTTCGCATTAAGACCACCTAAGGCCATCTCTAGCCATAGGCTTTCAAAGGACTTAGATATAAATATAGGACACCAAATATTAGTTTTTTAATGAATAATGCAGAGTTATATTTTATCATTTCTACCCGTGGAAGGTTATGTTATATTTCGTTTAATATTTTTTAATTTTTTAATATATCTTAACTAGTTTTAGGATATGTGACAAAATAAAAATATTTCGTGTAAGAATTTTTTGTCTTGTCACCTGTGATATTTGGATTTTTTTATCATTTATTTTAAAATAACAAAATTATTAAGGTATTGATAAAATAACTTGCTATGTGTAAGCACTTGGTTAGTTCTCGAGATTTTGAGTTTTATGTTTGTATTTTTTAAGTCTTATGTTTGTATTTTATTTTTTTGAGTAATGTTTGTATTTATATTGATATTTAATATATCTCGTTGTAATAAATGAATTTTAAATTTTGAAAAATTTGAATAGTAATATCTAAATTGACTAATTATTTAAACTTAATTGAAATTTTTTTGTTGTTGTTAATTATTTAAATACAGAAAAATATTTGAATAGCAATCTTGTGATCCTCTTAAGATGATGAAGATGAAAAATAAAATTATTTTGTCTCGTTTTTTCTCAAAGCTACATGCCATTTGAGCAGCAAAGTTGCATGAAAAAGCAAAGTATTCGGGCAGCCTAAAAAGTCAGTTATATTTGGTTGGCCTTTTAGGACACTTAGGGATATAATTTTTATTCAAATTTTTTAAATTTTACTCTGTAGTCTAATTTTAAGATGGTCTACGTGCCTCATAATTTTCCTGTCGTCTCATGAAAGTAAAAAGCTCAATAGATAAACAAGGTAAATATCTCTGATTGGGTTTCATTATTTTCGTCGACAAAAGTGTCACCATAAATCTTTTTTGGTATTCGTAACATGGGTTTCATTATTTTCGTCGACAAAAGTGTCACCATAAATCTTTTTTGGTATTCGTAACATGTGTGGCATTGTAACACCCATTTGTTCCATAACACAACATCTGCCTGTCAATTCGATCACGCTTGACAGCAAAGGAGGCTGTTTGGCCTCAAGGAAAAGTACACCCAAAATTTGGCCCGCCCGGTCGGTCGTATTATTGTGTACATTCTCTCCGAGTCTCTCACGTATATTCATTACGTGTTGCTCGCAGAATGGGAGGGGGAGGTGTATCATGTATGTCTTGTCCGATGTACAATTTTCGGCCAAAATTCGGTCACGTAGGAGGCACAAATTTGGCAATGCAAGGGCAACTTTGGTTATTTAAGAGAAGGGGCCATCTTACTCAAAATTTTATTTTGTGAATGAGAAACCAATAATGTATAAATGGAAAAGGAGAAGAATGAACAAATTTAATTTCGGTTATATAGATGACCTAATGGTTATGTAGCTGAGTTTTATTACTTAAAAAAAATTCTTGCATATTAATAATTGAAAAATAGAAAGAAAAATAAAAAGCAATAAACAACATATAATTTTAATGTCGACCATGTAGGCAGCCCAAATTTAATTATGTAAGTACCGGCAATATGGCTGCCACATTTTAATATTTCTTGCAAAAACAATAAACTAATTAATGATGGAAAAATCGGAAAAAGAGAAGAAGGCAATCAACACTATAATTAAATAGTATGCTTGTCTTGTTTAATTATATGGGATTATTTCTGTACATGATCGATCACAAGATAAATTTAGGAACACAAAATTGGGGTATATGATTTCCCACAAATCCTATCCAATATAATTACAAAAGCCATAATTAGGTCAACATCGAAGCCTGGCTGAACCACCAAGCTAAACACATCATCGCCAAGCAACACTGTTTTGTTTACTCTCTTCCTCGACACACTGGCCACTAGCTCCCCACTGCAGCTCCTGATTTTGCAATTTCGCCTCCGGAAACACCCCTCGATCAGAAAATCCGGTGCACCATTTGTATGTGCCCCCATGAACACCTCCGCAGCTTCACTTTTGTTGCCGCTGCTCCCAAAAATAGCAGATACACCTCTCATGGCGAAAATCCTACTGGATTTCGGGCTCTTTCTACATACGTTTTCGCCTCGGTATGCATTCCACTGGTCTTGCATGCTCAAAATCTGTTCATACAAACCAGACGTTTTAATATATTGCTCTCACAAATAAAAATCATAAATACTACACATTTTAGTGGAGGATTTAGGAGTAAAAAATAAATATTAATTAATTACCTGGGATTTGAGGGTAAGCAAGGCTTTTCCTGCTCCATCCATGAGAACAAGCCCTCCTCTAACACCACAATTTTTCCTCGAATAATTATCGACACGAAAAGTCAGTATCCCACGGTTGTCGAAGACTGTGAATCCATCAGTGCCTTGGAAACTCATACTGGATCTCTTCCACACAGTGAGCACAGAAGGAGGCACATAATGAATATCAAGAAGATGGTGACCAACCTTTTCTTGCAACACCACTTCTTGATGATGATCTTGGTATTTGTTCGCAGCGGCCGGATGTATCCTCGACATGGCTGGATATATGTAGCTCTTCACAAAACAGAAGGCCTTCAAGCAAACTAATGAGAGAAGAAGAAGCAGAGGAATATGAGTAGGTGATTGGGTTTTAACTTTGGTTATGGTTGAAACTAATAACAATGTCTGGTCCAGAGTTATGTATATATACTATTAGATTCCACTATGTTATATACATGGTGGGGCTAGAGTATTTAATAAAAAACATAAAGTATCTCCATCATATTAGTCAATTTTATATTGGGAAATTGACAAAAATAGGGGTTAGATAAAAATGTATTTTAAAATAGGGACCCTAAAATGGTTTTACAAATCTACCCACTATATAACCCTTATAGTAACCACCCCACTAAGTACGCCTTTGTTTTTCATTCAAAGTAAAAACCAAGTTATACACTTTTTTTTTTTTCATTCGAAGAGAGAACCCAAAGAAAACCAACACTTCTTATTCCAACTTCTGTTCATGCTTGCAATCTTTCACGCCCATCATCATATCTTCCCTCCCATCTTCTCATCACTCTCGCTTATCCTCAGCCACAACCACGATTGTTAGAGTGAGTGTCCCTCATCTTTCTAATCCATAGTTTGTAACTTAATTATTAGTTTGTGTGTTTTGTGCTTGGTGAATTCGTTTAAATATGTGTTGGGCAATCCAAAGATGAAAACAAATAATCAAATGAGGAACGAGTAAGGGTAATTTGAAGGAGGTGAGTTTGGAAAAATGAAGCTAGATTAAAGGCAATAAAAGCCATTTTCAGATTTGGAGATCTGCAATTTCTGGGCTGATAGTAACTCTATAGTCCAATAATTGTATACTACCCCTATAGTGCCCCTATAGTCCAATAGTCTGATAGTGCCCCTATAGTCCATATCCTTTAAGTCTTTTGAACATGAGTTTGATTTTACTTCTTACCCAAAGAAGTGCCTTTATCTTACTGTTGGAGATGTTCAAGGTTTGAAGGGTGTGGAGCCTTCCTATGGATTCTGGAAGCTGGTTAACGAGAGTTCCCTTCAAATTTAAGTATCTCAAGTTGAATAAGTAGGCTAGCTCATTTGGCAATCAATACATTGGGACATAATGAAAATTTAGTACCCTCAACCACTTGAACCTAGTTCAAAACATATTCTACCATACATTACAAGACTTTGATAATGGTAAACAAAAGAAAAGAACGAAGTTTTGATGTGCATGTGCAAGAAGTAATTTGTCTTTCAATTGTTTGAATTGACAAATGCTGAACTCCAATTTAGCAAGTTCTTTGTCAAACATAGCAAGTTCTTCATCAAATAAAGCGGAGCACTAAATAGTAGGCAATAAAGCACCAAACATTCTATACTGTTTTAGGCTAATGTAGGGATGAGTCTATTATTGGATATTGAGGTTAATTGTAACATCGAGCATCATAACTTGCAACAATGAGATGGTATTATCCATTTTAATTATGTAAACACATAATTATTTAGGAAAATTGACAAAACTAGGGGGTTTGTAAAAAATGTATGCAAAAATAGGGACCCCTAAAATATTTTTACATATCTAAACACTATATAAGTCCTATAGTAAGTCAAAAAATGCAATTGAAAACTAGTAACAAAATACCTTAACTCCAAATCTCTCCTTCCTTCGCCTCTCTAGAAACTCGTAAAGCTTCCAAAAAACAGAATCGACCACTTCTTCTCCAAATCAGGTAAACCTTCATCTCCTCCACGAAGAAAGACATCAGGTGTGTCCATTTTCTCGAAAGTGGCTAATGATATCATCAACATTTTGGTGATTCTGGGGAATCAATGGTATGCTTGTACATACCGGTGCATAATTCAGAGGACGAAGTGAGCATGGTTCTGGATTAGCTCCCTAAGGAGGCTAATGATATCATTGGCATTCTCATGGCCGAGCAAGCCTTTCTCGATCTCTGGCTCATTATCGCGGTTAATATTTCATGCTTTTTAAAAATATTTCAAATTTGTTTACCTGTTATGGTTGGCAAAATTCTTGAGGTTTTAATTCATGGCAAGATTGTTTGAGTTGCCGAGTAATGTGCATCAATTTTTTTTAATAATGCAACATAATTGCGAATGATGATGTTGTATGAACTTCATAAAATCAAAATGATGAATGTGAACGCTTACTTTTAATTGTTTATGCTGCAGAGAGAGTATTTCAAACAAGGAGGAGCATTTTATCAGAGGTATTTCAAACAATTCTTTAGGGGTGTACTACACCTACCTCTGAAAAATTGAGACTAAATAGAGAGAAAATGAGGAGCATTTTATTTAGAAACACAATTTTACAACTAGGCGTCAAGAATTGACATTCATGAACCTTGTACCTGGGTTGGGAAATGTGTGGATACAATATGCCCTCTTCACTTTTAACATATCCTAACCAAAGATTCGATTGCTACATACTTAGAACTTCTGATGTATTCATAGGGAGATTGAGAACTGAATTTCCCAAAGGCTTACAGCTTTTCTGGATTTAGGATGGAGGGTGTGCTTGTAATTTATAGTTTTTAATCCTAGAAACTGCTTGATGTTGAATCTTCGAATATATTATAACTGGTCTAATATACTTCTTGCTTCTTCCATAGTTAGTGAAGTATGGGAGCAAAGAAATTTGTGTCTTGTATTATGGTACTTAAGGTTTCTTCGTGTTCACAATTTATGTTCCAAATCTTGCTGGTTTCTGTTGATAATAGATCTTCTGCTTGCATATGCTATTATATGTCTTATAATTCTCAATTAGTTTCTCAATGTTTGTTATTGAGATACGCGTAACTCTTTGCTGTTGACAGCTTCTGTGTTTTAGATCGTGCATCCTATGATACTACTTTATACATTCCTTACAGGTTAGCTTTTATTAGCTAAAGGTAAAGCAGAACATGCATTTTTTTAACCTTTGTTGTTCTCCACTTTCAAACAAAGTTTTACTAGTGTAAAGTTGTGTTCTCTTTGTTGACATAGAAACTGGCCTAGGTCCTTATCATGTACCCATACTAAAGCGGGCTGCTTATGTCCAAAATCAAGATATTAATAGTTGTTTTTAGACGATTGTCACTTAAGGTGCTTTGTAGTCCTTTTTAAGATGTGTCCTGAAATTTTTGTATTTGTGGCAACACATATTCGCGCTTGAAATTTATATTCACCTCTTCCATCGGATTACAATGTAGGCATTTCTTGATTTAGGTGAACTGTTGATTTCATTTGATACCGGAGCTGCCCTGGATTCCCTAAAAACTGTATGAATTTCTTGTTATTTTGTTCTAAATAGCAAGACTTGACATCCTTACATTTGCATTTATAGTAAGTTCTTTTCAAGAATAATCAAGTTTTCAATTATTACTTCAGGCACAAAGTCTTTTGAAAAATGAAGGCCAAGAAGTACCAATTGAAGTATTTAACAATCTTGGGATTCTTCATTTTGAGATAGGAGAATTCTCAATATTTTGAAAATTTATTTTATATTCATGATAGATCAGAGTGCCAATAACCTAAGAATAATGAACTCATTTTGTTTTATTTTTGTTGCTGTGAATTGGAGAAAATTCAGCTAACAAAGATGTAAGATTTTACCAAACCCAATATGTATAATTTACCCATTTAGAAATAAGTGTTGACTTTAATGTTAGTCAAACTTTTAACAAATCAATATGCACTTAATATATATTTTGAAGCTGAGGAAGAAAATGGTCTAATAGATTGATTTGGTCTTGACTTTTTATTAGTGAATTCATTGCTAAGTGTATGAATTATGGATCTGTTTTCTTTTTGCTTATTTAGCATATTATTGCTACATTTGATACTTTATACCTGATATGTTGGGTTGATATTTGATACTTCAAGGTTTTTATACGTAATTTGGAAGTGAGACCCACTTAGATATGAGAATGATATGTTTTATTTTTTCAAACTCACAGTCTGATAGTGTCCTTCGTTCGTTCATATCCTTCAATTAATTAGTATTGTTGTTGAAAAATATAGCCTTGTGTGATTGAGAAATAAATAAATAGCACTGAGCAGACTATCATAATGCTTCCCTTTCTCCTAGTTAGTTATCTGAAAAATTCCCCATTTATTCATGTTCAAGTATAACTCTATCAAATAGTCATTTAACTCAATTTATCAACAAAGAAAGGGAGGTTTGCTACTAGTATAATTACACCTAAATCATATAATCTATTATAATTGTAAACCATAGATCATATTATCCATACCAAACCATGAGTCACCATCTTCGTTCATCAAGGTTTTTCCTCAATCAAATTCATCATAATTTCCTCTTAATATCTTCCTAAAGTTACATTAATTTTCCCAATTTCCTTAGAATAATTTAGGAGTATTAAATAACCTTTAAAACTTTGAATAATCATAACTTCCCCATAACATGTTTAATTAATGTGATTCTTGGACCATTAAATTCAAAACGTAATTAGGAACAAGTTTTGTGTTGAGTTGACCGTTTATCCATATAACCCTCCACCTGCCCTCAAGCGCCGCCCAAAGTGATTGCGAGTGGTGGTCACGCACCAGCTATAGTGACTTACCCAAAATTACTATTCATCTTCCAAACTCGGTTCTACTGCAAACTGGGTCATACGACCTACGAATTGACCTGATCGTTTCTCTCTCGATTCTCGTCCAAGTTTAATGCTCCAAATTCCAAAGTTTACCTAATTATACTAACAAATCGATCTATAACGTCAAAAGGGGAGAAACTTACCGTAGCATGTTGTTCGATTGCTCCACCTTCACGGCCATGGCATCCATGGCCTATCCAAAAACTTTGCTACGTCCAAACTTCTTATTTTGTCCCAGAATAATCGTAAGGTCACCCAGAACCTGTTTCACGATTTCTTGCTCCCAAAACCGAAACCCGATTATGGACCTTACAGGTTCATCTTCTACCCACACCATTTCTTCCTCTTTTCAAGCTCTAATTCCCCTCATTTTCTCTCTTTCCCCTTATCTTTTATTTTCCTTCCTTTTCCTTCTCTTCCTGGCCTCTCATCCTCACAGTGGTGGCTGGTTCTCATTTTCTTTTAATTCGGCCACTGCCTCCTGATTTTTGTTCCAAACGCAATATATACAGATATATATACTTAAATAAGTCGGTGGAATGGAGAATACCAGAACCTTCTAGGACATGACACGTGGCGGCATCCAATTGTTCATGCTACAAAATGACCAAAATGCCCTGGGTGGCAAAATTACCAAAATACCCTTAAGGGCTCTTAGCCCATAACAACCTCAAACGATCTCTAATTTTGGCGTGCCACCTGTCTACGAACTCAGGATCTCGAGACCTTTAATAGTCCTCTCGGAATTCTCAAACGAGGTCCGTAACAAAAGGTCAATATTTGACTTAATAGAGGCAAAATGGTCATTTTTGTTTCCTTGAATACCCGGGGTGTTACATATGACATGAACCTAAACATGTGTCTTTGATGTGGAATACCAAGCTCATAATTCCGAACTCTTGTCTTCGATGTGGAATTCGATTTGTGTTTTCGTGAATAACTTGATTACTCTAATCTATTCCATTTGCATTTGGAGCTAAATTCACTTCTATTTCTTTTCTACTAACTAGTAAGGGCTCAACTTTGGATCATATGGTCTCACTAGAGTGCCTAAAGAAATATTGGACATCATCATCATCCACAATTTCAATATGCTTGTATTCGATGAATGTTATAAGAACTAAGAACTTCAATCTGAGTGATTCAACATGATTGTTTAGCTGGGAAATAAAGCGAACACGGTTTATAAGTTTAGCAAACGTTGTAGACCTTGGTGCTATAATGCTTTTCATATCACCCCTTTATATGTGTACTTCTTTCCACACCTCAACCATTTTCCATTGAAACAAATCATAATTGAAATTGATTCCATTCATGAGATTTCATACAATAACATTTATTATATTCAAGTTAAATTTCACTACAATACTATAAATAAACTGCATTATTGTTGGGGCACTATAAGACTATTGGACTATAGAGGAATTATCGGACTATTGGACTATATGGACATTATAGAGGTACTATAGAACTATTGGAATATAGGGTTACTATCGGACCGGAAATTGCAGATCTCTAGATTTGAAAATGGCTTTTATTACCTTCAACCCAACTTCATTTTTCCAGACTCACACTTTCGAATTACCCTTACTTACTCCCCATTTGATTATTTACTTTCATATTTGGATTGCCCAGCACATATTTAAACAAATTTACCAAACACAAAACACCTAAACTAATAATTAAGGCACAAATTAAAGATTAGAAAAAATGAGGGATGAACTCACTCTAACAATCGTGGTTGTGGCCGAGGATGAGCGAGAGTGATGAGAAGATAGGAGCAAAGATATGATGAGAGGCATGAAAGCTTGCAAGCATGAATAGAAGTTGGAACAAGAAGTGCTGGTTTTCTCTAGGATATTTCTTCGAATGGAAAAAGAAGCGTATAACTTGGTTTTACTTTGAATGAAAAACAAAGGCAGACTTAGTGGGGTGGTTACTATTAGGGTTATATAGTAGGTAGATTTGTAAAACTATTTTAGGGGTCCTATTTTTTAATACATTTTTGTCTAACCCCTTTTTTTTTTTTGTCAATTTCCCTTTTATAAATTTCAGTAATTAGACGATATATTCACTTCAATAACATAATAAGTCAATTTCCCTTTTATATTTCCCTTTTATATATTTCAGTTATTAGACGATATATTCACTTCAATCACATAATAAGTCAATTTCCCTTTTATATATTTCAGTTATTAGACGATATATTCACTTCAATCACATAATAAGTCAATTATAATTAAGTAAGCAACGTATGTAATACAAATATAATCAATCTTTATATCTCTATGTTTGTGTTTGGTATATAGTACAAGTTAAGAGAGAAAAGATACGAAAGATACGTGGCCTTTGTGTTTGTGTTTTGTCTTGCTGAGTGGTAAACAATTGTCTTTATGTAGGTCCCTATTAAATTTTTATATCTTTATACTTTTTATGCTGCTGCAATGCTATACCATCTGCAGCATGCCTGGTTTCCTTTCGCTCGATCTTTTATTTCAATTTGTTTTATACAACTTACAATTTTATATACACAAATTACAGAAGACCTCTCTGACCACATCAATGACCAGCCTACCTGCAATATATATATATTCTCTGCGAATCTGCGATGGTCCATAGGATATGGTGTGCTGATTGCATAAGATTGTTGTTTTTGTTCCTATCGTGTTCGTGTTCTCGTATATTATGTAAGAACGCATATTATGTTATCACGTGGTTTGAATCAATCAATATTAGATAAAAGTAGGCACATTTTAAATATTTTGTATGAATATACAATCAAACCATGCCGAATTCTCGGATAGTTAAGGATTGTATGTGTATATATAGGGAACTATATATGGTTGCATATAGCTACTATATATCCACCTTATTTAGAGGATTACATTAAGTGCACGGTCGAGGGGTTAGGCCAGTCAATGAATTTATTTATTTATTTTTTTTTTTTTTGCTTTGTGAATCCATTGGCAAGCATCATCATATACCAATATGGATCATTATATATATCAAAGGTAGATTTCAGAAAACCACAAAAGCCAGGCAGACAAACTGGTATCAAATTATCAATCTATGTACATCGAGGACCAAACTGTCTCATTTGCTTTACAGGTCATGATTATTATAAACCTCGATCACTTAGTTTGATAATTGATTCAGAGTAAACGAAGATCGAAAAAGATTGTGTTGAATTCAATTTGACTGTGCAACGGTAAGTAAACTTGTTGATATATGGTTATAATACTATTTGGACACATTAAATTGATCACATGTAATGACCATATTGATGTAACAATTAATGAATGATTTAAGATAAATATAAAATAATTTAATTTGTTAAATTAAGATGAGGCCACCATTATATAACTTGTGGTATTGAAGCAAGATGTGGTGCCACATAAGTTATATTATCGTCTCGTATGAATGAGGTACCTCATTAAAACCAGAGCACGTACTTTCGTATAATTAAGACCACTTTTAACTTTTTTTTCCCTTAAGGTTTGTTAATCCCGGCCATGTAAGCAATCCAAATTTGGATTATGTGGCCGCAAATTTTATTATGCAGGCAGGCTGCGGCAAGATTCTCACGCTTAAAAATTTGTCGTGAGAAAAGAATAATGTAAAAATGGAAAAAGAGAAGAGAAAGGCAGTGAACATGCAAGTCATAATTGTTTATTTAAATACATGAAAATTGTGATAGTTAAATAGTATGCTTGTCTTGTTTAATTATATGGGATTATTTCTGTACATGATCGATCACAAGATAAATCTAGGAACACAAAATTGGGGTATATGATTTCCCACAAATCCTATCCAATATAATTACAAAAGCCATAATTAGGTCAACATCGAAGCCTGGCTGAACCACCAAGCTAAACACATCATCGCCAAGCAACACTGTTTTGTTTACTCTCTTCCTCGACACACTGGCCACTAGCTCCCCACTGCAGCTCCTGATTTTGCAATTTCGCCTCCGGAAACACCCCTCGATCAGAAAATCCGGTGCACCATTTGTATGTGCCCCCATGAACACCTCCGCAGCTTCACTTTTGTTGCCGCTGCTCCCAAAAATAGCAGATACACCTCTCATGGCGAAAATCCTACTGGATTTCGGGCTCTTTCTACATACGTTTTCGCCTCGGTATGCATTCCACTGGTCTTGCATGCTCAAAATCTGTTCATACAAACCAGACGTTTTAATATATTGCTGTCACAAATAAAAATCATAAATACTACACATTTTAGTGGAGGATTTAGGAGTAAAAAATAAATATTAATTAATTACCTGGGATTTGAGGGTAAGCAAGGCTTTTCCTGCTCCATCCATGAGAACAAGCCCTCCTCTAACACCACAATTTTTCCTCGAATAATTATCGACACGAAAAGTCAGAATCCCACGGTTGTCGAAGACTGTGAATCCATCAGTGCCTTGGAAACTCATGCTGGATCTCTTCCACACAGTGAGCACAGAAGGAGGCACATGATGAAGATCATGAAGATGGTGACCAACCTTTTCTTGCAACACCACTTCTTGATGATGATCTTGGTATTTGTTCGCAGCGGCCGGATGTATCCTCAACATGGCTGGATATATGTAGCTCTTCACAAAACAGAAGGCCTTCAAGCAAACAAATGAGAGAAGAAGAAGAAGAAGAAGCAGAGGAATATGAGTAGAGAGATTGGGGTTTAACTTTGGTTATGGTTGAAGCTAATAACAATGTCTGGTCCAAAGTTACGTATATATACTATTAGATTCCACTATGTTATATACATGGTGGGGCTAACGTATTTAATAAAAAACATAAAGTATCTCCATCATATGAGTCGATTTTATATAGGGTGACAAAAATAGGGGGTTAGATAAAAATATATTCAAAAATAGGGACCTCTAAAATAATTTTACAAATTTACCTAATATATAATCCTTATAGTAACCACCCCACTAAGTCTGCCTTTGTTATTCATTCAAAGTAAAAACCAAGTTATACGCCCTTTTTTTTTCCATTCGAAGAGATAACCCAAAAAAAATCAACACTTCTTGTTCCAACTTCTGTTCATGCTTGCAATCTTTCACACCCCTCATCATATTATCCCTCCCGTCTTCTCATCACCCTCGCTCATACTCAGCCACAACCACGATTGTAGAGTGAATTCATCCCTCATCTTTCTAATCTATAATTTGTGCCTTAATTATTAGTTTGGGTGTTTTGTGCTTGATGAATTCGTTTAAATATGTGTTGGGCAATCCAAAGATGAAAGCAAATAATCAAATGGGGAGCGAGTAAGGGTAATTTGAAGGTGTGAGTCTGGAACAATGAAGCTGGGTTGAAGGCAATAGAAGCCATTTTCAGATATGGAGATCTGCAATTTCCGGTCCCGATAGTAACCCTATAGTCCAATAATTCTATAGTACCCCAATAGTGCCCCTACATCCCAATAGTCTGAAAGTGCCCCTATAGTCCATATCCTTTAAGTCTTTTGAACATGAGTTTGGTTTTACTTCTTACCCAAGAAAGTGCCTTTATCTTACTGTTGAAGATGTTTAAGGTTTGAAGGGTGTGAAGCCTTCCTATGGATTATGGAAGTTGCTTAATGAGAGTTTCCTTCAAATTTAAGTATCTCAAGTTGAATAAGTAAACTAGCTCGTTTGGCAATCTATAAATTGGAACATAGTGCAAATCTAGTACCCTCAACAACTTAAACCTAGAATTCAAAACTTAGTCTACCATAGATTACGAGACTTTGATAATGGTAAACAAAAGAAAAGAACGAAGTTTTGATGTGCCTGTGCAAGAAGTAATTTTTCTTTCAATTGTTTGAATTGACAAGCGTTGAACTCCAATTAAGCAAGTTCTTCGTCAAACGTAGCAAGTTCTTCGTCAAATGAAGCGGAGCACTAAATAGTAGGCAATGGAGCACCAAACATTCTGTATTGTTTTAGGCTAATGTACAGATGAGTCTATTACTGGCTATTGATATTAATTTTAACATCGAGCATTATATCTTGCAACACTGAAATGGTCTTATCCATTTTAATTATGTAAACACATTATTATTTAGGGAAATTGACAAAACTAGGGGTTTGTAAAAGATGTATGCAAAAATAGGGACCCCTAAAATATTTTTACTTATCTAAACACTATATAAGTCCTATAGTAATCTCATAGTCAAAAAAATGCAATTGAACAAAAGTAACAAAAAACCCTAACTCCAAATAATCTCCTTCATTTCATGCTTCACCTACCTAGAAACTCGTAAAGCTTTCAGAAAAAAAAAATCGACCACTTCTTCTCCAAATCAAGTAAACCTTTTTCTCCTCCACGAAGAATGACATCCATCTTCTCGAAAATGGCTAATGATATCATCGACATTTTGGTGATTCTGGAGAATCAATGGCGTGCTAGTACATACCGGTGCAGATTTCAGAGGAAGAAGTGAGGGTGGTTCTGGATTAGCTCCCTAAGGAGGCTAATGATATCATTGACATTCTCAAGGCCGAGGAAGCCTCTCTCGATCTCTGGCTCATTATTGCGGTTGATCTTTCATGCTTTTTAAAAAATTTTCAAATTTGTGTACCTGTTATGGTTGGCAAAATTCTTGAGGTTTTAATTCATGGCAAGATTGTTTGAGTTGCTGAGTAATGTGCGTCAATGTTTTTTTAATAATGCAACATAATTGCGAATGATGGTGTTGTATGAACTTCTCTAAGGAAAAATGATGAATGTGACACTTTCTTTTTAATTTTTTATGCTGCAGAGGGAATATTTCAAACAAAGAGGAGCATTTTATCAGAGGCATTTCACACAATGCTTTAGGGGCGTACTACACCTACCTTTGAAAAATTGAGACTAAACAAAGCGAAAAGGAGGAGCATTTTATTTAGAAACACAGTTTTACAATAAGGCGTCAAGAATTGACATTCATGAACCTTCTACTTGGGTTGGGAAAGGTGTGGATATAACATGCTCTCTTCACTTTTAACTTATCCTGACAAAAGATTTGATTGCTACGTACTTAGAACTTCTGATGTATTCATGATGAGAATGAGAACTGAGTTTCCCAAAGGCTTACGGCTTTTCTGGATTTAGGATGGAGGTGTGCTTGTAATTTATAGTTTTTAATCCTAGAAACGGCTTGATGTGGAATCTTCGAGTATATTATAAACAATCTAATATATTTCTTGTTTTTGCCATAGTTAGTGAAGTATGGGACCAAAGAAATTTGTGTCCTGTATTATGGTACTTAAGGTTTCTTCCTGTTCACAATTTATGCTCTGAATCTTGCTGGTTTCTGTCGACAATAGATCTTCTGCTTGGATGTAACAACCCGTCCCGAGAATTGGGATTTCTAGAGTGATTAAGGTGTGATTAGTAAGGTTAATCAGGGGTTAGGTGGTCCCGAGGGGTCCGGGAACCTAGAATGACGATTTTGCCCCTGCTTTGGGCAAAAATGTTGACTTTTATTTCGGGTGGTCAATTGGGGATTGACCCGTGACCGGAACGTAGTTAAGGTTGTCACGAATCCTTAGGCAGGTGGCACGCCTGATTCCGACATCCGAGGAGGAAGTTGTGATGTTCGGAAGGCTGAGGGCTTAACCGTAATTTGGGTAAAGTAGGGGGAATAGTTGACTTTTCGTATAATCGAGTTTTGGTAGGTTGACCTAGGATGGTTAGATAGGTCTTGTCGTCCTGAGTTCGATGACAGGCGGCACGTGTTCATCGGACTTACGAGGCGAGAGTTACGGGTCTAGAAAGTTTCGGTAAAACCGTAAAAATGTGTTAAACAGAAGGGTATTTTAGTCTTTTTGGGTTTATGGGGATCTGTGCAGAGAGAGAAGGAATGGACGGCTGGAGTTAATCAGGTGAGATAAGGATGGATTGGATTGTGACACATGGCAATTGTGTGGTGGGTTCTGGGGGGTTCTTCTGTGTGTACACGGTCCCAAATAATTGGGGTGCACTCGTGCAACTGTGCAGTCCTTCGATACACAGAAAAACAGAGTGAGAGCTTGAGGGGAAATCGACCGATCTGGGTGCAAGGGTGAGTGATTGGTGAGTTGTGAGAGTGACAGTGAAGCAAGGAGGAGCTGCTGGTCGTGTTTTGGCGGTGCAATCGTGCACGGCGGCACGGCGGAGGTGAGGAGAAGAATTGGGGGAAACAGGGAGGCCGTGAACGTTTGGTGGTGGCTACGCCGTGAGGCGGTTCAAACCAAGACAAGGAGAGGCTGAGGAGGTTGCAGGGAGTCCAACGACCACCGTGGTAGGTGGCAGTGCGCACGGCGGAGATGCACTTGAAGGGTAAGTCGTCCTGCTCTGTTTTCCCGTGGAATTTCATTTGGAAAGTCGTGACTCTGGGCTGAGAGTCGAGAGGATTGGAGGTTAGGGTAGTGATCAGGGAGGTCCTAGGTGTCGATTAGGGTGGTCGCCGTGACGGGGCCGTACACGGCGGAGCTCAGTCGAAGATGGGTCTCTTTTACCCTGTTTCGGCAGTGAACTTCGAACGGTAAGTCGACGAGTTTGGGGGTGAGTCGACGGTATAGGAAGGTTGGTCTGGGTTCAGTGAGGTCTTAGGGACCGTCTGGTGTCACCACCGTGACGGGAGGTGGCTGGAGTCGAGGAGTCGTGAAACAGGGGATGTAGGCCGTTTGAATTCGAGTTTCAGTCGACGGTGTAGAGGCCGTGTCGAGGTGAACAGAGTATGGGAAGAGTTAGGGCAGGTCTGGACGCAGCTGCTGGTGAAAGAAGGGATCGAATTGATGGCCGGACGGCGGAGATCAGGTCTCGCCGGTTCAGCCTGCGACGGCCGGTTCAGCACGGGTTGAAGACGGTACTGTAGCTGGCGCGTGGGGCCACGCGCAGCCACTTTGGGCGGCGCGTGGAGGCGCGTGCGGCGGTTCTGGGAGGAACAGTCAACTTGACTTTTGGTCTAGGAGTTATGTTGAGTTTAATGGAGTTGGTTTCGGGTTAATCGGAAGTCGTTTGACTGTAGTTCCGCGAGGGTGAAGGTTTAGGGTCCCGGGGTTCTAGGTCTTCGGTTCGGGGATTTTTGAGGGAATTTAGGAGAGTGTTGGTAGATGTATTAGTGACGTAATTTGACGGTGTTTGACAGGATCGGGATTTCCCGAGGAAGCCGAGGAACGGGCTGGACGTTCGGGACGCGAGTAGGGCTCAATACTGTGAGTGGACCTCTTCTCTAAACTCGAGCATGCATAACTGTTTTCTATAATTGTCTTATGGTTTTTAATCATGATCTTATGTTTATCGAATATGTTTGGTTGGTTTTGCATTATCACACGTTTTTCGAGGAAATTAGTTTTTAGCACGTTTCACGAGAAATGGTTGGTTTCTGGAATATATGCTATGGTTTTGGGATTTCAAATGATAAGTGGTTTTCAATGGTTATAAGTGGGTTTTGGAACATGATTTCGATGATCCAGGTTTTTGGTTTTAGAATCGGATTCCGGAAAGCGGAATTGGTTTTAAAGTTGGAAAGTGGATTCCGGATTTGGGTTCGGAATGACGGTTCTGGATGCCGGAAGGGTATCGGACCAGTAATTTCGAATTCGGGTTTGGATGGGGATTGGTAAATGGTTTTTAAAGGGTTTTGGATTGGATTTGCTGGATCTGATTATTGGGTTTAAAGACCCGGATATATGTGACGGGGGACCGGCCGGATTGGGTTTAAAGACCCGGATTGAGTTTAAAGACTCGGGAGTTTAAAGACTCGGATATATTGATTTTCCCCCGTAGGCCTTGAGTTTAAAGACTCGGGAGTTTAAAGACTCGGATATGATTAAGGCCTGGATTGAGTTTAAAGACTCGGGAGTTTAAAGACTCGGATAGATCCAGCAGGTTTGATCGGGACATTTATGAGTTAAGGTTCATGGTTTATGATACAGTTTGCCGATACTCATGTTATGGTTTCTTATGATATTTTATAGTGTTTCTGTTTCTTATGATGCTTAAGAATGATTCTTTTATTAATGTGTTTATAACTGTGTTTATAACTGTTGGTTATGCATGTGGTTTCAAAACGGAGGGTAAAACTCGGTTTTCTTATAAAATGGTTTTGAACATTTTGTACTTTTTGGTCCACTCACATTTTCTGTTTTAACTTGCCCTCCAGGTCGTGGAGATAGCGCGGGGTCTGGACGTCGAGGCAGCGTCTGAGGCATAGAAATACCGTGAGGGATCCCGGAGTGTTTACCTTTTTCTTCCGCGTGCGTGTAATTATTATCATTTTTAGTTGTTGTACTTGTATCTATGCTCTGTGAACTTTAACTTCGGGATATGGTATTGAGGTTTACTCCTGCGTTTGACTGGGTTCGAGTGAGTGTTCCTTAGGTGTTGTGTCGGGGAGTCAGACGGGAGCGGGATTTACCTCGGGTTTCGGGGTGAAACCGGGGTGGGTCCTGACATTGCATATACTATTATGTGTCTTATAATTCTCAATTAGTTGCACAATGTTTGTTTTTGAGGTAGGCGTAACTTTTTGCTGTTGAAAGCTTCCGTGTTTTAGATCGTGCATCCTCTGATGCTACTTTATACATGTCAGGACCCACCCCTAATCCCCCGAGATTAAGTGGCAAATCCTGCTCCCGTCTAACTTACGCATGACACGAAGGCTAGACTGACGTCCAACCTCCATGTGACACGTAAATCGGACAAGGGATTCCCGATTCAACCGTCCAATAGCATCCGAACCTTCCCAGAGTGCACTGAGTCTACTGTGGATTGTACGTGTGATGTCTCCATCTCTCTCGACCAACAGCCCGCACCGTAACAACCTGGAGGGTATCGAAACACAAAAGACTGTGAGTGGACAAAAATAAAGTATAAGTTTAAAAACAGTTCATAAAACAAGTACATTTATACCCTCAATTTCAAAACAATGCATGCATATCAAATTCATGTCATAAAAACCATGTAAGAAAAACCAAACACAGTTTCTTTTTCTCAAAACCTGGGCCTCAGCCCAAAACCATCGAAAACCATTATCGAAACCATCATCATCAATCACAGTGAAAACCAAAACATATTTGAACCACATTTCCATCCATCGAACCTGCTGGATCTATCCGAGTCTTTAAACTCCCGAGTCTTTAAACTCAATCCAGGCCTCAATATAATCCGAGTCTTTAAACTCCCGAGTCTTTAAACTCAATCTGGGCCCGCCCCCGTCATAACATATCCGGGTCTTTAAACCCAATAACCAGATCCAGCAAATTCATTCCATGACCACTATCCATATCTTAATCCGCAAACTCATCAGGATCCCGGATCCAAATCCAGAACTCATATCCATCACCCATTTCCAAATCCAAGTCCGAAACCATCATCCCGTAAGCCGGCATCCGGAATAACCATTCCGAACCCAAACCCGAAAATCCACTTTCAAGTTCCAAATCAAATCCCGAATCGTCATCCGGAAATCCGATTCTAAAACCCGAAATCTCGTTAATCAAAACCATTTTTCTGAACTGGGCTTCAAGCCCGAAATCGCTTCCCAAAATCCATTTTAAATCTTTGAAATCAAATCATATTTAAATTCCCAAGATCAAATCATTTAAATCATGGTCAAAACACAACATTATTCGAAATCTCGTAAACCATCAAGATCATAAATCAAATCATAGAATCACGTATAGAAAACATATAAAAACATATATGCATGCATCAAGAGTTAGAAAATAAAGTCCACTCACAGACCATTATACCGTCGCCTCGATAAGCTTGAAATTTCACCTCTCCCGGCTAATCCGCTATCCTCGGCTTTCCCGAACCTGTTCAAATCCCATAATAAGGTCACTAACTACTTCACAATGATCATACTAAAGGCCCGTAATTTTTCCGATTTTTTTGGATATTTTTAACCGAGCTCTAAAACCTTCGGACAACCCGAAACATATCGAGACGATGTTCGATCGACTCGAAACCAGCGCCAAAATGTTTGTTACATCGAATACTTTAAGAATCGTGTTGGAAACTTTCCCAAAAGGGGTCCCACGCGCCCTCAAGCGCCGACCAAAGGGGCTGCGCGTTAGAGCCACGCACCCAGCACTGTTCATCTTCAACCTCTGCCGAACCGGGTCCAGACCGGTTCGGTTCAGGCCGGTCCAGTTGAACCGACGAGGGCGGTTTTTGTCCAATTCTCCATCTTTTTAACTCATTTTAATCCCAAAGACTTCGTCCTACAGTCTACAAGTGATCTACCTATGAAAAACTGAGAATTAAGTACAAAACTTTACCTTCCAAGCAGCCTGCAACTTTCGACTTATTCCTTTTCTCTGTTTCCATGTTTCCTGCTAGCTTAGACCTCCCTTTCAAGCCCAAAGGCTTCCTAACACCAACCACAACCTCACTGTATTAATTAATTTGAAGTTCAAGTCTCCTAACGTCAAATGCCATTTTTTGAATTCAAACTCACCCTTTTTCCGAGTTTCACGGTTTCCAGCCACAACAAATTCCAAACCAGGCCCGATCCACTCATAACAATCTACAAAACGTCATCCAACTAATTAAACGGCTAATTGACCACCAAAACAAGCTAATCAAAATTGAGTTTAAAACCAGGAATCACGGTTCTTACCTCCACCGTGCACAACTACCCTCTGTGGCGGTGCTATCCCACTCTTCTGCCATCACTCTTCTCCCTCCAATCCTCAGCTAACTTCAACTTATGAGGAATCGAAGGTAATTGTCTCACAACTCCTCCTTCTCTGTCTCTGTTTTCCTTACCCACACACCAATCACTCCCTCTACTTCTCATCCTCTCTTCTCTCACACAGCCACCCTAAGCTTCTTCATTCCCCTGATCCCAGTGCACAGCCTACCAACCCGTCTCCCCTGTTCCTCTGTTTTCTCAGTTGCACGATTTAAACCCGCACAAACAATTAAATTGTAACCGTGAAAGAAAAGGCTGGAAGCCTCTAGGGTGAAGCCAGGTGTCATACGCCCTGTGGTCCACTTCCAAAAAATATCCAATAATCTCAGCCCATGTGTCCTTATCTGATTGGGCACACTTCCCCAGATATTAAAAGACCAAAATACCCCTGCAAGTCCAAATTACCATTTTACCCTTCACCTTTCTAGAACCACAACTTATCTGTCCGATGTCCGATGAAGGCGTGCCTCCTGTCGTTGTTCTCAGGATGTCGAGTTCTATCTAACGGTCCTCGATTTGCGTGAAGAAAACTTGTCGTTCAAAAAGTCAACAAATTCCTCCCTTTTAACCAAATTACGAAAATGCCCTCAGCCTTCCGATCATCATAACTTCCTCCTCGGATGTCGGAATCGGACGTGCCACCTGTCTACGGACTCATGACGTCCCGAACTATATGACGGTCATCGGTCAAAGTCCATTTGACCGCCTGAACTAAAAGTCAACATTTTGCCCATTCCAGGGGCAAAATCGTCTTTCAGCATCGTCCGTCTGAAAGTATCCAACTACTCACCGATTATCTTCGTTAATCCATCATTAAGTACTAATCTAATCCCGACTTCCAGGACGGGTCGTTACAATACATTCCTTACAGGTCAGCTTTTACTGGCTAAAAGTAAAGTAGAACATGCATTTTTTTAGCCTTTGTTGTTCTCCACTTAGCAACAAAGTTCTACTAGTGTAAAGTTGTGTTCTCTTTGCTGACATAGAAACTGGCCTAGGTCCACATCATGTACCCATACTAAAGCAGGCTGCTTCTATCCAAAGCCAAGATATTAATAGTTGTTTTTAGATGGTTGTCACTTAAGATACTTTGTAGTCATTTGTAAGATGTGGCCTGAAATTTTTGTATTTATGGCAACACATATTCTTGATTGAATTTTATATTCACCTCTTCTATCGGATTACAATGTAGGCATTTCTTGATTTGGGTGAACTGTTGATTTCATTTGATACTCTGAATTGCCTAAAAATTGTATGTATTTCTTGTTATTTTGTCCTAAATAGCAAGACTTGACATCCTTACGTTTGCATTTATAGTAAGTTTCTTTAAAAAATAATCTAGTTGTCAATTATTACTTCAGACATGGAGTCTTTTGAAAAAGGAAGGTCAAGAAGTACCAATTGAAGTATTTAACAATTTTGGGGTTCTTCATTTTCAGATGGGAGAATTCTCAAAATTTTGGAATTTTGTTTTATGTTCATGATAGATCAGAGTGCCAATAACTTCAAAATAGTGAACTCATTTTGTTTTATTTTTACAGCTGTGAATTTGAGAAAATTCAACCAACAAAGATATAAGCTTTTACTAAACCAAATATGTATAATTTAACCATTTAGAAATAAGTGTTGAACTCTTTTCACTTTCCGGGTTTGGACAAAATGACTATTTCTCTTACTTCACTTAGTTTTTATTTGGGAATTTTGATCTACTATTGTTTTAGGCTTATTGTGTTATTGGTTTTTATTTGGAATTTTTCAGATTTCTTAGACAGTCAATTTTATCAATGGTTGTTTTTGTTGAATTGAATAGATTTGTTAGGATTTTGATTCATTGTATGTGTGAAGATGGCAACAATGATGATGAGTGCTATAAATTTTTATTTGGATTGGACTTCTTGCTTATTAAATTAATCCTATTTGTGACTGAGATCGAGTTGATCTGCCATGGAATAGGAATTGAGCTGCCAAAAGAATAGAAACTCCGATTACAATTGTTGTTGTAAGACTTAGATTCATAATCCTTAGCATCTCCAGCACTCAAAAGTCACTTGATTGTCCTAGTAGCTAAAGTTCAACTGATATCCTTGCATAGATTACCTAATTTTAATCGTTTTTCTTTGAAATCTTTGACAAACTTACTTACATTATAACATCTTTGCCTTTGTTGAGTAATGCTAGGCTATAAACACACACATGACCATATATATAATGAACCTTGTGTTCTTGTGTTCTTCCAAAGTCCCCGTGTGTTGAAGTGAGCTTACTGACCGTTAAAAGCTCATGACAGTCCAGCTCCTGACGTTTATTAACCATATGTGGCATCATTTTTCTTTGGATGCTGCATTGCTGGTCCCTTGTATGGATAATAATAATTCACCCAACTCAGTAACTCCATCCTCTCTTGATGATTCATAACATCTGAAATATAATTAACACACCTAGCCTATACATGCTGACTTCATCACCTATTGTATTACTGATGTATATATATATATATATATATATAAATATATAGACTTATAGCTAGCTTTGTTGCCAGTACTGACCACACAGTTATTATCTTAGCTAGCTATCTTCATTTCTGAATTTTTGATTGGCCGGAGAGTCTTAGCCTTCTGTGACCACATCATCATAATCATCATCCATCTTGTCTAGTTAGCTAGCTATCTAGCTAGCCTTCTATGTATCAGCCTTGCCTAGTTTTTTGCCAAAACAAAAGAAAGTGGTTATATTTCATCAAAAAAGTTTGGATTGAATTTGTATTTGAAGGCGATCCCGGAGCTGTGCCCAATTGTCTCTTGTTGTATGTTTTTTTCCATCTTGTTTGTCTTCCAAGGACAAAGAAGTAAGAAAAAATGATGGTTAAGTAAAAAATTTCAAAACCCATAACCTATTATTTACTATATGTTACTCTATGCCTGATGTCTTTTCGTTTGAGAAAAGAAACTCTTTGCTTTGGGGCCCTGCATCACGCAAGATCCTTGACATGTTAGTTGAATAACTTCCTTTTGAATTATTTTAATCATGGTATAGTTCGAGATTTTAAAATTTTAGATTAGACAGTTTTAACTTTTGAGCGAGATCAATACTTAATATACATATTCATATTCTTTGATACAAAATCTCTATATATTTATGTTTTTTTTTTCTTTCAATTATTGGACTTACGAAAGTTGTTGTAAGATGACATTCTGTTACATTTACAGAGACATGATCAATTTTTTTTGCACTTGAGTCAAGTTTTGTGGTTTTACAAAGACAGCAAGGAAACATTTGGGGTCAAGTAATTTTAAAATGTTCTTTGTTGTTTTTGTGTAATGAACATTTTCCATTATTTGTTTGTTACTCTGCAGTTTTTAAAATGTCGTCAAGTGGTACTCAATTTGATATACCAAATGCAAGCAACGTACACGATGAAGAGCAATCGATCTCAAGTGCTCAAGCCAACATTAGATTAACATAAGATGTGTGGAATGATTTTAAAAGGCAAAAAGTTCGAGAGGGATGGAGAGCAATTTGTAATCATTGACACAAGTCGCTAAGTACGAAGAGTTATGGTGGAACTAATCACTTGCGTACACACATAAAAAGTTGTCGGAAGCGGAAGGAGAACATGGCTAAAGGTAATCAATTTGATAATGCTTTTGCAAGGAAGGAGCTTGCATCAATGATTATTTTGCATGAATACATGTTGTCTATAGTTGATCATATTGGATTTAGGAGATATTCGAATGCTTTACAACCATCTTTTAATGTTGTTTCTCGATCAACAATCAAGAGAGACATCATAAATATTTTTGAGTTAGAAAAAGAGAACATGAGAAAGCTATTGGATACAAATGGTAGTAGAATTGCTATTACTACTGACATATGGACTGCGAACAATCAAAGAAAGGGATTTATGGCCATTACTGACAGGACCCGTCCCAAATCCCCCCGGGATTAACGCGGGACGTGTCTGCTCCCGTATGACACGAAGTGTTAGACAAGGGATAGTTCCGACTTTAGCCCGTTCAGAGATTCTAAAGTGCGCCAGGATCGGAGGAGGAGTATGATGTCTCGGTCTCCGCTACAGCCCGCATCCGCGATTAACCTGAAGGGCATTAAAACCACGAAAAGCTGTGAGTGGACAAAACTACAGTTTATAAAAACATTTTATAAGAAAAGACGTTTATGCCCTTCACTAAAAAGCATGCATGCATTCGAAAACCAGTTATCAAACAATTTGTCAATAATTAAACCATTAGGGCCTTAGCCCAAAACCGTAAACCAAAGTATATGGGAACTCAGTCCAAAACCAATCATGTGGGACTCAGTCCAAAACAGTAAATCAAACCATATGAGAACTCAGCCCAAATCCAAATGCGTAGGGATTCAACTCAAAACCAACACCAGTGGGTCTCAGCCCAAAACCAATCCTCGGCATCCTTGATGCTTGACATCCGAGATGTCGCTATCAATACCACTGTCACGGTTCCAAGCTACGCGTGCTACCCGGGGTCTCAAATCCCAAGTCTCCCCAGGGTCCATCTAGGTCAATGACCCGTAGATCAATGACCCTCCCTGGGGGAGGTTTTAACCTCTGGCAATCCCTACTCCTGAGTCACTATACGGACCGGTCGCTCCGTGCAATAACCCCTCGCAGGCAATGCCCCGAGACTACTCCAGGATAATATGAGACGTCTGGAGGAGACAACCCACCACTCCAGGATATTATGGGACGTCTGGAGGGCAACCGTTCATGAGGATGGTATACGGAAAACCGTTTCATAATTCATTTCAAAACCGTTCAAAGGGCTAAGCTTGGGTTTTCCATAAACCAACGTAAATCCAAATCCATTTGGGGTCCCTAGCCCGAAATCACATTTATAAACCATAACTGGGCCTCAAGCCCGAATTTGTAAACCAACGGGCCCTCGACCCGATCATAGAACTCAAATGGGCCTCTAGCCCAATTTCTCATCAAGTTAAATGGACTCCAAGGTTTCTAATCAAATGGGTCTCATGCCCTATTCCATATTTCCAAAGCCTCTTTCAAATCGTGTCAGGATCCATCCCAAATCCCTCAGGATTAGCGTGGGAGGTGCCTGCTCCCGTCTGACACAAAGTGTCAGACTAGGGATATTTTCGTCCTTTGCCCAACCGGGGCTATCAGAGGGCGGTAGGATCCGAAGGAGGAATGTGATGTCTCGTCTTTACTACAGCCCGCATCCGCGATCAACCTGAAGGGCATTCAAAATACAAAAGCTGTGAGTGGACAAAACAAATATTTTATAAAAACATTTCATAAAACACTTTTGTCCCCTTCATTAAAAATATATGCATGCATTCGAAAACCATTTCTAGGGTTCATGCCCGGTCCCCATAAACCGTCATGAACCATAAAACCATTTGGGTCTTAGCTCGAAATCCGTAAATCAACACATGGGACCTCATCCCAAACCAAAACACGTGGGAACTCGTCCCAAATTTAGCTCATATGGGTCTCAGCCCAAAACCAATACGCGTGTGTCTCAGCCCACCACTGTCTCAATGAAAACTCGTACACATATACATATATACATATATAACCTATCCTAGGCACTTCCTAAGAAGATGCCAGCTCGGGGCACACAACCCCTAGGGAACACATCCCCGATATATGTCACAATTTCTCTATATATATCAGTATGCATACTACTCGGGGTCTCACTCCGAGTCTTCTCCCAGGAATTCTCCATCTGGGAGGCTCTATCTTCACACCTAGTCTGATCATCTCTCCGGAATCTGGTCCGGGACCACATCATAACGCCCACTCCTATACGGGATCCCTATGGGGATACCCACTTTGGTCTATGGATCGTGACTCTCCAGGTAGACGTCTGGAGGAGACCAATCAATAAGCTCGTAAGGAGGGTATGTACGTACTAGTATAGCAAACCATAAAATGGGACTCACGACCGATAACAAAAAGAAACTGGGCCTCCAGCCCGAACATAAGACTCAACAGGGCCTCTAGCCCGATTTCACAGTAACTAGGCATCTAGCCCGAACTCGTAAATCAACGGGGCATCGAGCCTGATATCTCAAGGTCAGTCACGATCCCAATCATAGCGATGCATGCAACCATCAATCGAGGACCGCTCTCAATCCTGGTATGTCGCCTTGAACACATCACTGCCGCGACCATCTCAAGACCATGATGCACACGTCACCGATCGATCCTCTAAACCATCAGCACTCTAAATTCGAGCCTCCAGTGGCTGCTCGACAACGGGACGTGCATCGTGACCTCTCTGGAAGGAACGCATCCCAATATGGAGGCGAGCGTCACGTCGTCCGTCGCCGTGCACACAACACCCGTCGCGACCATGAATCAGACTCGTAGGTCATCAATAGGGTCTCATGCCCGAGTCAAAACCAAATCCAAATGGGTCTCATGCCCGATTTTACCTTTTCAAAACCATTTCATTAAAACCGAAAGCATAAGCGCGTATAAGCACGTATAAAACCTGAAAAATCTTGAATTACGTTCCAATACGTAAATACCCAACAAAATACACTCAAGGCATAAAAAAACATACATTAAAACATTTATGCATGCATCGATTTCAGAAAGAAAGTCCACTCACAGATCGTCCGTGCCGCTGCATCGATACGTGTGCAATACGGCTCTCCCGGGCCAATCGCCATCATCGGGACTTCCAAACCTGTCCAATTCACTTTTGAGGGTTACTAACTACTTAATTAACCCCTCACTAAAGCCCCCTAATTTTTCGGGATTTTTAACTATTTTTAAATACTCTCCGAAACTATCAGACAACCCGAACTATATCGAGACGATGTTCGATCGACTCGAAACCAGTCCGAAAATGTTCGTTATATAGAATAGATGATTTCACATGTTGGAAGCTTCCCCAAAATCTTCACCACGCTCCATCACGTACCTTGGGATGGCTATGCGCGTGGGCCTCACGCGCCACTGCACAGAGTCATCTCATTCCTTCAGCCGACCGATTCGTTTTTTCCTGCAACTTGGACCGGCGTGATCGGTCCAGCCTCTTACCTGGTTTAATTTTCACCCTTTTCTTTCCTAATCGATTCCATCCTTCCTAATTCGACCCTAGGAACCTATCCCTATGAATTAAAACATGAAAAACCCACAAAAACTCAATGGTTTGATTTTCCTCTTCACGGTTCAACAACCCAGTTATTCCCCAGGGCTTCACAGCCACTAACCAACATCAAAACCTTCCCATTATCTTCGTAATAGCCCAATAAGTCCATCCCAATCATTAAAAATGACCCATAACGTGAGGAATCAAAAACAAGAGAAATCAGGCAAAACCGATTACCTGCATGGGTTCCTCCTCCGCCGTCCACGGCGGCGCTGCCTTGGCTGGGCATCACCTTCTTCAAGTCCTCAGTTCATCCTCTTGGTCTTAATCATGGCCATAGGGTTTAAGGGTTTGGATTGGGGTGGAAGGATTTGATCTGGTTTTGGGTTTGGTGGATGGGAAATGGTCGAACAAAAAGGAAGGAGAGGATATGCATGAATTATTTGGGCTGGGCAATGGATGGGTGACACTTTTCACTCATCCATTTGGCCTGTACAAAATATCTGGGCCCCACTTGCTTCCAAAAGTTCCTCGTCTCGTAAAACGTGCAATAGTACGTTTGAACTTCCGTGAACCGTAACTTCTCTTTCGAACGTCCGAATTCAATGTGCCATTTGTCTACGGATTCGTATCATCCCGATCTACGTAACAGTCCTTGGCCCTTGGCCATTTGACCTCCTGGGCTAAAACTCAACGGTTGGCCCTTTTCAACCAAATTACCAAACTACCCCCTAACTTCCGAACGTCATAACCTCTTCCTCGAATATCAAAATTGAACGTACTACCTGTCTATGAACTCATGATGTCCCAAACTACATCACAGTCATTGGCCAAGTCCATTTGACAGCCTGAATGAAAAGTCAACGCTTCGCCCATTCCTTGGGAAAAATCGTCATTTCACCTTGAAAGTCCGCTAATCCTCGTCTAATCCCCGATTAGTCTTGCTAATCCGTCATTAATCCTTAATTAATCCTGATAATTCGGGACGGGTCATTACAATCTTCCCCCTTCAAAAATTTCATCCTCGAAATTCAAACTGACCTTATTTCCACAACCAACTGTGGAAATTCAATCGTGTCTCCGCGCACGGCCACTCTTGTGTACAAGTACACGTCTGTCACTACGCCGTACTTGTCTGTACGCACTGTCACCGAAGCTCCCAAGCTCTATCCTCACTCTCGTGAAGCCACTCTGACAGGTCCGTTATACTAAGTTGATTTCAGATCCTTATAGTATAACTTCCTGATACGTTCCAACCTATCAGTTACCGTCACTAAGCCCACGAGCGTAATCATGTCTAACCGGTAGCTCTCAGCTCCACTGTGCTCCAGCTGCACACTCTGATCTCGACTCGCTCTCGAGTCCTCGTACCGTATCGTATCTCACGTCACTCAGCGATTTCCACTGACATCTAGACTCACCTCAAGTCTCAACCATCGTACTACTCATCTTGTCGACCCACAATAGACATCTTACCCATTCGGGTGTACACGGAACTCCAATCGAATACTTGTCTCAGCAGAAAACATAAACAGGTACTAGGGCTCCACCGACGTGCGGGCCATGAGCTCTCGGTTCACCAACTATCTGAACCCTCTCTGTCAACTCTGCTCAAGCACACAACATTCGATGTCTAGTCAATATACCACTATGTCGGAACATATCCGATCATAGTACTCATCGGTTCGATGTTCAATCGTACGTCACGAGCCAGCCTCAATCCAACACAATCTCTATTCTCAATCCATCTCGAGGCATCGGCTATTCATCTCTTCCTGATTGATACCTACGTATCGTCTTCATCTCACCTTTATTCCCACTTCCAAACTCTGTCATCTCACCAACTATGCTAAGGGATCCTTCAACAGTCTAACCATACGATTCTCTTCTGTTCCTAGCTTAGCATAATCAGCAAGGAAATTTATCCCAATGACGACCAGGCCTCGGTCCAAATGCCCCACAGTTGTCCCAATCACCTCCGTCAGCTCGATCATCCTTACGTTACTCGATCTGTCTCTTCTTGGGTACTTACCTATCACATCACGGGACGTGACACCAAGAATCATCTGATCTCCAAGTCAATCCAATTTGACATCACTGTCGTCTCCTTCCTCATCAATCCACATGAGGAAAGTTGAAGATGATGACATCAAAGTTCATCCAAGTCAGATGTGGATGAGAATACATGATGTACACATCAATGCCATGTAACACCAAACACTCTCTCCTCCTCAACTCATTCAAATTTGTCCCACAACCTGGATGTTTGGCCCATAAATGACCTAAAGATTCAACCTTTCACTAAATTTATCACTCGAAAACGAAAAAGCAAAGAAACCCAAGAATTAGTATAAGTCTTGGTTCGTCCACACTTCATTGATACATGAGAAATAATCAACCCAAAATCAAAATGAATCCGACCTTACGTCTAACCATATCCCAATCCTTATGGGATCCAAATCCAGCACCTAACACTCGTGCCATCCGTCCACAATGATCTATGGTCAGGTACTCTGAAGCTAGGTACAACCCATACCTCGCCAAACCAGGTATTGGGTATACCTCCCACTGAGCCACTCAGGATCCTCTCTGTCTTACTCATTGCCCACCGAACTCGCACGACTACCACGCTAGGGCATGTCTACCATCTCGGTCACAAACTAGGCCCTCAACTCACTCGGACCTCATTCGCATGTCCGCAAACAATCCAATTTTCCTATCCATTTATGTACATCCAAAAACATGTCAATTCATCCCAATCCGAGGTGCCACTCGACTACAGAGTCACAACAGGCTCCCGCTGTGATCTGCAGACAATTCTCTATGTACTACCAAGTCCGACCCTCCGGTCACTAATCCTCATGACAGTACTTTTGTTGTCCATTCTTTTCGACCAACGACAACTGTCGATAACTATTGTAGTGACCCATTCTCTTTCTCACTATCAGATTCTCCTCAAACAACGTACACGAAACACAGGAGGTATGGTCAACCGCAGTCAACCAAACTATCTCCATCACGATTCCCGAGAATCTACACTAGCCGACGAATCCTTCTCGTCGTGTAGTGGTGGAATTCAACCATGAGCACATTATGACTGAGCTACCATCAGCTCGTGGCTCGTCGTCTCCTCTCGTTAACGTCATCGTATCACCACCACACTGACAGGACCCGTCCCAACTGGACCTTGATAACCATGCCTGGTCCTGCTCCGGTCTGACAAGTCAGCTGAAGTCCCGAAACTACCCTTCAGCACCTGTCAAACCAGGGATAACTGCACTGACTTCTAGTCATACCTCCGTCTCTCGATCAACCCCGTTCGTCGTGCCACGGCCGTCCAAACCGCTCGTTTTCCGAACTGCACGCGTTTTCGTAATTTCTGATACTTGTCAGGAATCTCGAATCCTCGAAAAACCCGCTGATGCGCTCTCACGCGCCGCCACAAGTGGCTGCCCATGAAAGCCACGTGCCAGCTACAGTAACCATGTCACTGTTCATCGTCGTCTCTACCCGTTTCCTCTGCAAACGGGTCCTCAATCCCTTCGATCAAACTTCGAGTTTTCTCGTTGAAAGATCAACATCTGCCCCGTTCAACTCCCATCGATTTCTTCAAATTGATTTAGGAAAATGCTTCGTAGAAGGCTCCTGAATATGTTTCCAACTTCAATTTCGTCCTTTAAGCTCTCCAGGTGCTCGACTCAATTTCGAAAAGCCGAAGTATTCACCCCTTCGGTTCTACGACAAAATAACTTCAATTCCCTTTATTTCTGAGTGGGTTCAACTCGCCTCAACCTCGGAAAGCTTAAATCAAAGCCAATTACAGCAATTCCTGGTCCGTCAAGTCCAATTCGAACATCGATGACTCTTGGATTTCCCTATTCTGGGTCTCGGGTTTAGGGGTTCATTGTCCTTAATTCTGTTCTACACTTACTCGTTTCTCTCTGTAGAATCATCCCAACATCTCAGGTTTTTCACTTATCTTCTTCATCAATCAGAATTGATGGAATTTAAATCAAGGGGTGGGCGGTTAGTTTTGTCGTTGATTACAAATAATGCCACTAATCTCAAGTAGAACTTTCCAGGTGTTACTTAGGTAGTAATCCTTATCTAAAGAGCTGAATCAGCCACCCACTAACCGTCCTAATCACTTTGATGTGGCAAATTACCATTTTACCCTTACCATAATAAATTACCAAAATGCCCCTCACAACTCTAGACCCATAACTTTCTCATCCGAACTCCGATTGACGCATGCTGCCTGTCTATGGATTCAGCGTCCCGAGACCTATCCAACGGTCCTTTCGGAAAGTCCAAATAAGGTCCCGATAAAAAGTCAACTTTCGGCCCTTATACCTAGGGGCAAAATCGTCATTTCCTTCAAATTTTCCAATTTTTTCCTTTTGCGAATTTCCGGGTCGTTACAACCTTCCCCCCTTAAAGAATTTCGTCCCCGAAATTCAAACAACCGCTTTAACAACAATCATGGAAATCCAATTCACATCCATTTTCACTCCTCAGGTTCCCACATAAACCGTTACTCGTTATATGCAACCATGACCACTTTTTCTATCTTTCCTGGTTCATCCAGAGCCCTCATAGCACATCATGACTCATCCCGAGTCCTAAACCAATTCTTGACCCCTTTTGAGTCCAAATTCAAGGTCTCGACTCCTCTCGAGTCCAAAATCAACATTCGCTAACATCAATGCCACCATTGGCATATCCGGTCACCTAGCACACACCCCTAGGTGAACCACATTTTATTCAGGATTTCTCAACACACACTAAACCATTTCCGAACTCCCTCGGAGTCCCATTCGATATTCAAAATCCAAAAGTCACTCATCCGACCCCCTTATCCTTGGGTCAAGTTTATCCTGAGTCCAACATGCCCATCCATATACCATATCGTCATCGTAAACAACCCTCGGGAGCAACACAAGTCCGACACAATCAAAACACATGGTACAATATTACAATACAAGTGTATAACACAAAATATTTACAAAGTATCGCGAAATCATGTAATATTACAATTACTTTCAACTACTTTTAAGTCGATAGGGGCAGTTCCTTCGCAAATTCCCAAGTTCCCTACAACAATGACAGAGGGCAGTACTAAGGCGATTTGCTCCACCACGCCGTTTACCCGTCGCCTGGGTTGAAGCCCCACTCGACTGAACCACTATCTGGGGTCGCGATACAAGGGAGTGAAGACTAACTCTCTTTGTTGTTTCCTGACTTATTGGTTCAGTATCCTGACGCTCTCGGCGTCGTCCAGAGCTCAAAGATTGTTCTTGCACAGGTAAACTAGCCTCCACTCGAATAGCAGCATCTGATAATTCTCTCAGGGTAGAATACGAGCCTACGGTCACAGCGCCCCTATTGCATTCCTCAATCCCTGCTCAAATCGTCGACACTTATCCTCCTCATTTTCCACATACAGAGGAGCAAAACTAGATAAGTGAAGAATTTCTGTTCGTAGTCGACCACTGATAGATTTCCCTGCTGCAATTGGAGGAATTCAACCTCTTTAGCATTCTGAAAGGAGCGGGGGTAAAACTGATCCAAAAATCGCTCTCGGAATGTTTCCCATGCCAGCGTACGGGCATCCCATCCAGTCAACTGTAAACCATGCCACCACCTATACGCATAGCCATCCAAAAGAAAAGTGGCTAATAACACCATGTCCTTCGGGGGACATCTCATGAATTCAAAAATCCGTTCCAAACGAGTGATCCAATCATCGGCGCCATCCGGGCCCGAATCACCACGAAACACAGTGGCTCCCAACCGTTGAGCTCTCTCAATATCTGGGCCTTCTCTAACCCTATCCTCGTCCCTCTTATCTTTAGGCCATGCACGGGGCGCACGTCTCAAAGGCATGATGTAACAACAGAAATCAGTAACCAAATGCTCTGATACCAATTTGACAGGACCCGTCCCAACTGGACCTTGATAACCGTGCCTGGTCCTGCTCCCTTCTGACAAGTCAATTGAAGTCCCGAAACTACCCTTCAACACCTATCATGTAACACCCCAGAAATTCGTTGATTGTAATATTGTAAAATATTGAATGAAATGACATTTTTACCCTTGTGAATGGTCGGGTCAAATTGTTGACTTTTTGATTGGTGGATCAACCGGACCTTGACCGATGGCCGTGATGTAGTTCGGGACGTCACGAGTCCATTGACAGGCGGCACGTCCAATTCAGACGAACTGGGGGGAAGTTGCGACGTTCGGAAGTTCAGGGGTATTACCATAATTTGGACGAAATAAGGGAGGAAGTTGACTTCTTGTATGTCCGTGAATTTTCACACGACCCGAAGACCGTTGGATTCGTCTCGATGCCCTGAGTATAACGACAGGCGGCACGCGTGAAACGGACATCGGATGACCGAGTTGCGGGTCACGGAAGTTGGAGGGCATTTTGGTAATTTCTGCCCTGAGGGCATTTTGGTCTTTTTGCACGGTTACTATAGCAGCAACCGTGAAAAGTAGAGTACACGGCCATGTCGTGGTGTTTGTGGGCGTGCAATTGTTTAAGCCTTAGTGGACTGGCTAGTGGGTATTGTTTATGTAGTTTGAGGTAATGGGGGGTAGATTGTGGCTGTTCAGACCACGGGAAGGATTAAAAATGTGGCTATGGGCTCTGTGTGCGGGAAGCAAGTTATGTGAGACCTGAGGATGTCTCCCACGAGTGTTGGCCTCCTTGATCGATTAACCGCGTAGGGGAGTGAGGGAAGGGTTGAGTTGGCTTCAGTTTGGGGTTGAGAGACTGTGAGAGACAGAGGGGATGCCGTGAAGAACAGTTTCGGGTTTTAGGGGAAAAAATTCCGAATTCGATTTCTACGGGTTATGAGATCAATCTAAATACTGAGGAAGTTTCCTGGGAGTGGCAGAAACTTAACCGTGCAAGATTCGAAGGAGTTTGATCGAGGATAGCTCAGGAACCTGAGTTCCAGTTCAGAGAAAACCAATTTGGAGGGAAAAATCTGAGTTTGATTTCTACGGCCTGTTGGACAAAACTAACCACTGAGTAAGCCTTCTGGGAGCATTTGGAACTCGTCCATATCGGAACTGACGACAACCAGCCACGGAGGAGCTGGGACGGTGACCGCCGTGTGCAGAGGAAATCGCAGTGTTTGGACGGCTACTTCCAAGTAATGTTTCATTCAATTGGTGGTTCCATTTAGTTAGTCTAGGTCCCCTTATGCTCCTGTATGATTTAATTGGACAATGGAAATAGTTTGGAGGAGTTCTGAGGTTTGACCCGTGGGGCTGTTCGGGTTTGGTTAGGACGATTTAGGGCTTGTCGAGATGATTAGAGGACTAAGAACTATAATTGAATGGTGTTAGGACATGTTAGAATCAAGAATGAATGAAATTAAGTAGAAATGGAAGGTTAATTAATCGGGTCACACCGCGAGTTGAAGACCCAAATTACAGTGATTCGGGCAGGGACGACGGCACTGTAGCAGTGTCACTGTAGCAGCGCGTGACTTTCACGCGCAGCCACTTTGGGCGGCGCGTGAGGGCGCGTTGAGCACTATCTCGGTTCAGGGTCAACATGACTTTTAATTCCCTAATCATTTTGAACATTTTCTATGAAATAACCATATTGATCTGAGATAGTTAGGAAGGTCAGTTTAGGGCCGGGTGTCTCGGGAAGCGTGCTGGACGGTTTTCCTGAACCGGTTTGTGTTTCGGACTTTTTGAGAATATATTAAGGATATATTTTGACACTTGCATGTGATTTGGAATGACAGGAAACTTACGTTAATCCCGGAGACAAGTTCGTACGCGCGTTATTCGCAGGGGGAACGTACTATGAGTGGGCCCATTTTTATTAACACTTGCATGCATAACCGTTTTCATTTTCGTATATCCATATGTGTGTGTGAATCAATAATGGATTTTGATTATCTCGATTTGCGGCTATGACACGTTTTACGGTGTTGGTCTGAGACCCGTTTTACGGAAATTGAATACTGTTTTATATGATATATATATATATATATTTATGTATGCATGCGGATATGATGACTATCTTGGGTACTGCACTGTATAATCCACCGTGTGATATTGTCTCCTCCGGATGTGGTACCCCGGAGCGGTCACGGTGCATTGCTTGCGAGGGGTCATGCTACGGAGGTGCCGGACCATAGGATGACTCAGGAGCAGGATTGCTATGATTGGACGTCTGGGACGTCGAGCGTCTAGGACGCTAGGCATCTGGGATGCCGTAACCGAACTGGGTTCGGAGTTTGGACTTGGGATTTGAGACCCCGGGTGGCACGCGTAGCCTTGGAACTGTGACCATTATTGGACGTCAAGGACGTCGGACATCTGGGATGTCAATATCGGAGTGTATAGTGCAGTAGCTGGGTTTATATTACATTTCTGGCTTAATATGATGCTTGTGATATATTGCATGTATTTATGGTTTTTAAATACCGATGCATGCATGTTTGGAAAAACGGAGGGGTAAATTATATCTTTTACTTATCATACTGTTTTTATAAACTTGAGTTTCGGCCCACTCACCTTTCATGTTTTGGTAACCCCTCCAGGTCGTGCTGCTGAGGTTGGTGAGGACCCCGAGGCTGAGGCATAGATTTTGTACTGCGCACCTGAACCCCTGTCGGGTCGGATCACCCGCAGGATTTTCCTTTCTAGTGTCGTGCTCGGATTTTGTATTTTGGATTGTATCCCTTGTCTGACATCTGTTAAATTTGAGTTATGTATGACTTTATAATTCGGACATTTATGCATTTAAGTTTTTAAGGCTAAAATTGGAATTTTCGGTTCGGGTGTCAGACGGGAGCAGGGCACGTCCCCTTGTGGTCCCCGGGGGATCGGGGCGGGTCCCTGTCATATCAGACCAGGGATAACTGCACTAACTTCTGGTCATACCTCCGCCTCTCGATCAGCCCCGTTCGTCGTGACACGGCCGTCCAAACCGCTCGCTTTCCGAGCTGCACGCATTTCTGTAATTTCCGATACTTGTCAAGAATCTCGAATCCTCGAAAAACCCGCTCACGCGCTCTCAAGCGCCGCTGCAAGCGGCTGCGCGTGAAAGCCACGCTCCAGCTACAGTAACCATGTCACTGTTCATCGTCTATACCCGTTTCCTCTGCAAACGGGTACTCAATCCCTTTGATCAAACTTCGAGTTTTCTCGTTGAAAGGTCAATATCTGCCCCGTTCAACTCCCATCGATTTCTTCAAATTGATTTAGGAAAATTCTTCGTAGAAGGCTCCTGAATATGTTTCCAACTTCAATTTCATCCTTTAAGCCCTCCAGGTGCTCGACTCAATTTCGAAAAGCCGAAGTCTTCACCCCTTCGGTTCTACAACAAAATAACTTCAACTCCCTTTATTTCTGAGTGGGTTCAACTCGCCTCGACCTCAGAAAGCTTAAATCAAAGCCAATTACAGCAATTCCTGGTCCGTCAAGTCCAATTCGAACATCAATCACTCTTGAATTTCCCTATTCTGGGTCTCGGGTTTAGGGGTTCATTGTCCTTAATTCTATTCTACACTTACTCGTTTCTCTCTGTAGAATCATCCCAACATCTCAGGTTTTTCACTTATCTTCTTCATCAATCAGAATTGATGGAATTTAAATCAAGGGGTGGGCGGTTAGTTTTGTCGTTGATTACAAATAATGCCACTAATCTCAAGTAGAACTTTCCAGGTGTTACTTAGGTAGTAATCCTTATCTAAAGAGCTGAATCAGCCACCCACTAACCGTCCTAATCACTTTGATGTGGCAAATTACCATTTTACCCTTACCATAATAAATTACCAAAATGCCCCTCACAACTCTAGACCCATAACTTTCTCATCCGAACTCCAATTGACGCATGCCGCCTGTCTACGGATTCAGCGTCCCGAGACCTATCCAACGGTCCTTTCGGAAAGTCCAAATAAGGTCCCGATAAAAAAGTCAACTTTCGGCCCTTATACCTAGGGGCAAAATCGTCATTTCCTTCAAATTTTCCAATTTTTTCCTTTTTCGAATTTCCGGGTCGTTACACACACGGAGTGCAAATCATCCAATCCTATGACCTTGCTCAAACTGAGCAGTCACCACTTATCTCTGTTACCTCACAAAGGTAGCGTGGCACACTGGCCAACGCCCAAAGCTCATCTTCTTCTATAATTGCACTCGGTCGTGACTGAGCCAACTCCCAAACCACTGCTTGTACTGTGCGTCACCCACGTACCCTCATATCCTCGTCACGACAACCTGAGTCTATCCAACTTGATATGACTCGACTACGTCCATCGATAGCAGCGTCTGCCACAACCTAGTGCAGATCGATCTCAGAAACACTCTGCTATCGAGACTCCAAAACTATGCGGTCAACTCACCGCCGGTACTAACCGCTCAACACACACATTCACCGATCGGTCCACCTCGACATCCGATTCACTCGTACCACTCTCCTAGTCACTCGTCCAATCAATCGCCAACTAGGGTTACTACAACCCGGCTGCTCACTACAGCAAGTCCATCCTGACCGATCCAACGCGCTCGACTCTAAAGAGTTGTCGTACCCCGATACTAGTGTCCAACCAAACGGTATCCACAATCCGAGGATCTCGTCCTCTCGTAACTCTACGACGTCTAGCCGCTGGCCTCCACAAGAACTTGGCCATACTGCGTGCCTAACGCTGCACTACTGCTACACATCGTAATCGTATCCTGCCACGTTGCACAGTAACTGCTCCATGATTCTCTTCCGGTCGACATCCCTTCAGGATTTGACACCTCTAAATGTGGTATCTCATGACATATAGGATCGACGGTCCTATTCCAACCAGCCTCAACGAAAGTCCTCGCGCGTCTGATTGCTCCAAGAAGCACGATCTCGATCCTTGCGGTTCTATCGTGGATGATCCCAACGTCCGATCTCCACGGATTTCAATATGCTCCGTTCCATGTCCGTCATGACGCCTCGGCGATCCCGACTCTCAGGTCATCCTACTGCGTCTACTGATCCACTGGATCATATCCCAGTAACTATGCGGCTCTAAGCTGTCGAATTCGAACGGATAACGATCTTACTCTGGATCTACCTCTTCGAAACACAGGATAGAGGATGTTGAATGAATCCTAATCCATCGTACCGAGTTTCATTCAGTATGAGGTGCTTCCTACTCTTACCCTAACTATCAGGTTGATGACGGGCTGTTACGATTGGAGAGACTTCACATCCTCGCTCTGCACACTCTAGGAGCAAAACCCGTTCTGATACCTCTGGTATCAGAGTACCATGGGTATCAAATGGGTCAACCACGCTCTGATACCACTTGTCAGGACCCGTCCTAAATCCCTCAGGTCTAAAGTGAGACTGGAAATCTAGCACGTATAAGCATCGTATAAATCAGAAATCTCGAAATGGGTCTCATGCCTGAGTTCATATTTCCAAATTCAAAACCAATTCATTAAACCCTCATTAAAACTCTAGCACGTATAAGCATCGTATAAATCGGAAATCTCGAAATACGTGCAAATACGTAAATCCTAGGCTATCACAAACAAATGCACTAATGGCATCACAAAACATGTATTAAAACAATTATAAAACAATTATGCATGCATCGAATTCATAAAACAAGTCCACTCACAGATCATCTGAAGTCGCACCTCGATACACGTGCCAAAACGTCTTCCTGGGCCAATCGTCAACTCTGGGATTCTCGAACCTATCCAAATTAGTTTATAGGGTTACTAACTACTTAAATAACCCCTCACCAAATCCACGTAATTTTCTAGAATTTTTAACTATTTTTAAATGCGAACCTAAACCTTCGGACAACCTGAACTATATCGAGACGATGTCCGATCGACTCGAAACCAGTCCCAAAATGTTCGTTACATCGAATAGATGATTTCATGTGTTGAAAGCTTCCCCAAAAACCCTCACCATGCGCCCACACGCACCTTGAGACAGCCCTGCACGTGGGCCTCACGCGCCATGCTACAGTGGCTTCTTCTTCTTCTCAACGGTCGGTTCACTTGTTCGGCCGGTCCAGTTGGACCTGCATGACCGGTCTGGCCCCACTTAGGACAAAAGTCAATCCTTCTCGAACTTCGTGCAATAGTTCCCTCGAACTTCCGAAAATCATAACTTCTTCCTCGAACGTCGGAATCAAGCATGCCACATGTCTATGAACTCGTGACGTCCCGAACTACTTCACAGTCATTGGCCAAAGTCCATTTGACTGCTTAAATGAAAAGTCAACGATTCGCCCGATTCAAGGGTAAAATCGTCATTTCTCCCTGAACGCTCGTTAATCCTCGTCTAATCCTCGATTAGTCTCGCTAATCCGTCATTAATTCTTAATTAATCCCGATAATTCAGGACGGGTCGTTACAATCTTCCCCCTTAAAGAATTTCGTCCTCGAAATTCAAATCGACCTGATTCCACAAACAAATGGTGGAATCCCATCATGTCCCCCGACTCGGATATCCTCGTGTACACCTACACGTCTGACACACATGTTGTACTCGTCGGTACGTACCGTCACTAGTGCTTCCCAAGCTCCGACTCACTCTCGAGAACAGCCGTTCCGATCGTCGACTCGTGCGAGTCATCACGTCGGCTCGTAAGTCTCACTCGGGACAGAACATCGACACTCGTCGATCCCGCCTGTCACTCACTTTGACAGGTCAGAAAAATCAAACCGACATTCAAAAGGCTTTTCAGTCTAACACTTTGACACGTTCCATCCTATAACCATCAGGCTGAAAAACGCATTCCCACTAAGGGCTGACACATTCAAGCTGGCATCTAGCACAGCATCCGATCAGACAACATCCTCTAGATCCTGCCATCACAATGGCACGAATCCCACCTTACAGACCATACTCAAGCCTATGCCCATATTAACTCTCCTTAGAGTCCCATCAATCCATACCTATATGAACGCATCAGATACCGATCAACCTGTTACCATGATATGTCACGACTTCGTGACCAGCAGACAACGCCCGGTTCCACTGCTCTTCGTTGCTCCACTCTGATCTCGACTTGCTCTCGAGTTCTCATATCGTATCTCGCATCACTCAGCGATCTCCACTGACATCTAGGCTCACCTCGAGTCCTCAACTGTCACTATCGGATCAAATCTGATCGCCACTCATGTCCATCTAGAACTTTATTCAACATACAACACACTCATACTCTCGGACACTCTCGACCCGACATATCGATTGACCGTGGTCGATCCCATCGTCCAACGTGCACACACAGAGGTGCTTTAACATCACATCACATCAGTCATCAAGGCCCTACTCGGCCTGCTCACGGACTGCACTCTGGCAACGTACAACCACATTACTCGATCCACCTAGGATCCACTATTAGCTTCCTCGGTCGACGTAAGATGACCCACAAGACCACATGGGTTCGCTACTTTAGAAATTCACTCGTCACATCCAGTGACACTAAATACCATCTACTCGTCAATTCATACAAATTTGACCCACAACCTAGGTGTTCGGTTCTTACACCCTCTTTAAACTCCTAGTTGTCATATCACTCCTCGTCGTCCCACCTAGGGAAGAATCAAGGAAAATCCAAGATGATGACATCAAAGTATGTCATCCTCCAGCACCCAACACTATCTGCTAGAGAGTCACACTCAGTGACCTCGGAACATCCATCACCAATGCGGAATCAAGCACTCTTCTCAATGTCTCAGTCACAATTTCTCTTGATTCCAAAGTTTCAATCACGTTGGAACCATGTCTCTTTTCCAATTATTGAGCTCACCCATTACACGAGCATTCTGCGCCCTATAGGCAAACGATTTCCAAGTCTCCAAGTCAGGAGGTATGGTCAACCGTAGCCAACCAAAAATAATCCGTAATGGACTCTCAAGTCCTCAGCTCAATCGAACACCATCCACGCGTCCGTGAATACCATTTATGCAGGTACACTCATTCTGAGTGGAATTCACGCAACTCAAGGTCAAACCTTGTATACTATTTACGGATGTGCATAAACGACCTCCAACACTGGTATCTCGTACCTTTAATCAATTCGATCCAACTCTGACTCACAGAATTGGTCGGAATCCACTGACATCGGTCGGTAGGCTAAATAGATCGCAACGTTTGTCATGATCTGAAGCCAAATCTCTGCGTACTACCAAATCTGACCAACCAACCCTCATGTCATAAGACGTCACTTATGTCATCCGTTTATATCTTTTCATTCGAATGCCACTTAGGCATTTCAACCTTTAACGTTACCACTTATGGGTACACACTCGCGTCTGGTAGGTCGTTAAATAAACATTATTTTATACCCTTTATACTTGACTTTTAATATTAAAATAATAAACAATTAGATAAATTAATTTATTTTGTGATATTTTTGTAGAAATAAATAAAGCTTGGAATTTGGAGCATTTTGGTGAAAAAATCGTCCCGATCGGAATTATAACGAAGAAATTATGGACGAAATATGAGAAGCCACCGAAAATCGCAAGGAAATTCGGTGGGAAGCTGCTGAAATCTAGAAGCCCAAGCCAAAAATCAGCATCTTTCCCCAAAATCAGCATCTTTTCCCCAAAATCCACCCAATCTCATCATTTCCATCACTTCTTCATGTATTATTTTATTGTTATTTTTATATTTTAATTTTGTACTTTTATTTAAACAATTGTGGCACTCCCTCTATAAATAGGGAGGCCATTTCATGTATTTGGGGGTCCTCATTAGTCTCCCTTAGTCCCCATTTTTCCCTTTTTGTTTCTCCTTTTAGTTTAGGTTCTTATATTTTCTCTCTAGTTCTTGTCCTCTTTTAGTTCATCTTCTTTATTTTGTTCTTTATTTTTGGGGATCATTTTAACTTCTTATAGATTTTCTTCTTTAATTAGCTTTCTTTTAATTCTTGTTCTTAATTTATGTTATTTCTTAGTTTCATTTATTCTTTACTTTGTTCTTGTGATCTTTCTTTGAGATCTCTTAAACACATTTTTATACTTTCCTTAAGAAATACCTAGGCCAAGTATTTCCGAAATAATTCTAGAATTTAAGTTCGCATTCTTATGTTTTATCCTCCATCTTCATAAGGTTCTAGCCGCTGTTCGGTGTTCCTTATGAATAACATTCCATTGTTTCCATCCACTTTCGGAATCACAAGCTGTTCTTGGGTTTGAAAGTGTAACTTTATTCCCTTTACTTAAATTCTTGTTATTGTTTTGGTTTTACTTATAATTCAATATATGTGTTGGTATTTTCTTTCTAACATTTGTAAGTAAGAATGCAATCTCCATGTGTAAATTTCAATTCGAAGCTAAATGTTGATCCGCTATTCGGGGCATTTAGACTAGAATTGAAGAGATTAAATATTGATCGCTGTCAGCACATTTAATTATAAACTTAAGGTGAATCATGTTGTAAATGTTTGAAGCATATTGATGTTTGACGCACATGAATGGTTGATGCATTTATAATATTGAAAGATATATGTAAGTATTTGAGATGATGAAGGTAGGATTTCGTGATTGGTTTATTATGAGCAAAATGTTAGAGTGTTGGAAAAATTTGTACTTGAAGGAAGTCTATTTTTAGGAGTAGTTTAATTAATGTGATTGTTAATTCGAAATTACTTACGTAAAAGTGTGGGTTTTGTCTATGAAACTACTCTATGGTTTGTAAGTTCTAATTAGCATGAGCATTTGTATTTTAATTCTTAGTTAGTGTTTTCTTTAGTTTAGATTACAAATATTTTCAAAACTCCCCTTTTAATTCTTTATTCTTCTATTCTTTTATTCTTTATTCTTTATTCTTTATTCTTTTATTCTTTTAATTCTTTATTCTTTTATTCTTTTATACTTTTATTTTATTCTTTATTCTTTATTCTTTATTCTTTTATCCCTTTATTATTTAATTAATTAATTCTTTGATTATTTAATTCTTTGATTATGTTATTCTTTAATTCATTAATTTATTCATTATTCTTCTCACTAACATATTATTAATGTTCCCTAATTTCCCCGGTTAAGAACAATCCCTATTTACCAATACTACATCTACACAAAAAGGGTTTAAATTGTATAACACTCAAATCACGTGTTTAATTTAATGCGTAGTTTGGACGCTGTCAGTGTCCCAAGTCTCGTATCAACAGGGAACTGGTCACCAAACCAAGTACTCCTGGTGCCTCGCACTAAGCCACTCGGAATCCTCTCTGTCCCGCTCAGTGCCCACCGAACTCATATACTTGCCACTCTGGGCACCTCTACTATTCCGTTAGCATACTGGTTCGCACGTCCCAACTCTATGGAATCAACTCCAGCACTCACACTCGTGTAATCCATCCAAGGATATCTAGGGCACCTATCACTCATCCATGTATATCCTACTCGTCACAGTCGCCTCCACGGAGGTAGCGTGGTAAGTGTGCCAACACCCCACGTCAGCGTCTCATTCTGCGATCACACTTAGCCGTAACTGAGTCGAATCCAGAATCTATGCTCGTACTGTGCGTCACTCACGCACCTCGTATCATCGTCACGACTGACGAATCCCATCGTCACAATCGTCACGGCAACCTGAGTCCATCCAACATGATAGGACTCAACTACGTCCATCGATAGCAACGTCTGTCCCAACCTCGTGCAGACCAACCTCAGAAACATTCTGCTATCGAAACTCCACATACATACAGTAGTCTCACTGCCGGTACCAACCACTCCACACACAACATCCACCGACCAGTCCACCTCAGGATCCGACCGACAAGCATTACACTCCCGGTAACTTGTCCAATCAATCTCCTACTGGGGTTATTACAAACCCGGCTGCCCACTGCAGCCCAACTATCCTGACCGATCCCTCGCTCTCGACTCCAAAAAGTCGTCATACTCCAATACTGGTACTGTACTAGCTAATAACTACACTCTGAGGATCTCGTCCTCTCGTAACTCTACGGCTCTCAGCCGCTGGCCTCCGCACGAACTTGGCCATACTCCATGCCTAACACTGCACAAGCGCTACGTGCGCAATCGTATCCTATCACGTCACACAACAACCACTCTGGGGCATTTCCCGCCAGTCAACATCCCTTCGGGATTCGACACACCAAAGCATGGCAACACATGCCCAATAGAGTCAAACGTTCCCATTCCCAACAATCTCACTCGGGTCAACCATGACCTCAGCTGCACTCTGCAGCACACTCTCCAATCCGACATGACACGACCGACAATGGTCTCGACTCGGAAGTCGTCATACGGTCTCTACTGATCCACTGGGTCCTACTCACCAGTGACATTACCGCTCTAAACCGTTGGATTCACACAAAAATTGATCCTACTCGGGATCCACTTCCTCGATATACGCAACATTCAATGCCAATCGAACCTCAAACTATCATACCGCGTACCAAACACCATCTAACAAAGGTTCGGTTCCACTGAATCCTCGTATTTATACCCTAACGATCAGGTTGATGACGGGCTGTTACGACTTCAGAGACATCACATCCTCGACCTGCGCACACTCCAAGAGCAAAAAACGCTCTGATACCACTTGGTATCAGAGTACCATGAATATCAAATGAGCCAACCTGCTCTGATACCACTTTGTCAGGACCGTTCCCAAATCCCCTGGGACTAACATGGGACACGCCTGATCCCGTCTGACACAAAGTATCAGACTAGGGAAAATTCCGTCTCTGGCCCTCACCGGGCTTCTAGAGTACGCCAAGATCGTAGGAGGAGGAGTGTGATGTCTCATCTCTGCTACAGCCCGCATCCGCGATCAAACTGAAGGGCATTAAAACATCAAAAGTCGTGAGTGGACAAAGCAATCATTTCATTAAAAACATTTTCATACAAAGATATTTATGCCCTTCACTAAAAGCATATGCATGTATTCGAAAATCATTTATCAAACATTCAGAAAACCATTGGAAAACATTCTCAAAACCTTTCAAGGGTTCATGCCCGGTTCCCATAAACCGTCATGAACCAAAAATCCATTTATGGGTCCCCGACCCGAAATCACAAAAACCCGTAAATCCATACATGTGGGAACTCAGCCTAAATCAACATACGTGGGTCTCATCCCAAAACCATTCTCAATGAAATACCAAAACATACCATACGGGGTCTCCGCCCCAAATCACTTTCTAAAACATTGAATACGGGGTCTCTGCCCCAAATCACTTTCTAAAACATGGAACACAGGGTCTCCGCCCCCAATCACTTTCATAAAACCTCATACGTACTCATACGTATAACCCATCCGCGGAACTTCCGAGAAGATGGCAACTTGGGGCACACAGCCCCTAGGGAACACATCCCCAATATATGTCACGATTAATCATATCTATACTAGTGTGCACGCCACTCGGGGTCTCACTCCGAGTCTTCCCCTAGGAATTCTCTGTCTGGGAGGCTCTATCTCTGGATCTAGTCCGAGCTCTATCTCCGGATCTAGTCCGAACATCTCTCCGGAATCTGGTCCGGGACCACATCATAACTTCCATTCCTAGAACGGGATCCCTATGGGGATACCCATTCTGGTCTGTGGATCGTGACTCTCCAAGTCGACGTCTGGAGGAGACCATATAAATCATATGGAGGGTATCATACATTTTTAAATACTTTCTTTCTTTCTCAAAGCATATTTCAACTGGGTCTCATACCCGATTTATCTCAACAGGATTCTTGAATCCGATTCAAATCCATTTCCACTGGCCTCGGCCTAAATCCTCAGTTCAACAGGGTCTCATGCCTGAATTCTCATTTCACAAACCGAACTGGGACTCAAGCCCGATTTCACAATCAATAGGGCCTCAAGCCCGATATTACAGTCAAAGGGGCCTTTAGCCCGAGATTACAACCAAATGGACCTCAAGCTCGAATTCGTAAACCAACGGGGCCCTCGACACGATCGTATACTCAAATGGACCCTCTGTCCGATTCCTCGTCAAATCAATAGGACTCCAAGTCCGAGAGTTTGTAAATCAAATGGGTCTCGTGCCCGAGTTCATATTTCCAAATCCAAAACCAATTCATTAAACCCTCATTGAAAACCCAGCACGTATAAGCATTGTATGTCAGGACCCGATCATCTTCTGTCTAGTCCCGATTCATCTAGCACGATATTGTCCGCTTTGGGCCTCCTTGCCCTTGCCCTCACGGTTTTGTTTTCGGGAGCTCACGGTGCAACTTCCCAGGGGGTCACCCATCTGGAATTGCACCAGCCTCAACTCGCTTAACTTTGGGGTTCCAATCCCCCCCAAAGCCACTGAGCTTCCAAAAGGCCTCATGCTAGATAGGTGTGTGCTTACACCTTTAAGGCACACCACCATTCCCTTCCCAGACCATTCCCCCCTCGCAGGAATGTGGGATTGTTCACCGTTCCCTCCAGGACACGGGTCTTACAATCCACCCCCCTTAGGGCCTAGCGTCCTCGCTGGCACACTTCCCGGTCGGGGTCTGGCTCTGATACCAAATTGTCAGGACCCGACCCTCTTCTGTCTGGTCCCTATTCATCTAGCACGATATTGTCCGCTTTGGGCCTCCTTGCCCTTGCCCTCACGGTTTTGTTTTCGGGAGCTCACGGTGCAACTTTTCAGGGGGTCACCCATCTGGAATTGCACCAGCCTCAACTCGCTTAACTTTGGGGTTCCAATCCCCCCCAAAACCACTGAGCTCCCAAAAGGCCTCATGCTAGATAGGTGTGTGCCTACACCTTTAAGGCACACCATCATTCCCTTCCCAGACCATTCCCCCCTCGCAGGAATGTGGGATTGTTCACCGTTCCCTCCAGGACACGGGTCTTACATTGTATAAACCAGAAATCTCGAAATACGTGCAAATACATAAATCCTAGGCTACCACAAAAAATGCACTCATGGAATCACAAAACATGTATTAAAACAATTATAAAACATTTATGCATGCGTCGAATTCATAAAACAAGTCCACTCACAGATCGTCCGAAGCTGGGCCTCGATACGCGCGTTAAAACGTCTTCCTGGGCCAATCGTCATCTCCGGATTCCCGAACCTGTCCAAATTAATTTAGAGGGTTACTAACTACTTAAATAACCCTTCACCAAAGCCCCGTAATTTTTCGGAATTTTTAACTATTTTTAAATGCGAACCGAAATCTTCGGACCACCCGAACTATATCCAGACGATGTCCGATCGACTCGAAACCAGTTCCAAAATGTTCGTTACATCGAATAAATGATTTTGTGTGTTGAAAGCTTCCCCAAAAGCCTCACCACGCACCCGCACGTAGCTCGAGACGGCCCTGCGCGTAGGCCTCACGCGCCACGCTACAGTGACTTCTTCTTCTTCTCGATGGCTGGTCTGGCCGGTTCACTTGTTCGTCCGGTCCAGTTGGACCTGCATGACTGGTCTGGCCCCACTTAGGACAAAAGTCAATCCGTCTCGAACTTCGTGTAATAGTTCCCTCGAACTTCCGAAAATCATAACTTCTTCCTCGAACGTCGGAATCAAGCATGCCACCTGTCTATGAACTCATGACGTCCCAAACTATGTCACAGTCATTGGCTAAATTCCATTTGACCGCCTAAATGAAAAGTCAACGATTCGCCCATTTCAAGGGCAAAATTTTCATTTTGCCCTGAACGCCCGTTAATCCTCGTCTAATCCCCGATTAGTCTCGCTAATCCGTTAATAATTCTTAATTAATTTAGATAATTCGGGACAGATTGTTACAACTCAAGTCTGATAACATAAAGCAACTGGGCCTCCAGCCCAAACATAAGACTCAACAGGGCCTCTAGCCCGATTTCACAGTAACTAGGCATCGAGCCCGATATCTCAAGGTTAGTCACGATCCCAATCATAGCGATGCGTGCAACCATCAATCCAAGACCGCTCTCAATCCTGGTATGTCGTCGTGAACACATCACTGTCGCGGCCATCTCGAGACCATGGTGCACACGTTACCGATCGATCCTCTAAATCGTCAGCACTTCGAAGTCGAGCCTCCAGTGGTTGCACGACAACAGGACGTGCATCGTGACCTCTCTGGAAGGAACACATCCCAATCTGGAGGCAAGCGTCACGTCGTCCGTTGCCGTGCACACAGCACCCGTCGCGACCACGACTCAGACCCGTAGGTTATCAATAAGGTCTCATGCCCGAGTTAAAACCAAATCAAAATGTGTCTCATGCCCGATTTTACCTTTTCAAAACCATTTCATTAAAACCGAAAGCATAAGTGCGTATAAGCACATATAAAATCCGAAAACCTCGAAATACGTGCCAATACGTAAACACCCACCAAAATGCACTCAAGGCATCACAAAACATGCATTAAAACATTTATGCATGCATCGATTTCAGAAAGAAAGTCCACTCACAGATCATCCGCGTTGCCGCCTCGATATGCGCGCAATAAGGCTCTCCCGGGCCAATCGCCGTCACCGGGACTTCCAAACCTGTCCAAATAACTTTATAGGGTTACTAACTACTTAATTAACCCCTCACTAAAGCCCCCTAATTTTCTGCGATTTTTAACTATTTTTAAACGCGCTCCAAAACCTTCGGACAGCCCGAACTATATATTTAGATGATGTCTGATCGACTCGAAACCAGTCCCAAAATGTTCGTTACATCGAATAAATTATTTCACATGTTGGAAGCTTCCCCAAAAGCTTCACCACGTGTCATCACATGCCTTGGGACGGCTCTGTGCGTGGGCCTCACGCGCCACTGCACAGAGTCATCTTCTTCCTTCAGCCGACCGGTTCGGTTTTTCCTGCAACTTGGACCGGCGTGACCGGTCCATCCTCCTACCTGGTTCAATTTTCACCCTTTTCTTTCCTAATCGATTCCATCCTTCCTAATTCGACCATAGGAACCAAACCCTATGAATTAAAACATGAAAAACCCACAAAAACTCCATGGTTTGATTTTCCTTTTCACGGTTCAACAACCCAGTTATTCCCCAGGGCTTCACAACCACTAACCAACACCAAACCTTCCTATTATCCTCACAATAGCCCAATAAGTCCATCCTAATCATTAAAAACGGCCCATAACGTGAGGAATCAAAAACAAGAGAAATCCGGCAAAACCGATTACCTGCAAAGGTTCCTTCTCCGCCGTCCACAACGGCGCTGCCTTGGCTGGGCATCACCTTCTTCAAGTCCTCAGTTCATCCTCTTGGTCTTAATCATGGTCATAGGGTTTAAGGTTTTGGATTGGGGTGGAAGGATTTGATCGGGTTTTGGGTTTGGTGGATGGGAAATGGTCGAACACAAAGGAAGGGGAGGATATGCACGAATTATTTCGGCCGGGTAATGTATGGGTGACACTTGTCACTCATCCATTGGGCCTGTCCAAAATATCTGGGCCCCACTTGCTTCCAAAAGTTCCTCATCTCCTAAAATGTGCAATAGTACGTTTGAACTTCCGTGAACCATAACTTCTCCGTCGAACGTCCGAATTCCATGTGCCGCCTGTCTACGAATTCGTATCGTCCCGATCTACATAACAGTCATTGGCCCTTGGCCATCTGACCTCCAGGGCTAAAAGTCAACGGTTGGCCCCTTTTCAACCAAATTACCAAACTACCCCCGAACTTCCGAAAGTCATAACTTCTTCCTCGAATATCAGAATCGGACGTACCACCTGTCTATGAACTCATGACGTCCCGTGCTACGTCACAGTCATCGGCCAAGTCCATTTGACCGCTTGAACGAAAAGTCAACGCTTCGCCCATTTTAGGGGCAAAATCGTCATTTCGCCCTGAACGTCCGCTAATCCTCGTCTAATCCCCGATTAGTCTTGCTAATCCATCATTAATCCTTAGTTAATCTTGATAATCTGGGATGGGTTGTGTCGAATAGTCTTTCAATTGGGACTCATGCTCGAATCTCGATTTCACGCACTTCCGTGAAATCTTCCAAAACGGTAAATCAGTTCCTCAGTTTCACGCCTCTCTGTGAAACCTTCGAAATTACATATAAACCGTGTAAAACATATGCATGTAGTACACTCGGTCGAAGCCCAAACAACATATAAAATAGAATTCTTGAACTACGTGCACTAACTCATTTTCCTCAGAAAATGCCCAACAAATCATATTTAAATCATATGCACTCATGTCATCTCAAAACATGTTCTTAAAATCATATAAAACATTTATGTATGCAACAATTTTGAAATCCAAAGTCCACTCACAGGCCGTCCTAGCTGTCGCCTCAATATGCGAGCCATAAGCCTCTTCGGGCTAATCACCATCTTCGGGGTTCCCAAACCTGTCCAAATCATACTAGAAGGTTAATAACTACCTTAATAACTTCTCATTAAAGCCCCCTAATTTTTCGGGATTTTTAACATATTTTAAACTCGATCCTAAATCTTCGGACATCCTGAACTATGTTGAAACGATGTCTGATCGACTCGAAACTTGTCCCAAAATGTTCTTTACATCGAATAGATGAAATTACATGTTGGACACATCCCCAAAGGACGGCTTACGCGCCCTCACATGCCGCCCAAAGGGGCTACGCGTGAAGCCCACGCGCCTGTACCCAGTCATCTTCAACCTTGGGACAGACCAGTTCGAACTGGTTTTCCTACAAGTCTGGTCCAGCTGGACCGGAGTGACCGGTCCAAGCTCATAACTCCTCCATTTTTTTACCTGATTTCGATTCTTTCAATTCCTAAACCTCTGTCTAATCATTTCCTATCAACCTATGTCCTTAGAAACATGAAAATCGATCAAAGATGCTACCTTTGGATCGAAGAAGTCACGGCCAAGCTTAAGCCGTCCTTCCATGGCCGTCCAGCCATCAAAATCCCTCCCTTCCAATCCCTATCATTTCACATGATCACCAGAAAACCATTCCAAGCATTAGAATCAACCAACAACCCTTAAAACCCATATTCGAATTTCAAACCCAAAACCTTACCGTTTTCGAGCTCCCTGGCCACCGTCGACGACGGTCGACGCCGTGAGCATAATCGTCATCGTCTCAGTCCCCCCTCCAACATCCATTCACGGTCCAAAAGTAATAGGTGAGGATTAAGGAAGGTGGGTTTGGGTTTTTGGGGTGGGTCGCGTGTGTGTTACGGGTTTGGTGGGAATGGAACAGATGAGATTGATATGCATGAATGTGGGGTGATAGGCAATAGATGAGTGACACTTGTCACTCATCCATTGGGCCTGGGAAAAATATATGGGCCCACTGTAGGACAAAATTCCACTTTGCCTCGTAAAACGTGCCATCGTAAATAGTTCCTCGGAACTTCCGTGACCCATAACTTTCCCGTCGAATATCCAATTTCGACGTGCCACCCGTCTACAGACTCGTATCAACCCAATGTACGTAACGGTCCTTGGCCCTCGGGCATAGAATCTCCCGGGTCAAAAGTCAACCTTTCACCCTCGTTTAGGGGCAAAATTGTAATTTCGCCCTGAACATCCGATAATCCTCGGCTAATCCCCAATTAGCTTCACTAATCCATAATTAGCCTTAATTAATCCTTAAAATTAGGGATGGGTCGTTACAATTACCGCATACTACATAGATGATTCTTAGATTTTGCAAGGTCGACTTGTAAGGTAATATTCCATTTCATCCTTTTTTTTGTTGGCTGGTTACTTTTTTTCTCAATTTGCTTGTTTGCCTACCCATTTTCTTATATGCTTTTGGTTTTGGATTTGGTGGATAATATGTTAGCTTATTTACTTTCTTATATACGTGATATTGCTAGGGATATCCTAGCCATTCCAGTGTCAACTATTGCTTCAGAGTCTGCATTTAGTACTAGTGGAAGAATTGTAAGTCCACAACGTAGTTGCCTCCAGTCAAACACAATTAAGAGTTTAATGTGTACTAGGGATTGGCTATGGAGTAAGATGAGAGGTATTATAATTGTTTTTGTAATATATTAGTAGTTAAAAAATATTTACTTATTGTTTTTTCGCTAATCTTTCTTTTTAATGTGATCAACTTCGACTTCAGATTTGACTTCTATAAATATCGAATCTGATACATTTGACGATAACATTGATGTTCAGATTGTTGATGATGATGGTGACGATGAAGATGATTGAACTTTCATAGATGTTTTCATTATTTTGTTATAATTTTATAAATTGAACTTGTATTTGCTGTTGATGCACAAAATGTGCTAACTTAGGGAGCAAATGCTGCTCTGCCACGTGCCCTGTGTAGACCTGAAAAGGATGAAAACTGGTCGGTCGGTCAAAGTATAGGTACTGGTGTGGTACCAGCCCAAAGGTACTCCGACGCCCAAGTCAGTAGTCGGTCTAAGGTGTAGGGTGAGTGGTGGAAAGTATACTGTAAAAGTAATAGTGAACAGTAAATGCTTAGTTACCTTTTTACGACAAATGGACCCCTTTTGTATGGGTGTGGTGAATATAATAATTGTATTCTCCCGATGTGGGACAAATTTCAATTGTTGTGGGACTGACACGTGGAGGTGCCATCCAGACCCGACTAGGGTTTGTTCGCATGAGTGGGCCTGGATACCTTGGGCTTGTGCTAGGCGGCAGTGTTGGGCCGATAGGTCGATCTGGGCCGACTCATCGACCGACAGGGGCTAGGCCTCAAGAGTCGGTCAGTGGCATAGTGTCGGTAGAGGACTGGGCCTCTAGGTCGGTTTAGGTCGACATGCCGAGCCGGTCAGAGGACTGGGCCTCCAAGATTGGTCCGGATTGGTACTGTTTTGGTAATGGGCTGGGCCTGCAGTCAATATGGGCTTCATGCTCGGTCTGGGCCGATATGATATGAACATTTGCAATATTATGAACTTTTATTATAATGGTGAAAAAAAAGAAAAAAACAAATATAAAGGAAAAGGAAGAAAACAAATGAAAAGTAGAAGAAATTGAAAGGAAAAATAATTAGAAGTTCTAAAGAAAATGAGAAGTTAGAAAAAAATGGAAAAGAAAAAAATAAACATAGAATTTTCATGGGTACATATTACCCATTGGGTAGAGTTTGGATAAACCCTTGAAAATTAAGTAAGGGTCTAAATAGGTTTACTACCCATTTATACCAATATAGGATAAGGATTCACCCATACCATAAAAAAAAACTTACTTGACCATTCCTAAATTTTATATACACAAATTACAAAGGACCACTCTGACCTCATCAATGACCAGCCTACCTGCAATATATATATATATATATATATATATATATATTCTCTTCCAATCTGCGATGGTCCTTAGGATATGGTGTGCTGATTGCATAAGATTGTTTTATTTTTTGTTCATATATCTTTATGGTACATATATTATATTATCACGTAACTTGAATCAATCAATTTTAAATAAAATTAGGCACATTTTAAATGTATTGTATGAATATACCATCAAACCACATATAATGTTGAATGCTCGGATAGTTAAGGATTGTATGTGTATATGGAACTATATATATATATATGGTTGCATTTAACTACTATATATCCACCTTATCTTCATAACAATATGTTTTTTTTTTGAATTATTAAGTTAGAATATTGTTCGATCTTGAGAGGATTACATTAAGTGCACGGTCGAGGGGTTAGGCCAGTCAATGAAATTATATTTTTGGCTTTGTGAATCCACTGGCAAGCATCACTGGCAAGCATCATCATATCAATATGGATCATTATATATATCAAAGGTAGTCTTCAGAAAGGCACAAAAGCCAGGCAGACGTGCAAACTGGTATCAAATTATCAATCTATGTATACACATCGAGGACCAAACTATCTCATTTGCTTTGCAGGTCATGATTATTATAAACCTCACTTAATTTGATAATTGATTCAGAGCAAATGAAGATCGAAAACGATTCTGTTGAATTCAATTTGACTGTGCAACAGTAAGTAAACTTGTTGATATATATATGCTAATAAATTCAAACTTTATGCATATATGCATCTGATTTCATTTGTTTTCATACTGAAATTTTGGACGAGTCATTTGTATTTATTTATTTCAATTGTGAGTGTATATATATATATTCTTATTGTTTAATTAGCCTAATTTAATGTTTCACATACTAAGACCAATTATATATATATATATATATATATATATGTTCAAACCTCAAACCCAAGAATATTTTTCCATGGGTTTTAGATGGAAACCAAGAAATCTTTTGTTATTTTGCTGTCTTTCGTAGTTCATAATATAATTAGTTGATTCATTGACCATTAAAAATGTATAAAAAAAGTAGTAACAAATATTAGGCCACAAAAAATATGTTTGATTAAGAAAGAAGAATGTTGGATTTGGAATATATGACAGTTGAGTAAATAGTAAATGCACGGAAGAAATTATATGTACTATTTACCGGCACCTTCCTGATATAACAACTTCATACGTAGTGCCATTAGTACCTATTAATATAATGACAATGGTTAGGATTCTTAATTTAATTTTGTATATAAATATGGGATTCACCTGTATTAAAAAGGCAATTGAAAAACTCCCTAACCGTATACAAAAAAATAATAACACACACGTATACATTGTTCTATTTAACTCATACAACACATTATTTATTTATATACGTACCTTAAAAAATGCGACATATCAGTCACTAATTTTTCTCATTCATAATATAAAATGTGAAATTATAACAATGTAGATAAACTAATATTCCGATTCAATTTGTATCTCTCATGATTAGCAATATTATCAATAGAGAGCTCAAACTACACTATGACTATATTATAGTTAGTACATTCACATGACGTTCACAACGCACTCGTTTGGACCGACCCGAAAACAAATTAAAATCACACTTGGATATCATTCATTTTTAGACTCAGCCGCTCGTTCAAAAATATATTTGTCAAAATTCTCACTTAAATTGATAAACGTTTTACTGTTTAACATTGTACGGAAATAAATAGGCAAATACGAAACTTTCAATAACTCAATGGGTTCATAATAATAATTGATTAATTAAAAGATTTTTTTTCATCCAGATAAATGTTTACATGAATATTGTTTAAATAAGTAACTGCATGTTGGTAATTTGCAGAACCTCCATATATAATATCCATGATGTTTTTTGTTAGAGGATAACTCGTATGTACCCCTGTGTAGCACCTTTTTTTTTATGTGTTGAAATCTCCAGTAACATTTTAACAAGGCCACTATTATGCCCCTTTGTACATTACTTTTCTTCCATCAATAAGAATCTCGTATCTTACTTAAAAAAAAGAATACGCATAATGAAATGTTATATAACTTAGTGGTATTAAAGCAAGAAGTGGTGCCAAATAAATTATATTAACCTCCTATGACTGAGCTACCTCATTAAAACCGGAGCACTTTCATATAATTAATACATAATGTCAATAGCACGCCCTAAAATAGTAATTTCACTAACCTTGTTCAAACAATAAGACCACTTTTAACGTTTTTTTTTTTCCCTTAAGGGTTGTTAATTAATTTTGATGACGATAAACTAGTTATGTAAGTACCGGCCGGCAATATGGCTGCCACATTTAAATATTTCTTGCAAAATCAAGAAACTAATTAATGATGGAAAAATCGGAAAAAGAGAAGAAGGCAATCAACACTCTTAATTTTAATCCCGGCCATGTAAGCAATCCAAATTTGGATTATGTGGGCGCAAATTTGATTATGCAGGCAGGCTGCAGCAAGATTCTCACGTTAAAAATTTGTCGTGAGAAACGAATAATGTAAAAATGGCAAAAGAGGAGAGAAAGGCAGTGAACATGCAAGTCATAATTGTTTATTTAAATACATGAAAATTGTGATAATTAAATAGTATGCTTGTCTTGTTTATATGGGATTATTTCTGTACATGATCGATCCCAAGATCAATCTAGGAACACAAAATTGGGGTATATGATTTCCCACAAATCCTATCCAATATAATTACAAAACCCATAATTAGGTCAAGGTCGAAGCCTGGCTGAACCACCAAGCTAAACACGTCATCGCCAAGCAACACTGTTTTGTTTACTCTCTTCCTCGACACACTCGCCACTAGCTCTCCACTGCAGCTCCTGATTTTGCAATTTCGCCTCCGGAAACACCCCTCGATCAGAAAATCCGGTGCACCATTTGTATGTGCCCCCATGAACACCTCCGCAGCTTCACTTTTGTTGCCGCTGCTCCCAAAAATAGCAGATCCACCTCTCATGGCAAAAACCCTACTGGATTTCGGACTCTTTCTAGATACGTTTTCGCCACGGTATGCATTCCACTGGTCTTGCATGCTCAAAAGCTGTTCATACAAACCAGACGTATTAATATATTGCTCTCACAAATAAAAATCATAAATACTACACATTTTAGGGGAGGATTTAGGAGTAAAAGATAAATACTAATTAATTACCTGGGATTTTAGGGTAAGCAAGGCTCTTCCAGCTCCATCCATGAGAACAAGCCCTCCTCTAACACCACAATTTTTCCTCGAATAATTATCCACACGAAAGGTCAGAATCCCACGGTCGTCGAAGACTGTGAATCCATCAGTGCCTTGGAAACTCATGCTGGATCTCTTCCACACAGTGAGCACAGAAGGAGGCACATGATGAAGATCATGAAGATGGTGACCAACCTTTTCTTGCAACACTACTTCTTTATGATGATCTTGGTATTTGTTGGCGGAGGTCGGATGTATCCTTGACATGGCTGGATATATGTAGCTCTTCACAAAACAGAGAAGACCTTCAAGCAAACTAATTAGAGAAGAAGAAGCAGAGGAATATGAGAGATTGGGTTTTAACTTTGGTTATGCTTGAAGCTAATAACAATGTTTGGTCCCAAGTCATGTATATATAGCTACAAGCCTAGCTCTTAGATTCCACTATGTTATATTCATGGTGGGGCTAACCTATTTAATAAAAACATAAAGTATCTCCATTATATGAGTGGTTTTTATATATTTCAGTGATTAGAAGATATATTCACTTAAGTCACATAATTAATAAGTTAATTATAATTAAGTATACAATATAATAAATCAATTATAATTAAGTATGCAACATATATTATACAAATATAATCAATCTCCATTATTCAATTCCGACTCAAATTTTTCCTTTTATAAAATTAAAAGAAATATTATTAGATTATAATGCTGATTATACCCCTAGGCACCTTAGGTTTGGTATATGGTACATGAGTGGTCGACGAATATATGTGGAAACAAATTAAGAGAGAGAGATACGTGACCTTTGTGTTTGTGTTTTGTCTTGTTGAGTGATAGACAATTGTCTTTATGTAGGTCCCTATTAAATTTTTATATCATTATACTTTTTATGCTGCTGCAATACTATACAATCTGCAGCCTGCCTGGTTTCCTTTCGCTCGATCTTTTATTTCAATTTCTTTTATACAACTTACAATTTTATATACACAAATTACAGAAGACTTCTCTGACCTTATCAATGACCAGCCTACCTTCAATATATATGTATTCTCTGCGAATCTGCGATGGTCCACAGGATATGGTACGCTGATTGCATATAAGATTGCTGTTTTTGTTCATATATCATTCTCGTATATTACGTTATCACGTAATTTGAATCAATCAATCATAGATAAAATTAGGCACATTTTAAATATATTGTATGAATATACAATCAAACCATATATAATGCCGAATCCTCGGATTTTTAAGGATTGTATGTGTATATGGAACTATATATATATATATAGTTGCATTTAACTACTATATATCCACCTTATCTTCATAACATTATGGTTTTTTTTTTTAAATTATTAAGTTAGAATATTGTTCGATCTTTAGAGGATTACATTAAGTGCACGGTCGAGGGGTTAGGCCAGTCAATGAATTTATTTTTTTGGCTTTGTGAATCCATTGGCAAGCGTCATCATATCAATATGGATCATTATATATATCAAAGGTACGTAGTCTTCAGAAAGGCACAAAAGCCAGGCAGACAAACTGGTATCAAATTATCAATCTATGTATACACATCGAGGGCCAAGCTATCTAATTTGCTTTACAGGTCATGATTATTATAAACCTCACTTAATTTGATAATTGATTCAGAGCAAATGAAGATCGAAAACGATTGTGTTGAATTCAATTTGACTGTGCAACAGTAAGTAAACTTGTTGATATATATATGCTAATAAATTCAAACTTTATGCATATATGCATGTGATTTCATTTGTTTTCATACTGAAATTTTGGACAAGCTATTTCTATTTATTTCAATTGTGGGTGTATATATATATTCTTAATATTAATTAGCCTAATTTAATGTCTCACGTACTAAGACCAATTATATATATATATATATATATGTGTGTGTGTGTTCAAACCTCAAACCCAAGAATATTTTTCCATGGGGTTTAGATGGAAACCAAGAGATCTTTTGTTGTTTTGTTGTCTGTCTTAATTCACAATAGAATTAGTTGATTAATTGGCCATTAAAAATGTATAAAAAAAGTAGTGATAAATAATAAGCCACAAGAAATATGTTTGATTAAAAAAGGGGAATGTAGAATTTGAAATATATGACAGTCGGGTAAATAGTGAATGCATGGAAAAATATATGTACTATTTATTGGCATTTTCTTGGTATATATAACAACTTGATACGTAGTGTCATTAGTGTTTATTAATATAAAAATAATAATATTTGGACACACTAAATTGACTATATATAATGATCATATTAATGAGGCAATCAATGAATGATCTAAGATAAATATAAAATAATTTAATTTATTAAAATAACATCATTCATTGATTGCCCCTTTGTACATTACTTTTCTTCCATCAATGAAAATCCCATATCTTACTAAAAAAAGAATATGCATAATAAAATGTTATATAACTTGTGGTATTGAAGCAAGATGTGGTGCCACATAAGTTATAATAACGTCTCGTATGAATGAGGTACCTCATTAAAACCGGCGCACGTACTTTCTTACAATTAAATACATAATGTCAATAGCACGCCCTAAAAACAGTAATTTCACTAACGTTGTTCAAACAACAAGACCACTCTGAACGTTTTTTGTTTTTACCTTAAGGTTTGTTAATTAATTTTGATGACGATAAACTAGTTATATTTTTATCATGCGTGTAGAACAATAACAAAAAGGTAGGCTCTAGCATGAAGACGACATTCATTAAAAGAGGGATATGGAGTTAGGTGATAAGGAGCCATCCATCTGTATCGATCTCCCATGAGTTCCCCTCCACTAATATACCCTTCAAGTTTAGGCATAAATATTCTACCATTTTATACTAACATGAAAAACAGAAGATGATGGGTGCCTTTTTACTCGATCAGTGTATATATGGCATGTGTCTACAAAGTAGAAAGTAGAAAGTAGAAAGGGTCAATTACTTCACCAACTTCCAAAGAATGAAGTTTTACACATATTTTCTCATTCTCATAAGGTCAACTAATTAATATCCTAATATTGTTAATGTCACATTGGTATACAATTAGTGACTTACATATATTGCACTCTTAGTGGTAACTCCTTAAACCATTTTTTTTTTCGATTTTATCGAATAATTTATATACATATATCATAATCTTAATCATTCAACTCTTAGTGATAACTCTTTATACCATATTTTTTTTTACAGATATAATCTTGAAATAATTATTTAGAAGATAAACAGTTTTGCTTATGATATATGCATCTATACGTACAATTTTTTTCATATATCAAAACGATGATACAAAAAGATACGGTATATATATACCTCAAAATGTAAGACAAGTATTATACTCTAATTAATATGACATGATATTTGCTAATATAATTTTATACATTATCAGCTGATTCATAATAAAATTACTTACGTCAACAGACATTAAGTAAATTCTACTATGAAAAATATCAGAAAACACTATATACACGCACATATATTTTGAATCAAGTTATATGTAGCACTTTGTTTCTTCCTATCAAGAAATATATATTGGCTAAAACCTCAAAGAGCTAAACAACTACGTACACATATGCCTAGCCGAATTCTAATTATATTATTATGATAATATAAATACAATTCCTCCAACATCATCCTTCCCATTTATGTATCTGGCCTTCATCAAATTAATGAAACTTGACCTGATCAACGTACGTTATACGATCGACGTGGCATATTATGGGATTGAATCAACTAATTGTAGTGTCTCATATATTCATCATGACTAGAAATCATGAACTCACGCATTTGGTAATGGATTAATATATAGTGGGCATGATTGTGCAGATAGACTTAATTATATATAGTCAAAAGTTAAAAATCAGGGTTGTTTCAGTTCCCATGTAATTATCATAAGCTTATAATAACATGGTGGCGGACGCAAAATACCGATTAAGAATGTATATATTTTGACGTACCTCGATCAGTGGTCTAACACTCAGCATTAATTAATTAATTATCAACATACATATATATATATATATATATATATAATTAAGCCCAGAAAACTGGAAATTAAAGCTTCCATAATTAGTTAGGTCAAGTTGGATTAGATCATCCTAGCTAGCTAGCAGCTAGTTCTTCAAATAAGGTATAGCTAGCTATAGGAAAGCAAGAAGTAAATAAATTAAACGTGTCCTGAATTGTGAATGAATGAATTAATTAATTATATAGTTACACGTAGATAAATATTTGTTAATTAATATTTTCCAATAATGTTAATTAATATAGCTGAAATGATCACTCAACATCGTGATCGATACTTTGGGTTTTTTTTTTTTTTTTTCTAGGCTCTGTGCCATGCTATATATCTATATATATATATATATATGAAGGACAAAGTTAAAGAATAGGTGGGCTACTAAATTCCTTATGCAACATAGTGCAAATCCGATAACGATTAACGAACTTTTTATATTTAGAGTGGATATATAATATGTAATATGTTATTAAGGATATACAACGACTGATGTTCATGGTGGGAAATAAAATATGAAGAGAATAAATAGTATGTAGGATTAGTGCTCGCTGGAGCAATTAATTAAGAAAATACACCATTATATATATCCACCCACTTACTAATAAGTACGTCTTCGACGTGTTGCATAATCTGATCGAGACATCACAATATATATCGCATCATCGTGTTTCTAACTCTTGTTGTTATTTGTATCTATCGCGGATTTATTACAATTTAGAATTTAATTAAGTGCATGTATGGTTTCAATTCAAACTAGCTAGTAGAACGAGAATTTAAGTGTGTACGTATACGTGAGTGTTAGTATTAAATTTTAGATGATACAAAATTTTATATTCGAGTAATTAATATTCTTAAATATGAAAGTAAAATAAAATTGAATATATATCGCATACAAAATGGATAAATTGTTAATAATATAATTTAGCTGAATATATATATACTTGGTATACAATTAATATATATTCATGCCGTTACGAGGCTACAAGAGAAGGGGGAAGGCCCGCCGGGGGCCGGGAGTAAGAATATAGAATTGCTCTTCTCCAATAATCTCCATCAACATGCTGATGCTGACATTAAACATGCATTACCCTTAATCTTCTTTTCGCAGTTGATTACCAAGAGCTTGAAAAGGAGAGGTATCGATTATACGAGGGATAACGTTGTTAATATATTCACACTTAATTTGAAAGTAACTAATCTAACGAATTCAACATAAAAGTCCACATGCATACCTTTAATAACCACCCACCACCCACACAAAAACCAATCTCAATTATCCCTCTGTATGTCTCGATAAGAGGAACTTCTAATTAAGTTCCAAGAAATTTAAGTCAAATTAATTAAAAAAGAAAAATTTCAGAGTATCAGACGATTGCAAACATAGGCATAGCTAAAAATCTAGGTAAAAAAGGGCACCTCATATATAAAGATAAAATGCTTGTTGTTTTATTATTTTTTTTCGGGCAAAAGGAAATTAGTGATTTGATTCCATTTTAATTGAGATATTAATATTAAGAGATTGATAAATAATGATAGTAGAGGAAAAACACAAAATCAATATAATAGCACGAGCATTAGTTGATACAATTTTATGATCACATGTTATCCATTTTTCAAAAGTAATTATGATATATATCATTTATTTTGAGTACTAAAAAATATGCAAAACAAATTTATATATTTTTTTTCTACAAACAAATACTTATGCACACAAAGTTCCAATTTTTATTAGGTGCATGAATGTGACATATGTTAATAAAGAATTAGAAAGAAATAAGGGAAAAAAAACAAACTTAAATTTTTTTAATAATATCGGTGTAATTTGCATATACATATAATATAAAAGGGTAATAAAAAAAATCATCGGATTGAGGGGCCTGGGACCCCTATGATTCCAAAGTGACTCTACCTTTGATTGCATATGAAGACGCACTTGTCTAGTTGTTTTACTATACTCATTTGAAATTCCTTGAAAGTTTGAGGTATCTCAATTTTAATTAATTTAGAGTAAATTAAATTTCGGAACTTTGAAGTTCCTCGTCCAAGCATACCCTAGATAATACATACAAATTTTAGCTACATATTTTAATTCTCACCGATTAAATGAGTGGCAGCAAAGCTTTGTTGGCCCATCTTCTTCTACGGGTTGCTTTCTATCGCGAAAGCAACATGACTACCAGTGAGTAGGGATGGAATATATTACACATTATATTATGTACAAAGTGATTTTGAGATCTCTTGGCTGTGCAGGCTCTAAACTTTGAAGAAATTCTTGTGTTGGTCACAAGAGTACGAGCTAAGCGGATGACCACCAACCAAATTGATTAATTAAAGTTAATTTGTTTGTAGGGCACAGGGGCTATCCACTTAATTACACTATATTATCATCAGCTTCATCTTCCTTATCCCATTACTACAATTCATCGATCCGGCCAGTTAAGAATGAAGGGCCAATAATATATAGTAATCATTATCTTCCCCACCAAGACTTATTGGGTTGATTACCTTATTTGTTTTTTTAATTAAGGAAATAGACCGCGTACGGTGTGTTGTCTTCTTATGTGGTCATGATGAGGAACATAAACTAATTAGAGTAAAGATTCCCACCTATTTTCTTTTCGATGTTCAAATTCAAATTGTTCTTTTCCAACCATCGAAGAAAATAAAATCTTTAGTTTCTTTCTTTTATTTGTGTGAAGCTCGAAATCACCCCTAATTCATCATCATCATTATTCATAACTAGATAAGATGTTAATTGATAAGTAAGATTTTTATGAACAAGGCCGGGTTTGTTGAATTAGTAAGTACACTCCTTTCATTAGACCAAAGCACGGTTAACTGGTGGAAAGTGCGGAACAACATATATATTGGACCACTCCACTCTCCAGTGCGGCACGAAGCCGCTGGCACCGAGTCGACTCTTATGCCACTAGCTATGCATGCTTAGTCTCTCCATCGACACGGTGGAGATTCCGTTGTGCGTATGAGCACCGAACTAATTAAGGAGCAGGTTGGGCAACTAAAGCAAACCAGCCTACCTTACTAAAACATGGGGACGTAAGGGAGAATGTTGTGAAGGTGGTCTCGTGATATCCACACCTCCGATCGAACGAACGGATGTGCATATATGACCGACCGACTTGGATTTTCACGAGCGTTGGCAAATCCTAGAGTGCCCGTCAAGGGCCCCTGCGCATATCCCGAGGCGATCATCATCACGTACATCTCACATATATCTTGGCATAGTCGAACTTGCAACCCGCCTGCTGTCTCATTCAACTACATTTGTTCATGTAATCTAGAGTCTACTATAACACAACATCGAGGACAACTTACTCATGCCGTTGGCATGCAGTAACTTTTAGTGGACGATCTCTAAATTCCAAACCAAAAATTAAGACCTTCATGTAAGGCTTCAGTGAGGCCTGGGATGAGGTAGCCTCTCCTCGCCCTAAACTCTTATTTACCTAAAATAAAAAAGTAAGGGTTGTCCTCACAACATGATTTTCCAATATATTTCCAAGTTAATTATAGTTAACTACAAATAATCGTTAAACTCATGCATGCTCTAATTAAACACCTTAAAGAAAGGTAGCGATGAACTATTGAGTAACTTGAGGGTTTTAAGTTTTAGCATTGCATGGCGTTTCTGCAAACGAGCGGTACTCATTAAGGAGCATCCCATGAACTTGAAAGGCGTGTTTATCAATTACGCTCGTGCATGATCCATTTGTGGACATGTTAATGGGACAGCATTACTGCAAGCATCATTTTACTGCAGGAGCATCCGCGATATATATGTATATATTGACATGTACGTTTACATTTTACAGTGCAGTTAATCGCACAAATTAAACAGTTAGAAAATTAAACAGTTATTTTCAAATAATGTTAATGAAAATTAAAAATAAATTTTTTCGTTATATCGTTATGCCTAATTGATTTAAGATATGACCTTTAGAATTGAGGTTTTGATACTAGAAATAATGGTGGTAATTTTTTATACGACTCGATACACGACTTGCAACCCGCACAAAATATATCCAGGTCAACCCGCACGATTAAAATTTCGGGTCATTTTCGGGTCAACCTATTATGATCCGTTTAATAAACGGATGGGTTTCGGGTCAACCTGTTAACCCGTATAATGACCTGTTAACCTGTTTAATAAATGGGTAGATTTCGGGTTAACAGGTTAATCCGTATATATATATTGACATATTTAATAAACGTGTCATTACTAACCTAGATATCTACTCATTTACCTACCTAAATACCTATTAAATCTTATAATTTAAATAGGTTAAACTGGTTAAACAGGTTAAACGGGTTAAACGAGTCATATGTTAATTGGGTTCTGAGTACGACCTGTTTATTAAATGGATTACACGGGTTACGCGCGTCATTAACAGGTCGGGTTCGGGTTTGACATTCTTGACACGATTATTAAACGGGTTGGGTTCGGGTTGGGCATAAATGGGTAAAATAGAATTCATAACACAACACGAACCCGACACGACACAACCCATTGCCACCCCTAACTAGAAATCGATTCATGATTTATATTAAATTAATATTTGATTAGAAAATTGCAGATACATATAAATATTTGAAGTCCAATTATGTTGGACAATTAGATTGGGATGATCATACTTTTTGGTTGCCAATAAAAGGTTGTGATCACTTCGGAAGATAAACTATCAAATAATTTATCTGATTTCAACCTCTCGGCTATGAACTTTGAAGTGAATTTGGTAAATAATACAAAAGAATGGTGGGTGGAAACTAGAGCTACATGCCATATCTGCTCGGATATGAAAGTTACAGCCTGTCCCGTAAAAGGGAAGCTGAAAAATCTACAATGACCAAAACACTCCTAGTGGTACCTCGAACCTCTGAGATATAAGTGTTTTATTAGGACGGTATTAGAGTTTTCAGTTATAGCCCATGTCTTGATTTTAAGCTCAAAGGATTTAAGGTCCAAAAACTTAGCCCATGATTGTACACTTTTGTTGGCCCATTTACTCAAGTCCATAATCCCCAAGAAATTTGATTATCTATACTCACACACTCCCTATACTCACCCACTCCAAACACTTACCTTCATCTACTCTTAATGAACACTACCTTTCTCAAGCCCCCTCAACCGAGAGCACACCCATCATCATCGTTGATCTTTTTTCAATCCAGTGCTTACAAACATCTTCACATCCCTCAGTCAGCCATCATTATGTTCATCTCACAGTGTGGACGATGACCACCACGAAAAGTGGTAACTATTGCGGCCACCATCATGGTTCTCCTGAATGGATCCATAGACTTAGTCGAGAGAACCACCCCTTCAACTAGTTAACACCACCTACGAGCTCGCCCTAACCTCACGAACACTTTAGACAAATCCTCAAGTGTGTTTAGGTCATCGGAGTAGAACTCCGACTTCGAACTTGTGAGCTCACAACAAGTTTGAAAAAAATTCAAGTAACCTCGAACCCCCTAACTTAGTGCATCGTAATGCTTTTATCTAGTGCTCTAAAAAAAGCTAATTGCATGTCTAATTCGAGCAAGTGTGGCGGCATAGGCGGCTACCGGAAATAGTAGGGTCACCGAAATCTGCACTTGCACAGCGGCACAGGTAGTTACAACCCTAGGAAGTTAAATCTTCAACTTCTCTTCGACTTGGAAAACCTAACCACCTATTTGCATGCAGCATTCGAGTATTTTTTTTCCTTCTTCGGAGCTTCACTAGTTTATGAAAAATTGAGGTGCACCGCGAGCTTCCAGCCATTTCTCCAGCTAAGGAAGGTAAACCCTGAACTCTTAGACCCACTATTTGAGACCTTGATTGAGTTTCGAGTCAATTAGTAAAACCATGAGTGAATTCAAAGTTTTTCCTAGAATCTTGTTATTGTGAGCAGCAAAGGCATCGGTCTGATCATGATATTGATGAAATATGAAAACAGTCGTTAGCATATTCTGTTAAATACTAATGTCATCACTAACTCGACGTTAAGTCCAATGGAATATTTTGATTCTATTAGAATATTCTATTTGACTTGACGAAACCCTAACAAAATATTCCCCAGGAAATATTCCAGCGTGTGACGCGTGTGGGGGCTCGTGACCGCGCATGACTAGTGCGTGGCAGTGAGTGAGGCGATCTTCTAGCATGTTATCGGTGTATGAAGTTGTTTTCTAGCCTTCTGCCAGTGCATGGGGCTATTTTCCAGTCCACGACGGTGCGTGGGCATTTAGACATTATTTTTGCATCATTTTAATGTCATCTTAATGCCTTATTTCCATGTCTTTTGAGTAATTTGTGCCATCAATAGAAGAAAGTGATCTACATTGTGAGGACTTATGCAGATTTGGAAATATAGGTTAACTATGAGATGAATACAAAAAGAATGACTCAATTTGGAGTTGAAACGAAGAAGTTGTCTCCAAATGAAAACTGAGCCCTAAATTGAGGTCCTAGACCAAGCCACTAGGCATGCTCCTAAACCGATGTAATTGGACATGTCTAGTGCTTGCGCCCATGCGAACTTCAAAGGCTGCACCAGATCAAGTTCTCTACCAAAAATCGAGTCCCTGGATCTGTCCTTATGCATGTACCTGCCTGCGCCTGTGCCAAGACATGTCCTGGGCACGCCATGGACAACAGTGCCCATTCTTCCATCTTGTGCATATGAAAATCTATCCAAGTACCTCCCATACTAGTAGTCTGCTTGTAACACTCATCAAAGGCACTACCCAAACATATTCTTAGAGCCCATTTAGGAGAAAGCTCCAAAAATGACACAAGGAGGCCCGAGACATGTCATGTGCCAAGGTTTTGGGCCCATATTTGGGACTCAATTTCCAAACCTATTTCCAACTTAGCTCTAAACTTGAAATCTTTAAATATTAATATTACTAAGCTCAAGGCGTGCTTTGACTAAGTGGTTAAGGCCCGTGGTATGCCCAGTTTCAGAATGTCTTTAATTTTCCTAATTAGGGTTTTTTTCGAGGTCCAAAATTGCTCTAGATTGTTTCTAGCGTCCAAGAATTTTTTTTAGCTATAAGCTTGACACCCAAGTGTCCTAGTCGCACTTTAAGATCTTCCTTGGCGTGCAAGAAAGCTCAAGAATCCCTTATACTATTTTTTTCTGCAAAAATAGCCCTATTCCAAGTAGGATTCAAATTTTTTGATCACATCTAGTTGGAACAATTGGAATGTTCGAATCTCATGGGTTTCCTTTCCTAACTATTCTCCTAAAATCTGGAGGACTTATCTCCTATATATTGTAACCCTTAAGGTAAAACATAGGATTCCCCTTTTGCCTAATTTTTACTCTAATCATAATTAGCTTTGATACTTGTATTATTTTTTGTTTTCTTAGTTCTTCAACTTGGACGTGGAGCTTGGAAAAGAGGTTTCATCGTGTCTTCTATTGTGCAACATTGTCCTCCTTTAATTTGTATTTTAAACTCTTAATTTCTTATTGCAAGTTTAATGCAATTTTATATTACTATATTTATTAATTCAATTATGAGTACGTAGTCCTTTCTAGGATTGGGGCTGCTTGAAGACATAGCCATGTAAGTTTCGTAATTAGATTTTTGGCTCTTGACTGTGATTGATATGCATGCTGAATAAATTGGATTACCATACTTCATGAACTTAATTTATGTCTATAAGCCTAGCTACTTTGTAACAGCCCGTCCCGGAGATCGGGATTAGATTAGTGATTAATGACGAATTAGTGAAAGTAATCGATGATTAGTTGGATGCGTTCGGACGGACGGTGCAAATGACAGTTTTGCCACTAGAATGGGCACAAATGTTGACTTTTTTTTTCAGGCGGTCAAATGGACTTTGACCGATGATCGTGACGTAGTTCGGGACGTCAGGAGTTCATAGACAAGTGGCACGTCCAATTCCGACATTCGAGGAAAAAGTTATGACGTTCGGAAGTTCAATGGTACTTTGGTAATTTTTGCTGAATAAGGGCAAATTGTTGACTTTTCCATTGACATGGACCTTCCAAGTATTTTGAGGACCGTTAGGTAGGTCTCGATGCCCTGAGTACAACGACAGGCGACATGTATGTCAGGGCCCACCCCTAATCCCCCGGGATTAAGGGTTAAACCCCGCTCCCGTCTGACTTGCGTATAACATAAGGGCCAAACTAACGTCTAACCTCCGTGTGACACGTAAATCGGACAAGGGAGTTTCGACCCGACCGTCCAGAAACTTCCAAACTTCCTAGAGTGCGCAGAGTCTACTGTGGATCGTACGAGTGATGTCTCCATCTCTCTCGCCCAACAGCCCACACCGCAACAACCTGGAGGGTATCGAAAACACGAAAAGACTGTGAGTGGACAAAAATAAAGTTTTAAGTTCAAAACAGTTATCAGAAAACACAGACATTTATACCCTCTTTGTAAAAACCAATGCATGCATATCAATTTACGTCATAAAACCATGTATGAAAAACCAAACACATTTTCTTTTTCAAAATCCCAGGCCTCAGCCCAAAACCACAAAACCATTATAACCAATGAAAACCATTTCATCCAGGCTACTGCCCCAAATCATCATCATTAAGTCTCAGTGAAACCCAAAATACATTTAAAGCCACATTCTCATTCATCGAACCTGCTGGATCTATCCGAGTCTTTAAACTCTCGAGTCTTTAAACTCAATCCAGGCCTCAATAATATCCGAGTCTTTAAACTCCCGAGTCTTTAAACTCAACAGGCCTACGGGGGAAATATCAATATATCCGAGTCTTTAAACTCAATCCGGGTCTTTAAACCCAATCCGGGCCCGTCCCCCGTCAAATATAATCTGGGTCTTTAAACCCAATATCCAGATCCAGCAAATCCAGTCCAAAACCATTTGAAAAACCATTTTCCATTCCATATCCAAACCCGAATCCGAAACCACTGGTCTGATGCCCTTCTGGCATCCAGAACCATCATTCCGAATCCAGACCCAGAACTCATTTCCTTCTCATATCCCGATCCGAGTCCGCAACCATCATTCCGTAAGCCGGCATCCGGAATAATCATTCCGAACCCAAACCTGAAATCCACTTCAAGTCCCGAATCGAATTCCGAATCGTCACCCGGAATTCCGATTCCGAAACCCGAAATCACATTTCCGAAACACCTTGAACTGGGCCTCAAGCCCGAAAATACTTTTCAAAATACTTTTACTTTCCTTGAAATCCAACCGTATTTTAAATCCCGAAATCAACCGTTAAAACCAGGTTCAAATCACAATAGTTATCAAAACCCCGTAAAACGTGAAAACCGTCATTTTCCTCGAAAAACATGCATAAACCGTAAACCATCACCATCATAAATCAAATCATAGAATCAAGTATAGAAATCATATAAAAACATATATGCATGCATCAAGAGTTAGAAAGCAAAGTCCACTCACAGACCATTTCAGCGTTGCCTCGATACGCGCGCACTTACGCCGTCCCCGACCAGTCGCTATCCTCGGCTTCCCGAACCTGTCCAAGTCCCAATATAAGGTCACTAACTACTTCATGATACTCATACTAAAACCCCATAATTTTTCCGTATTTTTAACTATTTTTAACCGAGGCCTAACAACCTTCGGACAGCCCGAAACATATCGAGTCGATGTCCGATTGACTCGCAACCAGCGCCAAAATGTTCGTTACATCAAATGCTTTAAAAGTCATGTTGACTGATTTCCCAAATTACCCCTCACGCGCCCCCACGGGCGTCCAGAAGGTTCTGCGCGTGAAATCCACGCGCGTGAACAGTGTCACCAGCAACCTCAGGTGAACCCGATTCACCTGGTTTGAACCGGTCCGGTCCAGCCGTGAACCGGCGTTCACGGTTTTCATCCAGTTTTCATCCATTTTTAATCCCGTTGAGTCCCTTAGTTTCGTCCCATCCTCCTTAATCCATTCCCCACCAGAAAACCCAACATCGAAGCCCCTAGCTCGTCGACTTCGAATTTGAAGACATTTACCCGAAACCCCTGTTTCGGTTCCCAGCTAATCAAACACTCCCCCATCACGGCATCAACTTATTCGACTCCTAGGGACCTCCTGAGTCTCATAGCACCCACCAAAAGCCTCGACTCGTACTCAAAACCCACAACTATTGATTTTAACCAAACTGGGAAAACAGAGGACCGTGGACAATTACCTGTGTTCTGACCTCCGCCGTGCACGCCGATGTGCTCCTCTCGGTTCACAAAGCTCCGCTCAGGTCCCTGAACACTTCCACCCGTCCAATTGTGGAGATTGATCGATCGGGGTGCACAACCGTGCACAAAACCCCTGCCCTGTTTCTCTGGTTTTTTCCTCACTTCTCACACACCTCACACACTCACCGTCACACCCAAATCCTCACAGATACAATCACTCACTCTCTTAGCTCTCCTTCGAACATCACAGAACCTCACAACACTCACCCGGTTTCTTCAATTCAATCAATTCATCCCTCAGCTCACCCTCTGTTTTTCCCCCTTCGGCTAAACTCAACACACACACACGACACAATTTTTAAACACACTCATGCACGACCTAGAACCCACTAGAGCCCTGCCATATGTCACAATCCTCTCCCTTCTCACACAAAAATCTCCTCTCTGCCTTGGACAAGTGTCCCAATCCGGTTGCACCATGCCCCACAGCCAAAAGACCAAAATACCCCTTCTTGAACCCAAAATTACAATTGTGCCACTACCTTTCTAGACCCGTAACTCACATATCCTAACTCCGATGACCACGTGCCGCCTGTCGTTGAATTCAGGACGACGAGATCTATTTAACAGTCCTTGGTCAACGTACAAAATCCCGTTTTTACGAAAAGTCAACCTTTCCCCCTTAATTTAGTCAAATTACGGTTATACCCTCAACCTTCCGAACATCATAACTTCCTCTTCGGATGTCGGAATCGGGCGTTCCACCTACCTATGGGTTCGTGATGTCCTAAACTACGTCCTGGTCACTGGTCAACACTCACTTAACTTCCCAAACTAAAAGTCAACATTTTGCCCGAACTAGGGGCAAAATCGTCATTCTGCCTTGTCGAACCTATCGGGACCACCTAACCACCAATTAAACTCACTAAATCCCATCTTAATCATTGTACTAATCCCGGCTCTCGGGACGGGTCGTTACAATGTAGGCATCGGACGTCGGACGATTGAGTTATGATTCTCGATGTGAGAGGGGCAAAATGGTAATTTGTTATTTATGGGGGCATTGTAGGTCATTCTGATGCATTGGGATTTGTGCCAATGAAATTGTGACATGTGGCTGCCTAGGGATGGTGACCCACCAGATTTGGGACACTTGTCCCTTGCTGGAAGGTCGTAGAACCCTCAGCCACCGTCCTAATTTCAATTTAAATGGTTGTGTGTGTGTTCATTGAAATACAGAAAAACAGAGACTTAGCACGGTGAGAATTCAAAACCCCCTCAGTTAGCCTCAATTGGCTGAGTCATGTGAACAAGAATGAGAGGATTAACGATGTGGGTTGCAGTGGTGATGCCATGGATGGCCGTCGCACACGGTGGTGGTCGAACAACGGTAAGATCAGTACGTCATGTTCTGGAATTCGAAACTGGAAGTTTGGTTCAAGCCACTAATGACAGTTTTAATTGATCAGAGAGTGATCAGGAGGGGGAAATGAGTTTGAAGTGCAGGAAATTGAGGTCGGAAGGAGACAGTGGCCATAGAACTCGTGTAAGGTAACCTTGGATTCGAACATGGCGATTTAGATTCTACCTAGTTTAACTCAATTCTAATGAGTGGAACCTATTTCTGGTGATCCTATGAATCTTGAAGGATTGAATTGGAGGCCAGGGGAGGCTAAAAGCAATGGGAAAACATGGCTGCAGAGCACGGGTTTGGTTCTTAAAAGGGAAGGTGAGGTCTCATGCTTATTTTCATATTTTGATCATGTTATTCGATTTAGAATGGGAGGACGAAACTACTAGGCTAATTAGAACTGAAAACGGATTAAAATTGAGTAAAAATTGTGCTCGCCGGTTCGATTAGACCGGCCTGAATCGAACCAGTCTGGACTTGGTTCGGCGAGAGGTTGAAGATGAACAGTGCCGACACGTGAGGCCCACGCGCAGCCACTTCAGGTGACACGTGTGGGCATGTGGCATGAATTTTTAAGATGGTTCCAACACGACTTTTAAATTATTCAATGTAACGAACATTTTGGCGTTGGTTTCAAGTCGATCGGACATCGTCTCGATATGTTTTGGGATATCCGAAGGTTTTAGGCCTCGGTTAAAAATAGTTAAAAATTCGGGAAAATTACGGGGCTTTAGTATAAGCTTTATGAAGTAGTTAGTGACCTTATTATGGGATTTGGACAGGTTTGGGAAAGCCGGTGATAGTGGATTGGCCGGGAACGGTATAGGTGCACGCGTATCGAGGCATCGACGAAATGGTCTGTCAGTGGACTTTGCTTTATAACTTATGATGCATGCATATATGTTTTTATATGTTTTCTATACATGATTCTATGATTTGAGTTATGATCTTGATGGTTTTCGATTTTGCACTATTTTCGAGATATTTACGGAATTGCGTGTTTTACGAGATTTCGATTGATGTTGTGATTTGAACCTAGTTTTAATGATTTGACTTCAGGATTTGAAATACAATTTGATTTCAAAGATTTAAAATGGATTTTGAAAAGTGATTTCGGGCTTGGAGCCCAGTTCAGATAAAGTGGTTTTAAAGAACGTGATTTCGGGTTTTTGAATCGGATTTTAGAATGACGATTTTGGAAACTTGAAAATGGATTTCCGGATTTGGGTTTGGAATGGTTATTCCGGATGTCGGCTTACGTAATGATGGTTTCAGATTCAGATTTGGAAATGGATATAAAGATGAGTTCTGGGTTTGGATTCGAGATCTTGATGAGATTTCGAATTAAGATTCGGAAATAGATAATGGTTTTGAATTGGATTTGCTGGATCTGGTTATTGGGTTTAAAGACCCGGATATGATTATGACGGGGACGGGTCCGGATTGGGTTTAAAGACCCGGATTGAGTTTAAAGACTTGGATATTGATATTTCCCCAGTAGGCCTATTGAGTTTAAAGACTCGGATAGATCCAACAGGTTCGATGGATGGAAAAGTGGTTTCAAATGTGTTTTGGGATTTCACTGAGACTTGATAATAATGGTTTTCCGATGTATTGGGTAATGAACCGGATGAACGGATTTTGATGGTTTTGGGCTGAGGCCCGTGAACTGAAAAAGGAGAATGAGTTCTGTTTTTCTTAAATGGTTTGAATTTCTTGAGTATAGAATGGTTTTATGACATGACTTCTGATATGCATGCATTGGTTTTTAAATGGAGGGTATAAATGTAATTGTTTTATTGAACTGTTTTTGAACTTATACTTTATTTTTGTCCACTCACAGTCTTTTTGTGTTTTCGATACCCTCAAGGTTGTTGCGGTGCAGGCTGTTGGTCGAGAGAGAGACAGAGACATCACATATGCGATCCACAGTAGAGTCTGCGCACTCTGGGAAGTCTGGAACTTTTGTGTGGTTCAGTCAAGAATCCCTTGTCCGACTTACGTGCCACATGGAGGTTGGACGTCAGTTTAGCCTTCGTGTCACTCGTAAGTTAGACGGGAGCATGGCTTAGCCCTTAATCCTGGGGGATTGAGGGTGGGTCGTGTCATACTTGATTGCGTATAATTATAGAAGTAATTGCTTGAGTGACCGTCATATCACCTTGTAGTTTGTAGCATCTAGTTTAGGAGGGGGAATCCAATTTGTAATCTTAACTCATGAAACTTAGAATTGCATGTCACTTTTCTAGTTTAATGTGGTGTTATGAAATTATCTTAGCACTTGCATTATCTAATGATAATAGGTGGTCTAGGCATATGCCTTATCTAAAACATCCTAAGTATGAGGGAATAAATGTGTGAGTGAACCAGCGCTAGGTCCTAGGCACAAGCACCTAATTCAGAGAGTGATAGTAATTAGGTCAAGGAAATCTAACATGGAACTATAATTGGTTAGAATTGATAGTAAGCCCTGATTCGCCTTTAATCATTCAACTTCAATCAATCAATCATTTATGTGTTTTAAATATGTTTTCATTAATTACGTACGCGATCATTAAACCATCAAACCCCCATCATAATATGTTTTAGTGTAAGTTATCTTGAATATGAACTTAAATTGGAAATCATCATTGAACAAGTCCTGGAGTGTTCGACCTTTGCGTGCTATTATATTGCTATATTTGAATTTTTTACACTTGTGAAGTATAACTAATAAAATTATTGTTCATATTAATTGTGTTCAATAAATCTTCTATCAAGTTTTTGATGCCATTGCCTGAGACTTTACCCTTAGCAATGTCCATCATCTAGAGCTTCCTTTATTCATGGAAGCCCACCGCCAAGTTCAAGGAGAATGACCGACACACAACTAGATCGAGGAAGGGTCGTGCCCTAGTGCCCTCACCTGTCCCAAGACTCCTACGGGACTTTGCTACCCCATATGTGCCTAAGGACCCGTTTCCTATAGTTTTTCCAGCAAGCACCATGAAGAACTTTGAAATGAAATCTATCACCATTCATTTGCTGCCCACATTCCATAGCCTCTCAAGCGAGGACCCTCACCTTCACATTAAAGAGTTTGTCCAAGTATGATCTATATTGCGCATTAATGGCATGATTGAGGCTAAGATTTGACTGCAACTCTTTCATTTTTCTCTTAAGGATTGAGCTAAGGCATGGTTTCATTCCTTGTCCCCCACATCAATCAACTCATGGATGGACTTGATTTCGAAGTTCTTAACTCATTACTATCCCATGGAAAAGACCAACGAGTGGAAGAACAAGATCATCAACCCATGACAAGCCATGGATGAATCTTTCTATGAATTATGGGTGAAGTTCAATGAGATGCTATGGGCGTGCACTTACCATAACATAGTTGACGGTCACTTGATGCAGTAGTTTTATGGAGAACTAAAAACAGGTGATCGAACCATGGTCAACTCTCAATATCAAGGGATTTTGGATGAGACAGATGCGGAGGCATGAATGGCCTTTGAGAACATAACTCAAAGGGAGAATCAAGTTAGCTATCGAGGACACTCATCTAAAGCCTTGGCAGAGGTATACCGGGATTAGAAGGATGGTGCCATTGCTCAATTAAGGGCAATGGTCAAGAAACTATGCAATGACAAGGCCAAGGGAGTTCATGTTTATGATATGTGTTCAGTTTAAGAGCACACCTCTCAATAGTGCCCTCACATTGAATAGGCCAATTATGCCATTGGTTACAACTCTTCTCGACTCTAGAATGATCCATATTCCAACTCCTACAATTTGGGGTGCAAGAACTATCCCAATTTTTGATGGAGAAACAACCAGAACACGGCTAATCCTATTCCACCTCCTGGATTCTAGTAGTAATCCGCAGCCCCTCAAGTGCACTCTTAAGTGGGTCATGTCACTAGGTATATGCTCTGCCTAAAATATGCTAAGTAAGAGAGAATAATCTGCAGCCCCTCAAGTGCACTCTTAAGCGGGTCATGTCACTAGGTATATGCTCTGCCTAAAATATGCTAAGAGAGAATAAATGTGTCGAGTGAACCAAAGCTAGGTCCTTGGCACGAGCACCTAATTCAGAAAGTGCATAGTAATTAGGTCAAGGAAATCTAATGAGGAACTATAATTGGTTAGATTCTATAATAAGCCCTGATTCGCCTTAATCAACCAACTTCAATCAATCAATCATTTGTGTGTTTTAATTCTATTTTCCATTACTTATTTACGTGAACATTAAACCATCAAACCCCTCATCGTAATTTTTTTAGTCTAATTATCTTGAGTTTGTACTTAAATTGGAAATCATCATTGAAAAAGTCCTCGAGGGATAATCTTTGTGTGCTATTATACTACTTTATTCGATTTTATGCAATTTCAAAATATAACTAGTAGGATTATTGTCCATCTTAATTGTGTTCAATAAATCTTCTATCAGTGGGTCTAGTTCCTAGGTATTTTGGATCGTTTCAAACACGTTTAGGACCCGTATAAGCTATTTAAGCATCGTTTTGGACAACCCTGGTGGGGTTTTCATAGAGTTTGACTTGGAATTTGATTAGTAGTGACACGACCCATCCCAATCCCCCCGGGATTACCATGGAATGTGTCATGCTCCCGTCTGACACGAGGTGTCAGATAAGGGATAACCTGTTGCCATTGCCCAACCGGGCTTCCAGAGTGCGTAAGGATCGATGGATGAGGTGTATGATGTCCCAGTCTCTACTGCAGTCGCATCCGGAATCAACCTGAAGGGCATTAAAAACAAAAGCTGTGAGTGGACGAAAATAAACAAGTCTGTTTAAAACATTTATAAGACATTTATGCCCCTCAGTAAAACCATATGCATGCGCCAAAACCAATGATCACACATTTATTTAGAAATAACAATTAGGGCCTTAGCCCGGAAACCAAAGCATAGTTTCAATTTCCAAAAGTCAGTCCAAGAGTCATTTCATAAATCCAGTAATATGAACCATAAGGTATATAATATAAACCATAACCATAATTTTAGTTGCTGCACTATACACTCCAATCCGACATCCCTGATGTCTGACGTCCCTGACGTCAATAAGGTCACAATCACAAGGGTACGCGTGCCACTCGGGTCTCAATTTCCGAGTTCAATCCTCGAACCCCGTTCGGGTATAGCATCCCCGATGCTTAGCGTCATAGATGCTGGACGTACTAGACGTCCGTGACCTCTCCGGGGTACCTCATCCGGAGGAGACAAAATAATATGGAAGGATTTATACAGTGCAGTACTAAATACATTTTATTGATATCCACATGCAAAACATATAGGTATACATAGATAAAATCCGAACCGATCGTTACGTTTCATCAAACGGGTCTCATGCCCAAATACCGTGAAACGTGCCATAACCGAAATATCATCAAAACCATTTATTGATTCCAGCATGTGAACATATATAAAATGTAAACCAGAAAACATTTATTCAATTCCATTTTAGGGTCCCCGACCCGCAATCGTATGTAGAAATCAACTGGGCCCCTGGCCCGATTTCACAAGTTAACTGGGCCCCTGGCCCGATCCACATGTTAACTGGGCCCCTGGCCCGATTTCATAGTTCAACTGGGCCCCTGGACCGATTTTACATTATTCAAGTTCGTAACCGTTTCATGAAATCATATCCAACCACATTTATGGAAAATCAGTGCAAATCCAGAAAACCTCGGTTTACGTGCAAATACGTAATTCACCTCGAAATACGTGAAATCATTTTAAATTCACCGATATCCAAAGTAAATCATTTAATCATAATTATAACAATCATAAAACAGTTATGCATGCATCGAATTTATGAAACCAATGTCCACTAACAGACCGTTTAACCGAACGCCTCGATACGCGTGCCATAGGCCTTCCCGGGCCACACCACTATCACCGGGACTCTCAATCCTGTCCAAATCATATTAGAGGATTACTAACCTCATCATTAACATCCTATTCAAGTCCCGTAATTTTCCCGAATTTTTAAGTATTTTTAAATTGGATTTAAAACCTTCGGACATCCCGAACAATATTGAAACGGGATCCGATCGACACGAAACCAACGCTAAAATGTTCGTTACATTGTATAGGACAAAAGTCATGTTGACCTCACCTCGAGATTCGTGCCCACGCGCCGTCACGCGCCGCCGTGAGTGGCTGCGCGTGAAAGCCACGCGCCTGCTACAGTGACTGCTACAGTCACTATCTTCACCCGTTTGTCTGATAAACGGGTCTGATTACCCGCGATAGGATCCGGTTCAATCACACCCGATTCGACATCAATTCAATCCGTTCTTGATCCTACAACAATCATTAACCAATGAATTTCAGGTCTGTGACATCGATCAACATCAACCATTCCTTAATCAAGCCATCAACCCGTGATCACCCAAAACGGGTCAATCACCAAAACTCCATCAATCCTCAACCATTGTCAAATTAACTTCATATGAAGCATATAAGGATTAACACGAACCAATTAGCATGATTAATTGAACACAACGTTACCTCAATCACCACAACTCAAGCTTGAGTTTTCCGGCCGTCCACCTCGTCCGTTCACGGCCCTAGGAGCCCCAAAGCTTGCCCCATTTGATCTGGTTCGACTCGTTGAAGTTCCAGGAAGCTCAATCCATCATCAATTAGGCTTGGGCTGGCCTAAAACTGGAAGTTCGAATTTGATTTTCCCAGAAACCAGTTTCGGGTTTTTGAGCATTCTTCCACCATTCTCACTCCATTCCTCTCATTCTCAATCTCAGAGTCATCCTCTCGACTCACTCTCCATTCTATCGATCTAAATCAACCATTAAAAGCATCCTAAAGTGCCCCTCAGTCCACTGTGTAAATTCCCTGCACTGACCCGAAAACATGATAAAACAGTGCCCATGTTCATGTGATTGATTGCCAGCACCATCACATGTGCAATTCCACCTCAAACTGGCCCAAATGAAGCCATTAAATTGATAAACAATCACGGGATCGATCGCACAAACATTCCACCTTCACGGCTGTTCAATGAAACAGTACCCCGTGCTAAATTACTATTCTGCCCTTGTGCAGAAAATTACCAAAATGCCCCTCACGCATCCTGACCCGTAACTCGGTCATACGGACTCCGATTGATGCGTGCCGCCTGTCTACGAACTCAGGGCATCGAGACCTTCCTAACGGTCCTCGGTCCTCGGCCATCGGACCACCCGATCAAAAAGTCAACATTTCCCCCTTATTACGTTTAAATTACGAAAACGCCCATGAACTTCCGTACATCATAACTTTCACCACGAACGTCGGAATCGAACGTGCCACCTGTCTATGAACTCGTGACGTCCCGAACTACGTCACGGTTATCGGTCAAAGTCCATTTGACCATCCGATTTAAAAGTCAACGTTTTGCCCACGCCTAGGGGCAAAACGGTCATTTTGCACAATTCGTCCGAAATCACACAACTAATCCCAGATTAGTAAATCACAATTAAATATTATTAAATCCCGATATTCGGGACGGGTCGTTACAACCTTCCCTCCTTAAAGAATTTCGTCCTCGAAATTACCAACATCCTTATTCCCCAACCACCACTTGGAAAACATTCTGACCTCACATCTGTGTACACCTTTACACCCACTTACTGGAACAACACCAGTCTCGTCAGTACCCAGGCATCCCATCACAGTCATACGTCACAACAACAACACTCGACCACCTCGAGTGGACATAACCACCTGATCCGCGATAAGATCGCTCAACCATTAAGCTGACTCCTTCAGCTAGATGGTTCCCTTCCATTACCAATATATCCTTACATTTGCTCCCATTGGGAGTCACCAAATCTCATTTGTCAGTCCATGCTGACACCGTCAGTCAAACTGTCATCACTAAGCTTTACCACCCTGTAAAGCCCAAACCATCGATTAATCAATGACAACGCCATGTACTACATCACCCTTGATGTAGCGTAAGATCAACCACATGATCTCAATTCGCAGGGCAAGCCCATTCCTGCGACATAACTAAATCTCAATGTCCATATCCGCCGACTCCCTCAGCGAACCAAGACGCTGGGAAATTACGGTGTGATCAAGTCACACAAGGCTACTCGTGGTTACTCAGACCACCAATTCACTCATCCTGAGTGTACGTATACCGTCAACTTACTCAATCAAGTGGTGTAACTAGAACACATTGAATACCAGCCCAGCAGTGATCACACATCCCAATACTAGGGTTCCACTGGCCAACCATGGCTAAGAGCACCCGCTCATACAACCACTGAACCCGACAAGATCAATCTGCACAGCGCACAGTATCCAATGTCCAGTCCACCATCACTACCAAACAAATGATATTGGAACCAAGCCGATCACTAACACGTTTAGTTACACACCACTGGTACATCCCATGTACCGCCATTAGGCACCTACTCAGCCTAACCCGTCTCAATCCTCGTACAACGTACCCTGTACGTACATCAATCCATCAATCTGCCTATAACAACCCAGGTCATAGCCAAACACGTTCCAATAATGGAGTACATTTGCCCAAACCATCATGAGACAAAACGAACTCCACCCGTCATCTAGTTCCAATTTCGAATCCGAATCCGCAATTTCGTAAGAAATCCCGAATCCGAACCCAAACATCATATTTTATTCCATTTCCAAATCCGAATCTGAAATCATTATTCCGTAAGCTAGCATTGGAACAATCATTCCGCACCCAAATTCGGTAATCCATTTTCGAGCTTCGCAATCGAATCCTGAATCGTCACCCAGAAATTCGATTCCAAAACCCAAAATCTCGTTTACGTCCACCAAGACGTAACAAAACCAAACCTATCGGTTGCCTGTCCGAAACACTCGATTGACTTCATAGGGAAGCCAATCCCAATATCCATACGTCAAAGGTTGACAAAATCTGACCACATCGGAAACCTACTCAACCGAGTAACAAACCATATGGACTCCACTCCGAAAAGAAGTTCAGTCCCGTCATTTACAACTCACATATCAAGGTAAGAGTGATAAACTCACGTCCAATATGGATCATCACGATCGCGATCCAGATCCATCACTATGTCACCCGACAAGTAACATCACGATCCTAGATCGTCACATCGACCAAAGTTGACAACATCACAAACCAGATCCACCTAGGATCCACACATGCTCACATAGCAGGCAACCCATCTGAAAGCTGATCGTAGGGTCTTACACCCTCATTGAATCATTCGCCAAATTTCCCTTGGTGGAAAGATGACCTCGCATTTCACCACCAAATCCAAGATCACACACAACTTCTTGTGTCCAATGACCCAAGGCCAAACATGGGTCCGCCTACCAATACACACTCAACGTACTGGTAGCAACAATCATCATCTGCCACGGCAAGAAAATATGAAGTCAACCCCAATGACTTCGGAATACCAATCACCGATGCGGAAACGAGCACTCCTCTCATCTCCCAATCACAACTCTCCCCGAAACGGGAGTTCCAACCATGTTGGGAACAGACATGCTCCCAATGAGATGTCAAGTCCAACCACTGGACTGCCCATGTCCATACCTCACTTGGACCACCACGTGTCCAAAATCAATTCATTACTCGGACCTCACGTCCGTCAATAATCATGTACGCACACACCCTGATTCCGAACGGGATATCCACAATTTTGCCTGAATGTGCATACCATACTGCCATGTCTCACATCTCAACCTTTACAGGTTCAATCCTCAGATTCCAAGTGATTCACAATCACAAAATCACACCTCAATACCACGAATGGTTTCCCCGACTTTTCCAATTTCAATAATTTCCTTGTACTCTCAGGGGATATAAGCAGTACACAAACTTACCAATCTCGGAGTTGACCACAACTCCCCAAATCCACCAATTCTTATGACATAGGGAACATCGTCCCTAGATTCCTCAAGTCTCAAACATACCTTCTTATCCATTCATCATTTGTCATCGTATCTGTTGGGACTTATCCCAACACGACACAACCTCCACTGGATCCCATCCAGTCCGAGACTCGACCACCGCTGAGTCGCAGATACCAATCACATGTCCATCATGACAGAGTCACACCCCAACTGGTGGCTCATCGTCAACACAATCACCGACACCGGTACCAGCACCACGCACTATCATCAACACTAGTATCCGCACACAGGCATCCATACTAGTATTGGCATAAAAGTACCAACATACCAACATCCATACATCAGGATAATGGACGCTCCCTGAACATCCCCTGATCCACAAGTGTGAAAGCCACACAAAATACCCTCGATAGCCAGTCATCTCGACACAACTGTCGACCAACAGTCATCGTTGTCAAGATCCGTAACCACACCTCACACTAATATTCGATCCAACACGGGATTCCATATTTTATCTCATAACCGCATCCGTGGATAGAAACCCATAATCCTGACTAGACTCACTTGAGTCATCCACATGGTCATCCACGACCTCAGCCGCTCGCCGCAGCACAAGTTCTCATTTAAAGTTCACCTTACGGTCCATCAATTATGAATTAGGGTTCCAAAATCACACCCTAGGGTTCCACCAAACCCAACTGCATTCTGCAGTAAAATCCACAACCTGACCAACCCCGCGGTCCTGACATCGTATAGACGTCCAATCCAATCCAATTGTCAACTCAACGTGGGTTCCATCGTGGGTTCCACCACGAAGGTCATCGACTAACTCCGATGCACCAACACCCCGTACACTAGACAACACTACTAGGGTCCAAAACTTAGACCAATACTCAACTGAGTTTCGTATTTCCATAACATTATTCCAATGGGGTTCCCTGAACCCAGCTGTGCCGAGTGGCACAACAATCCATCATCACATGACCGAACCGACGGTCCCACATTACCAGTTAATCGGATACCACCCCACTTGGGTTGAATCGCATCAATGCACGGCGTATCGGGCCAAACACACCCAATCCACCATTCAAACCCAAAACTATCTATCAGGTTGACAACGGAACTGCAGCCCAACGAGACATCACACCCTCGTCCTTCGCGCACAAAAGAGCAAAGCCTGCTCTGATACCACTTGACACGACCCATCCCAATCCCCCCGGGATTACCATGGAATGTGTCATGCTCCCGTCTGACACGAGGTGTCAGACAAGGGATAACCTGTTGCCATTGCCCAACCGGGCTTCCAGAGTGCGTAAGGATCGATGGAGGAGGTGTATGATGTCCCAGTCTCTACTGCAGTCGCATCCGGAATCAACCTGAAGGGCATTAAAAACAAAAGCTGTGAGTGGACGAAAATAAACAAGTCTGTTTAAAACATTTATAAGACATTTATGCCCCTCAGTAAAACCATATGCATGCGCCAAAAACCAATGATCACACATTTATTTAGAAATAACCATTAGGGCCTTAGCCCGGAAACCAAAGCATAGTTTCAATTTCCAAAAGTCAGTCCAAGAGTTATTTCATAAATCCAGTAATATGAACCATAAGGCATATAATATAAACCATAACCATAATTTTAGTTGCTGCACTATACACTCCAATCCGACATCCCTGATGTCTGACGTCCCTGGCGTCAATAAGGTCACAATCACAAGGCTATGCGTGCCACTCGGGTCTCAATTTCCGAGTTCAATCCCCGAACCCCGTTCGGGTACAGCATCCCCGATGCTTAGCGTCATAGACGCTGGACGTACTAGACGTCCGTGACCTCTCCGGGGTACCTCATCCGGAGGAGACAAAATAATATGGAAGGATTTATACAGTGCAGTACTAAATACATTTTATTGATATCCACATGCAAAACATATAGGTATACATAGATAAAATCCGAACCGATCATTACGTTTCATCAAACGGGTCTCATGCCCAAATACCGTGAAACGTGCCATAATCGAAATATCATCAAAACCATTTATTGATTCTAGCATGTGAACATATATAAAATGTAAACCAGAAAACATTTATTCAATTCCATTTTAGGGTCCCGGACCCACAATCGTATGTAGAAATCAACTGGGCCCCTGGCCCGATTTCACAAGTTAACTGGGCCCCTGGCCCGATCCACATGTTAACTGGGCCCCTGTCCCGATTTCATAGTTCAACTGGGCCCCTGGCCCGATTTTACATTATTCAAGTTCGTAACAGTTTCATGAAATCATATCCAACCACATTTATGGAAATCGGTGCAAATCTAGAAAACCTCGGTTTACGTGCAAATACGTAATTCACCTCGAAATACGTGAAATCATTTTAAATTCACCGATATCCAAAGTAAATCATTTAATCATAATAATAACAATCATAAAACAGTTATGCATGCATCGAATTTATGAAACCAATGTCCACTCACAGACCGTTTAACCGAACGCCTCGATACGCGTGCCATAGGCCTTCCCGGGCCACACCACTATCACCGGGACTCTCAATCCTGTCCAAATCACATTAGAGGATTACTAACCTCATCATTAACATCATATTCAAGTCCCGTAATTTTCCCGAATTTTTAAGTATTTTTAAATTGGATTTAAAACCTTCGGACATCCCGAACAATATTGAAACGGGATCCGATCGACACGAAACCAACGCTAAAATGTTCGTTACATTGTATAGGATAAAAGTCATGTTGACCTCACCTCGAGATTCGTGCCCACGCGCAGTCACGCGCCGCCGTGAGTGGCTGCGCGTGAAAGCCACGCGCCTGCTACAATGACTGCTACAGTCACCATCTTCACCCGTTTGTCTGGTAAACGGGTCTGATTACCCGCGATAGGATCCGGTTCAATCACACCCAATTCGACATCAATTCAATCCGTTCTTGATCCTACAACAATCATTAACCAATGAATTTCAGGTCTGTGACATCGATCAACATCAACCATTCCTTAATCAAGCCATCAACCCATGATCACCCAAAACGGGTCAATCACCAAAACTCCATCAATCCTCAACCATTGTCAAATTAACTTCATATGAAGCATATAAGGATTAACACGAACCAATTAGCATGATTAATTGAACACAACGTTACCTCAATCACCACAACTCAAGCTTGAGTTTTCCGGCCTTCCACCTCGTCCGTTCACGGCCCTAGGAGCCCCAAAGCTTGCCCCATTTGATCTGGTTCGACTCGTTGAAGTTCCAGGAAGCTCAATCCATCATCAATTAGGCTTGGGCTGGCCTAAAACTGGAAGTTCGAATTTGATTTTCCCAGAAACCAGTTTCGGGTTTTTGAGAATTCCTCCACCATTCTCACTCCATTCCTCTCATTCTCAATCTCAGAGTCATCCTCTCGACTCACTCTCCATTCTATCGATCTAAATCAACCATTAAAAGCATCCTAAAGTGCCCCTCAGTCCACTGTGTAAATTCCCTACACTGACCCGAAAACATGATAAAACAGTGCCCATGTTCATGTGATTGATTGCCAGCACCATCACATGTGCAATTCCACCTCAAACTGGCCCAAATGAAGCCATTAAATTGATAAAAAAATCACGGGATCGATCGCACAAACATTCCACCTTCACGGCTGTACAATGAAACAGTACCCCGTGCTAAATTACTATTCTGCCCTTGTGCAGAAAATTACCAAAATGCCCCTCACGCATCCTGACCCGTAACTCGGTCATACGGACTCCGATTGATGCGTGCCGCCTGTCTACGAACTCAGGGCATCGAGACCTTCCTAACGGTCCTCGGTCCTCGGCCATCGGATCACCCGATCAAAAAGTCAACATTTCCCCCTTATTACGTTTAAATTACGAAAACGCTCATGAACTTCCGTACATCATAACTTTCACCACGAACGTCGGAATCGAACGTGCCACCTGTCTATGAACTCGTGACGTCCCGAACTACGTCACGGTTATCGGTCAAAGTCCATTTGACCATCCGATTTAAAAGTCAACGTTTTGCCCACGCCCAGGGGCAAAACGGTCATTTTGCACAATTCGTCCGAAATCACACAACTAATCCCAGATTAGTAAATCACAATTAAATATTATTAAATCCCGATATTCTGGACGGGTCATTACAAGTAGCATTTACGAATGATTTTGTTAGGATAAAATCAGCTTGGAACTCGTGCTAGCTTGATTTTCTTATGATATCAACTCCCCGACTAGTTTGTGAGTAGACCTCTTTCTCTTACTTTATACTATTGATTTCCTTCTTGCACGTTTTACGTATGTGATTATAATGCATGTTTGTTCATGGTTTTACTTAATGATTCTCGAGCATGCTTATTTATGATTTTACTAGATAATTCTTGAGCGTACGAGTTTATGGTTTTACTTGATGACCTCTCGATTCATGTATGATTTTTCTAAAGATTAATTTAGCTTACTTAGTTAGTGTTGACAGGACCCCGTCCCAACTGGACGTCAAAAACCGTGCCCGGTCCTGCTCCCGTCTGACAAGTCAACCAAAGGTCCGAAACTACCCTTCAGTGCTTGCCAGCCAAGGGATGTTTGCGCTGATTTCTGCTGCTGCCACTGCCTCACGATCAGTCCCGAACGTCGTACCACGACCTGGAGGGTCACAAAACAGAAAAGGTGTGAGTGGACAAAACTGACCTCTTATAAAAACATTTGCCAAAATACATTCTTACCCTCCAGTTTTCACAAGATTGCATGCATATCGTAAAACATGAGTAATAGTATGAAATCATTCAAGTATGAACAGTGGACCGATAAAATCAAAACATATTTTCCCATGGTCCGTAAAACTCATGTTCACCAAATCAGTTCATGTTATAAAACATCAAATCCCTGCTCTCAAGCAAAAACATGTGAAAACATAATCACCTGGCCACAAAGACCAAAAACCCGTACTCAATACCAGTACGTCATCACAAACAACATCAATCAGCACTAATCACAAGTGCACAATAAATATATCAATCCAATCAATCCACACTACTCACAAGTGCACAAACTATCACAATCACATCTGCACTACTCACAAGTGCTCAATCAATCAAATTGCACTACTCACAAGTGCTCAATCAATCAAACTGCACTACTCACAAGTGTTGCACTACGCGTAGGCCAATATCCAGCCACTCTCTCGGGAACAGACACCTCTGGGCTCAACCCTCGGGCTCAGTCACATCTGGGCGAACACATCCCCAGGCTCAGACCCATCCGAGTGGTACATCCAGGCTCAGTCACATCCGAGAAGCTGACTACCATAGGATCAACTCCCGATCCTACAATCACATCCCCCAAGCTCCGGTCGTCTAGGTAATCCCCCCAAGCTCCGACCGTCTGGGCGTTTCACAATCACAATGAAAACCATCTCGGGAATTACATCCCAAAATATTTCAATCAAATCTTGTCTTCATACGAAGTCAAGATCATTCCCGACTGGGTCTCAAGCCCCAAAATACCATTTACACATAAACCGTTAAAATCACATTTTAAAACAATAAAATAATCCATAAATCATCGCTGACTCACCAACAAAGTCAAAAAATCATTTTAGAAATCATTTAAACTCCGGGTCTCGCCCAAAACATCATTTGCACGTTCCTCGTAAAACGTGCCCGGAAGTCTGATTAAAATAATCATAAAATCACAAGAAATCATCAATTTCATCAAATTCACATGTGACTCCAAAACTGAGTCAAAATCACTATTCACTTGGGTTTTCACGCCCAAATATCATTTTCACGCAAATCCATGCGTTGCAACCTCCGTTCCCATTTTCACGTAAATCCACGAAATTGACCCTTGACTCATTCCCGAGTCACAACATCATTATTCAATCCATGACTCATAATCCGAGTCCAAACATTATTTTCAATCAGATTCAATACCGGACTCATACCCGAGTCCAAACATCATTTTTAACCAAATTCATAATTTCTCGAAATTCGTGCCAAAATATAATAATATAATAATCCATAAAATCGAGAAATCACCGGATTGAAACATAAATCATGCCAAAGCATATAAAATCATATAATAAAGCATTTAAATCATATATGCATGCATCACGGTTAGAAAACCAAAAGTCCACTCACACACACCGTCCAAAACGGTCCGTTTCCGAGCTGCACGTTTTTCCGTAAATTCTGGAAATCACAACTCCTGTCCAAAATCATTATAGAGGGTTACTAACATCTCAAAATACTTCATATAATTTTCTCCAATTTTTCCAGAATTTAAATACGTATTTTTAACTTAAAACAAAACTTCGGATACGCGGAACATTAATGAAACGATATCCGATTTCCTCGAAACCAGCGTCAAAATGTTCATTACACTGAGAGGATTCAAAGTCATGTTGACCTCACCTTGAAACTAGGCCGTACGCACCCTCACGCACCACCGTGAGTTGCTGCGCATGAAACCCACGCGCCTGCTACAGTAACCGTCTTCCTCACCCGTTTGTCTGTAAAACGGGTCCTTTTGCCCGCGAACAGACCCGACGGGTTTCCTAACAATTCAACATTAATTCCTTCAATTAAACATTCACACAGCTTCGTTATAAGTCTAATTAGAGATGTGTTACATCAATTACACGAAAGCTTACCTTAAACCTTAAGATCAAAGATGATCATTCGAAGAACATTCGAACCCTGTTCATCATTCGAAGTCCTTCAATGTCGCACGATTTCCTTCAATTGATGCATCCAGAAGCTTCAATGGACTCAGTTAAACACTTTCCCCAACTCAATTGCATCAATCCAAGCCTCAAATCCCACGACTCAAGCTCGAAATTTCAGTAACCTCAGTCCTTCAGTTCTACCTCAAATGGACCTCAATTCTCTTCGTTTTTGATCTCAAACAACTCGTCACAACCTCAGGAAGCTAAATGAAGCTTCAATTTCAATCCTCACGGCTCAATTCTCAACATTCGAATTTTCCCTCCCAAAATTCACAAATTCGATTCTCACTCTCGAGCCTCTCTCTGTCCCTCGTGTTTGCCCAGCTGAGTTAGCCTCATCAAGCACTCGATTTTCCCCTCAAAACCAGTTAAAGAAGGCAGCCAACTCTCTCCAATCTGATTCCCAATTTTGTGCACGGTTTGAAGACAAAGAGGATTAATGGAAATTAAAAGAATTTAACAATTAATTAAAAAAATAATAAAACATCATAATGATGTTTACCCCAAAATATGGATTTTGGTTTTAAGCCTTAATTTAAGGGATGAGTGACACTTGTCACTCATCCAGGTGTGTTCAGTCACTGGGTACTGTTCATAATAAAATAATATTTTAATCCCGGTTCGTTCGGTTAATCGAGTCCGTTCCCGTGACCATTACTTCGTCGTCGAATCTCCGATTTCGGCATGCCGCCTGTCGTTGGATTCGCATCGACGACACCTACGTAATGGTCCTTGGCCCTCGTCCATTGGACTTCCCGGGTCAAAAGCCAACATTTGGCCCCTTCTTAGCCAAATTACCAAAATACCCCTCAACTTCCGAACGTCATAACTTTCTCCTCGAATGTCAGAATTGAACGTGCCACCTGTCTATGAACTCGTGACATCCCGAACTACGTCACAGTCATCGGTCAAAGTCCGTTTGACCGCCCGAACTAAAAGTCAACATTTTACCCACGCTAGGGGCAAAACGGTCATTTTGCACAATTCGTCCGATTTCACTCAACTAATCCCCGATTAGTCATTCTAATTAATATTTAATCCCGACACTCGGGACGGGTCATTACAACCTTCCCCCCTTAAAGAATTTCGTCCCCGAAATTCCAACTATCCGTATTCCACATCCACCTCGTGGAAAACAAATGAGCCTCGCAACATGTGTACACCTGTACACCCACTAGGCAACGCAGAACTCGTCTGCACTCAGACGTCACATCACAGATGCACGTCGTACTGACTACACTCGACCACCTCGAGTGAAATTGGTCACCTGAAATTGGCAATGTCACCATTTAGCTGACTCATTCAGCTTGTCGGTTCCTCATAATCACTAATGTGCCCTGACCTCCGCTCTCATCGAGAGTCACCAAATCTCACTTGTCAGTCCATGCCGACACTACTAGCCAATCCGTCACCACTAAGTTTTACCACCCTTGTAAAACGCCATTCAGCAACAAATCAGTAACAACACATCGTACTACAATGACCGTCAATGTAGCATAAGATCAACAACATGATCTCACCTCGCAGGGCGAACTCAATCCTGCGACAAATACCAACTTCGGTATCCATAACTGTCACCCCCTCAGCGATCCAAGATGCTGGTAAGGTCACGGCAAGATAACATCTCGCAAAGCAAATCGTGGTCACACTAACCACCAACTCACTCAATCAGATGGTGTAACTGGAACACATTAAACACCAGCCTAGCAGTGATCACACAACTCAACACTAGAGTTATACTAGCCAACCATGTCTAAGAGCACCTGCTCAAACAATCGTTGAAATCATCAGAATCACCCTGCCCAGTGCATCGTGTTCAATGTCCAGTTCACGTTCACAACCAAAAACCAATGGCACCGGAACTAAGCCAATCACCAACACGTTTATCGACACATCACTGGTACATCCTATGTACCGTCACTAGGTATCTAGTACCATAATCCATATGATACAACAAATCGTACACCAAGCATGATCCTACAGCTGGACCCCAGTAGTCCAAATGATCAAAAATCAAGTATCACTCCAATCCCATGGAGTTCCATTAATAACAGGATTCCACTGATCCTCACGTTATCAAAAATTTTAACTCTCTCAGCTTAGTATATCGGCTACCTCACTAGCCGTACACCCGACCCAACTACAAGGTCGAAATCTCAAAGTCTCCTGACTATCACCGTCACACACAATAGGCCTTTCTGTTTATCATCCCATACTGTTCCTGTTAATCGCCCTTTCCAGAAGTATGACCTCAGCATACTCAACCCATAGACCAATATGGTCGATCCCAAACCAGGTAGGGAAAAGTAAAAAGCCTGAGGGTTTAGCTAGCATCGACAATCCTTGTCCTTTGCTACCCAAAAACACCTCACCAAAACACAACTCTCAAAATGACACATCAACGTGTCCACAGGAAAGAACGTCTAGTTCTCACGGGATTCACACCAACCCCGACCACTACTAACACTTATGTCACAAGTCTACTCTGGTCGACTAAACCTAAGACCACGAATTTTCTCTTAGGATAGTCAACACATCCGTCGAGCACATCACATGCCTATCCGTAGATGAAGGCACACCAACACATTATCATGACCAACCCAACTGTGGTCAGAAAACCTGCCTCAACAACTCACAGTCAAAACCGGCTCATCCGGAGCCCTCAAATCACATCAAAACTCATCCCGAATCCTAAACCAACTCCTGACTCCTACTGAGTCCAAGTTCAATCTTGACCAACGTCAATGCCACCACTGGCATATCCGGTTACCTAGCAAATACCCCTAGGTAAACCACATCCTTTCCAAAACACAAAACCATTTCCGGACGTCCTCTGAGTCCAATTCAATATCCAAACCCATCCTCGAGTCAAGTTTATTCTGGGCCCAACATGCCCATCCACAAACCACACCGTTAACAAAACAACCATCCGGACCCACACTAGTCTGACACAATCAAAACACAAGATACAATATTACAACACAAGTGTACAACACAAACTATTTACAAAGTAGCACGAAACCAAGTATCAATACATTTATTTTGAACTACTGTCAAGTCGATCGGGGCAGTTCCTTCGCAAATGTCCAGGTTTCCTACAAGAGTGACAACTGGCAGTGCTGAGGCGACTTGCCCCACCACGCCGCTTACCTGTCGACTGGGTTGAGGTTCCACTCGAATGAACACCCACCGAGGGTCGCGACACAAGAGAATGAAGGCTAACTCGCTTTGATGTTTCCTGACTTATCTGTTCAGTTTCCTGACGCTCTCGGCGTCGTCCAGAGCTCAAAGATTGTTCTGGCACAGTAAAATAGTAGCCTCCACTCGGATAGCAGCATCCGATAATTCCCTCAAGGTAGAATACGAGCCCACAGTCACAACACCTCGTATCTCATTCCTTAGTCCCTGCTCAAACCTTCGACACTTATCCTCCGCAGTAGCCACATACAGAGGAGCGAAACTAGATAAGTGCAAAAATTGTTGTTCATAATCGACCACTGAAAGATTCCCTTGCTGCAATTGGAGAAACTCAACCTCCTTAGCGTTCCGAAATGAGTGAGGATAAAACTGATCCAGAAATCGCTCTCGGAATGCATCCCATGCCGACGTACGGGCATCCCAACCAGTCAACTATAAACCATGCCACCACCTGTATGAATAGCCATCCAAAAGAAAAGTGGCCAAGGGCACCATGTCCGCCGGGGGACATATCATGACCCCAAAAATCCTTTCCAAACGAGTAATCCAATCATCGGCACCATCCGGGCCTGAATCAGCACGAAACACAGTGGCTCCTAACCGTCGAGCTCTCTCAATATCTGGACCTTCACTAACACTATTCTCGTCCCTCCCATCTACAGACCGTGTACGGGACGCACGACTCGGAGGCATGACGTAACAACAGAAATCAATAACCAAATGCTATGATACCACTTTGACAGGACCCCGTCCCAACTGGACGTCAAAAACCGTGCCAGGTCCTGCTCCCGTCTGACAAGTCAACCAAAGGTCCGAAACTACCCTTCAGTGCTTGCCAGACAAGGGATGTTTGCACTGATTTCTGCTGATGCCACTGCCTCACGATCAGTCCCGAACGTCGTACCACGGCCTGGAGGGTCACAAAACAGAAAAGGTGTGAGTGGACAAAAATGACCACTTATAAAAACATTTGCCAAAATAAATTCTTACCCTCCAGTTTTCACAAGCTTGCATGCATATCGTAAAACATGAGTAATAATATGAAATCATTCAAGTATGAACAGTGGACTGATAAAATCAAAACATTTTTTCCCATGGTCCGTAAAACTCATGTTCACCAAATTAGTTCATGTTATAAAACATCAAATCCCGGCTCTCAGGCCAAAACATGTGAAAACATAATCACCTGGCCACAAAGACCAAAAACCCGTACTCAATACCAGTACGTCATCACAAACAACATCAATCAGCACTAATCACAAGTGCACAATAAATATATCAATCCAATCAATCCGCACTACTCACAAGTGCACAAACTATCACAATCACATCTGTACTACTCACAAGTGCTCAATCAATCAAACTGCATTACTCACAAGTGCTCAATCAATCAAACTGCACTACTCACAAGTGCTGCACTACGCGTAGGCCAATATCCAGCCACTCTCTCGGGAACAGACACCTCTGGGCTCAACCCTCGGGCTCAGTCACATCTGGGCGAACACATCCCCGGGCTCAGACCCATCCGAATGGTACATCCAGGCTCAGTCACATCCGAGAAGCTGACTACCATAGGATCAACTCCCGATCATACAATCACATCCCCCAAGCTCCGGTCGTCTGGGTAATCCCCCCAAGCTCCGACCATCTGGGAATTTCACAATCACAATGAAAACCATCTCGGGAATTACATCCCAAAATATTTTAATCAAATCTTTTCTTCATACAAAGTCAAGATCATTCCCGACTGGGTCTCAAGCCCCAAAATACCATTTACACATAAACCGTTAAAATCACATTTTAAAACAATAAAATAATCCATAAATCATCGCTGACTCACCAACTAAGTCAAAATATCATTTTAGAAATCATTTAAACTCCGGGCCTCGCCCAAAACATCATTTGCACGTTCCTCGTAAAACGTGCCCGGAAGTCTGATTAAAATAATCATAAAATCACAAGAAAACATCAATTTCATCAAATTCACATGTGACTCCAAAACTGAGTCAAAATCACTATTCACTTGGGTTCTCACGCCCAAATATCATTTTCACGCAAATCCATGTGTTGCAACCTCCGTTGCCATTTTCACGTAAATCCACGAAATTGACCCTTGACTCATTCCCGAGTCACAACATCATTATTCAATCCATGACTCATAATCCGAGTCCAAACATTATTTTCAATCAGATTCAATACCGGACTCATAACCCGAGTCCAAACATCATTTTTAACCAAATTCATAATTTCTCGAAATTCGTGCCAAAATATAATAATATAATAATCCATAAAATCGAGAAATCACCGGATTGAAACATAAATCATTCCAAAGAATATAAAATCATATAATAAAGCATTTAAATCATATATGCATGCATCACAGTTAGAAAACCAAAAGTCCACTCACACACACCGTCCAAAACGGTCCGTTTCCGAGCTGTACGTTTTTCCGTAAATTCTGGAAATCACAACTCCAGTCCAAAATCATTATAGAGGGTTACTAACATCTCAAAATACTTCATATAATTTTCCCCAATTTTTTCGGAATTTAAATACGTATTTTTAACTTAAAACAAAACTTCGGATACGCGGAACATTAACGAAACGATATCCGATTTCCTCGAAACCAGCGTCAAAATGTTCGTTACACTGAGAGGATTCAAAACCATGTTAAACTCACCTTGAAACTAGGCCGTACGCACCCTCACACGCCACCGTGAGTGGCTGCGCGTGAAACCCACGCACCTGCTACAGTAACCGTCTTCCTCACCCGTTTGTTTGTGAAACGGGTCCTTTTGCCCGCTAACAGACCCGACTGGTTTCCTAACAATTCAACATTAATTTCTTCAATTAAACATTCACACAGCTTCGTTATAAGTCTGATTAGAGATCTGTTACATCAATTACACGAAAGCTTACCTTAAACATTAAGATCAAAGATGATCATTCGAAGAACATTCGAACCCTGTTCATCATTCGAAGTCCTTAAATGTCACACAATTTCCTTCAATTGATGCAACCAGAAGCTTCAATGGACTCAGTTAAACACTTTCCCCAACTCAATTGCATCAATCCAAGCCTTAAATCCCACGACTCAAGCTCGAAATTTAGTTAACCTCAATCCTTCAGTTCTACCTCAAATGGACCTCAATTCTCTTCGTTTTTGATCTCAAACAACTCGTCACAACCTCAGGAAGCTAAATGAAGCTTCAATTTCGATCCTCACGGCTCAATTCTTAACATTCGAATTTTCCCTCCCAAAATTCACAAATTCGATTCTCACTCTCGAGCCTCTCTCTGTCCCTCGTGTTTGCCCAGCTGAGTTAGCCTCATCAAGCACTCGATTTTCCCCTCAAAACCAATTAAAGAAGGCAGCCAACTCTCTCCAATCTGATTCCCAATTTTGTGCACGGTTTGAAGACAAAGAGGATTAATGGAAATTAAAAGAATTTAACAATTAATTAAAAAAATAATAAAACATCATAATGATGTTTACCCCAAAACATGGATTTTGGTTTTAAGCCTTAATTTAAGGGATGAGTGACACTTGTCACTCATCCAGGTGTGTTCAGTCACCGGGTACTGTTCATAATAAAATAATATTTTAATCCCGGTTCGTTCGGTTAATCGAGTCCGTTCCCGTGACCATAACTTCGTCGTCGAATCTCCGATTTCGGCATGCCGCCTGTCGTTGGATTCGCATCGACGACACCTATGTAACGGTCCTTGGCCCTCGTCCATTGGACTTCCCGGGTCAAAAGCCAACATTTGGCCCCTTCTTAGCCAAATTACAAAAATACCCCTCAACTTCCGAACGTCATAACTTTCTCCTCGAATGTCGGAATCGAACGTGCCACCTGTCTATGAACTCGTGACGTCCCAAACTACGTCACAGTCATCGATCAAAGTCCGTTTGACCGCCCGAATTAAAAGTAAACATTTTGCCCATGCTAGGGGCAAAACGATCATTTTGCAAAATTCGTCCGATTTCACTCAACTAATCCCCGATTAGTCATTCTAATTAATATTTAATCCCGACACTCGGGACGGGTCATTACAGTGTTGTTAGTGGTAAGTACATAGTAGTCATGGGATAGTTAATTGAGATCGTAGCTAGATAACCACCTAGGAGTCGCCGGTATCTCCAGTACCTTGTCTGTTGGCTGCATACTAGCTTCCATATGATCGGTCACCCAGAGCTACTCGTAATACTAGTTAAATTGTGCTAGTTTGTCCCCCAAGTTCCAGGGGACATGGGGTGACAGACTTATAGGTGAGATGAACCTAGCCTTCACGTGGATGTGGTACACATGCATTATAGATACCAGTTTGGCATGAGTGTATGCCTCAGGTGACTCATGATGATTATATTATGGTTCATGTATGCTTTATTTCTGTTTCAGGATGACTTTAAGATTTATGAATATTTTATTATTATTCCTCGTATTACATGCAAGATAAAACTTTTGATTACAAGTTTTTAGTGAAGCTGAGGGGTTAACTGTTTTTTAACTCATGGTTTTTCACTGAAATAAAAATTAGGTCCACTCACCCTTCTGTTTTTGTAACCCCAGATTTCGATGGTAGTTTTTTTACTTTGAGGAGAATTTTGGTAGCAGCTCTAACGTTCTCGCCATTAGTTTAGAACTGCGCAACAAAAATCGAGATATTTCATATAGTTACTTGAATTGTATGATCATCACAGTGTACTATACACTATACTTCTGTTGTCGTATTGTAATATTAATTGATTATTACTAATTATGTTTCATACGACTTTCTAAAACACATAATTTTAACTAAATGACTTTCGTCACCTGGACGTTACCATCCACGTGTTGGCCAATATGCCTCAATCTTGGTGTCCTAGGGGACTATCCGGGTTGGGGTGTGTCAAGAAAAATTTCACAACCTATCATGTAGCGACCCAGAAGAGCATATATTTATGAGGAACTCTTCGACTTTCGAAGTTGAAGGCCAAGGAAGGATTGTCCTTAAGACGACTTCTACTAAATAACTAACCTTAAATGATTCATGTGCATGATATCCCAAAAAACTTGATTTCTGGATTATTGTTAATCTAGAATAGACTCAAATTGGTTTTTGAGGCTGATAAATTTCTACTCACTAAGAATCGAACGTATATGGTGGAGCATATATTTACGAGGAACTTTTCGACTTCCAAAGTTGAAGGCCAAGGAAGGATTGTTCTTAAGACGACTTCTACCAAATTACTGACCTTAAATGATTCATGTGCCTGATATCCCAAAAAACTTGATTTCTGGATTACTGTTAAGCAAGAATGGACTCAAATTGGTTTTTGAGGCTGATAAATTTCTACTCACTAAGAATCGAACGTATATGGTTGAGCATATATTTACGAGGAACTCTACGACTTCCAAAGTTGAAAGCTAAGGAAGGATTGTCCTTAAAGACGAGTTCTACTAAATAACTGACCTTAAATGATTCATGTGCCTGATATCCCAAAAAACTTGATTTCTGGATTACTGTTAAGCAAGAATGGACACAAATTAGTTTTTGAGGCTGATAAATTTCTACTCACTAAGAATCAAACGTATATGGAGAATGAGTACCTGAATAATGTCCTTTTCAAGAGGAATGCAATAACTATTGTACCTTCTATATATTGTTAATAAGAATACAGTTAGTTCTACCAAATATTTGACATAGTAGATTGGGAAATTTTAATTATGGTATTATGCATAGATTAGTTAAAATGTATTTACTACCCAAGTTCATTATTGATGCAAACTACAAATGTAAAATTTGCGTTGAAGCCAAACAAATCATAACATCTTTCCATTCTATAGAAAGAAGTAGAAAACCTCTAGATTTAATTGGCAATAATAAATGTGATTTAATGTATGTGCAAACAAGAGGTGGTAAAAGTTATTTTATTATTTTTATAGATTGGGACATTTTAATTATGGTATTATGCATAGATTGGTTAAAATGTATTTACTACCCAAGTTCAATATTGATGCAAACTGCAAATGTAAAATTTGCGTTGAAGCCAAACAAATCATAACATCTTTCCATTCTATAGAAAGAAGTAGAAAACCTCTAGATTTAATTCGCAATGATAAATGTGATTTAATGTATGTGCAAAAAAGAGGTGGTAAAAGTTATTTTATTATTTTTATAGATGACTGCACAAGTTATTGCTATGTTTATTTTCTCAATCGCAACGATGAAGCCTTGTTAGTATTTCAACATTATTAGAATGAAGTTGAGAATCAACTTAGCAGAAAGATTAAGGTTTTAAGAAGCGATGAGGGAGATGAATATGTTACACCCTTTGGTGAGTTCTGTGCTCAACATGGAATTATTCGCCAAACTATAGCTCATTATCATCTAAAAAAAAGGGTAATGTTGAATGAAAAAATCGAACATTAAAAGAGATGATGAATGCTATATGATAAGTTCTGAAGCAACCTGGAATTTTTGGGGAAAAAGCTTTGCTTTCCGCAAATTATATTCTCAATAAATTACTTCATAAAAAGTTATAAAATATAACATATGAGTTATGGAAAGGTAGAAGATAAATATCTCAAAGTTTGGGGGTTACAGTCTCAGATCCTAAAAAGGGCTAAAATAGGATCGAAAACCATTGATTGTGTATTCATTGGTTATACTTCTATTAGTAGTGCATATCGATACATTGTATAAGTCGGATAATAATGATGTACATGTGAACATGACTATTGTGTCAAGGAATGCAACATTTTTTTAGAATGTGTTTCCCTAAAAAGATGCATATGAGCAAAGTTCTCATAAAAGAATTTATGATAGCAGTAATCTTGAAAGTCAATCAAACCAAGGATCTAAAGGACATGAAAATGAGTTTGAGCCTATATGACGAATTAAAAGGGCTAAAACTTATAAGTCATTTGGTCCCAATTTTCTTACTTATTTGTTGTAAAATGAATGTCAAACTTACATAGAAGCAATGTCATCCCCTGAAACTCCTTTTTTGATAGAGGCTTTAATATTGTTGAAGTGGATTTTATTATACTAAACCATACATGGGAATTAGTAGATCTTCCTCCCAGAAACAAACGTTTGGGTTATCAATGAATTTTTAGAAGGAAGATAAAAGCTGATGGATCCATAGATAAGTACAATGTGAGGCTTACTGTCAAAGGTTATGAGCAAAAAGAAGGCTTAGACTATTTTGATACATACTCACCAGTTATGAGAATAAAATCCATTAGAATATTGATTGCAATCGTTGCTTTGCATAATCTTGAAATATATCAAATGGATGTTAAAACGGCTTTTCTAAATGGTGAAATAGAGAAAGGAGACTTATATGAAACAAATGGAAGGATATAATGTTCCTAGACAAGAGAAGAAAATATGTAGGCTTGTTAAGCCTATGTACGCCTTAAAGTAACCACCAAAGCATGAAATTTGACAGGCAATGATGACAGGACCCGCCCCGATCCCACAGGGACCACAAGAGGACGTGCCCTGCTCCCGTCTGACACCCAATAATTCATACCAATTTTAAACTCAAAACATCAAATGCATAAATAACCAAATTTAAGTCATACAACAAATCCGAATTAAACAGATGTCAGACAAGGGATGAAATCCAAAATTACAAGTTGCGAGCACGACTCTAACATAAACCTGCGGGTAAACCACCCAGCAGGGGTTCAGGTACGCAGAAGTAGATCTATGCCTCAGCCTCAGGTTCCTCCTCTACCTCAGTATCACGACCTGGGGGGGTTACCAAAAACATTAAGGGTGAGTGGACCGAACTCAAGTTTATAAAATCATTTGATAAGTAAAACATATAATTTACCTCTCCGTTTTCCAAACATGCATGCAGCATCATTTAAAATCATAAATAATATAATATGAATCATAAGGCATGAAATAAAACCATAACCATAATTTTAGCCACTGCACTATACACTCCAATCCCGACATCCCTGATGTCTGACGTCCCTGACGTCCAATAAGGTCACAATCACAAGGCTACGTGTGCCACTCGGGTCTCAATTCCGAGTTCAATCCCCGAACCCTGTTCGGTTACAGCATCCCCGATGCTTAGCGTCATAGACGCTGGACGTACTAGACGTCCGTGACCTCTCCGGGGTACCTCATCCGGAGGAGACAATATAATATGGAACGATCTATACAGTACAGTACCAAATACATTTTATTGATATCCAAATGCAAAGCGTATATGTATACATAGGTAAAATCTGAACCGATCGTTACGTTTCATCAGACGGGTCTCATGCCCAAATACCGTGAAACGTGCCATAACCGAAATTTCAATATCATCAAAACCATTTATCGATTCCAGCATGTGAACATATAAGTAAGTCAGAAAACATTTAAGCATGCAAGGGTTTAATGAAAACGGGCCCACTCACTGTACGATTCTGCTGCGAATCTGCGCGTACGGACCTGTGTCGAGATTATCGTACAATTCCTGTCAGTTCAATTCACACGTAAGGGTCACTACAAGTCCTTAATATTTATTCAAAAGAAAGTTCGAAACAGAAGCCGGTTCGGGAAAACCGTCGACACGTTTCCCTAGGTAGCCGGCCCTAAACTGACCCTTCAAACTATCTCAGATCAACATGGTTAATTCTCCAAAAATGTTCAGAATAATGAGAGGAACAAAAGTCATGTTGATCGTGATCGGAGATAAGGTCCAACGCGCCCTCACGCGCCGCCCAAAGTGGCTGCGCGTGAAAGTCACGCGCCTGACACTGTAGCTACAGTGTCAGCACCTTCACCCGTTTGTCTGTAATTCGGGCCTGCCACCCGCGGCTTGACCCGGTTAATTACCTATCAATTCCTACTTGATTTCAATCTAATTTGATCCTAACATGTTATTTAAACATCTAATTTAAGTTCTGAGTTATTAATTAGCCAAATCGAATCCTTAAATGGCCTTTTGACCCGTGATCATCCAAACGGGTTGATCATCCCAACTCACGGGTTTCTAAACCAAAATCCAATTAACCTTTCATGAAGCATCATAGTATCAAAACGAACTGGAAAACACACTCAATTGAACCAACACTCACCTGGAAGTAGTCGTCCAAACCTCTGAAATTCTTCTGAACACGGCAGTCACCGTCCCAGCTCACCCGTGGCTGGTTGCCTTCGTTTTTGATATGGTTGTGTTCTAAACACTCCCAGAAAGCTTACTCTGCGATTAGATTGGTCCAACACACCGTAGAAATTAAACTCTGATTTTCCCTCCAATTTTTCCAGAAATGGCTTCACTGGTTTCCCTCACCTGTTCTCAGTTATCTCAGCATCAGAGTGATGCTCACATACGTTCTAATTAGTTTTAAATAACCTCAGCCGTCCCAGAGGCTCGTGGAAGTCCAATTGTCCACTGAATTTTGTTCCCCGAAAAAGAGCTTCGACTTGAATTAACAATGAGCGTCGTGCAAGGTGGATGCTTCTGACCATGTTCTAAGCATCAGACACTCCTTACTTTCCAGCACACAATTGCACAACCAATTGCACGATTGTACCACCGCACATGGTGGTGCCGCCCATGTCCCCCGCGGTCTGCTACAGTAACCAGGGCAAAAAGACCAAAATGCCCCTGGTTCAATAATTACCAAAATGCCCCTCACTTCCTAGACCCGTAACTCAGCCATACGAAGTCCGATTTCGGCGTGCCGCCTGTCTACGGACTCAGGACATCGAGACCTACCTAACGGTCCTTGGGTCATGTGAAAATTAGTTGTCAAACGAAAAGTCAACATTTTCGCCCGTGAAGTCCAACTTACGGTAATGTCCCTGAACTTCCGATAGTCATAACTTTTTCCCTGATCGTCCGAATTGGACGTGCCACCTGTCTATGAACTCGTGACATCCCGAACTACGTCACGGTCATAGGTCAAAGTCCATTTAACCTACGAATCAAAAAGTCAACAATTGACCATACCATCCACAAGGGTAAAAACGTCAATTTACATATTAAATTACAATATTAAAATCCTCGAATTTCCGGGGTGTTACAAATGATGTCAAATGGATTCAAAATTAATGAGGGTGATAGTTGTGTCTACACATAGGTCACACCAAATGGGTATGTGAGTTTATGTCTTTAAGTTTTCGACATGCTTATTGTTGGTAGTAATAATGATATACTTAAATCTACCAAGATAATATTGACCAATAATTTTGATACCAAAGTTATGACAATTGCATATGTTATTCTAGGAATTAAGATCTGTAGAACTGCGATTGGATTAATATTATCTCAATCACATTATATTGAGAAAATACTTGCCAAGTTTGGAGAGTATGAAAATAATCCAGTAAAAACCCTATATGAAGGTAATTTTCAATTTAAAAAAAAATATTAGTCAAGGCATATCACAAGCTGAATATGCACGTAAAATCAATGTTCAAAACAACGTTAGGCGTTCCCAGGGCAGTGAGTCGGGGTCTAGTGCCTAGGCGGCTAGACGGGGCCTAGGCGGTTTTTTTTAAGAGAAAAATTCAATAAATTAAAAATATAATGGTATTACTATAAATATTTTCACATTCGCAATATCACAATGTATACAAATATGCAACTAATTAATTATAAAAAGTGTAATCACTTAATTAATTAATAACCAATATATATTTAGTTGTTGGGCTACTCAATTTGATCCAATTCAATTATTAGATTTGGTATAGGGCACAACTCACTTGATTCAAGAAGGCTACATAGTCAACTCGAGACTCTTTGCACTTCAATTGTTCAATTAGGGCATCCAACTTGAAAATTGCGGATTGCGACTTTTCGTTAGCTGTAGAGGCGACCGGCTTGCAAATTGCGATCGTGGCGTCTATTGTGAAGGAGGTGAGCGATGTCGAATTCTGCGAATCGATGGTAGAAATGTTGAGTCATATCTCAAACTTTGGACGATATCGGCTTCTACGAATCGATGGTGGTAATTGCTTGTGAATCTATCTAATAAATCAATGGTGGTAACTGGTGATTCATATCTCAGAGAAATGTTTATATTTGCAGTTTGTGTAATGAATGCTTGGTTGTTGTAAAGATTAATAGAGCGATTTAAAATTTTGGGTTCTGGGAATTTGGGGTCACTCTTTCCCCAAACTTTAAATTTCTATTTGATTTTTATTTTGGATTCAAAATTTTGGTTTTTCTAAAATTCTTTTATGACCTAAAAAAACTAGGAACAATTAATGCTGCCAGCCGCGGAGGTCAGTCTAGTCCACCAAGGTCTACCGAGTCCGATTACACCCCGTGTTATGCCGTGTTTCTCTCCCGCAGAGCCCTTGTTCGGGGAGGCTCAGCCCCACCAGCGACTAGGCAGCCGCCTAACCCTCCAATTAGAACATTGCGTATAATTGGCAGTTTGATGTATGTCAAAAATTACACTCGTTTTGATTTGGCTCACTCAGTAAATAAATTGAGTAAATTTACAAGCAATTCTAAAAGAGATCATCAGAAGCCATAGTCAAGGTTCTTGGGCATTTGAACTATACCAAAAATTATGGATTATACTACACAAGGTATCCATTTGTGTTATAAGGTTACCATCTGTGTTAGGTGGTGTAGAGATCTCTTGAAAATCAACTAAGCAAACATGCATAGCCAGATCCACTATGGAATCTAAATTTATCGCTTTAGATAAAACTGTAGAAGAAGTAGAGTGGCTTCGTAATTTCTTAGCAGATATTCCTAATTGGCCCAAGTCTGTGTCGGCTATATATGTACACTGGGATAGTCAATTAGAGATTGGAAGGGCACAAGATATTATGTATAATGTGACGACCTGTGCCGAATTAACGGGATTAATTAAGGATTAACGATGGATTAGCAAGGATAATCGGAGATTAGACGAGGATTAGAGGACGTTCGGGCGAAATGAAAATTTTGCCCCTAGAATGGGCAAATCGCTGACTTTTCATTCGGACGATCAAATGGACTTTGGTCAATGACCATGACGTAGTTCGTGACGTCAAAAGTTCATAGACAGGTGACACGCTCGATTCCGACGTCCGAGCAAGAAGTTATGACGTTCGGAAGTCCAAAGGCATTTTGGTAATTTGGGCAAAAGTTGACTTTTGACCCAGAATGTCCGATGGCCGAGGGTCGAGGACCGTTACGTAGATCAAGACAATACGAATCCGTAGACAGGCGACACGTCGAATTCGGACGTTCGACAGAGAAGTTACGGTTCACGGAAGTTCTAAGGTACTATTCACGACGACACGTTTTACGAGATGAAAATAGGAGTTTTGTCTTTTGTGGGCCCAACTACTTTTCAGCAACCAATGGATGAGTGACAAGTGTCACTCATCCACTGGCCACCATTCCTCCATTCATGCATCTTCCATCCATCTTCATCGATCATTTTTTCTTCATTCCCCACAAACCCGATCGAACACCCAAGCCCAATCCAACCATCCTTCCCCTTTTGACCAGGACTGAGAGACCATGAGGATGAGTGAGGACAAGCAGTGGTGGTGGCTGTCCGGGCAGTAACCGCCGTGGACGGCCGAGGTGCAAGGTGAGCCATTTTCTCGGTTATGTTCAAATTCCATTTGTTTTTGGATTGGGACGTTAGGGATGCTTTTGGATGTTTAGAAGATGATTAGGGAGTTGATAGGGAGGTTTTAGGAGGATTGGGAGGCTGGTTCACGGCGGAGGAGGCCGTGGAAACGGCGGGGGAAAACAGGACCGTAAGGTCCATTTCGAACCAAGGGTTTCAGATGGGTTTTTCTTAGGTTTAGGGATTGGGTTAGATAAGAAACTTGAAAATAGGAATTTAGGAATTGAAATGGAGGAAAACGGACGAGATTTGAGGGAGTAGGAACGCTGAACCAGTCACGCTGGTTCAGCACAGTAACCGGTCCAAAACTAGGAAAAAAACCGGTTTTCAGAGGTAGGTGATGATGAATAGTACTCAGGGCCTTCTAGGAGCGCGTGAGGGCGTGTGGGCCATAATTTGGGAAAGTGTTCAACATGTGAAATCTTCTATTCGATGTAACGAACATTTTGGGACTATTCTCGCGTCAATCGGACATTGAATCAATAGGTTTCGGGGTGTCGGAAGGTTTAGGATCGGTTTAAAAATAGTTAAAAGTTCGAGAAAATTACGGGGCTTTAATGGGGGGTTATTTAGGTAGTTAATAACCCTATATATTAATTTGGACAGGTTCGGGAATCCCAGAGGCGACGATTGACACGGGAGACGATTATGGCACGCGTATCGAGGCGCGACTTCGGACGGTCTGTGAGTGGACCTTTCTTTCGAATTCGATGCATGTATAAATGTTTTATAATTGTTTTAGAATATATTTTGTGATGCCTTGAGTGCATTTGGTTGTGGTAGCTTAGGATCGACATATTTGCACGTTTTTCGAGGTTTTCGGCTTTATGTCGTACCTTTGCGTACCATGTTTTCAACGAGGGTTTAATAAACGGATTTTGGATTTGGAAATATGAAATCGGGAATGAGGCCCATTTGATTTACAAAGTCTCAGACTTGGAGTCCATTTGATTTGACGAGGAATCGGACCTAGGGTCCATTTGAGCTATACGATCGGACCGAGGGTCCATTTGATTTACGATTCGGGTTTGAGGCCCAATTAATGGTACTATCGAGCTTGATGCCCCGTTAATTTATTATATCGGGCCTGAGACCCATTTAGTTGAGATTTCGGGCTTAAGGTCCCGTTGGTTGTGAAATCGGACATGAGGTCCTGTTGAGTAATGGTTTCGGGCCTAGGGCCCAGTTGATTGTAACATCGGGCTTGAGTCCCAGTTCGATTTGTGAAATGAGTATTCAGGAATGAGACCCAATTGAGCTGATGATTTAGGCCGAGGCCTGTGAAAGTGATTTGAATCGGATTCGAGGAATCCTATTGAGATGAATCGGGTATGAGACCCAATTGAGAAATGTGATTTGAGAAAGAAAGAAAAGAATATTTGAAAAAGTGAATGAACCCTCCAGTTGATTATATGGTCTCCTCCAGCGTCGACCTAGAGAGTCACGATCCATAGACCAGAGTGGGTATCCCCATAGGGATCCCGTTCCAGGAGTGGTGACTACTTATTATGATGTGGTCCCGGACCAGATTCCGGAGAGATGTGTGGACTAGATCTAGAGAGAGAGCTCGGACTAGATCCAGAGATTGAGCCTCCCAGATGGAGATTCCTGGGAGAAGACTCGGAGTGAGACCCCGATTAGTGCGCACACTAGATAGATATGATGATATCGTGACTATTTCGGGGATGTGTTCCCTAGGGGCTGTGTGCCCCGAGTTGGCATCTTCTCGGAAGAGCCGCAGATAGGTTATACGTATGTTGATACGTATGAGGTTTTATGGAAAAGTGATTTGAGGGCGGAGACCCTGTGTTTTATGACTTAGAAAGTGATTTGGGGCTGCGACCCCGTATACGAGATTTGAGGGCGGAGTCCCTATGTTTTATGATTAGAAAGTGATTTGGGGCAGAGACCCCGTATTCGATTTTTTAGAAATGATTTGGGGGCGGAGACCCCGTACTTGATGTGATTTGGGCTGAGTCCCTATTGATTTGACCTACGGGTTTTGAATTGTGATTTCGGGTCGGGGACCCAAATGGATTTATGGTTCATGACGGTTTATGGGAACCGGGCATGAACCCTTGAAAGGTTTTGTACATGTTTTACAAAGGATTTTATGAATGTTTTGCTAAATGGTTTTTTGAAGGCATGCATATGCTTTTATTGAAGGGCATAAATGTCTTTATGCGGAAATGTTTTAAATGAAATATTGTTTTGTCCACTCACGACTTTTAATGTTTTAATGCCCTTCAGGTTGATCGCGGATGCAAGCTGTAGCCGAGATGAGACATCACTCCCCTCCTCCTACGATATTGACACACTCTGACAGCCCCGGTGAGGGCTAGAGACGGAATTTTCCCTGGTCTGACACTTCGTGTCAGACGGGATCAGGCGGGTCCCACGTTAATCCCGGGGGATTTGGGACCGATCCTGACATATAATGGTAAGTCTCGACACATACGTTGAATACATAATACCATTAGGAAACCACTCAAGTGGTATGATTACCATTGACTATATAAGGTCGAAAGAGAATTTAGCAAATCAATTTCCATAAGCTTTGACAAGAGAGCATGTTTATAATCATTGAGGAAAATGAGGCTAAAGCCTATTTCTTAATAGCTTACATGATGGATACCCAATCTAATTGACTGGAGGTCTCAAGACTAGGTTCAAAAGTGATAAAAGAAAATTATGTATAACTAAGCAAGAGGATTGTGACGATATTCCTTTGCCCATTCCTATGATGAGATAATGTAACACTCCGGATATTCGAGAAAATGAAAAATGACCATTTTGCCTCTAAAAGTCAAAGCATAGACTTTTTGATCGGGTCATCTTCTAGAAACTTTGAGAAAACCATCATGAAGGTCTCGAGATTCTGAATCCGTAGACAGGCGACACGCTGAAATCGGAGGTCGTATGAATTTTATACAAGTCAAAAACATATTTTCCTATAATGGCATTTTGGTCTTTTTGCTTGAGTAGATATTTTTGGTTGTGACTCTTGTCCAGAAATTTCTGGACCTTTCTTCCCTGCATCCCACCGACTTGCACTTCATGTATATATATATATATATGTGTGTGTGTGTGTGTATGTGTGTGTGTGTGTGTGTGTGTGTGTGTGTGTGTGTGTGTGTGTGTGTGTGTGTGTGTGTGTGTGTGTGTGTGTGTGTGTGTGTGTGTGTGTGTGTGTGTGTGTGTGATACGGGAAATAAAAATAGAACAGAAGAGAAAAAGAGAGGTGTAGGTGGAAAAAATGAGAGAAAATAGTGAGTTTTGAGGGAGAGATCTAGGACAGGAAAAGAGGAAGGAGGGGAACCTCCATGGCTGAAAAGCTTAAAACCATTGGAAATCATAAATTTTTCCCTTGGTTGTGTGAAGAAGTTTTAGATTTTAGTTCCCGATGAGAAGGTGTTAGCTAGATTCCTAGGGACATTCTGGAATGAAAATAGCCCGATTTGGACGTGAGGAAGTGGAGAACATAAAACTCTATTTTTAGGCCGAGAGCTTCGAGCTTGAAACTATCATTTCAAGGTACGTTTTCTTCTTTTTAAGGCCATAGATCTCTTTCTAGGTTTGAAACAATGAAGTTTGACGTTTAGATCATCTGAATTGACCGAGAAATGAAAGAGAAATAGTCGGGTCTGAGTCGCGGGTTGCAAGCGACCTAGTTGCAGGAAACCGGGTCGAGCTCGAGGTTTAAGATGAACAGTATTGGTGCATGGCCACCACACGCAGAGAACAGAGGTCGCGTGTGAGGGCGCGTCCAGCCAATTTCGGGGAAGTGTCCAACGTGACTTTGTAGTAGTCTTCAATATGAATTTAATGGTATAATTTTTGAATTGTTTGGGTGTCGTTAAGGTATATTTATAAATTCCCAAAGATATATGTTTATAATTACTATGCTTATAAGCATTGTATTTTCATTAAAATTTCCAACTATTAAACAGGGTATTTATGTAATTACTATGGAGATAGAAAATCCTCAAGGTCATCCTTAGGAAGTTATAAAGATGAATTTAGTAAGAAATATGGAGATGCAATATGTTTATTGTGAATTAAACAAATATAAGAATAACTTAAGGTTAATTAATAATGACTTGTAACTGTGGCTTATAGTGAATTTAGAATATTTGAGAAATGTTCCTAGTGAGGGATTTGGCTAGAGATAAAGTAAGGCTTAAGAGAGAAAAATGATGGAAACAATGAAGGATTAGAATCATATAATTAAGGTGATGATTATATTTGTACATACAGTAAAATGTGGTTGATGAGATGATTATTACTCGTTTCATAATGTGTTATTAGAGTTAATATCTTACTTACGTAACATGTGGCCATGATCTAGAATACGGAATTTGAATATGTTAATCACATTGTGTGTAACCTTATTATTTATATTTTTAATCTTATATGTGGATAATTGAGGAAGTAAATAAGGATAATATTTTAATATTAAACAATGAGACCCCGAATAAGGTAAAATAAGTAATTCTCACCACTTGATGTGTAACGACCCGTCCCAAATTTACGGGATTATCGAGAATTAATCGATGATTAATAAAGGATTATCGGATGATCGGGGTAAAATGACGATTTTGCCCTTGAATTGGTGAAAATGTTGACTTTTGACCCGAGTAGTTAAATGCATGTGGACCAAAGTCCATTATGTAAATCGAGATGATACGAATCCGTAAACAGGAGGTACGTCAAAATCCGACATCGTACGAGAAATTTACGGGTCAAGGATCATTTTCCATTCTATTCACGGTTGCACGTTGTAACGATCCGTCCCGAATCTACGTGATTAACTAAGAATTTAGTGAGGATTAATCGAGATTAGTCGAGGGTTATCGAACAATCGGGGTAAAATGACGATTTTACCCTTGGAAAAGGTGAAAAAGTTTACTTTTGACCTGAAAATTCCAATGCACGAGGATCAAGGATCGTTAGGTAGATCGGGAAGATACGAGTTTGTAGACAGGTGGCACGTCAGAATTGGATATCGTACGAGAAAGTTATGGGCACAGAAGGTTCGATTCCATTTTATGGTTACAAGAGCTTCAATTGGTTGTCTTTTAGTAAGCCAAATATCAGATTTGGGGACCATAGGATGAGTGACACTTGTCAATCACCCTATGGCCCATTTATTTGGTGGATGAATCATCATCTTCTTCCTCTTTATTTCAAATCTGTGCCCACCCAAATTCCATCCATCTTCTTATTTTCACTTCTGGACCAGAGAGAGTGAGACTGAGTGAGGGAGTGAGTTGTAAGGACTGAGACACGGCGAGGGACGGTTGAGGACACGACAGCGGTAGCAGAAATCGCGTGAAATAAGGTAAGTTGTGGGATGCTTGGTTTTGGGTTTTGAACTTTGAGGTTTTGGATCGAAACTAAGGCCATGGTTGTGTTCTTTGAGCACCTACGAGCCTATATGTGCAAAAAGGAAGACTTTTGGATGTCGGAGGTGGCGAGAATACAAGTTCAAAGTTTGGCCAAAACTTTGAACGGCCATAACTTTAAAACTAGGTACTTTCTTCAATTTGTAGTTTAGATTCGGATTCATGGCGTTCAGTAGATGAATTTACATAGGTAGAACGTTGAATTTGGTTGAGAAATGAGTTGAGTTATCGAAGTTTGAAGTTTTGGAAAAAAATGGAGGTTTCGGCCACCGGTGACCGAAACCAAACAACGGCGGTGACGGGGACCCCGGTCATTTTCTTTGATGAGCCTGGACCGAGTTGACTAATGAGTTGACTCGTTGACCACCCGATTTGACCCATTGACCAGCGAGTTGACTCATTAACTTTGACCGAGTTGAGTCGTTAACTTTGACTTTGACCCGCGCGTGAGGGCACATGGGACTAGTGCCATTTGAAAGGTTTCAACAATCTGAATCCAATGGTGGTGGTTTCGGGACGATCGAAGTTCATTTGATAAGTCAAATGGGGGTTTTTCTCCTAGGGACACGTTCTCGGTTCTGGGACTTTTGGGGGTTTTATATATGGACTTATAGAGCTTGATAGTGACCTTTGGGTGTGATTTGGACAGACCCGGACGTCCCAGAGGTTTTGGATTAGCTTACGGCTAGTGGTTCGAGCGCACGACAGTACTGTGAGTGGACAGTTTTCTTTCATAACTCTGATTCATGCATATGTATATGTTTTTATTAGTTTTACGATATGATTTATCATGATTACGAATGTGAGTTCGGTTGTTGGATATATGTTGGACTTAAAGTGTTATTTGATTTGTGGTTGGTTTCAGTGCAAACTCTTTATGGGTTCTCGTTCTTGATTTTATCATGGTTTTGGGAAATCGAGATTTGGGCAGGGTGCCTTAGAGTTAACTGTTTTGGGCTGGTGACCATGGGATAACTGTTTTAAGTTTATTGTCATATACTATATTATGTCCTAGATTGGATTTCTATATACTGGATCTCTTGACCTCAGTCGATTGGATTGCCCTATTCCGAGTTGCACTCTTTGGGTTCCCAGAGACGAGCTCGGACGTAGTCAGAATTGGATTCCACTCGTATCGACGGGGTTGGACCCTGGAGTTCCCGTACTCTCCTACCGGTAGTGCACATTGGTTGCTAGTTGAGCTAGCCGCTGGTTGGACCAGCATGATGAGGTTTGATTTTGAGCTGGCGGGGCTAGTAATAACAGGTTTGGTATGTACTTGAGTTTACGATTTTTATAATGCTTATGTGTAAAGGTTTTCAAGTGGCTTAGAGCCAACGATTTCTGTGGCCTGTGAGCCTGGGGGCTTTATATATATATATATATATGGTTTTGGGGTTAGATCCCGAGGTTTTTATATTAGAACAGTGATTTTACTTGGAAGAAACGTTTTATTTGTTACGCATGCATGTTTCCTAAAATTGAGGGTTAAAAGAAATTTTTTGGAAAATGATTTCCATTACTTTACTTTCTGTCCACTCACACTTTGTTTTGGTTTTGGCACCCTTCAGGTTGGTTGCAGATGCGGGCTGCAGGGAGGCTGAGGCATCACGGTGAGTGCGTACTCTATTTCGTCTAGCCAGGTTGTGGTAGGATCCCTGGTTTCACACGTGGATAGGTCTTTTTGTTGTTACCGAGGGTAATTTGGTCCTTTTAGGAAGACATATCAAACAGGAGCACGACCTTCCCTGCTAATCCCAGGGGATTAGGGGGAACGACGTGTGAATTTGGTATCAGAGCACTAGGTTGCTCTCCGTGGGATCATGTACTTAGTGTAGATGATAGTTTTGTTATGGATGTGATGCCTCTACGACGACAACCCTGTCATCAGCCTGGAAGTGAGAGTTAGGATAGGAAAAGCAAGAGAAGTGTATGGGGAAAAGAGTTGGGATTTGTTATGTAAGGCATTGGATACTGTGTCTTAGCGGGGTTGGACCCGAGGGGGATCGATTTTCATCTGGACCTAACTACTGGAGGCCGTAGTGTTACTGGAGAATTTGTTTCCAGAGCGATGACTTTTCACAGTTAAGGCCGTTGGACGGTTCGGTGGGATTTGCTAGTGGGAGCAGCCGTGATCGTGGAGGACCCTAGTTTGAGGTTGGTTGAACCAGTTACTAGGAGAGTGGGGATTGTGGTTGAACCAGTTACACGAGCTTCAATTGGTTGTCTTTTAGTGGGCCAAATATCAGATTTGGGGACCATAGGATGAGTGACACTTGTCACTCACCCTATGGCCCATTTATTTGTTGCATGAACCATCATCTTCTTCCTCTTTATTTCAAACCCGTGCCCACCCAAATTCCATCCATCTTCTTGTTTTCACTTTTGGACCAGAGAGAGTGAGACTGAGTGAGGCAGTGAGTTGGAAGGGCTGAGAGACAGCCAGGGACATCGTAGGACACGGCGGCGGTAGCTGGAATCGGGTGAAACAAGGTAAGTCGTGGGGTGCTTGGTTTTGGGTTTTGAATTTTGAGGTTTTGGATCGAAACTAAGCCCATGGTTGTGTTGTTTCAGCTCATACGAGCCTATAGTTGAAAAAAAGGAAGAGTTTTGGACGTCGGAGGTGACCAGAATACAAGTTCAAAGTTTGGTCAAAACTGTTAACGACCATAACTTTAAAACCAGGTACTTTCTTCAATTTATGGGTTTAGATCCGGATTCCTGGCTTTGAGTAGATGAATTTACATTGACAGGACCCACCCTGATTATCGCCTCGATAATCGGGAAGCATCCTGCTCCCGTCTGACAATCGAACCCAAAAGACCAGAAAAACCAAATAAAATTACATCACACCTGTAACACCCCGGAAATTCGAGGATTCCCATATTGTAATTTAATGTGTGATTTGACGATTTTACCCTTGTGAATTGTATGGTCAATTGATGACTTTTTGATTGGTGAACTAAATGAACTTTGACCTATGACCGTGACGTAGTTCGGGACGTCACGAGTTCATAGACAGGTGGCACGTCCATTTCGGACGATCAGGGAAAAAGTTATGACTATCGGAAGTTCAGGGGCATTACCGTAATTTGGACTCTCGGGGGAAAATGTTGACTTTTCTTTTGACAACTAATTTTCAGTTGACTCAAGGACCGTTGGGTAGGCCTCGACGTCCTGAGTCCGTAGACAGGCGGCACGCCGAAATTGGACTTCGTACGAGGAAGTTATGGTCAGAAACGTGAATTCGGGAAGTTCGTGTCTCAGTTTTCGTGTCGAATATTAAATTCAGGAAATCTGATTGGAGGACACCTGGTGAGTGACAAGTGTCACTCACCCATTGGCTAGATTGGATCAGATCCACTATTGGATTAATTAACATTTAAATCAGCTTTAAATTCCAGCCCTTGGATTGAAAACCCCTGATCTAATCTGAGCCCTTGATCTAATCATGGAGATCAAATCTGGGCCGTCCGTTTCCTTCCCTCCATTTCTTTATATTTCCTACCCGAATCGCACACTCTGTCCATTTCGATCAAGCATCCCAGCTAATCACCCACTCACTGTGTCTGCGTGTTGGGGGACTCCCTGGTGAGGCTGAACGGCGGCAGTGATCACGGCGGAGGACGGCGGCGAGGAAGGAAGCAGGGGAAACCGTGACGGTTTTCAAACCCAGATTTTGGTAAATCCATTTCCCACGTTTAGTTTTGTTTTTGATGGATCCTAATCGACTCTAGGGACTGCCAGGAACCTTCTGCGATTGAACTCGTGGCTGGAGGTGCTCAGGACGGTGACACAACTGCGACGGGAGGCCGGTTCTGTTCTTCGAGGTAGGCCCTCGATCCTGTCTGTTTTTCTCGATTTTGATTCCATAGAACCCTTTCTGGGATTGAGACGAGCACCTAGGAACAAACTAGGACTGAAATGGTTGAGAAATGAAGAAATGGCAACCGGGTCATGATCGCGGGTCTGATCGACCCGAGTTGCAGGTATTCGGGTCAACCCGTCTGAGGACAGCGGTGATGACGTGGCACCCTGTCAGTCTGTCAGGTGACGTGGACCAACCGTGAGCCGACACGTGTCACATGTCAGTGCACAGTCAGCACTGACATGTCAGTGACGTGGACCAGTCAGGACTGCCACGTGTCACTGACATGTCAGTGACGTGGACCAGTCAGGGACTGCCACGTGTCACTGACATGTCAGTGACGTGGACCAGTGCCGTGCTGACACGTGGCACATGTCAGATCTGACACGTGGCCTGACAGATCAGCGAGGTGGACCAATCGGATGTTGACACGTGGCACCTGTCAGAGTCTGACACGTCAGACCTGACAGCTGTCAGATGACGTCAGCATGACGTCATGCTGACGTCAGCAGTGACGTCAGCGATGACGTCAGCAGGACTGTTCCAGCGTTGACCGGCGCGTGGGGGCGCGTGTGAACAGTGTTTCTGGTGGGACCACCACCATCCTTTAGGTTTCGACCATCCGGATCTAATGGCGGTGGTTTCGGGTCGATCGGAGATTATTAAGTTGGTCAAATTAAGGTTTATTTCCTTGGGAAGCGCGTTCGGGCGGCTTTCCCGGGCCGGTTTCGGCCTAGGCTTTCATGGTTGAATGTTAGGGGTTTGTATTGACCTTTACGAATACTTTGGACTTGACAGGGATTGTACAATTGTACCAGGACGAGGGTATACGTTCGGTTTCTAGCAGGATTGTACTGTGAGTGGACCATTTTCTTAAACCCTTGCGTGCATAAATGTTTTCTGGTTATTTATACTTATTCACATGCTAAAACAATAATGGTTTTGAGGATATGGAAAATATGGTTATGGCATGTTTCACGGTATTTGGGCTTGAGACCCGTCTGGTGAAACTTAATGATTGGTTCGGATTTTATCTATGTATATATATGCCTTGCATGTGGATATCAATAAAATGCATTTGTTACTGCACTGTATAGATCCTTCCATATTATATTGTCTCCTCCAGCGAGGTACCCCGGAGAGGTCACGGGCGTCTAGTACGTCCAGCGTCTATGACGCTAAGCATCAGGTGATGCTGTACCCGAACGGGGTTCGGAGATTTAACTCGGAAAATTGAGACCCGAGTGGCACGCGTAGCCTTGTGATTGTGACCTTATTGGACGTCAGGGACGTCAGACATCAGGGATGTCGGGATTGGAGTGTATAGTGCAGCAACTAAAATTATACTTATGGTTTTATTATATGCCTTATGGTTCATATTATATGGTTTATGATTTTGAATTATGATGCACGCATGTTTGGAAAACGGAGGGGTAAATTATATGTTTTACTTATCAAACGATTTCATAAACTTGAGTTTCGGTCCACTCACCCTTAAGGTTTTGATAACCCCTCCAGGTCGGGAAACTGAGGTAGAGGAGGAACCAGAGGCTGAGGCATAGATCTACTTCTGCGTACCTGAACCCCTGCTGGGCGGTGTACCCGCAGGTTTACTTTAGAGTCGTGCTCGCAAATTTGTAATTTTGGATTTCATCCCCTGTCTGACATTCGTTTAATTCGGATTTGATGTATGACTTTAATTTGGTTATTTATGCATTTAAATGTTTTGAGGTTAAAATTGGTATGAATTATTGGGTGTCAGACGGGAGCAGGGCACGTCCCCTTGTGGTCCCTGTGGGATCGGGGCGGGTCCTGTCAACACCCATTGTCAAACCAGGGAGATTAAACAGTACAACCCACTGGACATCGAGTCCATAGTTTCACAGAGCATAATTTACAAAACAAGATAAAGGTCAAATCCTACTCCATGAACTAAACTACACCGCAGCGGAAAACCTTATGCCTATGCCTCTGCCTCGGCGTTAGCCCCCGAACTTGTACCACGACCTGGAGGGTATTTAAAACAGCAAAGTGTGAGTGAACTAAAACAAAAGTTTCCAGAAAACAGTTTAATGAAATCGAGGTTCACCCTCCAGTTTTATAACACGCATGCATAACTAGATATTCGAAAACCGCATACTAAACATTTGAAATCCCTTTTTCCGAAATCATATGGAAAACGTTAAGGTAAACAGCCATAAAATCATGGAAAATAATATAATATTGCCAAAATCCAGAAATCGTCATATCGAAACGTCAATCTTACCAAATCATGTAAAACTGAATCAATAATCACAATCAAGCCGTTGGATCCATCCGAGTCTTTAAACTCACATATCAGGCCTTCCCCGGATATCAACGAGTCTTTAAACTCAAAACATAATTAATAGGCCTCGGGGGTATCACAATAACCTAGTCTTTAAACTCACAAGTCTTTAAACTTAATCCGGGTCTTTAAACCCAATTCAGGCCCGCCCCCGTCATTAATTAACCGAGTCTTTAAACCCAAAACCGGATCCAACAATCATACCGGGTTTTTAAACCCAAAATCACGTGGAAAAATTATAACAAACCAGGATCCATCGGGATCCATTTTCCAAAACCATTCCAAAATCACATTTCGTCATAAAAGGACTTATGTCCGGATTTCACATGCGAATCCCAAACTTACTTTACAAACATACTCAAATCATCATTAAAACGTGACATGCATAATTCATAATAATCACTTCATCAAACCCGCATACATGCATGGGAGAAAACGTAATCTCGAAATACGTAAAACATGATAATCTCCTCGAAAAATGTGCATTCATGTAAAACCGAAATATCGTAATCATCAATATAAAATCATATATGAAAACATAAGATAATGAATAGAAACAGTCATGCATGCTCGGTTAGAAATCAAAAGTCCATTCACGGATTTCGGACGCGTCAATCGCGCCCCGTGCGCTCCTCGGTAGCTTCGGGAATGTTTACAATAAGGGTTACAAACATCCCCAAAAAGCTCGTATTAATTTCCCTAATTTTTTGGGATTTTTCGACGTAATTTATCTTAAGGCCCTAAACTTCCGAATCCTCAAAACTATCCAGAACGACATCCGATCGACTCGAACTTTAAATAAAAAATGTTCAATAAATTGAAAGGATCAAATCTCAAGTTGAGCGTGATCGAAAATGAGGTCACATGTGCCGTCACGCGCCGCCCAAAGTGGCTGCGCGTGAAAGCCACGCGCTGCTACAGTGACTGCTACAGTGTCACCACCTTCACCCGACTGGCCTGTTAAACGGGTCATCAACCCGTGACTCGACCCTGCCAATTACCCCTCAATTCTCACTCAAAACCTTCCCTTCTTCCACCTAATCATTCCCTATCGTTTTAATTTAGGATCCCATTCTTTAATTATCCTCAATAGGCCCTAAATCGATCAATTAAAACTTGAACAATCGAACGGGTTGACTTCTGAAACTCCCTCAAATCGACTTGGTTTTCTAATTAATTGACACTGAAGCTTCATACGACCAAAACAAACATTAAACCGCAACCAATTTCACAAACCTTTACCTGTAGGTAGTCGTCCTCAACCTTGATATTTTCCAGAAACTGGAACTCCCGTTCTAGGCCAAACCGTCCTCCACTTCCCTCAATTTTTGTATGGTTGAGTTCGTAATGAGCCCAGAAGGCTAATTTCAATCTCTGTTTAGCTCCACTCCCCTCACAAATTAATCTTCTAATTTTCCCTCCAATTCTAGTTTTTCCTTTCCCGTCTGTTTTCTCTCTACCTCTCAGCCCTCACTTGTTCAAAATGAACCTCAGCAACTCTCAAGACTCTGATAACTGAACCGTACGGAAAACAACCCGTGGGAATCTCACTCAGAGTCACTGAGACTCTGTTTCCCGCAAAGCAGACCCAAACCAATTTTTAAAAGCTTGCCCGTGCACTGGTTCACTGTCCCAACATGTTTCCATTAACTCAGAATTGTTAAACAATTCATGGAACAGAGATCAGGTTTAAACAAATCAATTGAATAGGTCACTCACGGCATGGGCACTCAGTCTCTGTTTTCACGGTATTCAAACAGTACCCCTGCAAAAATTACCATTTGCCCTTCTGTTCAAAAATTACCAAAATGCCCCTCCTCATCCGTGACCCACAACTCAACCGTCCGATGTCCGTTTTCAGCGTGCCGCCCGTCTACGGACTCAGGGCATCGAGACCTACCTAACGGTTCTCGAATTGTGTGAAAATCAGTTGTCAATCGAAAAGTCAACATTTTTTCCTCTTTCGTCCAAATTACGGAAGTGCCCTTGATCTTTCGAATGTCATAACTTTTTCCCTGATCGTCGGAATTGGACGTGCCGCCTGCCTATGGACTCGTGACATCCCGAACTACGTCACGATCATCGGTCAACGTCCGTTTGACCTACCAATCAAAAAGTCAACAAATTAACCATACTATTCACAAGGGTAAAAACGTCATTTCATTCATTATTTTGTAAAATTTCATTCTCCGAATTTCCGGGGCTTTACATACATAGTTAGAACATTGAATTTAGTTGAGAAATGAGTGAATTATCAAAGTTTGAAATTTTGGGAAAAAATGGAGGTTTCGACCACCAGCGACCAAAACCAGATGGCGGCAGCCACGGGGGTGCTGGTTATCTTCTCCAGCGCGCTTGGACCGAGTTGACTAGTTGTCCGGCAAGTTGACTCATTGATTTTGAACAAGTTGACTCGTTGACTTTGACTTTGACCCCCACGTGTGACAGGACCCACCCCTAATCCACCGGTATTAAGGGCTTATTCCTGCTCCCGTCTAACTTACGCATGACACGAAGGTTAAACCGACGTCCAACCTCCATGTGACACGTAAGTTGGACAAGGGAATCTCAAGTTGACCGTCCTACACGTTAGTGACCAGGGATTCTCTCTCGACCAACAGTCTGTACCGCAACAACCTGGAGTGTATCGAAAACATAAAACGACTGTGAGTGAACAAAAAAATAAATAATAAGTTCAGAAAAAAGTTATCAAAAAAACAATTACATTTATACCCTCCATGTAAAAACCAATGCATGCATATCAATACATGTTATGAAACCATTCATATCAAAACCATCCAAGAAAACCATTTGAAAACCCGAATCAAATCTATTATTCAAATCCAGGCCTCAGCCTCAAATCACAAATTAGTCTCCAATACGGGAACTCAGTCCCAAAACTCGTCAAACTCAATTCATCCGGGCCACTGCCCAAAACATTTGAAAACCAGTGAAAAATATCAATCATACAAGTTTACTGGATCTCAAGTGCGCCCGAGTCTTTAAACTCAAAAACATGCGCAATAACCAGGCCTTCCCGGGATATCAACAAGTCTTTAAACTAAAAACACAATCACAGGCCTCGGGGGGTATATCCGAGTCTTTAAACTCAAAACCATATACCGAGTCTTTGAACTCAAACCATATCAATCCAGCCCCCCCCCCCCCCCCCCCCCCCCCCGGGTCAATCAATCCGAGTCTTTAAACTCAAAACCAGATCGAGCGAGGTTTTTCTCTTTTTCCGGGTCTTTAAACCCAAAACCATTTTTCAAGCATAAGAAAACCACAGAAAATAATGATGCCGTAAGCTAGCATCTGGAACCATCGTCTCGAACCCAAATCCAGACTTCCTTTCCAAATCTCGAAAACCAAATCCGAAATCTCATTTCCAAAATCCAATTTCAAAACCTAAATCTCGTATATCGAATCTCAGAAACAGGGCTTTAAGCCCGAAATCCATTTCAAATCCTTGAAATCAAACCATATTTCAAATCCCAGAATCAAACCATTAAAACCATGATGAAATCACAAAATCGTTCGAAATCTCGTAAAACGTGAAATTCCCTAAATACCTCGAAAAACGTGCAAAAAACTGTAAAACATCAAGATCATAAATCAAATCATAGAATCACGTATAGAAAACATATAAAAATATATATGCATGCATCAAGAGTTATAAAGCAAAGTCCACTCACAGACCATTAGTGTCGTCGCCTCGATACTCGCGCACCTATGCCATTCCAGGCCAATCCACTACCACCGGCTTTCCCGAACCTGTCCAAATCCCATAATAAGGTTACTAACTACTTCATAAAGCTTATACTAAAGCCCCGTAATTTTGATGAATTTTTAACTATTTTTAACCAAGGCCTAAAACATTCGGACATCCCGAAACATATCGAGACGATGTCCGATCGACTATGAACGCGTCCAAAAAGTTAACAAATTGCCCCTATTTAACCATATTACCAAAGTATCCTCAAACTTTCGAACGTCATAACTTTTTCCTCGATTGTCGGAATCGGACGTGCCACCTGTCTATGAACTCGTGACATCCTGAACTACGTCACGGTCATCGATCAAAGTCCATTTGACTGGCCGAACGAAAAGTCAACATTTTTGCCCATTCTAGGGACAAAATTGTCATTTCGCACCGTCCGTCCGAAATTATCCAACTAATCACCGATTAACTTCACTAATCCGTCATTAATCACTAATCTAATCCTGATTTCCAGAACGGGTCGTTACAACGTGGGGGTACGTGGGCACGGATTTTGGGGTGGGACCAATTCCATTTGAAAGGTTTTGACGATCTGAATTCAATGGTGGTGGTTTCGGGACGATCGGAGTTCGTTTGATAGGTCAAATGAGGGTTTTTTCTCCTCGGGAAGCATGTTCGGGATACGTTCCCGGTTCCGAGACTTTTGGGGCTTTTATATATGAACTTATAGAGCTCGATAGTGACTTTTAGGTGTGATTTGGACAGGCTTGGACGTCGTGAAGGCTTTGGATTAGCTTACGGCTCGTGTTTCGAGCCCGCGGCAGTACTGTGAATGGACAGTTTTTTTTCATAACTCTTATGCATGCATATGTATATGTGTTTATCAGTTTTACAATATGATTTAGCATGATTAAGATTATGAGTTCGGTTGTTGGATCTATATTAGCCTTAAAGTGTTATGATTATATGTCAGGATTTGATTTGTGATTGGTTTCAGTGCAAACTCTTTATGGGTTCTAGTTCTTGATTTTATCGTGGTTTTGGGAAACTGGGATTTGGGCAGGGTGCCTCAAAGTTAACTGTTTTGGGCTGGTTCCCATGGGATAACTGTTTTAAGTTTCTTGTCATATACTATATTATATTCTGGATTGAATTTCTATATGTTGGATTGTTTGACCTCAGGCGATTGGATCGCCCTATCCGGAGTTGGACTCAGGGGGTTCCCAGAGACGAACTCGGATGTAGTCAGAGTTGGACTCCACACGTATCGACGGGGTTGAACCCTGGAGTTCCCATACTCTCCTACCAATAGTGCACATGGGATGCTAGTTGTACTAATAGCTGGTTGGACCAGCATGATGAGGTTTGATTTTGAGCTGGCTGGGCCAACAATAACAGGTCTGGTATGTACTTGAGTTTACGGTTTTTATAATGCTTATGTGTAAAGGTTTTCAAGTGGCTTAGAGCCAACGATTTTTGTGGCTTATGAGTCTGGGGGCTTTTTATTTGTATATGGTTTTGGGGTTAGATCCCTGATAACACCCAAACTACGCATTAAATTAAACACGTAATTTGAGTATGATGCAAATTAAACCCTTTTTGTGTAGTTATAGTACTGTTAAATAAGGATCGATCTTAATCGGGGAAATTAGGGAATATTAATAATATGTTAGTTAAATAGATAAATGAATAATCAAAGAATAATGAATTGAAGAATTAAATAATTAAATAATCAAATAATTAAATAATCAAATAATTAAATAATTAAATAATTAAATAACAAAAAATTAAAGAATTAAAGAATAAAAAAATAGAAAAATGAAAGAATTAATGAATAAGAGAATCAATAAATTAATGAAATAAAGAATAAAAGAATAAAGATGGGGGGTTTTTAAGTATTTGTGATCATACAAAACAAGTAAAGACATAAATAAACTAATTCTATTCCTATTTTAACCTATATACAAGTGAAAACACAAATTCTACCAACACTCTAACAATTGCAAAATTGAACATATTACAAAATTCTACTTTCACCATCTCACTCAAGCATACATTTTTTTAATATTATAAATACATTGAACAGCGGTCATAAACACTTATAAAATGATCAACCTAATGTTTATGATTTGAATGTGTGTCAAACATTTAAATCTCTTCAATTTTCTACTAAGTGCACCGAACAGCGGTCATAAACACTTAGCATAAATTGAAGCTTAAGCACTCAAATGTATGAAGTAAATGAAGTTCGAAAAGTAGAACACATTATAATGATATTCTTGTCTACAAAAGTTAGAAAGAAAATACCCACAAAAATATTGAATTAAAGAAAATAAAACTGAAACAACAATGAGAGTTTAAGCAAGGAAAATAACAAGTTACACTTTCGAAATCCAAGAAAGCTTGTGATTCCGAAAATGGATGAAAAAAATGAAATGTTTTTCATAAAATTTTCTGACAGCAGAAGAAACCTTATGAAGATGGAGGAATAAACACGAGAATGCGAACTTAAACTCTAGAATTGTAACGGAAATACTATTCTTGATATTTCTAAAGGAAGAATACAATTTGTGTTTTGGAGCTCTCTCTCAAAACAAAGTCCCCTCAACAAGTGAAATGCACCCCTATTTATAGGGAGAAAAAGTTACTAAAAATTAAAATAAAGTAAATAAAAATTACAATAAAAAAGAAATAAAAAAAGAAATGATGAATAATGATGAACCATGATGATTAATGATGATTTTAGGGATGGTTTAGGGCTGATTTTGTGCTGGAAAAAGGCAGAAAATGCAGAAAATGGGAGCAAGTTTGATGCAGGGCATGGCTCGGCAGGCTGTGGCTGAAAAACAGGTCATGATTTCGGCATGGGCACACTGACAGGGCAGTTGAAGAGTTGGTGGCAGGCTGCAGGGCTGGCGCAGGTGAGAGCAGCGCACGCCTACTGACAAGGGCGTCTGTTTTCGAGACACGCGCGCCGAACGAGAGGTATGCGACTCGGCAGGCGCTCCGACCGTCTTGGCAGGCTTGCGAGCGATTTGGGCCGGCGGATTGTTGGGCTAGGGCTGCAGAATATGGAGTGAAACGGGCTGGGTTTGCTTGGCTGGGCTTGATGCTAGGTCGTGCGGGCTGGACTTCTTGCGAGGCTTGGAATGAATTTTGGGCTGCACAAAAGAAAAAAAAAGGGCTGGATTTTATTTATTAATTTGGGCCTGCAAATGAAAAAAATAAATTAATTAATTCATATAATTCAACCGAATTTCGTCCATAATTTATTTATTATAATTCCGATTGGGACGATTCTTTCGCCAAAACGCTCCAAATTACAAGTTTTATTTATTTAAACAAAAATATCACAAAATAAATTATTTTATCTAATTATTTATTATTTTAATATTAAAAGTCAAGTATAAAGGGTATAAAATAATATACAATAATGCTTATTCGAGGACCTATCAAATACCCCCACACTTAAACTTTGCTAGTTCCTAGCAAATACTAAAATTAAACTTCGAATTCAAAACAAGTAAACATTTAACCATTTGTCTCAATATTTCGTTATTATCATGGCATCATAGATTTTCACTTAAAGTATTAAAGTATTTAAACATATGGAATTCAAGAGTTAATACATTGTAACAAAATGTTTTAACAAGTGAGATAATTAGTAAATACGGTGAAATGGATATCAACATGAATAAAACAAGTATGAATCAACTCAAAAGGATATGCACTCATAAATTCACTCAATTTTGTAAAGGTTTGTATTTGCACGCAAAGTATGTGAAAAAAAAATACTCACATAATAGAAATGAAGTACTTTTGAAAAATATCAAACAAGCACCTCAAAATAAAAACAAAAACATACTTGCAGAAATGAATTAAGACCATAAGCTTACTCAAGTGATTGACCCCACTAATCAAAATTTACCATCTTAAGGATCATAAGGTCTTTATGAAGGTTGTAATGGGGCTATGTTTAGAGGCAAGGAATATATAGGACAAGTGGTGCTCAAATTCGTTCCAAGACTCAAAAGACTCCTAAAACGTATCATAACTTCCCAACCTTAGTGCAATGATGTCAGTAATTCATCCCTTCGAATATAGGCCTAATTTCATCATGTTGGGCCTCGAATTCATTTTTTGTGTTGGATTTACTAATATAAAGGACTTAACTCTAACATTACATAATCAAACTTTATTACCTTGATAGAAACTCAATATTTTTTTTTCTTTTCCTTTTTTTTTCATTTTCATTTATATATATATATATATATTCATATATCAAGGTAATAACATGTGTCAATAATACAACAAAGTTTGAGTAAGTAAATCCATATACATAAAAGTCTTCAAAACATCATCAATTTCTCTTCACACAATCTTTATGTCTTCAACAGAGTCATTGGAACAAGGGTGAAAAATGTCTATACTAAGCTCAAGTGTTTAGATAATCATGGTGATGAAAGAAAGACTTAATGTGGGCTCAAATGGGTTAAAACTAAGGGGGTCTCAACTTGTACCCACAAAATAGGGAACATGGATATTTGAATTTATGGTGTTAACCCTAATGCCTTAATCATATCCAAAATCAGAGAGTTTAATGACTTAAAAGCTTTGAAAATCACATATAATAAGTTCTAGTACTCTAGAGTTCATTAAGATCTATTGCAAGCAGTTATGAGGCATATGTATATCAATTTAAACAAAGAACTTATGAATCACTCATCATAGATGTATATATAGTTCTAAAGCTCACATAAGGTTCAAATGATTCATATTTATCTTAACATACTTTGTTATGTACCAATTTACATGCATTATCTTAAAAGTTATAATATTTTATCACAAAGTATTAACAAACGAATTCCAGTTATAGTGATCATCTTTATATCCATAACAACTTATTCCCTTCATTATTATCATTGACATGTTAAGGGGCAACTTAAGACTCGATAAAAAACGAAAAGACTCAAGAAAGTCGAAATATTATATTTTTATTTATTAATTTTTTTTATTAAAAACAATTTTATTGCACAATTAAAATTGGAAACCACTCCCCCACACTTAAACTCTACATTGTCCTCAATGTAAGAAAGTAGAAGTGAAATGAACATGGACTCTAAGTAAGGAAGAGGATTTACGAAAATAAATTAAGAAAACACTAAAGAAACAAAATAAAAGAGAGTGAAAGGATTAAAGAGAGCAAATATGCAGTGATGACTCCTTCACGACTCGGGAATACATTGGGTTGCCTCCCAACAAGCGCTTGAAGTTTAATGTCCGGTCAGCCTAGACGAAGTGCTGGAATCAATTCATATGAAGCACCTTCGCTATTTCCACATCGTGCTCTCCAAATGCCTCGATGTACGGCTTTAATCTGTGGCCATTAACTTTGAACTCCTTCCCTTTCAATGCTTTTGATCTGTATGGCTCCATGGGCAAACATATTAGTAGCAACAAAAGGACCTACCCATCTAGAACATAACTTACCAGGAAAGAGTCTAAGCCAGGAATTGAATAGCAAAACTTTCTGTCCAATGGCAAACGTTTTACTCTTGATCTGCTTGTCATGAAATGCCTTAGTCTTCTCCTTGTAGATCAGAGTGTTTTCGAATGCATCATTTCTGATTTCCTCTAGCTCACTCAGTTAGAGCTTTCGATACAAACCGGCGTCATCTAGCTTGATGTTGAAAGTCTTGACAGCCCACCATGCTTTGTGCTCCAGTTCCACCGGAAGGTGGCATGCTTTTTCATAGACCAACCTATAGGGTGACATCCCTATAGGAGTTTTGTAGGCCGTCCTGTAGGCCCAAAGTGCATCATCCAATCGCTGGCTCCAATCCTTGCGACTAGGGCCCACGGTTCTATCTAACATCTTCTTGATTTCCCTATTGGTGACTTCGGCCATTCCACTCGTTTGAGGATGATAAGGTGTAGAGACTATGTGAGTGACATCGTATCGTTTCAGTGAGGCTTCAATGGTCTTGTTGCAGAAGCGACTTCCACCATCACTTATCAGGACCCGAGGGATCCCAAACCTGGAAAGAATGTTAGTTCTGAGGAAATCTGCAACAGTTTTAGAGTCATTAGTCCTGGTGGCTTTAGCTTCCACCCATTTCGAGACATAATCAACAACAAGTAAGATATAGAGATAGCCATTAGATTGAGGAAATGGAACCATAAAATCATTACCCCAAACGTCAAATATTTCAACAGTTAAAACATAATGTTGTGGCATTTCATCCCTTTGTCCTATGTTTCCTGATCTCTGACATTTATCACAGGCTAAACAGAATGAATGTGCATCTTTAAAAAGTGTGGGCCAATATAGTCCAGATTCAAAAATTTTGAGTGCAGTTTTTCTAGATCCAAAGTGGCCTCCACAAGCATGGTTATGGCAAAACTCTAGGACTGACCTATGTTCAATATCAGGGACACATCTCCTAATCAATAAATCTGCACAGTGTTTCCATAAATAAGGTTCATCCCACACATAGTACCTAGTATTCTTCTTGAGTTTATCTTTTTGTGCACGAGTGAGAGTGGAAGGTAACTGCTTGGTGACTAAGTAATTTACGATATCAGCATACCAAGGAGTACTTACCTGAATTCTGAAGAGTTGTTCATCCGGAAACATCTCCTGAATCGCCACGGGATCTCGTTCAAGTGATATTCGACTCAAATGGTCTGCCACCACGTTTTCTACACTTTTCTTGTCTTTAATCTCGATGTCAAACTCTTGAAGAAGAAGAATCCATCGGATTAGCCTTGGTTTCGCTTCCTTCTTGGCTAGGAGATACTTCAGTGCTGCATGATTAGTGTAAATAACGACTTTAGTTCGAAGTAAATAAGAGCGAAATTTATCTAAAGCAAACACAACAGCAAGCAACTCCTTCTCGGTAGTGGTGTAGTTCATTTGGGCATCATTCAAAGTTCTGGATGCATAGTAGATGGAGTAGGGTTTCTTGTCCCACCTTTGTCCGAGTACAGCACCAACTGCATAATCAGAGGCATCGCATATTAGTTCAAAGGGTAAGGACCAATCCGGGGCACAAAGAATGGGTACAGTGGTTAAAATATTTTTAAGCTTCTCAAAAGCTTCTTGACAGTCTGCATCAAAGACGAAGGGTGCCTTCTTCTGAAGCAATCGGCACAAGGGCCTTGCAATGTGGGAGAAGTCTTTGATAAATCTTCTGTAGAAACCTGCGTGACCAAGAAATGAACGGATCTCTCTCACCGAAGTGGGAGAGGGTAAGTGGCGCACAATATCAACTTTAGATTTATCAACTTCAATTCCTCTTTCAGAGATAATATGGTCTAAGACTATCCCTTGTCTAACCATGAAATGACATTTATCCCAGTTAAGTACTAGATTACTTCTGACACACCTTTGTAAGATAAGTTCTAAGTGTTCTAAGCATGCATCAAATGTAACGCCCCGGAAATTTGAAGAATATAATATTGTAAAATAATAAATGAAATGACATTTTTACCCCTATGAATAGTATGGTTAATTTGTTGAATTTTTGATTGGTAGGTCAAACGGACATTGACCGGTGACCGTGACGTAGTTCGAGACGTCACGAGTCCATAGACAGGTGGCACGTCCAATTCCGATGATCAGGGAAAAAGTTATGACATTCGAAAGTCCAAGGACATTTTCATAATTTAGGCGAAAAGGGGGAAAATGTTGACTTTTTGTTTGACAACTGATTTCCACAGAATTCGAGGACCGTTAGGTAGGTCTCAATGCCCTGAGTTCGTAGACAGGTGGCACGCTGAAAACGGACATCGGACGGTTGAGTTACGGGTCTCGGAAGAGGAGGGGCATTTTGGTAATTTTGTGCAGAAGGGCAAAATAGTAATTTTACCTAGGGTACTGTTTGAAAAACGTGAAAACAGGGGCTGAGCACCCATGCCGTGAGTGTTCTGAATCCAGAAATTGTTTAATTCTGTTAGTGCTGGACAAGGAATTGTTTATGGAGTTTGAGGTAATGGGAGCACCTGGGTGTGGGCTGAAACAGAACTCAGGCACGGGAGGAGTTTAAAATTCATGTTGGGTCTGTTTTGCGAGAAACAGAGTCTCAGTGGGTCTGAGTGAGATTCCCACGGGTTGCCGTCTGCACAGTTCGATTAACAAAGTGTTGAGAGTTGCTGAGGTTCATTTGGAACAAGAGAGGGCTGAGAGCTAGAGAGAAAAACAGACGGGAAGGAAAAACCAGAAATTGGAGGGAAATTCAATTTTTAATTTGGGAGTAGAGTAGGACGAAACGAAGGGTTGGTTTAGTATTCTGGGATCATTTGGAACTCAACCACATCGATTTCGAAGGGAATTGATCATCGATTGGCCAAGAACAGAAGCCCCGGGTTCTGGAAATTTTCGAGCTTGAAGACGACTACTTCCAGGTACCATTTCATGAAATTGGTTAGGTTCTAGTGTTCGTTTAGGTCCCCTAAAGCTCCTATCTAAGTTAATTTGGGAATAGAACTGAGTTGGGTGAGTTTCAGACGTCGACCCGTTCAACTGTTCAAGTTTGAATTAATCGATTTAGGGAAAATTGAAGCTAATTAAGGAATGGGATCTTAAATTAAAATGATAAGGAATAATTAGGTGGAAGAAGGGAAGGTTTCGAGCGTGAATTGAGGGGTAATTGGCCGGGTTGAGTCGCGGGTTGAGGACCTGTTTAACAGGCCAGTCGGGTGAAGATGGTGACACTGTAGCAGTCACTGTAGCAGGCGCGTGGCTTTCACGCGCAGCCACTTTGGATTGCGTGTGATGGCGCTTGAGACCTTGTTTCCGATCACGGTTAACTTGAGATTTTATCCTTTCAATTTATTAAACATTTTTTATTTAAAGTTCGAGTCAATCGGGTGTCGTTCGGGATAGTTTTGAGGGTTCGGAAGTTTAGGGCCTTAAGCTAATTCACATCGAAAAATCCCGAAAAATTAAGGAAATTAATACGAGTTTTTTGGGGATGTTTGTAACCCTTATTGTACTCTTTGACAAGCCCGAACATTCCCGAGGCTACCGAGGAGCGCACGGGGCGCGATTGACGCGTCCGAAAACCTTGAGTGGACTTTTGATTTCTAACCGAGCATGCATAACTGTTTTTATCCACTTATCTTATGTTTTCATATATGATTTTATAGTGATGATTATGATATTTTGGTTTTACATGAATGCACGTTTTCGAGGAGATTATCATGTTTTTACGTATTTCGAAGTTACGTTTTTCCCCTGTGCATGGATGATGGTTTGATAAAGAGATTTGAGATGATTATGCATGTCACGTTTTAATGATGATTTGATCATGATTTGTGAGTAAGATTTGGAGTTGCATGTGAAATTCGGACATAGGTCCTATTATGATGAAATGTGGTTTCGGAATGGTTTTGGAAAATGGATCATGATGGATCCTAGTTTATTATGATTTTACGCATGATTTTGGGTTTAAAGACCCGGTATGATTGTTGGATCTGGTTTTGGGTTTAAAGACCCGGTTAATTAATGACGGGGGCGGGCCCGAATTGGATTTAAAGACCCGGATTGAGTTTAAAGACTCGTGAGTTTAAAGACTCGGTTATTGTGATACCCCCAAGGCCTATTGATCATGTTTTGAGTTTAAAGACTCGTTGATATCCCGGGAAGGCCTGATATTGAGTTTAAAGACTCGGATGGATCCAACGGCTTGATTGTTGTTGTTACTTTCGGTTTCAAATGATTTTTGTGACTATATACTGTGACGGTTTCCTTATGATGCATAAAATGTTTTGAGTATTAATTATGTTGTTTTCATTAACTATGCTGTTTTCGAAGATTTAGTTATGCATGCGTGTTGTAAAACTGGAGGGTGAACCCCGATTTCATTAAACTGTTTTCTGGAAACTTTTGTTTTAGTCCACTCACACTTTGCTGTTTTTAAATACCCTCCAGGTCGTGGTGCAAGTTCGGGGGCTAACGCCGAGGCAGAGGCAGAGGCATAAAGTTTTCCGTTGCGGTGTAGTTTAGTTCACAGAGTAGGATTTGATCTTTATCTTGTTTTGTAATTTATGCTCTGTGAAACTATTGACTTGAAGTCCAGTCGGTTGTATTGTTTAATCTCCCTGGTCTGACAATGGGTGTGGTGTAATTTTATTTGGTTATTTTGGTCTTTGTGTTCGATTGTCAAACGGGAGCAGGATGCTTCCCGATTATCGAGGCGATAATCGGGGTGGGTCCTATCATCAAAACTATCCCCAAAGACACTGAAATCGTCCATAAATACTTCAATTATTTTTTCGACATATTCAGAGAAAATAGAAAGCCTGCATTTTTGGAAAGTACCTGGGGCGTTACATAAACCGAAGGGCATTCTTTGGTAGGAAAACGTGCCAAAAGGACAAGTGAAAGTCGTTTTTTCTTGGTCATTTTGAGTGATACAGATTTGATTGTACCCGGAATACCCATCAAGAAAATAGTATTAGGAGTGACCTGCTAACCTTTTAAGCATTTGATCAATGAAGGGCAAAGGGAAGTGACCATTCCTAGTTTCTTTGTTTAGGCATCGATAATCTATGCAGACTCTGTATCCGGTCACTGTTAGCTAGGCCACGAGCTCACCCTCGCTGTTCGCAACAACTGTGACTCCACTTTTCTTTGGGACTACTTGGACTGGTGAGACGAATTTGCTGTCTGAAATTGGGTAGATGACACCACAGTCCAAGAGCTTGATGACCTCTTGTTTCACGACCTCCATCATCGGAGGATGGAGGCGACGTTGAGCTTCACGAGAGGTTTTGCATCATTTTCAAGCAAGATTCGATGCACACAGGTTGTAGGGTTGATTCCCTTGATGTCTGACAGAGTCCATCCAATGGATGTCTTGTACTTCGTCAAGACCCGTACTAATCTGTCTTCCTGTGATTCGGTTAGTGCAGAAGACACTATGACGGGCAGAGTGTCGTCCGGGCCAAGATAGGCATACTTCAGGTGGTCAAGAAAAATCTTGAGCTCGAGAACGGGGGCCTGAACTACTGAAGGAGGAGTGGCATTAGTACTAATTGGAAGTGACAAGGGTACCTAAGGATTTACCATTCTGGGGGCCTCATTTAGGGTCATGACTTCTTCCCAAATTTGAGGCTCCAGTTCATAATCCGTATCTTCAACCAAGGCGTCCCCCGATTGAGTTAGGCCAACTCCTTCCTGGATTATCATATTGAGTGTGTCTTCTCGAATTGACTCAAGATGTTTCTCTGCAAAAGAAGTGCACACGTCAACAGAAAAAGTAGTTTGAGTTGTGGAACTAGGGTACCTCATGGCATCGAAAATGTTGAAGCCAATTTCCTTTCCATCGACTTCCATATAACGAATATGGCATAACATTAATGGATACATCTAAGTCTAGCATGACTTTATCAAAAGATTTGTTACCAATCACTCAGGGAACTCAAAAACTCCCTGGATCCTTCAACTTTGGGGGTAGCCGACGTTGGATTACAGCAGAAACTGTTTCACTCACCATCACAACCTCATTCTCCCTCATTTGGCACCTTGGAGTGCATACCTCTTTTAGAAATTTTGCGTATTTCGGCTCTTGTTTGATGCACTCGATCAAGGACATGTTATTTTCACCCTTTTGAAGATTTCCAAGATTTCCTCATCGGATTCATCCTTCATAGATTTGGCAAGCCTACTTGGAAATGGTACATGCACAAACGGGGAATTAGTAACAACCGAACTTGAAGGGATTGGGTTATTACTTCGTGTGTGGGTAGGTTGAACTGGCGGTTGTGTCGTAGTGGTCTTAGTTGCCACCTTGCGCTTTTCAGCCTCAGAAACGGCTGGATCTGGCTCTATTTCACCGAGCACTTTACCACTTGAAGTGATAATCGTATTGGCTTCAAGTCTTGCATTCGGGTTGGGTGTAGGTTGAGGTGGAAGCACCCCACTAGCTTGGATTTTACCCATGAAGTCCACGACCTTGCCCATTTGGTCCTTGAGATCAGCGATGTCTTTTTGCTGATTTTGCTGACCTGTGATAAGAGCCTGAGTCGAAGCCATTAGTATTTGCTGCCCTTGGGAAAAAGCAGCCATCATTTTATTATAATCAGGATTAGAAGATGAAGAGATATGATTATTTGCATGATTATGAGAAAAGTTAGAAAATGGAACCTGGGGCCTTGGTTGCCATGTGGGCTTTTGGAAATGCTGAGGGTTTGGGGCACAGTTTGGGCCTGTCGACATGTGTTGAGGGTTTAGAACATTGTTCGGATCTCTCTAACTATAACCTTGGGTCCTTGGCCCTCCTTGAAATCCACCAATGGCATGTGCCATTTCAGTCTCGGGGTCTTCCTCCCTTGCAGTGTAGGGGCATTGGTCCACAAGATGGCCTTGGGAGTATATGGAACACACTGAGGCTACCTGCTTCTTTAGTTCCAACACATTTTAAAGCATAGAGGTGATTTTATCCAACTTAGAATCATTAATTACATGGGAACTCACCTCATGTACCTTTCTTGGAATAGGCTCGGCACCTTCGTATTGTGCATCATTGAGTGCACGGCTTTCAAGTAGTGCACGACCGTCTACTAAACTCCGAGCTAAGAAACTTTCGTTAGCTGCAGCATCAAGTAGTCCTCTATCCCAACCTTTGAGTCCTTCGTAGAACTAGGTTAAAAGATAGCCTTCAGTGATTCCGTGAGTCAGGCATGAGGCACAAAGTTCCTTAAACCTCTCATAATACTGGCTGAAATTCTCATCATGCTCTTTTTGCTTGATTCCAGTGATCTCTTTCTTAAAACCGTAATCTTTGAGGCAGGAAAGTACTTGGTAAGAAATTCCTGAACCAACTTCTCCCAAGTGTCAATGTGATTGGGTGGGAGACTCAAAAGCCACACTCGTGCTCTATCTTCCAAGGACAATGGGAAAGCTTTTAGCTTCATGATTTCCAAGTCCGCATCATCGAGACACATGCTACCAATAATGAATTGGAACTTCGTCAAGTGTTTGTGTGGATCTTCATTTCTGATTCCATGGAACTTGGGTAGCTGATGAAGGACTCCACTCTTAAGCTCAATATCTTTCTTGTTGGTTGTAGGCTCGGGATACTGGATGCAGAAATTTGTAGTGCCACTTGTGTTTGCACATGTCTGCTCCCGGATACGCAGATTTCTTGACAGGACCGCCCCCGAAAGGGGCATCGATAACTGTGCCCGGTCCTGCTCCCGTCTGGCAAGATGACTGAAAATCCCAAGTTACCCTCAGTACTTGTCAAACCAGGGATAGCCACACGTACTTGCTCATGCCTCCGCCCCTCGTACAACCTCGAACAACGCGCCACGACCTGGAGGGTCAATAAAAACCAAAAGGTGTGAGTGGACAAAAATAAATCAGTTTAGCAAAACAGTTACAACGAACGTTTTTACCCTCCGCGTAAAAACCAATGCATGCATACAAAAATCATTTCGCAATCGGTTAACATTTTCCACATAAGAAAAACTGTGTATCAAATTCCAACATAAGGAAAACTCGTATGAATCTCAAAATCATTTTTACCTTTCTCAACCATCGGGTCTTAGCCCGCAGTCATAGACACCGGGCCTCAGCCCAAAACCACAAATCAACCAAAAGCACAACATGATCCAAAACCATCAACCACATACCGGGCCACTGCCCAACTCAACCGAAACATCAAAAATCATCAATAAATCGTAAGTCAATCATTTTGCTGGATAACAAGTGCGTCTGAGTCTTTAAACTCAAAACCATGCGCATAAACAGGCCTTCCCGGGATATCAACGAGTCTTTAAACTCAGAACATACTCAATAGGCCTCGGGGGTATCACAGTAACCGAGTCTTTAAACTCACGAGTCTTTAAACTCATTAAGGGCCCTCCCCCGTCATCAATTAACCGAGTCTTTAAACTCAAAACGTGCTCCAGCAATAGCACCGGGTTTTTAACCCAAAACAGTTTTCAAACACAACAACGGGTCTTTACCCCAAGCAGTTTTCAACGGGTCTTTAAACCCCAAAACAGTTTATCAATCACGACAACGTGGGATCCATCCCAAAATCACATTTTTCACAACAGGACGCATGGTCCGAATTTCCACATTCAATTCTCCAAATCATACTTCACAAACATAATCAAATCATTAAACACGGGGCATGTACAATCATACCAAATCACTTTATTAAATCCTTTTTCATTCCCGAATTCGAATTCGCAATAATGATTCCGTAAGCCGGCATCCGGAAGCATCATCCCGAACCCAAACCAAGAATCCACTTTAAATTTCCGAAAACCGAAACCTCGTTCGTTAAAATTTCTTTTATGCCCCGAGCATCAAGCCCGAAATCACCTTTTTCAAATCCATTTTAATTCCTTGAAATCACTTCATTTCTCAATTCTCATTATCAAAACATCAAGACCACAATCATAATTACCAAAATCACAATCCAAGCAAAACATACTCAAAACCCACATTTAAAATCCTCAAAATCACAAGTCTCATTTTAATTCCCCAATTCAAACATCAACAGTGATCAAATCACAATAACTCAAAATCTCGTAAAACGTGCAACTCCGGAACTTTCTCGAAAAACGTGTCAAAATCGTAAGTCACACTCGCAAATCATAAATAACCTTCTTAAATCATTTTACACCCATTTCATATAACTTCTTCCATTAAACCATCATTAAGCATACGAGGGACCATAGTCTCGAAATACGTGAAATTTCCTATGTATAGTCAAAAATACGTATAAATACGGGACCGAATACGTATAAATACGGAAATCAAAATCAATCACAACTTATAATCATAATCATAAAATTATAGAAATAATTTATGCATGCATTAAATTTTGAAAGCAACGTCCACTCACACACCAATTTTAAGGCTCGGTTTCGCCCGTACGCATGCCTGTAATTTCCGATATTTTTCAGAATTTCGAATCCTGTCCGAAAACACACTTTAGTGTCACTAAGGGCTTAGATAACAACCTACTAATTTTCCATAATTTTCCGGGAATTAATCGTTAATTACAAACGTAACATAAATCTTCGGACCCTCGGAATAACATCGAAACGGTGTCCGATAAATTCGATACCAACGTTAAAATGTTCGTTACAATGTGTAGGACAAAAGCCATTCTGAACTCACCTAGAAATTCGGGTCCACGCGCCCTCACGCGCCGCCGTGAGTGGCTGCGCGTGAGCCCACGCGCCTGCTACAGTACCCCTGCACAGTCATCGTTCTCACCCGCCAAACCTGCAATACGGGTTGTTCAACCCGTGCGAGGACCCGATTAGCATCCCCCCAATTCGACATTATTTTGAACGATTTAACACACCATTAGCTTCGTAACCAATTGAATTAGGGATCTGTAATGCTCATCACCGTCGTCATAGCCTCGAACTACCTCGACTCAACCTAAGTTTCCAAGTCGAGTTCCTCGTTTGAGTTTGTCTAATAACCAAGGAAGTCTTCAATTAGCTTGTAGTTTAGCATCATAACCTCATGGTAAGGATGAATTGAAATCCAATTTCACAAACATTTACCTCAAATTGCACGAACACAAGGCTCGATTTCCCGGCCACCTGTGACGACCATCCACGGCTCCAGGGGCTTCAAAGCTTGTAATCATCAATTTGGATCGACCCTATAAAGTTCCAGAAGACTCATTCGAGCCACAATTTGGCTTGGGCTGGCCTGCAAATCGAATTGGGATTTTCCCTTCGTTTTTCAATTTTCCTCCGATTTCTGTCTCCCTGATCACTCAAACTCCCCAGCGACTCTCTGCTTCTCTCCGTTCCATTAAGCTACATCACTCCCTTAGAAAATGTAGCCCCCGCTCTGGCCCAACCTCTTCGTTTCAAAAGTGAAACACAAGTGCTCTGTTCTCGGATTCCAACCGCATTGCCCGGTTTCAATCCTAGTTTAATCCCCCCGTGTTCTGCAAGCTGTTCCAGCCACAATAAGATGTCTCCACTCCTTCTCCGCCCCAAGGCCACTCACAATTAACAACCCAAGGCTCCAATTCCAACCTCACCCGTGCACTCTCTCAAACTCCTGGACACTGATCAGTTTTACTTTTCAATTCCACGCCCAGCACAGCGTCCTGCCGTCCCAGGCACGTTGGCCTCCCACTCAGCCCCAATTGCATAAACAAAACTCCCACACGAAGCCCAAGCATTAAGCTCCATAAACAATTCCACTCGTGCTCTGTTTTCTGAGAAGGAAACAGCACCGCACACGGCTGTCCCAAGAACACTGCCAAAATTACCATTTTACCCTCAAGTGACAAATGACCAAAATGCCCCTCAAGCATTCCAGACCCGAAACTCGGTCATCCGGACTCCGATTGATGCGTGCCGCCCGTCTACGGACTCAGGGCATCGAGACCTTCCTAACGGTCCTTGGCCCTCGGCCATCGGACCCCCCGATCAAAAAGTCAACATTTTCCCCTAATTCGTCCAAATTACGAAAACGCCCCTGGACTTCCGAACGCCATAACTTTCACCACGAATGTCGAAATCGAACGTGCCACCTGTCTATGAACTCGTGACGTCCCAAACTACGTCACGATCATGGGTCAAGGTACATTTGACCGTTCGAATAAAAAGTCAACGTTTTACCCACGCCTAGGGGCAAAACAGCCATTTTGCATCGTTCGTCCGACTCCACCCAAATAACCACCGATTAACCCTCGTTAATCATGATTAGTTACTAATCTAATCCCGAATTCCGGGACGGGTCGTTACAATCTTCCCCCCTTAAAGAATTTCGTCCCCGAAATTCCAACCGACCAAGACTCACCCGATCATCCCTCTGAAACCAGTTTCGTTCTCGAAATTCCAACTACGCTCATTCCACATCCACCACGTGGAAAACATTTGGCCCCACAACATGTGTACACCCGTACACCAGCTAAACTCATCCGTACTCAGAGGCCCCATCATAGTCTTATGTCGTACCGACCACACTCGACCACCTCGAGTGAAGATGATCACTTAATGACTGCTCCCACAGGGAGTCACCAAATCTCACTTGTCAGTCCGTGCTGACGCTACCAGCTAAACTGTCACCCCCAAGCTTCATCACCCTGACAAAGCACCAACCATCAGCCAATCGGTGATAACACCTCATCCTGCTACTTGCTCAAGTAGCGTAAGATCAACCACGTGATCTCATCTCGCAGGGAAACCCAATCCTGCGACATATCCATCTCAAGTCCATAACTGTCAATTCCCTCAGCGAACCACAACGCTGAAATCATTTCGGTGTGATAACATCATGCAAGGCCACACGTAGTGACGCAGTCGCCAACTCACTCATCCTGAGCGTACGTATACCGTCATCATACTCAATTAGGTGGTGTAACTGACACACATTAAATACTAGCCCATCGGTGTTCGCCCAACTCCACCTTGGGGTTCACTAGCCATCCGTGGCAAAGAGCTCATGCTCATGAATTCACTGAACCCAACAAAACTAACTCTGTCCAGTGCTTAGTATTCAATTTCGAGTTCACACCAGCCGACCATCAACACGTATAACCATACGCCACTGGTACCTCACATGTGCTGTCACCATGCACCACACGGCTAGTCCAATACCGATCCTTGTACACCGTGCAAGATACGTACATTCATTCCCCAATAAGTCCACTGCATGGCCCGCAGTCAATCATGATTCGATACTGGGGTTCTCCTGTCCAATCTCATACTAGACAAATCGATCATTCCGCTCATCATCCATTCTGGATCCCATGGTCACCCGACCAGTAACACAACATCAACCCCCAAGCACGTCATCCAAGACGTACCAACCCAAGCATGCTCACCAAGGCCTGTACAGTCACGCCGACTGGGCATATGATCTCATTCACAAATACCGAGGCACACCATCTCAGAATCTATCGGATACCCGCTCAAACGGTTACCACATTACCTCTGATTGACTTCGAAAAGAAGCCAATCCCAATCGCACATATCTATAACTGACCAATTAGACTTTGTTGGATATCCACTCATCCACAAGTCAAGCCTCGAGTTCAACTCATAACCGTCCCCACTCGCTCGAGCACGGATTAGCTTCGAAAAGAAGTTCAATCCAACAATCCTCATAACTAAGCATTTACGACAGAGCGATAAGCTCTTCACCTAGCCTGATCAAGGCGACCATAATTCGAGTCTGTTACCGCGTCACCCGACTGGTAACACCACGATCCTGGATCGTCACCACGCCCAAGGCCCACAACCACATAATCCAGATCCCCCTAGGATCCACCCATGCTCACAGCTAGCAATCCACCTGGAACCCGATATTAAGGTCTCACACCCACTAGATTTCTTGTCAATCACCCAACATTCCTCAGCTATTTTCTCCCCCAATCAATCACTCAACCACGTAAGACATCCACTCTGTGGATCCCCTCCTTTTACCTCATATCGATCCCTGCCACTCCACCTAGGAGAGACCAAGGATGATCCACAATGATGTCACGTCCAACCGCCGGACTCCCTACACCCGTAACTCACTTGGACAACCACGCGTCCACCATCATCCCAATACTCAGACCTCACGTCAATTAATGACTAACTATGCACATACACTGATTCCGACAGGGAATTACTGAACTCTTGTCACCTCGTCACTGTTGGGACTTACCCCAATACCTCGTAACCTCCGCTGGATCCTATCTAGTCCACGAGTCGACCACTACTGAATCTCAAATACCAACGCACTCTCATCAAGACAGAGTCACACCCCTACTCGTGGCTCAATACAATCTCACTCGCTGACACTAGCACCAGCACTAGCACCAGCACCAACGTACAATCATCCACACTAGCACACCGTGTGCAAAGTGGGGAGCCCTGGATCTCCGCTCATACCGAGCGACGATCCCGCGTCACTACTCGTACCACGCAACCATGGGTACCACCATCCCGACAATCCACATCAGGATAATGGACGTTCCCTGAACGCCCCCGAATTCCCAACTGCTACCACTACACCAAGTACCCCAGACCATCAGCTAAACCCCACAAGACCACCGTCCCACAAAACCAAGCCACAATTTTCTAACTCATTCAATAAATGACCGTAAATCGGCCCTAGGCATCCTAAGTGCCAAACGTTCCTCACTCCGCCTTTCTGGCTCTTCTCGAGTCTTGACACCTTATCATGACTCATCTCACATTCCTAACCCAAAAATCCAGACTCATCGTGAGTCCCACATCCACATCTCGACTCCTCTTAAGTCCAATCTCGTACCAAACCAATCAGGTCATCACTGACATACCCAATCCCCGAGCAACATCCAATGCTCAACCACCTTCTATTCGACCAATAGGGCCTAAGAGAAAGTACAATTTGCCCAAAAATGAAGCCTTCCAGCCACCGGTCTCGTTCGTCCTTGCGACCCACCAATTCTACGTCTAACGAATCGCAGTTCACAGCGTCCACTACGCAACATCTGACCCTCATTCCATGGAACTTGGGTAGCTGATGAAGGACTCCACTCTTAAGCTCAATATCTTTCTTGTTGGTTGTAGGCTCGGGATACTGGATGCAGAAATTTGTAGTGCCACTTGTGTTTGCACATGTCTGCTCCCGGATACGCAGATTTCTTGACAGGACCGCCCCCGAAAGGGGCATCGATAACTGTGCCCGGTCCTGCTCCCGTCTGGCAAGATGACTGAAAATCCCAAGTTACCCTCAGTACTTGTCAAACCAGGGATAGCCACACGTACTTGCTCATGCCTCCGCCCCTCGTACAACCTCGAACAACGCGCCACGACCTGGAGGGTCAATAAAAACCAAAAGGTGTGAGTGGACAAAAATAAATCAGTTTAGCAAAACAGTTACAACGAACGTTTTTACCCTCCGCGTAAAAACCAATGCATGCATACAAAAATCATTTCGCAATCGGTTAACATTTTCCACATAAGAAAAACTGTGTATCAAATTCCAACATAAGGAAAACTCGTATGAATCTCAAAATCATTTTTACCTTTCTCAACCATCGGGTCTTAGCCCGCAGTCATAGACACCGGGCCTCAGCCAAAAACCACAAATCAACCAAAAGCACAACATGATCCAAAACCATCAACCACATACCGGGCCACTGCCCAACTCAACCGAAACATCAAAAATCATCAATAAATCGTAAGTCAATCATTTTGTTGGATAACAAGTGCGTCTGAGTCTTTAAACTCAAAACCATGCGCATAAACAGGCCTTCCCGGGATATCAACGAGTCTTTAAACTCAGAACATACTCAATAGGCCTCGGGGGTATCACAGTAACCGAGTCTTTAAACTCACGAGTCTTTAAACTCATTAAGGGCCCTCCCCCGTCATCAATTAACCGAGTCTTTAAACTCAAAACGTGCTCCAGCAATAGCACCGGGTTTTTAACCCAAAACAGTTTTCAAACACAACAACGGGTCTTTACCCCAAGCAGTTTTCAACGGGTCTTTAAACCCCAAAACAGTTTATCAATCACGACAACGTGGGATCCATCCCAAAATCACATTTTTCACAACAGGACGCATGGTCCGAATTTCCACATTCAATTCTCCAAATCATACTTCACAAACATAATCAAATCATTAAACACGGGGCATGTACAATCATACCAAATCACTTTATTAAATCCTTTTTCATTCCCGAATTCGAATTCGCAATAATGATTCCGTAAGCCGGCATCCGGAAGCATCATCCCGAACCCAAACCAAGAATCCACTTTAAATTTCCGAAAACCGAAACCTCGTTCGTTAAAATTTCTTTTATGCCCCGAGCATCAAGCCCGAAATCACCTTTTTCAAATCCATTTTAATTCCTTGAAATCACTTCATTTCTCAATTCTCATTATCAAAACATCAAGACCACAATCATAATTACCAAAATCACAATCCAAGCAAAACATACTCAAAACCCACATTTAAAATCCTCAAAATCACAAGTCTCATTTTAATTCCCCAATTCAAACATCAACAGTGATCAAATCACAATAACTCAAAATCTCGTAAAACGTGCAACTCCGGAACTTTCTCGAAAAACGTGTCAAAATCGTAAGTCACACTCGCAAATCATAAATAACCTTCTTAAATCATTTTACACCCATTTCATATAACTTCTTCCATTAAACCATCATTAAGCATACGAGGGACCATAGTCTCGAAATACGTGAAATTTCCCATGTATAGTCAAAAATACGTATAAATACGGGACCGAATACGTATAAATACGGAAATCAAAATCAATCACAACTTATAATCATAATCATAAAATTATAGAAATAATTTATGCATGCATTAAATTTTGAAAGCAACGTCCACTCACACACCAATTTTAAGGCTCGGTTTCGCCCGTACGCATGCCTGTAATTTCCGATATTTTTCAGAATTTCGAATCCTGTCCGAAAACACACTTTAGTGTCACTAAGGGCTTAGATAACAACCTACTAATTTTCCATAATTTTCCGGGAATTAATCGTTAATTACAAACGTAACATAAATCTTCGGACCCTCGGAATAACATCGAAACGGTGTCCGATAAATTCGATACCAACGTTAAAATGTTCGTTACAATGTGTAGGACAAAAGCCATTCTGAACTCACCTAGAAATTCGGGTCCACGCGCCCTCACGCGCCGCCGTGAGTGGCTGCGCGTGAGCCCACGCGCCTGCTACAGTACCCCTGCACAGTCATCGTTCTCACCCGCCAAACCTGCAATACGGGTTGTTCAACCCGTGCGAGGACCCGATTAGCATCCCCCCAATTCGACATTATTTTGAACGATTTAACACACCATTAGCTTCGTAACCAATTGAATTAGGGATCTGTAATGCTCATCACCGTCGTCATAGCCTCGAACTACCTCGACTCAACCTAAGTTTCCAAGTCGAGTTCCTCGTTTGAGTTTGTCTAATAACCAAGGAAGTCTTCAATTAGCTTGTAGTTTAGCATCATAACCTCATGGTAAGGATGAATTGAAATCCAATTTCACAAACATTTACCTCAAATTGCACGAACACAAGGCTCGATTTCCCGGCCACCTGTGACGACCATCCACGGCTCCAGGGGCTTCAAAGCTTGTAATCATCAATTTGGATCGACCCTATAAAGTTCCAGAAGACTCATTCGAGCCACAATTTGGCTTGGGCTGGCCTGCAAATCGAATTGGGATTTTCCCTTCGTTTTTCAATTTTCCTCCGATTTCTGTCTCCCTGATCACTCAAACTCCCCAGCGACTCTCTGCTTCTCTCCGTTCCATTAAGCTACATCACTCCCTTAGACAATGTAGCCCCCGCTCTGCCCCAACCTCTTCGTTTCAAAAGTGAAACACAAGTGCTCTGTTCTCGGATTCCAACCGCATTGCCCGGTTTCAATCCTAGTTTAATCCCCCCGTGTTCTGCAAGCTGTTCCAGCCACAATAAGATGTCTCCACTCCTTCTCCGCCCCAAGGCCACTCACAATTAACAACCCAAGGCTCCAATTCCAACCTCGCCCGTGCACTCTCTCAAACTCCTGGACACTGATCAGTTTTACTTTTCAATTCCACGCCCAGCACAGCGTCCTGCCGTCCCAGGCACGTTGGCCTCCCACTCAGCCCCAATTGCATAAACAAAACTCCCACACGAAGCCCAAGCATTAAGCTCCATAAACAATTCCACTCGTGCTCTGTTTTCTGAGAAGGAAACAGCACCGCACACGGCTGTCCCAAGAACACTGCCAAAATTACCATTTTACCCTCAAGTGACAAATGACCAAAATGCCCCTCAAGCATTCCAGACCCGAAACTCGGTCATCCGGACTCCGATTGATGCGTGCCGCCCGTCTACGGACTCAAGGCATCGAGACCTTCCTAACGGTCCTTGGCCCTCGGCCATCGGACCCCCCGATCAAAAAGTCAACATTTTCCCCTAATTCGTCTAAATTACGAAAACGCCCCTGGACTTCCGAACGTCATAACTTTCACCACGAATGTCGAAATCGAACGTGCCACCTGTCTATGAACTCGTGACGTCCCAAACTACGTCACGATCATGGGTCAAGGTACATTTGACCGCTCGAATAAAAAGTCAACGTTTTACCCACGCCTAGGGTCAAAACAGCCATTTTGCATCGTTCGTCCGACTCCACCCAACTAACCACAGATTAACCCTCATTAATCATGATTAGTTACTAATCTAATCCCGAATTCTGGGACGGGTCGTTACATTTCTTGCCATGACTACTGGTGTTCCGAAAGTATGTTCCTCGTCTGAATTAGTCTTCTCACTTATTGATTCACCGAGTATTGGGGATGGTGGTCTGGATGAGCTGGTTTGCTTTAGTGCGTCTCTGAATGTTGTGTTGCTTGGTGAGATGTCAAGTTGCTTTCTCAACCGATAAAGCTTAGATTTATGAGCGCGCATTCATAAGTACGTACCTAAATTAAAAGTAAACACTAAGTTAGAAGGTATAGCTAGTGAAAGTTGATTAAAACAAAATATTTGCGACAAGAGTTAGGGTTAGTGTTCGGATTATAAGTTAAGAAAGTCACAATTAGCAAGAAATTGTGAGGTATAAACAAGTATAGATTTAAGCCAGAATTAACATATACACAGAAGGAGATAATAAGAGTATGAGAGTATAGGTTTCATACAATGTGACATAAATAGAAGCTAGAATTAACAAGAAGTCACGGTACTAGCAAGAAAATGCACAAGTTCCAAATGCATCTAAACTAATGCAACACAAAAGTATCTACATGAAGAATGGTGTGAATGCATAAGATAGGAATTATTAGAACATGCACAAGACATAAGAGTTACGTGACAATTGATGAAAGAATGGCCTGCACCTTCGATCTCACTTCCCTAGATTCACTTAGTCTAGGGGGCCCGGTGATGAAATCCGAGCATCATAAAATCTCAGGGAGGGTATGCAACTATTAATACAATAAGTAGAGCTTTAGAGTGTCATGAATAACTTTCCCCTTCCGCTTCTCATAATTCTTTCCTGGGCGTACGGCCTGCGTGTACTGATAACCACCCTTCCACCATTCAACGTTAATCATGGCCAGTTGGAATAGATGTAACGCGAGAAGCAAGGATAATTTCGAGAACGCCCCGAGGCTAGTTTGGCATATACTCCATTGGTGTTCTCTTTCTTAATCCAAAACTTGTCACCAGTCATAACCCTTCTAGAAACCATAACCAACTGATGGAAGATTTGGTGAATTACCAAACCCGAGCGTTTACAAACTCCGCCCCAACCTCATGCCCATAGATTCGAGTCTATGGTGTGTGGTGATGAAATCCACACATCACGAAGGGTTAAGGAGAAAATAAACACAAGGGGCGCTACCTGTTCCCGAAAGTAAAATTTTGAAGAAAAATGGGCCTTGAGATTCATGCAACTCTAAAATATTTAATAGGAAACAATATTTACACTTAGTAAAGTCGCATATACATATATATATATAGCTCTTTAAAATAAAAATTAATAAAATAAACAAGTATAATATACAATTCATGAAATAACACAATAAAGGCATTAAATACAATTTATGAAAAAGTATATTATGAACATTGTGAACTAATATAATATGGCAAGCATAAAATATAAAAGTTATGAACAGAAATGTATATACAAGTATGAACAAAATAACTCAAGTGTGTAAAATTATAAACAAAATATGAACAAGTATACAATTATGAACAAGTATGATAAATAACAAGTAACATATATACAACTTATTTATGCTAACACCAAAATAAAAGGTATGAACACTTTTATGTATAGGTAATTATAAACAAGTAGGAACATTTAATAAACATAATAAAAATGAATATTTAAAACACATTCTAAAATCAAGTATGCAACATTATAAACAAATTAAATCAAGCCTAATATATATTATATACATATTTTCTTTTCTATTTTTTTTAATTCCGAATTTAATTGTTTACTTATTTATTATTATATTTTTTTTCGATTTTTTTTAGGGTTTAATCAAAATAATAAATAGAGAAATAAATAAACATAAAATAAAGTAATTGAAAACAAGTAATATACATGTAATACTATGAAAGTAAACAAATAAAATATGAACAAGTAGTATGGCATCATAAATAAATAAATAAATAAATAAAATTTAAGAATATGTATACTTAATTCACAAATATGAACATTTCAAATATAAACAATGTTATACATACTAACACATTAAGAATGATTTTTAATTTCCCCGGCAACGGCGCCAAAAATTGATAATGCCCAAACTACGCATTAAATTAAACACGTAATTTGAGTATTATGCAAATTAAACCATTTTTCTGTAGTTATAGTACTGGTAAATAGGGATCGTTCTTAACCGGAGAAATTAGGGAATATTAATAATATGTTAGTTAAATAGAATAATGAATAATCAAAGAATAATGAATTGAAGAATTAAAGAATTAAATAATCAAATAATTAAATAATTAAATAATTAAATAAAAAAATTAAAGAATTAAAGAATAAAAAATGAAAGAATTAATGAATAAGAGAATCAATAAATTAATGAAATAAAGAATAAAAGAATAAATATGGGGGTTTTTAAGGATTGTGATCATACAAAACAAGTAAAGACATAAATAAACTAATTCTATTCCTATTTTAACCTATATACAAGTGGACTTTCTTTAAACAAAAATTCTACCAACACTCTAACAATTGCAAAATTGAACATATTACAAAATTCTACTTTCACCATCTCACTCATGCATGCATTTTTTTTAATATTATAAATGCACCAAACAGCGGTCACAAACACTTATAAAATGATCAACATAATGTTTATGATTTGAATGTGTGTCAAACATTTAAATCTCTTCAATTTTCTACTAAGTGCACCGAACAACGGTCATAAACACTTAGCATAAAATTGAAGCTTAAGCACTCAAATGTATGAAGTAAATGAAGTTCGAAAAGTAGAACATATTATAATGATATTCTTGTCTACAAAAGTCAGAAAGAAAATACCCACAAAAATATTGAATTAAAGAAAATAAAACCGAAACAACAATGAGAGTTTAATCAAGGAAAAGAACAAGTTACACTTTTGGAATTCAAGAAAGCTTGTGATTCCGAAAATGGATGAAAAAAAAAATGTTATTCATAAGATTTTCTCACAGCAAAAGAAACCGTATGAAGATGCAAGAATAAACACGAGAATGCGAACTTAAACTCTAGAATTGCAACGGAAATATTAGTCTTGATATTTCTAAAGGAAGAATACAATTTGTGTTTTGGAGCTCTCTCTCAAAACAAAGTCCCCTCAACAAGTGAAATGCACCCCTATTTATAGGGAGAAAAAAGTTACTAAAAAAATAAAATAAAGTAAATAAAAATTACAATAAAAAATAAATAAAAAAAGAAATGATGAATAATGATGAACCATGATGATTTTAGGGATGGTTTAGGGCTGATTTTGTGCTGGAAAAAGGCAGAAAATGCAGAAAATGGGAGCAGGTATGATGCAGGGCATGGCTCGACAGGCTGTGGCTGAAAAGTAGGTCATGATTTCGGCATGGGCACACTGACAGGGCAGTTGGAGAGTTGGTGGCAGGCTGCAGGGCTAGCGCAGGTGAGAGCAGCGCACGCCTGCTGACAAGGGCGTCCGTTTTCGGGACACGCGCGCCGAACAGGAGGTATGCGGCTCGGCAGGCACGCTCCAACCGTCTTGGCAGGCTGGCGAGCGATTTGGGCCGGCGGATTGTTGGCCTAGGGCTGCAGAATATGGACTGAAGCGGTCTGGGTTTGCTTTGATGGGCTTGATGCTAGGCCGTGCAGGCTGGACTTCTTGCGAGGCCTGGAATGAATTTTGGGCTGCACAAAAGAAAAAAATGGGCTGGATTTTATTTATTAATTTGGGCCTGCAAATGAAAAAAATTAATTAATTAATTCATATAATTCAACCGAATTTCGTCCATAATTTATTTGTTATAATTCCGATTGGGACGATTCTTTTGGCAAAACGCTCCAAATTACAAGCTTTATTTATTTAAACAAAAATATCACAAAATAAATTATTTTATCTAATTATTTATTATTTTAATATTAAAAGTCAAGTATAAAGGGTATAAAATAATATAAAATAATGCTTATTTGAGGACCTATCAATCCCGGGGTTTTTATATTAGAATAGTGGTTTCACTTGGAAGAAATGTTTTATTTGTTACGCATGCATTTTTCCTAAAACGGAGGGTTAAAAGACATTTTTCGGAAAATGGTTTCCATTACTTTACTTTCTATCCACTCACACTTTGTTTTGATTTTGGGACCCTTCAGGTTGGTTGCGGATGCAGGATGCAGGGAGGCTGAGGCATCACGGTGAGTGCGTACTTTATTTCGTTTAGCGAGGTTGTGGTAGGATCCCTGGTCTGACACGTGGATAGGTGACTACGCCCAAACTACGCATTAAATTAAACACGTAATTTGAGTATTGTGCAATTTAAACCCTTTTTGTGTAGATGTAGTATTGGTAAATAGAGATCGTTCTTAACCGGGGAAATTAGGGAACATTAATAATGTGTTAGTGGGAAAGAGTAATGAATAAATTAATAATGAATAAATTAATGAATTAAATAATTAAAGAATTAACAAATTAAAGAATTAATGAATTAAAGAATTAAAGAATTAAAGAATTAATTAATCAAAGAATAATAAACTAAAAGTATTAAAGAATAAAAGAATAGAGAGATGAAAGAATCAAAGAATAATAAACTAAAAGTATAAAAGAAGAATAAAAGAATAAAAGAATAAAAGAATAAAGAATTAAAGAATAAAAGAATAAAGAATAAAAAAGAATAAAAGAAAAAAAGAATAAAGAATAAAAGAATAAAGAATAAAAAAGAATAAAAGAATAAAAGAATAAAAGAATAAAGAATAAAGAATTGAAAATGGGGGTTTTGAAAAGAGTTGCAAATATAAAATAAAGAAAACAAGTAAAAATAATTAAATATTTAATTTTACTTCTATTTTAACCTTTGTACTAGTGAACTTTCTTCAAACACATATTTTTACCAACACTCTAACATCATGCTCATATTGAACCAATCACGAAATCATACCTTAATCATCTCAAATACATGCATACATTTTTCATATTATAAATGCACCGAACATCGGATTATTACTTACAATATGATTCACCTTAAGTAAGTGATTTAATGCGCCGAACAGCGATCAAACATTAAATCTCTTCAACTCTATTCTAAATGCCCCGAACAGCGGATCAACATTTAGTTTCGAATTGAAGTTTAAGTACTAAAACATATGAAGTAAAAGAAACTCAAAAAGTAAAACACATGGAGATTGCATTCTTACTTACAAATGTTAGAAAGAAAATACCAACACATATATTGAATTATAAGTAAAACCAATAACAATAACAAGAATTTAAGTAGAGAAGTATGGATTTTCACAAGAATCACCGAACAGCGGCAGGAAACTTGTGAAGATGGAAGAAGAAATACGAGGAATTCGGTCTTAAAACTCTTGAATTGCCTTAGAATTACTTGGCCTAGGTATTTCTTAAGGAAAGCATAAAAATGTGTTTAAGAGATCTCAAAGAAATATCACAAGAACAAAGTAAAGAAGAAATGAAATTAAGAAAAATAAAAATAACATAAATTAAGAACAAGAATTAAAAGAAAGCTAATTAATAAGAAAATCTACAAGAAGTTAAAATGGTCCCCAAAAATGTCTCTCAAAAGAGATAAACAAAAGAACTAACTAAGAACTAGAACTAAGAAAAATGAAAGAAATGGAAGAATGAAACTAATTGGGGACTCCCAAAATACAAGGATTGAAGCCCTATTTATAGGTGGAAAAAGCTATCAAAAATAATATAAAAATACAATAAAAAATGTGGAATAATGGAATGATGAGTAGTAAAGATTTGTAGTGATGTTTAGAAGTGGTTTGAGTTGTAAAGTTGCAAAATTGGGTTGGAAAGTGGAAGGAATTTGGGTGGAAGTTGGGTGGAAATTGGGTGGAAGCTGCTGGAAAAGAATTCAGCAGAGAGCTGCTGAAAATCAAAAGCAGAATTCGGCGGGTGCTGGCTGAATGGAGGAAAAGGGACTCGGCGGAAGGCTGCTGAAGAGAGGGTGGAGACTTCGGCAGGCGCGCGCCGAAGAGGACGCTGGCGGTTCGGAACACGCTCGCCGAAGGGAAATCTGGGCTAAGGAAGGCTGACGTGCTGAATTGGACTGGGCCGCACGGCTTGGACGCGGGCCGGACCTGGGGCTGGGCTTGCGGGCTTGCCGACTGGGCTGAATTTCTTTTTCTTTCTATTGGGCTGCAGCATTAATTAATTTAATTAATTTAGTAATATTTCACCGAAATTCGTCCATAATTTATTTGTTAAAATTCCGATCGAGACGTTTCTTTCGCCAAAATACTCCAAATTACAAACTTTATTTATTTAAACAAAAATAACACAAAATAAATTATTTTATCTATTTATTTAATATTTTAATATTAAAAGCTAAGTATAAAGGGTATAAAATAATATAAAATAATGCTTAATTGAGGACCTATCAAATACCCCCACACTTAAACTTTGCTAGTCCCTAGCAAATACTAAAATTAAACTACGAATTCAAAACAAGTAACCTTTAACCATTTGTCTCAATATTTCATTATTACAATCATGGCATAAAAGATTTTTACTTAAAGCGTTTAAGCATATGGAATTCAAGAGTTAATACATTGTAACAAAATGCTTCAACAAGTATGAAAATGAGTAAATATGGTGAAATGGATCTCAACATGAATAAAACAAGTATGAATCAACTCACAAGGATATGCACTCATAAATTCACTCAATTTTGTAAGGGTTTGTGTTTGCACTCAAAGTATGTGAGAATTACTCACATAATCGAAATGAAGTACTTTTGCAAAATCTCAAACAAACACCTCAAGATAAAAACAACACATACTTGCGCAAATGAACCAAAACCATAAGCTTACTCAAGTGATTAACTCAACTAATCAAAATTTACCATCTTAAGGATCATAAGGTCTTTACGAAGGTTGTAATGGGGCTAAGTTTAGAGGCAAGGAATATATAGGACAAGTGGTGCTCAATTCGTTCCAAGACTCAATAGACTCCCAAAACTTATCATAACTTCCCAACCTTAGTGCAATGATGTCAATAATCCATCCCTTCGAACATAGGCCTAATTTCATCATGTTGGGCCTCACAATCATTCTTTGTGTCGGATTTACAAATGTGAGGGACTTAACTCAAACATTACATAACCAAACCTTATTACCTTGATCGAGACTCAACTTTTTTTTTCTTTTTTTTTTTTTTTTGATTTTTTTTATATCAAGGTAATAACATGTGTCAACAATACAACAAAACTTGAGTCGGTAAATCCAAATAATTCACATAAAAGTCTTTTCAACATCATCATTTTCTCCTTACACAATCTTTATATCTTCAACCGAGTTCTTGGAACAAGGGTAAAGGATGTTTATACTAAGCTCAAGTGTTTAGATAATCATGGTGATGAAAGAAAGGCTTAATGTGGGCTCGAAAGGGTTAAAACTAAGGGGGTCGCAACTTGTGCGCACAAAATAGGGAACATGGATGTTTGAATTTGTGGTGTTAACCCTAATGCCTTAATCATATCCAAAATCAGAGAGTTTATTGACTCAAAAGCTTTGAAAATCACATAAAATAAGTTCTAGTACTCTAGAGTTCATTAAAAGCTATGACAAGCAGTTATGAGGCATATGTATATCAATTTAAACAAAGAACTTATGAATCACTCATCAAAGATGTATATAAAGTTCTAAAGCTCACATAAGGTTCATATGATTCATACTTATCTTATCATGCTCGTTTATGTGCCAATTTACATGCATTATCTTCAAGTTATAACACTTAATCACAAAATATTAACAAACAAATTCAAGTTGTAGTGATCACCTTTATAGCCATAACATATTCATTTCCGTTCATTTATATCATTGACAAGTTAAATGGCAACTTAAGACTCATAAAAACACTAAGTTAAAAGATTCAAGAAAACATTTTTTTTTTTTCATTTTTTTTACTTTTTTTTTTATTATTTATTTTTTTATATTTTTTTTTAAAAAAAAAAACTCAAAATTGTAAACCATTCCCCCACACTTAAATTCTACATTGTCCTCAATGTAGGAAAATACGAAGTAATTAAACATAGAATCAAAGTAAGGAAGATGATTTACGAAAATAAAAGGAAAACATTAAATAAACAAAATAAAAGAGAGTGAAGAGTAGAAGGATAGCAAATCTGTATTGATGACTCCTTCACATCTCGGGAACACATTGGGTTGCCTCCCAACAAGCGCTTGAAGTTTAACGTCCATCCAGCCTAGACAGAGATGCAAGTTAGTTAGTCAGAGATGTACGTTAATTAAGAATGTAAGTTAGATATGCAAATTAAAGTTAAGGATGCAATGTGAGTTAAAGATGTAAGTTAGAGGAAGAGTGCAATGCAAGTTAAACTAAATATGCAAGTGAAGTTAAAAATGCAAGTTAAATGAAATATGAAATACAAGTTAGAATGAAATATGCAAGTTAAGTGAAAATGGAAGTTAAATGAAAATGCAAGTTAAATGAAAGATGAAATGCAAGTTAGAATGAAAGATGAAATGCAAGTTAAGAATTAAATAAATGAAGAAAAAGAAAATAATTTATTTACGTATGAACAATTTTTTTTTTATAATTAATTTTTTTTTCCGGAATTTAAAAATTAAATAAATGAAGAATTTTTTATTTTTTTATTTTTTTTTTACGAATTTTATGCTCTTTTTAAAAAAAAAAAATTGCCAAAAACAAAATAAAAATAAAAATAAGGAAAAATGAATATTTACTATAAGCATTTATGAACAATTAAAAAGAATGAACATTATGTATAAGTATGAACAAGAATAAAATAACAAATAAGAGAATTATAAACAAACATAAATGAAAAACTATTATGAACAAGCATGTATGTATACTAAGAAATATAAAAGTTATGAACATGTATAAAAGGTAACAAGTAACATATATACTACATTTGTTTACAAGTATGAATTAATACTAACATAAAGCTAAAATAAGAATTTTTTTTAATTTTTTTTTATTTCGATTTTTTTTAATTTATTATTATTATTATTATTATTACTTTTTTTTATTCCGAAATTTTTTTTTAATTCATTTATTTTTCATTTAAAAATTTAAAGTTTAAAAAGACATAAACAAACAATTAATTACATAAGAATAAAATAAGTGGAAACATAAAGTTAGTGGAACATAAAGTTGATAAAATTAATGGAAAGAAAGTTAATGGAATATAATTAAAGTTAATGTAATAAAGAAAAAAGTGTGAATAAAAAGTTAATGGAATATATTTAAAGTTAATGTAATAAATTTAAAGTTATGGAATAATTTTAAAGTTATGGAAAAAAGTTAAAGTTAATGGATTAAAGTGTAAAGAAATAAAATGTAAAGAAAAATAAATAAATAATAAAAGTAAGGAAAAGTGAATATGTACAATATGCATTTATGACAAGTACAAATAAACTTAAATTATGAACAAGTATGATAGAATTTTAAATTTACATAAACAATTTGAATATGAACAAATAAATATAAAAAAAAAAATTATGAACATTTATGAACAAGTATATATTAGAAACTATGAATAAGTAAAGTATGAATATTATAAACAAAAATAATATTAACAAAAGTAAAATCTATAAACAAGTATAATATGCACAATTTATATACATACACTAACAAATTAAAAATGATTTTCAATTTCCCCGGCAACGGCGCCAAAAATTGACTACGCCCAAACTACGCATTAAATTAAACACGTAATTTGAGTATTGTGCAATTTAAATCCTTTTTGTGTAGATGTAGTATTGGTAAATAGGGATCGTTCTTAACCGGGGAAATTAGGGAACATTAATAATGTGTTAGTGGGAAAGAGTAATGAATAAATTAATAATGAATAAATTAATGAATTAAATAATTAAAGAATTAACAAATTAAAGAATTAATGAATTAAAGAATTAAAGAATTAAAGAATTAATTAATCAATGAATAATAAACTAAAAGTATTAAAGAATAAAAGAATAGAGAGATGAAAGAATCAAAGAATAATAAACTAAAAGTATAAAAGAAGAATAAAAGAATAAAAGAATAAAAGAATAAAGAATAAAAGAATAAAGAATAAAAAAGAATAAAAGAATAAAAGAATAAAAGAATAAAAGAATAAAAGAATAAAAGAATAAAGAATAAAAGAATAAAGAATAAAAAAGAATAAAAGAATAAAAGAATAAAGAATAAAAGAATAAAGAATAAAAAAAAAATAAAAGAATAAAAGAATAAAAGAATAAAGAATAAAGAATTGAAAAGGGGGGTTTTAAAAAGAGTTGCAAATATAAAATAAAGAAAACAAGTAAAAATAATTAAATATTTAATTTTACTTCTATTTTAACCTTTGTACTAGTGAACTTTCTTCAAACACATATTTTTACCAACACTCTAACATCATGCTCATATTGAACCAATCACGAAATCATACCTTAATCATCTCAAATACATGCATACATTTTTCATATTATAAATGCACCGAACAGCGGATTATTACTTACAATATGATTCACCTTAAGTAAGTGATTTAATGCGCCGAACAGCGATCAAACATTAAATCTCTTCAACTCTATTCTAAATGCCCCGAACAGCGGATCAACATTTAGTTTCGAATTGAAGTTTAAGTACTAAAACATATGAAGTAAAAGAAACTCAAAAAGTAAAACACATGGAGATTGCATTCTTACTTACAAATGTTAGAAAGAAAATACCAACACATATATTGAATTATAAGTAAAACCAATAACAATAACAAGAATTTAAGTAGAGAAGTATGGATTTTCACAAGAATCACCGAACAGCGGCAGGAAACTTGTGAAGATGGAAGAAGAAATACGAGGAATTCGGTCTTAAAACTCTTGAATTGCCTTAGAATTACTTGGCCTAGGTATTTCTTAAGGAAAGCATAAAAATGTGTTTAAGAGATCTCAAAGAAATATCACAAGAACAAAGTAAAGAAGAAATGAAATTAAGAAAAATAAAAATAACATAAATTAAGAACAAGAATTAAAAGAAAGCTAATTAATAAGAAAATCTACAAGAAGTTAAAATGGCCCCCAAAAATGTCTCTCAAAAGAGAGAAACAAAAGAACTAACTAAGAACTAGAACTAAGAAAAATGAAAGAAATGGAAGAATGAAACTAATTGGGGACTCCCAAAATACAAGGATTGAAACCCTATTTATAGGTGGAAAAAGCTATCAAAAATAATATAAAAATACAATAAAAAATGTGGAATAATGGAATTATGAGTAGTAAAGATTTGTAGTGATGTTTAGAAGTGGTTTGAGTTGTAAAGTTGCAAAATTGGGTTGGAAAGTGGAAGGAATTTGGGTGGAAGTTGGGTGGAAATTGGGTGGAAGCTGCTGGAAAAGAATTCAGCAGAGAGCTGCTGAAAATCAAAAGCAGAATTCGGCGGGTGCTGGCTGAATGGAGGAAAAGGGACTCGGCGGAAGGCTGCTGAAGAGAGGGTGGAGACTTCGGCAGGCGCGCGCCGAAGAGGACGCTGGCGGTTCGGAACACGCTCGCCGAAGGGAAATCTGGGCTGAGGAAGGCTGACGTGCTGAATTGGACTGGGCCGCACGGTTTGGACGCGGGCCGGACCTGGGGCTGGGCTTGCGGGCTTGCCGACTGGGCTGAATTTCTTTTTCTTTCTATTGGGCTGCAGCATTAATTAATTTAATTAATTTAGTAATATTTCACCGAAATTCGTCCATAATTTATTAGTTAAAATTCCGATCGAGACGATTCTTTCGCCAAAATACTCCAAATTACAAACTTTATTTATTTAAACAAAAATAACACAAAAAAAATTATTTTATCTATTTATTTAATATTTTAATATTAAAAGCTAAGTATAAAGGGTATAAAATAATATAAAATAATGCTTAATTGAGGACCTATCAATAGGTCTTTTTGTTATTACCGAGGGTAATTAGGTCCTTTTAGGAGGACGTGTTAGACGGGAACAAGACCTTCTCTGCTTATCCCGGGGGATTAGAAGGTGGGGTATGACACACATTTTACGAGGAGTTGACTTTTGGTTTATCTTGAGTGGGCCCAAAATATCTCTTGTGGGCCAATAGATGAGTGACAAGTGTCACCCATCTTTTGGTCCACACAACACATACGTGCATCACCCTTTTTCCCTTCTCCCATTTTCTATCCAACCTTAAACCCCTCCCCCTTCCTTGTCCCTTATCTGGTGCTTAAGAGAGAGAGATAGAGAGACAGAGTGAGAGAAATGGCTGGAGAGACTGAGGAAGACAGTGGGGAGAGGCTGAGCCGCCGTGGATGGCTGAGGAAAAGCTGAGAAAGGTAATCCTGAAACCCGTTTGGATTTGGATTTTGGTTTCAGACGTTTGGGGGTTGATTTTGACAATTTGGACGTGTTCTGGGAGCTCTTACGAGCCTGTAGGGACCAAAACGGACAGGAAATGATGGTTGGGCAGGTCTGGGTGGTGGTTCGTAGCTTGGGCGTGAGGATTCAGGCTTGGCCAATCGATTCCATGTATGGTTTCTTCGTTTTGAACCCGTAGATGGATTCCTGGGAGTGAGACGAGTGTGTAGGAAGAAAAATGGTGTGTTTTGGTGGTCGAACGTCTAAGATACGACTGGGTCGAGTCGCTAGTCAAAACGACCCATTACAGTCAAACGGGTCTACCTGCCTGAGGTTGAAGATGATGACGTTGTCAGGCCAAGTGGCCAACTAGAGAGTGACACGTGGCCACCTGTCAGTCTTGACAGCATCTGACGTGGCAGTCTTGTCAAACCACGTGGACCAGTAGGGTGGTGCCACATGACATGGTGTTAGAATCTGTCAGGCTTACATGGCAGCTGATGTGGCTGGTCCACGTTAGCACTGTCAGACCACGTGGACCAGTGGCATGGTGCCACGTGGCAGTGTGTCGAGAGGTGTCAGACCTGTCAGTGACATGTGGTAGGACACTTGGCACCAATCAGGGAGTGTCTCGTGTCATGTTGTCAGAGCTGTCAGATGTCAAAGTTGCCAGCGTTGACTGCCGTGGACTGGATTTTGACCAGCGCGTGAGGGCATATGGGCATGAATTTTGAGGTCAAATTGATCTTGTTCGAAAGGTTTCGACGATCTGAATCCAATGGTGGTGGTTTCAGGTCGGTCGGACGTCGTTTGGTTCGTATTTTGGAGGTTTTTAGCCTTGAGAAGCGTGTTTGGGACACGTTTACTCTTTCGGGAGTTTTTAGGGTTTATGGTTTAGACTTGTATAGGTTGATAGTGACCTTTGGGTATGATTTGGATAGGTCTGGACGTTCTGAAGACTTTGGATTAGCCATGGAGAGGGCCCGGATTGTGAGCACGTAGCATGGACGGTCTGTGAGTGGACTTTGATTTATGAAATGATGCATGCATAACTGTTTTATATGTTTTATGAACATGATTTGAGATGCATTAATTGGATATGATTTAAATATGATTTGTGTTGATGATTTGGCGTTTTTCTGGGAAAATGTGATATTGCACGTATTTCAAGATTTTTCTTTTTATATGATACTTATGCTTAGGCCGAGTATTCTACGTGCTTATTATTTATAGGATTTGAATGATTTCACGGAGATGCATGAAATGCTATTTCGGGCTTGAGTCCCAGTTAGATATTGACTTTGACTTGGATTACAGTCAAAGGTGATTTGGAAAAGTGATTTGAATTGTGAAATGGTTTTCGGATTTGGAAATAAAATTCGGGCATGTGTCCCATTTGATTTATGGTTTGACTTAGAGTATTGTCAAACAGGAAATAGAACGATGTTTTGATTTGGAAATGATATATCAGGCTTGTGACCCAGTTCTGATTTATGATATGAAATATCAGACTTGTGACCTTGTTGTGGATTTATGAGTTTGGATTTGATAGGATTCGAGGAATCCTAGATTTGATAAATGTTTTGAACACTGATTTTATGATGGTTTTGTGGAAACTGATTTGATGAACTATATTACAGGCTTGGGCCCCATTGAGATATTTTGAGATGATTTGAAATTTGTAAAATGTTTTCCACATTACCATCCTCTATGATATGATTGGTCCCGTCAGACGTCATAAATCCTAGCGTGGTAGCCTCCAGAAATCGTAGATCCTGGAGAGTTCATGATGACACTACCGGCAGAAGTGTCAGAGATGGACATTTTTCAGACGTCGAGCTAGGGATTCAGAGCATGTAGATTCCATCGCTCAGACATCGAGCCAGGGGATCCGAGACTGAGTTAGAAAACCTAGACTTCGAGCCACGGGATTCGAGCCATGTGTATATTCGGATGTGTAATCCCAAGTCGCACGAGTAGTGCTGATATCGTGACTAGTGAGATGATTTGTTGGATATTGGATAAAGAGGATTGTTTACTCATATTTTCATGAGACTCCGGATGTGAGTCTATGTTTCGGGCAGAGACCCTATTGAGATGTTTTATGAGATTGTTTTGGGCTCAGACCCCACATGGTTTGATTGGGCTGAGACCCTACGTGTTTTTGATTTGGACGAATACCCTACGTGATTTGGTTTTGGGTTGAGACCCTACTGAGGAAATGGCTTTGATTGATAAATGTTTTCATTGTGGATTGATTTGAAAAGCCATACGATTTTCTTTTAAGAAAACATTTGAGATTACGTGTTTTCTGATGCATGCATGTTTTTACGCGAAGGGTATAAATATCTTTCCGTTAAATTGTTTTTATAACTGATTATTTTTATCCACTCATAACTTTTAATGTTTTTTATACCCTTCAGGTTGATCGTAGATGCTGGTTGTAACAGAGACCGAGACATTACATGCCGCTGCGTACTCCATAAGTCACTACGCACTCTGGTAACCCCGAGCGGGTTACAGTTTTATCCCTAGTCTGGCACATGTTGTCAGACGGGAGCAGGGCATATCCCACGATAATCTAGGGGGATTAGGATGGGTCATGTCATGACGGGATTTAGTAGGTTGGACGTGGGCGGTAACCCTACAAGGATAAATTTAATTTGGTTAATATAATAAGAATTAGAGATGGTTAAAATGGGTAAGATCCCTTGTCTGACACATTTGTCAGATGGGAGCAGGGCCCGGGTGTGATTCATGAGGTGTTTCTGGGTTGGGTCGTGTCAATTTGATATTAGAGCGTAGGTACTGAATATGTTATTTTTGGAATATGTTGGTTTGATAGAGATTTTAAAATGATTTTTATGAAATCTTTTGCAATACATGATTAGTGAGATTTTTCATAGGTCTAGTTAAGGATTTGGTGTGGAATTTGGTTTGGCACATAAGTTGACGTTATCAAATGATTCTATAACTATGATTTGAATGTGGTTATTAGGAATAAAGACGTGATTGAAACTAATTAGATAACTTTTTAAAATGATTACTCGTTGAATTTCTATGAGTTTACAGAAATTGTTTTGGTGCACAATTTACGAAATTGTAACTTGGTTTGAAGAATAGGCATAGATTGGACTAGTTTGAGTATGATAGTCAATGATTACTTGATAGTTTTGGAAGCTATGATAATCATGTAATTATGAGAGTACGATTATGCTTATATGTTGATGCGATGACGATATGATGATTAATTGGTTGATTATGCACGTTTTACGAAGTTTGTTCAAAGGTTATTTTGGGCATAAACCCGAAAAACCTGTGTTTCGAAAAAAATTCAAATAGTGTTGGAATTAACATTTGGCTTGAAATTTGGACTCGAGATAAAGATATTGTATGTTTTCTGTAGCCATGATTTGAATTTGGGTTTTAGATGGTGATTAATAATTTTGAAAGTCGGTTTTGACATTAAATTGAATTTGGTTTTCATATTATCAAAGATTTTCGGGATTTTAAATGGTTTGTTTCATGGTTTATATGGTATTGGTTTATCGTGATTTTAAAAGGAATTGATAATGTTTTCGAAAATATTTGAAGGATACATGTTTTAGACTAACGTCCGGTTGAAAATTTTATTTGCCTTGAATTAAGAGTTATGGTTATAATATCATTTATAAGAGCAAGCAATGATTATTGATGGTTTGCTTTGAAATGTTTAAATGAATTTTGGGAATGTGTTACGAGGCGTTGTGTAAAATGCATTGGACGTAGCCCGAGTTTGAATGATGAATTGAATTTATGAAATTGATATGTGCAAGATGTATATGATTTCTCGATATGTGTGTTATAAAATTATGTTGCTCGATGTTTGTGTTGTAATATTATGTTGTGAATAACCCTCCTTGGAGTATGCTCGGATGTTGTATCCCTGAGTGGCTATGTGAGACTCTTGGGTGTTGAGGATGGGTTGATTTTATGTGGCTACTGTGATGATCCTGTATATGATTGTGTTGGTACATTACTAAGATCGGTATTGTATGATGACCACTCAGATGTCGAGTTAGGCTCTAGTTCTTGAGTGGGTGGTTAGTTAGTCTCAAACGTCAAGTATGGCTCTAGTTCCTGAGACTGGTATGGGGATGCTAACTCAAACATCGAGCAGGGCTCCAGTTCCTAGGTCAGTTCTCACTCAAACGTCGAGTAAGGTTCCGGTTTCTGAGTGACGAGTTTGGTTGCACTCGGACGTCGAGTTGGGCTCTGGTTCCCAAGTGGTGTGCATAAATACCCCCGGGGGAAATGTTTTCCTGGATGATATTTAGAACTGTTTTTGGAATTAATTCAAATGATATATGTGATAAAAGCCCTATGCGTAGTTCCGTTGTGAGTAATGTGGATTGGTACTCAAGATATTACTTGGCTAGGCTTTTTTTATAGAATGGCAAGGCTCCTGCCTGTGATTCGAAGGATACAAAAAGGTAAGGTTGAATTAGTTAAGACAATACGAGATCCCGGTATTGTTGTGTCTGCATGGAGTCAGGGTTTAGTTAGTGGATATTTATTTTGCATGCATACGTATGTGTTTTAAAAGCGTTACTATGTGATTACAATGATGTTGGATTGTTTATATTTCTGTGTGATTTTACGAGGATTGTGTTATGGCACATCTTATGAAATTTTGTGCAAAGTGTGTTTTTGGGCTTTAGCCCGGTTTCTTAATATGGATATTGGTTTGGGAAATGGATATGTGTCACAAACATGTGATCTTGCGATGCTCGTGCCTTGTGATATGATAAGTTAGGCTTTGACTCTCGAATGATGTGCCTACCGATAAGTACAATGGCTAAGCTGGTTAATAGTTAGTTTTGAGAGTGAGTTGATTGTATGTAATTGTTGTGATAACTTTGTGTTGTACGTTGCAGTGATTGTTGAAGTTGTTTGCTTTTGAAAAAAATTCACGTATTTTGAGGATATGGATAATGTTTTGATTTAGTTGAGTTTGAATGGTTTTATAAACCGGAAGATTGATTGCTTTTAAGCAACTTAATCGCCCAATGTGAGTCTGAATATAAGATTGAATTTGTTCTAAAATTTTGAGGACAAACTTTTTTTAGGGGTGGAGATTGTAACTCCCCAGATATTCAAGAAAATGAAAAATGACCATTTTGCCTCCAAATATCAACACAAGTCAAAATGTTGACTTTTTTTATCGGGATATCTTTTAGAAACTTCGAGAAGATCGTCAAAAAGGTCTCGGAATTCTAAATCCGTAGACAGGTTGATAGGACCCATACCAATCCCTCTGGATTATCATAGGACGTGCTTACTTCTATCTGACACCAACTTGTCACCGGCTCGGGGTCCATCAGAGTACACCAGGATCGGTAGTGGCATGTGATGTCTTGATTCCTGCTACATCCCGCATCCGCAATCAACCTGAAGGGTATTAAAACCATAAAAATTGTGAGTTGACAAAAAAATAACTAGTTTATAAAATCATTTTGTAAGAAAACATTTATACCCTTCACGTAAAAGCATGCATGCATCATAAAACCACTTTATTTCAAATACTTTCCGAAAGCAAGACATAATGTTTTTCAAATCGAACACGGTGAAAACTGCTTCTCAAACAAAGCCATTAACTCTGTAAGGTTTCAGCCCAAAATAAATTTAAAGAAACCAGAACGAAGTCTCAAATCCAATCATGAACACGGGGTCTCAGTCCCAACCCAATCTCAGTGAAACATCATATATATATATATATATATATATAACCTATCCTCGACATCTCGTATGCTCAATCAATAACTCGTCATGATATATCTACAGTACACGTACTACTCGAGTCTCATCTCCGAGTCTACCCCAGGATCTACGACATCTAAGAGGACCTGTCTTCGGACCCTGTCTGAGGCTATATCATATCTTTCATTCCTGAGCATGTGCTCCCCTTCAGAGTCACTCATCCTAGGTAGTAATCGTGACACTCCAGGATCATCGACGTTTGGAGGAGACTATTCATACAGGAGGGTATATACATATAAGTGTGAAAAAATTCATTTCCTTCAAATCATAGTTCAACTAGGTCTCATACCAGAATCAAAATCCAGGATTCCTCGAATCCGTTTCAATTCTCAATCTCATAGGCCTCAACCCAAATCCACATCTCAATAGGGTCTTAAACCCGAAATCTCATTTCATAAACCATAATTGGGAATCAAGCCCGATACCATAAATCAACTGGCCATAAGCCCGATACCATAAATCAACTGGCCACAAGCCCGATACCATAAATCAACTGGGCCTCAAGCCTGATACCACAATCAACTGGGCCTCAAGCCCGATATCATAAACCAATTGGGCCTCAAGCCCGATATCATAAATCAATTGGGCCTCAAGCCCGATATCGCAAATCAACTGGGCCTCAAACTCGATGTCATAATTCAACTGAGCCTTAAGCCCAAGATCATACTTTCAAATCCAAAATCCTTTTATCAATCAAATCATTCGAAATCATAAGCACGTATAAAACCTAGCCTAAGCCCAAGGTATCACATAAACCAAGAAATCTCAAAATACGTGCAATAACATATTTTCCTATGAAAAGGCCAAACAATCCATATTACAATCACATGCACTCATGGCATCTCAAATCATGTTCATAAACACATATAAAACATTTATGCATGCATCAATTCATAAAACAAAGTCTACTCACAGACCGTGCATATTGCACCTCGATACGCACACCATAAGCCTTTCCGGGCTAATCCAACCTCTTCAGGTCATCCAGACCTGTCCAAATCATACCCAAAGGTTACTACTAACCTATACAAGTCCATATCAAGAACCCCTAACTTTCCCAGAAAAGTCAACATGTTCCAGACACACTTCCCGAGGCTAAAAACCTCGATTTAACCAACCTAACGATCTCTGATCGACTCAAAACCACCACCATTGGATTCGTATCATTGAAACCTTTAAAATGGTCCTGGTCCCACATCAAAACATGTGTCCACGCGCCGGTCAAAGTGACAGTCAATCGTTAACCAAAAAGTCAACGCTGTCTTCAGCCATGAACAATGAAAAGTCAATGCTGACTTCAGCATGATGTCATCCCTGACATCTGACATTGACACATGTCAATCTGACATGTTAGACCAGACAGTACCACGTGTCACACGTCGGTTAGTCCATGTGTCTGCCACGTGTCAGGGTGAATGGACCGGACAGCTACCACGTGGCAACCTCCCATTAGCCACGTGGGCTGACATCCTGACAGGTGATGACGTCACCCTGCCACGTCATCACCTCTAACATCTATCGGGGTCAACCCAGATCTCTGCAATCGGGTTACGCAGACCCGCGATCTGACCCAGTTCTAACTTCCAACTCCAACCACCGATTTTGATACCATTGGTTCCAATACGATCGTCTAGTTGTTAGGATTCGATTTGTAAGTTCAAAACGAAGAAAAACGACCAGGAACTCACCTGTTTTGGACCACCAACCACGACCAACCTTCTAGAGCCGTCCAGCTGTCGAAACCCTTTGCTTTCGATCCTCAGAGGCTCGTACAAACCTCACAAACAACCTCAAGTCATCAGAACCCATTCAAAACGTACCAAACTCAAAATCCAATTTTTGAACTCAAAAGGGTTATCGGGTTTCTTACCTCCGCCATGGTCCGCCGTTCATAGTCGTTCAATCCCTCTGTCAAACTCAGTCCTTCCCTCTCAGTCTTTCAATGATCAAAGAACAAGAGGATATTGTGGTGTGGGTGTGTGGGTTGCACGGTTTGGGGGGTTTCAGGTTTGGTTCGAAGGAATGAAACAGATGAGGATGAAAGGTGGGTGCATGTATGTGTGTTAGGTGGGCAATGGATGAGTGACACTTTTCACTCATCTATTGGGCCTGAAACAAATATCTGGGCCCACATGAGGACAAATGTCACCTCGTCTCGTAATTCGTGCAATAGTTCCTCGGAACTTCCGTGATCCGTAACTTTCCCGTCAAATGTTCGATTTCGACGTACCGCCTATCTACAGACTCGTATCGACTCGATCTATGTAACGGTCGTCGATCCACGTGTATTGGACCTCTCTGGTCAAAATTCAACATTTTGCCCTCGTTTAAGGGCAAAATCGTAATTTCATCCTGAATGTCCGATAATCCTCAACTAATCCCTGATTAGCGAGGGTAATCCTTAGTTAATCTTGATTAATCCCAAAAATTTGGGACGGGTCGTTACACAGGTGGCACGCTGAAATCGGAGGTCATATGAATTTTATACGAGTAAAAAACAATCAAGGGCATTTTGGTATTTTTTTCGTAAAGGGCATTTTGGTCTTTTTTCTTGAGTATATATTTGTGGCTTTGACTCTTGTCCAGAAATTTTTGGACCTCTCTTCCCATGCATCCCACCGACTTGCTCTTCATGTATATATATATATATATATATATAATGATTTGTTGTGTTTGGGGGATTCGATGCTAAGGGACCGAAAAAGAAAGAAAAGGGATACCGAAAAGAAAAATAACAGAAGAGAAAAACATAGGTGTAGGTGGAAAGCGAGAGAGAAAACAGTGAGTTTTGAGCGAAAGAACTCAAGATAGGAGTAGAGGAAAGAGGGGAACCTCCATGGCCGAGAAGCTTAAAACCGTTGGAAAATTATAAATTTTTCCCTTGGTTGTATGAAGAAGTTTTGGATTTCAGTTCACAATTAAAAAGTGTTAGCCGGATTCCTGGGGACATTCTGGGCTAAAAATAGTCCAGTTTGAACGTGAGGAAGTGGAGAATAGAAAACTTTGTTTTCATACTGAGAGCTTCGAGCTTGAAACTATCATACTGAGATCTTCGAGCTTGAAAAAATGAACATTAGTGATGTGTGCCCACCATGCGCAGAGAACAAAGGTGGCGCGTAAGGGGACGTACGTCCGATTTCAGGGAAGTGTCCAACATGAATTTTGTAGTACTCTTCAATAAGAATTTAATGGTATAATTTGTGAATTGTTTGGGTGTCGTTAAGGTATATTTATAAATTTCCAAAGATATATGTTTATGTTTATAATTACTATGCTTATAAGCGTAGTATTTACATTAAAATTTCCAACTATTAAACAGGTTATTTATGTAATTACTATGGATAAATCTAGATGAAACAATTAAAAAATCCTCAAGGACATCCTTAGCAAGTTATAAAGATGAATTTAGTAAGCAATTTGGAGATGCAATATGTTTATTGTGAATTAAACTAATATAAGAATAACTTAAGGTTAATTAATAATGACTTGTAATTGTGGTTTTTAGTGAAAATTGATGATATGATTATTACTCATTTCATAATGTGATATTAGATTTAATATCTTACTTACTTACCTTGTGGTCATGATCTAGAATATGGAATTTGAATATGTGAATCACATTGCGTTTAACTTTGTTATTTATATTTTTAATTTTATATGTGGATAATTGAGGAGGTAAATAAGGATAATATTTTAATATTAAACAATGGGACTCCGAATAAGGTTAAATAAGTAATTCTCACCACTTGATGTGGTTTAGTGGGTTGGATGTGGGCAGTTACCCTACAAAGATAAATTTAATTTGGTTATTTAATAAGAATTAGAGATTGTTAAAATAGGTAAGATCCCTTGTCTGACAAAGTTGTCAGACGAGAGTAGGGCCCAGGTGTAATTCACGAGGTGTTTCTGGGTCGGGTCCTATTAGATAATGCTGCATACATCGTGTGAGGATAGGCTCAGTTTTTAATGATTCCTATGACTTGGAAATCCAAGTGAGGTATAGCAATATACTCTTAGTAGGAATGTACCTACATTAGTGTGAAATGAGGTCATTTTTATGAGAATTGCAAGGCTGAATGAACACCTTAAATGTCCAAGCCGAAAGGACGAAACCGAGAACCAAACGTGTTAGATAAGGTATCATACGAGTAAAGTTGTCTTGGTTTGCATAAAAGTATGAACAGCTCAAGACATCAAATTCACTTTTTAGCAAGTAATCCGATCTTATTTCACTAGGGAAGTTTCAAAGCTAAAAACTACCTATCCCAATGTGGTGTCTTTTCGATTACACTCTCTCAATTTACCTAAAAACCGATAAAAAAATCGAATCGAAAAACTAAACTGATAAAAATTGAACATGAAGAGAAAAAAACCGAACCAAATCGAACCCAAACTGGTTCCATGCTAGTTTTCAGCAATCCCTTACTGAATCGGCCCAAATCGAAATGAAAGCGCAACCCTAATTGAAACTACTTCGTTTTTTTGAAGACTCCTGAGTTCTTAGTTCTTTGATATTGTTGAAAACTTCTTAGTGGCCCAGTCCTCACTTTGTCTTCGTCACTTCTTCAATATTATCAAAGACCCCTCACATCAATCGATCGGCTGTCTCGTCCTTCTCTCTGCCTCAATCTCTTTATCTCTCCATTTTTTTCACCATAGAGTGAGATTTTAAGAACCAAAACCATGCCTCATCACCCTTAGTCATAGTCTCTCTCCTTCAAGCCTCATCCTCTCACACATTCATGCTTCATTGCCTTCACTCTCACCGCCTCCCTGTCTCATAATCAAGCTCAAGACCTTCCTCAAAATTGAAGCCGCCTTCAACCTCACGAGCTCTGGGAAGATGGATCCGAAGCCGAACCCATCACCTCGTAAGCTCACACTCATCGCCACATAGCCTAGAACCCATCGTCTCCCTAAATTTCCCTCGTCTCTCCCTCAAGCTCTTTGTCTTTCCTTCTTTCTTACCGCAAAACATTGATCATGAACCAATATCAATCGGTCCATTCAATTTTCAGTACAAATCGATAAAATGGATAGTAACGGACCAATATTGATACTAGTCGTACAATAGGCTTGGTTTCGGTTTCATCAATATTACCGAACCAAATTACCGATTAGCAGGCCCAATACCCAAAATTCATTTCGTTCAATCATTCATAACTCATTACATTTATGCAAAATTAGTGCAATAAACCATTTAACCTTAGTATAGTTTAAACACAGTTTGCATTTGCTATTCTTGTGAATTAAAGTGATACTTCCGCAAGAAATCGATCGTTATATCTTGGGAGATGTTGTTCAAGCAAAAAATCATTGAGCACTGGTTATGAGGTAATTTCATCTTAAGAAAATAGAATCAAGTTTTAGGGTTGATCACTTATAATTTATTTCTTACCCTGATTTCATTCGTATCTTATTTTGAATATCTTTATTTTATTTCCATATATATGTTGAATATAGCAATTGTCAATATTTTGACAAACATAACTATTGTTGAATTTCGCATGCCTAAATTACTATATGGGTTTACTCTTACAACGTATATATATATATATATATATATATATATATATATATATATATAATTGTCTTACAATGAAATCGATAAAAAATTAATTCTATAAGACAATTCATCTTCATTCTCTTGATTCACTCTTATAAAAATGATACATCCGGCCAGGATCAGCAAGTATATATGTGAATCTGGTGATGATCAATACATATAAAATTACACATTAGCTAGAGCTAGCCAGTTGGCCACGTGGGATGTGTCAACATGTAGCATATATATTTATAAGGTGCGTGGTTAACTATAGTCCTTGAATTTTACCCTAATGTTAATTATAGTCTCTAAACTTCATTATTAACAGTAAAGGTCCCTGAACTATACCTAAATGTATACTAATCATCACTTCGTTAAAATGTTAACAAAATTATGTTAAAATTAGGGGTATGATTGACTTTTTACTGTTCAACAAAATTCCCTATTTTTTACTAACTATTGCTATAGTCCCTGAAATTTACTTGAATATTAGCTATGGTCCCTAAACTTCATTATTAGTAGTAAAGGTCTCTAAATTATACTCAAATATAATTGTTAATAACTATAACTCATACATTGCTATAGTCCCTAAAATTTACTTGAATATTAGCTATGGTCCCTAAACTTCATTATTAGTAGTAAAGGTCTCTAAATTATACTCAAATATAATTGTTAATAACTATAACTCATACATTGGTACAAATCTTTCACCAATATTTCTAAAGCCCCTACAATTAATAATGTAACACAAAATTCAACATAAGTTACACAAAACTTGGAAAACAGAGAGGTAAATGTATCAACTTTTCATATTCACAGTATTTAGTGGCAGAAACAATATTTAATATTTAGAGTAAAAACTAAAAATAACCCTTGATCTACTACTTGTGAATAAACATGAAGAAGAAGAAAAAAATGAAAAAAAAATCAAAATCACTTTCATAAATTTGGACCGTTATGGTATTTACCAAATTGCCACCCAGTGGACTTGAGTACTTCGAAGTTGAATTCACCAAAAAATGTTAACATTTTAATGGAGTGATAGTTAGTATATATTTGGGTATAGTTCATGGATATTTGCTACTAATAATAAAATTTATGGACTATAGTTAACATTAGGGTAAAGTTGAGGGACTATAGCAACAGTTAGTAAAAACGAGGAATTTTATTGAACAGTAAAAAGACAAGCATACCCTTAATTTTAACAGAATTTTGTTAACATTTTAACGGAAGGATGATTAGTATATATTTGGGTATAGTTCAGGGATCTTTACTACTAATAATGAAGTTTAAGGATCATAACTAATATTAGGATAGAATTCAAGGACTATAGTAACAATTTCTCATATTTATAAAGCGCTGGTTTAGATTTGAAGATTTCTAAAACATCGAATAATCTGCTAGTGCTATCCTCTTACAAGTGACAACGCAAGGTTGTCATCGTTTGTATTTTACACATCTGCTCAAAAAACAACTTACCCAAATTTCACTCATCACTTGTGTTAAATATAGCTAGCTACCCTAGCTAGTCGGCCGGCAATGAAGACAACCATCCACGGCGGCGTCGAAGATTTCATCTGAAAATGATGACAAACTATGTATACAACAAGAAGATATAGAGCTAAGCATACCTCTATTCTCCTTATGCACTTCTTCGTTTGTTTTTGTCCGTTAATTATATTTTGATTCAGAGACGATTACAAATAATAAAGAAGTGTATAAGGAGAAAACGGAGTACTTAAATCACTTGGGATATATCAATTAAGAATTGGTTGTGCAGTTGGTGCAGTTGCAAATCTTGGGGACGAAAGCACAAACCCCGAAGGGCTTGCCTGGGAGCTGGCAGTCAATGACAAAGCAGCAGGGCATGGAGGTGCAGGTGGTGGCTGAGCAGCACTTGCACACCAAGCACAGCTGGTACGGTGACGCCAGCCGCCTCCTAACTTCTGAATCATCATTATTAATATTTCCATGATCACTATTTAGTTTGAGTAGTACCTCGGCTAATGGCCTATACTCCGTCGGACCGACCGGCTTTAATGTCATCGGCCGGCCAGTTGATTGGTTTGGTGTTGCCACATACAACTCATCATCAGCTGTATGGAAAGTTAGATTGAATTGAAAATCAATTGATCATCATCAAGAGAAGATATTGTATATATAATTGTAGTTGCATATTTAAAAGTGTAACTACTTACCAGCTGCTGCTGCTGAATGAATAATAGTATTGGATAATAATAGCCCCATGATGAAGATCAAAAAAACCATTAACTTCATGGCATTACTGTTTTTGGAGTCTTTCATGGCTTGCAACCAACCAAAAACCAGAGAGAGAGAGAGAGAGAGAGAGAGAGAGAGAGTTTTGGGACTAAAATTTTGTGTGGTGGAAAGGAGTGGAGAAGGGATTTGTTATGAGGGATGTGGGTCAATTAGAATGGGATATTTTTTATTTTTTTGGTTCTTAAGACTTCTAGTTATAGCTAGTTTAATTATTAAAGGACATATATTTGATGGAATCTGAGTTGCTTGGGATTATGTTGGAGAATATTTTCATAACAAGGAATGAGGTTTTGTGTAATTGATCACTTATGTCTTTTGATTAATAAAGGTCTTTTGATTGATGATAGTTTTGGAAGAATATGAAAACTTATGAAGTAAGTATTATTATGTTTCGATCAAATATTGAACCACGATAATTTTGAAGATTATAAAGATATTTTTATTTTCTAATTGTATTCAAAATATATTTCTTATTTTATTAAATATGATTCATTTTCCCCCAAATTTACACGCAATTATTCATTTATAATACCAATTTTACTAATATATTATATCCGCAATTTCTCTCATATATATATATATATATATATATGTTTGATTCCAACTAAAGATATTACTTTTTCTTTATTTGAAGGTACTCATATATGAATCTGAGATCCGTAAGAATCTAACTAACATCTGGGTCATGCACCCCATCAGTAGGAGTAGACATATCCTACGTGGCCTAAGATTTTTCACTTTACAGATCCCGTAAGCACTAGCAGTCGGGTCACTTTTGAATCCAGACTCTCGATAGCTGACGTAATTACCAGCGTTCATATGGGTCACGTTGGTGCTCAGCACTCAGCAACCTCTCCGCAAGGGAGTTATTGGAAGTGGAAGTAGACAGATTCTACGTGACTCAAGATTTTCTACCTTACAGATCCCGCAAGCATTGGCAATCAGGTCACTTTTGAATCTAGATTCCCGAGAGCTTATGCAATCACCAGCATTCATATGAGTCCCGCTGGCGCCCAGCACTCAGACCCGCAGGAACCCAACTAACATCTAGATTCTGCATCCCATCAGTGGGACTAGCCAGATCATATGTGACCCAAAGTTTTCTACCTTACAGATCCCGCAAGCACTGGAAATCGAGTCACTTTTGAACCCAGATTCCCGGGAGCTGACACAATCACCAGCATTCATATGGGTCCCGTTAGTGCCCAGCACTCAGACCCGCAGGAACTCAACTAACATCTAAATCTTGCACCCCATCAATGAGACTAAACAAATACTACGTGGCCCAAAGTTTTCTACTTTACATATCCCACAAGCACTAGCAGTCAGATCATTTTTTAACCCAGACTCCCAAGAGCTGATGCAATAACCCGTGTTTATACGGGTCCCGTTGGCGCTTGGCACTCAACAACCTCTCCGCAAAGGATTTATTGGAAGTGGCAATAGACAGATCTTATGTGGTCCAAGGTTTTCTACCTTGCAGATCTCGCAAGCATTGAAAATCGAGTTACTTTTGCACCCAGGCTCCCAAGAGCTGACACAATCACCAACATTCATATGAATCCCACTAGCACCCAACACTCAGCAACTTCTCTACAAGGGATTTATTTGAATTGTTAGGGCTCAAACTTTAGATGAGGGTTCCAACCAATGCAAGAACCTTGCACCTGAATTAGGGAGGGCTTGAAGGTTGAAATCTTAGATTCAATTTCTGGCATTTCACATGCAACTTCTTCCATGGCCACATGAGAACATGAGTCATGACATGACAACCTAATTAAGTGCAAGAAGCAGGCTCAAAAAAGGATAACCAAAACACCATGAAAACAATGACACTATGCAACCATAATTTAACACGCAAATGTTGTCGGGGGAGCTCACACATACAAACAAGTATACATATATAGATGACATTTTCATCTAACTCTGCATGCTGCAGGGCCTCCTGGGGAATAATTCGGGTTCGGAGATCGACAAGCGACCCCTGGACCTACATTGTTAGAAAACTGGTGACGCATTCGATACTCAGGGATTCTGCTCATGGCAAAGGGAGTACCAATAGTTGATGATTCACTTTCGTTACAACTTTGTAGAGGTTCCAAAGTTTCAACTACGTCACTCATTAAGGGCCTTGCTTTCGGGTTTTGGCTGAGGCAGTAGTATGCTAAGCTGCAGGCTTTCTGCGCTGCCCTGAGTGAGTACTGATTATCCAGCCTAGGGTCGATTACTTGTAGCAACTTTCGCTTGTCATTCAGTTTAGGCCGTGCCCAATCTACCAAGTTTTGTTCCCTGCTTGGTCTCGTCTTGTCAACGGATCTTCTTCCTGTCAAAAGCTCAAGGAGAACGACTCCAAAGCTGTATACGTCACTCCTGGCAGTCAGGTGGCCTGCATTTCATGTAGAATTCATTTAGAAAAGCAGCACATAAATCTAGCACAAAGTTGTATAATTTGAATGCAAACGAAAAAAAAAAAAACTAGAGGCATGGACAGCAATTTGTTCATTTGAAGTGAAAAGGAGCAATAATTAAAGGTTAGATGAACATAGCAACAATCTCAAGTTCAAATATCTGTAAGTAACTTGTTACTTCAATGATAAAAGTAGGAGTGTTTCTATTGCTTATGGCGAGAGTTTGAATCTTATACTATCTACCTGCTTAGAATTGGTGGCTACTTACTGTCTTTGCATGCGTTTCACAGTTTGTATACATTCAAATGAAAACTGACCAAATACTTCTAAAGCATGGAAAGAGTTGAACTCAGACTGCATTGAGGCTGCCAAGCACCTATGAATTCCAATGCCAGCTGATATAGAAGCCAAGAAATTATGAAGATATTGTAACGGAATGTGCAGTGAGCCAAGAAGTTAGTAATACTGTAGGATACAGTTCATATATGAATTCTGAAGCAATATTGAATCTCTAAAGACTATATAGCACACTCATTCAGGTTCATCACAAGAAGAGCTGCTCAATGCTCTAGATCCGCCTCCCGAAAGCCTTCTTTGGCAGTACCAAGCCAGTTGCAACCTTCCATTTAGTAACCAATGAATCTAGAAACATGACTATGTTTCAATCGTGAAAGGATGAAAGAACCTAAAAATAATAATTTTATGCAGGAAAATATTCGTGATTTGTTTCCCACTCAACTAATTCAATTAAGAGCCTAGTCATTATGTTCCAACTACTACAACAGTTTAATTGAATCAAGCATTTCCAACATGCAAGAACTCCTTACCAGTCATAACATACTCAGGAGCTGCATATCCATAGGTGCCCATAACTCGAGTCGAAACATGGGTCTCATCCCCTTGAGGTCCAGCTTTAGCAAGCCCAAAATCAGAAAGCTTGGCAGCATAATCCTGCAAATGCATCCAAGCTGTGAGACTAACAGAAGCTTGCATGCCCCATCATCAACACATACATTTTGTACAGAAACTACTATCAAGCTCAAGAAATGAACAATGCTTACAGAGTCCAACAAGATATTAGAAGTTTTGAAGTCTCGGTAAATGACCGGCCTTTCGGCATTGTGAAGAAAAGCAAGTCCCTTGGCAGCTCCCAGAGCAATCATCATTCTCGTTCCCCACGACAACGGGACAGTAGCCTCTAAAATGTTCACAAAACTTTAATCAGCAACAATAAATCATCAAAACCCACAAAGGAAAGTTAAAAATTTGAAGATTATAAACTCAATTACTCCGGAACAAGTGATTCTCAAGGCTCCCTCGAAACATGAACTCGTATACAAGCAATCTGTGATCGTCCTCGCAGCAATATCCAATCAATTTAACGAGATTGGGGTGGCGAAGCTGGCCGAGAAAGTTGACCTCCGTCAGCCACTCGCGGTGGCCCTGAAGGCCCTCTTTGTTAAGAACCTTGACGGCGACAGGCAGAGACTTGAGCCCAACTCTCACATTCTCGTCAATGTAGCCCTTGTACACGGTCCCGAACCCGCCTTCCCCCAAAATGTAGTCGGAGCGGAAGCTCTTGGTGATGGTCTCGAGCTCGTATAGCGTGAAGGAGATGACGAGCGTGTAGAGCACCGCGTTCTTTCGCGCGTCCTCGAAGTTGCGTGGGGTTGAAGGATCACTCAGATCTGAAATCGACCGACTGTGATTCTGCTTCTTCTCGGCGTTCTTCACGGATGAAGCCAAATTGCTGAGCTGCTGAACTGCTCAATCAAACAAAAAGGCTACAATCTTTAGCTGAAATCACAACAAAATTAGACAAAAAAGATCTGGGTTCTGAGAAACTGAACAAAACAAGCGCACACCTTGAGCATTAGTTACCACAGCTGATTCCTCCCTCGTCCCACAGTTTCCCATCTTAACTTAATTTGACCTTTACAAGCAGAAGCACTATTAGCAGAAGCAGAAAGTAAAATCCCCGGCTTTTGATGACGATGAAGAAGTTGCGCTACGACTCTGCAGGTGGAGCAGAGTTTCATTCTTCGGTGGTTTTCTTCGCCTCCTCTCGACTCTTTCTAACTTTTTCCAGCTTTTTATCTTCTCCCTTCTCTTTTCTTTCTATGTCTCTCTCACACACTGTTCTTGGCACTTAATTAGTAGGTAATCACTATTTAACTAAGAGGATGCAAATTATGTACTCATAATTATGCTTTTAATTAGAAACATTTACAGCATTTAAAAAAAGGTAAGAAAAATCCTATGGCAGTGCTTCAAGGTTCAAACTTTAAAATCTGCCATGCCTTCTTTCACCTTAAACTCTGTGATGAGAGCTATGATGGTGATGAGAGCTTTGATGGTGATGGACCTGTGGCTGTGGATCTCCTCCTCCCCCCTCTTCGCTGTTGTGTACAGTTTGTGGGACCAATTTTCTCTTCCAATTATGCATTTTTCTCCTTATAATATTAATACCAGATAGATTTTGATTTGTTGCCAACTGGGGCAAAAGACTGGAACTTGGAAAAGGCCCAAACTGAAAAAATTGGATATTAGGCCTCAAGCCCACTAACGGACAAGCCATTTTCCTCATCTTAGCCATCATGGCCTTATCCAGAATCCATGGTTGGTTCATACTTCATAGATAAGGAAAAAGAAGAGAAGAGAAAAGCAGAGATTTTGGTGTATGGTTTGGGAATGGCGATGGCATTGGCAACGGCAACTGGGTCAGTGGAGAGTGTTAGCAGCAGATGGAGCATGGTGTCTCTGAGGTCGGCACTGTCGTCACCACCGGAGAGATGTACGGTGTTTGCATCGTCGTCTTCGTCTCCATGTGGGTATCGGAGTCTGCGACTCGACGTCAGTCTCAACCAGTCTCTCCGCAAACGCCAACAGCATTTCGGGTTGTTCACGGGTCTCTCCCCCTCAAACCCCCTTCTCTCGCTTGGCGTCCCGGGTACCACTCTCTTCTTCATCACTTTCATTTCGTTTTATTGTTAAAGTCATCACTTTCGTTTCGTGTTATTGTTAAAGTTTCTGGTATGAATGAACTAGAGGGATAGAATTGGAGGAGGAAGCAATTGGGTTAGTGAAATTATGTGTCTTTCGGTATTATTTCAGCTCAATTTTGTAGCTTTGTATGCATTCAGTTCAATTTTGCAGCACACTTTGTGCTCACTTTTCACTTTTCACTTTTCACTTTTCACTCATATATTTAGTTTTCATTGCAAAATATAATGCAGGTTGTTTTGGGTCTTAATAATGGTAAATCCATTGTTGCATTGTATTATTGAGTTTTTATCTCACTTTCATGTCAAGATTGGTTCCTTTCCCATATTTGCAAGATCAACTCTATGTGACTATGTTTGATATGTGTTTTCATAATTTAGTTTATGTTTCTTACCTTGAAGGACTGTTAAGTGTTTTTCTCTGTCATCTCGCAGACAATTCAAGTTTTGAACATAACTTCACCATCATTGATAATGGTGGCCGAATTTTTGCCATGAGACATGGCAGACGAGTGCCTAAGCTTAACAGGCCTCCTGATCAAAGAAAAGCGCTTCTGCGAGGGCTCACTACTCAGCTCCTTAAGTATGGCCGCATCAAGACCACCCGAGCAAGGGCAAGTGCTATGAGGAAGTATGTTGACAAAATGATTACGCTGGCTAAAAATGGGTCTCTTCATAAGAGGAGACAGGCTCTCGGCTTCATCTACGAAAAACAGATTGTTCATGCTTTGTTTGCAGAGGTTCCAGACAGATATGGGGAAAGAAATGGTGGTTACACAAGAATTATTAGAACATTGCCAAGGCGAGGAGACAATGCACCCATGGCATACATTGAACTTGTCTAAGTCTGAATTCATTTTCATTTTGAGCTTGTGTAGGTCTGAATTCATCTTCATTTTGAACTTGTGTAGATCTGAACTCGTGTTAATTCTACTACGTACATTGATTTGAAATCTTGTCTTCTTGTCATCATTCTGGGATTGTATGGATAGTTAACGGCTTAATTTATTATCGATACGCATTAGCATCCTATAGTTATGCGTATTCTCATGTTTTCCATATGGATATGTAAATACGTAACTCATGGATAAGTCAGTTGATTCAGTTTTATAGGGCGCATTCTAACATGTACCCTGATTCTTTCGGAGTGGTTGGTATATAATTTTTTCTCTCTTTTTTGGTTTTTCTCTTTACTGAGTAGAGATGTGTCGGTTTGTTTTGTTTATTTTTTGCCAGCCTCTTCTGATCTTACCTTTCTTGCTTTAGTCTTCCATGTAAACCTAATCCCCCTTTGCATATGGTATTGATGTTTCTTCAAACCTCTCAAGGATGTGTTTGTGAACTTTTTGCATCACTGTTGTCTTAGGATAAGTTTTTTTTCTTCATCTATGCTGGTTCATGTACATTTTTTTTGTTCGATCACTTGGCATTTTTCCAGTGTAGCGTAACCAAGGATAAATCTAGAGATGCCTCTTTAACTCTCGCAGCTTCAAAATGTTTCTGCAGAAGTTGTACCATGTGCTCGTGCCTACTCCTGGTATCATAAAATTTGACAGAGCATAGACCACTAAGAGGTTTAAGCCAATTAGTGGAGCTACTGAATGCCTATTAGTGAATCCAATATGTCTAGTCATCTACACAGGATCTTCGAGATCAAAGATTGGTTGTCTCCCTTCCCGTAAATGCCTATTGGATGCTGGTTTGAGGATGAAATCATATGATTATACTTTGGTAATAATTGATGTCCTGTAGAGGGGTTCATTAGATTGAGATAATGACTACCATTTTCTTTTTCTTGTGTTGTTCATATCAGTTATACGAGATTAGAGAATAGAAAGTAAGGAACTGTCTGAAAGTTTGTCCCTTCAAAGCCAATATAGATGATTCATGCATTAGTCATAAATCTGCTAGCCTTAATGTCATTGTCATGCATTTGATCAACATCTCTCCAATTTTAGTTGTTTGGAAGTTGGAACCAGTTTAAAATGATGGAAAATAGAAGCCCCCAGTTTTTCACATAGTAATTTTTTTACCACAGTTAACTATTTACCTTATCAAATTGAAAATGATATGCTTTGCTGTTAGTTTTTATGCTTCCTGCTCGAGTTACCACCTTTACAGTAAGTAATACTTGTATGATTTGCTGTTAGTTCTTATGCTTCCTGCTCATGTCTGAGTGCACCTTTTGCTTTGTGCTCGAAGTCTTGCCTGTAGATGTCGACAGGGTGCCAAGTGCACAACACCCAAGTGTTTTGTGGATGCAAAATTTTGCTTAAAATGGTCTGTGGTCAATTTCATTTGTGATCAACAATGGAATGAAAGGGACTAGATATGCTCTCATCTCCAATACGCAAGTAGACCTTTAGTCCCTCTCGGCGCATGACAATCAGATGCTGTCTAGTATGCGTATTTTGACTCCTTGGTTAAGCTTAAGAACCCAGACCCTTGTCATTGTTTCTGCTTTTTAACCGCACTTGGTTCCAACAAAATAAAAAACAGCACTTTGGTTGTGTGGGTTGAGTCGGCTGAGGGCTGGACCACGTGTATGAAACATGAGGTCTTTGTCTAACACATGCTTGGTGTGATATTTTTGCCAGGGTGGCTCATCTCTTCCAGATTCAGCAAACATGGGTATCTATTAATAGAAATAATAGGGCTTTGTCGGAATCATTGAGCTAATATATATATTTTTTTTTTTTATCATTCTTGTCATCATAATGAATCGGCTTCAACAACTCAAAAAACTCATTTAATGAATCGGCTTCAACACTGCTAAGCTAAACTTTTGAGTGTTGGATAAACTTGATTGAAATAAAAGATTGTATTTAGAACTCATTGGAACTCATTTAGAAAATAAAAAAAAGTTTCCAGCTCACAATCCTTGCACCAAACGAGGTTAATGGCACTCCGACTTGTGCTACAAGCTTGGACATAAAAAATAAAAAAAAATAAAAAAAAAATTAGATGCAAATCTATCTCACGATGTTTATTGAGGTATATTTTTGGAAAGCAAAAACACAAGGATAATGGTAGTTGGAAGTTGATTTCATGTGGAGGAATGGAATTGAGAATCGATTCATGATTTGGAAAATGGAACGTGGAATTGATTGGTAGTAAGTGAAGACTTGGTGCAAGTGGGAATTGAAGAAGTAGGGATTTGAAATTTGAGGTCTTTCCATTGGCCACTCGCTCATTCACTCATTGAGTGACTCATGGGCAAGTCATTTTCAGCATGAGCCTGCCTCCAGCACCTTTTTCTCAATTTCAACGCCCTTTTCTGCATTCCATCCACCGCATTCAATTTTCACCAATTTAATGTCACAGCAGCTCATGATTATAAACACGGTTTCTACCAAAACCCCTCTTTCCGTTTCTTTAAAATAGTCGTATGAATGACGTTCACTTTTTTTAAAGAGTAGTCACATGAATGATGTGTCAAACAATCATACCGACAAAATTATTATCTTTTTCGGGAGAATGATTCTAGTGAAAATAATTATAGGAGAATGACATTATTCTACTGTTTGTGTGAGAATGATCTATGAATGACGTTGTCAAATTTTCCGTAACTATTCATCACAGGCAATGCCACAATGGGCGGCCATGATTAAGATTTATGAACACGGTTTCTACTTTTTACTGTGGTAGGCAGAGCCATACGTCCTTGTCTTGTGGATGGAAACGGAATCCAATAGTAACCCAGTTGGCGTCTTCAAACCCTTGAGTTGTTCTTTGTTGGAGGCCTGCTTCTAACTTTTTTTCTTTTTATTTACATCCAACCAGTAGTTAGTAAGATGTTGACCAAAAAAAAGAAAATGGTAGAAAGTAGATGGCTGGAATGGGCTACATTGATGTCGGTCCAAAACTTGCATGGGCGGCTTCTTGGAGAGCGCCTGACGTACCCACAGTTACATATTGTGTTTTATAATTTTTATCGAAAAAGGAGTTTGATTGTTCTATAATCAAATCAAATTTAAGTAAGATGCCATAACAATAAATTAATTGCACCACTAATTAAAGGGTTTTTCACGTTAAAAAACGTGAACTTATTTTTTTGAATTTGATTCCATTTGTTAGAATTTAAACTAATTTGACATAATATATTTGCCAGATATAAAAATAAATATATAAACAAAAATTGACGAAACTTGCTCGCATATTGCATTTGCATATAGACTTCTATTTATACCATATCGGCCCAAACCGAGCAAGAAGCTCAGACTGACTGCAGACCCAGTCCATTACCAAATGACGATCAATCCAGATCAACCTTGGAGCCGGCTTGGCATGTCGGGCCCGACCGACCCAGAGGCCCAGCTGACACGACCTACCCCAAATCCCCCGGGATTAAGGCTAATCCATGCTCCCGTCTAACTTACGTGCGACATGAAAGCTAAACCGACGGTCAACCTCCACGTAACACGTAAGCTGGACAAGGGATTCCCAAGCGAACCGTCTACAAGTTCCGGACTTCCCAGAGCGCACAGAATTTACTATGGATCGCGTGTGTGATGTCTCCGTCTCTCTCTACCAATAGCCCTCACCGCAACAACCTGGAGAGTATCGAAAACATAAAAGACTCTGAGTGGACAAAAATAAATAATACGTTCTGAAAACAGGTTATAGAAAAGTACATTTATACACTCCATGCAAAACCAATGCATGCATATGAAACCTTTTCATAAAACCATTTCATATCCAAGATAAGAAAACCATCAATGAAAACCGGAATTCAAATCCTCTTCTCAAATCCGAACTCAAATCCAGGGCCTCAGCTCAAAATCATAAATCAATCATCAAAGTACGGAAACTCAACCCAAAACTCATTAAATCCAAGTCATCCGGGTCATTGCCCAAAACATCTGAAAACCAGTGAAAACATCAATCAATCAAGTTGCTGGATCTCAAGTGCGCCCGAGTCTTTAAACTCAAAACACATGCGCATAATCAGGCCTTCCCGGGATATCAACGAGTCTTTAAACTCAAAACACAATCAACAGACCTCGGGGGATATCACAATAACCGAGTCTTTAAACTCAAAACATATCAATCCAGGGCCCTCCCCTGTAAATCAACAGAGTCTTTAAACTCAAAACCAGATCCAGCCATTTTCCGGGACTTTAAACCCAAAACAAGTTTTCAACGGGTCTTTAAACCCAAAACCAAGTGAAAACCATAGAAAATCCATATCCGAATTCGAAATAATGATTCCGTAAGTTAGCATCCAGAACCATCATCCCGAACCCAAATCTAGAATTCCACTTTCAAGTTCCAAAACTGAATCCGAATCATATTTCTGAAATTCGATTCCAAAATCGAAATCACGTTTACCAAAATCACATGAACAGGGTTTCAAGCCCTAAATCACTTTTCCAAATCCATAATAAATCATTGAAATCAATTCATATTTCAAATCCCAAAATCAAATCATCAAAACCATGATCAAATCGCAACATAAATCGTAAGCTTGTAAAACGTGCAATTCCGTAAATATCTCGAAATACGTACAAAACTGTAAATCATCAAGATCATAATCATAGAATAATGTATAGAAAACATATAAAAACATTTATGCATGCATCAAGAGTTAGAAAGAAAAGTCCACTCACAGACCATTCGCGTTGTTGCCTCGATACGCGTGCACTTACGCCGTTCCCAGCCAATCCACTATCACCGGCTTTTCTGAACCTGTCCAAATCCCATAATAAGGTCAGTAACTACTTCATTAAGATTCTACTAAAGCCCAGTAATTTTTACGAATTTTTAACTATTTTTTACCGAGCCCTAAAACCTTCGGACATCCCGAAACATATTGAGATGATGTCCGATCGACTCGAAACCAGTTCCAAAATGTTCGTTACATCGAATACTTTAAAAGTTGTGTTGGAACCTTCCCCAAAAGTGTCAGGACCCACCCCCAATCCCCCGGGATTAATGGCTGAATCCTGCTCCCATCTGACTTACGCATGACATGAAGGCTAAACCGACGTCCAACCTCCATGTGACACGTAAGTCGAACAAGGGATTCTCGATTCGACCGTCCTAAACGTAATCGAACTTCATAGAGTGCGCTGAATCTACTGTGGAACGCAGGTGTGATGTCTTCGTCATTCTTGACCAACAGCCCACACCGCAATAACCTGGAGGGTATCGAAAACATGAAAAAACTGTGAGTGGACAAAAATAAAGTATAAGTTCAAAAACAGTTCAATAAAACAATTACAATTATACCCTCCATTTAAAAACTATTGCATGCATATCAATACACGTCATGAAACCATTCATATCAAAAACTATTATTGAAAACCCGAATCAAATCCGTCATTCAAATCCAGGACTCAACCTCAAATCACAAATAAGTCTCAAATACGGGAACTCAGTCCCAAAACTCATCAAATCCATCTTAACCGGGCCACTGCCCAAAACATCTGAAAACCAGTGAAAAACATCAAGTATGCTAGTTTGCTGGATATCAAGTGCGCCCGAGTCTTTAAACTCAAAACCATGCGCAATAATCAGGCCTTCCCGGGGTATCAACGAGTATTTAAACTCAAAACACAATCACATGCCTCGGGGGGTATCACAATCACCGAGTCTTTAAACTCAAAACATATACCGAGTCTTTAAACTCAAAACATATCAATCCGGGGCCCTCCCCCCCCCCCCCCTCCCAAGCAATCAACCGAGTCTTTAAACTCAAAACCAGATCCAGCGGTTTTTCTTTTCTTTTCCGGGTCTTTAAACTCAAAACCATTTTTCAAGCAACAGTGAAAACCATCAAAAATCCACATTCGAATTCGCAACAATGATTCCATAAGCTAGCATCCGGAACCACTATCCTGAACCCAAATTCAGACTTCCTTTCCAAATCTCGAAAACTAAATCCGAAATCTCATTGCCGAAATCCATTTTCAAAACCGAAATCAAATCATATTTCAAATCCCAAAATCAAATCGTTAAAACCATGATCAAATCACAAGATCATTCGAAATCTCATAAAACATGCAATTCCGTGAATATCTCGAAAATCGTGCAAAAGCCGTAAACCATCAAGATCATAAATCAAATCATAGAATTACGTATAGAAAACATATAAAAACATATATGCATGCATCAAGAGTTAGAAAGCAAAGTCCACTCACAGACCATTTCGCCGCTGCCTCAATACGCGTGCAGTTACGCCGTTCCCGGCTGATCCACTATCCTCGGTTTCCCCGAACCTGTCCAAATCCCATAAAGAGGTCACTAACTACTTCATTAAGCTTATACTAAAGCCCCGTAATTTTTCCGAATTTTTAACTATTTTTAAACGAGACCTAATACCTTCGGACAGCCCGAAACATATCCAGCCGATGTCCGATTGACTCGAAACCAGCGCCAAAATGTTCGTTACATTGAATACTTGAAAAAATCATGTTGGAAACTTCCCCAAAAGGGGTCCCCACGCGCCCTCATGCGCCGCCCAAAGGGGCCTGCGCGTGGGAGCCACGCGCCTGTCACTGTTCATCTTCAACCTTAGTTCAGCCGGTCTGAACCGGTTCCGGTCACTGGTCCAGTTCGACCAAACCGACGCAGGCGGTTCAACATCCTAAATCCTTCATTTTTTGTCCAATTTCACTTTTTCCAAGTCCTTTAGGTTCGTCTTAAGTTTTCTATTTGAATAGCCTAAGAAAAATATGGAAATAAGGTCCGTAAGATACCTTCCAAAACTAGAATTGAAACCAGTCTTTCTTCTTCTCTGTTAGACCATCATAGGCCACCACAAGCCACGGTGTTGGTCCTAAACGTCTCCTGGCCACCTCCTGAGGCTTACCTAATTAATCAAAGTCATCAGCAACCACCAAAACACGATTCACCATTTTTGGATTTCAAACTGGATGTTTTCGGGAAAACTGCTTTACTATCCCTCTCAGGCTCCGAAACCGAGCTAGACCCATTTTTTATCATCCATAAAACAACGTCTTGGCATCCAATTCAACAATTACATCTAAAACTCGGCTTGCCATATATGAACCAGAACAAATTTTTATGGGAACTTACCTTACCGTCTCAGTTGTGCTTCACTGTAGCCACTCATGTACTTGTCTCAACCTCTTTAATAGCTTTTGATGACCAAGCCACCACCAGAAATCCACGTTTGAAGAAGTTTGGATTTTTGTTCAGTTTCTTCCTCTGTTCTCTGTATTCTCGCGGTCTGACCATCGCCTATGGCGGCTATCCTAGTCCTACCACCATCATTTCACCGTCCTCAACCTCCCTCAGTTCTCCTCGCAGGTTACACCCAAGAATCGAAAGCAAGAAGATTATAGGAAGGGGTTACACTCTGTTTTTCTTTTCTTTTGTTCTAAGTCGTGCAACCTGTTTTAATTTCTTTGCAAGGCGGTGAACACTCTCTACAACCCTCCAGAAGTGTACAAGTGTCCCAAAACCATTGGGTCCAATTCCCAAAACAGGCACATGTCCATTTCTGAGTGGGCATAAACCCCAATGCAGGAATTGTCCAAAATGCCCTTCTGGGGTAAATTACCATTTTACCCCTCGTAGTCCTAGACAAATAAGTCTTTCTCCCGACCTCCGAATGACATGTGCCACCTGTCGTTGTACTCAGAAGATTGAGCTCTTCCTAACGGTCCTCGGAATGCGTGCAAAGTTCATGTCATATGAAAAGTCAACAAATTGCCCCTGTTTAACCAAATTACCAAAGTACCCTTGAACTTCCGAACGTCATAACTTTTTCCTCAAACGTCCGAATCGGACGTGCCACTTTTCTACGCACTCATGACGTCCCGAACTACGTCACGGTCATCGGTTAAAGTCCATTTGACCGGCCGAACAAAAAGTCAACATTTTGGCCCTCTCCAAGGGCAAAATCGTCATTTTGCACCGTTCGTCCGAAAACATCCCATTAATCACTGATTAACTTCGATAATCCGTCATTAATCACTAAACTAATCCCGGTTTCCGAAACGGGTCGTTACAAAAAGGGGCCCTACGCGCCCTCACGCGCCGCCCAAAGGGGCTACGCGTGAGGCTCGCCAGGTTACTGTTCATGACAGGACCTGTCCCCAAAGGACATAGATAACCGTGTCCGATCCTGCTCCCGTCTTACAAGTCTACTGAAGTTCCGAAATTACCCTCAGCACTTGCCAAACAAGGGATAACTGTACATGTGCCCACTCATGCCTCCACCTCCCGATTAGTCTTGATCAACGCGCCACGACTTGGAGGGTCAATAAAACAGAAAAAGTGTGAGTGGACCAAAATAAAGTTTTAGAAATACATTTATCAAAATACATTCTTACCCTCCAGTTTCACAAACATGCATGCATATCATAAAACATAAGTAATAGCGTGAAATCAATCAAGTATGAATAGTGGGCCGATAAAATCAAAACATGTTTTCCCATGGTCCATAAAACTCATGTTCAGCAAATCAGTTCATGATGTAAAGTATCTGGACACAAATATCAATAAATCACAAGTATCACCAATCCTCAATATCCAATCTCAATATCCAAGTAACCGTCACGATATCAATACAACACGTGCAAACTCGGGTGTCTCATGTCCGAGTACCTCCCCAGGATCTACGATGTCTGGGGTGATATCATCTCCAAGATCTACAACGTCTGGAGGATATCATGTCAGTATCCACCCCTAACCCCCTGGGATTAATTGCTAAATCCCGATCCCGTCTAACTTACGCATGACACGTAGGCTAAACTGATGTCCAACTTTCATGTGACACGTAAGTCAGACAAGGGATTCTCAATCCAACCGTACCGAAGCTCCCGGACTTCCCAGAGTGTGCCGAATCTACTGTGGATCGTGCATGTGATGTCTCCGTCTCTCTCGACCGACAGCCCGCGCCGTGACAACCTGGAGGGTATCGAAAACACGAAAAGACTGTGAGTGGACAAAATAAAGTTTAAGTTTAAAAACATTTCATAAAACAATAACATTTATACCCTCCATTTCAAAACCAATGCATGCATATCAAAATCATGTAATAAAACCATGTACGAAAACCAAACACATTTTCCATTTTCTCAAATCCTGGGCCTCAGCCCAAAACCACCTAAAACTATTATAACCAACGAAAACCATCCTCATTAATCACAGAGAAAACCAAAACATATTGAACCACATTTCCATCCATTGAACCTGCTGGATCTATCCGAGTCTTTAAACTCCCGAGTCTTTAAACTCAATCCAGGCCTCAATATAATCCGAGTCTTTAAACTCCGAGTCTTTAAACTCAACTGGCCTACGGGGGAAAATATCAATATCCGAGTCTTTAAACTCCCGAGTCTTTAAACTCAATCCGGGTCTTTAAACCCAATCCGGGCCCGTCCCCAGTCACATCTAATCTGGGTCTTTAAACCCAATAACCAGATCCAGCAAATCCAATCCAAAACCTTTTGAAAACCATTTTCCATTTCCGAATCCGAATCCGCAATCTCATCAAGATCCCGAATCCAAACCCAGATCTCATATTCATCTCCTTTCCAGATCTAAGTCCGCAACCGTCATTCCGTAAGTCGGCATCCGGAATAACCATTGTGAACCCAAACCCGGAATCCACTTCCAAATCTCAAATCGAATCCCGAATCGTCATCCGGAATTTCGATTCAAAACCCGAAATCACGTTTTTCCAAAACCACTTTTTGAACTGGGCTTCAAGCCCAAAAACACTTTCCAAAATCCTTTTACTTTCTTTGAAATCAAATCGTATTTCAGATCCCGCAATCAAATCCTTAAACCAGGTTCAAATCACAATATCCATCAACATCTCGTAAAACGTGAAATACCGTCATTTCCTCGAAAACGTGCACAAACCGTAACCATCACAATCATAAATCAAATCATAGAATCAAGTATAGAAAACATATAAAAACATATATGCATGCATCAAGAGTTAGAAAGCAAAGTCCACTCACAGACCATTCCGACGTCGCCTCGATACGGGTGCACTTACGCCGTTCCCGGCCATTCCGTTATCCTCGGCTTTCCCGAACCTGTCCAAAGCCCATAACGAGGTTACTAACTACTTTAAAAAGTCCTACTCAAAATCCATAACTTTCCCAAACTTCTAAGCGTACTTTAAACGGGACCCTAAACCTTCGATCTCGCAGAACTAACTGGAATCGACGTCCGATTAACCCGAAACCTATCTCAAAAGGTTCGTTAAAACATCTAGACCAAAAACCTAGTTGGAAGGATCCCCGGAAAGTGCCCCACAGGCCCCCGCGGGCCGCCCAAAGTGGCTGCGCGTAGGCCTCCCTCGCCTGAACAGAAACACTGTTCATCGTCTTCCTCGAGCAGTCACTGTTTTGGACCGGCGTGGCTAGTTCTCCGTCGTCCGTCCACCATTTTCCTTCCTACCAAGCCCAAAAGCTTCGTCCTGTCCTAAGCAACCTATTCCCCTCAACCAAACACGACAACACGACCTACAACTCACCTCCCCAACTCGAAACAGAAACCACCCGAAAGCCCCTGTTCTTCAATCCGGCCACCCGTGTCACCCCTCATCACGGCTTCGACATCTACAGGTTCCTAAGGACCTAAGGAGTCGATTAGGACCTACCAGACACCTAGACTCGTTCTCTAAAGCCACGACTTTATCTTTGAAATCCAACGACAAAACAAAGCAAGCGAAGAAAGATAAAGAAATTACCTGTACGCCGACCACCACCGTGAGCTCTGCTGGGTCTGTTCGACTCTCCTCAGTCCTCATAACACCACCACGGGTCCAATTTGACGGTTTAGTCACGGGAAGTGCACAACCGTGCACGGTGGTTCTCTGGTTCTGTCCTCCCTGTTTATCGGGTTCTGCTCACCTCACACACACACGATCACACAGTTCCACCCAGAACCACTCATTAGCTCTCCCGTCATCTATATTCCCTCACTCGATCACCAGAACACACAAACACACACTGCACTCAATCAATTCTTCCCTAAATCTCAGTCTCTGTTTCTCTCAAATGCACACAAATACGACTCACACACACAGTCCAATTTTAAATGCACCGTCCAAACTTATAGAAGCCTCTAGCCCACTGCCACATGTCACAATCCTATGGTCCCTGACTCAAAATATCCACTTGCACCGGTACACCTGTCCCAATCTGCTTTGCACAAATCCCAAAGCACCAAAAGACCAAAATGCCCCTTGTAAGTCAAAATTACCATTTTGCCCTTCGTCGTTCCAGACCCGTATCTCACTCGTCCAATGTCCGATGAAGGCATGTCGCCTGTCGTTGAACTCAGGACGACGAGATCTACCTAACAATCCTCGGTCTACGTGAAAACCAAGTGTCTAGTGAAAAGTCAACTTTTCCCCCTATTTTAACCAAATTACGGTAATGCCCTCGGCCTTCCGAACATCATAACTTCCTCCTCGGATGTCGGAATCGGGCGTGCCACCTGTCTACGGACTCGTGACGTCCCGAACTACGTCACAGTCATCGGTCAATGCCCAATTGACCGCCCAAACTAAAAGTCAACTTTTTACCCAAACTATAGGCAAAATCGTCATTCTACGCCCAAGGTCCAACATTAACCAACTAGCCACCGATTAACTCAGCTAATCCGTCGCTAATCACTTCGCTAATCCCGACTCCCAGGACAGGTTGTTACATATCATCATAATATCACACTCCTAAGATTGAGCCTCCCTCGGAGCTACTCTTCTCTAGGCAGTGGATCGTGATTACTCCAGGATCTACGACGTCTGGAGGAGACTATCAAATCACAGAGGATGGTATATGTGGAACAGTCACCAAATCCAATAATCTCATTTTAAAACCATTCATGTCTCAAATCAAACAAAAAACATTTCAACAAGGCATATGCCCGAAACATAGCTTTCACAAAGAAAATTTCACAAATCCATCATAAAACAGTTTCCAGAATTCACTTTATAAATCAAAATCATCAATTTAATCATATTCACATGTGACTCCAAATTCGAGTCAAAATCACTATCCAATTGGGTCTCAAGCCCAAAATATCATTTTCACGCAAATCCGTGCAATCGCAACCTTAGTTGCCACTTTCACATGAATCCATAAAATATATCCAAAAAGCATTACAATCCATCAAATCAATCCCTAACTCATAATCCGAGTTAAAACCAAACTCAAACCCCAGGTCTTCGCCCAAAACAACAGTTTCACAGTTTTCTCGAAAATCGTGCCCAAAACATTATAAAACAATATAATATTCTCAAAATCCGGAAATCATCATATCGGAACATTAATCATGCCAAATCATTTCAATTCATATAATAAAGCATTTAAAACATATATGCATGCATTCTAGGTAGAAAACAAAAGTCCACTCACACACCGTCCAAATTATTCGTTTTCCGCGCCGCACGTTTTTCTGTAAAATCCGAAAGTCACCATTCCTATCCAAAATCATTACCGAGGGTCACTAACATCTCAATATACTTCATATAATTTTTTCCCAATTTTTCTGGGATTTAAATACGTATTTTAAACGTATATTAAAATTTCGGATACACAGAACACTATCGAAACGATATTCGATTTCCCCGAAACTAGTGCCAAAATGTTCGTTACATTAAATGGAACAAAAGTCATGTTGAACGCACCTCGGGAATCGAGCCCATGCGCCCTCACACGCCGCCTCAAGCGGCTGTGCGTGGGAGCCACGTGCTTGCAAAGTGTTTGCTACAGTGCATCGTCCTCACCCGTTTCTCTGTTAAACGGATCGTTCAGCCCGCATGTTGACCCGATTCAATTCCCACCAATTTCCACTTTTTTTCTTCAATTGATTCATCTAGTCATATCATTTTAATTTTAATTGAAGGTCTATAAATTCAATTTTATGATTCCTTACCACGAAGACATTCGACCAAGCCTCGAGAGTTCAAGGTCTGTTCATCGTTTGATTCTCTCACTGGTCATCAATTCCTCTAAATTGATTCGTCCTGGAGCTTCATGGAAGTTCGATAAACACATTCCAAGTCTCACTTTCATTCTTCTAATCCTTTAATTACACAACTCAATCCTCGAATTGCTCCACTTCCACCATGTCCGTTCTGAGCCAAAAGGATACCAATTCCTTTCATTCTTGAGGTAATCCTGATCGAAACAGTCCCAGAAAGATCAAACCAATCTCAATTTGGAGTATCACGACCCACAAATTCAAATTCGAGTTTTTGGAGAATTTGAATTCCTATGGGTTTGGGCTTCGGGTTTGTTTCCACGGTTTCAGATTCCCATCCCTCTTTCCTTCTTTGTTCTTTCCCTCAAATTCTCTCTTTATTCCTCTCACAGATTGATCAGACAGAGAGATTGAGGTCTGTTATTTACGGATGCTCTGTTTTACTTGAAGGAAGCACACACACGATTGTTACAATTCAAACACATATACCTCTCAAATTATCAGATAACGCCCAGGCCACTAATTGTCATCTGCATAGTGACATGTGTCACTCACAGACCGATATGACTCACCCAATTGGCTAAGTAATCCAACACTGCGCCAATTTACCAATTTACCCTTCCTTTACAAAATTACCAAATTGCCCTTCACTTTCTCAGGCCCGTAACTTTTTTCATCCGAACTCCGATTGACGCATGCTGCCTGTCTACGGATTCAGCATCTCGAGACTTATCCAACGGTCCTTACGGCCAATCTAAAAAGTGTTCCGATCAAAAAGTCAACTTTCGGCCCTTATAACTAGGGGTAAAATCGCCATTTCCTTCAAATTTTCCAAATTTTCCTTTTTCAAATTTTTGGGTTGTAACAGTTCATCTTCAACCTCTTGCTGGACCGGTCAGAACCAGTTCGAACTGGCCCGGTCCAGTCGAACCGGCGTCCACGGTTTAGCGTCCTATCCTGTCCAATTTTGTCAGTTTTCAATCCTATTTAATCCAATAAATTTGTCACTTCGGGTCTAATCTTTTTACAAGTTCAAACCCTGAAAGTAAAGGCAGATATATACCTCCCTACGTCGAGTGATGAACCAGCCACATTCCATCCCTGGTTCTGACCTCCACAGGCCGTCTCTGGCCTCAACTCCAAGGTTCATCAACTCTTGACAATCTCAAATTAATTATCCAATGAATCAAATCAAACGATAACCCTCAATTCAAGATTCACCATTTTTTAAACAAACATAACAGTTTCGCGTTTTTAGGATTACCGTCGCCGTCGCGCACGACCGTGACCTCCATCCTCAACGTCTCGACTCCCTTTCCAACTTTCATTAACACTTCAAGGCCAAAAGGTGAAGATCGATGGTATAAAGTGTATGGTTTCCTCACGGTTTCAAGCGTGCCCTATTTTCCACGGTGCCGTGGCCACCGTCCACGGCGGCCGATCGTGACGGAACCACTACCATCCTCACCGTCTGGTCTCACAGTTTCCTTCACACTCATAAACAATCATCTCAGGTTGAGGGTTCAAGAAGATAGCTTTCACGATCACCTGTCTTTGTTTTTCCAAGTTACCCAAACCGTGCCAAAATGTTTAAAACATTTGTAGGCGGTGAGAGATGGTTCCACAGCCATCCAGAGAGGGCCAGGAGTCCCTATCTCTGTGGACCCTTTCCCCAAGGCAGCCACATGTCCAACATTAACTGGGCATAGATCCCAAGGCATCACAATGACCATTTTACCCTTATTACATAAATTACCAGTTTACCCCTCAAGTTCCTAGACCAGTAACGTTGTCATCCAAACTCCAATTGACGCAAACCACCTGTCATTGTACTCAGGGGAGTGAGACCTACCTAACGGTCCTCGAACTTCGTGCAGAAGCCATGTCGTATGAAAAGTCAACAAATTGTCCATTTTTAACCAAATTACCAAAATACCCCAAATCTTCCGAACCTCATCACTTTTTCCTCGAATGTCGGAATCGGACGTGCCACCTATCTATGAACTCGTGACGTCACAAACTACGTCCCAGTCATCGGTCAAATGGACCGCCCTAACCAAAAGTCAACCTTTTTGCCTATTCCAGGGGTAAAATCCCCATTTTGCACCGTCCGTCCGAAATCATCCAACTAATTAGTGATTACCTTCACTAGTCCGGCATTAATCACTAATCTAATCCCGATTCCCGGGACGGGTTGTTACAATCTTCCCCCCTTAAAGAATTTCGTCCCTGAAATTCCAAATAACGTACGTTCGCAGCTCACTGGGGGAATCCAAACTATCTTACGTCTGGGTCTTCTACCTAGTGTACGTCACCTGCCAAGCTGTCTCTGGCACGTGAACCAACTCATATCAACTTCCAGTCCCATTATCAAACATCTCATCCACACCGAGGCACCGTCCATCACGAGATCCGAGGGGTCGACCGCGTGGTGGCCGAGAAGATCTGTCGAGCCACTGACAAGGGTAAGGCCGCTACCACGGCCACACTAACCGAGAAAGGCCAGAAGCTCCTGGTCATTCCTGGAAAAGGTGCTCAAGGGTCCAGGATCTACCGCAACTCCCGCGAAGCCCTAAGTGGCACTTCTAGACCAGAGCGCAGGCAACTCAGCCCGATCGGACTCGAGTTCCCCGGGGACAAGGATCTGCGAGCAACAGAACAGACTGGTCTGACACGACCCGAAGCCAGCCCGCGCCAGCACTCACGTGGCGGAAGCACCTTCATCTCGTGTAACAGCTCGTCTCGGGAATCAGGACTAGATTAGTTGTTAATGACGGATTAGTGAAGTTAATCGGTGATTAGTTGGATGTGTTTGGACGGACGGTGCGAAATGACGATTTTGCCCCTAGAATAGGCAAAAATGTTGACTTTTCAATCGAATGGTCAAATGGACTTTGACCAAGGAATGTGGCGTAGTTCGGGACATCACAAGTTCATAGACAAGTGGCACGTCCGATTCTGACATTCGATGGAAAAGTTGTGACGTTCGAAAGGATATCATCATCAGCAACTTCGATATCGGTTGGATCGTGGTTGACACTGGCAGCTCGGTCAATGTCATCTTCATGGATGCCTACAAGCAGCTCCAACTGAAGGAGGCTGAGCGGGACCGAGGATATGAAAGCTGAAATCTTCAAGCTCAGCACTACCCACTTCGTCCGTAAGGTCGTATACGCCGTCTGGGTGGCTAATGTGGTCCTAGTTAAGAAGCCATTGGGAGCATGGCGCATATGCATCGACTTCAACGACCTGAACAAGATATGCCCCAAGGATAGCTTCCCATTGCCCAAAATTGATCAGCTGGTTGACGCCACCGCCGGGCACGAACTCCTCAGCTTCATGGATGCTTACTCGGGGTACAACCAGATATTCATGGACTCCGCCGACCAGATACACACCATCTTCCACACCGACTAGGGCCCATATTACTACAATGTGATGCCTTTCGGTCTGAAGAACGTTGGGGCCACCTACCAGCGATTGGTCAACTACATGTTCACCGACTAGATCGGAAAAACCATGGAGGTCTATGTGGACGACATGCTGGTCAAAAGCAAGACGGCCGAACAACACATTACCAATCTCACTCGCATGTTCGCAGTCCTAAAAAAGTTCAGGATGAGTCGCAATCCAGCGAAATGTGTTTTTGGGGTTGGTTCCGGGAAATTCCTCGGCTTCATGATTAGCTAGCGCGGCATCGAGGCCAACCCCGAGAAGATTCAGGCACTCCTAGACATGAAGGACCCCCAGACCCAGAAGGAGGTCCAATGCCTAACTGGTCGGGTAGCCGCTCTGACCCGGTTCATTTCAAAAGCAACCGACCGATGTGTACCTTTCTTCAAGGCCCTCAAGGCTCGGTCCAAACACATTACCTGGACCGAGGAATACGACAAAGCCTTCGCTGAGCTGAAGACATACATGAGTCGTGCACTATTGCTCTTCCGACTGGAGACCGAAGAGTCCCTCATAATGTACCTGTCGATCTCCAGCTCCGCTATCAGCTCTGTCCTAATCAGAAAAGACCGAGGGAGTCGAACACCCTATCTATTATGTTAGTCGAGTACTACAGGCCGAATAAACCAGGTACACTAACCTTGAAAAACTAATTTTTCTCTAATCACATCTTCCAAAAAGCTCCGGCCATATTTCCAGGCCCACGTCATCATTGTCCTGACCAATCACCCACTCCACCAAGTGCTGCAAAAATCGGACACTTCCGGTTGGCTCCTCAAATGGTCCATCGAGCTCAGCGAGTTCCACATCACCTTCACCCCTTGATCAGCTAAAAAGGGGCAAGCCGTCGCTAACTTTATCGCCGAATTCACCTACCTACCGGCCGAGCCAGAGGCCCATGCCGACATAGTACAGGCATCAACGTCTCGACCAACCATGGGCGTCAACCGACCTACCTGGCTTCTCCATGTTGACAGCTCGGCTTGTCACAGAGCTTTGGTGCTAGGCTTGTCTTGACAACCACGGACAAGCATCGACTGGAGTATGCACTTTGTTTCATGTTCAAGGCTTCCAATAACGAGGCTGAGTATGAGGCATTACTCGCTGGCCTCCGCCTAGCAAAACATATGCATGCCAAACAGATACAGGTCTACAGCGACTCACAGCTCGTTGTCAATCTGGTCAACAATGAGTTTGAGGCCAAGGACACCTTCATGGCGCATTATAGAACATTGGCTCAGTCTCTCCTCTACGATTTTCACGCCCATACCATCTCACCGATCCCCCGATCCGAGAACAGCCTTACCGACATGCTCGCCTGACTCGCCTCATCGTTGGACGAATGGATCGGTCGACAGGTCCCAGCTGAGGTCCTTCCCCAACCGAGCACCTCCCCTTCCTCGGTCCTCTACATCAACACCAACTCTACTTGGATGGCCCCTCTCATCCACTTCCTCATCCACGGAAGCCTTCCAAAGGACCGTGTCGAGGAAAAGCGGATCCGCCCATAGGCCGCTCGGTACTCCCTTATCACGGGTCAGCTTTACAATCGCGGTTTCACCCTCCCACTGCTCAAGTGCATCGATTCGCAAGCCGGACAGCTCCTCTTGCGGGAAACCCACGCTAGTGTCAACGGCAACCACTTGGGCCCCCGATCGCTTGCCCACAAGGATTTTCGCCAAGGATTCTACTTGCCGACCATGCATGCCGACGCTGCCGATCTCACTCGGCATTTCGACGCATGCCAACGTTTTTATCCATTCATCCTATTTCCACGTGAGAACCTGACACCCATACTCAGTCCATGGCCTTTTGCTCATTAGGGTCTCGACCTAATCGGGAAGATGCCAATTGGCAAGGGATAGTCCGAGTACGCAGTTATCGTGGTCGACTACTTCATCAAGTGGGTTGAAGCTAAGGCCCTCGCCTCCATCACCACTGCCCAGATCAAAAATTTTATCTTCTAGAACATCATCTATCGGTTCAGCCTTCCACATACGATAATCACTGACAACGGGTTCGACAACGCCCACTTTAGAGCTTTTTGTGCTCGGTATGGAATCAACTTGTGCTTCTCTTCCCCCGCTCACCCTCAGTCCAACGGACAGATCAAAGGCGTCAACAAGATCATCAAGCAAACTTTGAAGACCTATCTCGGGGAGGCCAAAGGTAAGTGGGCCGACATCCTACCGAGCGCACTCTGGTCATATCGAACCTCATACCAAATGGCTACCAACGAGCCCCTTTCTCCTTAACATTCAGAATCGAGGTCGTGGTTCCCGTAGAAATCGATGGGGAGTCCTACCGAGTCACGTCCTATGATGCCGACCAGAATGACGACCAGATGACACTAAGCCTTGATCTAGTCCAGGAACACCACACAAAGGCCCACCTTTAGAATGTTGCCCACAAACAGCGGCTCTTCCAGTATCACGACGCCAACGTCTGAACACGCACCTTCCAAGTGAGGGACTGGGTACTCCGGAGACTTATAAACCTAACCGACTGGCTCAATTGTTCGTAAAGGAAATCATACGATTGCATGGTACGCTGGAATCGATCGTGTCCGATCGTGATCCGCGTTTCACTTCCAGGTTCTGGCGGAGTTTGCAAGCTACTTTGGGGACAACCCTACGTTTCAGAACTGCGTTCCATCCACAGACTGATGGACAGTCTGAACGGACCATTCAGACCCTAGAGGACATGATGAGGTCATGTGTACTACAGTTTCAGGACTCATGGGATACTCATTTGCCATTGATGGAATTCGCTTACAACAACAACTATCAGACAAGCATCGGGATGGCACCTTATGAGGCACTGTATGGTCGACAGTGTAGGACACCTATCTGCTGGATGGAGATAGGGGAACGAGCGGCTGTAGGGCCAGAATTGATGGACTTAACCCTGGAAACTGTTCGAGTTATCAAGGAGAGATTGAAGGCGACACAGGATCGCCAAAAGAGTTATGCCGACCGACGGATTCGGGACTTGGAGTTTGAAGTGGGAGATTTTGTCTTCCTGAAGTTATCTCCGTGGAAAGGGATTATCCGTTTTGGTCGACGGGGGAAACTGAGTCCGCGTTTTATCGGACCATATGAGATCGTGGAGAGGATTGGCAGGGTTGTATACAGATTGGTACTACCTCCAGAACTTTCTAGAGTTCACGATGTTATCCACATATCAATGATGCGGAAGTACGTACATGATGCTTCTCATGTACTGGAGGAACAACCTATCGAACTCCAAGAGGATTTGAGCTTCGAGGAACAACCAGTGCAGATTTTGGATCGAAAGGACAAGGTACTACGTCGAAAGACTATTCCTCTCGTGAAGATTCTCTGGAGAAACCAGAATGTGGAAGAAGCCTCATGGGAGCCCGAGGCTCAGATGCGAGAACAATTTCCTTACTTGTTTCTTTGAAATTTCGGGACGAAATTTCTTAAGGGGGAAAGGTTGTAACACCCCGGAAATTCGAGGATTTTAATATTGTAATTTAATGTATGAATTGACGTTTTTACCCTTGTGAATGGTATGCCAAATTGTTGACTTTTTTATTGGTGGGTCAAATGGACTTTGACTAATGACTGTGACGTAGTTCGGGACGTCACGAGTCCATAGACAGGTGGCACGTCCAATTCGGACGATCAGGGAAAAAGTTATGACTATCGGAATTTCAGGGGCATTACCGTAATTTGGACTTTAAGGGCAAAAATGTTGACTTTTTGTTTGGCAACTAATTTTCACACGACTCAAGGACCGTTAGGTAGGTCTCAATGTCCTGAGTCCGTAGACAGGCGGCGCGCCGAAATCGGACTTCGTACGAGGAAGTTATGGTCAGAAACGTGAATTCGGGAGGTTCGCGCCTCGGTTTTCGTGTTGAATATTTTATTCTGGTATTCTGATTGGATGACACCTGGATGAGTGACAAGTGTCACTCACCCATTGGCTAGATTGGATCAAACTCCACTATGTGATTAAATAGAATTAATCTACCTTTTAATCCCAGCCATTGATCTGAAACACCCAGATTTCATCCCAACCATTGATCTCATCCCTGAGATCAAATCTGGACCATCCATTTTGTGTGAGAAGATTCCCTCCATTCTATATATTTTCCTACCCGACACCCACATTCTGCCCATTTCAACCATCACACCTGCGTAGCACCTGACCTTTGCTTTGGGCGTGGCTGGACTGAGCTGGTGAGGCAGAGGGACGGCAGTGATCACGGCGGCGGACGGCGGCGAGGTAGGCGGTCCTAAAAACCCGAAACTGTTTTAAAAACTCGAAATTTGAAACTTGACTTCCAACGTGTATCTTTGATTTCTATTAACCCTAATCGATTCTAGGGACTAATAGGAATCTCAAGAGCTTGTTTTCGTAAGCTGAGAAGGCCTGAACGGAGGCTAAACGGTGACGAGAACCCGGATTCTGTGCATTGAGGTAAACCTTCGATCCAGGCTTTTTTTGGTGATTTTAATTAGGTAGAAACCTTTATGGGATTGAGACGAACAGTTAGGAACAAACCTGAGTTAAAATGGTTGAGAAATGGAGGATTGGTGACCAGGTCATGATCGAAGGTCTGATCGACCCAGTTGCAAAGAAACGGGTCGACCCGTCAGAGGACAGAGGTGATGATGTGGCACCCTGTCAGACCTGTCAGTGACGTGGACCACTCTTGTGTCGACACGTGTCACATGTCAGTGCATAGTCAGCACTGACATGTCAGTGACGTGGCCCAATCAGGGACTGCCACGTGTCACTGACATGTCAGTGGCGTGGACCAGTACCGTGCTGACACGTGGCACATGTCAGTTCTGACACGTGGCCTAACAGATCAGTGAGGTGGACTAATTGGGTGTTGACACGTGGCACCTGTCAGAGTCTGACATGTCAGACCTCACAGCTGTCAGATGACATCAACGGTGACATCATGCTGACGTCAGCGGTGACGTCATGCTGACGTCAGCGGTGACGTCAGCAGGAACTGTTCCTGCGTTGACCCACGCATTGACCGGTGCGTGGGGGCACGTATGAACAGTGTTTTTGGTGGGACCACCACCATTCTTTAGGTTTCGATGATCCGGATTTAATGGCGGTGGTTTCGGGTCGATCGGAGATCATTAAGTTGGTCAAAATAAGGTTTATTGCCTAAGGAAGCGCGTTCGGGCAGCTTTTCCGGGCCGGTTTCAGTCTAGGGTTTCATGGTTGAATGTTAGGGGTTTATATTGACCTTTACGTATACTTTGGACATGACAGGGATTGTACAATTGTACCAGGTCGAGGGGATACGTTCGGTTTTCAGCAGGATTGTACTGTGAGTGGGCCTGATTTCATTAAACACTTGCATGCTTAAATGTTTTCCGATTTACTTATATATTCACATGTTGAAATCATGAAACGGTTTTGAGGATATTGAAATTATGGTTATGGCACGTTTCACGGTATTTGGGTTTGAGACCCGTTCGATGAAACTTAAAGATTGGTTTGGATTTTATCTACGTATGTATATATGTTTTGCATGTGGATATCAATAAAATGTATTTTGTACTGCACTGTATAGATCCATTCTTATGATACTGTCTCCTCCGGATGTGGTACCCCGGAGTGGTCATAGCGCATTGCCTGCGAGGGGTCATTCTACGGAGGAACCGGACCGTAAAATGACTCCGGAGCAGGATTGCTTATTTGACGTCAGGGACGTCGAGCGTCTAGGACGCTAGGCATTTGAGATGCCGTACCCGGACGGGGTTTGGGGATTGGACTCGGAATTGAGACCCGAGTGGCATGCGTAGCCTTGAGACTGTGACCTTATTGGACGTCAGGGACGTCAGACATCGGGGATGTCAGGATTGGAGTGTATAGTGCAGTGGCTAAAAATTATGTTTATGGTTTTATTACATGCCTTATGGTTCATACTATATGATTTATGGTTTTAAATTCTGATGCATGCATGTTTGGAAAACGGAGGGGTAAATTATATGTTTTACTTACTAAACGATTTTATAAACTTGAGTTTCGGCCCACTCACCCTTATTGTTTTGGTAACCCCTCCAGGCGGTGCTATTGAGGTAGAGGAGGATCCTGAGGTTGAGGCATAGATCTACTTCTGCGTACCTGAACCCCTGTTGGGTGGTTTACCCGCAGGTTTATTTTAGAGTCGTGCTCGCAACTTGTAATTTTGGATTTCATCCCTTGTCTGACATCTATTTAATTCGGATTTGATGTATAACTTTAATTTGGTTATTTATGCATGGGATGTTTTGAGGTTAAAATTGGTATGAATTTTGGGTGTCAGACGGGAGCAGGGCACGTCCCCTTGTGGTCCCTGTGGGATCGGGGCGGGTCCTGTCAGCTTGGTATCAGAGCACTAGGTTGTGGTCAGCATGCTAGACTAGCGATTAGTACTAGTTACTTTTCGAGTTTAAGGATAATGTTAACTGATCTATGCCTCATGACAGTTGGTTATGCCTCCAAGGAGGATTCCTCATACACGAACTGACTAGGATCTGGAAAGGGAAATGGAATGCGCAAGCATTGAGCGGGCTCAGCGTCTGGGAGCCACACCTTTCAACGGGGGATCGAACCCCAAAGATTCTCATGATTGGATCACCAAATGGGAAAGGATCTTCACGGTGATGCACTGCCTTCCGGGCGAACGGGTAACTTTGGCGGCCTTCTTGCTGGAAGGAGGAGCCTACCAGTGGTGGCACGGCCTCGAAATGTCTGGATGGTCTGTCCATACCACTACTTGGGAAGTTTTCCGTTCCCGATTTCTGGACCAGTACTACCCGAGATCGTTTCGCGCGGCACGGGAGGCAGAGTTCCTGCGGTTGGAGCAGGGGGATATGTCCGGTGCGGACTACGAGCAGACTTTCGGAAAACTATCCCGGTTCGCTGCATCATCCGTGAGCACGGATGAGGACAAATGTCAAAGGTTTGAGCTTGGACTCCGAGGGCAGATCCGGGAAAGTGTGTCTGCTACTACTCATGCTTCTTTGAGAGATATGGTCGACGCTGCGGTACGTGTCGAGGCCAGTCTGGCGGCACACCAGACACGACAGCCTTCGGGCGAGGGGCGACGTCAGGATCTCCCACAATGTGGGCCAACGGGCCAGAAGAACAACAAGGGAGGGGGCTACAGGGGAGCACCCTCATCCTTCAAGGGTCGTGGCTAGTCAGGTCGACGCGGAGGCTCTCAGGGCAGAGGATCAGGATACAACTCCGGGCAGCGTTCATCATGGAGCGGTGCATCTGGTGGGCATTCGGACAGGCCGAGGCCAGTAACCTATTTTGCTTGCGGAGAAGAGGACCACTATTCCTGTGATTGCCCGCTGTTGTCCAAGAGCAACGACGCTGGGGGCTCTAGTGTGGTGCAGAGCATGGCTTCCCACACTAATGGAGGTTGCGGTCAGGGAGGTGACCGTGGTGCTGGGCGTGGCGAGCGCGGACGCGGACAGAATGGAGGGCCTAGGGCTTAGGTGTTTGCAATGACCCAGCAGCAGGCGAGGACTGCCCCAGGCGTGGTTACAGGTACACTACATATCCTAAACCTTCTTGTACGTGTATTGATGGATGCGGGGGCTACACATTCTTTTATTTCGAAGAGTTGTGCTGGTATGCTTGATTGTGTGGTATCTGCCTTAGATTGTGAAATGGGTGTTTGCACCCCGATGGGCATCGTGTACCTTGTGAATCAGGTGATTCGGAGGTGCCCGGTGAGAATTGAGGATGTGGACTTACCAGCGGACTTAATTAATCTGGACATCCACGACTTTGATGTAATTTTGGGTATGGATTGGCTATCGGAGCATGGGTCGCTCATCGATTGTTGTAGTAAGCAAGTGATTCTGCGAAGCCCGGGTTTGCCGGAGGTTATATTTTAGGGGGAACGTGAAGGTTCGCCTCCTGAAGTGATTTCTTCACTTACTGCTACCAAACTTCTACGGAAGGGATTCCAGGGATATCTGGCACATGTCGTGTCGGAACAGGTTGATACTCCGGGTATCGACGAGATACCGGTGGTACGTGAGTTTCCGGATGTGTTCCCGGAAGACTTACCTGGATTACCGCCATCGCGGGAGATCGAGTTTACGATTGAACTACTCCCCGGTACCCGACCTATATCTCAGGCACCATACCGGATGGCGCCGGTCGAGTTAGGAGAACTCAAAACTCAATTGCAGGAGTTGGTGGATTTGGGATACGTCCGACTGAGCACTTCACCGTGGGGAGCACCGGTGTTGTTCGTAAAGAAGAAGGAAGGGAGTCTCCGTTTGTGCATTGACTATCGGCAACTCAACAAGGTGACACTGAGGAACTAGTATCCTCTACCCAGGATCGATGACCTTTTTGACCAGTTGCGGGGAGCACAGTGCTTCTCTAAGATTGATTTGCAGTCTGGGTATCACCAACTGAGGATTTCGGAGGAGGATATTCCGAAAACTGCTTTTCGAACCTGTTATGGACACTACGAGTTCCTTGTGATGTCGTTCGGTTTGACGAATGCTCCAGTAGCATTCATGGATCTGATGAACCGGGTCTTCCAACCCTACTCGGATAAATTCGTGATTGTGTTCATCGATGATAGCTTGGTGTACTCGAGGAGTGCCCGAGCACATGAGGAACATTTACGGTTAGTGTTGGAGAAGCTGAGACAAGAACAGTTGTACGCCAAGCTGAGCAAGTGTCAGTTTTGGCTAAGCAGTATTGGTTTTCTGGGACACGTGATATCGACGGATGGGATTAGCGTGGATCCCCAGAAAACAGAAGCGGTGACTAACTGGGCTAGACCAACAACGGTAACGGAGGTGCGGAGTTTTGTCGGGTTAGCTGGTTACTACCGAAGATTCGTGGAGGGTTTTCCTAAATTGCTGCACCATTGACTCGTTTGACTCGGAAGGGAGTGAAATTCATTTGGGACGAGCAGTGTGATCGGAGTTTCAAGAGTTGAAGGATCGATTGACCACTGCACCTGTCCTTGCATTGCCGGATGACAGTGGAGAATTCGTGGTCTTTAGTGACGCATCACTACAAGGTTTGGGCTGCGTGTTGATGCAAACTGGCAAGGTTATCGCCTACGCATCCCGGCAGCTAAAGGCTCATGAGTTGAACTACCCTACCCATGATTTGGAGTTGGCAGCTGTGGTTCATGCCCTAAAAATCTGGAGACATTACCTATTCGGCGCAACGTGCCGGATATACACCGACCACCAGAGCCTAAAGTACCTATTCACTCAGAAGGAGCTTAACATGAGACAACGGAGATGGTTAGAGCTGCTGAAGGACTATGACTGTACAATTGAGTACCATCCGGGTAAGACCAATGTGGTGGCATATGCACTCAGCAGGAAGTCAGCAGGATCTGTTGCACACCTGGGGATGGTGTATCTTCCTTTGCTGGTGGAACTCCGGAAGGCGGGAGTTATCTTGGATACGGATGAGCATGGAGCTTTGTTAGCCAGCTTTCATGTACGAACAGTGCTGATTGATCGGATCATCGAAGCACAACTTCAGGATCCGATACTCTGTATTTACAGGATTGAGGTCGATGCGGATGGGAGACAGGATTTTACCATCCGGGATGATGGAGCACTTGTGAAGTTGGGTCGTTTGTGCGTACCTGCAGTGGCAGAGTTACGGGCCAAGATTCTTGAGGAGGCCTATAGTTCGGCCTATGCTATGCATCTGGGAGATACAAAGATGTACCGTACCCTCCGGAACCATTATTGGTGGCCAGGAATGAAGAAAGATATTGCTGAGTTCGTGAGCAGATGCTTAACCTGTCAGCAGGTTAAGGCGGAACGGCAGAGACCTTATGGGGCTATGCAACCACTTCCGATTCCCGAGTGGAAGTGGGATCACATCACCATGGACTTCTTCTTTAAGTTACCAAGGACTCAGAGTGGAGTTGACGGAGTATGGGTTATTGTGGATCGGCTAACCAAGTCAGCCCATTTCCTGCCAGTTCAGGAGACTTATAAACCTAACCGACTGGCTCAATTGTTCGTAAAGGAAATCATACGATTGCATGGTACGCCGGAATAGATCGTGTTCGATCGTGATCCACGTTTCACTTCCAGGTTCTGGCGGAGTTTGCAAGCTACTTTGGGGACAACCCTACGTTTCAGTACTGTGTTCCATCCACAAACTGATGGACAGTCTGAACGGACCATTCAGGCCCTGGAGGACATGATGAGGTCCTGTGTACTACAGTTTCAGGACTCATGGGATACTCATTTGCCATTGATGGAATTCGCTTACAACAACAGCTATCAGACAAGCATCGGGATGGCACCTTATGAGGCACTGTATGGTCGACAGTGCAGGACACCTATCTGCTGGATGGAGATAGGGGAACGAGCGGCTGTAGGGCCAGAATTGATGGACTTAACCCTGGAAACTGTTCGAGTTATCAAGGAGAGATTGAAGGCGACACAGGATCGCCAAAAGAGTTATGCCGACCGACGGATTCGGGACTTGGAGTTTGAAGTGGGAGATTTTGTCTTCCTGAAGTTATCTCCGTGGAAAGGGATTATCCGTTTTGGTAGACGGGGGAAACTGAGTCCGCGTTTTATCGGACCATATGAGATCGTGGAGAGGATTGGCAGGGTTGCATACAGATTGGCACTACCTCCAGAACTTTCTAGAGTTCACGATGTTTTCCACATATCAATGATGCGGAAGTACGTACATGATGCTTCTCATGTACTGGAGGAACAACCTATCGAACTCCAAGAGGATTTGAGCTTCGAGGAACAACCAGTGCAGATTTTGGATCGGAAAGACAAGGTACTACGTCGGAAGACTATTCCTCTCGTGAAGATTCTCTGGAGAAACTAGAATGTGGAAGAAGCCACATGGGAGCCCAAGGCTCAGATGCGAGAACAATTTCCTTACTTGTTTCTTTGAAATTTCGGGACGAAATTTCTTAAGGGGGAAAGGTTGTAACACCCCGGAAATTCGAGAATTTTAATATTGTAATTTAATGTTTGAATTGACGTTTTTACCCTTGTGAATGGTATGCCAAATTGTTGACTTTTTTATTGGTGGGTCAAATGGACTTTGACTAATGATCGTGACGTAGTTCGGGACGTCACGAGTCCATAGACAGGTGGCACGTCCAATTCGGACGATCAGGGAAAAAGTTATGACTATCGGAAGTTCATGGGCATTACCGTAATTTGGACTTTAGGGGCAAAAATGTTGACTTTTCATTTGGCAACTAATTTTCACATGACTCAAGGACCGTTAGGTAGGTCTCAATGTCCTGAGTCCGTAGACAGGCGGCACGCCGAAATCGGACTTCGTACGAGGAAGTTATGGTCAGAAACGTGAATTCGGGAGTTTGCGTCTCAATTTTCGTGTCGAATATTTTATTCTGGTATTCTGATTGGAGGTCACCTGGATGAGTGACAAGTGTCACTCACCCATTGGCTAGATTGGATCAAACTTCACTATGTGATTAAATATACTTAATCTACCTTTTAATCCCAGCCATTGATCTGAAACCCCCAGATTTCATCCCAACCATTGATCTCATCCCTGAGATCAAATCTGGACCATCCATTTTGTGTGAGCAGATTCCCTCCATTTTATATATTTTCCTACCCGACACCCACATTCTGCCCATTTCAACCATCACACCTGCGTAGCACCGGACCTTTACTTTGGGCGTGGCTGGACTGAGCTGGTGAGGCAGAGGGACGGCAGTGATCACGGCGGCGGACGGCGGCGAGGTAGGCGGTCCTAAAAACCCGAAACTGTTTTAAAAACTCAGAATTTGAAACTTGACTTCCAACGTGTATCTTTGATTTCTATTGACCCTAATCGATTCTAGGGACTAATAGGAATCTCAAGAGCTTGTTTTCGTAAGCTGAAAAGGCCTGAACGGAGGCTAAACGGCGACGGGAACCCGAATTCTGTGCATTGAGGTAAGCCTTCGATCCAGGCTTTGTTTGGTGATTTTAATTAGGTAGAACCCTTTATGGGATTGAGACGAACATTTAGGAACAAACCTGAGTTAAAATGGTTGAGAAATGGAGGATTGGTGACCGGGTCATGATCGAGGGTCTGATCGACCAGGTTGCAGAGAAACGGGTCGACCCGTTATAGGACAGAGGTGATGACGTGGCACCCTGTCAGACCTGTCAGTGACGTGGACCACTCTTGTGTCGACACGTGTCACATGTCAGTGCATAGTCAGCACTAACATGTCAGTGACATGGTCCAATCAGGGACTGCCACGTGTCACTGACATGTCAATGACGTGGACCAGTGCCGTGCTGACACGTGGCACATGTCAGATCTGACACGTGGCCTGACAGATCAGTGAGGTGGACCAATCGGGTGTTGACATGTGGCACCTGTCAGAGTCTGACATGTCAGACCTGACAGCTGTCAGATGACGTAAGCATGACGTCATGCTGACGTCAGCATGAACTGTTCCTGCGTTGACCAGCGTGTGGGGGCGTGTGTGAACAGTGTTTTTGGTGGGACCACCACCAATCTTTAGGTTTCGACGATCCGGATCCAATGGCGGTGGTTTCGGGTCGATCAGAGATCATTAAGTTGGTCAAAATAAGGTTTATTGCCTCAGGAAGCGCATCGGGCGGCTTTTCCGGGCCGGTTTCAGTCTAGGGTTTCATGGTTGAATGTTAGGGGTTTATATTGACCTTTACGTATACTTTGGACATGACAGGGATTGTACAATTGTACCAGGTCGAGGGGATACGTTCAGTTTTCAGCAGGATTGTACTGTGAGTGGGCCTGATTTCATTAAACACTTGCATGCTTAAATGTTTTCCGATTTACTTATATATTCACATGTTGGAATCATGAAACGGTTTTGAGGATATTGAAATTATGGTTATGGCACGTTTCACGGTATTTGGGTTTGAGACCCGTTCGATGAAACTTAAAGATTGGTTTGGATTTTATCTACGTATGTATATATGTTTTGCATGTGGATATCAATAAAATGTATTTTGTACTGCACTGTATAGATCCATTCTTATGATACTGTCTCCTCCGGATGTGGTACCCCGAAGTGGTCATAGCGCATTGCCTGCGAGGGGTCATTCTACGGAGGAACCGTACCGTAAAATGACTCAGGAGCAGGATTGCTTAATTGACGTTAGGGACGTCGAGCGTCTAGGATGCTAGGCATTTGAGATGCCGTACCCGGACGGGGTTCGGGGATTGGACTCGGAATTGAGACCCGAGTGGCACGCGTAGCCTTGAGACTGTGACCTTATTGGACGTTAGGGACGTCAGACATCGGGGATATCAAGATTGGAGTGTATAGTGCAGTGGCTAAAAATTATGTTTTTGGATTTATTACATGCCTTATGGTTCATACTATATGATTTATGGTTTTAAATTCTGATGCATGCATGTTTGGAAAACGGAGGGGTAAATTATATGTTTTACTTACTAAACGATTTTATAAACTTGAGTTTCGGCCCACTCACCCTTATTGTTTTGGTAACCCCTCTAGGCGGTGCTACTGAGGTAGAGGAGGATCCTGAGGCTGAGGCATAGATCTACTTCTGCATACCTGAACCCCTGTTGGGTGGTTTACCCGCAGGTTTATTTTAGAGTCGTGCTCGCAACTTGTAATTTTGGATTTCATCCCTTGTCTGACATCTATTTAATTCGGATTTGATGTATAACTTTAATTTGGTTATTTATGCATGGGATGTTTTGAGGTTAAAATTGGTATGAATTTTGGGTGTCAGACGGGAGCAGGGCACATCCCCTTGTGGTCCCTGTGGGATCGGGTCGGGTCCTGTCACAGCGCCCATCCTTCAGGCGCCTCGCTTGGCATCTCGGTGGGGTCGACCACCCGCAGCTCCACATCCGCGGGCACTTCCCAAACCGATCAAAATTTCTTCACCGACGCTTCCGTCTCCCAGCTCTCGTATGCATCTATCGACCACACCACTATGTCGATGGCCCCCTCAATCGAAACCTCAGCAGTTTGCGCTGTGCTCGCGCTGGCAGGCTCTTTCTTACTGGTCTGAGTCTTTTCAACCCTTTACCGACCGGACGTCGACACTCTGCTCTGATCACCTCTGGCAGGTTTCTTGGTGTTTTGCCTCGTCGGTGTGTCCTCCACCGAGGTGCCCGCGTCTATTGAGGGGCTCTATTGCTCTCCCTCGTTGTAGTCTCGTACCTCGTTTGACTGGCTATCTCTGTCAAACATTGTAACGCTGCAAACAGGGAGTAAAAAACACATATTAGTCACCGATCACTATTTTACCAAGATTGAACCAGTGTCTGAACCCCAGTTCATCCACAGTTCATACAACCAGAAAGAAAGAAAATAAGAAGACCAAATCGAAAATAGCAAAGGCAGGAGATCATACCTAGTGATTCACATACGGTCGTCCTCGCAGGAACTCGTACCACTGTGAAGTTTATCGGAAATGCTCGTTGGAAATCGCCTCAACACAGACAAAACCCACAAAAACAAAGTGCATGAAAATGAAAAGGGTTAAAAATGCTTTTCACCCACTATTTATAGGCGCAGGTCGGCAGTCGGAGCGTTGCCTCATATTGCGTGACATTTATTACCCTGCCAGCTGTCCCCCACGGACCCCGCGTGCCCTCGAATCACTCGCTGACAGCCAACAGTCATGAACTCCAACAGTCCAACCGACTGACACACGACACAGACGACTCCTCGATTACCCCAACGGTCATGTCCACTGATCTGTGGCACAGACGGCTCCTCAACTTCCACACCTGCTTACGTTGACACAGGTGGACTTTGTTTTCCCTGCCCACATCGACCGACTCACATCCGCTCGGTCTACCCTCCGCTTTCCACAACCGACTACTACTCTCGGTTCAATCCCTCGCCTGGGGGACTTCAGGGTCTGGAGGCATATACATCCGGTCTAGGGCACTCTTTTTACAAGTCTCAAACCGAGAAATTGCACCTCAGTCACGAACTTGGGGGATTTCTGTTCATACAATATCGGCTCAGACCGAGCAAGAAGCCCAGACTAACTGCAGGGCCAGTACATTACCAAATGACGATCAATCCAGATCAACCTTGGAGGCCTAGCCCTCTGCCTGCTCGGTATGTCGGCTCCAACCGACCCAAAGGCCTAGCCCTCTTCCAGCACCATGCCGCTGGCCAACTCTGGAGGCCCAGCCTCCGTAGTTTGGTATGTAAGCCCAGACCGACCTGAAGGCCCAATACTTCTGCCCAACACAAGCCCAAGGGGTCTAGGCCCACTTATATAAGCAAACCCTAGTGGGGTCTGGACAACCCCTCCACGTGTGACATTTGTCCCACATCGGGTGAATGCAATTATTATATTCACCACACTCATACAAAAGGGGTTCATTTGTCGTATAAATGTAACTAAGCATTTACTATTTATAACTACTTTATAGTACACAAATTACCACTCACCCTATACCTTAGACTGATCATTGACTTGGACGTCGGAGTACCTTTGGCCTGGTACCACACCGGTGCTTATACTCTGACCGACCGATCAGTTTCATTCTTTTTCAGGTCTATACAGAGCACGTGGCAGAGCAGCATTCGCTCCCTAAATTGGCACATTTCGTGCATCAACAACTTCAATTGCATTGTAATTTAATACGGCCAAAAATGAAATAGAAAACTTAGAACATAGAATAATTGTGTAAGTTATACAGTAATATATTTTCTTTTAATTGTAATAATGTATTCAAATAATGATCTAGTTGATGGACGATACACAAATTGCAAATTGAATAACGCAATATGACAAAGTAGAAATCGGCCTTTATCTATATACTCGACGTAATATAATTTGTCTCGAAGAAAAGCAGTTAAAAACAAACGACAAACGAAATAAACAACAAAGAATAATCTAGAAACCTTATAATTATTGAGTGCTGCTATAGGCACCAATTAATTTCCCAAATAGTTTATACCGACCGAAGTGACATATGTCGTGGCATATGACACGATAAAACCATGTTGTTTCCATATTATATTTAGATTCCAATTATTCAATCATTTTCATTTTATAAAAATAAAAAACTATTTTCATTTTATAAAAATAAAAAACTATTTTCATTAATCGATCTGATTGACACATAAAAGAAAATAAAACATCCAATAAACTCAATAATCAATGATTCCTTAGCGATACAAACTCATTCGTCCATGGAAGTCTACCCTTCATGGCACCACCACCACAATGATGCTTCTGCCGTCAACACCCAATCAATAATATAAGAGTGTAATTGTTAGGTTATCCTCTTCTGAGGAGGAGAAGGGAAAAAAAAAAATAGGCCGGAGTTTAATTTGGCTTTTTCTAGTCTATAGATTCTAGAATAGCAATAGACATCTTCATATTAATTTGAATTGAGAATTACTGAGTTTGAAGAACGAGATGATGAAGAAGGGATGATTCTTAGGATTTTCAGGTTTGGTGAACGAAAGAATGAGGAAGGGGATTTCAATAAAAAAAAATGATGTCTATATTTTTATTTTTATTTTTATATCTTAGATGGTTTTTTTAATAAATATAATAGATGATTGATTATAAATTTATTTTATACAAAAAAAAAAGATGTTTGAAAATAATGACTTGACAATCCATGTTAGTATCAAGAGAGTTGGGAAAAAAGTTGGTGCCTTTAACATTTTCTAGAATTATTATTCTTTTTTTTTCTTTCTTGTAAATTAGGTGACCTTTAGTTTTAGTTTGTCTTAAATTCATGTATTTGAATCTCTCAATTAAAGTTTGATTCTCATATTTGTGTAGCTACAGATTTATTTAGGTTAGTAATTTATGGGTTTTTAGTTGATTATCGTCTCACGTAATTTATTTGAATCTCATCGAAGACAAAAGAGACTAATGAGATGTATGTTGAGAAACTTCCAACTCTCGTACCAAGGTTTCAATTTGAAAATTTAATAACATTAAATTTCAGTCTAACTTATACGCTAAATATTAGATTATTTATTTCATTAAGAATTAAGAAAAAAATCATCTCGAAACATTTGATTTTTCTCTTCCTCGTATGAATTTTTCTTAGGTTATTTATGAATTTTTTTTTTGTTAATAAATTTTTCTTATGAATTTGGGGACCCCCAGCATGATATAAGTAGAGGACGGGAACAAACCTAGCCAATTGTCGATTGAATCTCTTGTTTTTCAAATATATCTTGTAGAAATAAATTAATAAATTCCTCGGATTAGAAAAAGTCAGAGTTCTTCTACAGTTGTACTCCTTAATTGGCTCATGGGGGTCGCACAAACCGCCCTAACCAATGGCATCGTTATCATCTCAGTTAAACAAACTATATTAATTAAATTCATCGTTAGGAGAAGAGAAAATATGATAAGTTAAAAAATGGCAATGGTGTAGAAGAGTTGAAAATATCTGTGGGAAAAAAAATGACAGGCGTCTATCCTCTCCACCACAAATTGGTCGACACCAACCAAAAAATAAGATTATTTGTTTACGTAGTTATAAATTAATAAGTGGAATAATTTGGTATTGGCTTAGAAGTAAAGAAAGGCCTCCTCTATGTAATTATAAAGGAAATAAAAATATATATTCCTTGTCATATTGCATTAGACGGTAGCATGATTGGTCACCTTTCTCATCGTATTCCTTTATTTTTATTCTGATATTTCGTAACCTAATTATAGGTTCAATCAAAAGTTATTATTTGCAAGTTTAATTAAAAGTTATTATTTGTAAGTTTGTAATGCCACTTATCTAATTTTTTTACCGAACCATCTTGGTAGAAGATTCGCTAGTATTATTAATGTAATTGTAATTTTATTTAGTTGGAAAATAACAAATTTCAAATTTGATCAAATATGTATGACTGAAAGAAAAAAGATTATATATATATATATATATTTATAGTTAAAAATATATTATAAAAGTTAAAAATAAAAATTCCATGATTATATTTATAGTAAAACAATCTATTCAAATTAAATATTTATTAAATTTGATAATATAAATCACATCACTATATTATAAATCGAATATGAAATATTTCACCAAAGGAGAAAGGAATAATGTCAATAGGTAGATCGCAATCTTGTTGGCTTGGTTTTATTTGGAATTTAATTATTTATTTGTTTTCTTTCTTTCCCGTCCATTTACATTTAAGTATTTAAGTGACGTCGAAGCTTGGTGGCGCACTCGTGGTACGACTTTTCGATCCTCAAAACGACGGTGCTTTAATTGGGTGCGCCATATTCGAGTTTAACGCTTATTTTACACTGCATTCATTTGGAACCACTAAATCTAAACGCACCCACAATTTTCCACCCCACACCCCGAATCTACTTTGGGTATATATATACCTCCCAACTTGTTTCTCAAACTTATTCCTTCACCGCCCTCAAAACCCAAAAAAAAAACTCACAATTCTCCGAACAAATTTCTCACCCGCTGCTGCTACTTGTAGCACCAGAGTTGTAGATTTTTGGAAGGCCAGGAATGACTAAAGTGTACCCAAACATCGCCAATGCCAATATTGTCCCCGCCTACGAGCCTGAGAGGCTCAAGATCTCAAGGACAGTTCAGGAAAATGCCACGGTGCTCACGGTGTGGAAGAAGTCCTTGCTCTTGAACTGCAACGGGTTCACCGTGTTCGACAACAAGGGCAATTTGGTCTTTAGAGTCGACTGCTACTTGTCCGGCCATAAGGGCGAGATCGTCCTCATGGACGCCACCGGCAAGCCCCTCCTCACCATCCGTCGCAAGGTAAATATATTTGCCATTTTTGCATTTTGAAGATAAAATTTGTCTCATAAGTCATAACATAAAACGTTACGAATTTTACATGTGACCGAAACATGTCACGTTAATTGGTTAGTTGGGTTGCTGATGATTTTACGTGATTATCTGTCCGTTAAATCAGCGGCTGAGCTTGGGGGACAACTGGGTAGTGTACGACGGAGAGACGGTGGTGAATCCGAGGTTCTTTGCGACGAAGCACGTGAACATCCTCAAAAACAAGTCTCTGGCGCACGTGACATCGCCCAACAACGGCAAAGGTTCGAGCTCGTCACTCTACCAGATGGAAGGGTCGTACGCGCAGCGTAACTGCGCGGTGTACGACAGCAAGAGGAGGAGAGTGGCGGAGATCAAGAGGAAGGAGGCGGTGGGCGGAGTGGCGTTGGGAGTCGACGTCTTCCGCCTCATCGTGCAGCCCGAGATTGAGACGTCGATAGCCATGGCCATCGTCATCTTGCTTGACCAGATGTACGGAACGTCGTCGTTCTCGAGGCGATAAAATCGTTTGAGAGCAGCTCTCCTCATCATCAACCACCTTTTTCCCTTTGGTGGATGCACATCACCTTCTCTTATATAAAATCTCTTTTGTTTTTTGGTCTGATCTTCGATCTTGTTGTCTCTCCAGTCAAATTCCCACGTGCTTCATTCTGTTTTTCTTTTTCTTTTTCTTTTCTCTTATATCTTCTTTTTATTTTCGGAAAAAATCAATGAAGCTTGGTTTTTTCCTTTTATATAAAAAACCAAGCTTCGAAGTGGGGATGTAAATACATGATTTAGAAACAACAAAGGTCTCTGATCCTCCTTTCCAGTGAGGTTAATATGTAATGTAATGGTAGGTTTTTATTTCTAAGAATTTAAGCAGAAACATCATCAAACGTGTGTCAGTGTATGTATTATTGAAAGTTGATATGATCAATGCCTTGTTTCTGAAATGATCGTGTACGTGTCTGAAATTGGTGTCCATCAATATCATAGGGTTGGCTTATCTGCTTGTTTTCCAATTCCTTTTCATTATGAAGTTGTCCGACCAAATAAAGAAGTAGCTACCCACACCAACACTATTATACGAACCATCTAATTTTGTTAAATTCAAGTTAAAAATAAAATATGAATAAATCATAAATACTAATGAGTTATCACTATTCATGTTTAACTCTAATAGAAAGGAATAGCAATGCATCGGATGCCCCAAATTTGGATGGTATTGGTACCGCCGAATGCCGATTGCCAAAACCCAAACAGTCAAAGGCCGGCCTTGAACATAATTATATAAGCATTAGCTAGGCTTCTTCTTTATTGTTCAACAACTAATCACCTTTTTGTTTGTTTGTTTGTTTGAAACAACTAATTACTTGAATGGGATAATAAACAAGGTTAGTAAAAGATTTAAGTTTCTTGGACAATCGAGAGAAGAGAGATGTCTGAATGATTTTAAGTGTAAATGGATCAACACACCTTGTTACTTGTACAATTTGAATACTCTAAGCCAAATGTTTTTTTTTTTTTTTATAATTTATATATATATATATATTATGATAATGAAAATCGACAAAACTAGTCAAATTGGGCCCGGGCCCAAATTATTTTTTGTTGGATTGATTGTTCCCATTTCTACACTTCAGATTTTATAGTAGGCTGTTACGGTGATTTGTTACTACTTTTATTTTAATATAAGTGAAAGATTTCAGATGAATTTAAAGTAGAAAAAGAATATTAGTGTGTGTTTTTTTTTTGGTTCGAAGAATATTAGTGTTTTATGTCCTAGACTTCTAGTGGTATTCATTCCTCTTTTCACAATATCATTGTATAAAAAAAAAAAATATTACTATATATTATTGATGTACTAAATGTACCAAGTTATTATATGTGCTACTCCGTCTATTCTGTTTGTGTCACGTATTTTTCGTATGATCTGTAAAAATGAATAGATTAATCGTTGGTCAGGGATGAGTACCAGTGTGGTGCCGACCTAAAGGCTCTCTGAAACCCAAGTCAGTATGTAAGTCAGTATCTATAAGAGATATGTGGTAAATAATAGTTTTCACAGAATAACAGTAAATAATGAATCTTAATTATCACCATCGGAAAATATGCCTCCCTTTGTATGGGAGTTTGAGGAAGGCCTGATGGTTTTGATGTGGAATACATGGAGTTCTATTGTGGGGCTGACATGTGTCACTAGGATGAAGATGTGTTCGTGTGTTAGTAAATGGTTGACCCTTGTTAGAGTTGATTGGTTGTGTGGGCTTAGGCTTATGTGGTATTTTGAGCTTGTAAAGTGAACTTGGGCTTGGGGTATTTGGCCCATAGAGTCGAGCCCAATATGGTGCCAACAAAAGTCCCCCAAGTTTTTAATCGAGATGGAATTTCTCAGTTAGAGACTTGTTATGTTTTTCCAAACTAAGTGGGCAGATACATCCCTAGTCCCCTCAAGTCTCCCAGGCAAAGGAAAGCATTGAGTGATGGTCTGTCAAAACCCAACCCTACTCGGTTAGAATCCGACTCTAGCACAATATTGTCCGCTTTGGGCCTGCTTGCCCTTTCTCTCACGGTTTTGTTTTCGGGAGCTCATGGTGCAACTTCCCAGGAGGTCACCCATCATGGAATTGCAGCAGCCTCAACTCGCTTAACTTTGGGGTTCCAATCCCCCAAAACCACTTGAGCTCCCAAAAGGCCTCGTGCTATATAGGTGTGTGCCTACACCTTTAAGGCACACAACTATTCCCTTCCCAGACCATTCCCCCCTCGCAGGAATATGAGATCGTTCACCGTTCCCTCCAGGACACGGGTCTTACATGGTCGGTTTGTCTTGTATAGGTCGTTGTGGAAGCTGACTGGTGGAGAGTAATAGAGTCGGAGAGATTGGTCTAGTATGTTTGTCTTTTTTGGCCTACTAGTGTGGAGCAACTCTGTAGATGTAGACTTGCGAATTTTGCACAGTTCATATAGATTAAGCCTTTGATGGGTCTGTCTAGCATTTTAAACAGACCAGATGACACGACGCATCCCAATCTCCCCGAGATTAACGCGGGATGTGACATACTCTCGTCTAACCCCACGTGCGACACGAAGGCAGACACCCGTCTAACCCGCGTGTAACACAGAGGCCAAATAAGGGATACCCAGGCCAACAACCCGAACGGGCTTCCAGAGCACGCCAGGATCAGTGGAGAAGTGTGATATCTCGATCTCTGCTACAGCCCGCATCAGCGATCAACCTGAAGGGCATTAAAAACCATAAAAACTGTGAGTGGACGAAAAATAAATAATTAAATAAAAAGTCGTTTTATAAAAGATATTTAGGCTCTTCACTGAAAACTATGCATGCATTCATAAACCAGTTAAATAAAATAAAATAAATATTTTTAAAACCAAGGCCCTTTATTTCCTCAAATCATTAGGGCCTTAGTCCAAAACCGTAAAATCAATTATGTGCGAGAACTCAGCCCAAAACCATAAAACACATAAATCCGTAAATCCAAATCCATGTGGGCAACTGCCCAAATCCATAACATAGAAATACCATTTCATAAATCCAATAATTATGTTTACCAAATACCCATCCTTGGCATCACAAATGCCTAGCGTCCCAGACGCTTGACATCCTAGACTCTTGACGTCTCAGACGTCATATCTCACGGTCTAAGCAACACGTGATATCAGGGGTCTCTCCGGGTCAATCTTTGACATCCTAGACGTTTAATCATAGTAATCCTGCTCCTGAGTCACTATACGGTCCGGTTGCTCCGTGCAATGACCCCTCACAGGCAAAGCGCCGAGACTTCCCCAGTGTCCCAAACATCTGGAAGAGACCATCCACATATCCTCATCTAAGGATGGTATATGGGAAACAGTTTGTAAAATCATTTCAAAACTTTCCAAAGGTGACAGGACCCACCCCGATTATCGCCTCGATAATCGGGAAGCATCCTGCTCCCGTCTGACAATCGAATCCAAAAGTCCGGAAAACTAATCAATATTACAACACATCCATTGTCAGACCAGGGAGATTAAACGATTACAACCGAATGGACGTCAAGTCCACAGTTTCACAGAGCATAATATTACAAAACAAGTTAAAGAAACAAATCCTACTCTGGGAACTAACTACTCCGCAACGGAAAAACTTTATGCCTCCGCCTCTGCCTCGGCGCTTGCCCCCGCACTTGTACCACGACCTGGAGGGAATTTAAAACAACAAAGTGTGAGTGGACCGAAACATAAGTTTTGCAGGAAAAACAGTTTTTCCGAAATCGGGTTCGCCCTCCAGTTTTGTAATCCGCATGCATAACCAAATATTCAAACTTGCGTATTAAACTTTTGAAAACTCTTTTTTCCGAAACACATGAAAAATGTTACGAGGATCGTCATAACTCATGTAAAACCATTTAATAATACTAGATTCCAGAAACCGTCATTTTGAAACGTTAATTGCACAAATCAAGTAACACGTAAATCAATAATCACGATTATGCCGTTGGATCCATCCGAGTCTTTAAACTCAGCATTAGGCCTTCCCGGGATATCAACGAGTCTTTAAACTCAAAACATGATTAATAGGCCTCGGGGGTATCATAATAATCGAGTCTTTAAACTCACGAGTCTTTAAACTCAATTCGGGTTTTTAAACCCAATTTTCGGGCCCGCCCCCGTCATCGAATAACCGGGTCTTTAAACCCAAAACTGGATCCAACAATCAACCGGGTCTTTAAACCCAAAACCGTTTTTAAAACACAATAAACCATGATTCATCACAAACCGTTTTCCAACATCATTCCGAAATCATATCACATCATAGTAGGACTTATGTCCGAATTCACATGCAAATTCCAACACATGCAATTTCCGAAAATCACTTCACAATTATGAACAAACATCATAAATCCGAAACATGCATATTCATATCCAGGTACTTCATCAAAATTATCACGCATGCATAAGCGAAAACTGTAACCTCGAAATGCGTGAAATACGGTAAATATCTCGAAAAACGTGAAAACACGTAAAACCGATGTATTATAATCACCATTATAAAACCATATGTAAAACCATGAGATAAATAAGCAAAATAGTCATGCATGCCCAATTTAGAAGTCAAAAGGTCCACTCACGGTTTTAGGACGCGTCAATCGCGTCCCGCGCGCTCCTCCGTAGCTTCGGAAGTGTCCGGGCCTGTAAAAATGTACAAGAAGGGTTACAAACATCCTCAAATAGCTCGTAGGATTTTTCCTAATTTTCCCGGATTTTTCGGCGAAATAAACCTTAAGGTCCTAAACTTCCAAGCTCCCGAAATTATCCCGAAAGACTCCCGAACAATTCGAACTCTAAAGGTAAAATGTTAATTACACTGAAAGGATCAATTTCCATGTTGACCGTAATCGGAGATGACATCGTACGCGCCGTCACGCGCCGCCCAAAGTGGCTGCGCGTGAAGGCCACGCGCCAAGCTACAGTGTCATCGTTCCTACCCGGATAGCCTGATAAACGGGTCTGTCACCCGCGACACAACCCGACCAGTTCAAGTTCAAATCTCAAGCAATTCCTCCCGTTTTCAATCCTAACACCTTCTATACTCTAATAATTTTATGTCTGTACTAATTAATAACCTCGACTGTCCCTAAACCGTTTCAACCCAGACTTGAACAGCCGAACGGGTCATCACCCAGAACTCCCCCAAACTAACTCCATTCTCAAATCAATTTCACCAGTAGATTAAGGGAACTTAGACGAACACAATGGCACTAACAATTTAGCTCGCCGTTACCTGGAAGTCGTCGTCCTCAGCACTGGTTTTCCCTTGAAACTGAGACTCAGGTTCCCGGCCAAACTGTCCTCCTCCTCCTTCAATTCTTGCACGGTTGTGCACGAAGTAAACCCAGAAGTCCAACACGGCCTTTGGTTTCGATCAACAGGCTCCAGAAATTGAATAGGATTTTTCCCTCCAACTGGTTCCTCCCTGAGCAGTGACTTGGGTTCTAGGGCCAACAGTGGTCGTCCTCACCCAAAACTTGCACCAACATGATCCTTTCACTCCCAGAAGTCCTTCAATGTGTTTAGGTTTGTCTCTCAACCCGTAGAAGTCGAATTCAGAGCTTTCCCCCCAAAAACCCGAAAATGGTTCTTCACGGTTTCACTCACGGTTTCCTCTCAACTCAGGTCCTAAACTGAACCAAATGACCCAATTGAGTCCTCTCCTCACTCCTTTACTCTGTCGATTGATTCAACCGGCCAGCAACCCGTGGGAGACCAACTGAGATTTTCTGAAAATGTCTCCCACGCACACAGAAGCCATAGCCATTATTTAACCCAGCCCGTGCACTCAGTCTCTGCCCAGACACGCAGGGATGCTTCCCACAATCTCAAAATTCATAAACTAACCCCACTCACCAGTCCACTTAGCCATAAACAATTGCACGCACAAAGCTCCACGACCGCACTCTGTTTTTCACGGTGGTGCTACAGTAACCGCCGTGAAAATGACCAAAATGCCCCTCTGTGCAATAATTACCAAATTGCCCTCCAGCTTCCGTGACCCATAACTCGGTCATCCGAAGTCCGTTTCAAGCGTGCCGCCTGTCGTTGTACTCAGGGCGTCGAGACGAACATAACGGTCTTCGAGTCAAATGCATATCAATTTTCAAACAAAAAGTCAACTTTTCCCCATAACAACGCCCAATTACGGTAATGCCCCTGAACTTCCGAACATCATAACTTTCACCCTGATCGTCCGAATCGAACGTGCCACCTGTCTATGAACTCGTGACGTCCCGAACTACGTCACGGTCATCACTCCACGTCCGTTCGACCTCCCAATCAAAAAGTCAACAAATTGGCCACACAAATCGTAGGGGTAAAAACGTCATTCTATTCAATATTTTGCAATATTACATTTTCAGAACGTCCGGGGCGTTACAAAAGGGGCCATGCCCGGAATTTCCATAAAATCACCATAAATCCATAAATCCAATTTCTCAAATCCAAATCTATTTAGGGTCTCCAACCCCGAAATCACATTTATAAACCACAAATGGGACTCATGCCCGATATCATAACCAACTGGGCCTCTAGCCCAATCATGTAAACCAAATGGGCCTCCAGCCCGATATCTCATTAAATCAAATGGACTCCAAGTTCGATAGTTTCCAAATCAAGTAGGTCTCATACCCGATTCCATACTTCAAAATCCAAAACCATTCTGTCAAACTACTATTGAAAACACAAGCACATATAAATCCACATAAAACCATATTCCTCGAAATATGTGCAAATACGTAAATACCAAATACCAAAAATATACGTATTCAAGGCATTCAAAAAATAGATATTAAACATATAAAACAGTTATGCATGCATCATATTTTAAAAGCAAATATCCACTCACAAACCATCCTAACTATTGCCTCGATACGCGTGTCTTAAGCCTCCCCGAGGCTAATCCACTATCTTCGGGACGTCCAATCATGTCCAAATCACACTCGAATGTCACTAACTATGTAATGACCCGGAAATTCAAAAGGAGGAAAATTCGGAAATTTTGAAGGAAAATGACGATTTTGCCCCTGGAATTAGGCGAACGGTTGACTTTTTATTCTAGCAGTCAAACGGACTTTGACCCATGACCGTGACGTAGTTCGAGACGTCACGAATTCATAGGCAGGTGGCACGCCCGATTCCGACATTCGAGGAAAAAGTTATGACGTGCGGAAGTTTGAGGGTAATTTGGTAAATTGGTCACAAGGGCCGAAAGTTGACTTTTTGTTCGGGACCTTGTTTGGACTTTCCGGGAAGACCGTTGGATAGGTCTCGGGACGCTGAATCCGTAGACAGGCGGCATGCGTCAATCGGAGTTCGGATGAGGAAGTTATGGGTCTAGAATTGTGAGGGGCATTTTGGTAATTTTTCCAAGTAGGGGTAAAATGGTAAATTGCTGTAGTAGGGATAAGTGTGTGATTTAACCTGAGTGAGTCAGCTAATTTGGATGTGGATTGGGCTGGTGGTGACACTTGTCACCATGTTTGCAAGATTAGTGGAAGTTGATGATACGAATTGAGGTTAATTAAATAGTTTGTTTATACAAAGGGATAAAAACAGAGAACAAAAAACCGCCCACCTTGTGTATTTAAATTCGTCCAAATTGATTGATCATGATTCCATTTTCGAACTGAGATTGAACAGAGAGATTTAGGCGAGGGAAATTGAGGGGAAAATCGAAAAGAAAGGGACTAGGAAACACTGAGAATACCCGAAAACTCATTTAAGAACAAAAATTCGAATTTAATTTCTTAGACGGTTTCGATTAAAATTGACGAGATAATTCATCTTCTGGGAGCTCAAGGAAGTGATCCAAGTCGATTGGGCAAGAAATTGGAGATGAATTGATCAGGAACAGACTCTGCGACGTCTGCGAATTTTGGAGCTTGAGTTTGATTAATTGAAGGTAAGGGTTCTTGAAATTGAGGTCATATTTTTGCTTATCATGGGCATACGATGCTTCCTGTGTGTTTAATTGAACGATACAGGTTGATTTTGGGTAGAACCCGATTAGGGACCCGTCGGGTTTTGATGTTGAGTCGTGAGTTTCATGACCTAATTCCATTAAATTGAGGTTACAGATTCACAGTAGACATAGAATTGATGTTAGTGAATGAAATAACTGGAGAAATTGAGTTGAATTGATGAAGTTTGGAACGGGTTGCACCGCGGGTCAAATGACCCGTTTACCAGGCAACCGGGTCAAGAAGACGACTGTGCAGGTACTGTAGCAAGGCGCGTGAACTCACGCGCAGCCGCTTGGGGCGGCGCGTGAGGGCGCGTGGTGAACTTACCTGTTGACAAATCAAGCATCTACTGACATATTCGGCAATCTCACGTTTCATCCCTGACCACCAGTAATACTCTCGAAGTGTACGATACATCTTGGTCCCACCAGGATGCATCGCATAAGCTGAACAGTGAGCCTCATCCAGTATCACCTTCTTCAAAGCTTCATCCTCAGGTACACACAACCGTCCATTCTTAACCAAGGCTCCATCCTCACGGATCTCAAAGTCCTGTCTCTCTCCAGCCCCGACCTCACTCCGAATGATGCCCAGAATAGCGTCCTCAAACTGAGCATCAATAACCTGATCAATCAAAACAGGTCGCACGTGGAAACTCGCTAGGAGTGCTCCCTGATCATCCACAGTCAACTCTACTCCCAACCTACGGAGCTCAACCAGCAAAGGTAATCGTACCGTCCTCTAATGTGACAAAGAACTAGCTGACTTCCTGCTCAGAGCATCAGCGACCACATTAGCCTTCCCTGGATGATACTCAATAGTACAGTCGTAGTCCTTAAGTAACTCCAACCAACGGCGCTGTCTCAGATTCAATTCCTTCTGAGTGAACAAATACTTTAAGCTTTTGTGGTCCGTGAAGATCCTGCACCTCTCACCGTACAAGTAATGCCGCCAAATCTTCAGTGCATGAACCACCGCAGCCAGTTCCAAGTCATGTGTAGGGTAGTTCACCTCATGGGGTTTCAATTGTCGGGAAGCATAAGCAATCACTTTCCCGTGCTGCATCAAGACACAACCCAAACCTTGTAAAGAAGCGTCACTGTACACCTCGAACTCCCCACTATCATCTGGAAGGGCTAACACAGGAGCAGATGTCAACCGCCTTTTAAGCTCCTGGAAACTCTGTTCGCAGTTCTCATCCCACTCAAATCGAACTCCCTTCCGAGTCAACCTCGTCAACGGTGCTGCGAGAATAGAAAAGCCCTCAATAAAACGCCTGTAATAACCCGCTAAACCCAGAAAACTCCGGATTTCTATTACCGTCTTAGGCTGTTCCCAATTGGCTACCGCCTCAACTTTCTGAGGATCCACACGGATGCCCTCGGCCGAAATCACATGGCCAAGAAATCCAACACTGGTCAACCAGAACTGACACTTACTGAGCTTCGCATACAACTGATGCTCCCTCAACGTTTTAAGCACGATCCTCAGATGTTTCTCATGCGCCTTCGCACTCTTCGAATACACCAAAATGTCATCAATGAAGACAATCACAAAACGATCCAAGTAGGGCCGGAACACTCGGTTCATAAGGTCCATAAAAGCTGCTGGGGCATTAGTCAAACCAAAAGGCATCACAACAAACTCATAGTGACCGTACCTGGTCCGAAAAGCTGTCTTCGGTATATCCTCCTCTTTAACCCTTAACTGGTGATAACCGGAGCGAAGATCAATCTTCGAGAAATACTGTGCTCCCTTGAGCTGGTCAAACAAATCATCAATCCGGGGTAGGGGGTACTTATTCCGAATAGTTACCTTATTCAGTTGCCTGTAATCCACACACAATCTCAATCCTCCGTCCTTTTTCTTGACAAACAAAACAGGTGCTCCCCAAGGTGACATACTCGGTCGAATGAATCCGATATCGACCAACTCTTGCAACTGGGCCTTAAGTTCCCTCAATTCTGCAGGTGCCATACGATAAGGAGTCTGGGAAATAGGCTGTGTACCTGGTAGAAGCTCAATCGTAAACTCAAGATCTCGGTGTGGGGGTAGTCCTAGCAACTCCTCGGGAAAAACATCGGGAAACTCCCGTACCACTGGTATATCCTCCGCCCTCACTGGCGTAGCACGTGTATCTACCACATGAGCTAAGTAACCCTGGCACCCCTTACGTAACAGTTTGCTAGCCTCGAGTGCCGAAATAACTCCCGTAGGAAGTGCACGCTGATCCCCCCTGAAACATAGTCTCTGATAATCCGGGACTCCGAAAAGTCACTCTCCTATCGAAACATTCGATAGAAGCATGATGTCTCGTCAACCAGTCCATACCCAAGATCACATCAAAGTCCCGTAAATCCAAGAGTAACAAATCTGCCAGTAACTCCACCTCGCCTACCATCACCGGACACTCTCTCAATACCTGAGTCACTACCAACACCTCCCCAGTAGGTGTACTCACTCCTAACGCACAATCCAAAGTAGACACCTCCCTCTCCTTAACCAAACTACAACTCCGAGCTATAAATGAATGGGTAGCCCCGGGATCTATCAAAGTAAAAACAGTGTGACCAAGTATGGTGAGTGTACCTGTCACCACTCCCGGTGCTGACCTAGCCTCCTGCTGAGTCATAGTAAAAACTCGCGCCTGAGGTCCCGATGACCTACCGCGCCCTCTGGAACTGCTCGTGGCACCACCGCCACCCCTAGGGCCTGCCGCCCCTGATACTGAAGCAGTACTCCGCCCAGGTTCTGTTGCACCTCTACCTGCTCCACCCTCCGGAGCTAATAATGGGCACTTCCGACGGAAGTGTCCTCGCTCTCCACAATAGAAGCAAGTATCCCTACCGGGTCCACCGGTATGCCTCCCTGTAGAAGCCACTGAAGTCGCACTCGCCTGAGGAGTCGGCTGTGACCTAGCTCCTCGAAATCCCGAGCCCTGAAAACTGCCTGGTCTGCCATACCGGGCTCCACCAGCCGATGATGATCCACCAAAATTTCCCCGTTTCGGGGGCCTCTGACTCGATGCTCCTGGAAATGACTGCTCTCGGCGTCGAACACTGCCCGAATACTGTGGTCTAGCAGGTAAACTGGCCTCCACCCTGACAGCAGCATCAGACAACTCTCGGAATGTAGCAAAAGAGCCGGCTGTCACTATGGCCCTGATCTCTCCCCGGAGGCCCAACTCAAACCGGCGGCACTTCTCCGCCTCAGTCGCCACAAATGCGGGAGCGAAACGAGATAGCATCTGGAACCTCTGCTCATACTCAGCAACTGTCAAGTTCCCTTGCTTCAAGTGAAGAAATTCCGCTTCCTTCGCATCCCTGAAAGAACGGGGATAGTACTGATCTAGAAACCGCTCCCGGAAAGTCTCCCAAGTCACGGTATGTGCATCCCAGCCGGACAGTTCCAGCGTGTACCACCACTCGTAGGCAGCTCCATCCAATAGAAAAGTAGCTAACAATACCCGATCCTCGGGAGGACAGTGCATCACCCCAAAAATACGTTCTAGTCGGGTGATCCATCGGTGAGCTTCCTCGGGATCAGCCCCACCGTTGAACGTAGTAGCCCCAAGCCTCTGGGCTCTCTCGATCGAAGCGCTCTCAGTCCCTCTCACCGCTTCATCTTCAGGTCGTGGAGGGGGTTCACGTCTCGGAGGCATGATCAATCGTACGCTGAAAGAGGCATAGAGTTAGTATAACAACCTAGACCCAACACAAATCGACACAACCTGGCTCTGATACCAATTGTCAGGACCCGTCCCAAATATCACCTCGATACCCGGGATGAACCCTGCTCCCGTCTGACAATCACACTACAGTACCAAAAATAACCTTAATACAACTATAAGCATAACTATCAGACGAAGGAGTAAATATATATAACAGTAAGCCAGAGCATAGTTCTACAAAATGGGCACCAAAAGTCCTACAAGTCTAAGTCCGCAACGGAAGAACGTCGGAAGCTTTATGCCTCGATATCTGCCTCAACGTTCACCCTAGCGCTATCACCACGACCTGGAGGGAAATTGAAAAAAACAGAAGGTGTGAGTGGACCGAAAGGAATAAAATTTTTAAAACCGTTTATCATCAAATCAAAGTAAGGAAACATAATCATTTGTTCCCTTCGGTTTGAAACCAGGCATGCCCAACGAAGTATTAGAAAAATCATAATATGAAACATCATTAGAAACAGAAACACTATAAAACATCATAAGAAACAGACACACTATAAAACGGATATAGAAATCATGGTTCAGCATCAAAGCATCATTTCCGATTAAACCTGCTGGACCTATCCGAGTCTTTAAACTCAACCAGGCCTCAAATATAAATCCGAGTCTTTAAACTCCCGAGTCTTTAAACTCAATAGGCCTATGGGGGTAATATCATAAATATCCGAGTCTTTAAACTCCCGAGTCTTTAAACTCAATCCGGGCCCGTCCCCCGTCAATCAATATCCGGGTCTTTAAACCCATATCCAGATCCAGCAAATCCAATCCATTTCAGTGTAAAACCGTTCCGAAACCCATCACCAAACTCGAATTCGGAATCCCTAGTTCGAAGCCCTTTCGGCGTTCAGAACCGACATTCCGAACCCAAATCCGGAAAAAGATCCATGTTCATAACAAAACCATAGGAAAATCCTAAATCATATTCCACAACCCATTTACCATCATCAGAAAACGTTTTTAGGTTGAATTTCTGAATTATAGCATCAAAATCTGAAAACCCGCTTTTTCTTGAAAAACGTGCAAAATCCCGAAAACGTCTCGAAAAATGTGTAAACATCTCAATCACATATAATCATCATCAGGACATAAAAACACACATAAAATCGTAAAACATTGATAAAAACAGTTAGGCATGCTCGGAAGTAAGAAAGAGTCCACTCACAGTTCAGAACAAGTCACTCGCGCCCCGTGCGCTCCTCAACCGTCTCTGGTGTCTCCCGTCCTGTTAATAGATACCAAATAGGGTCACAATTACATCAAGGATACCTTCCCTATTTTCCCCAATTTTTTGGGAATTTAATAATATTTTAATCCTAAACCCTAAACCTTACGGATTCCCGAATCATCCCGTAACACAGTCCGATTAACCCGAAAACTATACCATTGGATTCGTTAGAACATTTAGGACTAAACTCATGTTGGAAGCTTGGTCGGATTCCTCCCCACGCGCCTCCACGCGCCGCCCAAAGTGGCTGCGCGTGGCCTCACGCGCCTGCTACAGTGCCACCGTCTTCCTTGCTCGAACCCGGTTCGCACCAGACTGCAACCCGGATCGGCGAGAGCCGTTCTCCACCGTCCGGCCACCGTTTCCCCTCCTATCTTCACCTAAAGTTTCGTCCACTCTCAAAGAATTCATCCCCCTCACTCTCTTAGTTCGACTCGACCCATAGCTTCACAACTGAAGCTCGAAAGAAAAACCAAACAACCCTCTGTTTTCCTTCCCGGCCACTCAGCACTTCCCCCTTCACGGTGGTCATTCTAGACTCCTCCCACGACTTCACTGAACCACACACAACTCACAGGAACCCTCGACTCACTCTCTAACTCCACGATTTCCCGTTTGAAATTCACGGCCAAACAGGGTACAGAGTACCCGCCGTCGCACAACCTCCCACCGTGAACTTCCCCGTCACGGCAACCGTCATAAACTACTCCTAGGACCTCCCTAAACCTCACTTCACTCACCAATCCCTTCGATTCTAGCTCTAGGTCCATGACTTTTGAAATGAAAGTCTACGGGAAAACAGAGCAAAAGAGGTTACCCTTCGATTCCGGTGCCGCCGTGAGAACCGTCACCTACCACGGTGCTCGTGGGACTCCCCGTAGCCTCCTGAGTCTCCTAGTGTCTTGAATCGATCCACCACACGGCACAGCAGCCACCACCGTCCACTGCCTCCTCTGTTTCTTCCAAATATCCAGCCGTCCACCACGTCGCCTCCGTGCACGGTTGCAGCCCCAAATCGTGCTCACCAGCACCGCCTTGCTTCACCGTCCTTCTCTCAACTCACTCTTCACTCTCTCTAGCATCAAGATCGATCAATCTTCTTCAATTTCTTCTCTCTGTTTCTCTGTGTGTTCAACGGATTGCACGGTTCAAAAATGAACCAAGTGTGGCCGTGCACACTTTAGACACCTCCAGAAGCCTCTGGCTTCTCACCACGTGTCCACAAACCCCTGGTGCAAAACAAAATATCCCAGCCATCTGTTGCCACTTGCCCATCTCTGATTGGCTGAATGAAAAAGACCAAAATACCCCTTGTATAATTAATTACCGTTTTGCCCTCGAACGTTCTAAACCCATAAATACTTCGTCCGACGTCCGATGACAGCGTGCCGCCTGTCGTTGAACTCAGGACGTCGAGACCTATCCAACGGTCCTCGGTCTACGTGAAAACCACAAGTCCTCCAAAAAGTCAACATTTCCCTCGTTTACTCAAAATTACGGTAACGCCCCCAACCTTCCGTACATCATAACTTTTCCTCCGGTTGTCCGAATCGAACCTGCCACCTGTCTACGGACTCGTGACGTCCTAAACTACGTCACGGTCAAGGGCTAACACTCATCCAATCGATAGTACAAAAAGTCAACTTTTCGTCTACTATTCACAAGGGCAAAATCGTCCTTTTTACAAAACTTCACAAAAATTACATTTTTACCCTTCCCGAAGGTACGGGTTGTTACACGTGTGCAGTTCCCAGACATGATGGATATGACTCGGATGGTGCCTGAGTGCAGTTCCCGAGGTTGGCCTACGCGTAGTACAGATGTGACAGTGTGATGGTTTGTGCACTTGTGAATAGTGCGGATTGATTGATTGATTGATTGAGTAATGGATTGTGAACTTGTGCATAGTATTGCTTGATGTTGATTGTGATTACGTACTGGTATTGAGTACGAGTTCTGGTCTGTATGGCCAGGTGATTATGTGTTCGTATGTTTTGACCTGAGAGCCAGGATTTAACTTGTTATGTGGTTTGGCTGGAAGGCCAGTGTTTGTGTTTCATATGTTTTTCCCTATGCATGCAGGTTTGATAAACTGGAGGGTAACTGATGTCTTTTAAAATGTGTTTGAACGAATATATTTTTGTCCACTCACACTTTTCTGTTTTTGATGACCCTCCAGGCCGTGGCACAACGTTCGGGGCTGATCACGAGACGGAGGCATGAGCGGAAATCGGCATAGTTATCCCTTGTCTGATAGGTGCTGAAGGGTAGTTTCGGGACTTCAGTTGACTTGTCAGACGGGAGCAGGACCGGGCACGGTTATCGAAGTCCAGTTGGGACGGTCCTGTCAAACTATCTATACAAATCTATAGGATAAAATCCAAAAACTTTCAGAAGAGTCAACGTGTCCCAGACACATTTCCTGAGGTGAAAAACCTCGATTTGACCAACCTAACGATCTTCGATCGACCTGAAACCAACACCATTGGATCCGAATTGTCGAAACCCTTCAAATAACACTGGTCGCACCATGAAATTCTCGCTAACGCGCCCCATGCACGTGGTCAGCGCGTGGTCAATGCATAGTTAACGCTGGTCATAGTCAACTGCTGATGTCAGCAAAGTCAACGCTAACGTCAGCTGTAAGACCCGGTCTTGGAAGCAAGAACGGTGAGTAAGACCCGTGAGCTTGAGAAGCAAGAATGGTGAGCAAGACCCGTGAGCTTGGAAAAAGCAAGATTGGTGAACAATCCCACATCGCTCGGGGAGGAAAAGGTGAAATGCCTTATATGTATGAGGATGTATCTATCTAACACAAGGCCTTTTGTGAGCTCACTAGCTTTGTATTCCTTGGGAACTCCAAAGTTAAGCTAGTTGAGGCTTGTTCAATCTCATGATGGGTGACCTACTAGAAAGTTGTACGTGAGCTCCTGAAAACAAAACCGTGATGGTTGGGCCCAAAGTGGACAATATTGTGCTAGATGGGTCGAGTCGTGACAGAATGGTATCAGAGTCGGACCCCGACAGGAAGTGTGCCAGCGAGGACATTGGGCCCCAAGAGGGGGATCGATTGTAAGACCCGGTCTTGGAATCAAGAACGGTGAGCAAGACCCGTGAACTTGGAAAGTCAAGATTGGTGAACAATCCCACATCGTTCGGGGAAGGAAAGGTGAAGTGCTTTATATGTGTGGGCACGTATCTATCTAACACAAGGTCTTTTAGGAGCTCACTGGCTTTGGATTCCTTGGGAACTCCAAAGTTAACCGAGTTGAGGCTGGTGCAATCCCATGATGGGTGAGCTACTAGGAAGTTGCACGTGGGCTCCCGAAAACAAAACCATGAGGGCTAGGCCCAAAGCGGACAATATTGTGTTAGATGAGCCGGGTCGTGGCAGAATGGTATCAGAGTCGGACCCCCAACCGGAAGTGTGCCAATGAGGACGTTGGGCCAAAAAGGGGTGGATTGTAAGACCCGATCTTGGAAGCAAGAGCGGTGAGCAAGACCTATGAGCTTGAGAAGTAAGAACGGTGAGGTTACTCGTGAGTTTGGAAAGGCAAGATCGATGAATAATCCCACATCGCTCGGGGATGGAAAGGTGAAGTGCCTTATATGTATGAGGACGTATCTATCTAATACAAGGCCTTTTGAGAGCTTACTGGTTTTGGATTCCTTGGGAACTCCAAAGTTAAGCAAGTTGAGGCTAGTGCAAACCCATGATGGGTGACCTACTAGGAAGCTGCACGTGAGCTCTCGAAAACAAAACCATGAGGGTTAGGCCCAAAGCGAACAATATTGTACTAGATGGGTCAGGTCGTAATAGAATGGTATCAGAACCGGACCCCGATCGGAAGTGTGCCAGCGAGGACACTAGGCCTCAATGGGGGTGGATTGTAAGACCCGATCTTAGAAGCAAGAATGGTGAGCAAGACCCATAAGCTTGAGAAGCAAGAACGGTAAGGTTACCCGTGAGCTTGGAAAGGCAAGATCGGTGAACAATCTCACATCGCTCGGGGAGGGAAATGTGAAGTGCCTTATATGTGTGGGGACGTATCTATCTAACACAATGCCTTTTGGGAGCTTATTGGTTTTGGATTCCTTGGGAACTCCAAAGTTAAGCGAGTTGAGGCTAGCGCAAACCCATGATGGGTAACCTACTAGGAAGTTGCACGTGAGCACCCGAAAATAAAACCGTGAGGGCTGGTCCCAAAGTGGACAATATTGTGCTAGATGGGTTGAGTCGTGATAGAATGGTATCAGAATCAGACCCCGATGGCAAGTGTGCCAGCGAGGACACTAGGCCCCAAGGGGGATGGATTGTAAGACTGTAACGACCCGTCCCGAGAGTCGGGATTAGCAAAGTGATTAGTAACGGATTAGTGAGTCTAATCGGTGTTTAGTTGGTTACTGTTGGCCCATTAGCGTAGAATGACGATTTTGCCCATAGTATGGGTAAAAAGTTGACTTTTAATTTGGGCGGTCAATTGGGCGTTGCCCGATGACCGTGACGTAGTTTGGGACGTCACGAGTCCGTAGACAGGTGGCACACCCGATTCCGACATCCGAGGAGGAAGTTATGATGTTCGGAAGGTTGAGGGCATTACCGTAATTTGGTTAAACGAAGGGGGAAAAGTTGACTTTTCATACGACAGGGTTTTTGCACGTAGACCTAGGACCGTTAGGTAGATCTCATCGTCCTGAGTTCAACGACAGGCGGCATGTTTTCATCGGACGTCAGACGAGCGAGATACGGGTCTAAAACGGTGAAGGGCAAAATGGTAATTTTGACTCACAAGGGGCATTTTGGTCTTTTGCACATTGGGAATTGTGCAATTCAGATGGGGACAAGTGTACAGCAAAGATTGGATATTTTTGAGTTTGGGACCATAGGATTGTGACAGGTGGCAGTTGGCTAGAGGCTTCTACAAGGTTTCACGGTGCAATTTAATTTGAGCCGTGTAATTGAGTCGTGCAAGGGAGAGAAGAATAGAGACTGGAGATAGTGAGGAGGAATCGATCCAATTGAGTGAGTGTGTGAGTGTTGTGAGGTTTTGTGGTGTTTGAATGAGAGTCAGGAAGAGTGTGTGATCGTGTTGTGAGGCTTGGAGAGTGACTGTGTGTGTGGGGTGGGTAGCAGACCAGAGAAACAGAGAGGGAGTTGGGAGGTGGTACTACCGTGTGTTGATCAATTGTGGTTTGTGGTGGTGTTCTAAGGATGGAGGAGGACCAGAGAAGAAGTTTGGGGGACCCTGAGACCACGGTGGAGCTCACAGCGGTGAGCAGAGACACGGGTAAGCTCTGGTTCCCCTGTTTTTCAGTTTTGGTTTGAATCAAAAGTCGTGAATTTTGGACGATTGTTGTCTTGTTTTGATGATCCTGGCAGCTTAAGGAGGTTGTAATTGAGCTTTGGGAAACAGAGACGTGGCTGGAAGGAAGGTGGGTGGCCGGAATCGGAAAACTGGTTTTTCTGGATTTCTGGTTCGAGCTTGACATGTGAGGTTTTGGTTTCTAATTTGTGTTTTTAGTTAGTGGAATAGGTTGCTAGGAGTAGGACGATCCTAATGGTGTTGGAAGGATAAAAAACAGACTGGATTTGAGGGGGAAACCGGTCATGTCGGTTCGGTTCACTTGGACCGGTCTGAACTGGCTGAGCAGAAGGTTGAAGACGATGAACAGTGCAGGCGCGTGAGGCCCACGCGCAGCCACTTTGGGCGGCGCGTGGGGGCGCGTGGTGGCTTTTCTGGGGAAACTTCTAACATGGTTTTGAGTCTAATTGTTGTAACGAATCTTTTGGGATAAGTTTCGGGACGATCGGACGTTGTTTTAGGTTAGTTCTGCGGGATCGAAGGTTTAGGGTTCCGTTTAAAGTATGCTTAGAAGTTCGGGAAAGTTATGGGATTTGAGTAGGATTTTTGTGAAGCATTTAGTAACCTCGTTATGGGCTTTGGACAGGTTCGAGGAAAACCGAGGATAGCGGAATGGCCGGGAACGGCGTAAGTGCGCGCGTATCGAGGCAACGTCGGAATGGTCTGTGAGTGGACTTTTCTTTCTAACTCTTGATGCATGCATATATGTTTTTATATGTTTTCTATACTTGATTCTATGATTTGATTTATGATTGTGATGGTTTACGGTTTGTGCATGTTTTTCGAGGAAATGACGGTATTTCACGTTTTACGAGATTTGATGGGTATTGTGATTTGAACCTGGTTTTAATGTTTTAATTTCGGGATTTGAAATACGATTTGATTTCAAAGAAAGTAAAAGGATTTCGGAAAATTGTTTTCGGAAAAGGGTTTTCGGGCTTGAAGCCCAGTTCAGAAAAGTGGTTTGGGAGAATTGTGATTTCGGGTTTTGGAATTGGAATTCCGGATGACGATTCAGGATTCAATTCGGGACTTGAAAGTGGATTCCGGGTTTGGGTTCGGAATGGTTATTCCGGATGCTAGCTTACGGAATGATGGTTGCGGACTCGAATCTGGAAAGGAGATGGAGATGAGTTTTGGGTTTGGATTCGGGATCCTGATGAGATTGAGGATTCGGATTCGGAAATGGGAAAAAGGTTTTCAAATGGTTGTGGATTGGATTTTCTGGATCTGGTTATTGGGTTTAAAGACCCGGATATTGTGATTAACGGAAGACGGACCCGGATTGGGTTTAAAGACCCGGATTGAGTTTAACGACTCGGGAGTTTAAAGACTCGGATATATTGATATTTCCCTCATAGGCCTGTTGAGTTTAAAGACTCGCGAGTTTAAAGACTTGGATTATATTGAGGTCTGGATTGAGTTTAAAGACTCGGATAGATCCAGCAGGTTCGATGGATGGAAATGTGGTTCAATATGTTTTGGTTCTCTATGATTGATGATGACGGTTTTCAAGGATGGTTTTCGGTGGTTTTGGGCTGAGGCCCGGGATTTGAGAAAAAGGAAAATGTGTTTGGTTTTCATACATGGTTTTATGACATGAATTTGTTATATATGCATTGGTTTTGAAACGGAGGGTATAAATGTCATTGTTTTATGAAATGTTTTTAAACTTAAACGTTATTTTTGTCCACTCACAGTCTTTTCGTGTTTTCGATACCCTCCAGGTTGTTGCGGCACGGGCTATTGATCGAGAGTGACGGAGACATCACACGTACGATCCACAGTAGACTTTGTGCACTCTGGGAAGACTGGTTACCTTTTCGAATGGTTGGATCGAGACTCCCTTGTCTGACATACGTGTCACACGAAGGTTGGACGTTGGTTTATGTCAGGACCCGACCCTCTTCTGTCAGGTCCCGATTCATCTAGCACGATATTGTCCGCTTTGGGCCTCCTTGCCCTTGCCCTCACGGTTTTGTTTTCGGGAGCTCACGGTGCAACTTCCCAGGGGGTCACCCATCTGGAATTGCACCAGCCTCAACTCGCTTAACTTTGGGGTTCCAATCCCACCCCAAAGCCACTGAGCTCCCAAAAGGCCTCATGCTAGATAGGTGTGTGCCTTCACCTTTAAGGCACACCACCATTCCCTTCCCAGACCATTCCCCCCTAGCAGGAATGTGGGATTGTTCACTGTTCCCTCCAGGACACGGGTCTTACAATCCACCCCCCTTAGGGCCCAGCGTCCTCGCTGGCACACTTCCCGATCGGGGTCTGGCTCTTATACCAAATTGTTAGGACCCGACCCTCTTCTGTCAGGTCCCGATTCATCTAGCACGATATTGTCCGCTTTGGGCCTCCTTGCCCTTGCCCTCACGGTTTTGTTTTCGGGAGCTCACGGTGCAACTTCCCAGGGGGTCTCCCATCTGGAATTGCACCAGCCTCAACTCGCTTAACTTTGGGGTTCCAATCCCCCTCAAAGCCACTGAGCTCCCAAAAGGCCTCATGCTAGATAGGTGTGTGCCTACACCTTTAAGGCACACCACCATTCCCTTCCCAGACCATTCCCCCATCGCAGGAATGTGGGATTGTTCAACGTTCCCTCCAGGACACGGGTCTTACAGTTTAGCCTTCGTGTCATGCGTAAGTCAAACGGGATCGGGATTTAGCCCTTAATCCTGGGAGATTAGGGGTGGGTCCTGACAAAGACCCGGTCTTGGAAGTAAGAACGGTGAGCAAGACCTGTGAGCTTGAGAAGCAAGAACGGTGAGCAAGACCCGTGAACTTGGAAATGCAAGATCAGTGAACAATCACACATCGCTTGGGGAGGGAAATGTGAAATGTCTTATATGTGTGGGCACGTATCTATCTAACACAAGGCCTTTTGGGAGCTCACTGCTTTGGGTTCCTTGGGAACTCCAAAGTTAAGCGAGTTGAGACTGGTGCAATCACATGATGGGTGACCTACTGGGAAGTTGCATGTGAGCTTCCGAAAATAAAACCGTGAGGGCTGGGCTCAAAGTAGACAATATTGTGTTGGATGGGCCGAATCGTGGCATCAGTGGTCAGATTTGACAGTGCCATGTGTCAGCCTGCCATGGGTCCACGTCACTAACATGTCAGTGACACGTGGCAGCCCGTGATTGGGGCACGTTACTGACATGTCAGTGCTGACTAGGCATTGACATGTGACATGTGTCACCCTGCTATTGGTCCCTGTTTGACAGCTATCAGATGATGATGTCAGCGGGTCATCAATCTCTATCCAAGTTTGCAATTCAGGTCATGCAGACCCACGGTCCCAACCCGGCTCCCATTTCTTCATTTCCAACCCAAATTCAATCTCGTTTCTTCCTATAGTTTCATCCAATCCTACCATATCGATCTATGACCTCGAAACCTAGAAATGGAACCTAGATCGTACCTATGCGAACGAAAACAGTAACCCCATTTTTCAAACTTCGATTTCGGCCAACTCCGGTCATCCCAGCCTTCGATTACAAGCCTATCGAGTTCGTATGATCATCAGGAACCTCGTCCAATCAATAGAAATGATCAACACTTGTCCAATCTAAAATTTCCATATTTTTGAACTTAAATAGAGCGCACGGGTTTACCTTTGAACCTCGGCCACCATGCACGACAGTCTACATTGGTGCCACCATCATCATTGTCTCACCTCCTTCTCCCTTTTTCCTTCACAGGCTAAGCACAACAGGTGGGGATTTGGGGGTGTGTGAGAGATTGGGTTGCACGGGTTATGGTTTTCCACGGTTTTGGGAAGAAGAATGAAGAAGATGATCGAAGAGGATGAAGATAATATCCCTCAATTTGAGGATTTGGGCCAATCAGATGGGCGACATTTGTCACTCATCTGGTGGGTCCTTCCAGATTCATCCCCAATTAAATCATGCCATGTGTCCAAATCCTCGGTTTGCGTGAACAGTGCCGATTTTCGTTTTAGACCCGTAACTTTCCCGTCGAATTTCTGATTTCGACGTGTCACTTGTCTACTAACTCGTAACATCTCGATCTACGTTACGATCATCAGTCAAAGTCCATTTGACTACTCGGGTCAAAAGTTAGCTTTTTACCCATTCTCAAGTGCAAGATGGTCATTTCACATCGTCCGTTCGCAATCTCTCGACTAACTCCCGATTAGTCATGCTAATTTTCGTTTAACCACTAATCAAATCTCGAAATTCGGGACGGGTCGTTACACCAGATCTTTGGTTCAGTGAGCTAATGGTAGTTAAGTAGGTGTTCAACTGATGGCTGACGCATGTAGATTTTCTTGCGTTTAGATAGGTTGTTTCGTGGCAGACTGACTAGTGATTTGGCAGGTCTGTTAGATGGAATTAAAGGGTGTCTTTTGGGCTTTGGCATTGCAAATGGGCGCTTGTGTCCACTTCATGCTATACACGTATCGCCTGGTGGTGTGTTTGTGTTTATCGAGTCGACTTTTCATCTTCCGACCTAAGATCTCCATAAATAGTCGAGGTGTTTGTATTCAAATTCAATTTTCATTTTTTTCCCTTTACTTTTGCGGAGCTTCTGTCAAATTGGAAATGTGATTTTCGGCAAGCTAAGCCTGTTTTATTTCTGGCACCGTCATTCCAACTCTGCTAATCCAATATTTCTGTTTTTTTTAAGACTTATTAGACTAGGAACAAGCCATCAAATCTCAAAATGCATCAGGGACGAAAATTTGCCCCAGGTTGCTACAAGAATAGGTACATCGTCAAGACCGTTGCACCATCTGTCAGTCAAAGTTATTAACGCCGTTAATTTTGATGACGTGGCAATAATATTACAAAATTAGTAAGGATAATTTAGACATTTTGTTAATTTTATTATATTTTCTTTTACAATTCTTTTAAAAAAATTAAAACAAATAAAACATCTTCCCCAACCCCAACTCACCTCCCTCCATAGGGACCTCCGACCACCACTAACTTCCTCACTAATCCCAACTCCGGCCAATGTCCTCCACCTCCGACAAGGACACCCCAACCGTTGCAACATCACCCAAAACAACGTCCCTAGACCTCTCACTTCATCTCTCTCTCACTCTCCCTCTCCGTTGTTTTGGGTGATGTTGCAGAGGTTGGGGTGTCGTCGTCGGAGGTAGAGGACACTGACCGGAGTTGGGATTAGTGAGGAAGTCAGTGGTGGCCCAAGGTCCCAAGGGAGGGAGGTGAGTTGGGTTGGGGAAGATATTTTATTTGTTTTAATTTTTTAAAAATGATTGTAAAAGAAAATAAAATAAAATTAACAAAATGTCTAAATTACCCTTATTAATTTTGTAATATTACTATCACATCATCAAAATTAATGGCATTAATAACTTTGACTGACGGATGGTGCAACGATCTTGACGATGTACCTATTCCTGCAGCAACCTGAGACAAATTTGCGTACAAGATGCATTTTGAGATTTGGTGGTTTGTTGCTGATGCATTTAGCCTAATAAGCCTCTTTTTAATGAGGCATTCGTAGATTCAAACGGAAACAAAAAAATTGGTAGAAATGTTGAAGAATGGTGGATGAGAACTTTGGGTCTACTAATGTGGAGTGGGGTGTTTTGTGAGCAACGCTCTTATAATTCGGACGATCATGTTAAATTAGGGTTGCGCATGGCCATGCAAGAATTCAATTCAATCCAACTAAAAAAAAAGATCATATTAGAAATGAGTTTAGATTTGAGCATCAACCTAAAGTTGCAACAAAAATTATAAACACTAGATTGAATTTATTTGAAATAATTAAACATAGTATTTATTAAAGAAATTTGAAATGTCAATACGCATAATCTCATTTGACATATATTTATTCTCATAATTATTCGTCATATGAAAATCCCGATTTAAAAAAAAAATAGTCAAAATTTGATTTTTAAATTCATAAATATAATTTTTTACGATTCAAATGTAACAGAAAATCTAGTTATCTTTTCATATGTTAAATGAAAAAAAAAAATTATTCACAGTTTTATATGCAAAATATTAAATACTGTAGAAAATTTTAAGAAATAAAAATGAAAAGATTTATAAGCTTGCTACCATCGCCACCAACGAACCCTCCTCTCCCCAAGCTACATTGCCCAACGACCTTCACTTCCCAAGATGTTAAAAAGCTAGACCCAAAAGAAAAAAAGGAAATAGGTTGCAATCATTTTTGGGCAGAATAAGGTGCATTCAAACTTATCTAAGATAGATCTTTCAACATAAGTTTTGGACCTCCAATCACCAAGCAACCTCATCATAAACATATGAAGTCAGATTTTTCTTTTGAATCTGAAATTTCATTGATTGAAAGAGCCATAGAAAGGAGAGTAACAACAGTCACAACGAAAGAGCAGCAAAGAAAACACAACAAAGAAATAGAAAACAAAGGACACAGAATAAAATTAGAAAAGTTTTAGAGTGAAAAATCGAGAAAGAGAGAAATAGAGGCCTTCGCTTGCGAAATAAAATCATAGGTTTCTTTTGAGAAAACCAAAATGATCAATTAACAAATTAATCACTGCAAGCCGCTTCTTTCTCTGAATTCGTCCAACTAAACAATTTTTTTTTATGAATAGGGTTTAAGTTTGTAGGTTTTGATTATGTGATTTTGGGATATTTAAGTTTATTTATAGAGGTTTTATACTATATTTGAAAGTTTCATAAAAAAAAATGACATTTGTGAATTTAAAAATCAAAATTTGACTATTTAAATAAAATCTAAACTCAAATTAACTTTTATTATGAAATCTAAACTCAAATTCAAATCCCTCCTAAAATAAAAAGGACCTAAATTGCACATGAACGAATTTGAATTAATTACCCGTCTAATTTACACATATTATAATTAATTAATTTCTTTTTGTGGGTTATGAATTAACCTTTGTTTTTTGTTGGAGAGGTAATGACAAATTATTAAGCTTGCTATTATTTATGCTCTTTCAAATGAAATCATTAGATGCTTGCATCGCATCAGCCATCAAGGGTCAAAATATACACAGTATATAAGTAAAATTTAGTTTTAGGATTATGTGTAGTACATATCACATATCAATAATCAAATCAACGCAATTTCTTATTAAACAATATGCACGCATGCCTTTTTTCTAGTGATTGACTTGTGTGATTCCAAGTGTGCAACATGACCTCAACACTACCAATAAGTGAGCATGAACAATGTGTCTTTCTTTTTTTTGGTAAATACCATTACGTACTCCTATACCAAAAAGGTGAGACTACTACTCCTCGCTGGGGGTGATGTTTACTCCTAACTACAATGCTGAGTTTTCTTCATCACACTATTTTAGATTACGAAAAATGAAAATCAAACACTAGTACAAATTCAAATTATTCAATATCTTAAATTCGCAAATTCAAAGTTATATATACAATTGAGGTTACACACAAATGTACCAAAATAAATTCTATTTTTTTATCTTTTGGTTTGAATACATTTTAAAATGGGTAAAATTATCATCGGGAGGCCAATGATAAGAGCATATAATAAGTAAATACCGATGATTTTATCGAAAATTTAAAGACTATCTGAAATTCATTAGAAGTATTTTGTAATCAGATAAAAAACGTACTTCAAATAGATATTAATTCCACTTTTTTACGTGGGAGCATCTCATGATAATCATTATTTAGTTCCACTCTTTGACGTGGGACATCTCATGATAACCATTTTTTTTTTCATGAATATCGTAGGGAATGAAGCTAGATTGTATTTCTAGAATCAAATTAGGAAAAAACTTCACGATCTACTTGAACTAGAAGAGCATCTTCTAGAATATTCCTTCCGGGCAACAAAAAAAATTCGAACCGAACTTTCTCCCAACGTCAAAAGCCAAAGTCGGTAGGCAGCCATGAGTCACCGTTTTGCACGACTTTTCCGTAAAAAGTCATCACGTGCATTACAACGCCGCTGGTTTTGACGTCACGTGGTTTACGTTACGCCAAAATGATCGTGAGATTTAAACCCATATTCACTACGTGTACCGTTCAGATTGTTCGAAATAACTCTGCATCGGCAGACCGAACCGCACCAAATCGAAAACCGCGCAGCTTTGTCCCCACGCCAAGTGGTGCCCCAATAAGGTAGAAAAAAAATATCTACGGCATCAGATTTGCATTTAAGTCCTACCCCTCCATACGGTGTAAAGCTATTTTCCGTTATATATACCGAGCGTTTAGAGCTTTCCACTTGTTTCTCCATTCTGCAACTCTTGCCTTCTACCTCTACTTTGATTTTCGTCTGCGACTCTTGAGGTATGGCTGATTGGATATGGCTCCGATATTTTCAATAGCAATAGCAATAGGTTTTTTATTTACTTTTCTTTGTTTGCTTTTGGACTTGTTTGTATTATGAGTACGTGACCGTTGGAGTGCGATTTGTTTGTTCTTTGTGTTATAACAATGGTGGGAGATTGGATATTAATTTTGTGATTTTGGTTTGATTTTGTGATTTTGGTTTGATTTTGTGAGATACAGAGAAAAGGAGAAAATGGGTAGCTCAGGATTCAATTGGAAATTGCCCGATCACCCTAAGCTTCCCAAGGGGAAGACCATCGGCCTCATAGTTTTGGATGGCTGGGGTGAGGCCAATCCTGATCAATACAACTGCATCCATGTCGCCGAGACCCCCGTCATGGATTCTCTCAAGAACGTATGATTCCAATTTCCTTGCTTGTTCAGATCTGATTTTTTTATTTCGGGTTTTCATTGTCTGGTAGTATCTCTGATGTTTGTTGTTGAAATGAATGAGTTTGATTTGTGTTGATTCTGTATGTTTGATGTTATGATAGGGTGCTCCTGACAAATGGAGGTTGGTGAGAGCTCATGGAACTGCTGTGGGGCTTCCCTCAGAGGATGATATGGGCAACAGTGAAGTCGGTCACAACGCTCTCGGTGCCGGGCGTATTTTTGCCCAGGGGTGGGTTTATGAGTTTCCCTTACATTTATTTTGTGTTCTATGTTAATCTTGATATTCCTTTTGTTGGGTCTATCGTCTTCGTTTTTGTAGTTATATTATACGGATAATAGAAAGTATTGTATTGATTGTTTTGGTTGTTTTTGTATGAATGTAGTGCAAAGCTTGTCGACAGTGCTCTTGAAACCGGAAAGATTTACCAAGGAGCGGGTTTTAAGTACATTAAGGAGTCTTTTGCAAATGGCACATTGCATCTCATTGGTTTATTGAGTGATGGTGGAGTCCACTCTCGGCTCGATCAAGTGCAAGTGAGTTTACCAAGCTATTTGCTGTGTTTTTGTTGTTTAGATTTGCATTTCCACCTTTCAAATTTATTTATTTTATCTAATATTTTGTTTTGTTTTCTCTCTTTGTCTAGTTGTTGCTTAAAGGAGCTGCTGAGCATGGTGCTAAAAGGATCCGTCTTCACGTTCTCACTGATGGCCGTGATGTTCTTGATGGTTCAAGTGTTGCATTTGCGGAAACACTTGAAAATGACCTTGTTAAATTACGTGAGAAGGGTGTGGATGCACAGGTTGCGTCTGGCGGTGGTCGCATGTATGTCACAATGGATCGTTATGAGGTACTCAATAGATTGAAGTATCTTCAAGACTTTCTGTGTGTATTTAATCATTATCTGTATATTTCTCATATCTGCATGTTTAGATTATATATCGTTATACAAAGATAAAAGCATTATTTCATAAGCTGGGATGCGACAATGATCTGTATAAATTAAGCGTTCTGAATCTCATGCTTCATATCAAAATGTTTATGTTATGCTGCACTTCTTTGTACTTCAAAAGAAGGGTTTATTAGTCTTTCCCTTTGCTTGTTGTATGTCTGTTCCTAGAATTATAAAAGGTTCATTAAACTTTTCGTACTTATTTGTGTTCCTCGGAATCAAGGTTGTGTATTCATTATTTTGGTCAATAAACTTTTCTATATTTATGATCTGGAACAAATTAATATAATCGAAGATTGGTTTTCATCATTATGGTTGAAAAGTTGAAAAAAATGTCTGGCTTTTTTGCTCGGAACAAAATTAATACAGGTCCCACCTGTTATTGTGATCCAGTTATGAATTATGTCGATTTCATATGGGTTTGATGTGTATTTTTCAGAATGACTGGGAGGTTGTAAAACGAGGATGGGATGCCCAAGTCCTTGGTGAAGCACCTCACAAATTTAAGAATGTTGTTGAAGCTATCAAGACCTTGAGGCAGCAACCAAAAGCCAATGACCAGTATCTTCCTCCTTTTGTTATTGTTGATGATAGTGGAAAGCCTGTGGGACCAATAGTTGATGGTGATGCTGTCGTTACATTCAACTTCCGAGCAGACCGTATGACAATGCTTGCTAAGGCGCTTGAGTATCCAGATTTTAAGAACTTTGATAGAGTTCGATTCCCTAAAATCCGTTATGCTGGTATGCTTCAGTATGATGGTGAGTTGAAGCTCCCAAGCCATTACCTTGTTGATCCTCCAGAGATAGAGAGAACATCTGGTGAATATCTAACATACAATGGTGTCCGCACTTTTGCCTGCAGGTGAGTTTTTGATATCAAGTTATCTGTAAGGGTGTCTGTTTTGGCACCTTTCTTGTGATAAAGTGCTTTTGACTTTGGGTGAAGGAAAATGCAGATATGAAAATCTGGGGTTGGGGACACCATTTGGAGTTTTGGACCATTCAGAATGTCCTTTTATGGTTGATTTTTGTACTTCCCTATTCTAATGACCTTTTTTCTTCCGCCAAATCTTTCCATGCACAGTGAGACTGTTAAGTTTGGGCATGTCACTTTCTTCTGGAATGGGAACCGCTCTGGGTATTTTAACCCTCAAATGGAGGAGTATGTTGAAATTCCAAGTGATAGTGGAATCACATTCAACGTCCAGCCAAAAATGAAGGCTGTGGAGATCGCCGAGAAGGCAAGAGATGCTATTCTTAGCAAGAAATTTGAGCAGGTAATAATTTGACCGATGTGATTTCTAAGAATCAAGTTTCTGTAGTCCATAAAGAGAACATTACGCTTACGATTTTACGAATGTTATATGTTCGGTCTTTCTCTAGGTACGTGTTAACCTACCAAATGGGGACATGGTGGGTCATACAGGCGACATTGAGGCTACAGTTGTGGCTTGCAAAGCTGCTGATGAAGCTGTTAAGGTATGGTGGCTATAGCTTTCTGTGAGAGCTTGAAATAGTATCTTTGAAGTCAAATTTAAACAAAAAGTAATGCAGTCTTGAAATAAGCCTACTACAATTGATGCTTTGCGTTTATAGAAGTTAAAGAAAATATGAAAGGCATCAATTTGACTTCTATGGAAGATTCTTCCCTATCACACGCGGTTGTTGTATCCCAATTTCTGTCTTAATGTTGCATGAACCGTGGTTACCTTGGTTGTCTTCACCCCCGACTGTGCAAAATGGTTTAGCATCTTCTTATTGTTTGATATTATTTTTTGATTGCAGATTATTCTTGATGCCATTGAGCAAGTGGGTGGAATTTATGTCGTTACCGCAGATCATGGTAACGCTGAGGATATGGTGAAGAGAAACAAGACCGGGCAACCTCTTCTCGACAAGAGTGGCAACATTCAAATTCTTACTTCCCACACTCTACAACCAGTAAGTTCTCTGAAATGCTTTCTACATTGGTACATTTGGTTCAGCTGATTCACAGAAACCCTAAGAAAACAAGTCCTTTGGTACATTTGATTTGACTTCCATACTGATTGTGTTGGTTTTTGTTTCTTCTTCAGGTTCCAATTGCAATCGGAGGCCCAGGACTGGCACCTGGCGTTCGCTTCCGCAAGGATCTTCCCAGCGGCGGGCTGGCCAATGTCGCTGCAACCGTGATGAACCTGCATGGATTCGAGGCTCCAGCTGACTACGAGCCTTCCCTCGTTGAAGTTGTTGATAACTAGGCAACAGAGAGAACAATTTCACTCTTTAATATTTTCTAAATTTTGACTTTAGGTTACAACGCCATGGAAAGAGGCTGTATCGTGGATGACAGTTTATTGTTTTGTTAAATAAGTTGAAACTACGTCTCTGCCTACAGCAACTGCTGTGGGTACGGTAATTGGATCACTGTCCCCGGAGGATGAAAGAACATGAAAGATTAAAGTGGACTTTTGCTATTTTATGTTTTATCAACTGTCGTGGTAATTGTGTGATTTTTCTTTAATCTCAGTTCATATGAAAAACAATTGTTCTTATTGAAGCTTTAAATGTCTGGCTTAAAGTATTTCGTCTTCGTCACGGGTATGGAAATTATTCATCCAAGTTCGGTCTGCCTGTATGTCCCTTCGATTAGTTCTCAGCATTGGGTCGGGTCGGAGTGGGTTTACTTACATAAAAAAGAGTCCAAACTCTTTATTGAACCGGATTTTTATCGGATTTTTTGGGTTGGATTTAATAAGCTCATTTGGACCAGTTTAATGATTTTTTAAAAATAAACTATTTTTTAAATTTTAAAGTTTCAAATAAATATATGAATATGAAAAAAAAATATTAAGCTATGGAATGAAATGTTAGCAAATGGTGAAATATTGTTAAGAGCGGGAAACTCAACTTTTTGAGCTATTTAGCATGCAACTTTTGCTTGTGAAATTATAAGTTTACAAAATTTCATCTTTGTCAACATCGAAATCTTTCAAATTTATTCAGATTACTATTACATTAATTCACTTAGGGTATTTGCTACAAAATGCGGGTGGGTGATATCGTTTTTACGGTGCATCCATACTTTTGAAAAGTTTTTTGCACACAGTTTGTCAAGTCACTGTGATGTTACGTCAATCATTTTCTCTAATCACATACAACATTTTTTTTTACTTGATTTAGATTATAGAATTTTTTAGAATGATTTAGAATCCTTGTTTTGCATTCTTCGTTTATGCTTTGCATTCTTCGTTTATGCTTTTGTTTTTTTTCAATTGTTAATGACATCATGATGTCTGAGCATGGTGTCTGATCATATATCTTGTTGTAGGCTACTTCTCACAATCAAACAAGACTTCATGCATTTGAGTTTCATTCAACTCAAGCTAGTCCTTCTTAATGGCGGAATTCTGTTTGGTAAATGGTAAAATGAGTGTTCAAACTCTTGAAAGGTTGCATAAGTAACAACTTTAAGGGTAAAAGGTGAAAGGTAAAAAATTCAATTTTCAAGAGTTGAGATTTGAGAGAGATTGAAAACGGAGTCTAAGATTAGCGACGGGTGAGACTGAGAGCTGAGAGCCAAAGAGCCAGAAAGCTGTGTGAGCGGCGAGGAGGGTTAGTTTGTATTTTTGAGAAGGTTGTATTGTATAATTTGTACAAGTAGGTTAGAGTTTCTACCATCTATGGGGTGAAATGGTTGTATTGGGTTGGGTTGGGCTTTGGGTTGTATTAGTCTTGGGCTCCTTTAGGTTATTTGGGCTATTATAAAAAATAGACTTGGGTGGGTGTAGTTATAAAAAATGGGCTTGGGTGGGTTTAGTTATAAAAAATGGACTTGGATGGGTTTAGTGCCTTTAGGTTATTTGAGCTATATATTTGAGCTTACATCCCGGACTTACATGGGCAGAATGGATTGGGCTTATTGAGCCGGGTCTATTGAGTCTATCGGGTTTGAACACCTTAAACCCAAGTCTAACCTGCTGACTCTCAGGTCGGGCCGGCCCACGACCTATAACGAATAGGGTTGGGCTTTTGTCCATCAGGCCTATCGGGCCCTCATAAGCTCATGGACTTTTGGGCAATGAGGGCTAGTTCAGATATTCTGGACTTGTAATTAAGATTACTAATAATATGGTTCAGACATCATTAAATCCCTAAGGCCTCCCTCTAATCATGGTCAAAGATGCCAAATTGTACAATTTTTTTTCTCAAGTCTTATCTCCAACTGAAGTCCTAGGGCCAGTTCTAAATTTCTTTTAGTCAGTCCCAAGGACCAAGACCTCATACTTGCCCATTTAGGAAGGAAAATTTTCAAATGCAAGGAATTATTTTATTTTTTTGTAGAACTGACTGCACTTCTATACACCTTAAAGAAAAATCATTGATGCATTGTCAATATTGTATCTGTAACGACCCGGAAATTCGAAAAAGGAAAAATTTGGAAAAATTGGAAGGAAATGACGATTTGCCCTTGGTTATGGGGGCGAAAGTTGACTTTTTGATCGGCACCTTGTTTGGACTTTCCGGAAGGACCATTGGATAGGTCTCGGGACGCTGAATCCGTAGACAAGCGGCACGCGTCAATCGGAGTTCGAACGACCAAGTTACGGGTCTAGAAGTGTGAAGGGCATTTTGGTAAATTGTCAAAGCAGGGGCAAAATGGTAATTGGTCAATTGAATAAGAATTGAGACGGTTCAATTGGCTGATTCAGCCGTGGTGGGTGAGTCACTTAGATGATTAAGTGACATCTGTCACTGTGGTGTTTGAATTGGTGGCAAAGCATGTGTTCAAATGTGTCTGTACGGTTGGGCGGTGGATTGGGTTCAAATGATTGTATGTGTGTGAAAACAGAGCAGATTTATTCTCCAACTAAAGCAGCCAAAAACTCTCCATGTTCGATTAATTGAGGGTGATTGAGAGAGTGTACAGACGAGAGAATAAGGGGATGAAAAGAGAAGAGGAAAAAACTGAAAACTCATGGAACCCGAAAACTAAATCTTCATTACCTTTCGATTTCGGGTTTTTCAAGTCAGACTCCATTTGATCAAATTGACCTTGGATTAAGGTTATGGAGCTTAAGGCGATTCGAACCCGATTAAAAACGAAGAGAATTGATGTTGTTTTGGCTCTGAACGGACCTAGTGACGAAGAGGAAATTCGAGGGTTGAGTTATGACCTTGGAGGGATTAAACGATGGAATTGGGCTCGAAAACAAGTTTATCATAGTCCAATGAAGCTTTTAGATTGATCAATTGAAGAAAACTAAGTGGAATTGATGAAGTTCGATGAATGAACAGTGCTCGGGTATTCGTTGAAAATTCGAGATCGAATGGAAGGATTGAGGTAAGGTTCCATGTAATTGAGTTTATAGATCCTTGACACGACCCATCCCAATCCCCCCGGGATTACCGTGGGATGTACCATGCTCCCGTCCAATACGAGGTGTCAGACAAGGGATAACCAAAAGTCATTGCCCAAATGGGGCTTCCAGAGTGCGCAAGGATCGATGGAGGAGACGTGCGATGTCCTAGTCTCTGCTGCAGTCGCATCCGTAATCAACCTGAAGGGCATTAAAACCAATAAAAGCTGTGAGTGGACGAAAATCATTAAGTTCATAAACACATTACATAAAGACATTTATGCCCTTCATTAAAACGTATGCATGCCTCAAAAGCCAGTAATTAAAACATTTGTTCAACCAAGCCATTAGGGCCTTAGCCCAAAAACCGTAACTCAAAACCAAGTGTGGGAACTCAGCCCAAAACTGTGGAATACCACATCCAGACATACAAAACCATGTGGGCCACCGCCCAAATCCATAAACATAATTCCAACTGAAAAACCATTTTATAGATCTATTAGTTTATATTTACCACATTACCATCTCCGGCATCCCAGATGCCTAGCGTCCCAGACTCTTGACTTCCCAGACGTCATATCTCACGGTATAATAAGCAACGCGTGCTGCCCGGGGTCTCTCCGGGTCCATATCTCTGACATCCCAGATGTCTGACGTCCCAGACGTCTAATCATAGCAATCCTGCTCCTAAGTTACTATACGGTCCGGTAGCTCCGTACAATGACCCCTCGCAGGCAATGCACCGTGACTTCCCAGTGTCCCAGACACCTGGAGGAGACCATCACATATCCTCGTATCAAGATGGTATATGGAAAACAGTTTTATTAAATCATTTCACAACATCTCAATGGGCCCTGCCCAAAATCTCCATAAAACATCACAATTCCATTTAGGGTCCCCGACCCGAAATCACATTTATAAAACATAGGGTCCCAGACCCGAAATCACATTTATAAAATATAGGGTTCCAGACCCGAAATCACATTTATAACTCAACTGGACCTCATGCCCGATTTTGTAAACCTCTGGGCCCACGAACCGAATTTGTAAACCAACTGGGCCCCTAGCCCGATAGTATAACTCAAATGGGTCTCAGCCCGATTTCGTAACAACTGGGCCCCTGACCCGATTTCATAAAGCAACTGGGCCCCCAGCCCGATTACATAACTCAAATGGACTCCAAGTCCGAGGTTTCCAAAACAATTGGGCCTCAAGCCTGAGTTCATCTTTTCAATTTCAAAACCATTTCATCATATTACTCATGGAACCACAAGCACGTAAAACTATAATAAAACCATTAGCCTCGATATACGTGCAATACAGAAAATATCTCGAAATACGTGCAACATATGTGAAATCAATAATCACAATCACCATCATAGACATCATGTGTATAAAACATATAAAACCATTAGGCATGCATAGAGTTTATAAAACCAAAGTCCACTCACAGACCGTCCAACGATGCCGCCTCGATACGCGTGCAATAAGCCTTCTCGGGCTAATCCGACCTCTCCGGGTCATCCTGACCTGTCCAAATCATACCCAAAAGTTACTACTAACCTATACAAGTCCATATTAAGAACCCTAAAATTTCCCGGAAAATTCAACGTGTCCCGTACAAGTTTCCCGAGGTGAAAAACCTCTATTTGACCAACTTAACGATCTCTGATCGACCCGAAACCACTGTCATTGGATTCAGATTGTCGAAAGCTTTAAAATAGTCCTGGTCCCACCTAAAAATACACTCCTACGCGCGGGTCAAAGTTTTAGTCAAATGTTGACCAAAACGTCAACGCCGACGTCAGCAAAGTCAACGCTGACGTCATCATGAACAGTAAGTCAACGGGTAAAAGTCAACGAGTCAACTCGCCGGCGACCGAGTCAACTAGCCGGAATTTCTCGCCGGAAAACTCCATTGATGCTCCAAACTTCAAACTTCGATATCTCACTCGTTTCTCAACCAAATTCGACGTTCTACCTATGTAAATCCATCTACTCGAGCCAAGGATTCTAAATATCAACCCAGAAATTTCAGAAAGTACCTGGATTTTAAGTTATGGCCATTCAAATTTTCGGTCAGAATTCCAATTATCATTCCGGCCACCTCCAACGTCCAAATCCGTCCCAAATTGCACCTACAAGCTCGTTAGAACTCAAAGAACATCATCCTAAGCTTAGAATCGATCAACACCATCAGAATCAAAATCCCAAAATTTGAATCTCACGGTTTACCTTCCAAAATTCCGGCCACCGTGCATGACGGTCCTTGCCGTGGCCACTATTGGGTTCGTCTCAACATCTTCTCCAACTTTCATTCACGGGTCATAAGCAAAGGATGAAGATCAAGGGTGGGTTGTAGAGCTTGTTTCTCATGACTCACTTCTCTCAACTCTCCCTTGTGTTTTCTCACGGTTCAAAGAACAGAGAAGAAGAATGTTTGATTGATGAGGAATGAGAATGATGAAGGATGATGATTAAAAACGGATTAAGGGAAACATGTTCCACAAATTAGGGCCTCAATCAAGGGAAGTGTCCACCAACACTGATCACTATTCATTATTTTAATATTATTTTAATCGAAACCTCGGTTCATTCGGTTAATCGATTTCGTTCCCGTGACCACAACTTCGTTGTCGAACCTCTGATTTCGGCATGCCGCCTGTCTACAGATTCGTATCGATTCGATCTACGTAACGATCCTTGGCCCTCGTCCATTGGACCTCCCGGGTCAAAAGTCAACATTTGGCCCCTTTTCCACCAAATTACCAAAATACCCCTCGACTTCCGAACGTCATAACTTCCTCCTCGAATGTCGGAATCGGACGTGCCACCTGTCTATGAACTCGTGACGTCCTGAACTACATCACTGTCATGGGTCAAAGTCCATTTGACCGCCCGAACTAAAAGTCAATATTTTACCCACGCTTAGGGGCAAAACGATCATTTTGCACATTTTTCACATAATTAATTAATATTTAATCCCGATATTCGAGACGGGTTGTTACATCCCTAATTAAACCTATTTCGCTGAAAATGGACGTTTGAATTGTCGAAAAAGATGTCGAATTGATGGAAAACTAAACGGGTTATGTCGCGGGTTGAACAACCCGTTTGCAGGAAAGTCGAGTGAAGAAGACAACTGTAGCGGTTACTGTAGCACGCACCTGGGTTTCACACGTAGCCACTCACGGAGGCGCGTGAAGGCACGTGGGCACGATTCTCAAGGTGAGTTCAACATGACTTTTGTTCTATGCAATGTAACGAACATTTTGGCGTTGGTTTCGAGTTAATCGGACACCGTTTCGATATTGTTTTCGAGGGTCCGAAGGTTTATGTTACATTTTTAATTCGTAATTAATTCCCAGAAAATTATGGGAAATTAATATGATGTTAATTAAGTCATTAGTGACCATGAGTAATGATTTTGGACAAGATTCGAGATTCCTGGAAAGTATCGAAAATTACGGAAACGTGTGCAGCTCGGAAAGATAGCGGTTTGGATGGTGTGTGAGTGGACGTTTGTTTTATAAACCGTTATGCATGCATAGTTAAATGTTTTACTGATTGCATAATTTGAATTGCAATGATGTCATGATGATTTGGCATGTTTAATTGTGATTTAATGATTATTTTAATCGGTCTTTCGGGCACGTTTTACGAGGAATGTGCAATTGATATTTTGGGCTAGACCCGGAGTAAAAAAGATTTCAAAAAGGATATTTTGACTTAATTGGTGAGCCAAGGATGATTTCTGGATTATTTTAATGTTTTCAAATGAGATTTTACGGATTTACGCGTAAATGGTATTTGGGCTTGAGACCCAGTCGGGAATGATTGTGACTCGATTTGAAGTCAAGAATTTAATTAACATGTTTTGGGATGTAATCCCGGGATGGTTTTCATTGTGATTATGAGTGCCCAGACGGTCGGAGCTAGGGGATCACCCAGACGACTGGAGCTTGGGGGATATGAATGTGAGTTGTTTTTACGGTAAGCCAGCTTCTCGGATGCGACTGAGACTGGATGTACCACTCGGATGTGTCTGAACCTGGGGATGTGTTCGCCCAAATGTGACTGAGCCCGAGGGTTGAGCCCAGATGTGTCTGATGTAACGACCCGTACCGAAAATCGGGATTTAATAATATTTAATTGTGATTTCCTAATCTGGGATTAGTTGGGCGATTTCGGACGAATTGTGCAAAATGACCGTTTTGCCCCTGGGTGTGGGCAAAACATTGACTTTTAATTCGGATGGTCAAATGGACTTTGACCGATGACCGTGATGTAGTTCGGGACGTCACGAGTTCATAGACAGGTGGCACGTTCGATTTCGATGTCCGTGGTGAAAGTTATGATGTACGGAAGTTCAAGGGCGTTTTCGTAATTTGAACGTAATAGGGGGAATGTTGACTTTTTGATCGGGAGGTCCGGTGGCCGAGGACCGAGGACTGTTAGGAAGGTCTCGATGCTCTGAGTCCGTAGACAGGCAGCACGCATAAATCGGAGTCCGTATGACCGAGTTACGGGTCAGGATGCGTGAGGGGCATTTTGGTAATTTTCTGCACAAGGGCAGAATTGTAATTTCACACGGGGGCACTGTTTCATTGATATGGCCGTGAAGTGGGAGGTTTGTGCGATCGATCCCATGGTTGTTTATCAATTTAATGAATGATTTGGAACAGCTTTGAGGTAGTGGAGGCATGTGTTCTGGGTTGGCAACTGACTTGAAGAACATGGACACCATTTATTAATGGTTTCGGGTCAGTGCAGGAACCTTTACACAGTGGACCTGCGTGGTGCTTTGAGGCACTTTTAACGACTCAATTGGATTAAAAACATTGTGAGTGAGTTGTGAGGATCATTCTGAGCTTGTGTGGTTGTTGAACTGGGGAGGAACCCGTGAGAAACCATTTTCGGGTTCTTGGAGGGAAAATTCAGAATTTAATTTCTGAGCCTTGTTGGACCAAACCAAGGACGGGTTTAGCTTTCTGGGAGTGTCTGGAGCTCAGCCGTATCATTTTCGAAGGGAACCAGCCACGGCTGAGTTGGGACGGTGGCCACTGTTTTCAGGGAAAACGCAGTGCTGTGGACGATGACTTCCAGGATCAAGAACGGAAGGAATCGAGCTTGAATTGACTGGTTTCTGGCCGGGTCAGGTCGCGGGTAATCAGACCCGTTTACCAATCATACGGGTGAAGATGGTGACTGTAGCAGTCACTGTAGCAGGTGCGTGGCATTCACGCACAGCCACTCACGGCGGCGCGTGACGGCGCATGGGCACGAATCTCGAGGTGAGGTCAACATGACTTTTAATCTATGCAATGTAACGAACATTTTGGCGTTGGTTTCGTGTCGATCGGATCCCGTTTAGATATTGTTCGGGATGTCCGAAGGTTTTAAATCCAGTTTAAAAATACTTAAAAATTCGGGAAAATTACGGGACTTGAATAGGATGTTAATGATGAGGTTAGTAATCCTCTAATGTGATTTGGACAGGATTGGGAGTCCCGGTGATAGTGGTGTGGCCCGGGAAGGCCTATGACACGCGTATCGAGGCACTCGGTTAAACGGTCTGTGAGTGGACATTGGTTTTATAAATTCGATGCATGCATAACTGTTTCATGATTGTTATAATTGTGATTAAATGATTTATTTTGGATATCGGTGAATTTAAATGATTTCACGCATTTCGAGGTGAGTTACGTGTTTGCACGTAAATCGAGGTTTTTTGAATTTGCACCGATTTCCATAAATGTGGTTAGATATGATTTCATGAAACGGTTACGGATTTGATAAAATGAATCGGTCCAGGGGCCCAGTTAGCTTATGAATCGGGCCAGGGGCCCAGTTGACTTATGAAATCGGGCCAGGGGCCCAGTTGATTTATATATGTCATTTCGGGTCGGGGACCCTAAAATGGAATTGAATAAGCGATTTCGGATTTGAATCAACTAATTGGACTTATGACGGTTTTATGAAAATTCGGGGCAGGGCCCTTGTGATATTTTGGAAATGAATAATAAAATGTGTTCCATAAAACCATCTCGATATGAGGATATATATATATATATATATATGTATATCCTGGTCTCCTCCAAGTGTCGGGGACACTGGAGAAGTCACGGTGCATTGCCTGCGAGGGCTCATTGTACGGAGCTATCGGACCTTATAGTGATCCAGGAGCAGGATTGCTGGACGTCATGGACGTCAGACATCGGGGATGTTAGAGATATGGACCCGGTGAGACCCCGGGCAGCACGCGTTGCTTAATACCGTGAGATATGACGTCTGGAACGTCAAGCGTCTAGGACGCTAGGCATCGGGGATGCCGGAGATGGAAAAATAATAAATGAGCATTACTGGATTTATGAGATAACTCTTGGATTGACTTTTGAGATTTGAAACTATGCTTTGGTTTCCGGGCTAAGGCCCTAATGGTTATTTCTAAATAAATATGGGATCATTGGTTTTGGCGCATGCATATGTTTTTACTGAGGGGCATAACTGTCTTGTAAAGGTTTTTAAACAGACTCGTTTATTTTCGTCCACTCACAGCTTTTGTTTTTAATGCCCTTCAGGTTGATTCCGGATCCGACTGCAGCAGAGACTGGGACATCATACACCTCCTCCATCGATCCTCACGCACTCTGGAAGCCCGGTTGGGCAATGGCAACAGGTTATCCCTTGTCTGACACCTCTTGTCAGACGGGAGCATGTCACATTCGATGGAAATCTCGGGGGGATTGGGATGGGTCGTGTCAAGTGGTATCAGAGCAGGTTTTGCTCTTTTGTGCGCGAAGGACGAGGGTGTGATGTCTCTTTGGGCTGCAGTTCCGTTGTCAACCTGATAGATAGTTTTGGGTTTGAATGGTGGATTGAGTGTGTTTGGCCCGATACGCCGTGCATTGATGCGATTCAACCCAAGTGGGTTGTATACGATTAACTGGTAATGTGGACCGTCGGTTCGGTCACGTGATGATGGATTGTTGTGCTGCTGGGCACAGCCGGGTTCAGGGAAACCCATTTGAATAATGTTATGGAAATGCGAAACTCAGTTGAGTATTGGTCTAAGTTTTGGACCCTGGTAGTGTTGGCTAGTGTACGGGGTGTTGGTGCATCGGAGTTAGCCGATGACCTTTGTGGTGGTACCCACGTTGAGTTGACGATTGGATTGGATTTTATGTCTATACGATGTCAGGACCGCGGAGTCGGTCAGGTTGTGGATTTTACTGCAGAAGGCAGTTGGGTTCAGCGGAACCCTAGGGTGTGATTTTGGAACCCTAATTTATAATTATTGGGCTGGAAAAGTGAGCTTTAAATGGGAACTTATGCTGCAACGAGCGGCTGAGGTCATGGATGACCATGTGGATGACTCTAGTGAGTCTTATGGGTTTCGATCCACGGATGCGGTTATGAGATAAAATATGGAAACCCGTGTTCGATCGAATATTAGTGTGATGTGTGGATACGGATCTTGACAAGCGATGACTGTTGGTCGATAGTTGTGTCGAGATAACTGGCTATCGAGGGTATTTAGTGTGGCTTTCACACTTGTGGATCAGGGGACGTTCAGGGAACGTTCATTATCCTGATGTGTCGATGGCAAAAATTGGAGGTACCCATAGTCGTGGGGTACGAATGGTGTTACGGGATCGTCGTTCGGAATGAACGGAGATCCAGGGTAACAACTTTGCACACAAGTGTGCTATGTATGGATGTTGGTATGTTGGTACTTTTATGCCAATACTAGTATGGATGCCTGTGTGCTGATACTAGTGTTGATGATAGTGCGCTGGTGCTGGTACTAGGGCTGGTGCTGGTGTCAGTGATTGTGATGACGATGAGCCACCAGTTGGGGTGTGACTCTGTCATGATGGACAGATGATCGGTATCTGCGACTCAGTGGTGGTTGAGTCTTGGACTGGATGGGATCCAGTGGAGGTTGTGTCGTGTTGGGATAAGTCCCAACAGATTTATGATGACAAGTGATGAATGGATCAAAAGGTATGATTGAAAATCTGGGGAATCTTGGGATGATGTTCCCTATGTCATGTGTATTGGTGGATTTGGGGAGTTGTTGTCAACTCCGAGATTGGTAAGATGGTATACTTCTTATATCCCCAGAGAGTACAAGGAAATTATTGAAATTGGAAAAGCCGGGGAAACCGTTCGTAGTATTGATGTGAGATTTTGTGATTGTGAATCACTTGGAACCTGAGGATTGAACCTGTAAAGGTTGAGATGTGAGACAAAGGCAGTATGGTATGCACATCCAGGTAAAGTTGTGGATATCCCGTTCGGAATCGGGGTGTGTGCATACGTGATTATTGGCAGACGTGAGGTCCGAGTAATGAATTGATTTTGGACACGTGGTGGTCCAAGTGAGGTATGGACGTGGGCAGTCCAGTGGTTGGACTTGACATCTCATTGGGAGCATGTCTGTTTCCAACATGGTTGGAACTCCCGATTTGGGGAGAGTTGTGATTGGGAGACGAGAGGAGTGCTCGTTTCCGCATCGGTGATTGGTATTCCGAAGTCATTGGGACTGACTTCTTATTTCCTGCTGTGACAGATGATGATTGTTGCTACAAGTACGTTGAGCGTGTATTGGTTGGTGGACCCATGTTTGGCTTGGGGTCATTGGACACAAGAAGTTGTGTATGATTTTGGATTTGGTGGTGAAATGCGAGGTCATCTTTCCACCAAGGGAAATTTGGCGAATGATTCAATGAGGGTGTAAGACCCTACGATCAGCTTTCAGAGGGATTGTTAGCTATGTGAGCATGTGTGGATCCTAGGTGGATCTGATTTGTGATTTTGTTGACTTTGGTCGATGTGACGATCTAGGATCGTGATGTTACTTGTCGGATGACGTAGTGATGGATCTGGATCGTGATCTTGATGATCCAGATGGGTGGAGAGTTTATCACTCTTACCTTGGTATGTGAGTCGTAAATGGCGGGACTGAACTTCTTTTTGGAGTGGAGTCCATATGGTTGTTACTCGGTTGAGTAGGTTCCCGATGTGGTCGGATTTTGTCAACCTTTGACATGTGGATATTGGGATTGGCTTCCCTATGAAGTCAATCGAGTGTTTTGAGCAGGTAACCGATAGGATCGGTTATGTTACGTCTTGGTGGACGTAAACGAGATTTTGGGTTTTGGAATCAAATTTCTGGGTGACGATTCAGGATTCGATTGCGAAGCTCGAAAATTGATTACTGGATTTGGGTGCGGAATGATTATTCCAATGCTAGCTTACGGAATAATGATTTCGGATTCGGATTTGGACATGGAATAAAAAATATGATGTTTGGGTTCGGATTCGGGATTTCTTACGAAATTGCGGATTCGGATTCGGAATTGGAACTAGATGATGGTTGGAGTTCGTTTTGTCTCATGTTGGTTCGGGCAAAGGTACTTCATTATTGGAACGTGTTTTGCTATGACCTAGGTGGTTATAAGCAGATTGATGGATTGAGGTGCGTACAGGGTACATGTACGAGGATTGATACTGGTTAGGCTGAGTGGTGCCTAATGGCGGTACATGGGATGTACCCGTGGTGTGTGAATAAACGTGTTGGTAATCGGCTTGGTTCCGATACCATTTGTTTGGCTGTGTTGTGGACTGGACATTGGATACTGTGCGCTGTGCAGAGTGATTTTGTCAGGTTCAGTGATTGTATGGGCAGGTGCTCTTAGCCATGGTTGGCTAGTGGAACCCTAGTATTGAGTTGTGTGATCACTGCTGGGCTGGTATTCAATGTGTTCCAGTTACACCACTTGATTGTGTAAATTGACGGTATACGTACACTCAGGATGAGTGATTTGGTGGTCAGAGTAACCACGAGTAGCCTTGTGTGACTTGATCACACCGTGATCTCCCAGCATCTTGGTTCGCTGAGGGAGTCGGCGATTATGGATATTGAGATGGATATGTGTCGCAGGATTGGGCTTGCCCTGCGAATTGAGATCATGTGGTTGATCTTACGCTACATCGAGAGTGATGTAGTGCGTGGTGTTGCCACTGACTGGCAGATGTTGGGGCTTTACTAGGGTGGTAAAGATTAGCGGTGACAGTGTGGCTGATGGTGTCAGCATGGACTGACAAGTGAGTTTTGGTGACTCCCAGGGGGGAGCAGACATCGGATATATTGAAGATTGAAAGGAATTGTTTAGCCGAATGAGTCAGCTAAATGGTTAAGCGATTTTATCGCGGATCAGGTGATTATGTTCACCTGAGGTGGTCTAGTGTTGTTGTTGTGACGTATGACTGTGATGGGATGTCTGGGTACAGACGAGACTGGTGTTGTTCCAGTAAGTGGGTGTACAGGTGTACACAGATGTGAGGTCGAAATGTTTTCCACAAGGTGGTTGTGGAATAAGGTTATTGGTAATTTCGAGGACGAAATTCTTTAAGGAGGGAAGGTTGTAATGACCCGTCCCGAATATCGGGATTTAATAATATTTAATTGTGATTTACTAATCTGGGATTAGTTGGGCGATTTCGGACGAATTGTGCAAAATGACCGTTTGCCCCTGGGCGTGGGCAAAACGTTGACTTTTAATTCGGATGGTCAAATGGACATTGACCGATGCCCGTGACATAGTTCGGGACGTCACGAGTTCATAGACAGGTGGCACGTTCGATTTCGATGTCCGTGGTGAAAGTTATGATGTAAGGAAGTTCAAGGGCGTTTTCGTAATTTGAACGTAATAGGGGGGAATGTTGACTTTTTGATCGGGAGGTCCGATGGCCGAGGACCGAGGACTGTTAGGAAGGTCTCGATGCTCTGAGTCCGTAGACAGGCGGCACGCATCAATCGGAGTCCGTATGACCGAGTTACGGGTCAGGATGCGTGAGGGGCATTTTGGTAATTTTCTGCACAAGGGCAGAATTGTAATTTCACACGGGGGCACTGTTTCATTGATATGGCCGTGAAGTGGGAGGTTTGTGCGATCGATCCCATGGTTGTTTATCAATTTAATGAATGATTTGGGACATCTTTGAGGTAGTGGAGGCATGTGTTCTGGGTTGGCAACTGACTTGAAGAACATGGACACCATTTATTAATGGTTTCGGGTCAGTGCAGGAACCTTTACACAGTGGACCTGCGTGGTGCTTTGAGGCACTTTTAACGACTCAATTGGATTAAAAACATTGTGAGTGAGTTGTGAGGATCATTCTGAGCTTGTGTGGTTGTCGAATTGGGGAGGAACCCGTGAGAAACCATTTTCGGGTTCTTGAAGGGAAAATGCAGAATTTAATTTCTGAGCCTTGTTGGACCAAACCAAGTACGGGTTTAGCTTTCTGGGAGTGTCTGGAGCTCAGCCGTATAATTTTCGAAGGGAACCAGCCACGGCTGAGTTGGGACGGTGGCCACTGTTTTCAGGGAAAACGCAGTGCTGTGGACGATGACTTCCAGGATCAAGAACGGAAGGAATCGAGCTTTAATTGACTGGTTTCTGGCCGGGTCAGGTCGCGGGTAATCAGACCCGTTTACCAGTCATACAGGTGAAGATGGTGACTGTAGCAGTCACTGTAGTAGGCGCGTGGCTTTCACGCGCAGCCACTCACGGCGGCACGTGACGGCACGTGGGCACGAATCTCGAGGTGAGGTCAACATGACTTTTAATCTATGCAATGTAACGAACATTTTGGCGTTGGTTTCGTGTCGATCGGATCCCGTTTAGATATTGTTCGGGATATCCGAAGGTTTTAAATCCAGTTTAAAAATACTTAAAAATTCGGGAAAATTACGCGACTTGAATAGGATGTTAATGATGAGGTTAGTAATCCTCTAATGTGATTTGGACAGGATTGGGAGTCCCTGTGATAGTGGTGTGGCCCGGGAAGGCCTATGGCACGCGTATCGAGGCACTCGGTTAAACGGTCTGTGAGTGGACATTGGTTTTATAAATTCGATGCATGCATAACTGTTTCATGATTGTTATAATTGTGATTAAATGATTTATTTTGGATATCGGTGAATTTAAATGATTTCAAGCATTTCGAGGTGAGTTACGTGTTTCACGTAAATCGAGGTTTTTTGGATTTGCACCGATTTCCATAAATGTGGTTAGATATGATTTCATGAAACGGTTACGGATTTGATAAAATGAATCGGGCCAGGGGCCCAGTTAACTTATGAATCGGGCCAGGGGCCCAGTTGACTTATGAAATCGGGCCAGGGGCCCAGTTGATTTATATATGTGATTTCGGGTCGGGGACCCTAAAATGGAATTGAATAAGCGATTTCGGATTTGAATCAACTAATTGGACTTATGACGGTTTTATGAAAATTCGGGGCAGGGCCCTTGTGATATTTTGGAAATGAATAATAAAATGTGTTCCATAAAACCATCTCGATATGAGGATATATATATATATATATATATATATCCTGGTCTCCTCCAAGTGTCGGGGACACTGGAGAAGTCACGGTGCATTGCCTGCGAGGGCTCATTTTACGGAGCTACCGGACCGTATAGTGATCCAGGAGCAGGATTGCTGGACGTCATGGACGTCAGACATCGGGGATGTTAGAGATATGGACCCGGTGAGACCCCGGGCAGCACGCGTTGCTTAATACCGTGAGATATGACGTCTGGAACGTCAAGCGTCTAGGACGCTAGGCATCGGGGATTCCGGAGATGGAAAAATAATAAATGAGCATTACTGGATTTATGAGATAACTCTTGGATTGACTTTTGGGATTTGAAACTATGCTTTGGTTTCCGGGTTAAGGCCCTAATGGTTATTTCTAAATAAATATGGGATCATTGGTTTTGGCGCATGCATATGTTTTTACTGAGGGGCATAAATGTCTTGTAAAGGTTTTTAAACAGACTCGTTTATTTTCGTCCACTCACAGCTTTTGTTTTTAATGCCCTTCAGGTTGATTCCGGATCCGACTGCAGCAGAGACTGGGACATCATACACCTCCTCCATCGATCCTCACGCACTCTGGAAGCCCGGTTGGGCAATGGCAACAGGTTATCCCTTGTCTGACACCTCTTGCCAGACGGGAGCATGTCACATTCCATGGAAATCCCGGGGGGGGATTGGGATGGGTCGTGTCATCTGATCCCGGGAGTGTGGCTGGATGTTGACCTACGCGTAGTGCGGATGTGACTGTGTGATTGTTTGTGCACTTGTGAATAGTGTAGATTGATTGATTGATTGTGCACTTGTGAGTAGTGCTGTTTGATGTTGATTGTGATTGCGTACTAGTATTGAGTACGGGTTTTGGTCTTTGTGGCCAGGTGATTATGTTTTCATATGTTTGGCTTGAGAGCCGGGATTTGATACTTTTTATGTGATTTGACTGGAAAGCTGGTGATTGTTATTCATATGTTTTTCCCTATGCATGCATGATTTGGTAAACTGGAGGGTAAATGTTGTATTTTGAAATGTATTTTTAAATGATATTATTTTTTTCCACTCACACCTTTCCTGTTTTAATGACCCTCCATGTCGTGGCACGACGTTCGGGGCTGATCGAGAGGTGGAGGCATGAGCGGAAATCAGTGCAGTTATCCATTGTCTAATAGGTGCTGAAGGGTAGTTTCGGGACTTCAGTTGACTTGTCAGACGGGAGCAGGACCGGGCACGATTATCAAAGTGCAGTTGGGACGGGTCCTGTCAGTATCAATGGTGTCTTTAGACTATACCAAATTGATTGGTATGTCTATCCTTTTTTTATATAGTAATTGTGACGACCTGGAAATTCGAAAAAGAAAAATTCGGAAAAATAGAAAAGAAATGACGATTTTGCCCTTGGTTATGGGGTAAAAGTTGACTTTTTGACCGGTACCTTATTTGGACTATCCGTAAGGACCGTTGTGTAAGTCTCGAGATGCTGAGTCCGTAAGCAGGCGGCATGCATCAATCGGAGTACGGATGTGAAAGTTATTGGTCTAAGAAGATTCGGGGTATTTTCGAAATTTGAAGCCCAAGGGCATTTTGGTCATTTGTCTATTATGGGATTAAATTCTTCCTTTTGTGGGTTTTGATGAATCACCCACCAATGACTCAGTTAAGTTGTTAAGTGACACATGTCACTTGTAAAAATTGGATTAGTGGCCGTGGGTGTGTGTGTTGTGCAATTGAAGAGAAAAACATGGGCGGCAAGGATCGATTCAAAAGCCTCTATACCAAAATTTAGAGGAAGAACGAGAGGGATAGAGAGAACTGATGCAATTGAGAGACTTAGGAGCCTGGGACAAAAAGGAAAAGACGTGGGAGTGAGAGAAAGAAAAATCGAAACCCAAAACCCTCAAGGAAACTTAAGTTCGAATTTGAAATTGTGGACATCCATGAGTGAAATTGACCTTGGATTACGGTTATTGAGCTTAAACTGAGTCGAACCCAATCAAAAACGAAGGAAAACGATGGTGTTTTGGCCAAGAACAGACCTGGCGGAAAAATGGAAAATTGAAGGTTGAGTCGAGTAATTGGAAAGGTTTAAGGGTGCAATTGGACTTGGAAACAAGTTAATAAGAGTTCTATGAAGCTGTTGGAGGGATCAATTACAAGAAAACAATCGAGTTTAGACGAAATTGAATGGTGAACAATAACTGCGACAATGTGGAAATTGGGAGGGTGAGGTCAACGATTTAAAGGTAAGTTTTTTTGTAATTAAGATTACATGACCTCAATTAGAGTTATAACGATGTTATAGGAAGAATTAATTGTGGAAATCGACCACGAATTGGGTAGGATTGAACCGGGTTGCATTGCAGGACCCGTTTGCAAGGAAATCGGGCAGAGGAGATGATGAACAGTATCGGTCATTGTAGCAGGCATGTGGAATCCACGCGCAGCCGCTTACGACGGCGCATGAGTGAGATTCTTGAGGTGAGGTCAATATGACTTTTATTCTATGCAATGTAACGAACATTTTGACGTTGGTTTCGAGTCGATCGGATACCGTTTCAATATTGTTTCGAGGGTCCGAAGGATTAGGTTACTTTTTAAAATCGTATTTAATTCCCGAATAATTTTGGGGATTTTAATATGCTAGATTTGGATTCATTAGTGACCCATAATGATATTGGTTGACAAGATTCGGGATTTCTGGTAAGTATCGAAAATTACGGAAAAGCGTGTATGACAGGACCCACCCCGATTATCACCTCGATAACCGAGGCGAACCCTGCTCCCGTCTGACAAACACACTTAAAAGATCAAAAATAACCTTATATACAACAAAACCCACATTGTCAAACCAGGGAGAAAAGTCATACAGTTTACAGAGCATAGTAACAGTACAAAAATAAATATAAGCCCTACTGTAAGCTAAGCGTGCAACAGATGACTTTATGCCCCGGACTCTGCCTCAACGGTAGCCCCAACGCTCGCACCACGACCTGGATGGTGTTAAAAACATTAAAAGCGTGAGTGGACCAAAAATAAATAAGAATTATAAAACCGTTTACATAATAAAACCGAATTCACCATCCGTTTGAAAAACATGCATGCATAACCAAGTAACTTAAAACCACCATATAAATGATATGAAAATAAATGTGGAATCATCAGAAATCAAAACCAAGTTCAGGCACTCGGCCCTAAATTCATAAAAACCAAGTTATTCGGGTCACAACCTAAAACATTTGAAAACCAGTGAAAAACATCGATCATACAAGTTTACTAGATCTCAAGTGTGTCAGAGTCTTTAAACTCAAAACACAATGCGCAAGTAACCAGGCCTTCCCGAGATATCAACGAGTCTTTAAACTTAAAACACAATCACATGCCTCGGGGGGTATCACAATCATCGAGTCTTTAAACTCAAAACCATACCGAGTCTTTAAACTCAAAACATATCAATCCAGGGCCCTCCCCACGTCAATCAATCCGAGTCTTTAAACTCAAAACTAGATCCAGTGGGTTTTCCGAGTCTTTAAACTCAAAACCATTTTTCAAGCATAAGAAAATTCATCAAAATCCGAAAACCAAAGCCAAACCGAAAATCTTCGAAAACCGAAATCACGTTTGATTAAAAGGGGACTTCCTCCCGAATTTCACTTCCAACCTCAAATCAAATCCACAAATCTTTAATACAACAGAATGGGTATAAACATAATCATTCATCCGAAACCATACTCAAAAGCAGCACAGAAATCATATTCTCGAAGTACGTGCAAATCTGACGAACTTATTGAAAAACATGCAATCGAGTAAAGCAAGGTTATAGAAATCATAATCATGAAATCATATATTGAAAGCATAAAAGCATAATCAAAACATAATTAAATAAGTAAAAACAGTTATGCATGCTCGGTTAGAAAACAAACAGTCCACTCACAGTTCTGAATACGTCACTCGCGTCCTGTACGGTCCTCGGCTGTCTCAGGAATTTCCCGACCTGTCAAAGTCACCAATTCGGGTCACAAACACTTCATTTAAGATTACCCTAAATTCCCCAATTTTTTGGATTTTTAAACGTAATTTAAACGAACCCCTAAACCTTCGAAACTTATCCTAAGATGTCCGATCGACACGAAACTTATCCTAAGATGTTCGTTACATCGATTAGAGTGAAAACCATGTTGAACGTTTCCCCAAAACCTGCCCCAAGCGCCCTCATACGCCACCCAAAGGGGCTGCGCGTGGGAGCCACGCGCCTGCACTGTTTATCATCTCATACCTCCAGCCAACCCGGTTCAGACCGGTCTGGTCAAACCGAGCCAGCAAGGCCGCTTCTCACTCAAATCTAGTCCAATTTCAGTCCTCTCTTCACCAATAGTTTCGTCCCACTCTTAGCAATGGCTACATCTAATTATCACACGAAATAAGGGTCTAAATCTCACCTCCCAAAGTTGAAGCAAAACCCAGAAAAGTCGAGTTGCTGTTCCCGGCCACCAGTTGTCCTTCCAGCCACGATTTCGAATCCTTGAGCTCAGTACTAGCTTCCTACAATTTTTAGGATCAATAGAAGGTCTCAAATGCCTACCAAAACCCATTACTTTTCATTCGAACCAAAACTGGAAAACAGGGGACCCGAATCCTTACCGTCTGTCTGCTCGCCACCGTGAGTCTCATGGTCCCAAAAGCACTCATGAGGTCCTCTGATCACCACCACAGACCAAGCTGGATCAATTTGATCGATTGGGCTCTCAGCCGTGCACGAAGAACCTCTCTGTTTTTACTGTTTTCCCACCATTTCCAACCTTTTCCTCACTCAACACTCACCCAGAAACACTCACCAGCTTCTCAACTTAACTCTAAACACTCCACAAAGAACACACGCACGACTCAAACTTGGGAAATGGTCAATTTCCTCACGTGTAACGACCCGTCCCAAATTCCTAGATTAGATTAGTGACTAATCACGATTAGTGAGGTTAATCGGTGATTAGTTGGGGGAAATCGGACGAACCGTGCAAAATGACCGTTTTGCCCCTGATCGTGGCAAAACGTTGACTTTTCAGTCGGGCGGTCAAATGGACTTTGACCAATAACCGTGACGTAGTTCGTGACGTCACGAGACAGGTGGCACATTCAATTCCGACGTTAGAGGAGGAAGTTATGACGTTCAGAAGTTTAAGGACATTTTGGTAATTTTGGTTAAAAGGGGCAAATGTTGACTTTTTGACCAGGATGTCCAATGGCCGAGGGCCGAGGACCGTTACGTAGATAAGGACGATACGAATCCATAGGCAGGCGGCACGTCGAATTCGAACGTTCGACGACGAAGTTACGGTTCACGGAAATTCTAGGTTACTATTCATGATGACAAATTTTACGAGACAAAAAATGCAGTTTTGTCTCTAGTGGGTCCAACTTTTTAGATAGCCAATGGATGAGTGACAAGTGTCACCCATTCACTAGCCAATCTCACACATACATGCATACCATCCCTTCATCGGTCATTTCTTTCCATTTCAAACCATTTCACCCGATCTCAGTTTGAACCTAAACCCATCCAATCCTTTCCATCTGATCTTGAGTGAGACCAGAGAGTGAGGGAGAGGCTGAGGAAGCTAAGGATGGTGGCTGGGAGCACATGGACCGCCGCACACTACCGTGAAGGCCCAGGTAATCCGATTACCCGACTAATGCCCATTTTTCATTATTTTCGAATAGGACATTATGGTTTGTTATGGGTGATTGAAAGATGATTAGGGAGTTTCTAGGATGATTTTAGGATGGTTTGGAGGGTGGTTCACGGCGGAGGAGGCCGTGAGGGCGGCCGGGAAACTTTGGGCCGTGAGGTTCAAGAATTAAACCTCGAATTCGTGGTGTTTTTCCTTGTTTTGACCATCCAAACATGTTCCTAGGATCAAAATAGGAATTTAGGGATTGATTAGGAAGGAAATCAGACCAAAATGAGAGAGAAGGAGTCGTGAACCGGTCACGCCGGTCCAACTGGACCGGCCAACCAGTGAACCGGCCAGTTCGACGGCTGGAGAAGATGAACAGTGCACCATCCCTTCTAGGGCGTGTGAGGGCGCGTGGGCCATAATTTGGGAAAGTGTTCAACACGGGAAATCTTCTATTCGATGTAACGAAGATTTTGGGACTGGTCTCGCGTCAATCGGACATTGTTTCGATAGTTTTCGGGGGTGTTGTAAGGTTTAGGGTCGGTTTAAAAATAGTTAAAGGTTCGGGAAAATTACGGGGCTTTAATGGGAGGTTAATTAAGTAGTTATTAACCTTCTATTAAAATTTGGACAGGTTTGGGAGTCCCGGTGATGGTGATCGGCTCGGGAGAGCCTATGGCACGCAAATCGAGGCGGCAGCTCGGACGGTCTGTGAGTGGACCTTGTTTTATAAATTGGTGCATGCATAAATGTTTATTATATGTTTTAAATACTTGTTTGTGATGCCATGAGTGCATTTGGATGTGTGGTTACGTATAGGCACGTATTTCGAGGTTTCGGCCCTATACGGTGCCTATACGGGGCTGTATGTCTTTATTGGTCTAAATGAAATGGTTTTGGATTTCCAAATGGATTATGAATATGATTTTATGATGTTGATTTGGATGCTTGTGATTTATATGGTTTCACGTATTTCGAGGCGATTTACGTGCTTACACGTAAATCGAGGTTTTCCAGTTTTACACTGATTTTCCATACTTATGGTTTTGGATATGATTTCATGAAATGGTTTTGGATTTGAAAAGGTAAATTCGGGTTCGAGACCCATTTGATTTACGGAATCGGGCTGGAGACCCAGTTGGTTTACGATTCGGACCGGAGGTCCAGTTTCTATGTGGATTCGGGCCTAGCGCCCAACTATGTATTACAATTGGTTTTTATAGGTCATGACGGTTTATGGGAACCGGCATGAACCCTTGAAATGGATTTACGGGTCATGACAGTTTATGGAAACCGGCATGAACCCATGAAAGGTTTTATGGTTCATGACGGCTTATGGGGGCCGTGCATGAATCCTGGAAAGGTTTAAAGAATGATTTCAAAAGGTTTTTCATATTCCATCCTTTATATATGATTGTCTCCTCCGGGGAGGGTCGTTGGCCTGGGTGGACCCCGGAGTAGTCACGGAGCACTGACTTAGTGGAGTCGCCCCCCAGTTGGGTTCCTTACTCTCAGGATGGGCATGGTTCGTTACCTCCAGGGAGGGTCATTGATCTACGGACATTGACCTGGGTGGACCATGGAGAGACTTGGGTTTGAGACCCCGGTTAGCACACGTGTAGCTTTATTTTACCGTGATAGGTTCTGGATATGAATATAATGGATAAACATGATTTCAATTGGTTTTGGAAAACTGTGTTTATAATGATAAATGGTTTTGGGCAGGAGCCCGTATAACTTGTATTTACAGAATTTTGGGACTGAGACCCTAATTGTGGATGTTTTAACATATGTGTTTGGATAAATGGTTTTACTATGCATGCATGCTTTTTAGTGGAGGGTATAAAGGTCTTTTATGAAAATGTTTTTATAAACTCTTTATTTTTGTCCACTCACAGTCTTTCTGTTTTTAATACCTTTCAGGTTGGATACGATGTGGACTGTAGCAGAGACCGAGATATCACATGTCTCCTCCGGATCCTGGCGTACTCTGATAGCCCGGGAGGGCAAAGGTCAGAAATATCGCTTGTCTGGCACTTCGTGTCAGACGGGAGCAGGGTCATCCCGCACTAATCCCGGGGGGATTGGGATGAGTCCTGTCATCACGGCTCAGTCTCTTTGTTTATGTTTCTCACATTTGAACGACAACAAACCCAAACAATTTAAACAAATCCGTGAAAATGGCTAGAAACCACTAGACACAAGCCAGGTGTCCCCCATTCTGTGGTCCAGGCATCAAAATATCCAATAATCACTGTCCACATGTACTTATCTGATTGGGCACAGTTCCCCAGGTGTGAAAAGACCAAAAGGCCCCTACAAGTCCAAATTACCATTTTACCCCTCACCTTCCTAGACTTATATCTCACTCGTCCGACGTCCGATGACTGCGTGCCGCCTGTCGTTGCACTCAGGACATCGAGACCTAACTAACGGTCCTCGGTTTGCGTGAAAACTATTGGTCAAACAAAAAGTCAACAAATTCCTCCTTTTAAACCAAATTTCGAAAATTCCCTCAACCTTTGGAACATCATAACTTCCTCCTTGGATGTTGGAATTGGGCGTGCCTCCTGTCTACGGACTCGTGACATCCCGAACTACGTCACGGTCATCGGTCATTGCCCAACTGACCGTCCAAACTAAAAGTCAACATTTTGCCCATTCTAGGGGCAAAATCGTCATTCTGCGCCGTCTGTCCAAAAGTGTCCAACTAATCACCGTTTCTCTTCGTTCATCCGTCATTAAACTCTAATCTAATCCCGACTCCCGAGACGGGTCGTTACAGTGCAGCTCGGAAAGCGAGCTATATGGACGGTGTGTGAGTGGACGTTTGTTTTCTAAATTATGATGCATGCATAGTTAAATGTTTTACATGATTTATTGCATGATTTTATTTGCAATGATTGCTTGATGATTTGATACAATGATTTAATGATTATTTTAATCGGTCTTTAGGGCACGTTTTTTGAGGAAAGTGCAATTGATATTTTGGGCTAGGCCCGGGATTTTAAAATGATGTTTTGACTTGGATTGTGAGTTAATGATGATTTTATGGAATATTTAATGATTTATGGGATATGAGTTTACGAATTTATGTGAAGTGAGATTTTGGGCTTGAGACCTTGTTATAAATGGTTTTTGACTTGGTTTTAAAGATAATTTTGAAATAAAGATTTTGATTGGATTTATGTTCAGTGCCCTCAGATGTATAATTATTGGGTAGACTCCAGATGTATAATTCCCGGAGTGACTCCGGATGTGTAATTCCGAGAGGGACATGATGTGTAATTCCCGGTGAGGCTGGATGTGTAATTCCCAGCAGATCTGGATGTGTAATTCCAGAGACTCTGCATGTGTAATTCCTAGAGGAACCTCGGATGTGTAATTCTCGAGTTATGTGATTTGTGTTAGGATCATTGTTTTACGAAATGGCTTTATGAAATGATTATCATGTGTTTTGGCTTGGAAGCTGGTGATTCATGTGTTTGACCCTATGCATGCATGGCTTGATAAACTGGAGGGTAAATAATGTATCTTGAAATGTGTTATCAAATGATATTATTTTTGTCCACTCACACCTTTTCTATTTTGATGACCCTCCAGGCCGTGGCACGACGTTCGGGGCTGATTGAGAGGTGGAGGCATGACCAGAAATCAGTTTAGTTATCCCTTGTCTGACAGGTGCTGAGGGGTAGTTTCGGGACTTCAGTTGTGTAACGACCCGTCCCAAAAATCGGGATTAGATTAGTGATTAATGACAGATTAGTAAAGTTAATTGGTGATTAGTTGGTTGTTTTCAGACGGACGGTGCGAAATGACGATCGTGCCCTTAGAATGGGCAAAAATGTTGATTTTTTGTTCGGGTGGTCAAATGGACTTTGAACAATGACCGTGACGTAGTTCGGGAGGTCATGAGTCCATAGACAGGTGGCACGTCCGATTCCGACATTCAAGGAAGAAGTTATTGTGTTCGGAAGTTTGAGGGTACTTTGGTAATTTGATTAAAAAGGGGCAAAGGGTTGACTTTTTGTACGGCAAGTTATTTTCGCGTATTTCAAGAACTGTTAGGTAGGTCCCAATTCCCTGAGTACAACGACAAGCAGCACACTGTCATCGGACTTTGGACGGTTCGAATATGAGTCTAAATAGATGAAGGGTAAAAGGGTAATTTGCCATTCAAGGGCATTTTAGTCAATTGACTTGCATTAGGATTGGTGCCAGTGATGAGGGGACACTTGGCTGTTCTTGGGAGTTCTGACCACAGAGAAGTGGACACCTGTACTTCTCTGGATGGTGGTAGAACTTTGCACAAGCTGCTTCAGAGACGGTTTAAACGGGTTTAAATTGTTTGTGCACGGTTTGAGCAGAAATCAGAAAACAGAGAAGACCCAACCCAGAATTTCCCTTCAACTCTCAAAAATTGGTGAACTCTTGTGAATCAAATGAGTTAAGGGAGGTTAGAGGAAGGTGAGATGAGAAGGTTGGTGCTGGTACGACGGCTCACGACGGCGTGAGAAGATGGGGAACTCGTGAAACCGTGAGTCCTCTGTTTCAATTCGAGATGGTGGAATCGAATTACAGGGCTACATAACACAACTGACTAATTGGATGATGCTTCTGGGGTGTCTAGGAGTTGAATAGACCTGGAATGGTGGCTCGCCGTGGATGGTGGCCGTGAAACCGACGAGGTAAGGCCGTGTAATTTAAAAATGGTACTTCTTGCTGCAGTAATTGTTGATCCAAGGAAGAAAAAGCAGGTTTTGAATGAGGACTTGAGAAGGTAATATTCAGGTCTTTAAGTCGTGTTTTAATTAGCTAAATTGATTAGGCTGGATGGGACGAAGCTAATAGAACAAATGGAATTGAAAATCATGAAAAAACGAGGGAAAACCGTGAGCGCCGGTTCAAGATTGGACCGGATTTGTAAACCGGTTCAGACCGATCGACTTAAGGAAGACAATGAACAGTGTTGAGGCGCGTGGCTCCCACATGCAGCCCCTTTGGGAGATGCGTGAGGGCGCATGGCACTGTTCATGGGGAAGTTATCAACACGACTTTTTATCGTATCAATGTAACGAACATTTTAAAACTGGTTTCGAGTCGATCAGACATCGTCTCGATATATTTTGAGATGTCTGAAGGTTTTAAAGCTCGATTAAAAATAGTTAAGATTTTGGGAAAATTACGGGGTTTTGGTATAATCATCGTGAAGTAGTTAGTGACCTTATTATGAGATTTGGACACGTTCGGGGAAACCGGTGATAACGGATTAACTGGGAACGGCTTAAGTGCGCGTGTATCGAGGTAGCGGCGTAAATGGTATGTGAGTAGACTTTGCTTTCTAATTTATGATGCATGCATAAATGTTTTATATGTTTTCTATACGTGATTTCTATATTTGTGAATTGATAATGATGATTTACGGTTTTGCACGTATTTTGAGATATTTACGAAATTGCACGTTTTACGAGATATAATTTTCTGCTATGGCTTGATGAAGGTTTTAATGATTTGATTTCGGGATTTGAATTATGATTTGATTTCAATGATTTCTAATGGATTTCAGAAAAATTATTTCGAGCTTGAAGCCTAGTTCATAAAAGTGGTTTTGATGAACGTGATTTCGAATTTTGGAATCGAATTTCAGGATGACGATTCAGGATTCGATTTTGGAACTTGAATGTGGATTTCCGAATTTGGATTCGGAATGGTTATTCCGGATGCTAGCTTACGAAATGATGGTTTCGGATTCGGATTTGGAAATGGATGATGGAGATGATTCTGGATTTGGATTCGGGATGCTGATTTCGGATTCGGCTTGGAATTCGGAATGGTAATTTCGGATTCGGATTTGGACATGGATTTGGAGATGGTTTTTAAATGGTTTTTGGATTGGATTTGATGGATCTGGTTATTGGGTTTAAAGACCCGGATATGATTATGACATGGGCAGGCTCAGATTAGGTTTAAAGACTCGGGAGTTTAAAGACTCGGATATTGTGATTTCCCCCGCAGGCCTATTGAGTTTAAAGACTCGTGAGTTTAAAGACTCGGATAGATCCAGCAGGTTCGATGGATTGCAAAGGATTCCAAATATGTTTTGCATTTCAATGATAATGATGGTTTTCAGAAATGGTTTTTCCGCTGTTTTGGGCTATGACCCGGATGATACGGATTTCGAAGGTTTTGGGCTAAGGCCTGGGATTTGAGAAAAGGAAATTATTCTGGTTTTTCAATGATGGTTTCTTAACTTGGAATAAAGTGGTTTTATGACATGGATTTTATATGCATGCATTGGTTTTTGAATGGAGGGTATAAAAATGTCTTTTTGATAAACTGTTTTCTAAACTTATCCTTTATTTTTGTCCACTCACAGTCTTTTGTGTTTTCGATACCCTTCAGGTTGTTGCAATGCGGGCTGTTGGTAGAGAAAGACGGAGAAATCACACACGCGATCCACATTAGATTTTGGGCGCTCTGGGAAGTCCAGTACTTGTGGACGGTTCATTTTGGAAATCCCTTGTCCAGCTTACGTGTTACATGTAGGTTAGACGTCGGTTTAGCCTTCGTGTCACGCGTTAGTTAGACGGGAGCATGACTTTACCATTAATCCCGAGGGATTGGGGGTGGGTTGTGTCAAGTTGACTTATCAGGCGGGAGCAGGACCAGACACGATTATCAAAGTCCAGTTGGGACGGGTCCTGTCAGTAATGTAATTTTTTCTTTTTCAATTGGGGCTTCACAGAGATAAAAAGTATTAAAGAATGATAAATTTAGTAGTAATATTTATAGCTTAACCCTATTGAAGATGATAAATATAATCAAATAATACTCATTAAAAAATTATCTTTTTTTAAGAGTATCTCTAATAGAGTTGTTAATAACTTTCTAGCCATTTTAAAAAATATTTATGAAAAAAATACAGATGTTGTTAATAAGGATATTTATGATTGTCGATAGAGTTTGAGGTTTTTTTTTACGATGATTCTGATTTGGCAATGAAAGAAGTTAGCTGATGTGAATATCATTCATGTTTGGAACTAAATTATATAAGAATAATTCAGGTAAATATAATATAAGTGATAAAACACTTAGTATTTTTATCTTATTTTATTTAAAGGGATAATCCATTGAATTATAAAATCATCCCAATTTTACAGTCCAAATGGACAAGTATTGATATTAGGGGTGAATATATAGAACCGAAAAATCGAAACCATACCGTTCCAGATCGAATCAAACCGAAAAAATATCAAATAGTAAAACCGATGTGATGATCGGTACGGTACTGATACCGATTCAAGTCGGTACGGTTTCGATTTCGAGGTTTTGAAAAATCGTCCCGTACCGATAATAAACCAAATTAGCATTCCTATTTTTTTAAAATAACTAAAACTATTTTCCTATTGATTGATTTAACAATCATATACTAAAAACTATTATGAGTTCTTTGTGGCCTAATGATAATAATTTATCTAATTAAAATTATCTTATCTACTATACTTGAAAAAGTCTTGTTGTTCTACATTAGAAACCATTTTTCCTAACTTAAATACTAACAACACTAGTAGTCACCTAAGGAGTTAGCATCATAATTCCTCATTAATAGTGGGGGGAAAAAAAGTTTGCTAATCGAGTATTTGTTACACTAGAAACCATAATTCCTTATTAGTATTCACCTAAATCCTAAATCCATTAAATTTAGGCTCAAAACCGTACCGAAATCATATCGAATTTAATCGGTACGGTACGATCCGGTATCAATTTCAAATTTTAAAATACTAAACCGTATCAAACCGATTAAAATTAAAAAAAATATAATTTTAATATCACCAAATATCGTATCATAGCAAACCGTACCCAGCCTTAATTTATATTATTGAAATTTTGAAATTGCGAAGATAAATTTTGGATTAAGGAAATGGACAAGTATCTGTTCATAGTGATTTTGTGATCTCTTGAATTGGCAAATTGGAAGCAAATAAAGTCAACAGTCAAAAAACCAGGGTAAGTGAATTCAAATTTAGGAACACAAAATGTAAGTGCGGGACACGTGGTGATCACACCGTTCCGTTCCGTTGGAAAGAAGTCCCCCACCCACGCTCCTTTCGCCTCCCTTTTAAAATTTAAAAACCCAACGACCGGAGAGAGAAAGAGGCAACAGTTCAATCCAGAAGGAGAGGGAGATAAACGAATTCAAATTCTAGGGTTGCCTTTTTTATTCGAGATCTCAGAAATGGAGAAATACGAGAAGCTTGAGAAGGTAGGTGAAGGGACTTACGGCAAGGTCTACAAGGCCAAGGATAAGGCCACCGGCCAACTGGTGGCGCTGAAGAAGACGCGCCTCGAGATGGACGAAGAAGGCGTCCCACCCACCGCCCTCCGCGAGGTCTCCCTCCTCCAAATGCTCTCCCAGTCGCTCTACATCGTCCGCCTCCTCTGCGTCGAACACGTGGACAGCAAGGACGGCAAGCCCGTCCTCTACCTTGTCTTCGAGTATCTCGACACGGATCTCAAGAAGTTCATCGATTCCCACCGCAAAGGCCCGAATCCGAGGTCGTTGGCCCCATCTCTGATTCAGAGCTTCCTGTATCAACTGTGCAAAGGCGTGGCTCACTGTCACTCCCACGGCGTCCTCCATCGTGATCTCAAACCCCAGAATCTGCTTCTAGACAAGGAAAGGGGGATTTTAAAAATCGCCGATCTTGGACTCGGCCGCGCCTTTACTGTACCTCTCAAGAGCTACACGCACGAGATTGTTACTCTCTGGTACAGAGCACCGGAAGTTCTACTCGGTTCGTCTCACTACTCCACGGCCGTTGATATGTGGTCGGTCGGATGCATTTTCGGTACTCTCACTCTCAATGATTTATTTAATTAAGAGTAAATTATTATTATATTCTTATAATTTTTATTTAAAATTTTTAATACTTTTATATTAAATAAAATAGAGCTTATTTTAAATTTTTTTTATTCAAAAATTTCTAAATAGAATTTATAAGTAATAAATTTCATATTTACCATTTTATTAATAAAGAGAATGAGTAAGTTATTGAGAATTCTTTTAAATAATTAAAAATAATATTGTATTTTTTTGTTCTTTTTGTCCCATGTGCCCCTTAATTTTTGATTTATTTGGCCTCTTGGGCCATAATATAATAAATATTATATATATATATATATTGTATATAATTATAATTGAATTTTTTTTATAAAATAAAAAATAAAATTCGTATTGTCAGGAGTTCAACGGTAGGGTGATTTTTTTTTTTTTGCGGGGAGAGGGGGTTGAGATGGTGGTGGAAACTTGTACGACATATTGATTAATTCTTGAATTTTATAAATCCTAAACTATACAAAATTAACCAAATTATTTAATATCGGAAGATAAAGAATTTTTTAAATTTAAAACTATTTTTGAAGAATTATTGTTTTTAATTATCTTACTTTAAATTAGATTAGATATTTATATTACTTTTAAAATGAGTAAGTGAAAAAAAAATATAAATAGGAGTAATGTTTTCATGATCCTCAATATAATCTTATAAAAAAATTAAAAGTAATATTGAAATCATGATAGATTTTGATAAGTGTTTTTTAGATTATTGTTGGATTAGTTTACAATTGGATGATATTAGTTGTAATTTATATAAAAATTATGATCTATTTTAAATTGTATAGTCATTTGACTAGTCAAAAGACCTATGTGTTTAATTTTTCTATATACAAATTTTTGAATAAATTTATATGTTAGTAAGGATCTATAAGTTAATTGTCCTTTAATTAAATGTGATTTCTTTTTTTTTTTGTTCAGAATGATTAATTAACTCACTAAATTTTTGAGTAATTCAAGTGAATATGTTATGATTTGATTCTTTAATTGCAGCCGAGATGGTGAGGAGGCAGGCTTTATTCCCTGGAGACTCCGAGTTCCAGCAGTTGCTTCACATTTTCAGGTGTTTGTGTTATGTTCTCACTCGTTTTGATTCGAATTCATTTTCTGAGACTGATCTCAAAAAGGAAAAGAAAACTCTTTCTTATTTGCTAGTGTTCTGGTGTGTAGGCTACTAGGAACACCAAGTGACAAGCAGTGGCCAGGAGTCAGTGCTCTGAGAGATTGGCATGTGTATCCTCAGTGGGAGCCGCAGAACTTGGCTCGCGCTGTTCCTGCTTTGGGGACTGATGGAGTTGGACCTCCTAGCCGTAAGTTTTTCTTTGAATTCTCAAAAGCTTAAATCAACTTGTATCTTGGGAACCAATGTTGATATTCATACCTGTCATTTAGGAACTCTATGAATTAGATATCTTTGTTTATTGGTTGAAATTGATGCATAATCTGAAGATGAATGTAGTCTGTTTGTTTGCTAAATTCCATGTGGGTATATGTATTACTATCTATCCTGCTTAGTAGTAAATATTTTCTTCCATATGTTTCTGCCTTGTCCCCATCTACTGTTCTTGTGATGCAAAATCTTTTTTATTTTCAAGAGCATGGTGGTCTCAGGGTCACTTCATGTCCAAACATTGGTTTCAAATTGCAAAGTTTGAATCCGTTGTAGCTCTGCTGTGTGAATGGTTTTCCATTCCATAAGTTGCATAATCCTTAACAGTGTGTTTGGACGAAAGATATCTAGTTTAATGAGAATTTACAAAATTTCATATTTACAATTGCCTGATCTATAAATTTTAATGTTTAGATATTAATGTTAAAAATAATAGAAATTAAAATTTCATTTGTTTCAATTCCTAAATTCTGTCCCTTGTAGCTCTGTTGTGTGAATGGTTTTCCATTCCATAAGTTACATAATCTTTAAGAGTGTGTTTAGACAAAGGATATCTAGTTTAATGAGAATTTACAAAATTTCATATTTACAATTGCCTGATTTGTAAATTTTAATGTTTAGATATTAATGTTAAAAATGATAGAAATTAAAATTTCATTTGTTTCAATTTATCATTTGGAAAATTCTGTCCCTTGAGATATAATTTCAACTCATTATTTGGGACATCCAAATTCCCTTGTTTCTGTGTAAATTCCAATTTTTATTATCCAAACAAAGAAATTGGTGTGTTGGAATTTTAAAATTCTTACTTTTTATCAATTTTTTTTGTTATTTTTCTTTATCCAAACACATTCTAATGGTAAATTTGGTGTGAGAAGAGTATTTGGTGAGCAAAAAATCAGTTTTATTTCGTTTGAGAAATCGAGTCAGAATTTGGTAAATTTCTAGAAGAAAATATGGGGGGATTTGAGAATTTCAAATGACGAGTTGAAATTATGTCTCAAGGGACAAAATTTTTCAAATGATGAATTGAAACAAATGAAATTGTAATATTCATGATTTTTAACATTGATATTCAAACGTTAGAATTTATAAATTAGGAAATTATAAATATGGAATTGCAAATTATGAAAATTTTAAATTCTCATTAAATTAAAAAAATTTCATCCAAACACATTTTAAGTGCACCATTTCATGAATCAACAAGGTACATGATTTTCCCGATTTTGTGGAAAGAAGAATCATTGCATTGTTGTCGAATTATTCATGAGCACCTCAAAATCGAATTTGTCACTCTGTTTTAGAAAATGGGTACTTCTCGTTCTATTTGTCTTCAGACTACTCAAATATGGTGTCTTGCTTTTGGAATGTGCAGAGCATGCTTAAATATGACCCAGCAGAGAGAATCTCCGCCAAAGCTGCCCTCGACCACCCCTACTTTGATACCCTTGACAAGTCTCAGTTCTAAAGACTCAATCTAGAGGGCTGTTCTTCAACCAGTGTTTGGTGAACGCAGTCGTCATCATCTTGGTGAACCAACATCCTATGATAGGATGTTTTCAACTTTGTGTATCACATCATCATGTACCCTCTCATAAAATTTGTCATCACAAGTATCATTATTTAAGTAGTGCCATGTAATCTGATTTGCTGATTGTGCCCTAATTTCGAATGCGAAACGCATAGTTTAACATGCTCATATGCGGCCGAATTAGACGGGCATAGAGGTAAAAAAAATCAATAATACTGGGGTACCACTTAAAAGTCCTACATTTTGTATCTTTATACTTATTACCTATTTTATCATCTTTATCTTAAAATTAAAATAAAATCAAATCAAATATTCAAAAAACTTAAATTAAACATTTAATAAATTAAAATACATATCTCCCAGCAACCTCTCTCGCCCCTTTCCCCGCAACCACCGTCGCTCCTCGTCCACAACCAGCATGGATGGGAGGCGAGGGAAGGCGAGATTGAATGAGAACAACAATGCAATAGAGAAAGCAAAAGCGGAGAGAAAGTCGAGAATGAAAGAGCGAATGGAGTGAGATACTAAGAAGTAAAAGAGGGGCAACGAAAGCAATAGGAAGAGGCTGCGTTGGCGGTTAACACGGTGAAGAAGGCGCAAAAAGGTGGTTTTGACTGCGAAAGAAGGGAAAAAGAAAGGTGGGTTTTGTGGAGGAGGTGGGAATTTGAAAAGGGTCGGGGATTAGGGGATGAGGAGTGGGCTTGGGTCAAAAGGGGTTGCTTGTATGGCGTGGTTTGAGGGATTGGAGGGTCATTTTGGGTCAAATGTTGAGATGGATAGTGGGGAATTTGAGACATGTGATTGAATTGGTACGAAATTGAAGAAGCCGCATGCAGTGACGATGCGGCTGAGATTGGGTTGTAATCGAAAGAGACGCCAATCTGGTTGTGGGAGAGGAGCGATGGTGGTTGCTGGGAAAGGGGCGAGAGATGTTGCTGGGAGATATGTATTTTAATTTATTAAATGTTTAATTTAAGTTTTTTTTTCTTTATTTGTATTTTAATGTAAGTTTTTTGAATATTTGATTTGATTTTAATTTTAATTTTGAGATATGTAATTAAAGATGATGAAATAAGTAGTTGAATATGATGACATGCAATGTCACGTCATGTGTTATATGAAGGGAGATATAAAATGTGAGATTTGAAGCGGAAGTCCTAGCATAGCCGGAAAAAACTGTAGCTGATGTGATATAACGAACGAACCAAACCGGATCAAAGGGGTGACTTTTTAGTCAATCTTATGAACATCATTTATGGTATAATTATCCCTCTTTAATTGCAACAACCCGAGTAACTAGGGGAAATGGTGGGGTGTTTTTGTTCGAATTAGTTGGCAAACGTTGAACCTCATAATCTTCTTACGCCCATAAAAATAAGGTGAATGTCACACCTCACAAACCCAACCCAAACCCTCCCAAAAAGAACAACTTCTCTGACCTCGTTTGATTGCCAAAAATTTGGAAGAAAAAAAAAAACTACCAAATATAATTAACCCGAGACTTATTTCGATCAGTTTCTCTGATTCTTTTGTTTGACATTATTGAAGAAGTTAACATAATTGTTGTTTAGATATTGTAGGATCGATCAGAAGAACACACAGAATAAGAAAGATAGGTTTTAACAGTGGGGCATGGAAGGATTGGATGGCATGATAGATAGACTGTTGGATGCAAGGATCAACAGAAGCAGAAGGATTCAGCTAATCGAAACCGAAATCCGACAACTTTGCATCACTGCCAAAGAAGTCTTTCTCCGGCAGCCTAATCTTCTCGAATTGGAAGCTCCCATCAATGTGTGCGGTAAGTAAAAATAAAACCGAGCAAAATAATGTGTCCCAAGACGATAAAGATTATATAGCATTCGATTATATGATTTTTTATTTACAGGTGATATACATGGACAATACCCAGATCTTCTACGACTGTTCGAATATGGCGGGTTCCCACCGGACGCGAATTACGTGTTCCTCGGAGACTACGTGGACAGAGGAAAACAGAGCATTGAGACAATATGTCTTTTGCTTGCGTACAAAGTTAAGTTTCCGGACAACTTCTTCCTCCTCCGAGGAAACCATGAATGTGCTTCCATCAACAGAATCTACGGATTCTACGACGAGTGTAAACGCCGCTTCAGCGTCCGGCTATGGAAGGTTTTCACCGATTGCTTCAACTGCTTGCCGGTGGCTGCTGTCATAGACGACAAGATTTTCTGCATGCATGGTGGGCTTTCGCCGGAGTTGAACAGCTTGGAGCAGCTCCGGGCGATTGAACGGCCGGTTGACGTTCCGGATCAAGGGCTGCTGTGTGATTTGTTGTGGTCGGATCCGGATAGGGATATTAAGGGGTGGGGTGAGAATGATAGGGGTGTTTCGTATACGTTTGGGGCTGATAAGGTGGCTGAGTTCTTGATGAAACATGACATGGATCTCATTTGCCGGGCTCACCAGGTCTCTCTATCTTTTTCTTGTTACATTTTTTCAGGCTTGTTTATCCAAATCTTTATTAAACTGCAATTTCATCTCATTTAGTTCCTTGAAACTCAAAACTTTCTTATTTCATTTTCTGTCCAAGTTTGTCTCCTTTTGATGATTTTGTTAAATTTTCCATTAATTTTGATCAGTTCTATCCACTGAATCTGTATTCGGATCTAGTTTTGCTCTGCTATCAAGCTATACTTAGACTCTCACTTTGCTTCATGAAACTTTGCCTCCATGTAAAAACTGTAAGTGAATATCAGTTTGCCAATACACAATTTGTTCCGGACCTGCCAGATCGCAACCCCAACACAACTGTGCGATCTGGTAGACCAGGCAAAATTAAGTTTCAAGGGGAAAAATAGGTTACTTAATGGAATTCTAGAGCAAAGTGAGACAAAACGACAAATTGAGCTTTAGGTATGTGAGACAAATCGAGTTTCATAGTGCAAATTGAAACAAAGTGACATCGCAAGAAGCGTTGGCTAATAAGCTTACATTTTATAAAGTTTTACTTACAAAATCTTCGTATCAGCAATATTATCTAACCATAATAAAAGTAATTGTATACAACTACTGATAGGAAATGAAAAGTTCCAAGTTTCTAACATATCGTTCTTTTCTAATGAGTTAATGTTATTTGTACCATATTTACTGTAAATGTTCCAACGTGGGATAGAAGTTACCTATATAGCTGATGTGGGTTGACATGACAGGTTGTTGAGGATGGATACGAGTTCTTCGCAGATAGGCAGTTGGTGACGATATTTTCAGCACCAAACTATTGTGGAGAGTTCAACAATGCAGGTGCCTTGATGAGTGTGGATGCAAGTTTGCTTTGCTCCTTCCAGATAGTCAAGCCCTGGAGAGGGAAAGCTCCTCATGTAGATTAATCAATTCGAAATCAAAATGCTCATTTATATTGCCATTAATTTCCCACGTAACCAAAACAAGCTCTCTTTCTTTGTATATAAGCACCCCTCTTCATTATTCATCAACTTAAATGCCTCCACTTTTAACTTTCTGCCGTCTCTTATTGTTCTTTTCGCTTCATTCTCATCATCCCAACCCAAACCCCGCCTCTTTTATAAACTTATTCTTAGTTATAAACGATTAACGTATTCAAATTTAGTGGGCTCTTATATTTTTTCCGCTGGACCTTTTGTCCTTTTTTATTAGATTTTGGGTTGAATTATCCTTAATCGCAGAAATTCGGTTACATTGTCATTAGTCATTACAATCTAGTGGGGTATTCCAATCATGTTGCCATTACAATTCATCATTATGTTACGCACGAGAGGACGATATCCAATAACATTTCTTTTATCAAATAAAAGGTATCATTGATAGATAAAAAGGAAAGGGAAACAATTGGGGCATATGGAATAAGAGGGGCCTCCATTGCCTAATAATAAGCAAGTATGCAATACGGAAGAGAATGATGATGTGAAATCTACATTTCCAAAAACTGGGCTCCACAGGAGCTACATTTGTAATTCGAGATCATATTGCGAAGTTATGATACAAACTACACCACTTCCAAGTCATCTAATGATTACATTCTGCTGGCAAGGGGATTGAGAGCAAAAGCAGTTAAAGAGCATTTTTACCCAACGAGCTGGGAACATCTCCCATATGCAACTAGGCTGTCAAAATAAACTATTTCCCTAAAAGTGGGGCTTCATGACATCAAAAGCAAAAGCAAGGATATCAACTTTCAATTAGACCACACATGAACAAGACCATGCCTATTTCCAGTGTATATCTCGTTGCGTTCTTCGTCGTAGAAGAGTGCAGTTATCTCTTCCAAAGCCTCAGTAACAGTGCTTCTCACCAGAGATGAGCTGCTCTGCTTCCTTGAGGAGCCAGCACTGGAGTCACTCTCATCGACCTTTGGACCACCATTGGTTGCATTTATTTTGGCCAGGCATTTCCCAGTTAAGATATTGCTGACATGGATTGATCCAGCTGCATCAAAAACCAAATATGAGATGGGAAAAAAATATCCTACAAAATTTTCTTCATAATGTTCAGCTTAGTCATCAAAAGCAAATAGATTGACCACTGACTTATTGCTTTATAAACTTCCAGCATGCAAAATGGGATAAACTTCCACAACGGTTTGCATTCAATTAAAATATCAGCTAGGAAGTTCAAGTGAACAAAATTGTTTCAGTACTTATGGTGTTAGAAAATGTACATGATCAGCTTCTGGTACGATCATCTTCTGATCCATCGGCAGTGTGTGAGCAATATGTGAGCACTTACTATAAAGATTCCAGGGATTACCGCTCAAGTAGAAGCATAAGGTAAAGACGTACAATGATACGCAATACCCAGTTTCAACTTTTTATGCCCATTATATGTATCAATTAAACTAGACACACATGATGATTACGTAGAGATAAGACGTTTCAATTCCAAAGGAGGTGAAAAGAAATACCAGTTGCTTCTATCCAATGATCATCAGAATCAGCCTTGCAGTAGGATATGATAAGGTCCTGATCACTCGTTATATAAATGTTATTGGTATTGCAGTCGGGATGCCATAACAAATGATCCTCAAATGAAGTTACAAGTTCTCCACGAAAGTTCCAGACAGCAACATTTCGATTCCTGAATGTCAAGAACAGCTGGTTCTCATACAGAAAGATAAATGCTGATGGAGTCATGAACTCTGTTTTGCTAACTTCCATCAGCTCTGCATTTCGAACCTACAGATAATTAAAAGTTTCTCAGGCATGAATAATCAAAGGCTTCAAAAGAAATGTCATTATTCCATCATTTCTACAATTTACTTACATCAAGAATCTGAAGATTCTCATTTTCTTGCTTGACAAGAAGCTTTTCATTGAATTGTTCTATGAAGTCCACCTTCTTATTTCGGTGAAGTAGATGGTTGAAGGCTTTGAGAACTGTGCCATCTTCTATTGATAGAATCTTTAGCGGAACATGGCTACTAGCTCTATTAAAAATCAATAGCATGATGCCCGGACTGATAAAAACAAGAAAAACGGCTAGTAAGGTGATTGCAGAGAAACTACATTAAAAACTTCAGCAACACAAGGTTTTGTGTGAGAAATAACAGTAATCTATGGAACCGAAACCACAGATGTTTAAAAGAGTTATGGGATTGGGGGTAAAAGAAGGTAGGAATACCTGATCTTGATTTCTTGTACATGTTTGTCTGATATAGAGTAAAGCATGGAATAGTTTTTAAGGTCAAACACCTTGTATATACTGGCCCAAAACGCCCAAAAAGAAAAGCTGTTAGTATCATAATGGACCCATATACTAGAAATGCTACAAAATGAAAATATACCTATCTTGTGCGGAGTATGTTAGCACCTTTCCATTAACATCATCAAACTCTACAAACCCAGGCCACTTCAAGGACTCAGACTCAAAAAGAGCAAAACCAGCTTCTGGCTGGCCCCTTCTTATATATCTACCAAAGAACAGAAGATAAGGGAACAAAAGAAATACATAATCTAGGAAGGCATCGAAAAAACTAAAATATTAAGTATGATCTACCCACTCAATCCTTGTGGATCTGCACTTCAAAGAGCTGAAATTGTCCGAAGCATAGACCGAAACTGTGATGAGTGAATCATTGTTCTTATTATAGAACAAGCTCCGAATAACTTCATCATGACAAACATTCAAGAAACATATCCTCTCGTTGTTCTCTGCAATATGAATAGTGGAAAAAGGATAGATAACAATGCAAGCATGATAAAAGTGTTTTCTATTATCTTATCAACTGATTTACAAATAAGATTCCATTCTCCACACAGCTGGCTCTGTTCAGATTTTGGATTTGCTCATAATGATTAAACTGTATCCACTTTTGTTTCTAGTTTTCCACTCATTTTAACAAATTCTTTCATACTGTATCTTCTTTTATTTTAAATGATATATCTCCTCCGGGTCTTCTGATTATCATTCAACCAATGAATGAAAATTGATTGACTAATTGTAATATTGATTACTTTGGGAAGGTATCAAGAGTATGTGTGTACAAATATCTGTTGTGCATTTGGTATGATATTAGAGTTAAGTATGCTATTACCCCTACTAAAAGCTGCACACACACCAGAGTGAGCAAGAGCAAATACAATGTCACGGGCAGCAACTATCTCAATGACCTTTGTTCTCTTCATCAGAAAAGGCAATATGGGCGAAGAATGCCCCTTGGGGTCATGGGTATCATATTCCACCTGGAGCAGAAATTAACTATTTAGGTATAAATAAAAAAAGATAACAAAACATCATATTGATAGGGCCCCATTGATAGTTAGACAGATGAAACTAAGGATTATCATGAATGTCAATTTAACTGTTTCAACAACAGAATAATGTTGGGCCATAATTGGAGCTTCTAATGCTTCGTAATATGCAGAGTAGACAACTAATGGAGTTTTTTGTTCCCTTCGGAAAGTTCGACGAGGAGAAAATTTAGTAACTCACTAATACATCACAAGCTTTACCGTAAGGCCAGCTTCAGCAGAATATAAGACACAAACCCTTGGTAATGAACATGCATATCAAACAAGATCATAACAATAAGATCTGGCTGTCTCAATTGAAAACAGCTTTCCTATCTGTTGGGTTTCACTGTCACTGAAGCAGAATTAGATTTCAACTATTTTACTTTTCTTCCAAGAATTCATCCAAGTTAATAGTTGAAAAGTTGCATCCACTGCTAACAAAAGATAAACCGAAAGATAAATGTAGAACTAATTAACACTTAATCGCATATGCTTCAAACCCTAGAAACTAATCTGACCAAACGAGCTATGAAAAACTGAAGTCAAGCAATTGGGTATAAACGGTGATAAAAACGAAAATGAAAAACGGACCTTGAGGTGCATGTTGCGAAACCTCTCCTGGGAATTGCTCATGCCAAAAACTCGATCACGCTTTGAAGAAATCTCACGCCTCTGAAGCTTCTTCACGCTGTTTACGAACCCATCAGCGTGAGCCCTCTTCTTATTGGCCACTATCCGGCGACCTGAGCACGGTCGAGGACTCGCCGATATCCTTCTCCCAACTTCCATTCTCAACTATCAGATTATCAGTTCATAAACCCCTATAGATCTTGACCCAGAAAAAAAACCCTACAGATCATATGGGATTCTGGTTGCTTCTCCATTCGATAAAATTGAACACTTTTGGTTCAAACTGAGCACCCCAAAACCCTAATCATCAGATGTATGATTGTCTGTGTTTACACCTGGGCAGGAACAGGCTGGACTCTGGGTAGCGCTTGTTAACTAGGGATTGAAATTGGAAGATGATGGGGGAAAGAGTCCCTTGAAAAAGTGTCAGAGCCAGCGATGGAGTGACACACACAGAATTACTCAGAATAAAATAGTACAATTGAGAAACAAAAAGATAAAAAGGTAAACCCGTAAAGGCATGTAATTAATTAATTTCTAAATAATTTACTAAATTTTAATTTTGAACCTAGCCCGCCAATCAGCTACGGCCAAATAAAAATCCTTTCTGAAAAAATAAAATTTCCCAACATCAATTCATGGAATAATTTCCTTTTTGTTCAAAACCAAGAGCAAAAAAGTTGTCAAAGTTGAAACCACGGCGGGAGTTTTAGAGGAGTAACATTCAACTCCACTTTCAAGTTTCAACATAATGTTTTACAGTAACAATTCAAATTTGAATCTTTTTTAAGTCGATAAAAGAAAAGGTTCTATAAAATAATTATATTATGTGGTCTACTAATATATACACCTCATGCACTATTTTTTGACTCTTTAATAGAAACATAGAATTGCTTTTCTTACTCTTTCATGAAAAAGAGAGTTTTCAACTTTTTGATGGAAAAATTATTATTCGAAAGGAAGTTAAATAAAATAGTCAAAAACGTTATATTGTGTCGTTACCAGGGAAGTAAATATCACCGGAATCGTCGATATATCGCGATTTCCGGCCGGCGGCACCTAAGAAGCGGGGAAGAAATTGGCCCTAATTTCGACATGATTTCTTGTTGTGAACTCACATATCATTTTCTGGGATCAAAACGATGAAAATGCACTATTAAATCATGAAAATCGGACGTAAAACATGGAAGATTGAGTCGGGTCATGCCGTTAGGTCGGAAAACCCAGGTGGCAGACCCGACTGGAGGTAGGGGATGACTGTTATTTTTCATATTTATATAATTGGAGTTTGTTAGTTTACAAACTCGCTGGCTAGCAGAGTTGGTTGAGTTTTTGTTTGTCAGTTGGACGGTCTTCGATTCGACCCCCCACAAGGTTACTGCTGTTTTTTTTTTCCTATTTTATCCATTTGAATTTATTTTTTCCACTTTTCAACTTGGGTTTTTTTCTTTTTCATTTTTTGTCCAATTTTAAATATATCAATTACTTCCAATTTTTAAACAAAGTTTGATCTTATTTTTTCATCTTTTTTTTCCAATTTTAAATATTTTTAAACTTATTTTATCATTTTTCTTATATTGAATTTTTGTATGTTTATTGTTATGTTTTTAATATATTAACATTCAATTATAGTAACTCACTTCAATTTATGTTTATATTTAAGATTTTATATTATTAGTCATCGTCAGAATCATATTATTCATCATATATTTATTATATCAAAATCATTTTATAGTTTTTATTAGTCATATATAACCATTATTGGGTATTTAAGTTTTTCCCAAAGTTTCATTCTAAATCTCCAACTTTTAGATCGAATTTCCGTCATTTTTGTTTACCGTAAACGATATCGATATCGATACCGATATTTGGAACTAGATATTCGTAAATTTGACGAGCGATATATCCGTCGATATCGATATTTCAATCCTTGGTCGTTACTATATCATTTTAGTAACATGTACCATTCACTTGTTTCATTTTGACTCTTTAATGAAAAAAGAGAGAATATTTTTCAACTCCTTGATAGAAAGGCGAGAAGATAGGGCGTACCTAATAGTGTGAATTGCACATAATTACATATGGATAATCCACTACACAAGTAGAAATACTAGCTTGTGGCAGGAAAAGGAAAGAGAGAAATTAAAAAGATAATGAATTTGGAGGGTTTTTTTTTTTTTGGGGGGGGGCTACATTTTGGATTGAGTTATATATATAAATCAACCTAAAACACAAACTAATTCAGCAGCAGATCCTATAGCTGAGACCCCACCTCTTTCTAGAAGAGAAAGGGCAAGCTCCCACTCATCCTATCCTCTCAATCCACTGGCCAATTTCCTCAATGTATCCAGCTTCACTTCTCGAATCCACGTCGGCGCAAAGTTCACCATCAAACCCACCAAACAAGAAACGTAATCTTCCCAAGTAGCAAGATTACAACCAAGTGATATGTTCCCCTCCAAAGCCCCTGCTAGAAAGTCCAAATGGTTCCCAACAATCCTAGCTCTTCTAGGAAGTGCCCACGATGGCAGGTTGTCCCCAATCACCCATTCGATCGAGCCTGACAGAATCACCAGACACGTCATTGCATACCCCTTAATCACACGTGATACAGCATTAACATTCACCTCCCCGTGCTTCTCTTCCTCCGAGGAGAGTAACCATGTTGGGATGGTTTCCCGGTACAGTTCTTGAACTAGCTGGACTCCTCCTGCCACACATAAGAGACTTGCACCAAGTGAAGCCACCTCTATTGCCTTTGCAATGGCTAAGGAGAGTGATGAGTGACTGGACTTCAACCGGCGGCAGTCTGTCCTTGCACATCTTGTGGCAAACTTTTCTGTATACTCTGCCACAAGACCAATAATCACATCATTGATATGTTGGACAACGTGAATTGTGTGACAAGAGCGCAGGTACAGAAACCCAGGTGCTACAGATGAGCGAGGACTGGTAGCTGAGATGGTGAAACCCAACAGACCATTGACGCTGCTTTGATTGTACAACGACGAGGATCCAAGAAATGAGGAGAAGCAACTTTTGAGAAGCTGGGCAACATCGTCTTTCTTTTGTCTGAACACAGAACGAGAACAAGATACAACAATGAAGTTATGCCAGCGTCAGACCTTTTGAGCCCATAAACAACCGACAATTGCCATACTAGGCCATGGACAACCAGATGCACAATTCTCCAAGGCTAAACCAGCAACAGCATGGATGTATTCAGCGCTCTTCTCAAGCTTAAAAGTAATGGTTAAACTCACGAGAGCAGCTAGTGGAAGCGGAAGCATTATAGTTGAAATCTCTGCAAGGCATTAGCATGAGGGTCGAATAAGCATAATGAAATCCTTGTAAAGATATCAAAAACAGAAGGGGTTTTATTACCAAAGGCAAAGCTTGGAACATTGACACCAACAACATCAAGTATATCTTTTATTTCAAACTCAACTAATTGAAGAATTTCTGCTGGACTAGGCCAATCGATTCCATTCATAGGCACTGGTTTCCACTTTCCATATACCACGAGTAACTTCTGCAGAGAAGTAACTAATAATTGTAGCAAGAGAAGCCGGCAGAAACTCGACAAGGACTCTCAGGCCTACAACCATTTAAGAGCTCATAACAAAGTTAGAATCCAAAAGGAAAAGGAAGCTGGCCATAGAATGAGCCTTGACTAACCTGTTGTCAGGTCCCGAGATGAAAGCCTTCCATGGGCGCAAGTAGTTAAAATAGCCTCAAGAACATAAGGAATGGCTTCCAACATCTCCCAAGCAGGAAGCATGGGTCTCTGATACACATCCTCTCTAGCATCTACGGGGGAGCCACTGACGCTACTGTTTGATGGTCCAGCAGAATTACTCGATGGGCCACCATTTCTAGTTATTTTCGAGTAAATCATACTCAAAATTTTATTACCAACTTCATGAACAGGGTTTCCACTAGAGAGGTCGGAAAGTGTTGCAGCTATGCAAGATTTGTTTTGACAGTACCAGGCTTGTAATTTTGGATAAGAATCGATATACATAGGCTTATAAGTTGCTGATTCAAGCTGATTGCTGTTGCTGTTTGCTATGTGGCCATTGCGCAATAACAATAGATACTCCAAAGTCAGTACACCTCCAATAGTTCCCCCTCTCTGTTGCGGAAAATAGTAGAATGGAAATAATAACTCAACCCACAAAAAAAGGATAAATATGCAAGGAAATAAAAGAGCAAAGAATAGAGAACACCAGATATAACGTGGTTCGGCAATATGCCTACGTCCACGAGGCAACAACAACAAGAACCTCCACTAATGAAATTAGGGGTACAAAGAGATGCACAACTTCAAGAACACTACTTGAAGGAAACTCTCTCACTCACACTTGTTTTGCTACCAACACTACAACACTCAACACTCTCAACTTGGAGTGGACACTCTTCACTCTCTACTTGGAGGAAGATGTTTCTCTTGGATGAGATTGATGGAATGAGCAAATGACCTCTCCTTATATAGGCCAAGGAGGAACCATCTAAATGATTTCATTAATACTTCACCCACCCACTTACTTCATTTTGGATCCCACTTACCTACAACCACCTACTACATTTTGGATCCCACTTACCTACAACCACCTACTACATTTTGGATCCCACTTACCTACAACCACTTACTTCATTAATGCTTCAAACAACATTTTGTAGATATATTTGAAATTTGGGCCTAGATATTTTACAATCTCCCCCTCTAGGCCAACTAGGTCAAAACGACGTGAATTCTACTTGAAGTCCACTCCAGCGGATTTGCTGCAATACTCCAACTTCTGTTGTGTAACAACTTTTGTCAACATATCTGAAGTGTTCTTGTTGGTGTGAATTTTCCTCAACTGGAAAAGCTTCTTTGATACTGCATCTCGAATCCAATGATAACGGAGATCAATGTGCTTCGTGCGAGGATGATACACTGAATTTTTACTTAAATGAATAGCACTCTGACTATCACAATGCACCACATAACTTTCTTGCTTCATACCCAATTCTTGAATGAACCTCTGCAGCCAAATCATCTCCTTGCCTGCTTCATTTGCAGCAATATACTCAGCTTCAGTGGTGGATAAGGCAACACATTTTTGTAACTTAGACTGCCATGAAACAGCTCCCCCTGAAAAGGTGAATAAGTATCCAGAAGTGGATTTTCTAGCATCAAGGTCTCCTGCCAAGTCTGCATCCGTGAAACCTTCTAACATCGGTTTCGATCCACCAAAGCACAAGCACAACTTTGAAGTGCCTCTCAAATATCTGAGTATCCACTTGACTGATTCCCAATGCTCTCTGCCAGGGTTAGAGAGATACCTACTAACAACACCAACTGCATGTGCTATATCTGGTCGAGTACAAACCATAGCATACATAAGACTACCAACAGCTGATGAGTAGGGAATACCTGCCATCTTGTCCATATCCTCTTGTGTAGTTGGGCATAAACTTCTGCTTAACTTGAATTGATTACCTAGAGGTGAGTTCACTGGCTTAGCTTCTTTCATGTTGAACCTCTCAAGCACTCGTTCAACGTACCTTTTCTGTGACAACCATAGCTTCTTCGCCTTCCTGTCACGAGTGATCTCCATGCCCAAAATCTGCTTAGCTGGACCTAAGTCTTTCATATCAAATGATTTTGACAAATCTGACTTCAACTTGTGAATCATAGCAACATCGTGCCCCACAATCAACATATCATCAACATAGAGCAATAAAATGATGAAGTTACCTCCGGTGAACTGCCGGATATACACACATGGATCAGCATCTGTTCTCTTGTACCCATGACCCAACATGAATGAGTCAAACTTCTTGTACCATTTCCTCGGTGCCTGCTTTAGCCCGTACAAGCTTTTCTTCAACTTACAAACCATGTGTCCTTTTCTCTCAACTTCAAAACCTTCTGGTTGCTCCATGTAAATTTCCTCTTCCAAATCACCATGCAGAAATGCTGTCTTCACATCCAACTGCTCCACCTCAAGATCCATGCTAGCTGCCATGCCCAGAATAACTCGGATAGAAGTCATCTTAACCACTGGTGAGAATATCTCGTCGAAATCGACTCCTTCCTTCTGCCCAAAACCCTTGACAACCAAGCGAGCCTTGAACTTTGTCAACTGCTCATTCTCGTCCCTCTTCAACTTGAACACCCACTTATTTTTGAGTGCTTTTCTGCCTTTAGGAAGCTCCACCAACTCATAGGTGTCATTCTTCAATAAAGACTCCATCTCAGACTTCATTGCCAACATCCATTTGTCATTGTCTGCATGAGTCTTTGCCTCCTCAAAATTTTCAGGCTCTCCATCACCAGTCAACAGAATGTATCTGGAATGCGGGTCATCCCCATCACTGGTCGTGAGAATATACTGTGAAGAAGGATACTTAGTATTCGGCTTCGGCACTCTGTTTGATTTACGAACTGGTACTTGGGAAATCTCCGGTTGCTCCTCCTGGCTTGGCTCCCCCTGAATTTGATCGTCCTGATCATCGTCTTCAGGTTCAGACACTATCTCAGCACCTTCTGCTTCAGCCATGTCAGGAACGTCTTCATGTATAACCTCTTGAGCTCTGCCACTGGGTTCTTGTTGCAGCGGTGATGAATCATAGGTGAGTTGGCCTGCATTTTTAACTGTCTCCTTATCAAGATCTGCCACGGTCTGATCTTCAAAAAAGTGTACATTTCTGCTTCTGAATAGCTTGTTGGTCTTTGGATCCCACATGCGGTAGCCCATTTCTTCATTGCCGTACCCGAGAAAGATGCACGGTGTGCCTTTGTCATCTATCTTCAATCTTTTCTCGTCAGATACACGTGAAAATGCTTTGCACCCAAACACTTTCAAGTGTGAATATGAAACGCTTCTACCGGTCCATACGCATTCGGGAGTCTCAAAGTTCAATGGTACACTTGGTGATCGGTTGATAAGGTAACAAGCGGCTGACACTGCTTCGGCCCAAAAACGCTTTGATAGATTGGCTGTCTTCAGCATGCACCTGACCTTCTCCAGAATGGTGCGGTTCATCCTTTCAGCTACACCATTATGTTGTGGGGTGCCAGGAATTGTCTTTTCATGCCTAATGCCATACTTCGAATAGTAATCTCTGAACTCGTTCGAAGTGTACTCTCCTCCATTGTCGCTGCGGATACATTTGAGGGCTCTCCCAGTCTCCCTCTCCACCATGACATGAAATTGCTTGAAGGTTTGGAATACCTGACCTTTTGATTTCAACAAATATACCCAAACCTTTCGTGAAACATCATCAATAAAGGTAACAAAATATCTATTACCACCTAGTGATTCAACTTCCATAGGGCCACAAACATCAGAATGTACTAGGTCTAATATTTTTTCTTTTCTTGTGAAGGTACCAGAAAAACTGACTTGATTTTGTTTGCCATATAAACAATAATCACAAGAGTCGAGTGAGGTACCTTTGGCAAAGGGAATGAGAGACTTCTTTGCCAAAACTTGCAATCCCTTCTCACTCATGTGGCCTAATCTTTTGTGCCATAGATTTGGATGAGAATCGTCCGCGACATTCAACTCTCCTTTGCAAACCTTCCCATATGTCTTGTAAAGGGTGCAGCACAACTTCCCTCTAGCGATGACTAGCGATCCCTTGGTAAGCCTCCACTTTTGATCTCCCCCATGATGATGGAACCCTTGTTTATCAAGCACACCGGTTGACATTAGATTGAGACGTAAACCAGGAACATGTCTCACATCTTTCAATAACAGCTTGTTGCCCAAATCAGTCTCGAACAAAACATCACCTATTCCGGATATCTTGGAATAGCTATCATTGCCCATCTTCACTTCCCCAAAGTCTCCGGCTTTGTATGTGGTGAAGAACTCCGAGTGCGCCGTGGCATGGAAAGATGCTCCAGAATCAACTACCCAAGAAATGTTTTTATCTTCATCAGCATGTAGGCAATCATTGTCAAGAGACAACAACTCACATGCTTGACTGGACACAGTAGCGGTAGCTGCAGTATTGGTTGTGTCCTCCTTCTTTTGGTAGGTTGAGCCATCTTTCCCATCCTTCTTGTTATTCTTTAGTTTGTTGCAATTCTTCATCATGTGGCCATAGAGATTGCAATTATGACACCTTCCATTGAATCGTGTCCTCGAACGGCTTGCACTTCTTCCGCGATCTCGGCTGGGACCTTTACTCTTGCTCCTTCCTCTATTCTCCGTCACAAAGACTTGACTATTATCGGAACTAGATGACTTTCTCCTAGTCTCTTCATTGAACATGTTGTCTTTAACATTATCCATAGATAACACACCATTGGGAGCAGAGTTACTTACAGTAATGACAAAGGTCTCCCAGCTGTCGGGCAAAGATCCAAGAAGCAATAACGCTTGAAGCTCATCCGCGATCTTCATGTCCATCGTGGCCAATTGATTGACAGTGCTTTGGAAGTTGTTGAGGTGCTCAGTCACCCTTATGCCCTCCTTATACTTCATGTTGACAAGCTCCTTGATGAGAAACGCTTTCTTCGATGCGGACTTTTGTTCGAACAATGACTCTAACTTCAACCAAAGAGCATGGGCGTTAGTCTCGTTGGACACATGGTGGAACACACTATCATCCACCCATTCACGAATATGGCCAATAGCCTTGCGATTCAACTTCTTCCATTCAGCATCTCCCATATTCTCAGGCTTGCCTTCCTCTCCTTCTATGGGCTCATGCAGATCCTTGCAATAGAGAATGTCCTCCATTCTCGGCTTCCATGTAATCCAATTGGAGTGGTTGAGTCGAACCATGGTACTCCTTGAGCCTTCCATTCTCAACGAACCTAGAGCTCTGATACCACTGTTGCGGAAAATAGTAGAATGGAAATAATAACTCAACCCACAAAAAAAGGATAAATATGCAAGGAAATAAAAGAGCAAAGAATAGAGAACACCAGATATAACGTGGTTCGGCAATATGCCTACGTCCATGGGGCAACAACAACAAGAACCTCCACTAATGAAATTAGGGGTACAAAGAGATGCACAACTTCAAGAACACTACTTGAAGGAAACTCTCTCACTCACACTTGTTTTGCTACCAACACTACAACACTCAACACTCTCAACTTGGAGTGGACACTCTTCACTCTCTACTTGGAGGAAGATGTTTCTCTTGGATGAGATTGATGGAATGAGCAAATGACCTCTCCTTATATAGGCCAAGGAGGAACCATCTAAATGCTTTCATTAATACTTCACCCACCCACTTACTTCATTTTGGATCCCACTTACCTACAACCACCTACTACATTTTGGATCCCACTTACCTACAACCACCTACTACATTTTGGATCCCACTTACCTACAACCACTTACTTCATTAATGCTTCAAACAACATTTTGTAGATATATTTGAAATTTGGGCCTAGATATTTTACACTCTCTCCATAATCTTTTGCTCAAGAGGTGGTCTATAGAATTTCCATAAACGAAGAAGAAAAATAAATGCTAAAGAAAAAACCATGTAAATGGAGGAATCATCAACCGTGCTTGATTTGTTATTTGATGTAGGCTTTAGTGATCCAAATACCTCACAAAGCGGAATTAAAGAGGCAGCAACTTCAGGGATCTGTATGAAAAAAAAAATTGACAGCCATATGAATACCTGAACTTCAACTTCCAGTGACTAAATTAAATCACCAGTATATATAGAATGAGACAATCACACTCACTGAACCATGCAACGAAAGAATATGAATGGTATCAATAGAGGAAGCTCCAGAAATAAGAGCACTCAGCATCAACATATAATCAATTAAGTGACTTCTTGGTGCAGTATAGTCAAAAGGAATAGGAGGAGAAAGAAGCTTGACCACAAAGTGCACCACATGTTCCTGAAAACAAAAAAGTTCATGAATCAAATGTAATTATTTTTTAAAGGATTTTCTTAAAAACCATAAATTTGTCAAAATTTAAAACTTCAGGCCCAAATATATTAGAGGTGCATGATTGTTCAAACCTGAATGTTCCATCCACTTCTGAGAGATGCACCACATAGGATCTTTGTAGCAGCTGACCTCTCTTCCTCGGACCCATTTAGTGCAATATTATATAACTTCTCTATCTCTGCTAAACTTGAACAGGTGAAACAATGGAGTGAAAAAAATCAGCTAAAGATCAGCTCGTATTACAATTAAATTCATATACTTTTCATTATACCTTGAAGCCGGGGTCATGATGAGGGAGTTTATTAGGTTATCTCTCAATGGTGCTCCTTCCATGAATGCTGACCAAGGGGATTTCTGAATTGGTGATGTATCAGATGGTGAGATCATGGATGCGGACACATAACCAGGCCAGAAATATACTGATGTATCAATTAAATTTCTTGAAATGCACGCTTCCACAATAAGGTGCCTCATGTCACCACCTGAAAAATATATGAATCTAATGCATAAATACTACAGAAAGCACCAAACAAAGTTACTAGAAGGGATTCGTGTTACACTTGTTCTTGAATAAGAGATCTTTCCTCAAATTAAGCATTGTTTACTAATTGATCATATCAAAATGTGTAGCAAGACAAAACGAGAGGGCTGCATATTTCTAAATCAAACCTGCTTTTATACATTTATCACCACCACTGCCTCCACCTGATGCATCTTTTTCATTCTTAGACTTGCACATAAAGCGAGCTGCTTTATTTGCTGCAATATTAGCTGATTCAACGACTGATGAAGGAGGGCATAAGATGCCAGAGAAGTTTCCAAGGATCTGCAGAGAAGAAATCAGTCCATGTTTCCTTGAAGTATTATCTTTGCCATCCATCTTCTGTCCATATCCATTCTCTATATTCCCTGACACTTTATCTCCTTGAACTGAAGAGGAACTCAATTTGGTCCCAGCCTCCAAAACATTATCAACTGCCAAGGGCACGACAGCCAAAAGGACACAAAGACGAGCCTCAAGATGTGGTATTGGGCCTTCAAGAGGATCACGTTCCTGTAAGTGAAGAGCAAAAGAGATTGTAACAATCTATGTTAACTTTCTTTTTATTGGCTAAAAGATATGTTAACATGGAATAGTCTCAACTCGTTGCACAAGTCGGAGGGCTGAAAGCCAGAGTGCTAGAAAGGTTTCTTGTCAGCTTGCCTGGTTAAGTACTTGGAGCGTCATAATTCCTTCTGCAGTTAGGCCACTGAAATCAGGAATTTTCTTGCAGTTTTCTTAATTTTTTTTATTCAATTGGAACTAAAGGCATACATCAGCAAACATGCATATAATTGTGTAAATTCTATCAGATGTAAATTCACATAAGATGTTTCATAGGAACTTTACCTGCAAGTATATCTATTAATGATTTAATAGAAAGTTGCTTGCCATCCATTGCATTCTCCATGTATATATCCAAACGGACCCAACAAGCGGAATGACCAAATCCATAAATGCAGTGAGACAGTGGCTTCTGAGTTCTAATATCAAGAAGCATCCCAGTGAACTTGCGCTTATTTAACTGGTAACTGAATGTCGGTACTCTTTGGATGTTAGCAGACAATATTGCAAAGAGTTGCACTGAAGAATTCATAGTTGGTGATTCCAATTGATGACGTTCGAGAAACCGTAGCCTCTATAAGGTATGGAATTTTCTGTTTATTCAATTAATTCACAAATGTACAGAATAGAAGATTTATACCGGAAATAAAAAGAGTCCAAACTAGGTATGAACTAGGAGAGTCCTAACTAGGAAATATACATCTTAGGTAAGTTTATATACTAAGGAAGAACAGATATTAAGGAGGAGATTGATCTGCAATCTCCTCCGTTAACTGGGATTCATTAACAGGCCCCCTCAAGTAGGTGGAGCCAGCTGTGACACCTATCTTGTCACGTACGAGCTGGAAGCGAGGTCTTGGTAAGGGCTTGGTGAGGGCATCGGAGAGTAGATCATCAGTGGTCACATGAGAGACAGTGAGGAGGCCACGCGATACATGGTTCCGGGCAAATTGAAAATCGATGTCCATGTGTTTCATGCGAAGTGCAGGGCTAGATTGGCACAATAGAAGGTTGTGCCAATGTTGTCGCAAAAGATGTTGGGTAGACCCGAGAGGGAAAGGCCAAGCTCCTTCATGAGGGACTGTACCCAAACCAGCTCTGCTGCAGTAGAAGCGACAGCTCTGTATTCTGCTTCGGTAGATGATCTGGAGACTAACTTTTGCTTGCAAGAGCTCCAAGAGATGAGGTTACCACCTAGATAGACTAAATAGGCAGTGGTGGACTTCCGATCATCATGATCTACGACCCAATCAGCATCAGAAAAGGAGGCAATGTTGTGAAAAGCATGAGACACAGCCTTGAGTTCATGAGTGGACTTCCGGTGAAGATGCAGGCCGAAGTGGATGGTGCCTCTAAGGTATCTGAGCACTCATTTGAGGGCCTGCCAGTGGAGGTTTGTGGACGCATGCATAAATTGAGAGAACTTGTTGGTGGCATAGGAAACATGAGGTTGAGTGAGACTTAGATATTGAAGGCTGCCAATGATGCGGTAAAAGATAGTAGAGTCGGCTGGGGGTGAACCATCTTGGAGGGTTAAAGGTTGAGAGAAGGCTAGGGGAGTGGGAACTAGTTTGGCACCCTCCATATGGGCCATGGTGAGGACGTCATGGATGTAACGGTTCTGAAAGAGGAACAGGCCCATGGGAGTGGGCAAAACTTCCACTCCTAGAAAATAGTGGAGGGGGCCAAGATCCTTCACAGAAAACCGGGCTGCCAGACATCAGATGAAGGTGGTGAAGAGCTGAGGTGCATTGCCGATAAGAATCAGGTCATCCACATAGACCAGAAAATAGAGTACCTGAGAGCCCTGTTTAAGAACAAAGAGAGAGACATCAGATAGAATAGTGGCAAAGCCCTGTTGAAGTAGAAAACCTTGTAGTTCCTGGTACCAGGCCTGTGGGGCCTGTTTGAGACCATAAAGTTCCTTTCGGAGCTTACACACATAGGTGGGTGTGTGAGGATCAACAAAACCCTTCGGTTGTGCCATGTAGACATCCTCATTTAGGGTGCCCTGGAGAAACGCATTGTTTACATCCAGCTGTCGGATGGGCCAACCTTGAGTCACTGCGAGGTGAAGGATGATGCGAATGGTAGTAGGTTTGACCACAAGGCTATAGGTGTCTGAATAATCAATGCCCGGGCACTGGTGATAGCCCTTGGCCACCAGCCGGGCTTTGTATCTGTCCACAGTACCATCCGGGTGTCGCTTGATGCGAAACACCCATTTGTTGCCCACAAGATTCTGGTCCGGGTGAGGAAGAACCAAGTCCCAGGTGCCATTGGTGATGAGGGCAGTGAGCTCAGCGGACATGGTAGAACGCCAATGAGGGTCCTTGACGGCTTGGGAGACACAAGCGGGCTCGGCCAGGGGTAGGGACGTTTATGTTTGAATTTTAGAAATTGGGTTTTGGACGTTTGGGGTGTGTTTTGATGTCATGGTTGTGTTTTCTGAGTTTGGCCGAGTTCATAGGATCGAAAATGGACGGAAAGGACGGTTGGCCAGGTCCAGGTGGTGGTTCAAAGTCAGGCCATGAGGATTCGACCATGGCCAGCCATTTGCATGTATTTTCTTCACCTTTTAGGGCCATATGTTTGTTGCTGGGTTAGAGACGAGTAAAAGGGAAGAAAAATGGCGGAGTTTGATGGCTGGACGATGGAGGACCAACTGGGTCAGGGTCGCGGGTCGAGTGACCCCGTTGCAGGGTCGCGGGTCAACCTGCTTGAGGTTGAAGATGATGACGTGGCACATCATTCATGTCAAGACACGTGGCCAATCAGGTAGTGACACGCAGCCAAGTGTTAGTACAGTCAGCAGCTGACGTGGCAGTGTCACCTCAAACTTGTCAAACCACGTGGACTAGTGAGAGGATGCCATGTGGCAGTGTGTCAAAGACTTGTCAGAGGTGTTAGTGACACGGGACAGTGATGACGTCAACATGTGACTTGGTAGTGTCAGAGGGTGACACATGGCACCGATCATGGTGTGCCACGTGTCAAGTTTTCAAGAGTTGTTAGATGTCAGATTTGCCAGGCTGACGTCAGAATGATGTCAATGTTGACTAGACTTTGACCGATAAGTATGGATGCGTGGGCACAAATTTTGAGGTCAAATTGATCTTGTTCAAAAGATTTCGATATTCTGAATCCAATGGTGGTGGTTTCAGGTCGATCGGAGATCCTTTGATAGGTCATTTGGAGGTTTTTAGCCTCGGAAAGCGTGTTCGAGACACGTCTACTATGCTGGGAGTTTTGAGGGTATATGATATAGACTTATATAGGTTGATAGTGACCTTTGAGTATGATTTGGATAGGTTTAGACGTTCTGGAGATGTTGGACTAGCCTCGGAGTGGCTTATGAAGCGGATTGTGAACGCGCAATTTGGACGATCTGTGAGTGGACACTTGCTTTATAAAATGATGCATGCATAACTGTTTTATATGTTTTATGAACATGATTTTAGATGCACTGGTTGCATATGATTTAAATATGATTTATGTTGATGATTTGGCATTTTCGTAGAAATTGTTATGTTGTACGTATTTCGAGATTTCTATTTTTATGTGATACTTTAGCCTTAGGACGAGTTTTCTATGTGTTTATGATTTATGTGATTTGAATGGTTTCGCGGAAATACGTGAAACTTGATTTGACTATTGATTTTGAATGATTACATGGAGATGCGTGAAATTGACATTTCGGTCTTGAGTCCCAATTGAATAGTGAAATGGTTTTCGGATTTGAAAATAATAGTTGAGCTTGTGTCCCAATTGATTTATGGTTTGACTTAGAGTATAGTCAAACGTGAAATTGAACAATGTTTTGATGTGGAAATGATACATCGGGCTTGTGACCCAGTTTTGATTTATGAAATGATATATCGGGCTTGTGACCCAATTCTGATTTATGATATGATATTTCGGGCTTGTGACCCTGTTAGAAAGACATGAACTCCATGTGTGAATCCATGGGTATCTGGAAACCATGTTTTGGGCTGAGACCCTATGCGAAACAACTGTTTTGATTTGAGATACAACAGTTTATGAAAATGTTTTCACAGTTTTCAAAATGACCATTCTCTGTGATTATGAGAGGTATATGTTTCCCCGAAGAGGACCTTATCATATGAAGCTCGCCTCTGGGATGCGCTGTGTCCCCCCCTCCCCCCTCGGAAAGGCAACGATGCACTGCCTGTTGTCGAGCAGCCGTGGGAGGCTCGACTCAGGAGTGCTATGTTATATGAGATCGATTGTTGATATGTTCACGATGATATGTTGAACGTTGGCCGATGATATGTTCACGGCGACGTGCTCAGACTTGAGCAGTCTTGGAGCTATGTGCACGCGTTGCTTGGCTATCGTGACTGATGATGATGATATGATGATATGAGATGTGACAGATGTTTTTCACTGGTTATTGATTTGAAAAGCAATATGATTTGATTTTAAGAAAACATTTGAGATTACATGTTTTCTGATGCATGCATGCTTTTAAGTGAAGGGTATAAATGTATTTTCATTAAATGGTTTTAAAAACTGTTTATTTTTGTCTACTCACAGTTTCAATACTTTTTATACCCTTCAGGTTGATCGAAGATGCGGGCTGTAGTAGAGACCGAGACATCACACAAAGTTGCATACTCTGGAAATCACTGCGCACTCTAGAAACCCTGAGTGGGTTACAGATTTATCTCTGGTCTGACACGTAGTGTCAGACGGGAGCAGGACACATCCCACAATAATATAGGGGAATTAGGATTGGTCTTGCCAGAAATGGTGTCCGATTGACTCGAAACTTGAGCAAAAATGTTCGAAATATCGAAAGGATGAAAACCTATGTTGTACCCCCAAATCTACTGACATGTGCCCCCACGCACTGCCTGAAGCTATTGCACGCGAGCCCACGCGTCAGCTACAGTAAAATTCTACAGTCTTGTTCCTCACATGTTTTACTGGTATTCGGGTTGCCTGACCCGACAACTCAACCCGGCCATTTTTCACTCAATGCTCAAACTTTTTCTTCCCTGTTTTGACCAAACTATTCTACAAAAGCTTAGGAATGGATCTATCAAATCAAAACTCAAAGAAAGCTTACCCAAACTTGTCACCCGATCTCCCACTTTTGGCCAACCTTGGTTTTTCAGTTCTAGGTGATATCCACGTCCAACCTCACAAAGTAGGGTCTTAGTAAGGTCGCATGAATTCTCTTCTAGGCTCACCATCAATATAACCTTCTTTGACTGAGCTAGCATCTCCCATCCACTTTTTCTATTTCCCCCTCTTGTCTCACTCTCCTCTTTTCTCTCCTCTGTTTGTTTCATTGTTTCTCCCTTTTTCTTTCACGGCCGATGAGCACAAAACACACACACCCACAATACTTGAAACATACTCACACACCTCATCCAAAGTCGGTGGCACAACACCATAACATAGAGGGGACACTTATCCCTATCCAATTCAACCATAAGAAAAATCTCACCAAAAAATTACCAAAATGCCCTTCTAAAAAAATTACCAAAATGCCCCTACATAACATAGACCAAGAACGAAACCAACTGAACTTTGTTTCTGGCCTGCTGTTTGTCAACATACTAGGGAAGCCAAGACCTTCGTAACGGTCTTCTCGAATCACCTATAAGAGGTCCCGGTCTAAAAGCCAACACTTTGACTTTGACCAAAAAAGACAACTCTGTGACTTAGGGGTAAAATCGTCATTTTCTCCTTAAATTTTCCAATTTCATATTTCCTCGAGATCCGGGTCATTACACCTCTTAAAAACAATTTAATAACCATTCAAGGTCCTATTCCTATCGATAACTAGACCACAATTCTGGAATTCCTCTTAGGACTTTCAACCATACTACGAGAAACTTGTCAGACAAAGAATGAGCACCATCTCATTATACAAACCAAGCCTTATTCGTTCTTCTCCAATCACAGTCTACACCAATCGATTGATCCCGACGAATAGCGAAACACAATACCTCAGCTCATTTTAAGCCCTAAATTGTTATCTCGACTCTTTCCAAGTTACGTCCTGATATCCCGACTCTTCTTGAGTTCCATTATGATATCCTAGTCATATAAGAAATCCATATCCTATCTCCCAAAACCTCGGGAGATCCGTAGGTAGGTTAACTAACAATATCGTCACTTCATCCATATAAAACTACCCTGAAACAAAATCCAATTGATTCAAAAAATCTACCAATGAATCTGTAATTTAAAAATGGTGAAAATTCATGTTGGCTAGGAACAGAGGGGAGCTGCCACACGCCTGTAGATGACCAGGACATCCCCTCCCATGCGCTAATAGCTGCACTCGCAACTGTAACGACCTGTCCTGAATTTCGAGATCAGTTAGTGAGTAGTTGAGGATTAGCGTGACTAATCGGGGATTAGTCGAGGAATCGCGGACGGACGGTGTAAAATGACAATTTTACCCCTAAAAATGAGCGAAAAGTTAACTTTTGACTCGGGCGGTCACATGGCCTTTGATAGATGACTGTAACGTAGATACTCACCATTACGAGTCCGTAGATAGGTGGCACATCGAAATCGAACGTTTGACAGGAAAGTTACGAGTCTAGAAAGTTTTATGGCACTATTCATGCGAATCGAGAAAGGACGACACGTGGCATGAATTGATTGGGGAAGAATCTAGAAGGATCCACCAGATGAGTGATAAGTGTCACCCATCTGATAGGCCCAGACCCCAATTAATTGGATCATCACCCTTATCTCGATCTTCTTCTTTGTGTTTTCCCCAAACCCGTGGAAACCTCTCGAACTGTGTAACCCAATCCCTCACAAGTACCCTCAAACCTCACCTTACCGTTGAGCCGTGAAAGGAAGTTGGAATGGACGGTGAGACGATCACGACGGAGCAACGACGACGAGGTAAGGAAACCAAAAACCTGTAGCTTGTTTTGAGTTAAAAAATGGAAGGACGTGTTTTGATGGCTGTTCACCATTTTGGAGGTTTGGACGAGGTACCTGAGGCTGAGATGAGTTGATTGGGCCTGGAATCGAGGGTTGCGGTGGTTTGAGAAGACAGGAAAACTCGAAACAGTGAGTTATGTTCAAAAATTGGAAATTGGGTTTTAGTGTTAGTTGATGGGTTTTAATAATTGGAACTAGTTCCTGGTGGTCATACGAGTTGATTGGGATTGAAATCGGGGATGGAGGAGGTCGGAGTCAACGACAAAACAGAGTTGCAGGGGCCATCACTATTCATCGATCGGGAAGGTAGTTTCTCAGCCTTTTCTCAGTTTTCTGGGCTGGTGGATCAATTATATGGACTAAGACGATGAGGTTGGGATAAAAATGGAGTGGTTCTGTCAGGACCCACCCCGGTTTCACCCCGAAACCCGAGGTAAATCCCGCTCCCGTCTGACCTCCCGACACAACACCCAAGTAAAACTCACGCAAACCCAGTCAGACGCAGGAGTCATTAACTGAATATCCCAACCTTATCGTTTTGCATCGTACAAAAATACAAGGAACTAAAAACCGATAAATTACACGCACTCGGAAGCCTGTAAAACTATTCTGGGATCCCTCACGTCCCTTCTATGCCTCGGACACTACCTCGACGTCAAGACCCCGCACTAGCTCCACAACCTGGAGGGCAAGTTAAAACAAAAGTGTGAGTGGACCATAATAAAAGAAAAGTTCTAAAACCATTTATCAGCAAACCAAGTTTAACCCTCCGTTTTAAAAACCACATGCATAACCAATATGTATGAACACAGTTATAAATCAATTTACCGTAAATCACATCATAAGAAACAGAAACACTATAAAACATTTAGAAAAACCACAGTAGGTGAATCATAAAACCGTATCAGAAACCATAAACATCAAATCATCATTTTCCCGATCAAACCTGCTGGACCTATCCGAGTCTTTAAACTCCCGAGTCTTTAAACTCAATCCAGGCCTTAATCATATCCGAGTCTTTAAACTCAAGGCCTACGGGGGAGAATCAATATATCCGAGTCTTTAAACTCCCGAGTCTTTAAACTCAATCCGGGTCTTTAAACCCAATCCGGCCGGTCCCCCGTCACATATATCCGGGTCTTTAAACCCAATAACCAGATCCAGCAAATCCAATCCCAAAACCATTGAAAACCATTTACCAATCCACATCCAAACCCGAATTCGAAACCACTGGTCCGATACCCTTCCGGCATCCAGAACCGTCATTCCGAACCCAAATCCGGAATCAACTTTAAAACCAAATCTCGCTTTCCGAAATCCGATTCTAAAATCGAAAACCTTGATTATCAAAATCATGTCCCCAAAAACCCCTTAAAATCATGGAAATCCTTTATCTTTCCAAAATCACCCTTTTCTCGTAAAACGTGCTAAAACTGTATTTCCTCGTAAAACGTGCAAACATGTAAAACCAACAAAACATAGTCGAGAAACATAAAACCATAAACAAAACCATAAAACAATTATAGAAAACAGTTATGCATGTTCGAGTTTAAGGAAAGGGTCCACTCACAGTATTGAGCCCTACTCGCGTCCCGAACGTCCAGCACGTTCCTCGGCTTCCTCGGGAAATCCCGATCCTGTCAATCACCGTCAAATTACGTCACTAACACGTCTACGACCATTCTCCTAAATTTCCTTAAAATTCCCCGAACCGAAGACCTAGAACCCGGGACCCTAAACATTCACCCTCGCGGAGCTAAACTCAAACGACATCCGATTGACCCGAAACCAACTCCACTGAACTCACCACAACTCCTAGTCCAAAAACCATGTTGACCACTTTTCCAACCACTGCCGCACGTGCCCCCACGCGCCGCCCAAAGTGGCTGCGCGTGGCCCTCACGCGCCAGCTACAGTGTCACCCCCAACCTCGAGTGCACTGTGCTGAACCGGCCGCTGCAACTGGACCGGCGAGAGGCATTCTCCACCGTCCGGCCACCTTTTCCTTCCCTCTCTTCTCCTGCAGCTTCGTCCAGACACCACGAATCCATCCCTCAACTCCTCTAACCTCGACACAGTCCCGTCATCGTCGATTCAAGCTCGAACCAGACGGCCACTTTTCCCCTGTTTCACGATTCACCTGTTCCGGTAACCTCCCGTCACGGTGGCGACACCAGACTCACCCCACAACCTCACTGATCCAAGTCCAACACTCCTAACCCTTCGACTCACCCCAGAAGTCCACGACTTTGGGTTCGAAGTTCACGGTCGAAATAGGGTAACATAGACTCCTCTTCGCCTGAGCTCCGCCGTGTACGCCCCCGTCACGGCGATCATCACAACCCACTCCTAGGACCTCCCTGAACATCACCCCGACCTTCTAACCTCTCAACTCTCAGCCAAACCTCACGACTTTCCAAATGAAGTTTATGGGAAAAACAGAGTAAAGAGATCTCACCTTCGATTGCAGCTCCGCCGTGCGCACCGCCGCGTGCCACGGTGTTCGTTAGTCTCCCTGCAACCTCCTGCAGCTTCCCCTGCCTTGGTTTGAGTCACCTCACGGCGTAGCCACCACCTCGAACTCACGACCTCCCTGTTTCCTTCAAAACTTCTCCGCACCTCCGCCGTGCCGCCGTGCACAATTGCACCACCAAAACCCGATCAGCAACTCCCTTTCAATCTCCCGTTCCTCCCTCACTCACCAGGACTCGTCACCAGCCACGATCAATCCTCAATTCCTCCTCACAAGCTCACTCTGTTTCTCTGTGTTTGTCGAAGAACAGCCACGGGTAAGCACGAGTGCACCCCAATTATTTGGGCTGAGACCACACAGGATTCTCCCAGAATCCTCTAGCCCCCTGCCATGTGTCACCATCCACTCCACTCCTTATCCCACCTGGTGAAATCCCAGCCATCCATTCTGCTTCCTCTGCACAAGTCCCCAGAAGCCAAAAAGACCAAAACACCCTCCTATGTAACACCTATTTACGGTTTAACAAAAACTTCCTAGACCTGTAACTCTCGCCTCGTAAGTCCGATGAATACGTGCCGCCTGTCATCGAACTCAGGACGACAAGAACTATCTAACCATGCTAGGTCAATCTACCAAAACCCGATTATACAAAAAGTCAACTATTCCCCCTACTTTACCCAAATTACGGTCATGCCCTCAACCTTCCGAATATCACAACGTCCTCCTCGGATGTCGGAATCGAACGTACCTCATGTCTACGGATTCGTGACATCCTCAACTACGTCCTGGTCACTGGCCAATACCCAATTGACCACCCAAACTAAAAGTCAACTATTTTGTCCGGACCAGGGGCAAAATCGTCATTCTACCCGCAAGGACCTATCGGGACCACCTAACCACTGCTTAACCTCACTAATCACCCCTTAATTAGTCTACTAATCCCGGTTCTCGGGACGGGTTGTTACAGGTTCGGTGGTTGGACGGCGGAGAACTGGTCGGGTCACTGTCGCGGGTCAGTGCGACCCGATTCAGGCTATCGGGTCGACCCGACTAAAGGATAGAGATGACCTAACATCAGCGATGACATCATCAGGGTGACGCCATCAGACTGACATGTCATACAGGGACCAATGGGAGCTTGACATGTGGCCCTGTCAGAGCTGTCAGTGCTGATGTCAACGTTGACTTTTGCGCTGACCACGCGCGTGGGAGCACATGAGCTCGAATTTTGAGGTGAGACTAGTGTCATTTGAAGGGTGTCGACGATCCGGATTCCATGGTGGTGGTTTTGGGTCAATCAGAGATCGTTAGGTTGGTCAAATAGATTTTTTTCACCTCGAGAAATATGTTCGGGACACGTTGGAATTTTCCAGGAGTTTTGGGGTTATATCCTATAGACTTGTATAAATAATTAGTGACCTTCGGGTGTGATTTAGGCAGGATCGGACGTCCCAAAGATGGTGGATTAGCCTTGGGGAGGTTTATGGCACGCATATCTAAGCGGCAGCTAGGACGGTCTGTGAGTGGACTTTTGTTTTCGAAATATGATGCATGCATAACTGTTTTATATGTTTTATATATGTGATTTCTATGATTATGATTGTGGTCTTTATGATTTACGTATTTACACATATTTCGAGGTTTATGATTTTATGCTGTACTTATACGTGCTGGTATTTCCAAGATGGTTTAATAGAATGGTTTTGGAATTGGAAATATGCAATCGGGCATGGGACCTATTTGATTGGAAACTATCAAACTTGAAGTCCATTTGATTTAACGAGATATCGGGCTGAGACCCATTTTGTTTACATGATCGGGCTAGAGGCCGAGTTGGTTATGATATCAAGCATGAGTCCCATTTGTGGTTTATAAATGTGATTTTGGGTTTGGAGACCCTAAAATGGATTTGTATTTGAGAAATTGGATTTCTGGATTTATGATGGTTTTATGGAAATTCCGGGCATGACCCCTTTGAGATGTTTTGAAATGATTTTATAAAGATGTTTCCCATATACCATCCTTATATGAGGATATGCGGATGGTCTCCTCCAGACGTCTGGGACACTGGGGAAGTCACGGCACATTGCCTGCGAGGGGTCATTGCATGGAGCGACTGGACCATATAGTGACTCAGGAGCAGGATTGCTATGATTAGACGTTTAAGACGTCAGACATCTGGGATGTCAAAGATTGACCCAGAGAGACCTCGAGTAGCATGCGTTGTTTAGACCGTGAGATATGACGTCTGGGACATCAAGCGTTTGGGATGCTAGGCATTTGGGATGCCGAAGATGGGTATTTGGTAAACATGATTTATGAGATTTATGAAATGGTATTTCTTTGTTTAATAAATGGATTTGGGCAACGGCCCGCATGGATTTGGATTTCAGTGTTTTATGGTTTTGGGCTGAGTTCCCATACTTGGTGATTTTATGGTTTTGGGCTAAGGCCCTAATGATTTAAGGAAGGAAATGTCTTTGGTTTAGAAACGGTTTTTATTATATTTGAATTAGCTAATTTTCATATGCATGCATTGTTTTTAAGTGAAGGGCATAAATGTCTTTTATGAAATGTGTTTTATTAAATTATTTATTTTCGTCCACTCACAGCTTTTATGGTTTTTAATGCCCTTCATGTTGATCGCGGATGCGAGCTGTAGCAGAGATCGAGACATCACACTCCGCCATTAACGCTGGCGTACTTTAGAAGCTCGAATGGGCTGTTGGCTTGGGTATCCCTTGTTTGGCCTTCGTTTCGCACGTGGGTTGGATGGGAGCATGACACATCCCGCATAAACCTAGGGGGGGGGGGAGATTGGGATGGACCATTTGTCAGGGTGGTATGAGAGCGATTTTTACATATGGTACTCTGATACCAGCGTGGTATCAGAGCGAACTTGTCAGTGTGGAACCAAAGCATTGATGCGCAGGTGCTGTGGATGTGATGTCTCTACGGGGATCAACCCATAATCAACCTGAAAGTTAGGGTAATAGTACGAGAGTTCATAGAAAGGAATAGAGGATGGACTACAACAGAGAGCAGTGGAGTTAGTAGCGGCTGATTGGTAAGTAGACTGAGTAGTAGTTGAACTAGTTGGACCAGTTAGACAGATTAGTAGTGTTTGGGGACTTGGTGAGTCCAGTGAACCTAGTGGAGTTATTTGATGCTAGTGATAATTGGGTGATGTTGAGGGACGTTTCCTGTAACGACCCGGAAATTCGGAAAAGGAAAATTTGGAAAATTTGAAGAAAATGATGATTTTGCCCTTGGAATTGGGAGAACGTTGACTTTTGGTTCGACCGGTCAAACGAACTTTGACCTATAACTGTGACGTAGAGCGGGATGTCACGAGTTCATAGACAGGTGGCACGTCCGATTTCGACATCCGAGGAGAAAGTTATGATGTTCGGAAGTCCAAAGGGTAATTCGGTAATTTGGTTAAAGGGGCAATTTGTTGACTTTTCAAATGACATGGAATTTTCATGTAATTTGAAGATCGTTGGGTAGGTCTCGAGATGCTGAGTCCGTACACAGGCGGCACGCGTCAATCGGAGTTCGGACGATTAAGTTATGAGTCTAGAGGTGTGAAGGGAATTTTGGTAAATTGTCAAAGCAGGGGAAAATGGTAATTGGACAATTGATTAAGAAATGGGACGGTGATAGGTTGATTCAGCCATGATGATGCCACCAAACTACACCTGTCACTTTGAGGAAGCAATTAGTGGCACTAATGAGCAAGAGGTGGCAAGTCCATAGTGTGTGTGAGTGTGCGGTGGTGGGAATTAACTGAATGTGCAGGTAAAAGAGATTTGAACTGTGTTGGTGTGTTGGAAGTGAAAAACAGAGACCAGCCACAACCTTGATTGATTGACCCCCCCTACAACCTATTGAGAGAAAAGAAGAATTCAGAGAAGGAAAACAAAGGATTAAGAGACTAAATTGGAGAGGAAACACAAGGGATAGAGAGAAAACCCGAAGAGAACCCGAAACCGTTCTTGGAAAAATTTAAATTCGAATTTGAGTTGTAGGACAGGCCATGCCAAATTAAGGTTCGATTAAGACTTCTGGGACTTTGAGTAGTCGAACACGATAAAAAAGGGAAGCAATCGAGGAGGTATTGGCCAAGAACTGGACCCGCGACGGTTTGAAATTTCCAGGAATGAGTTCGATCATACAAAGGTATGTTCAAGTTAAATTGAACTTGAATGCATGGTTAGAATGAGTCTATGATGCTTCCTAACTGATCAATTTAAAGAAATCGATGAATATTGAAGGGATTGAATGATGAACAGTTTTCGTAAATCTGAGTTGAGTTGGATAGTTAGAAGTAATTATAGTTGGAATTGAGATGACAGACCTTTAAGTCATGTATTGACTATGGTATTGGACATTTGAATTACAGAAAACAAGTTGGAATTGAGCAGGATTGAAACGGGTCAATACGCGGGATAAAAACCCCGTTTTACAGATGTTCGGGTGAGGAAGAATACTGTACTTGTGCACTGTAGCAGCGCGTGAGCTTCACGTGTAGCCACTCACGGTGGTGCGTGGGGGCGCGTGAGACCGAATCTCGAGGTGAGTTCAACACGAAACTTGCTCCTTTTAAAATAACGAACATTTTGGCACTAGTTTTGAGGAAATCGGATATCGTTTCGATAGTGTTCAGTGTATCCAAAGTTTCGTATACGTTTAACATATGTATTTAAATCCCAAAAAAATTGGGGGAATCATGTGAGGTAGATTGAAGTGTTAGTGACCCTCGATATTGATTTTGGATAGGAATTGTGATTTTCGGAATTTACGGAAAAACATGCAGCTCGGAAGCGAACCGTTTGGACGGTGTGTGAATGGACTTTGCTTTCTAAATTTCAATGCATGCATAATTCTTTTCTATGCTTTACAATTATGATTTCTATGATTATGATTATGGTTTATGGTAATTACGATTTCCATATTTATACGTATTTCGATATGTAATACGTAATTGCACGTATTTCGAGACTATGGCTTCTCCTATGTGTTGATGATGGTTTAATGGATGATTTTATATTATTTGTGCATATCATGTTTTGATGATGTTTTGATTATGATTGTGAGTATGATTTAAGGTTTTGGCGCGTATTTTGAGATCATTATAAGATTTCGAGTATGTTGTGGTTTGACCGTGATTTTGGTAATTTGAATTTGGTATTTGAAATACGATTTGATTTCAAGATTTAAAACGGATTTTGGGAAAAGCGATTTCGGGCTTGATGCCCAGTTCATAAAAGTGGTTTTGATGAACGAGATTTCGGGTTTCAGAAACTTGAAAGTGGATTTTCGGATTTGGATTCGGAATGATTATTCCGGATGCCGGCTTACAGAATGACGGTTCCAAATTTGGATTTTGAAATGGATAACAGATATGATTTGGGATTTGAATGTGAAATTCAGACATGAGTTCCATTTCGATAAAGTGTGATATCAGATTTGGTTTTGGAATTTGGATTACGATGGATTTTGGATTTGTTATGATTTACAAATGGTTTTGGATTTAAAGACCCGGTACTATTGTTGGATCATGTTTTGGGTTTAAAGACCTGGTTAATTGATGACGGGGGAGGGCCCTTGATTGAAATATTTTGAGTTTAAAGACTCGGTTATTGTAATATCCCCCAAGGCCTATTGATTGTGTTTTGAGTTTAAAGACTCGTTGATATCCCGGGAAGGCCTGATATATGTGAGTTTAAAGACTCGGTGATTGAGATCTAGCATATTGATTGACTTATGATTTACTGTTGATTTCCGATGTTTCGGATGTGTTGGGCAATGGCCCGATTTAAATGGCTTGATGGATTTTGGGTTATGTTCTTGTACTTGGATTTTGATTCATGGTTTTGGGCGGAGGCCCCGTGTTTATGGTTTTCGGGCTAAGGCCCGAGGTTTGACAAAAGGAAAATGATTTTGATTTTCATACACGGTTTTCTTATATTGGAAATGAAATGAATTGTGAAATGATTTTCGAATGCATGCATTGGTTTTACATGGAGGGTAGAAATGTCTTTCCGTAACATGTTTTATAAATTGATTTATTTTCGTCCACTCACACCCTTTGTGTTTTTATTGACCCTCCAGGTCGTGGCGCATTAATCGAGACTAATTGGGAGGTGGAGGCATGAGTGGGCACATGTATGGTTATCCCTTGTTTGGCAAGTGCTGAGGGTAATTTGGAAACTTCAGTTAACTTGCTAGACGAGAGCAGGACCAGGCACGCTTATCAATGTTCCTTCGGGGATGGTCCTGTCATTTCCTGTTCTCTTTTTCTAGTATGGCTTTTCAGAGTGGTTGTACCCAGAGTTGTAGGGTACGTGGAAGGAAAGTTCCTCCAACCCGAGTGTAGATTATTAGTTTTAGCTCGGTATGAGCAGAGATTAAGGTTTGGTGAGATGCGAGCACCAAATGGGAGAGGCTGAGCCACGAGCGGAGAATGTGATCCTGTAGTGATGCGCTCATGTTCGATGTGGAACGAAGGAGAACATCCGATGAAATCAGGACGTTTCCTTTTCCTGGTATGCTTTCTCAGGGTGATTTTATTAGGGTAGCACAACAGAAGCGTGGTAGACCCATGCCTGGTTTTGGGTCATTAATCAAGAAAAATTTGTGAGTTGAGGGAGTACTAAGAAATTATTTGAAGTTGGATGAAGCCGAAGAGAATCAGTGGAAGTGTTTAGTTTTGAGAAAAGGATTAAGCATTACAGCAATTATCAGAGGATACTCTTTATCGGAGGAGGTTAATTCTCTCTTTTCGTTTGGTTGGTCAGAGCTTCGGGCTTGGATGTCTATAGGATTGTTAGACTTGAGATGCCACAACAGGATCTTCGATAGAGACGAATAGGATGGAACCCAGTAGTGGATGAGATGTATTGGGACTCTTCCCAACAGTGAATGAGAGGAAAGATGTGATTGAGATAATTAAGTGGTGATTGGACGAAACGGTATAAAGGACGACGTAGGTACTCTCATGGGATTTAGTGGTCGGTTTGTCGGATGTGGTGGTAGGCAGAGATTTGGCTTCAGATCACAGCATGAGTCTGTTGTGACATTTCAGTTGAGCGGTACATCAGGTAACGTTGGAATGACATCCTTTTGGATGTGCATAAACGGTACATGTGGACCGGTGAATTGGGTATTAGACGGTTTAGGGGACACATAGGTGGATGTTGTCTGAGTGAGTTGGATACTAGGAAGTCCAATGGTTGGAAAAAATGGATATGCTTCTAACATGATCGAGAGAAGTTGTGAATGTGATTCCGAATTGGGAATAAGTGGTGAGTGTGGTGAGCGTGGCGAGTGTAGCGGGGATTGTGTTACGCTCACGTAGGATGAATTTTGATGTCATCGTCTTGGATCATCCTTGATTTTCCCTATGTAGGTGTCAGGGTTGATCTAACCTAGGGCATTATGGCGAGGGAGTCTCGATAGGTAAGGATGACAAGAAGTGACTATAACTGATCGATATGAGGTAATTGAGGAGAATCCACAGTCTAGACGGAACACATCTTGTCTTTGACTGAGCTATTCAGGTGTGGAAAAGGTGATAAGTAGTGGTGTGATAGCAGGGGATTCAAAAAGGGTGTAAGACCTTAAGAACCGAAGTCTGGTCGTTATCTGGATGAATTTCCTTGCTGATTATGTTAAGCTAGAAGCATAAGAGAATCATATTGTGAGATAGTTAAAGAATCTTTTGGAATAGTTAGTGAGAAGACAAGACAGAGGTTGGATATGGGAATGTTGGGGTCGACTTCTTTTTGAAGTTAATCTAGTAAGAGACTGTAATTGAGTGAATTGGAGTGTGTATGGTCTATCTTGGATAGTTGGATATATGGAGGAATATTAGTCTGTCTTGGATATGGGGATGAGTGTTGATTTTGAATTCATTCATTCAGATTGGAGTGGTTATCTGTCTAATATTGGATTGGACAGACAGACTCCAGAATTGAAGCGTGATTAGCTACGAGCCATGTAGTGGACGGTAGATGTGGGGATGTCATGTGTGCTTGGGGCATACACCAATGGTTTATTAGTGGATGTCTTGGTGATCGGCTTAGTTCTGATGTAGTTGGGTTAGTGAGGACGTGGACTGGACATTGGATACTGTGTGCTGGTTTAGAGTGATCGTGTAGGGATCAGTGATTGTAGGAGTAGAGGCTCAGAGCCGTGGATGGCCAGTGGAACCCTAGATAGGAGATATGTTATCACTGCTGGGTAAGTATTCGATGGGGACCAATTACACACAGGTAGAGTGAGATGTGGATTGCGTATCCGCAGGTTGTGTGTGTTGGTGGTTACACTAACCACATGAGGGGCGAGAGGTTAAGTTGCTTTGCATGAAGCCACTGCTCTGTGACTCAAGTGGAGTCAGCATGGATTGCCTAGGTAGTTGACTGATGTGAGTACCGACACTGATAAATGCCGCCATTTTGAGCTTAGCTCAGTTAGGTGACATTCGTGTCATTGTGACGGTAGAATCTTACGCTACATTGAGGGAGTTGGTACGAGGTACTCGTAGTATGACTCTAGTGTGGGTCGAGGTTGGTGTCGTGACTCGAGTATTGGATTGTTAGGGTGGTGTCAGTGACTGAATGCCGGTTTGAGATAATGGTTGGAGCTCTGATATCAAGATGGTATTGTCAAGTGGTGATAGTTTGGGGAAGTATCCGTATAATAATAGAATTGGCAGGTAGCGTACATTGAATGTGAAGCCCAGGTGTGAGGCAGGTTGGATTTGCATGAGTTGGAGGTGGAAATGGGAACCTTCAGGAAGGAGTCAAGGTTGGTGACTCCCAGTAGGAACAGATGTCAGAATAGATTAGTGACCGAGAGGGTCCTCAGACTGAAAATATAAAGAGGGTCAGTTTGAGTTACAGAATGTCGTTAAAGTCAGTGTTGTCATGTGGTATTAGTTTAGAAGGTGTGGTCAATTTGTGGACTCCTACTTAGGACGTGGATTTCCAAAATTGGATGTGGACTTGGAGTAGTTGGAATATCGAGGACGAAATTATTTAAGGGGGGAGCTTGTAACGACCCGTCCCGAATTTTGGGATCCGTTAGTGAGTAATTGAGGATTAGCATGACTAATCGAAAATTAGTCGAGGAATCGAGCACGGACAGTGTAAAATGACGATTTTACCCATGGAAATGGGCGAAAAGTTAACTTTTGACTCGGGCGGTCACATGGCCTTTGACCGATGACAGTAACTTGGATTAGGTCATTACAAGTCCGTAGACAGGTGGCACGTCAAAATCGGACGTTCGACGGGAAAGTTACGGGTCTAGGAAGTTTTATGGCACTATTCATGTGAATCAAGAGAGGACGACACGTGGTAGGAATTTATTGTAAAGACTCGTCCTGAACATTAGGGTTTAATATTAATTAAATATGGATTTAGTATGACTAATCGGAAATTAGTTGAGAGAAATCGGACAGACGGGGTAAAATGACCGTTTTACCCCTAAAATTAGATAAAATGTTGACTTTTGACTCGGGGAGTCAAACATACGAGGATCGATGACCGAGACGTAGATCGGGACGTCACGAGTTCGTAGACAAGCGGCACATCGAAATCGGACGTCGAATGGGGGAGTTTTGGTCACATGATCGAAATCAGGAATTTAACGCCTAGGAATTCGCATTAATTAATAATTAAATCTGATTGGGTAATTAACTAATGAGGGGCCCTTGGACGAGTGACAAGAGTCACTCATCCCATTAGTGGGTGTCCCTAAAATTATGGATATATGTCCATTGGTCATTTAATTAATTAATTAATTAAACTCACACCTCACATCTCTCATTCCCACGTACATCATCTTCTTCAGTTTTCTTCTTCAACTCGTGAAACCATAACCCGTGCAATCCCATCTCTCACAAACACCTCTGAAACCTCACCCATTGATAATAATGTAAACATGAAGATGGAAGGGGAGACCGGTACGAGCTGAATGGTGGCGAGGTCGAGGACTGTCGTGGACGGTGGCAGGGGAAAACCGAAACGGTAAGATCACGGTCAAAGTTTGGAAATTGGATTTAAGTGTGTGTTTATCAATTCTAACCATCCTATGACATTTCTGGTAGCTGTACGGGTCTACTGGGCTTGGAAGCACGGCCAATGGTGGCCGGAATCGCGAGAACACGACGGAGGGGGTTGGCTGGTTTATGCTTCGATCGGGAAGGTAAGTTTGAGGCCTGAATTCCATGTTTTGAGTAGATTGATCGATTGAAAATGATGGGACGAAGATATAACAATTAAAAGAGTTGAAAAATATGGAGAAATAAGGGAGAACCGGCCTCGCCGATTCGGTCGAACCGAAAACCAGAGAACTGGTCTGAACCGAATTTTTCTGGAGGTTGAAGAAGACTGTTCACTAGCGCATGGGTTTCATGCGCAGTGGCTTTGGGAGGCCCATGAAGGTGCGTGGACCCGTATTTCGAGGCACGGTCAACATGTAATTTTATCCTTTCGATGTAACTAACATTTTGGGATTGGTTTTGAGTCGATCGGACACCGTTTCGGGGTAGTTTTGAGTGTCTGAAGGTTTAGGGTTTATTTTAAATACATTTAAAAATCCCGAAAAATTGGGGGATTCAATGTTAGCCTATTTTAGGTAGTTAGTGACCTTCGGGTGTGATTTGGACAGGTCCGGATGTTTCGGTGATGGTGATTTAGCCCAGGGAAGCTTATGGCAAGCATATCGAGGCGGCAGCTAGGATGGTCTGTGAGTAGACTTTGTTTTCTAAACTGTGATGCATGCATAACTGTTTTATATGTTTTACGTATGTAATTTCTATGATGATGATCGTGGTATTGGTGATTTACATATTTGCACGTATTTCGAGGTGTTTTTCATATTTTTACGTATTTCAAGGTTTACTGTTTTTTACTGTGTTTATACATGCTTGGATTTTGAATGATGACTTAATAGAATGGTTTTGGATTTGGAAATATGGAACCGGGCTTGAGACCTATTTGATTTACAAACTATCGGACTTGGAGTCCATTTGATTTAATAAGGCATCGGGCTTGGGGCCCAGTTGGTTTGCATGATTGGGCTCGAGGCCCAGTTGGTTATAATATCGGGCATGAATCCCATTTGTGGTTTATAAATGTGGTTTCGGGTTCAGAGACCTTAAATGGATTTGGATTTTAAAGCTCGGATTTGTGAATTTACGATGGTTTTATGGAAATACCGGGCATAGGCCCTTTGAACGGTTTGAGATGATTTATGAAATTTTTTCCATATAACATCCTTATATCTATGGATTGTCTCTTCCATTCGTCTGGGACGCTGAAGTAGTCACGGCGCATTGCCTGCGAGGGGTCACTACACGGAGCGACCATACCGTATAGTGACTTAGGAGCAAGATTGCTAGACAACTGGGACGTAAGACATTTGGGATGTCAGAGATTAACTCAGGTTGAGACCCCAGGTAGCACCTGTAGCCTGGACCGTGACATGACTTCTGGGACGTCAGGCTTCTAGGATGCCGAGGATTGGTATATAACGGTATTTGATTGAATTGTGATTTATGGATTTACTGGTTTATGTATTTGGATTTCGGATTTATTGGACTTATGAAATGGTACTTCAGTGTTGGTGGTTTTGGGAAGTGGCCCACATGATTAGATTTACGATTTTGGGTTGAGTTCCCACATGGTTGAATTTATGGTTTTGGGCTAAGGCCCTAATGATTTAATTAAAGTAAATGGTTTGATTATTGGTTTTTGAATGCATGCATGCTTTTTAGTGAAGGGTATAAATGTCTTCTTATGAAATGTGTTTTTATTAAACTATTGATTTTTCGTCCACTCATAGGTTTTAATGATTTTAATGCCTTCAAGTTGATCATGGATGCAGGTTCTAGCAGAGACCGAGACATCGTACTTCTCCACCGATCCTGGAGGGCTCTAGGAGCCCCGAACGGTCCAAGGTTTGAGTTATCCTTTGTCTGACACTTCCTGTCAGACGGGAGCATGGCACATCTCGCATTAATCCCGGGGGGATTTGGGATGGGTCATGTCATTGATTGGGGAAGAATCTAGAAGGACCCACCAGATGAGTGACAAGTGTCACCCATTTGATAGGCCCAGACCCCAATTAATTGGGTCATCATCCTTATCTCCATCATCTTCTCTGCGTTTTTCTCAAAACCGTGGAAACCTCTTGAACTGTGTAACTCAATCCCTCACAAGTATCCTCAAACCTCACTTGATGTCGTTGAGCAGTGAAAGGAAGTTGGAGTGGATGGCGAGACGATCACGATGGTGGCCATGGCGGAGTAACGACAGCAAGGTAAGGAAACCAAAACCCCGTAGCTTGTTTTGAGTTAAAAAATGGAAGGACATGTTTTGATGGTTGTTGACCGTTTTGGAGGTTTTGACGAGGTACCTGAGGCTGAGGCGAGTTGATTAGGCCTGGAATTGAGGGCTGTGGTGGTCCGAGACGGCAGAAAACCCGAAACGGTGAGTTATGTTCAAAATTTGGAAATTAGGTTTTAGTGTTTGTTGATGGGTTTTAACGATTGGAACTGGTTCCTGGTGGTCATACAAGTTGATTGGGATCAAAATCGGGGATGGAAGAGGTCGGAGTCGATGGCAGAACGGAGTTGAAGGGGCTGTCACTAATCATCAATCAGGAAAGTAATTTCTCAGTCTTTTCTCAATTTTCTGCGTTGGTAGATCGATTCTAGAGACTAAGACGAAGAGGTTGGGATAAAATGGAGTGGTTCGGTGGTCGGACAGTGGAGAACCAGCCGCGTCACGGTCGCGAGTCTACGTAACCTAGTTCAGGCTGTCAAGTCGAGCCAGTTGAAGGACAGGGATGACCTGACGTCAGCGATGGCATCATTAGGGTGACATCATCATGTCAAGTCTGACAATGTCAAACTGACATGTCAGACAGGGACCAATGGGAGCTTGACACGTGGCACTATCAGAGCTGTCAGTGCTGACGTTCGCGTTGACTTTTCCAACGTTAAATTTTGCATTGACCACGCGCGTGAGCTCGATTTTCAAGGTGCGACCAATGTCATTCGAAGGGTGTCGACGATCTAGATCCAATGGTGGCGGTTTCGGGTCGATCGGAGATCGTTAGGTTGGCAAATTGAGGTTTTTCACCTAGAAAAACGTGTTTGGGACACGACTTTTTCGGGAGTTTTGGGATTGTATCCTATAGACTTGTATAGATAGTTAGTGACCTTTGGGTGTGATTTGGACAAAATCGGACGTCCCAGAGATGGTGGATGTAATGACCCGTCCCGAGAGCTGGGATTAGCAAAGTCATTAGTAACGGATTAGTGAGCTTAATCGGTGTTTAGTTGGTTACGTTTGGCTCGTTAGCGTAAAATGACGATTTTGCCCCTAGTTTGGGTAAAAAATTGACTTTTAGGTCGGGCGGTCAATTGGGTATTGACCGATGACCGTGACGTAGTTTGGGGCGTCACGAGTCCGTAGACAGGTGGCACGCCCGATTCCGACATCCAAGGAGGAAGTTATGATGTTCGGAAGGTTGAGGGCATTACCGTAATTTGGTTAAAATAGGGGGAAAAGTTGACTTTTCGTACGATCGGATTTTGACACGTAGACCGAGGACCGTTAGGTAGATCTCGTCGTCCTGAATTCAATGACAGGTGGCATGTCTTCATCGGACATTGGAGGGCGATATACGGGTCTAGAACGGAAAGGGCAAAACGGTAATTTTGACTCACAAGTAGGGGCATTTTGGTTTTTTGCACATTGGGAATTGTGCAATCTGATGAGGACAAGTGTACAGTGGAGATTGGATATTTTGAGCTTGGCCCTTGGGATGGTGACACGTGCCCTATGTCTAGTGGGTTCTAGGCGTGTGCAAGGTTCCAATTATTTGGGCTGTGTGTAGTGTAGTCGTGCATTCGAGAGAAAACAGAGTGAGGGAAATCGATCAGGTGAAGGGAGTGTGTATGCTGGTGAGTGAAGAAGTGAGAGCAGAGAGAGTGTAAGATTTGGTGAGTGAGTTTGGTGTGGAACTGTGGGCAGAACGGTGGTGTGTGCGAGGTGTGAGCTCACGGGAAAAACAGAGGAGTGTTGAGGGAACTTGGTGGTGGTGTTGCCGTGTGTTGAGCCAATTGGACTCGAGGGAAGGCTAGGAAGACCCTGTGAACCCTGCAGAACGCGGCGGCGAGTACGGTGGTGGACGGCAGACAGGTAATTTCTTTCACCCGTTTATTTGCTCTGTTTTGCCGTGAATTTCAAACGGTTAGTCGTGACTTCTAGGGCTGAGTCGAGGTGTCTGGTAAGTCCCAGTCGATTCCTTAGGTCCTTAGGAACCTATAGATGTCGACTCCGTGAAGGGGAAGTGTACGGGTGGTCGGATTGTGGAACAGAGGTTTGTGTTGGTCACGGGTTCGAGTTTGGGACGATGGTTTAGAGGCTTTGTTGTCGTGTTTGGTTGAGGGGAATGGATTTCTGGGATCAGGACGAAGTGAATGGTGGAAAGAGGGAGGAAAATGGTGGACGGATGACAGAGAACCGGTCACGCCAGTTCGGTTTGGCTGAGCTGGTTTGGACCGCCTGGACGCAGGTTGAAGACGATGAACAGTGCAGGCGTGTGAGGCCCACGCGCAGCCACTTTGGGCGGCGCGTGGAGGCGTGTGCGGTGGTTTCTGGGGAAACTTCCAACTAGGTTTTTGGTCTAGATGTTGTAACGAATCTTTTGGGATAGGTTTCGGGTTAATCGGACGTCGTTTGAGGTTAGTTCTACAAGGTTGAAGGTTTAGGGTCTCGGTTCGTTACGTTTAAAAGTTCGGGGAATTTGTGGGAAATTAGGAGGACCTTAGTGGACATTTTAGTAACGTATTGTTGGTGACTGTTGATAGGATCGGGAATCCCCGAGGAGGCTGAGGAACGTACGGGACGTACGGGACGCGAGTGATGTACCCTGTATCTGTGAGTGAACCTCTTCTCTATAATTGAGCATGCATAACTGCTTTTCTATAATTGTTTTATGGTTGTACATGTGATTTCATGATTGTTGGATATGCTATAACTGTTTTATGCAATTGCACGTTTTTCGAGAAAGTACGGTTTTCAGCACTTTTTACGAGGAAGGTTTGAATTCTGATTTCGATGCGATGATTTGAGATTTCAAATGATAAGTGATTTTCAATGGTTATAAATGGATTTTAAGACATGATTTGATAAGCGAGGCTTTCGGTTTTGGAATCGAATTTCGAGAATCGAGAGTTGGTTTTAAAGTTGAAAAGTGAAATTCCAGATTTGGGTTCGGAATGACGGTTCAGGATGCCGGAAGGGCTTCGGACCAGTGATTTCAGATTCAGGTTTGGATATGGACTTAAAAATGGTTTTCAAACGGTTTTGGATTGGATTTGCTGGATCTGATTATTGGGTTTAAAGACCCGAATATTGTGATTGACAGGGGACGGGCCCGGATTGGGTTTAAAGACCCGGATTGAGTTTAAAGACTCGGAGTTTAAAGGCTCGGATATATTGATATTTCCCCCGTAGGCCTGTTGAGTTTAAAGGCTCGGAGTTTAAAGACTCAGATATTATTGAGGCCTGGATTGAGTTTAAAGACTCGTGAGTTTAAAGACTCGGATAGGTCTAGCAGATTTGATCGGATAATGATTGCTTGGTATTTATGCTTTATGATGTGGTTTTATGATGTTTCTGATGTGATTTCTATAACTGTTTTTATGATGATTCTGCAATTGTTTTTATGATGATTACTATGTGGTTTATAATTGTGTTTACTAAATGGGTTGTGCATGCATGTTTTCAAAACGGAGGGCTAAACCCTGACTTGTTATAAAATGATTTTTGAAACTTTTATTCTTTATGGTCCACTCACACTTTCTGGTTTTTACTTGCCCTCCAGGCCGTGGAGCTAGCGCGGGGGTTGACGTTTAGGCAGCGTCGGAGGCATAGAGTACTGGAGAGTTTCCCGGAGTGGTTTAAATTTTCCGTTGTGCGTGTACTTTGTGTATCGGTTTTGTTTCACTTTGTTTTGGTACTATGCGCTGTATAGTTGTTGAATTTGGATGTTTTAAATTCTCTTTCGTCTGACAGTGTAATTTGTGGTTTTCGTGAGGTCTTTTTCGGTCTTCCGTATTGGGTTGTCAGATGGGAGCATGATTTACCTCGGTTTTCGGGGTGGAACCGGGGTGGGTCCTGACAATTGGTATCAGAGCATAGTTTTGTCGGGTTTGTCGGGTTGTGTCTATTGCGAGGTTGTGTTTAGGTTATTTGACTGATTCTATGCCTCTTTCACCGTGCGATTGACTATGCCTCCGAGACGTGAACACCATCCACGACCTGAAGGCGAAGCGGCAAGAGGGACAGAGAGTGCTACGATTGAGCGAACCCAGCGACTCGGGGCTACGACTTTTAGTGGTGGGGTAGATCCTGAGGAGGCCCAGAGGTGGATCACGAGACTTGAACGGACTTTCGTAGTGATGCAATGCCCACCAGAGGATCGAGTGTTACTGGCTACCTTTTCACTAGACGGTGCGGCGTACGAGTGGTGGTACACCCTCGAGTTGTCAGGCTGGGATGCCCACACAGTGACCTGGGAGATGTTCAGGGAGCGATTTCTAGATCAGTATTACCCTCGTTCTTTCCGAGATGCCAAGGAGGCTGAGTTTCTGCAACTCCAGCAGGGGAGTATGAGTGTGGCTGAGTACGAGCGGAAATTTCAGATGTTGTCTCGTTTTGCTCCTGCGTTTGGGGCCACTGAAGCCGAGAAGTGTCGTAGGTTTGAGTTGGGCTTGCGAGGCGAGATACGAGCCATAGTGATGGCTAGATCGTTTGCTACCCTCCGAGAGTTGTCGGATGCTGCGGTGAGGGTTGAGGCTAGCTTGCTGGTATGACGCCGGGAGTCACCTTTTTCTGGAGCTTTGAGTCAGAGGACACCGAAAAGGGGCAACTTCAGTGGAGTATCGTCGGCGGGCGATCATCGTTTTGGTAGACCTGGTAGTTTCCAGATTTCAGGGTTCCGTGGTTACCGAGCACAACCGACTCCGCAAACCAGTGCAACGTCTGTTGCGTCCACCGGGAGACCGAGTGGTGGACCAAGTCAGGATGTTTGTTACTACTGTGGGGAGTGAGGTCACTTCCGACGTGATTGTCCGTTGTTACCACAGGAGGGTGGTGTAGGCCGAGGATCGCGGAGCCCGGACGGAGCACGGCGTCAGCGTCAGGGACAGCAGACACTAGAGGAGGTGGTGGTGATACTAGTAGTTTGAGGGGACGTGGTAGATCTGTAGGACCCCAGGCCCGAGTGTTTGCGATGACTCAGCAGGAGGCTCAGTCAGTACCCGGTGCCGTGACAGGTACTTTTACTATCCTTGGTTGTTTTGTACCTTTTTTGTTGGATCCCGGGGTAGAGTTTAGGACTTTTCCTAGGTGACTTGGAGTGACGAGGTTAAAGCTTACAGTGAGTTCCGTTGAAGGATGACGGAAGGAACTGGAAAGGAGTGACTATAACTGATCAATATGAGGTTATTGAAGAGAACCCACAATCTAGGAGTGCCTTTAGGACTTTGTAGATTTATTCTGACCTTTAAACCCAATCCGGGCCCGTCCCCCGTCAATCACAATATCCGGGTCTTTAAACCCAATAATCAGATCCAGCAAATCCAATCCAAAACCGTTTGAAAACCATTTTTAAATCCATATCCAAACCCGAATCCGAAATCACTGGTCTGAAGCCCTTCCGGCGTCCCGAACCGTCATTCCGAACCCAAATCCGGAATTTCATTTTTCAACTTTAAAACCAACTCTCGATTCTCGAAATCCGATTCCAAAACCGAAAGCCTCGCTTATCAAATCATGTCTTAAAATCCATTTATAACCATTGAAAATCACTTATCATTTTAAATCCCAAATCATGGCATCTAAATCAGAATTCAAACATTCCTCGTAAAACGTACTAAAAACCGTACTTTCTCGAAAAACGTGCAATTGCGTAAAACAGTTATAGCATATCCAACAATCATGAAATCACATGTACAACCATAAAAGGCGAAGTAGTGAGTCGGGTAGTGGTTGAGTTACTAAGAGACCGGGAGTCTGGTTTAGAATTTGAGTTGGGTTCTGGAAGGTGTAGGTGGTTGTACGTACAGATGTACTCTATGAGCTCTATGGGGTACTCTAAATGAGGTATTTTAAAATATCTTTGTTTCCTTTCATAGAGTTTCCCTTGTGTACACCAAGAAGTTGTAGTTGGTAGTACGAGGTGCAGGTGTCAGGAGTGTTGACCTGGTAGTGGGAGTGTTTTGACATACCTAAGGTGGAGATGATAGGTTAGGACTTTTCAGAATAGTTGTCGTTGGGTGAGAGTTGACCACAGGATAGGAGACCCTAGGTGTCGGGAACGAGTTGTGGAATTTCGGGGACAAAATTCTTTTAAGGAGGGTAGTTTGTAACGACCCGTCCCGAGAGCCGGGATTAGCAAAGTCATTAGTAATGGATTAGTGAGCTTAATCGGTGTTTAGTTTGTTATGTTTGGCTCGTTAGCGTAAAATGACGATTTTGCCCATAGTTTGGGCAAAAAGTTAACTTTTAGGTCGGGCGGTCAATTGGGTATTGACCGATGACCAATTGACCGATGGCCATGACGTAGTTTGGGGCGTCACGAGTCCGTAGACAAGTGGCAAGCCCGATTCCGACATCCGAGGAGGAAGTTATGATGTTCGGAAGGTTGAGGGCATTACCGTAATTTGGTTAAAATAGGGGGAAAAGTTGACTTTTCGTACGATCAGATTTTGACACGTAGACCGAGGACCGTTAGGTAGATCTCGTCGTCCTGAATTCAGCGACAGGCGGCATGTCTTCATCGGACATTGGACGGACGAGATACGGGTCTAGAACGGCAAGGGCAAAACGGTAATTTTGACTCACAAATAGGGGCATTTGGTCTTTTTGCACATTGGGAATTGTGCAATCTGATGAGGACAAGTGTACAGTGGAGATTGGATATTTTGAGCTTGGCCTTTGGGATGGTGACACGTGCCCTATGTCTAGTGTGTTCTAGGCGTGTGCACGTTCCAATTATTTGGGTTGTGTGTAGTGTAGTCGTGCATTCGAGAGAAAACAGAGTGAGGCTTGAGAGGGAAATCGATCAGGTGAAGGGAGTGTGTGTGCTGGTGAGTGAAGAAGTGAGAGCAGAGAGAGTGTAAGACTTGGTGAGTGAGTTTGGCATGGAACTGTGGGCAGAATAGTGGTGTGTGCGGGGTGTGAGCTCACGGGAAAAACAGAGGAGTGTTGAAGGAACTTGGTGGTGGTGTTGTCGTGTGTTGAGCTAATTGGACTCGAGGGAAGGCTAGGAAGACCCTGTGAACCCTGCAGAACGCGGCGGCGAGTACGGTGGTGGACGGCAGGCAGGTAATTTCTTTCACCCGTTTATTTGCTCTGTTTTGCCGTGAATTTCAAACGGTTAGTCGTGGCTTCTAGGGCTGAGTCGAGGTGTTTGGTAAGTCCCAGTCGAATCCTTAGGTCCTTAGGAACCTGTAGATGTCGACGCCGTGAAGGGGAAGTGTACGGGTGGTCGGATTGTGGAACAGAGGTTTGTGTTGGTCACGGGTTCGAGTTTGGGACGATGGTTTAGAGGCTTTGTTGTCGTGTTTGGTTGAGGGGAATGGATTTCTGGGATCAGGACGAAGTGAATGGTGGAAAGAGGGAGGAAAATGGTGGACGGATGACAGAGAACCGGTCACGCCAGTTCGGTTTGGCTGAGCTGGTTTGGACCGCCTGGACGCAGGTTGAAGACGATGAACAGTGCAGGCGCGTGAGGCTCACGCGCAGCCACTTTGGGCGGCGTGTGGAGGCGCGTGTGGTGGTTTCTAGGGAAACTTCCAACTAGGTTTTTGATCTGGATGTTGTAACGAATCTTTTGGGATAGGTTTCGGGTTAATCGGACGTCGTTTGAGGTTCGTTCTACAAGGTTGAAGGTTTAGGGTCTTGGTTCGTTACGTTTAAAAGTTCGGGGAATTTGTGGGAAATTAGGAGGACCGGAGCAGGATTTACCTCAGTTTTCGGGGTGGAACTGGGGTGGGTCCTGACAGTGGATTAGCCTCGGGTAGGATTATGGTACACGTATCGAGGCGACAGCTAGGACGATCTATGAGTGGACTTTTGTTTTGGAAATATGATGTATGCATAACTGTCTTATATGTTTTATAAGTGTGATTTCTATGATTATGATTGTGTTATTTATAATTTACGTATTTGTACGTATTTCGAGGTTATAATTTTATGATGTACTTATACGTGCTGATATTTCCAAGATGGTTTAATAGAATGGTTTTGAATTTGGAAATATGGAATCCAGTATGAGACTTATTTGATTGGAAACTATCGGACTTGGAGTCCATTTGATTTAACGAGATCCAAGGTGGCACGAGTCTAATCGTGTTCCTCCTCCACGGTCCTCTATTTTCTTCATTTTCAACTAGTTTCCTTTTCTTTTCCATTCTTCTTCATGTTACAACTACTATAGAAAAATGTGAATATCTAAAGGGTGTTTCCATATCATAGGAGATCCCAGAGTTCTCTCCCTCTCAGTTTCCCTCCCTCTCATAGAGACCTAGCATCCTCCTACCTAGAATTACCCCATTCCCCGATATCCCAAACCTCCGAGAGAAAGACCCAAAATGAGGACTAATGTAACAAGCCGTCACGGAAATCAGGATTAGATTAGTTGTTAATGGCGGATTAGTAAAGATAATCGGTGATTAGTTAGAAAATTGCGGACGGACGGTGCGAAATGACGATTTTGCCTATAGAATGGACAAAATGTTGACTTTTATTTCGGGAGGTCAAACGGACTTTGACCGATGACCGTGACGTAGGTCGGGACGACACGAGTTCGTCGACAGGTGGCACGTCCAATTCCGACATTCGAGGAAAAATTTATGACGTTCGGAAGTTCAAGGGCAATTCGGTAAATTGGAGAGAAAGGGGCAAGTTGTTGACTTTTCAAATGACAAGGAATTTTCACAAATTTCAAGGACCGTTAGGTAGGTCTCGATGCCCCGAGTACAACGACAGGCGACACATCATTAACGGACCTTGGATGAATTAGTTACGGGTCTAAACATGCCAAGGGCATTTTGGTAATTTTACCTCAAAGGGTATTTTGGTCAATTGGTTTGCATGGGGATTAGTGCCTAGTAAGCAGGGGACACTTGGCCGCATCAGATTAGTGTGTCCACCAGGTTTTGGACACCTGGCTGGACCTGGATGGGTGTAGAAGCCTCCGTTGTTTTTTAAAATTTAGCACGGTGTGTGTGTGTGGCTGTACAAAACAAAGGGAAACAGAGCCCAGGATGATCGTGGAACCCCAACCTCCTCAAAACTTGATTAGATGATGATGGGGTGTGAAGGAAAGTTGGAAAGGAGGCCGTGCTGAGATGATAGGTGGTCACGGCGAGGTTCTACGACGGAGGACGACAGTGGTAACTGAGGAAAACCGAGAAAGTCCCCTGTTCTATGTTTGAATTTGGAGTTTCGTTTCAAGGCCTAGGGATCGAGGTGGTTAGCTGGGAAGTGTAGTTAAAGTCATAAGCAACAGTTTGAGCCTATTTGTACGGCCAGAAATGCCTGGTAATTGGTATTCCCTTGAAACTTTAGGTTCGGTTTGGAAATGGAAACTTGGCTGTTGATGCTTGATTTTTGAATTGGCTCTTTGGACGAGAGTTTGGACGCCAACAGGAAACTAAAGGACTGGACATTAGGGACAGAAACGACCTGGGACTTGGAAACAGTGTGGATACAATTTGACGATTGATTGATCGATCAAGGAGGTACTTCCTTATCTATATTTTCGTGTTTTTAATAGCTAGAACAACTGGATAGATTAGGACGACAATAATGGTGTTAAAACGAATGAAAAGGATGGAAAATTGGACGAAGACCGCCTGCGCCGGTTCGATCGAACCTAGCCGGCTCGAACCGGTCTGAACCGAACTTAACAGAGGTTGAAAATGAATAGTGTTTGACGTGTGAGGCCCACACGCAGCCCCTTTGGGCGGCGCATGTGGGAGCATGGCACATATTTCGAGGATGGTTCCAACATGACTTTTAAAGTATTTGATGTAATGAACATTTTGGGATTGGTTTCGAGTCGATCGGACATCGTCTCGATCGTTTTCGGGATGTCCGAAGGTTTTAGGCCTCAGTTAAAAATAGTTAAAAATACGGGAAAATTTTGGGGCTTTAGTATGACCATTGTGAAGTAGTTAGTGACTTTAGTATGGGATTTGGACAGGTTCAGAAAAACCTAGGATATCGGAATGGCCGGGAACGGCGTAAGTGCGCGCGTGGACTTTGCTTTCTAGCTCTTGATGCATGCATGTATGTTTTTATATATTTCTATACGTGATTCTTTGATTTGATTTTTGATCTTGATGGTTTATGGTTTTGCATGGTTTTCGAGATATTTACAGAATTTCACGTTTTATGAGATTTCGAACGATCTTGTGATTTGAGCATGATTTTGATGATTTGATTTCAGGATTTGAAACATGATTTGATTTCAATGATTTGAAATGGATTTCGAAAAAGTGATTTCGGGCTTGGAGCCCTATTCATGGGATTTCGATATATGAGCTTTCAGTTTTGAAACTGGATTTCGGAAATGAGATTTCGGATTTGGTTTTGGGATTTGGAAAGGAAGTCTGGATTTGGGTTCGGGATGATGGTTCCGGATGCTAGCTTATGGAATCATTGTTGCGAATTAAGAGAAGGATTTCTATGGTTTTTCACTGTTGATTGAAAAATGGTTTTGGGTTTAAAAACCAGGAAAAAGAAAAGAAAAACCCGCTGGATCTGGTTTTGAGTTTAAAGACTCGGATTGATTGACGGGGGGAGGGCCCTGGATTACTATGTTTTGAGTTTAAAGACTCGTTATATGTTTTGAGTTTAAAGACTCGGTTATTGTGATACCCCCCGAGGCCTGTGATTGTGTTTTGAGTTTAAAGACTCGTTGATATCCCGGGAAGGTCTGGTTATTGCGCATGGTTTTGAGTTTAAAGACTCGGGCGCACTTGAGATCCAGTAAACTTGTATGATTGATGTTTTTCACTGGTTTTGGGCAGTGGCCCGGATGAATTGGTTTGATGAGTTTTGAGACTGAGTTCCCGTATTTGAGATTGATTTGTGATTGGAGGCTAGGGCCTGGATTTGAATAATGGATTGATTCAGGTTTTCAATAATGGTTTTCAGTGATGGTTTTGATGTGAAATGGTTTCATAATATGTATTGACATGCATGCATTGTTTTTTTTTAAACAGAGGGTATAAATGTAATTGTTTTATTGAACTGTTTTTGAACTTATTATTTATTTTTGTTCACTCACAGTCTTTTCATGTTTTCGATACCCTCCAGGTTGTTGCGGTGCGCGATGTTGGTCGAGAAAGACGGAGACATCACAGCCGAAATCCACAGTAGTTCGGCGCACTCTGGGAAGTCTGGATACTTTTAGGATGGCTGGATCGAGAATCCCTTGTTCGACTTACGTGCCACATGGAGGTTGGACGTCAGTTTAGCCTTCGTGTCATACGTAAGTTAGACGGGAACAGGATTTAGCCCCTAATCCCGGGGGATTAGGGGTGGGTCCTGACAACTAATCTCCATATTCCCCCTGGCTTTCCTTAATTAAACATGAATTGGGTGGTAAAAGCCACCTAGCTCGTTTTCCTGGTGACATTTGTCACCCATCAATTTTTCCAGTACCCACTAGCTGACTCATCAAAATAGCTCACCGAAAATTACCAAAATGCCCATATTTGTCGAATTACTTAAATTCCCATAGACGGTTAGACCCGTAACTTACACATACGATCTCCAATTTTTTGCGCGTCACCTGTGTACAAACTCGTGAGTTTGAGACTCATGTAATGGTCCAATCGAAACTTTCGAGAGGTTTCCCAATTTTAAATTGACTTTTAGATCCTTAATAAGGGTAAATACGTCCATGCCTAATTTATTTTCTAAAAATACCTTAATTTTCTATTATGGGTCGTTACAACTTTCCCCAATTATAGAAATTTTGGCCTCAAAATTTACTCATGCACATTACAAATCAGTTTCCTACACATCCTCGATGACCCCGAGCATTAACCATGTGGACATATGCATCATATCTTCAAGATCCGACACATCTGGGTCGTATCCCTATGCTCAGTCCCGTCTGGAACGTTATATCATCACAACTCCAAGATTTCATATCATATCAGGCCTCATCGAGATCGAGTCTCCATAGGATTGACTTACCTCTGGGATCATGTCAAGCCTCCCCGGGATCGAGTCTCCATAGAATTGACTCACCTATGGGTAGCCTCGAGATCTTGTAAAGTAATATTTCTGTAACATTCGATCAGCCTCGAGATCTTGCAGAGCACCTACAACGTCCGAGTAGCCTTAGGAACCTACAACGTACCTACAACATCCGAGTAGCCTCAAGATCCTGCAATGTAACTGTAACAATCGAGTCGCCTAGGGATCCTGCAGTGTACCTGCAATGTTTGAGTAGCCTCAAGATCCTGTAGTGTACAAACTCGCCCAGAATGAATTTCTTGAATAAATATTCTAAATCCGAAAAATCACATTGCACATTTAGAATCATTTATTCAGACCATTGCAATCCAAAATATGCAATAAAACATTTCAAACATGTAAGTATGCATGCATCACAGGTTATAAGACAAATGTCCACACATAGTATACCCGACCAATCTCAATCTCAAGACATATTGTACTCCACGAGACAATGTAGTATGGGTTGCTTGATCTGATACCAAATTGACATGACCCATCTCGAAATCACTTTGATAATTGTGCATGGTCCTGCCCCATATGAAAACTCGACCACAATTTTGGAATTACCCTTAGGACCTTCAATCATACTACGAGAAACCTGTCAGACTAGGTATGAACACCATCTCATTATACAAACCAAACATAATCCATCCTCCCAAAGTCATTGTCCACACCAACCTACTAACCTCGAAAAATAGTGAAACACGATACCTTGGCTCATTCCAAGCCCTATACTGATATTGTGACTCTTTCTTGGCTCTTCTCGAGTCCCATTTCGTCATCCTAGTCATATAAAGAATCCATATCTTATCTTCCGAAACCTTGGGAGATCCATAGGTAGGTTAACTAACAATACTGTCACTTCGGACATATAAAAGTACCTTGAAATTATATGCAATTGACTCAAACTATACCAATGGATCTGTAATCTTAAAAGGGTGAAAATTCATGTTGGCTGAAAATGGAAGGAAGTTTCCATGCACCGCCACGCGCCAGTGAACGGCCAGGATAGCCCCTCCCATGTACCAATTGTTGTAATTGCAACGCTACTCACCTTCAATCTTGCGTCGGGTTGACTCGGTTCTCTGTAATCGGGTCCTGACCGAAAAACATATTCGTGAGCGATTCCAACCATTTTTTCGTCCCTTTTTCATGTCGAATCCATCCAATTACCCTAACTCAATAGAAGAGACACATAAATGCTCTTAAATAACACACAAACTCATCTTTAAAGCCTCGAACGCTAACTTGAAGTCTCGGAATATTCAGACTTCATGTTCCATTATTTCTTGCATCCAAAACTTCGAAGACTTAACTCATTTTGATCGCAAAATGCCAACAGAGATGCTAGGAAGCTTGTTTTCTAGGTACAACGCCTAAACGGAAGGTCGAGATCCAAGATGGCACGAGTCCAATCATATTCCTCCTCCCCGGTCCTTTGTTTTCTTCCTTTTCAACTGGTTTCCTTTTCTTTTCCATTTTCCTCCTTATTTCAACCACCAAAGAAAAGTGTGAATATCTAGAGGGTGTCCCCATATCCTGAGATATCTCAGAGTTTTCACCCTCTCTATTTCCTTCCCAGTTTCTCCAAGAAACCCAGCGTCATCCTACCCAGAATTACTCTGTTCCCTTATATCCCAGACCTCCGAGTAAGAGACCTAGAGGGAGGAGTAATCTCCCTATTCTCCATGTCCTTCCTTAATCAAACATGAATTGGGCGGTGAAATCCAATTACTAAAATTCCCTTATCTGTCAAATTACTAAAATGCCCTTTGACAAGACCCGTCCCTAATTTCTGTGAAAAATCGAACTGGTCCTACTCCCGTCTGACAACTATTGTCAAACAAGAGATATTGCCAATTTTATCCAAGTCCATATTTAATTAAATTAACCAAATTAAAATCCATTCTTTGCAGGTTGTCGCCCACATGCAACCCACTATGACAGGACCGCCCCCGAAGGGACATTGATAATTGTGCCCGGTCCTGCTCCCGTCTGGCAAGTCGACTGAAGTTCCCAAATTACCCTCAGCACTTGCCAAACCAGGGATAGCCACACACGTACTCACTCATGCCTCCGCCTTTCCATCAGCCTCGATCAACGCGCCACGACCTGGAGGGTCAATAAAAACACAAAAGGTGTGAGTGGACGAAAATGAATCCGTTTATAAAACAGTTACAGAAGACATTTTTACCCTCCACGTAAAACCAATGCATGCATTTGAAAATCATTTCACAATCCATTTCATTTCCAATATAAGAAAACCGTGTATGAAAATCAAAATCATTTTCCTTTTCTTAACCTTCGGGTCTTAGCCCACAATCGTAAACACAAGGCCTCCGCCCAAAATCATGAATCAAATCTAAGTACGTAACATAATCCAAAAATCCATCAAACCACATAAACCAGACCACTGCCCAACACATCTGAACATCGGAAAATCATCAATAAATCACAAGTCAAATAGTTTTGCTGGATATCAATTACCGAGTCTTTAAACTCATATATATCAGGCCTTCCAGGGATATCAACGAGTCTTTAAACTCAGAACATAATCAATAGGAGGGGGGGTATCACAATAACCGAGTCTTTAAACTCACGAGTCTTTAAACTCAATCCGGGTCTTTAAACCCAATTCGGGTCTTTAAACCCAATCCGGGCCCGCCCCCGTCATATCTCATCCGGGTCTTTAAACCTAAAACATCATCCAGCAATAGTACCGGGTCTTTAAACCCAAAACCATTTATAAATCACCACAAATCCAGAATCCATCGTAAACCAATTTCCCAAGTCAAATCCGAGATCACACTTAATCGAAATGGACTCATGTCCGAATTTCACATTAAAATCCCAATCATATTCGTCATCCATTCCCGAATCCGAATTCGCAATAATGATTCCGTAAGCTAGCATCCGGAAACATCATCCTGAACCCAAATCCGGAAGTCCACCTTCAAGTTTCCGAAACCCGAAATCTCGTTCATCAAAGCCACTTTCATGAACTGGGCATCAAGCCCGAAATCACCATTTCCAAAATCCGTTTTAAATCTTTGAAACCAAATCATATTTCAAATCCCAAAGTTAAAGCATCAAAACATGATCAAATCACAAAATACTCGAAATCTCGTAAAACGCGCGAATCCGTAAAACTCTCGAAATCCGTGTCAACACCGTAAGTCATACTCACAATCATAATCAAAACATCGTTAAATCATGATACACACAAATCATGTAAAATTGATCATCAAACCATCATCAAGGCATAAGAGAAACCATAGTCTCGAAATACATGCAATCACGTATTGCATATCAAAATACGTATAAATACGAAAATCGAAATCACCATAAGTCATAATCATAATCATAGAAATCATAGAAACATTTATGCATGCATTAAACTTTAGAAAGCAAAGTCCACTCACACACCGTCCATAACGCTCGTTTTCGCGCTGCATGCGTTTCCGTAATTTCCGACGTTTTTCAGAAATCTCGAATCCTGTCTGAAATCATTTCTCAGTGTCACTAAAGACTCAAATAACATCATACTAATTTCCCATAATTTTCCGGGAATTAAATGTTAATTAAAAACGTAACGTAAACCTTCGGACCCTCGAAACAATATCGAAACGGTGTCCGTTTAACTCTAAACTAACGCTAAAATGTTCGTTACATTGTATAGGACAAAAGTCGTGTTGAACTCACCTCGAGAATCGGGATCAAGCGCCCTCACGCGCCGCCGTAAGCGGCTGCGCGTGAAGCTCACGCGCTGATACAGTAACCACACTGTTCATCGTTCTTACCCGGCCGTATGCTAAACGGGTCATTTAACCCGCGTATCGACCCGGTCCAATCCCTGCGAATCTCAACATGTTTTCTTCAATTGATTCAGTCAAAAGCATCGTTATGAATCTAATTATGGGTCTGTAACTTTAATTTCATTATAACTTACCTTAATCTGTCAATTCCAGCTCGAGTTTTCGATGAACATCCAAACACTGTTCATTCCTTGGAGTTCATCAATCCTCATCGTTTTTCTTCAATTGATCCAGCCAACAGTTTCCTATGATTATCACAAACTTTTTTCCAAACTCAATTGTGTCTTCTAACTCCTCCAATTACACGACCTAATCCTTGGATTTTTGAGGCGTCGAGGTACTCCGTTGACGGTCAAAACGACCTCATTTTCCTTCTTTTTTGAAGCCATTTGAGTCGTCTGGGTTCCAGAGAGCTAAATACAATCTCAATTGTAGTCATAAACATCCACAATTTCGAATTCGACTATTAATCACAATAAATTTTGATAATTGGCTCTCGGGGTCTTACATCAGCTTATTCTCTCTGGTTTTTCCCATTCTTTTCCTCTCTGTTTCTCTCGTTCCTTCCCAGCAACCGATCAAACTACTTCAATTAATGAATCAAAATGCAACCGGTGCTCTACTCAAAGCTCTCAATTTAATAAAACAATTTCCCAATGCTCTGTTTTTCATTCTCCAACAGCACAGACTCAGTCCCCAAATTCAGACATCCGTGCTCTCCCTCTGCCTCTGTCCCCTCACTCAGTTCCTCTCAAAATGGTCTTGGGAAGTCGATCAAGCATGGGGAACCAGCCTATGTTTTTTCCAGATTCAATGGCACCAGCACTGTTCACTGTGCCAAACAACATATTTTAAGCTTCCCACCATTACACATTGCCACAAATCTGAGTTAGCAATTGACAGATGTCCCGTGGGTGGCATCCCATGGCATGAATCAGTCCAGTTGCCGTCCATTCCTTGATCAATTGTCCAATTACCATTTTGCCCCTACTTTGACAATTTACCAAAATGCCCTTCACGCTTCTAGACCCATAACTTGGTCATCCGAACTCCGATTGACGCGTGCCGCCTGTCTACGGATTCAGCGTCTCGTGACCTACCCAATGGTCCTCGGATTACGTGAAAAGTCCATGTCGTTTGAAAAGTCAACAATTTGCCCCTTTTTAACCAAATTACCGAATTACCTTTGAACTTCCGAACATCATAACTTTCTCCTTGAATGTCGGAATTGGACGTGCCACCTGTCTATGAACTCGTGACGTCCCGAACTATGTCATAGTCATCGGTCAAAGTCCGTTTGACCGTTTGAGCAAAAATTCAACCGTTTGCCCAATTTTCAAGGGCAAAATCGTCTTTTTCTTCAAATTTTCCAAATTTTCCTTTTTCGAAAGTCCGGGTCGTTACACACTAGCCCCGTCAAGTAATGGAAGTTGTCAAATGACTTCTCCTGAACCTTATTTTACTAAACGATCCTATCAAATTATATATAACAATCCTTTTATTGTCTCCAAATTACCATAACAATCCATTTGCTCAGAAACATTGAAAATTTATAAATACCCAAGAATAATCATAGTGAAGTCATGAACATCATATTTATACTCAATAATATAATCACATATATCAAATCCTTTAACCATATACTTAATCTTCCTTTTTTTTGTCACACAGTGTAATTCATCATAATTCACCACAAAAGTCCCTTAATATCCCAAATGTTCTTGTAATCAAGTTCCTCAATTTTCCCAATTTAAATCTTGGATTAAACATAAACTCATAACATCGAATATCTAAAACAATACTCAAATATTAGTATCAAATTAACTCACAAATTGCACCATTAAACTCAGAATTGCAAGACAACCAACTTTCATGTTGACCACAACCCCAACAACCATCGCACGCGCCCTCACGCGCTGCCAGAAGTTCACTATGTGTGGTGGTCACGTGCCAATCAGAGGGGTCATCTTCCAGACCCGTTTATTTGGTTTTTGGGTCACCCGACCCGCTATAGTGACCCGATCATATCTTGGCCATTTTACATCCAAATCAAATGTTTCAATAGTCCATTCGCATGTACTCAACCTAAGGAAGGTCTCTGTGACATTCAAACAAATAAATACTCACCTGATATCTTTTTCTGATCCCTGGAAAATTCATCCATGGCTTCCCAAGTCCTTCCTCTCACCTTCCCGCATCCAACTCTTCATATCTGGAGCTTAAAATGATCGCAAGGACTCCAGAAGGATGCTAGAATGCCTAGTTCCAAGCTTTAGAGTCCAGAGTTGAAAATTCATAAGTAAGAGTTCACGAGGGGTGTTTCAGGTTCTCAGGTCAAGAGGTTTCCTTCTCTTCTCTAGTTCATTTCTAGGTTCTCCTCTCTCTCAGAATTCTCTTTTCTTCTTTCCTTTCCACTTCTTCCTCCCTTGATCCCATATTTCTTCCTTCCCGGGTTGCGCTCACGGTTTTGGTTTCTCCCCCAAAGACACCCACCAAGCATATGTACATATATATATATATGTATAAACACTTGAGTAAGTTAGTGGGGATAATGGAGGGAAAGAGAATTTTAGACACATGTCCTTTTCAATAAATATCTCACTTGTAAAATGACCAAAATATCCCTATGTCCAAATTACCAAAATGCCCATAATCATTCTTGACCCATAGCAAATCTATTTGACCTCTATTTTCGACATACTACCTCCCTATGGATTCAAAATTTTGAGACCTCCGTAACGGTCCTTACGACACATCCACAAAGTGTCCCGGTTAAGAAGTCAACATCTTGTTCTAATAAGGACAAAACTGTCATTTTTATTTTTCTCAAATTTCTGGGGCGTTACACCCTTGGGCAGTTAGATATGTAACTCACACATACGATCTCTGATTTCAGCACGCCACTTGTCTACGTACTCGTGACTTTGTGATTCACGCAATGGTCCAATCAAAACTTTCTAGAAGTTTTCCAATTTTAAATTGACTTTTGGATCCTTAATAAAGGCAAGGGTAAATATGTTCATGCCCAATTTATTTTCCGAAAATACCTTAATTTTTTTGGATGGGTCGTTGCAAGAAAATTGTGCATATTAGACATTAATTTTCCTCTAACAAATCTACAATCTCCTATTACATAAATACCATAGAACATTATTCTACTAAAAATTTGTTCTTTCTTAAATAATTTTGATAATATAAATGTAACATTAAATCGTGGACAAAAATAAAACCGATTTACATTGAAAGAAAAAAATTTCTTGTTGAAAATTGATGTAGTCGATTTAGTTTTTGAACTAATTTGGATTTAGTTTTCACATAGTAAAATCCAAACTTGGACATTTTTATCTTCTCATCTCTCTATTTTTTTCAAACACACAAAACACTAAAAATAGAAATATTATAGTCTGAATTGTGAACGAGGTTGATTGATCACTGTTTTTGTTAATTCTACGAATTTTTATGAAATTAACAGATTATCATCGATTATAAAATAAATAACCAAAAATGGTTCAATAATAAATTAGAACTTGTAAGTTAATGACTATTACTCAAAATGCTCTCCGAACTGGATATTAAGTCTCAATTTGCTCCCGAAACACTAAATCATAACAATGTTCTCCCAAAACCTCTATTTTGTCAACTCTATTACTCCAAACTATTAATACTTTATTTAGGATACTTACATGTCATCATAAGATTGGATGTTTTATTCATTTTGTAGCGAAATATTAAACCTAAATATTAGAAAGAAAAATAAACAAAAGATGAAGAAAAATATTAGAAAGAAAAATAAACAAAAGATGAAGAAAAACAACATGAACATTGAACACCATCTGGGTTTCTCAACCAATTCCCATGTCCATTGCCGAACTTTCCCAGCCACCACCACTTGGGTTTCTAGACCCAATTTCCACACATATTTCAAATTTCAAACCAACCTTTCTCATCCTCAAACTAGCCCATTACCATTACCATTACCAAAAGCTTATCCACCAAAACCCATATGCCAAATCATCCCTAACCCTAAAAAGGTAAGCTGTAATCTTAATCAAGAGGCTCTCTAACTCCCCCTTATTCCACTCTGAAAAAATTTCACCTATTTCTTCATTGGTCAACCCACCAACATTCTTCAACACATCGTATGCTTTTGAAATTAGCTGCATATCGTATTCAATTCCGTTGTGAACCATTTTGACGAAATTATCAAAACCTCATTCTCCTATGTAGGTCACACAAGGACTGTCCTCGACTTGGGCAGCCACCTTGAGGAGAATATCCTCGATGTTCATGTAGGCCTGGTGGGAACCACCTAACATGAGGCTAGGCCCGTGGCGGGCTCCCTCCTCGTCATATAAAACACCCATGCCGAGGTAAAGAGGTCCATTTCCAAAAGTTTCAACAATGCGTCGCCGATGATGGCATCACGGGGCTCCATATGGGCGGACAGTGTTGTGATGGTCTAGTCAACGAGTGCACTGGCCTTGACGAGGATGTTGACAGATCTGGGCTATTGGATGGAAAGGACGAAGTCGCGAGGATTGTACTGACCAAAGAGAGAAAGAGGTTACCTTCATTTTGGTAATGGGTAATAGGTTGGTTTGAGGATGAGAAATTGGTAATGGGTTGGTTTGAAATTTGGGATTTGGGTGGAAATTGGGTTTGGAAACCGATATGGTGGTGGTGGAGGGTGTTCGCGGTGGGCATGGGAATGAGTTGAGAAACCCAGATGGTGTTCAATGTTCATGTTGTTTTCCTTCATCTTTTGTTTTTGTTTATCCTAATATTTAGGTTTAATATTTTATTTTAACAAAATGAATAAAATATCCAATCTCGTAATGACTCATAAGCATCCTAAATAGAGTGTTAACGATTTGAAGAAACAGAGTTGCCAGAATGGGGATTCTGAAAGAATATTGTTATGATTGGGCGTTTGGGGAGCAAATTGTGACTTAATGACCAATTAAAGAAGCATTTTGAATAATAAGTCTAAATTAATTGCTAAATCAATCCTAATCAATAATTTTATCTTAGTAAAAAATGTCATTATAATCAAATACATTACAAAACACAAATAGGGTAAGATCACTTTATATTCATTAAAGGTAAAATTTAATTTGCAATTTATAGGCTAGGCTAGGTGGGTTGGGCTCAAAAGGTCCCAAAATCTCCATTGACAGTTTTTGAGTTTCTGGAGCTAGTGCGGGGCTCAAACGACGCCAATCAGAATCAGCTGAAGACTCGAGCAATCAATCAAATATCAATAGCATCCATCGGATCCCACTATAAAATTAATCAAACCAACACAAAGCTTCCATCTTTATCAACGTTTCCATTCAATAACTCGATCTTCATAAAGAAATAAACACCAATGAAAGCCGTGAGCGGCTGCGGTGATGGCTCTCGGAAGTTTAGAAACATCTGCCTGGCGGCGACAGCTGTCGTTTTGGTGGCAGCCATCATACTAGTGATCATTTGCTCTACTGTGTTCAAACCCAAGAAACCCAAAACGACAGTCGATTCCGCCGTTTTGAGGAACCTCGAGGTGCAATTCAACATCCCACAGGTCATCGTGGACGTCAACTTGACCCTGGTCGTGGATCTCTCTGTGAAAAACCCTAACAAGGTGAGCTTTAAGTACAAAGACGGTACGGCGTTTTTGAACTACAGGGGGACCGTGGTGGGCCAGGCCCATTTTGGAGCGGGCGGGATTTTGGCGGAGCAGACAGAGCCCATGAACGTGACGCTGACCATTATGGCGGATCGGCTGCTGGGAAAATCGGAGCTTCTATCGGACGTGGTGGCCGGTACGCTACCGTTGAATACTTTGAAGAAAATCAACCATCGTTTTGGGGATTTTTAAGTTTCATGCGGTTTCGACCTCTTCCTGCAATTTCCGTATCGATGTCAGTAATCGTACTGTTGGGGACCAACACTGCAAATACAAGACAAAATTATGATCCACTGACCATAACAAAAAGAGAGACAAACTTATCATCTTTTTTATATGCTTGCTATCTTGGAATTTTTCTTTTTCTTCACTTCTAGATAGGACATTGAATAGGCCAATACTTTTTATATATTGTTGATTTTGAATTATCTGTAAGTTACGAGAATACTTTATGTTATTAAACTGAGAGCTTATATTACTCCTCAAAGAGGGTTTCAATTTCATTTTCATCTCCCAAGTTTGTAGTTTCCTCATACTAATATGCTATGACAAGTTGTTGAAGTCTGCAGAATACCTGTGAGAGTAAGAGTCGCGCTCTGTCTCTGTTTCAACATCCAATTTGGGTTCAACTCTTCTGTTGCTTGGCCATGTACATATTGATAAAAAGCTCATCTGAGAATCAGTTAGTTTTGATTTTGGTCTTTATTTCTTCATTGCTCCCTACAAAATGTGGAATAGCGAGCAAAAAATCAAATGGTCAATCAAAACATAGTATGTAAGTATGATAGGTAGCAAGAACATTAGTCTTGTATGGATGAGAAGTATTCACACTAATTCATTCATAATCCTATCGTTGACCTTGACATTTCTTTTTCTATTTTGACAAGGATCTTGACATTTTTTAGAACTCTTATTTAAGATTGAGAGTTTCGTATTATCAAATTGTTTTTCAGACTCTAATTTCAAACTTGTGCCCCTCTTTGCTCTATTACAATGAATTGAAGATGTCTCTAAGTAAATGTGACAATTTTTGACACGACTCGAAATCCATATGAAATTTATCTGGGTCAATCCGCACGATTAAAATTTTGGATTATTTTCGGGTCAACCTGTTATGACACGTTTAATAAACAGGTGGATTTCGGTTCAACCTGTTAACCCGTTTAATAAATGGGTAGATTTCAGATAAACAGGTTAACTCGCATATTGACTTATATATTGATTCATTTAATAAATGTGTCATTACTAACTCATATATCAACCCATTTACCTATCCAAATATCTATTAAATCTTATAATCTAAATAGGTTAAACATGTTAAACACGTCATAGGTTAATTGAGTTTTGAGTACGACCTATTTATTAAATGGGTTACACGGGTTATGCGGGTCATTAACATGTCGAGTTCGAGTTGGACATCCGTGATACGATTATTAAACGGGTCGAGTTCGTGTTGGACATATATGAATAAAACAGAGCTCATGACACGATACAAACTCGACACTACACGACCTATTACCAACCCTAGTCTCAAGTTCATATTAACAACTTTCGTGTACCGTAGCAAATTTTATTTTATATGAATAAAAATATATATCGTGTATGTATGTGATCGTCTATGGAGAGATATTGGGTTTGACACAAGGCAATCAAAAAGAGTTGTGATTACTTGTTACTTACATTTATATGCGAGCATACATACTTCTATTTAATGAAGAATAAATCATTTTAAAAATTGTCTACTTAAATATTTATAACATTTCAGCTAATAATAATTAAGTAGATTTTTTAGAGACATCTAATTTTTATTTTCTCAACAACTTCTTTTAATGCAAAATTATGAATTAAGTATATATATGTCCATCTTGAGCCCCATCAAAGTACACCTAAATCACAACGCGGTGATGGGTGACTGGAGAGAGGCTCTTGTAGAAGAGGGAACGATATCCAAGGAAGCCATCAAACTCATCAGCTTGACTCAAGGGTCATTATTAATTAGCTCTGTTAATTTGTTCGAAAAAATCGACCGAAAAATCGAACCGAACTAGAACCAATAATAGTATTCATTTGGCTGATATTTCGTAGGGCAAATCGGAGCTAAACCCTTGGACATTGTCATCAAAATCCCAGGCAGAATATTCTTCTTTGCTGAAGATCTTCAAGTTTCGTTACTGTTCATCAATGTGGTCTCCACTCCACCAGGCACTAACTCCACTCATTTCAATGCCAATGTCTAGAGAGAATATCATTGCAAGTTGAAGACAAAATAATCAATGCTCTGGTCTTTTATGCTTCTTTTGTTAACTTGTGGAAGCTGATTATTGACTAACTTGTCACTCAGTCCCTGAAAACCAGGTCCTCCATTTCTTTAATCATTAATAGGATTTGGAAATATTTGTAAGACAAAGGAAAAATAAACAAACAATACAAAAAACAAACACCAATACAAAAAAATCGCATTCCAACCCAACACCTCAAGTAACACCAAACTTGTGTCATGTACCATTTCTCATACTCAACAAATTGTGTCCCATTGGTTTGATTTTTTATTTTTTTTTATTTTTTTTAATTTTTTTAATGTTTGTTCATGAAATCAGCCGTGTTGTAAATTCTGTTCTTACATTTGCAAGTCTTCACGCGTTTAGACTTTGGAATCTCAAGACATCGATGCACTACGTTGAAACTCTCTAGCTTCGATTGTGCAAAGTGCCTCACTGCCTGACATGCACTCGTCTTTTGTTCATGCTTCGTACCAAATTAAAACCCTACAATTTTGCCTCTAGATCCATTCCCACGTGCAGAGTCATTACCCCTGTCGGCTTAAAAAATTTATATTATAATTATTTATTTTTACACAAGAATTTATGTTTTCAAGTCATCCTTCTCTAATATTGCAACGAAGTATATATATATATATATATATATATATATATATAGACTGTTAAAATTGAGTTAATAATTTACGGACTTACCTGTTAGTAACAAAATTTCATCAGGTAGTGTGACAAGATATTATAACAACAAAATTGGTTTTGGTGACAGAAAAAGAAAATAAATAAATAAATAAATAAATAAAAGAGAAAAAACTGGTGTGGGGAAACAATAAATAGGCGGTGACCCGATGAAAGCTGCGTTGGTTGTTAGCTGGCGGTTGCATTGGAGGCATTAAAATCCCAAGTCCCAATCCCCCAACCACCACCATCTCCATCTCCATTCCAAATTCAAATTACTCTTCATCACCTCCTCTCTATAACTCACTCTCATCTTTCTCAACTCCCAACAACAACAAACTTATCGAGCAACTTTCAGTCACGTCGGAGCGATTGAACCTTGAATCTCTCTTAATCAAATTCTAAACCTGAATCGAACCTGAACCTATCATAATCCTAACCATGCCGGATACCAGCGGCAGCCTAAATAAGCCCCATAATAAGAAGAAGAGGTCATGCCTCATTGCAATTGGGGTTTTGCTCTTCTTGATTTTTGTACTCTTTGTCATTGCCTTGATTCTGGCCTTAACCGTCTTCAAGACCAAGCAGCCGAAAACCGAAATTCTCTCCGCCACAGTCGACGGCGTGGCTCCCCGCGTCACGTTCCCGGCGGTTAAGATTGAGCTGAACATCACACTTGACCTCAAGATCAATGTTGTGAACAGAAACCATGCTAGCTTCAAGCATGGCGCTGGCAAGACTTTTCTTCTGTACCAAGGCAACCAGGTTGGGGATGCTGACTTGTCCCCTGGGCTAATACCGGCGAGGGGGAATTCCACGCTGAGTTGCCGGCTTACTGTGCAGGCGGACAGGCTTGCTGACAACATGAGCAATTTGATCAGTGATGTGCTTGCTGGTCAATTTGTTCTCGAAACGAAATCAAGGATTCCGGGCAGGGTTACATTTTTAGGGCTCATCAAGAAGCATGCTGTTGCTATATCCGAATGCCAATTGACAATTGGGTTTCCTGACATGAAGGTGAAGAACCAAGTTTGCAAAAGCTCGGCCAAGCTGTGAATTGACAAGAAATTTCATGGAAGAGCAATATTTGCTTGCACATTCCAGGAAACAAAGAGAATACCAATGTAAATGACTAGGCTTTTGATTGAAATAGGATGAATTTAGGTTAGGTTTATTCAAAATTTCTCTCTTTTCTCTGTACTCTTTAATTTCTTCAGATACGGGAAAGAAAATATGAAGGTTTTCATATGATGATCAAAAGAAGAAACTTGCTGCACCCAGGAACGCCCATACCAGAATATTCAGTTTAATCATGCATCGTCATATGAAAAGCTGCAATGTTGAAACACATGCTATTGTGTGATTGACTTCCGACGCCACTATAATGCCATTTCCGTTGAACGTAAATTTTTCTCGATTTCAAGGGACTAATTCATTCCTGCATAGTCACTCTGTTGGCTGTAAAGCATAATACTTGGTATCATTGAGCACATGCCCACGGCTGACAAACTTTATTATTATTTTTTTTTCTAAAGCCAACCCACCAAATTGAACATCAATCACCTGTGAACTTTTTCCCTAAGCAAAGTTAAGAATCTCTGCATGAGCAAGTGTATTAACTTGTAAAAACAGGAAGGCATAAAAGCAAACAGCTTCAGCGCTATGGTTTGGATCCAATCCATCACAACGTTAAACAGAATCATTATGTCATACAATATATAAAGATGTGTTAGCAATAATCATCAATGTATGCGTACCAATTAATCCAAGCAATACAACTACCCACTCTACTAATGCTGGAGACATTTAAAGCAGGAAACATCTAATGACGTATATATCATAAGAAAATGAAACCAATCTCTTCAAAATGCTAAAATGCCTAATGAAGAAGAAGAAAATAGCTTCATTCAATCACTTGAAATCATAAATAAGTTGAGTACATGATGAGATTGATGAGGCAGGTAGGAAAACTCTTCCGTTTTCTTTCTTCCCTATATCTTAAATTCTGAGTTGAACAGCAAAATGCTAGCCAATGGTAACTAAAAATCAAAAGGATGTCTTTCTCTGTCTGAAAATAATTGTCGACAACTATACAATGCCAGCACTACCATATGATCTAGGTCAGAAATAACCAAACGAAGCCCATTGAAGGAAACAAGTACCAGAATTCTGTCCACCGGAGTTAGAACTCAAGCTTTCTGATTAAAGATGAATCAATGTTCCTTGATTTCCCTAAGGGCCTCAAGGGAGCACCAGGACAAGATTCAGCAACTCCACTTAGATGCAGTTCTGGGGAAGGTGTTTTACAGTCATCGCAATCCCAATCTTTCCTAGGACGCTTAGCAAAACCTACAACTCCCTCGGTTTGCTCAGATACAATAGCTTCCAACAGATTTTCGTACACAGCTTCAAAAATTTCATCATCTGATATGGATTCTACATCTGTCCAAACCTCAGAAGATGAGGTTTGGACAGGAGAGTCAAAATTCAGCTGACGAGCAACCACAGTCCAAGACTTGCCGACATATTTCTTATACCGGGGAGCCAAAAGCAGGTCACTCCCACATGGAGCAAAGGGATCAAAGACCCCATCCACCGGTGTCCTGGGGCTACTGCTATCGTCAGAATGGCCAAATGAGTCATCTCCATTACGGTTGCAATTGGAATCCAAGCGAGCTACATTTGAGGGTTTTTTCAAAATTGAAGGTAGGAAATTGAAGGCGACAGGTAATTCCCCATTCTCTCGGTTTGCAATAGGAGTAATAGGCCCTAGAGAAGCCATTTCATCTACCACCAATTTCACTGGTGGCTCAGTAGCATCCTTTTCCACCCCCAAATCACTTGCTTTTCCCAATTTTCCTAGAGATTTCTGAGATTGAAATCCGCATTCAACTAATTCATTGGTGCAACCTCCAGAACCCATTAGTTCAAGTAAAGGGTAGCAGCTGAAGATGGGAACCTTAATATTAAAACCGGAATTTCACAGTAAGCAATAACAGATACCAAATATTTGCATGGATAAACAGAAACCAAATTCAGAATTTCAGACAAAACCCACGTGAAGAATAATCTTGCATCAATAATTGTTTGAACAATTGAAATTGGAAAAAAAATAATAAGGGGTGGGTGTGTGAAGGAAAATAGAAGACTAACAAAGAACCAAATCTAAAAGATAACCAATATGCCGTGAAGCTGAGATATTGTAGTACCCAGTGACAATAAACATTCGAGATTTTAATTAAACGCATAATAAAACTTGAATGTTTTCATTTTCTCAGCAGAAATGAACAGCTGAATCCTGATTTTTGGAAACTAAGAACCCTAAAACAGAGGAAAACTAAATGAAAATAAAATTACAGAAATCGATCTGAAAGAGCAAAACCCAGAACAGCAAAGTTCAATCCCATGAATAAAAGCAAGGATAAAAAAAAATAAAAAGCTTAGAGACTTTCCGTTACCTGAGTAAGAGCAGAGTTGAAGAACAGCAGAAGCAATTGAAGAAGCAGCCAGCCGAGGCAAGCGAAACCAGTTAAAGCAGCAGCCACCGCCGCAAGCAGAAGCAGTTTGAGGTGAAATGCGTGAGAAGTAACTTGGTGAGGCCGTGGGGGTGCAAAAGTGCTTTTGTGAAATGTGAAGTATGAAATGCGAAAGGTGAGGTGGTGTTGAACAAGCCTCAATCTAGTCTCTCTCAGATTCTGGCTTCAGTCTTCCCTCTCTTCTCTCTCTCTCTCTCTCTCTCTCTCTCCAGTTTTAATAGATCTGACTTCTCATTCATCCAATCAAAACACAAGAGTTGCGTATTTGGGACCCACGCCCTACGCCACCACCTCCTCTTTTTTGGCGGTTTGCGCAACTCATTCCCTAAACATTCCTCCCTTAAATTATAACGTCCTAAACATTATTACCCTCTTTCAAAATATGTATTAAAATTTAACTAATTCATTGCCTTACTTTCATCACTCCCTTCTTTCATAGAGTTCGGTGTTGTAGATTGGATTCATTTTCACATTGTTCCAGGGAAAAAAATACCGTCGATCTAAGATAATGTTATAACATAAACGTCGTATAAGAATAAATTTATAGTGATTCAATTTTCAAACCTATTGCACATGAAAAAAAAATGTAAAGAGAATTTTATCATATAGACTAATAATAATGTGCAATACAAGGAATTTGGCCAACATCAAATTTCTTTGAATTAGAGGATGAACTTAAATTAAATTACATTTGGAAAGAAAATATGGAGGGAAATTAGTTTTGGAGGGAGCTATATAAGGAAATTATAATTTGGAGACAAAAATTTATAATGAACATACATTTTTGAAAGGTATAAATAAGGAAAATATATTTTGGAGGGAAAAATATGAAGGGAGATATATTTTGGAGGGGAAAAAATGGCGCTAACAATAATTTAGTAAGAAAATTGTGAAAGTTTTGGAGAAATAATTATGGCGCAAATAACATAGAAGGAAGAAATAAAGAAATGGTAATCTCTGAATTTTTAGACATTAATTAGGAAAATAATTAAAAAAAATTGGTAAATCAAATAATTAAAACGCTTCTAAAATTTATGATGGGGAAATGTACATTGGTTATTGAGTGACTTATTAGTTTACCAAGTCAAGATTAAGGGCATTTGGAAATTAAAATAATTTCCAATACCAATGAAAGAAAAATATGGATGCGTCTCGTTTCAAAAACTAGAAATTGAGACCTTAGATTACTAATTTACTCCTATAAGGTTGCCTCAAGTTTTTCTCAATCTAGAATGTTGATTGTTTTGTCTTAAGTCCAAAATAGGCTTAGGCCCATTTTTGGGAGGGCCAAGAGCCCAAGTGTGACGCCTCGGAAATTCGAGAAATGTAAATTTGAAAGTTGAATGTAAAATGACGATTTTGCCCTTAGTTATGGGGGACAAAAGTTGAATTTTTGTTCGGGATGTCTTTTGGACTTTTGGCCATGACCGTTGGATAGGTCTCGAGACGCTGAATCCGTAGACAGGCGGCATGCGTCAATCGGAGTACAAAAGGGAAAGTTAGGGGTCTGAGAAGTCTAGGGGCATTTTGGTAATTATGCAAGCAAGGGTATTTTGGTCATTTGTATATTAAGGGGAAATTTCGTCCATTTGCTCGTTTTGATGAATCACCAACATTGTGATTCAGTTATTTCTGTAAGTGACACATGTCACCTCAAATGGAGGTTTGGTGGCTGAAGTTGCCACGGGTGAGACTTAACCGTTCAAAAGGATTATCACTTCAAATTATCAGTTCAAAGGAAAAAAAAAACAAAACAAAGGACATTGATCTCCTTCGATCCAACCAGAAACCATTTGAAAAACCTTGAGAAACCTGGAGAAATTGAGAGGATTAGAGCAAGAAAACAAAAGAACAACAACGAAGGACCGAGAGGATAATCGAAAACCCATATGCGAATATTTGAAAAACAAGGTGAGAGTTCGAATTCAAAGTGGTAAGCCTTGAGAATCAAAATTGAGGCTCGATTCAACTTCCTGAGATTATTTTGAACCAATACACAACAAAAACGAGGGAAATTGATGCCGTTTTGATCAAGAACGGAAGCTCCAATTTCGTCACAAAATCGAGCTCGAGTTCGAACAATTTGAGGTAAGAACTTGTGTAATTAATTATGTAGTAATGTTCATTACAACCTCACGATGCTTCCTGTGTCAATTAATTAGAAAAAATGAGATGAATTGAGTGAAACTGAAAATGAAACTTGTTCGAAGGTTCATCGTGGGATGTAAGGATTAAGGTCGTGATTGAAGTAATTAAGTTTACAGAACTTAAATTAAGATGGATTAGATGGAATCAGATGAAAGAATGGAAGAAATTAAGGTCGAATTGATAAAGAATTTATCGGGTCGTATCGCGGGTTCACGACCCGTTTATCAGAGAAACGGGTGGAAGGGGAGACACTGTAGCAGTACTGTGCAAGCACGTGGCTTTCACGCGCAGGCTCTTGCGGTGGCACGTGAGGGCGCGTGGTGAGTTTTCTGGGGAAGTGTTCTACCTGTGTTTTACTCTATTCAATGAAACGAACATTTTGGCATTGGTTTCAAGAAATAACCAGACGACCGGAGCTCATTGTTTTCCGGGAATGATTTTGACTTGGTTTGAAGTCAAGGATTTTATTGAAATGTTTTGGGATGTAATCCCGGGATGGTTTTCATTGTGATTATGAGTACCCAGACGGTCGAAGCTTACCCAGACGACCGGAGCTCGGGGGATATGATTGTGATTGTTCCCAGGCAGGCGATGCTAGGGGGTACTTCCAGGCGGCTAGCACTCGAGGCCCAGGCAGTCGGAGCTCAGGGTGATTCCCGGATGATTGATTCTCGGGGATATGCGTGCCAGGACAGTCAGAGCTAGGGGTGGCTTCCCAGACGACCGAGGCACGGGATATGGCCTACGCGTAGTGCGAATTGATTGATTGATTGATTGTGCACTTGTGAGTAGTGTTGTTTCATGTTGATTGTGATTGTGCACTGGTATTGTGTACGGGTTTTGGTCATTCTTTGCGTACTGGTATTGAGTACGGGTTTTGGTCTTTGTGGCCAGGTTAGTGTTTCCATGTGATTTGGTTTGAAAGCTGGTGATTCATGTGTTTGACCCTATGCATGCATGGTTTGATAAACTAGAGGGTAAATGGTTTCTTTGAAATGTATTTGCAAATAATATTATTTTTGTCCACTCACACCTTTTCTGTTTTTATGACTCTCCAGGCCGTGGCACGACGTTCGAGGCTGATCGAGAGGTGGAGGCATGAGCGAAAATCAGTGCAGTTATCCCTTGTCTGACAGGTGCTGAAGGGTAGTTTCGGGACTTCAGTTGACTTGTCAGACGGGAGCAGGATCGAGCACGGTTATCAAAGTCCAGTTGGGACGGGTTCTGTCACCAAGTTCTCATCCAAATATACTTCTGGTACCTTTGATCCCATGTCTATACCTTTAAACTCCAAATAGAGAATTCAAACGCACACACACAACCATCACATTCTCCACTCCAGTCCACTGTGAGCAAGGAAACCTCACAGCTACCCAACTGTGTGCCACCATTATCCAAAGACTCCAACTACCAACACCCTAGTCCTCACCCTGCTAACCATCGTGGGTTGTTCGGGGGAAGAAGACTCAAAGATGAAGATGAAGATGAAGAACCGTCGCACCTGCCATCCACAAACCTTCGAACTAGAACATCCAATCACACTCTTTCTAGTCGCCTCCTTGCCACGACTCCATTGGACTAGACGATGCACAAAAAGAAGCACTGTGGCCCATACTATAGTTTCAGACCTGGTTTGGATCTGATATGTTGATTCGAAGAGCTTGGGATCAAAACAAGGTAAGATCGATTCATATGGTTGTTATTGTTTTAGTGAGGTTGATAACATTACCAAAGAAGAATTGCATGCCACTTTTGATGAGATTTGGACTAAGAATGGAGTTGGTTTGTTCATCGTGGATTCTTAATAGTTTTGAGGACTTTAAGCTTGTTTTTGAGCTTCAGTGGGTAGCAATCTGAACTCTACTTGTGATCCTAAGTCTATAGAGAAATTGGTGAGTTTTCCAGAATCCAGCCATTGTGGACGGTGACAATGGTTCGACTGCCGTCTTTGGTGAGACTCCGGCGACTACACTAATCGTTAAGTTTAATTGATGTCGTTAAGTCTTGATGAAATATGCTAATGATGTTAACATATTCCGTTAATAGTAACAGTGACATATTCCATAGAGGATATTTCCATGCGTGAGACGCAAATGGCCGTACTTGTGACCTCCGGCTAGCGAGTGGTGGCGTGTGAGGTAACTTTCTAACCTTCAGTCGGCCCGTGAGGCCACTTTACGACCTTCTGTCGGTGTGTGGCGGTGCGTGGGACAGCTTCCCCGGCCCACGACAATGCGTGGGCTTAATTTTGGGGTCTTTCAAATCATTTTAAACATGTTTAGAACCCATTTGAATTTGTTTAAGTCCCATTTTGGGCAACTCTAAAGGGGTTTTTGTAATGACCCATAAATTCGAGAAAATTGAAATTGGAAAATTAAAAAGCGAAATGACGGTTTTGCTCCTGTAAGGTCATATGTTGACTTTTTTACCAGGATACTTTCTAGACATTTCTTGAGGACTGTTATGAAGGTCTCGGATTCCTGAGTCTATAGACAGGCGGTATGTCAAAATCGGAGATCGAACGGGTCGATATGGGACCAAAAGTGACTAGGGAAATTTTGGTAATTTTCTAAGGGAGTTTAGGGTTTTCTAGAAGGTTCTTTAGTTTCCCTCCTTATCCCTTTGTTCCCACCAACTTAGGCTAATATATAAGTGTGTGTGTGGGAGGTCGGTGGATGGCAACCGAAAATGGGAAAATCATGAAGGAAGAAAGAAACAGCATGGGAAAGGGGGAAGAAGAAGAAAGAAAGAGAGAAAGGAAGAAGAAAAAGAAATAAAGAATGAGAAAAGGAAGAAAGAAGGGGATGTAATGCCATGCCCGTGACTTAAAACTGAGAACTGGTAAACCAAAAAATCGGTGTTGAATTAATTCTAGAGCATTCATTGAGTAAATTCAGGCCGAAGAGCATTCTGACGTAGGAAAGAAGAAGGTTGGATGTGGGAAGGCCATAGGAATGGTTGAAGAACCATGGCCGAAATTTCGAAGGATTATACAATAAATTCAGGTATGTTTTTCTTCATTTGGACACCGTAGGACTCTTCTTTAGGTTGAGGAGATGAAAATTGAGTATTAGAATGTGAAGAATTGGTCGTAAAACGAGTGATTACAAATCCGGTCAGGTCGCCGGGTTGGGCGACCCAAATTGTAGACCCGCCTGGAGGTAGGGGATGACCCCTTTTACAGGCGCGTGATGCCCACATGCAGAGGGTCCTGATGGTGCACGGAGGCAAGTGCTGTGATCCTCCACCATGCTGTCAACACTGTTTTTCATTCTTTCGATATACGAGTCCAACAGTATAGTTTTCAAGACGATTGGACATCATCTCAAGGTAGTTTGGACTATTCGAAGGATTATGTATATCTTTTTAATTTGTGTTTTAATTAAAAAAATTAGGAAATTAAGTATAAGATGAATTTGGATATTAATGGTCTTAAAATGATGAATTATGAAGAATAGATTATTTATGAAAGTTACGAAAATTTGATTACGTGTAAGATGCATGAATGATAAAATTTTATTATTTTTACTAAGTTGTTATGCATTTTTGTTATCTTAAATTTATTTATCATATAATTTCATTGGAATAGTATATATATTTTTTCAATAATTATTTAATGGGTTAAGGCTTAGAAGAAAGCGAACTGACAGATTCCATAACTTGACGGGGTTAGTGGGTCGGATATGGGTGGTTACCACGCAAGGGATTGACTTTGTTGGTTAACCTAGTAAGATACGATTACAGGTAAAAGCAGGAAAATATCCCTTGTCTAACAAATGTAAAAGAAACTTTAGTATTTTAATTTGTTTGTTAGACGAGAGCAGGACCAGGTGTGTTTATCAAAGTGAATAAAAAATGGGTCCTGTCAAGATGCGATTATGGATAAAAGCAGGAAAATATCCCTTATCTGACAGATGTGAAAGAAACTTCAGTAATTTAAGTTGTTTGTCAAACGAGAGCAGGATCATGTGCGTTTATCAAAGTGAATTAGAAATGGGTCTTGTCAGTGTTGCTTGGAATTTAATTTATAAGTTGTTGGTTACTTTTATGAATGATTTCATTAGGATTATGTCGGCTTGGATCTCGTGTTAGTTTGATTTTTCGGGTGATTCCGACTCCTTGACCAATTTGTGAGTGGACCTCTTTACTTGTTGTACACTTTTTGCTTTTTACTTGCATAGTTATGCTTATTTGAATTCTGATGAATCGTAAATGCTATACTTTCTTATTTTTTTTCTAGCATGCATATGATACTTGATCATATTATATTTACCGAGTGGTTTTTGGTTTGCGTGTTTACCACATTTTTTTTCTTAATCATGTCATGTTTGATATTGATGGTGTGAGTGGTTAAACTTCCTCGAGACGATTTCTTTATGATTTGACCTTAGAGCTGAGTTAGTAGTCTTATACCTACCTAGGAGCCACTGATATCTCTCCACCCTTCTGAGTGACCACAGTTTAGCCTCAAAGTAGTTGTTCACCCGTGTTTCTTGTAATACTAGTTAAATAGCACTAGCTTGTCCCCGAGCACTAGGGGACCTAAGGTGATCAGTGTAGTTAGTACCCAGCTTTTACGTGGTTGAGATACATGAGCAATCATAGAGACCCATTCTGTCATGAGTGTATGACTTAAGGGAATCAAGAGCATTTTAGTGGATTATTTTGTGGTATACTTATGTTTTGGCTTGAGATATATGAATACTTGTTATTTTACTAATATTTCTCGCATAACGTGCAATTTAAAGGCTTTAATAACAAGTTTTCAACAAAACAGAGGGGTTAATTATTTTATAACTTATGATTTTACACTGAAATAATTGTTAGGTCCACACATCTTCATGTCTTGTACCTCTTAGTTCCCAGTGGTACTTCACGTATTTCGAGGAATTTATGGTAGCAGCCCTGACATTTACGTTCGTAGTTTGGGGTGGTGCTATGGAAATTGAAATAACTTAGGTAGATATTTGAAATGTATGATCATCATTGGTATATCATGCTCTATAATTCTGCTATCATGGTGAAATGCTAATTGGTTTTTACTAATTATGTTTCACATGACCTCCTAAAACATAATGTTTTACTTTCATCATCTAGACATCACCGCTCAGATGTCGAAAAACGTGCCTCGATCTTGGTTTCCGAATGGACTTTCCAGGTCTGGGTGCGTCAATTTGGTATCAAAGTATAGTTTTGGGGTGTGTCGTTAGTTTCCGGACACTTGACGGTCTTGCGTCCTGATTTCACATGTCAGAATATGTGACGACCCAAAAATTCAAAAAAGGAAATTTTGGAAATTTTGAAGAAAATGACAATTTTGCCCCTGGTCATAAGGGCCAAAAGTTGACATTTTGATCGGGACAATTGTCAGACTTTCCAAAGGGACCATTGGGTAGGTCTCGGGACGCTGAATCCGTAGACAGGCGGCATGCTTCAATCGGAGTTCGGATGACAAAGGTACGTGTCTAGATACATGAAGGGCATTTTGGTAATTTGTTAAGGCAGGGCAAAATGGTAATTTGGGCAGGTATTGGCTGATTCAGCCGTGACTAGTGAGTCATTAGGCTCAGTAAGTGACATCTGTCACTTTAAGGGAACAATTAGTGGTAACCGTGAGCGGTGGGAAGAATTGGAAAGTTTAAACCTTTGTGTGTGTGTGTGTGTGTGTTTGAAAAACAGAGACCAGAGACCACATCCTTGCTTGATCGACCTCCCCAACAACTAATTGAGAGAAAAGGAGAACTGGAGAAGAATTGAGAGGGTGAGATCGTGAGGAAAAAGAAAGAAAAAGGGGAAGGAAAACCCAGAGAACCCGAGACCCAAACCCTTCAAAAATTTGAATTGATCAATAACCAAATTTGGAAATTTGAGCCATAAACAATGAAATTGAGATGGGATTGAATTTCTTGAGATTAATTCAAGTCGACCCACTTCAAAAACGAAAGTAAGCGAGGAGGTATTGGTCAAGAATAGCACATGCAAACTGTTGGAATTTTCGAGCTTGAGTTGAGTAATTGGGGGTAAGGTTTTGTGAAATTGATTTCGAATTAGTGTTCCTATGGGTCCTAAGCTACTTCTTAATTGATCAGAATCGATAATTGGACTCAAATTTGGTAGAATTGGATTTCGAAGCTTCGAATATTGAATTGGGAATTGATTGGTTACAGTCATAAATTCAACGAATTGAGTTTACAGAACTTAAATTAAGGTCATTTGAATGAGATTAGATGAAAGAAAACGTTGAATTAATATCGAATTGATGAACTTCGTATCGGGTTGCTTCGCGGGCTAACGGGTTGAATTGGAGGGTAATCGGGCGAAGAAGAAACACTCTAGCTGCACTGTAGCAGCGCGTGGGATTCACGCACAGCCGTTTGCTGCGGCGCGTGGGGGCGCGTGAGACCTAATCTCGAGGTGAGGTCAACATGAAACTTGATCCTCTCAATGTAATGAACATTTTGGCATTAGTTTCGAGGAAATCAGATATTATTTCGATAGTGTTCAGTGTATCCGAAGTTTTCGTATACGTTTAAAATACGTATTTAAATCCCGAAAAAATTGGGGAAAATTATATGAGGTATATTGAAGTGTTAGTGACCTTCGCTAATGATTTTGGACAGGAATTGTGATTTCCAAAAATTACGGAAAAACGTGCAGCTCGGAAGCGGGCAGTTTGGACGGTCTGTGAGTGGACTTTGCTTTCTAAATTTCAATGCATGCATAATTTTTTTCTATGCTTTCTCTTTATGATTTCTATTCTTATGATTATGGTACTTACGAGTTCCGTATTTACACGTATTTCGATATGCAATACGTAATTGCACATATTTCGAGAATATGATTTATGCTATGATTTGATGATAGTTTGATGGATGATTTTATATGGTTTACACATATCATGTTTTGTTAATGATTTGATGATGTGACATTGGGTTTGAATGTGAATTCGAGCACGAGACCCATTTCGATAAAATATGATTTCGAATTTGGTTTTGGAATTTGGATTTCGAGGGATTTCTGGATTTTTTATGATTTACACATGGTTTTGGGTTTAAAGACCCGGTACTATTGCAGGATCTGGTTTTAGGTTTAAAGATCCGGTTGATTGATGTGACGGGGGAAGACCCTTGATTGAGATGTTTTGAGTTTAAAGACTCGGTTATTGTGATATCCCTCGAGGCCTATTAATTGTATTTTGAGTTTAAAGACTCGTTGATATCCCGGTAAGGCCTGATATATATGATTTGAGTTTAAAGACTCGGTGATAGAGATCCAGTAGATTGGTTGACGTGTGATTTACTATTGATTTCCGATGTTTTCAGATGTGTTGGGCAGTGACCCGGTTTATATGGATTTATGGATTTTTGGGCTATGTTCTCGTACTTGGATTTTGATTCATGGTTTTGGGCTGAGGCCCTGGATTTATTGTTTTGGATATGAAATGATTTCCGATTTTTTTGTAAGTAGTTTTCTAATCGTGGAACTAAGTGATTTTTGAATGCATGCATTGGTTTTACGTGGAGGGTAAAAATGTCTTTTTATGTAACATATTTTATAAACTTATTTATTTTTGTCCACTCACACCTTTTATGTTTTTATTGACCCTCCAGGTCGTAGCTCGATGATTGAGGCCGATTGAGAGGTGGAGGTATGAGTGGGCACATGTATGGTTATCCCTTGTTTGGCAAGTGTTGCGGGTAATTTGGGAACTTTAATTGACTTGTCAGACGAGAGCAGGACCGGACACAGTCATCAATGTTCCTTAGGGGACGGGTCTTGTCAGAATATCTCTTCAAATAGTTAGAGTCATCAATTGTCATTAGCCTTTACTCTCTTGTGACATGACTGTGAGTTGTCACAAGTAGAGAAGAGGTTTTGAGTTAGCTTAATTATTTTTCAATTGTGAGTTAACACTATTTTCTCTTCATGAAAGTTGGAGTTGAGCCCGAGTTGACCAAATGTTTAGGAAATCACTCTGTTAGATTTTTCTAACAAACTCGTTTTCCTAGGGACTTAGGATTTTCAGAAGAAGTCTAGCAAGGCATTTACAAATTAGTTACGTTCTAAGTTAAATAATAATTTTATAGTTACTTTGAAAGAAATTTCCTAGTAGACATGATTCGGGAAGATTAACATTGTGGGAACCGAGATTTTGGAAATGTATCGTAGTTCCAGTACCGTCTTACCAAAGTAAACCTCTAGGCAATTTTGGAAGCATACTCGAAAACCTTTCTCTTATTTATCTAGTAGGATTTGTACTCACTTATCCTTTCAAGTCTTGCTTTTACCATAATCATCCTTACTGTTATTCTTTTCTTACACTAATCTATCATGAATGTACCAAGAAAACCCAATCAAATTGCTTTGTCTGCTTGCTTTTAATCACATATTTTATGCATCAATTTCAAATGTCGTTTTTATGTACAATATTTACTATCGTTTTCTTGTTTTTATCTCTCTTGTATAATTCATTTTTCATTTTCACTCATCATATTTTTAAGCCAACTATTGATTTTGAAATCGTTTTCAACTATTACCATTGATCAATGTGGTTATTTTTATTTAATACGTTTTCTCTTCCTTGTAGTTAATAGTGGTTGTTTTAAAGTTTCTTAATCCGATTTCATGCTTTGTCATGCATGTCTCCTTTAACATACTAGACCTATTTTTTGCAATTTTCTTCTTTCTTTTCTGATGACTTACAATTCTTTAATGTTTGCATGAATTTGGAGTCATATGCATTCTCTTGTTAACTAGACATTTTAGAAAAAGAAATTTGGAATTTGAGTTTCAACTTTTTTTGTAAAACATTTATTTTCAATTTGACGATATTGGTTTTTTGGGGTCATTTGTGTCTGTTGTGTTTTAAACTACTAGTTGATCGAATTTGATTCTCGCATCCTATCCCTTACGCAAATATTTTTGTGATCCTAAACACTTTTTTTAATTAAGACATTTTTTGGGCTTTAATCTAACACCTTTTATGTTTTCGTCGTGTTTTATACCCAACTCGTTGCTCCTCCTTCCTTGGAATTGTCAACTAGAGTACTGAACGCATTCGTTTAGACTTCGAAATAGATCGTGTGGTGACTTGAGTTGATGTGTCGGCACAGTTTCATGGTTAGTTTCTTGCGAATGTTGACAGACTTTTGAAATTTTGACGAATTTCTCTTATTGAGTCTCGGATAACAATGTCGTGCTCATAATTTTCATCTAGTGACTTTATCCTTGTGGTATGGTTTAATCGTTGTCCGCGAGCTTGGAGTTGACGAGCATTTTTACTAGATTTGACAACAACATTTCATCCAATCTTGGTTAGCTTACCACTCTTAAGCCAAAAGATATTTCTAAGTTCTACACCCAAGACCGAGTTGGTGCATTAGGTAGTTAATGACTCAGACTGTATTTATGTGATAGCTCTAGTCGTATAAATTGTGGCAGATAAGATTTAACAAAAATCGCAGGTACGCGTATAGGTGGACCTTTTATTTAAAGCTTATATACCGATCTTGTGTTTTAGTTTGGTAAAAACTAGTACCTTGTGTTAGTTACTCCAAAAGAGGTTATTGTGCATTTTTTTAATCTGGACTGTTTGACTTAACGAAGTTAAAAGTTGTGAAGGGGACATATTCTGTTAGAATCTAAATCAAGAATCTAGTACTCTTGAGATGGACTACTTTTGGAATTTAACATATACCTGGTTGAGTGTTTCTCATTCTAAAAGTGTGGTGAGGATTCAAGCTTCCAACTATTTCTTTGTGTCCGTAGTCGAGTAGTCACGATGATGCACTTAATCACCTTCTTATTTTGAGAGAAACTAGGAACATTTCTACCTTGTTTTTGTGTTGGACGACTTCACTCTAACTTTAGACATAGCATCGATTGGATTGATCATAAGCTGGGTATTAGTTTGAACCTACTAGGATGTTTTAGAATGGAACAACACTTTACTCGGACAAAAACCTTAAAAATTTCTAAACGAGAACCTTAAGTCACATTTACCATCCTTGTAGTCATGGGTTCTATTACCTTCTTATCACCCTTCACCACAAATGGACTAGTGTCTCGTTTGGACGATTTACATCATTTAAGTTAGAAGTGACCTTTTTGCTAGGCATAGCTTGATGTTGAGGCTAGATGTTGGAACAGGCTAGCCAAGTCCTTAATGTTAAAGTTTTTGATCACATAGAGAAGAACTTTGAGACTTGTTTGATGAACTAGTAGCTTCTGGGTGTTCTACCACCATGGTCAACATGCATTTTAAGTTGGAGTTTTGCGAGAAGTTACAGGTTTTACAATCGGTTGTTAACTTTTAACATGATTGTTAAGTTGGACTTCTAAAGTAAAAATTTGAATCACTGATCGGGAAAATGTCTTGATTAGAAAAGGCCTTATAAGGGAGAAATTTTTAGTCACTATCCTTGATTATTTTTGTTAATCTTTTACTAAGGGACTTTCACTTGTTGAGTAAGTGGATGAGTTTCACTCCTCGAAATAATTTGGTTATCACCATTCAGGACTGGTCTAGGCATTCGGCCATATAGAGTATTTAATTAATATTCTGGTGTTTAATTGTAGGATTTTACCTCGTCATTCTAATTCCTTCATGGGATTAGTTAAGTTTACACACAAATGATCTCCTTTAAGTTTTCCCTGCATTACTCAAGAAGTGAAGCGACATTTTTACACCATGAAGACCTTTTTTTTTATTATTTTGATTTGTAGGGACTGGAGTTAAGATGTGTTGTGTTAGGTTTTGAACTCAGGAGTGAATTTTGGGTTCTTAGGTAGCTAGTTGGAGACTAAAGCAAACTTTAAGGTTACAAATTGGAAGTTTTTTTACCGTGAACTGGATTAAATGGAGTTGGTATGTACTTTCACCTTAAGAATTACCACTAGACTGCAAGATTAGAACTGTTGTGCTGTTATGTCACTTATTCCCTTATGTGAGTTAAGTCTTGTTTCAAAACATGGTTGGTGAAAGTCGTATACCAGTTTTGGATTTTAAGGGCTGAACGAAACTTTTGTGGTATTCAATACTTCTTTGGTGAGAGAACCATCTAGTTGTGATGGATATTTCAAGAATCCAAGAACTAGCAAGATAGTTATGTTCTCATTATTTAACAAAGTACCTTACTTCCAATAATGAGCACCATTAAAGAAATGCTAGTATAGTAGTGTACTCAATTACTATTTAAACTTTGTAGCTTAGGAAAAATTAATTGTTTTAGTATCCGAAGCATGTCTTTGAACGTTATCAAAGAGAACCAATTCATAGGTCGTCAATTGTTTTTGACCTAAGGAGAACCTAAAGTGACCTTTAGAGATGGAATTAGCCATTGCAATCATGGAGTTTGTAAGTTACTAGAAGGATTAATTGGTACCTCGTAGGACCAAATGCTCAAGCCCAATGAGCTTCACTTTTAGTAGTCATTACCTCGATACACATGCTTGAAATGGTTAGACGAGAAATAGAGAAACAATGACATGTGTTACTTTAGGAGATAGTTAGGAAAACTGAGGTAGTGTTAGTCGCTTAATCTACATGGATTTATTAGTGAAGGAAAATTTACTTTCAAAGGTTCAATGTTTATTCGAGAGAGACTTGTCATCATATAGGGAATCCTTACAAGACATTCTAAAAACTAATTAGGAATGTTCTGATTCGTTGTATCACTTGAGGACAACATACAAAGAGTACATAAATTTTCAAATGGAAAATTGCATCAGAATTATTGGTATTAGAAGTTGACAACCCACTAGAAAAAGAAAATGAACGGTTGGACTCATACTAGAAAATTGAGCTCATGTTAGTGGAAGCGTAAGGGAATTCGAGAAATCCATTAAGAGTCACGTTTTGACTTACGTTCAGCGAAATTTAGGGACAAAATTTCCTTAAGGGGTAGATTGAAACATCCTATTCCGAAAACAAGAAATCAAGACCTTTAAATTACTAATTTACCCCTATGAGGTTGCCTTGGGCCTTTCTTAGTCAATGATGTTAATGGTTTTATCTTAAGCCCAAAATAGTGTTAAGCCTATTTTTGAGAGGCCTAAAGGCCAAAAACCTTATTGAGATATACTTATGGTATCTTTGATCATGTGTCTATACCTTTAGACTCCAAATAGAGAATTCAAACACACGCACAACCATCACATTCGCCCTTTCGGCCCACTGTGAGCAAATAAACCTCATATCCACCCCCGACTACGTGCCACCATCATCCATAGACTCTGACCACAGTTACCCTAGTCCTTACCCCATTGACCACCGTGTGGGGTGATTGAGGGAAGAAAAATCGATGGCGAAGATGAAGATGAAGACTCATCACACATGCCATGATAGGACCCGTCCCAACTGGACGTCAAAAACCGTACCCGGTCCTGCTCCCGTCTGACAAGTCAACTAAAGGTCCAAAACTACCCTTCAGTGCTTGCAACAAGGGATGTTTGCGCGGATTTCTGCTCCTGCCACTGCCTCACGATCAGTCCCGAACGTCGTACCGCGGCCTGGAGGGTCACAAAACAGAAAAGGTGTGAGTGGACAAAAATGACCTCTTATAAAAACATTTGCCAAAATTACATTCTTACCCTCCAGTTTTCACAAACTTGCATGCATATCGTAAAACATGAGTAATAGTATGAAATCATTCAAGTATGAACAGTGGACCGATAAAATCAAAACATATTTTCCCATGGTCCATAGAACTCATGTTCACCAAATCAGTTCATGTTATAAACATCAAATCCCGGCTCTCAGGCCAAAACATGTGAAAACATAATCACTGGCCACAAAGACCAAAAACCCGTACTCAATACCAGTACGTTATCACAAACAACATCAATCAGCACTAATCACCAGTGCACAATAAATATATCAATCCAATCATTCCGCACTACTCACAAGTGCATCAAATATCACAAATCACATCTGCACTACTCACAAGTGCACAATCAATCAAACTGCACTACTCACAAGTGCTGCACTACGCGTAGGCCAATATCCAGTCACTCTCGGGAACAGACACCTCTGGGCTCAACCCCCTCAGACTCAGTCACCTCTGGGCAAACACATCCCCAGGCTCAGACACATCCGAGTGGTACATCCAGGCTCAGTCTCATCCGAGAAGCTGACTACCATAGGATCAACTCCCGATCCTACAATCACATCCTCCAAGCTCCGGTCGTCTGGGTAATCCCCCCCAAGCACCGACCGTCTGGGAATATCACAATCACAATGAAAACCATCCCAGGAATTACATCCCAAAACATTTCAATCAAATCTTGACTTCATACCAAGTCAAGATCATCCCCGACTAGGTCTCAAAGCCCAAAATACCATTTACACGTACTTCTTTAAAATCACCTTTTAATTCAATAAAATATTCCGGAAATCATCATTGACTCACCAACAAAGTCAAAATATCATTTTAGAAATCATTTAAACTCCGGGCCTAGCCCAAAACATCATTTGCACGTTCCTCGTAAAACGTGCCCGAAAGACTGATTAAAATAATCATAAAATCCCAATAAATCATTAATTTCACAATTTCACAAGTGACTCCAAATCCAAGTCAAAATCACTATTCACTTGGGTTTTCATGCCCAAAATAACATTATCACGCAAATCCATGCGTTGCAACCTCCGTTGCCATTTTCACGTAAATCCACGAAATTGACCATTGACTCATTCCCGAGTCATCACATCATTTTCCAATCCATGACTCAACAATCCGAGTCCAACCATTATTTTCAATCAATTTTAATCCCGGACTCACAAACCAAGTCCAAACATCATTTTTACCAAATTTCGTAATTTCTCGAAAATCGCCCAAAATAATAATATAATAATCATAAAACCGAGAAATTACCGGATTGAAACATAAATCATGCCCAAGCATATAAAATCATATAATAAGGCATTTAAATCATATATGCATGCATCACGGTTAGAAAACAAAGTCCACTCACACACACCGTCCAAAACGATCCGTTTCCGAGCTGCACGTTTTTCCGTAAAATCTGGAAATCACAACTCCTGTCCAAAATCATTATAGAGGGTTACTAACATCTCAAAATACAACATATAATTTCCTCCAATTTTTCCGGAATTTAAATACGTATTTTTAACGTAAAACAAAACTTCGGATACGCGGAACATTATCGAAACAATATCCGATTTCATCGAAACCAGTGTCAAAATGTTCGTTACACTGAGAGGATCAAAAGTCATGTTGACCTCACCTTGAGACTAGGCCGGACGCGCCGCCGTGAGTGGCTGCGCGTGAAATCTACGCGCCAGCTACAGTACTGCTACAGTGCTCCTTCTTCACCCGTTTGTCTGGTAAACGGGTTGAAAAACCCGCGATAGAACCCGGTTGAATCTCACCCAATTCGACCTCAAATCGGTCCGTTCTTTCCACTGATCCCTTCTAATTCAACTCTAATTAAGTTCTGCAAGTTCAATTACGCGAATCATGGTCTAAATCCTCACGACTCTCGATCGATCCTTGACGGGTTTCCAATTCGGGTTCACCAATTCCGTCCCTGATTTTCAAATTAATTCATAGGGTAAGCATCGTGAGAGTGTATTGAATGTTTTTCCAAGATCAATTTGAAGAATTCTTACCTCTAACCCGTTGAACCCAAGCTCGATTTTGAGCTGCCATGGAAGCTCAGTTCTTCCTCAATCCGACACGGTTTCACTTCAGTTTTGATGCAGGAAGGTTCGTTTTGATCTCAGGAGTTGAATTGAATCCTCAATTTCGATCCTCACAGCCCACAATCTCGAATTCGAAAGTCCCCCAAATTTTTTGAATTTTCGAACCAAAATTCTCCCAAAGACCTCACTGTCACTCGAATCCCTCTCTCAATTCGGCTTCCTCAGTCTCCCAATTGCACAATGACGAGAGACAGTGGGCTGAAATGGTTTAATTTGGACAATTGGACAAAATGATGAGTTAAGCCATGATTTAGGGAGAAATGTCAAAAGTGTATATCATTGTGTTTTCCATTATTCCCGTTTCTATGTTATAGCTGGGGCAAAGGAGATGACAAAGTGACAGATGTCACAATCTGGTAGCAAGAATCAAGGTCAAAAGACCATTTTGCCCTTCGTACGACAAATTACCATTTTGCCCCTAGACATCCGTGACCCGTAACTTGGTCACCCGAACTCTGTTTTCGACGTGCCGCCTGTCGTTGGATTCGTATCGACGAGACCTACGTAACGGTCCTTGGCCCTCGTCCATCGAACCTCCTGATCAAAAAGTCAACATTTGACCCCCTAATATGACCATATTACGAAAATGCCCTTGGGTTTCCTAACTTCATAACTTTCACCTCGAATGTCGAAATCGAACGTGTCACCTGTCTATGAACTCGTTACGTCCCGCACTACGTCACAGTCATCGGTCAAAGTCCGTTTGACCGCCCGAACTAAAAGTCAACATTTTACCCACGCTAGGGGCAAAACGGTCATTTTGCACGTTTCGTCCGATTTCACTCAACTAATCCCCGATTAGTCATTCTAATTCATAATTAATTAATATTCAATCCCGATATTCGGGACGGGTCATTACATGCCACCAAAAACCTTCGAACCAGAACCTTGAATCGCACTCTTTCCATGCGCCTCATAACTGTGACTCCACTAGACTAGGCAATGTAACAACCCGTCCCAGACATTAAAGTTTAGATAGTGATTAAGGTGGAATTAGTGAGGCTAATCAGTGGTTAGGTGGCCCCGATAGGTCCGTAAGCATAGAATGACGATTTTGCCCCTAGTTCGGGCAAACAGTTGATGTTTAGTTCAGGTAGTCTAGTGGGTATTGACCAGTGATCATGACGTAGTTTAGGACGTCACGAATCCGTAGGCAGGTGGCACGCCTGATTCCGACATCCGAGGAGGAAGTTATGATGTTCGGAAGGTTGAGGGTATTATCGTAATTTTGGTAAGTAAGGGGAATAGTTGACTTTTTGGACGATCGGGTTTTGGTACATTGACCGAGGATGGTTAGGTAGGTCTCGTTATCCGAGTTCGATGACAGGCGACACGTATTCATCGGACTTACGATGTGCGAGTTACGGGTCAAGGAAGGTAGTGGCATAACCGTAAAATTGAGTTAAATAGAGGGGCAGTTTGGTCTTTGTGCTTTGGGAAGTGTGCAGTAGAGAGGGCAGATGGATGGCTGGGATTGAGCCATGTGGGAGAGGGTGGAGAGGATTGGTGACATGTGGCAGGTGTGTAGTGGGTTTTGGGGGGTTCATGTGTGTGTGCACGGTCTAAATCTTTGGGGTGCACCCGTGTAAGTGTGTGTTCGTGTTCGTCGATCCAGAGTGAAACAGAGGGAGATTGTGAGGAAAAATTGAGGGGTGATCGTGGAAGTTGAAGGCTTCTGGGGAGTGAGGAGTGATCAGAAAGAGTGAGAGAGATGTTGGGGTGGTGTTGAAAGGATTAGACGGCGTGGTGGCTGTGTGTAAGGGCGAGGAGAGCTGCGGGAAAACCAGGGGGGAAACAGGGAGAAACTCAGGGAGTTTGTGAGAAATCGTGGCGGTGGTGGCCGTGTACGGTGCACTTGGGCTTGTGGTGGTGTGGTGGAGGCTGAGAGGAGTTGACCAGCCCCAGCGGAACTCACGACGGCGACGGGAGGCAGGTAATTCCTCATCCTTGTTTCTGTGCTCTGTTTTGTAGACTGAGTTCAAATTGGAAGTCGTGGCTTGAGAGGTAGAATCGAAGTTCATAGGGAGGTCAAGGGGACTCAGGTGAGGTCTGGGAGTCCTTTGGTTGTGCTGCCGTGATGGGGAATGAACGGTAGGGGTTAGCACGACGGAGGAGACTCTGTGTGCTCTGTTTTGGCCGTGAGTTTCAGATGGGGAGTCGTGAACCTAGGGACTGAGTCGATGGTTTAGGAGAGTTGGGTTAGGTTCAGTGAGGTCCTAGGAAGAGTCTGGGATAGCCACCGTGATGGGAGGTTACTTGGGTGGCCGGAAAGGAAAACAGGGCAAGCTTTGGGGTTTCTTTCGAGCTTGAGTCGATGAGCTACGAGATGAATCGAGATTTCTGAAGTTGGGGAAAAGATAGGGTAGGTCTGGATGAAGCTGAGGGTGAAGAAAGGAGATGTTTTGGTGCAGGTACGGCGGAGAACCGCTCTCGCTGGTTCAGGTTGCAGGCTACTGGTGCGAACCGGGTCGACGTGAGGTTGAATGTGCACTGTAGCTGGCGCGTGAGGGCCACGCGCAGCCACTTTGGGCGGCGCATGGGGGCGCGTGCGGCAGTTTCTGGTGAAGGTGTCAACATGGTTTTTAGTCTAGATGTTATAACGAGTCTAATGAAAGTGGTTTCGGGTTGTTCGGACGTGGTTTGAGTTTAGTTCCGCGAGGGTGAAGGCTTAGGGTCTCGATTTATTATGTTTAGGAGTCGGGGAATTTTGGGGAAAATTAGGTGAACCTTCGTGGACGTGTTAGTGACGTACTTTGGTGGTTATTGTCAGGATTGGGATTTCCCGAGAAAGCTGAGGAACGTGCTGAACGTTTGGGACGCGATTGAGGGCTCGGTACTGTGAGTGGACCCCTTCTCTATAACTGAGCATGCATAACTGCTTTTAATTACTTGTTTTATGGTTTTACTATTTTACTTAATTGAATATGCTATAACTGTTTTACTTAATTGCACGTTTTTCGAGAAATAACGTATTTGACACGTTTTACGAGAAATGCTTGATTTCTGATTATGATGCCATGGTTTTGGGATTTCAAACAATAAATGGTTTTCAATGATTATAAAGGGATTTTGGGAACATGATTTCGATGATCAAGGATTTTCGGTTTTCGAATCGGATTTCGAGAATCGAGATTCGGTTTTAAAGTTGAAAAGTGGATTTCCGGATTTAGGTTTGGAATGACGGTTCTGAACACCGGAAGGGCTTCGGACCAGTGGTTTCGGATTCGGGTTTGGATATGGATTCGAAATGGTTTTCAAATGGTTTTGGATTGGATTTGCTGGATCTGGATATTGGGTTTAAAGACCCGGATATTGATTGACGGGGGACGGGCCCGGATTGAGTTTAAAGACTCGGGAGTTTAAAGACTCGGATATATTGATATTTCCCCCGTAGGCCTGTTGAGTTTAAAGACTCGGGAGTTTAAAGGCTCGGATATTATTAAGGCCTGGATTGAGTTTAAAGACTCGGATAGGTCCAGCAGGTTTGATCGTAAAATGATGATTTGATGTTCACGAATTATGATACGGTTTTATGATGCTTATGATATGGTTTCTATAACTGTTTTATAGTGTTTCTGTTTCTTATGATATTTTATGATGATTTGATTTATAACCGTTTGATAACTGGGTTATGCATGTGGTTTCAAAACGGAGGGCTAAACCCAGTTTTCTTCTAAAATGCTTTTTGGAAATTCTTATTTTATTATGGTCCACTCACACCTTCTGTTTTAATTTTCCCTCCAGGTCGTGGAGCTAGCGCGGGGTCTTGGTGTCGAGGCAACGTCTGAGGCATAGGAACTACGAGAGGGATTCCGGAGTGTTTAAATTTTCTTCCACGTGCGTGTAATTATTATCGTTGTTTGGTTTCTTTATATTTGGTACTATGCTCTGTAAAACTGTGACTTTGGAATATGTAAAAGTTTCTCCTGCGTCTGACAGTGGTATTTTAGTGAATTCCATGCTTTCTTTTGGCTTTAGCATTGGGGTGTCAGACGGGAGCAGGATTTACCTCGGGTTTCGGGGTGAAACCGGGGTGCGTCCTGGCAAGGCAATGCACCACATGAAGCAATATGATCCGTAATATAATTTAAGTTTGTATCTAAGATGTTGACTCGAAGAAAAGATTGATTTCCTTTGCTATTATTGTCTTAGTGAGGTTGAAAACATTACCTGAACTAATTGCATGTCATTTTTGATGAAGTTTGGACCAAGAATAGAGCTGGTTTATTCATCGTGGATTCTGGACAATTTTGAGGAGTTGGGGTTTGTTTCAAGCTTCAACATGTAGCAATCTGAACTCTAGGTGTGATCTCGAGTTTACAGATGAAATTCTGGTCGAAACCAGTGAGTTTCCCAGAATTCGGTCATCTTGGAGACCGACGACGGTTTGATCGTCGCGTCTGGTGACTGGTGACTGAATCAGGTGTTAAGTCTAACTGACGTCATTAAGTCTTGACTGATGTTAGCATATTCCGTTAAATACTAACATTGTTAGCATATTCCGTTAAATACTAACAACGTTGACATATTCCATTAAATACTAACATTGTTAACATATTCCGTTAACTACTAACAACGTTGACATATTCCATTAAATACTAATGGTGTCATAACTAACCTAACATCATTAAGTTTAACAAACTATTCTGATTCCGTTAGAATATTAGATTAGATTTATGGAATATTCCACAGAGAATATTCCAACATGAGAGGTGGACCGGTGTGTGTGCATCTGGCCAGCGTGTGGTGGTGCCTGTGGCGACTTTTCGACCTCCAATCGGTGGGTGTCTGTGACGACCCGAAAATTCGAACAACGAAAATTTGGAAACTTTGGGGAAAATGACGATTTTGCCCCTGGAATTGGGCGAACGGTTGACTTTTTATACGAGCGGTCAAACGGACTTTGACCGATGACTGTGACGTAGTTTGGGACGTCACGAGTTCATAGACAGGTGGCACGCCCGATTTCGACATTCGAGGAAAAAGTTATGACGTGCGGAAGTTTGAGGGTAATTTGGTAAATTGGCCAAAAGGGGCCGAAAGTTGACTTTTTGATCGGGACATGGTTTGGACTTTTCGGAAGTACCGTTGGATAGGTCTCGGGACGCTGAATCCGTAGACAGGCGGCTTGCGTCAATTGGGGTTCAGATGAAAAAGTTATGGGCGTGAGAAAGTGAAGGGCAAAATGGTAATTTGGTAAAGAAGGGTAAAATGGTAATTTGACTGGATTTAATTAGTTAGTGCGGCTGATGGCTGATTCAGCCACTTTGATGAGTAGATTAGGTCTTTGAATGACATCTGTCACCATTATAGGGGAATTAGAGGCAAAAAAGGTGATGAGGATTTCTTCAAATACGTATTGATGTCTGATGTGTACTGTTACTTTGATCATATACAGAAGAGATAAACTTTTAAAATTGAGGTAGGCAACAGCTCTCCATGCTCGATCAATTGAGGGTTTTTGAGAGAGGTTGCAGGAGAGAATAAGAAACAAAACAAAGAGGAACGAAAACTGAGCAATTTGGACCCGAATTCATAACCCTTCTCATCTCCCGATTTCGGGTTTTTCAAATCAGTCACCAATTGATCAAATTGATCTTGGATTAAGATTCTTGGGCTCGAGGCGAGTGGGACCAGATTAAAAATGAGAAGAATTGAGGTTGTTTTGGCTTAGAACAGAGACGGGGAAGGTTTCAAAAATTCGAGTCTGAGTCGAATAGATTGGAGGAGTTAAACAATGAAATTGGACCTAAAAGTATGTTTCTATGATTCCTATAAAGCTCCTGCGTGAATCAATTTCACGAAATTGATGGAAATATGTGCAATTCGAAGATGAACAGTGATGGCAAGTTCTTTGATCGTTCAAACTTAAAGTCGACGGGATTGAGGTAAGAATTGATATAAGTCGAATTACAGAACTTAAATTGGGTCTATGACGATGCAATTAGAGTAATCAATTACAGGAATTGACTGGAAATGGACAGGATCCCAATCGGGTTACATCGCGGGCTAACCGGACCCGTTTACCAGGTAAACGGGTGAAGGAGGTAACTATTCACAGCACTGTAGCAGGCACGTGGCACCCACGCGCAGTCGCTTGCGACAGCGCGTGGGGGCGCGTGAGGGGGAATCTCGAGGTGTGTACAACATGAAACTTGTCCTATTTAATGTAACGAACATATTTGGTTTTGATTGCGAATCGATCGAAAGCCGCCTCGATCATGTTTCGAGGGTCCGAAGGTTTGAGTTACGTATTAAATTAATATTAAATTCCCGGAAAATTATGATAAATTAATATGATGATAATTAGGTCCCTAGTGACCCTGAGTAATGATTTTGGACAGGGTTCGGGATTCCTGGCAAGCGTCGGAAATTACGGAAACGTGTGCAGCGGTGAAAACGAGCAATCAGACGGTGTGTGAGTGGACGTTTGTTTTATAAATTGATATGCATGCATAGTTAAATGTTTTACATGATTGATTGCATGATTTGGTTTGCAATGATGTCATGATTTGTTTGGATGATTATTTATGATTTAATGATTATTTTAATCGGTAATTCGGGCACGTTTTTCGAGGAAATGCGTAAATGATATTTTGGGCTAGGCTCGGAGTCAAAATGATTTCAAAATGGATATTTTGATGAATTGATGAGTCAAGAATGATTTCTGGATTATTATAATGTTTTCCCTGTGATTTTACGGATTTACGTGTAAAGGGTATTTGGGCTTGAGTCCCGGTTGGTAACGATTTTGACTTGGTTTGAAGTCAAGGATTTGATTGAGATGTTTTGGGATATGCTCCCGGGATGATTTTCATTGTGATTGTGAATACCCAGACGGTCGAAGCTAGGGGTGTTCCCAGACGACCGGAGCTCGGGGATATGATTGTGATTGTTCCCAGGCAGCCGAGGCTAGGGGCGTTCCCAGACGGCTGTTGTTCGGGGAGATATGTGTTCCCAGGTAGCCGAAGCTCGGGGTGTTCCCAGACGGCTAACACTCGGGGTGATGCGTGCCGGGAAAGTCGGAGCTCGGGGTGACTTCCCAGACGATTGAGGCACGGGTTATGGCCTACGCGTAGTGCAGACGTGACAGTGTGATAATTTGTGCACTTGTGAATAGTGCAGATTGATTGATTGATTGAGTAATCGATTGTGACCTTGTGCGTGGTACTGTTTGATGTTGATTATGATTGCGTACTGGTATTGAGTACGAGTTCTGGTCTGTGTGGCCAGGTGACTATGTTTTCATGTATTTGGCCTGAGAGCCGAGAATTTGACTTGTTAGATGGTTTGGCTGAAAGCCAGTGATTGTGTTCCATATGTTTTCCCTATGCATGCAGGTTTGATAAACTGGAGGGTAAATGATGTCTTCTAAAATGTGTTTTTTTAACGAATATATTTTTGTCCACTCACACTTTTCTGTTTTTGATGACCCTCCAGGCCGTGGCACGACGTTCGGGGCTGATCACGAGGTGGAGGCATGAGCGGAAATCAGCGTAGTTATCCCTTGTCTGATAAGTACTGAAGGATCATTTCGGAACTTCAGTTGACTTGTTAGACGGGAGCAGGACCGGGCACGGTTATCGAGGTCCAGTTGGGACGGGTTCTGTCAGTGTCAACGTGAGGCCTTTTTCTAGCCTTCTGCTGGTGTGTGACTGCACGTGGGGATATTTCCCTAGGCCCACAGCGGAGTGTATCAGTGCGTGGGATAGTCTCTTAGCCCACGACAGGGCATGGGCCTAGTTTTGGGGTCTTGCGAATTGTTTTAAACACGTTTAGGACCCATTTGAAGTTGTTTAAGTACCATTTTGGGCAACCATAATATGGTTTTTCTTAGAATTTGATTTGAAAGTTGTTAGTAACTTTTATGAATGATTTTGATAGGGTTATGTCGGCTTGGATCTCGTGTGTTAGCTTGATTTTTTGGGTGATTTCGACTCTCCAATTAGTGTGTGAGTGGATCTCCTTACTTGTTGTACACTCATCACTTTTTACCTGAATGGTTAAACTTATTTGAATTCTGATGAATGATAAATACTAGATTTTCTTATGTTTTCGAGCATGCTAGACGACACTTGATTACATTGTATTTAAGAAGTAAGTTTTGTTTGTATGTTTACCACATTTTATTGTCCTAATCATATCTTGTTTAATATTGATGGTGTGAGTGGTTATATGCCCTCGTGATGATTTCTTTATGATTTGACCTTGGAGTTGAGTTAGTAGCCTTATACCTAATTAAGAGTCGATGGTATCTTAGTGCCAATCTTAGTGGCCACATACTAGCTTCCACATGATTGTCCACCCGCGCTACTAGTAATACTAGTTAAATTGCGCTAGCTTGTCCCTGAGCTCTAGGGGACTTGAGGTAACCAGTGCTTAACACTCATTTTTCATGTGGTTGAAGTACACGAGCAACTATAGATACCCAGACTTATGAGTGTATGATTTGAGCGACTCGGGAGAATATTTTAGTGGGTTATTTTGTGGTATACTTATGTTTCAGCTTGAGATATGTGGCTACTTGTTATTTTACTATTATTTCTTACATAAAGTGTAAGTTCAAGGTCTTGATAACAAATTTCCAGCAAAACAGAGGGGTTAATTGTTTTATGACTTACAGTTTTACACTACAATAATTGCTCGATCCACTCACCCTTCTATTTTTGTACCTTCAAGTCCCAGTGTTATTTCACGTACTTCGAGAAGTTTATGGTAGTGACTCTGACATTCACACGGTAGTTTCGGATGATGCAACGGAAATCGGGATAACTCAGGTAGATAGTTGAATTGTATGATCATCCTTAGTATACTATATTATATACTTCCGTTGTCACTATTCAGATGCTAGCCAACAGACCTCAATCTTGGCGTACTAATAGACTTTTCGGGTCGGTGTGTGTCATATATTTCATATCTTAACCATAAAAAAGAATAATCCACGAGTATATTATTAGTATTCATTTTAGACATATCAGGGGGTTTAAAACCTTAACCACCTAGCTGTAGCTTTGATGTTGTACCTTATTTCTCTTAACCTTTTTGTTTTGTTTTCACTATTGCTATTAGTTTTGTGGTATTTGCATTCGCTATTTTAATGTGTTATAGGAGCTCTTAATTTAGAATTTTGACCTTCTTTATTGAAAATATTATGAAGAGATTGGCTTCGCTAAATCTTGGATTGAATTGATAATGATGTGTGTAACTACTATTTTGTATCTTTTTCAACCTTATCGACGAACCAGTATGATATGTTAAGACAAGTATGAGCATTTGTTAAGGTGAACCCCCTGTCTCTTTATCTCTTTGTCATTTGTGCTGAGGGTTGTTTTTGCCTTATTGGACAAATAAGAAGCACATGGAAGAATTCATGGACTTTCTATTGCTCTAACGGCCACAAGTAACCACTACTTGCTTTTTGCAAATGAAAGCTTATTGTTTGTTAAAGGGACATTAGAAGAATGTATTGCAATAAAAACAAGTTTTGAAATTTTATGAGAAGGCATCTGGTCAAACCTTTGACCTGTAAAAGTCATGTGTTGCTTTCAGTGGCAATTTTAAGGATGGATCAACTGTTGATGTTCAACGATCAGGACTTCCTCCTCAAGTAATCTTTGCACTGGTTTATGATTGGTTTGTCTCAGATATTAATCTGATTGCTTGCTTCTTTTCTGTTTTGCAAGGAAAGGTCGAAGACCATGGATTTCAGATATTGTTCTTCTTCTCTAAACCTCCTAGCTGAGCATAGAGATTAGCTCTATTAGTTTTAGGATAGATGAGTGATTGTGAGGTAATGAGAATCAATAGGACTGGATTGAATTGGTTGTTTTGGTGTACAAAAATGTGATTTCATATGATGCACATGAACTGTTTGATAAAATGCATGCAGGGAAGTTTTCTTGATTTCTTTGTAGATATGACTACTGATTTCTCATTATGATTGTTGCAGTACATTTCCAATACATTTCACACGATTCTTGTACTCTCACTGCCCTCACAGGTCACACACACACACCCCTCACACCTCTCCAAAATGGTTACACACAAAGTGCATGACAATATGATATCATCACTAGCCTATTACAACCTCCCACGTGCCCCTTAGTTTCTAGAAGCTAACACACACAATCTAAGTGAGAGAATTCTATTATTCTCTCACATATTCTTCTAACTTCTGCACCAAGCAACCGAATTAGACTAGGAAATAGTGATCGGATGAGGCAGGGAGTAGGGATCAGGTCTATGCAGCAATACTCCCTTCTAGACTGCTCACTGGTTTCACCCTAAGCAGTTCCCTTAAATAGTTGAACCTAACCTTAGGCAATGCCTTTGTAAAAAATGTCAGCCACTTGATCTTCTGACCTGCAGTAGATCAGGTCCACTTCTCCAAATTGCATTGCCTCTCTGATGAAGTGAAACCTCATGCTGATGTGTTTTGTCTTTTGATGAAACACAAGGTTCTTGGTCATTGATTTAGCAGAGGTATTGTCACAAAATAGTGTAGTAGGCCCTGTTTGTTCCTCTCCAAAATCATCTAGCACAAACCTGAGCCACTTTTCCTGAGTTGTAGCTTCTGAGGCACTGACATATTCAGCCTCTGTAGTGGATAAGGCAACAATGTGTTGCTTTACTGATGCCTAAGAGAACACCCCTCCTCCAAATGAGAAAGCATAGCCTGATGTGCTTCTCATGTCATCCATTCTTCCACTCCAATCAGAGTCACAATATCCTATTAGAGTTGCATGTTTCCCTTTAGTGTACTCAATTCCATAATCCACTGTCCCTTGGACATATCTTAGGACCCTCTTGGCTGTCCCACGATGTTTCTTGGATGGACAGTGCATAAACCTGGACAGTAGACTTGTAGAAAACATTAGATCAGGTCTAGTAGATGTTAAGTAAAGAAGACTACCCATAATCTGCATGTAAAGTCCCTCATCTGCCTCTTCTGATCCATCTGATCTGCATAGTATGTCATTTGTAGCCAATGGAACACTAGCTGGTTTGCATCCCTTCAAAACAAACTTCTCTAGGAGAGTAAATGCATACTTCTTCTGATGAATGAAGATGCTTCTTGCAGATTGTACCACTCTAATTCCCAGAAAATCATGCAAGAGCCCCAAATCTGTCATCTCATACTTTGACATCATCTTTTCCTTGAATTATGTGATCATTTCTTCACTATCTCTTGTGTATACTATTTCATCTACATAGATTAACACAATAAGGGTCTCTTTCTTGCTGTTTGTCTTCAAATACAATATAGGTTCACTAGGGCTCTTGTGAAATCCACATTGTCCTAGGTAGGTATCAATTTCACCATACCAAGCTCGTGGAGCTTGCTTCAAACCATACAATTCCTTTCTTAGCCTGTACACCTTATCTTCCTCATTTCTTACTTCATGCCCCTCTAGTTGTTCCACATAAACCTCTTCTTCCAACACTCCTTTTAGAAATGCTGATTTGACATCAAACTGGTACAATTTCCAGCTTCTTTGAGCTGCTAGGGCAATTAAGACTCTAATTGTGTCAAGTATTTCCACAGGGGCAAATGTCTCATTGAAGTCTATCCCAGGCTTCTGTGAATACCCTTTGGCAACCAACCTTGCTTTGTGTTTCTGAACTGAACCATCTAGGTTCAGCTTTGTCTTGTACACTCATTTCACCCCTATCACTTTCTTATTTGAAGGCCTGTTTACTAGCTCCCAGGTAGAGTTCTTTTCAATCATTTCCAACTCTGCTTGCATTGCATTCTGCCACTCTTTATCTTGAGTAGCTTTTTGATAGTTTTTTGGTTCAACAATGCACATGTTGCATCTTGCATAGATCGCATTTAGGGATCTTATTTTGATTGGAGTTGTACCAGACTCAGAAGCACTGGTGATACTTGAACTAGACTCATATCCAGGACTAGTTCTCTGGTTTGGTATAGAAGAGGCACTCAATATCCCCTGATCTTCAGTAGTGACTAGATCCACATCCACTTCACTGTCAAACAGAACAGCAGTCTCTCCTTCTTTTCCTTCTTCCCAGTTCCAAGTTCTTTTCTCATTAAACACCACATTTCTAGAGAGCACAATCTTTTTAGTCTTAAGATTGTAAACCCTGTATCCTTTCTCCATACTTCCTTATCCCATGAACACTCCATTAACTCTTGCTTCAACAAGCTTCTGTCTAAGCTGATTTGGCACATAAATGTAACACAATGCACCAAACACTCTCAAGTGTTTCACATCTGGCCTTTTTCCACTGTAATGTTCAAAGGGAGTCTTTCCTTGAGCTGACTTGGTTGGACACCTATTTAGTAGATAGGTGGCAGTACTCACTACCTCACCCCAGAACCTGTATGCTATTCCCTTCTCATGTAGCATAGATTTTTCCATTTCCACGATTGTTCCATTCGTCCTCTCAGCAACACCATTTTGCTGAGGTGAATAGGCAATAGTCAACTGTCTTTCAATCCCAAACCTTTCACAGTAGGTTTGAAACTCATTTGAGGTGTATTCCCCACCCTTGTCATTCCTTAGCTTCTTTACTTTGTAACCAGTCTGAAGTTCCACCATTGCTTTGAACTTCTTGAACACATTTAGTGCCCCTGATTTCTGTCTCAGAAAGTACAACCAACAAATTTTTGAGTAGTCATCAATGAATGTGATAAAGTACCTGTTTCCACTAACAGTCTCTGTCTGCATTGGACCACAGATGTCAGAGTGAATCAACTCAAGTGGTGAGGAAGCTCTCCATGCTTTCTCTATGTCAAAAGCTTCCACATGCTGCTTTCCTGCAACATAGCCTTCACACACTTCCAATTCAGTAGTTAGGCTAGGCAAACCCACTACCATTTCCTTTTTCTGCAACATTTTGAGACTTGTGAAGTTCAGGTGCCCAAACCTTCTATGCCACAACTCAGCATCTCTTTCTATTGTTGCTTTTCTTGCCACTGAAGTTACTGAATCAAGTGTCAAAGGAAAACACATGTTCCATGCCATCTTGATATTAGCAATCTTGTGTGTCATATCAATATTGTCATAGATATCCTAACAGGACCCATCCCGATCCCCCAGGGACCACGAGGGGATGTGCCCTGCTCCCATCTGACACATACCCAGGAAATGCTCGAAATACCCATAATAGGTTAAATAATGCACAATAAAATTTCTTAAATATCAAATACATCCGAGAATGAGTCCAACAGTGCCAGACAAGGGATAGAGAGCACTACAATATTACGAGCACGTATAACAGTTTTACAAAATGGTGCTCGACCTACCTAACCAGGTATCAGGTACGCAGTAGTAATGGGACTATGTTTCCGCCTCGAGACCTGCCTCCACCTCTAGGTCACGTCCTAGAGGGGTCAAGAAAACCATAAAGGTGTGAATGGGTCGAAAATAAAGGATATTTCAAAAATCGTTCATAATACATAGTAAAATACTGTTTTACCCCTCCGTTTTCAAATCATGCATGCATTTGAGTCAAAACATATATATATATATATATATAGTAAAACTGAAATATACCACACATCACCAATTAGGCATCATATCATCACACACACACACACACACACACACACACACACACACACACACACACACACACACACACACACACACACACACACACACACACACACAATAGTATAATAATAATAATAATAATGCATCTACCATAATCATATTGCACCGTATATCCCAACCCTGACATCCCAGATGTCAGATGTCCCATACATCTAATAAGGTCACGGTCCTAAGGCTATGTGTATCGTTCGGGGTCTCAATCCCAAGTCCTATCCCCGAACCCAGTCCAGGTATATCATCCCAGATGTAAGACCCGTGTCCTAGAGGGAACAGTGAATGATCCCACATTTCTGCGAGGGGGGAATGGTCTGGGAGGGGATTGGTGGTGTGCCTTAAAGGTGTAGGCACACACCTATCTAGCACGAGGCCTTTTGGGAGCTCAATATCTTTGGATTTGGTTGGAACTCGAAAGTTAAGCGAGTTGAGGCTGGTGCAATTCCATGTTGAGTCACCCCTTGGGAAGTTGCACCGTGAGCTCCCGAAAATAAAACCGTGAGGGCAAGGGCAAGGAGGCCCAAAACGGACAATATCGTGCTAGATGAGTCGGGTCCTGACACCAGATGCCTGACGTCCCTAACGTCTCATACTAGCAATCCTGCTCCTGAGCCACCCTATGGTGTGGTCGCTCCGTAGCATGACTCCTCGCAAGTAATGCGCCGTGACCACTCCAAGGTACCAATAACTGGAGGAGACAGTGATCTATATGGTTAATCTATCTAGTGCAATAGCATGAGCCTGTGACATCCCGGTATGATTCCACAACTCATATAATCATCGGACGGTCACATGTCATATAATGTAACATTGATAGGTACATAGTCCATAAATAAGATTCAATACACTCATACACGTAGTCATATACTAGTATAATGAAAACAGTTATGCATGCACTCCGTTAGAAATCAAAAGACCCACTCACAGTACTATCCTGCTGCTTAATCAACGTCTAAAACCTGTCCTGTAACTATATCTCAGCCTTTGACCTGTACAAACACATTCAAAGGTCATTAGTGATCTCTAAAAATCCATATCTAAAACCTAGGAACAGTGTCGGCCTGGAAACGCGTCCCAAACACATTTCCCGAGGCTATAAACTCCATTTTGACCCACCAAATGTTTTCTTATCGACCCAAAACCACCACCATTGGATCTGGATCTTCGAAACCATTAAAATGGCACTTGTTCCACCTCAAAAAACGTGCCCACACGCGGGTCAAAGTCACGGTCAACATTGACCAAAAATTCAACGCTGACGTCAGGTCAACGGTCAAAGTCAACGCTGATGTAACGACCCGTCCTGAAAATCGGGATTATATTAGTTGTTAATGACGGATTAGTGAAGTCAATTGGTGATTAGTTGGATGCGTTCAGAGGGACGGTGCAAAATGACGATTTTACCCCTAGAATGGGTAAAATGTTGACTTTTCATTCGGACGATCAAATGGACATTGACAGATGACTGTGACATAGTTCGGGACGTCACGAGTTCATAGACAGGTGGCACGTCCGATTCTGACAACCGAGGAAAAAGTTATGACATCCGGAAGTTCGAGGGTACTTAGGTAACTTGATCGAATAAGGACAAAAGGTTGACTTTTTGGACGACAAGGAATTTTCACGTAATTCAAGGACTGTTAGATAGGTCTTGATGCCCTAAATACAACGACAGGCGGCAGGTGTTATTTGGAGTTCGGGAGATGGAGTTACGCGTCTAGAACTCCGAGGGGCAAAATGGTAATTTATCCTTGAGGGGCATTCTGGACATTTCCTACATTGGGATTATAGCCCACTCAAAGATGGACACTTGGCTGTTGATTGGAAATGGTGCCACAGAGATGTTGATGCGTGGTTGGGTCTGGATGGTGGTGGAAACTACTTACAATTTCTCAAATGTGCCTCACACGATTCAAATATCAGTTGCATGGTTTGGGGGTTCGAAGGAAAAACAGAGATACAGAGACGGTGAGGAATTCAAACCCCCAGCTATCCCCAATTGAAGGTGCTATGTGAACAAAAAGAAAGGATAATCGACGTGGAATAAGGTGGTGAAGTCGTGGATGCCCGCCGTGCACTGTGGCGGTTGGAGGAGAACTAAACCCGTGAACTCCCCTGTTGAAGTCCAAATGGCTCGTGATGATTTCTTGGTTACTGATCGAATTTAATGGCTACTAAAGGTTACTGGAGGACTGGGGAATCCCATAAGCTTGTTTTCGAGGTTAAGGATGGACGGTAAGTGATCCTTCCATGAACTTGGTTTTTCAAATTCGAACATGGCAACATACGTTTCAGTGACAAGTAATCCAGTTGTTTTCTTTTTTGACGAGGTTCTGAAGGTCAAAAGGAATGGATTGAGATTGAAACCAGTGAAGGAGGTAGCCAGAATCACGACAACTGGGCAATGAACAGAGCACAGCTCCTCCTTCGTTTTCGGAGGTACGATTAGGGTCTAAATTTTATGTTTTTAAGTTGTAGATTTGTGGGAAATCGTGTGAGGGAGCTAAAGAACTAAAAATGGTCAAAAACAGGGTGAAATTGGACAAAATAGAATGTTGGACCGCCTGCGTCGGTTCGGCTGGATCGGGCTAAACCGAACTGGTCTGGACCCGGTTCATCGTGAGGTTAAAGATGACCTGCTGAGGCGCGTGAGGCCCACGCACAGGCCTTTTGGGAGGTGTGTGGAGGCGCGTGGCACATCTTTTGAGGATGGTTCCAACACGACTTTTAAAGTATTCGATGTAACAAACATTTTAAGACTGGTTTCGAGTCGATCGGACATCGTCTCTATATGTTTCGAGATGTCCGAAGGTTTTAGGGCTCGATTAAAAATAGTTAAAAATTCAGAAAAATTACTGGGCTTTAGTATAAGCTTTATGAAGTAGTTAGTGACCTTATATTGGGATTTAGACAGGTTCGGGAAAGCCGAGGACAGTGGTTTAGCCAAGAAAGTATAAGTGCGCGCGTATCGAGGCAGCGGCGAAATGGTCTGTGAGTGGACTTTTCTTTTTAACTCTTGATGCATGCATATATGTTTTTATATGTTTTCTATACATGATTCTATGATTTGATTTATGATCTTGATGGTTTACGGTTTTACACGTTTTTCGAGGTATTTACGGAATTATACGTTTTACGAGGATATGATGGATGTTGTGATTTGAACCTGGTTTTAATGATTTGATCTCGGGATTTGAAATATGATTTAATATCAATGATTTAAAACTGGATTTTGGAAAAAATACTTCGGGCTTAGAGGCCCAGTTCATAAAAGTGGTTTTAAAGAACGTGATTTCGGGTTTTTGAATCGGATTTCAAAATGACGATTTTGGATTCGATTTTGGAAACTTGGAAATGGATTTCCGGGTTTGGGTTCGAAATGGTTATTCCGGATGCCGGCTTATGGAATGATGGTTTCGGACTCGGATTTGGAAATAGATATGGATATGAGTTCTGGGTTTGGATTCGGGATCTGATGAGATTGCAGATTCAGATTCGGAAATGGAAATTGGTTTGGATTGGATTTGTTGGATCTGGTTATTAGATTTAAAGACCCGGATATGATATGACGGGGGTGGGCTCGGATTGGGTTTAAAGACCTGGATTGAGTTTAAAGACTCAGATTGATATTTTCCCCGGTAGGCCTATTGAGTTTAAAGACTCGGATTATATTGAGGCCTGGATTGAGTTTAAAGACTCGGGAGTTTAAAGACTCGGATAGATCCAGCAGGTTCGATGGATGGAAATGTGGTTTCAATGTGTTTTGGATTTCACTGAGGTTTGATGATGATGGTTTTTAATAGTGGCTTTCCGATGTTTTGGGCTATGCCCGGACGATACGAATTTTGATGGTTTTGGGCTGAGGCCCGGGAACTGAAAAGGAAAATGAGTTCAGTTTTTTCTTAAATGGTTTGAATAACTTGAATATAGCATGGTTTTTATGACATGGCTTTTGATATGCATGCATTGGTTTTTAAACAGAGGGTAAAAATGTAATTGTGTTTTCTGATGACTGTTTTGAACTTATACTTTTTTTTTGTCCACTCACAGTCTTTTTGTGTTTTCAATACCCTCCAAGTTGTTGCGGTGCGGGCTGTTGGTCGAGAGAGAGACGGAGACATCACATACACGGTCCACAGTAGAGTCTGCGCGCTCTGGGAAGTCCGGATTTTTTGAGCGGTTCAGTTAAGAATCCTTTGTCCGACTTACGTGTCACATGGAGGTTGGACGTCAGTTTAGCCTTCGTGTCACTCGTAAGTTAGATGGGAGCATGACTTAGCCCTTAATCCCGGGGGATTGAGGGTGGGTCATGACAGCTGACGTCATTGCTGGCGTCATCTGAATTATTAGACCTGACACATGTTAGATTAACAGGCGCCACGTGTCAGCTGCGGGTTGGTCCACGTCACTAACATGTCAGTGACACGTGGTAGCCACCGATTAGGCCACGTCACTAACATGTTAATGCTAACTGTGCACTAACATGTTAATGCTAACTGTGCACTAACATGTGACACGTGTCTTGTCCTCATTGGCCCCTTCCTGACAGCTGTCAGATGATGACGTCACATGCTGACTTCATTGTCGCCATCAACCTCTCGACTGGGTCTACTATTCGGGTTGCATAGACCTGCGACTTGACCTGGATCCATAACCCAGATTACTCAACCATTTTCGATGTTATTTCTTCCTATATGATCGCCTCGTTCTAACTAGAAGATCTATATGATCAAAACTAGAAAACACGAATGCAAAGCTACCTGAAATTCAATGAATAATGAGCCGCAACCTTTGTCTGTTGATATCTCCCAGCTCCGGCCACCAAAACTCTTCCAACCAAGCGTACTGGAATCTTCTTAGTTCCTAGAACATGTTAGGGGCCATTAGATTGATCGACACACATCCTAAAATCATTTTCCATTTCTGAACAAAAGTGGGGGTTTCAGGTTTTACCTTCCCGTCGTGATCCGTTGTGCACCACCGTCGCCCTTCTTCGTAGTTTTAGTCTCATTCACTCTCCCAGTCTCACAGTGGGAAAAACAGATGCTATGGTGTTGGTGGGGCATTTGTATGTTTTTGGTCCTTCACGGGTTAAGGGAGTTTGAGAGTTAGAGGAAAAATGATGAGGAAGATAGTAGAAAGTGAGATAAGTGTTGGTTTTTAGGAACCTTGATCAGATCCAATTGCATGGGGAAACCCACCAATGGGATGAGTGACACTTGTTACTCATCTAAGGGCCCCACTAAGCTATCCTTATCCAATTGGAATCAGCCAAGTGTAACATTCCCGAGGTTTCGTGAATAGTGTCATTTTCGCACTCCTAACCATAACTCCCCTATCTAGACTCCAATTCCGGTGTGCCACCTATCTACGGACTCGTGACGTCCCGATCTATGTTACGGTCATGGGTCAAAGATCGAAATATAGTCTGAGTCAAAAGTCAACAAATCTCCCCAATTAGGGACAAATCAGTCATTTTACATTAAAATTTCAACTTTACCAAATTCGAAAAGTCCGTGGTGTTACATATCCATTGCTATATTCCCAAATACTAGTGAATACCCATGCTCAACTATTTTTCCCACACTCAACAGGTTTTCATCAAGACCTGGTACCAGCATCACATCTCTGATGTGTTTCATTCCATTTCTGGTTTGGAAAACCAAAGTTCCCTTCCCAGTAGCTTGCACTAGGTCACCTGTTCCCATCTTCATTCTCACTTTCAAGTCTCTGTCAATATCCACTAGCAAGGACGCATGCCATGTTATGTGATTTCTGCAAGCACTGTCCATATACCATACTTTTGAATTCTACTCAATAGAAGCAGCATTACAGGCAAAGAACATGTTCCCTTCTTCTTCTTCAACCTGCTTGGTAATGTTCACTCCTGGTTTACTCCCATAGTTCTTAGAAATATGCCCAAAGTTATTGCATTTGAAGCATTTTGTTTTCCCTTCAAACAAGCACTTGCCATTATGCAACTTCCTACATATCTTGCACTTTTCTCCACTGGAACTTCCTTCACCCTTAAAACTAACAGATGTTCTCTCAGGAGTTCTCTCAGGTTTACCTCCATGAGATCTGTTATTCCAAGGTTTGTTTCCTTTGTAGGGCTTCTTAGACTTGAAATGATCATGTTGTGACTAGTTTATGTGCAGGCTGGAAAATGCCTTCTCTACTAATTCAGAGTGCATTTCTAGCCTTTGATCAAAAGCTTGAATTGATACCACAATGAACTGTGAACTTATGCTGTCAATGTCCTTAGTCTCTTCTAGGATAGAAACTATTGCATCATAGGACTTAGTTAGACTAATCAAGATTTTCTGAGCCAATCTCTGCTCAGAAACATCCTCCCCATACGTTTTCATCATACTAACAACCCCATATAGTCTAGAAAAGTAGGATGACAAGCTTTCATCATCTTTCATCCTAATATATTCAAACTCTTTTCTAAAAGACTGTAGTTTTACAGATCTTACCTTAGAGTCTCCACGGTATTCTTGCTTTAACAAGGCAGAGACATCACTGGCCCTTTCTTCATTTGAAATCGTGATGAAGATCTCTTCTGTGACTGCATTTTGCAGCAGACCAAGTGCCCGTGCATCTTTGATCTGATCAGCCCTTGTTTGTGGTGTCTCTATATCCTCATCATCTTTCAAGTTCATGTTCAGGTATGCCCTGCTCAACAATCTTCCAAAGGTCATGGCCTCTGAGTATTGCCTTCATTTTAATACTCCAAAAATCATAGTTCTCCTCTGTGAACACAGGTACTCAAATCTCAGCACCTCCTGATGCTCCTGTCATGTTGATCAAGTCTGTCTCAGCAATGTGATGTTGTTCTTCACCTTTTTCACAGTCAGACGCTCAGTTACTAGATCAGTAACTCAAGCTCTAATACCGTGTTGATGTTCAATGATCAGGACTTCCTCCTCAGGTAATCTTTGCACTGGTTTATGATTGGTTTGTCTCAGATATTAATCTGATTGCTTGCTTCTTTTCTGTTTTGCAGGGAAGGTCGAAGACCATGGATTTCAGGTATTGTTCTTCTTCTCTAAACCTCCTAGCTGATCATAGAGATTAGCTCTATTGGTTTTAGATAGAAGAGTGATTGTGAGGCAATGAGAATTGACAGGACTGGATTGAATTGGTTGTTTTGGTGTATGAAATGTGATTTCATATGATGCACATGAACTATTTGATAAAATGCATGCAGGGAACTTTTCTTGATTTCTTTGTAAATATGACTACTGATTTCTCATTATGATTGTTGCAGTACATTTCCAATACATTTCACATGATTTGTGTACTCTCACTGCCCTCACAGCTCACACACACACCTCACACCAAAACGGTTACACACAAAGTGCATGACAATATGATGTCATCACTAGCCTATTACAACCTCACACGTGCCCCTTAGTTTCTAGAAGCTGACACACACAATCTAAGTGAGAGATTCTGTTATTCTCTCACACATTCTTCTAACTTCTGCAACAAGCAACCGAATTAGACTAGAAGATAGTGATGAGATGAGGTAGGGAGCAGGGAGCAGGTCTATGCACCAACATCAACAACTGTTGGCCAATTGACCGGGAATGGAACGAGTTGAGCAATATGACAGATACCTAGGTTTGCCTCTCTCTCTCTCTCTATATTGGACGGTCTAAGCATCTTACTTTTGCTTTCATTAAAGAGAGACTTCAAAAGAGACTTAATAGCTGGAAAGTGAAACTACTTAGCATCGTTGGCAATGAGATTTTGACCAAGGCCATAGCATGGACTATCCATATTTACGTGATGAACTATTTTTTTCTCCCAAAAGGCCTTTGCTATAATCTTCGATAGTTGCCAAATATTGGTGGGGAAATGTACTGTTAAAAAATAAGATTCATTGGTTGAATTGGCATGCCATGTGCCAGAAAAACGTGAAGGATGGATTTAGATTCAGAGATTTCTATGCATTTAATCTGAGCAAATTCGCCAAGTAAGGATGACGAATTCTCACTAAGCCATTATTGTAACACGACTTCTTAAAGCCAACTACTTTACTGATGGTGACTTTATGACTGCACCAATTGAGGTTAATTCCTCTTTCTCATGGAGAACCATTGCCCAAGCAAAGAATACTATTCACTGGGGTGCTAGATGGCAAGTTAGTAATGGTGAACGTATCGAAATACGGCGTAATCGATGGGTCTCAAGACCTTCATTTCCTCTGTCCCTTTCACCTAGGCCACATCATTGGCATGAATATAGTATGGTCAGCAGCTTGATTATCGAGGAGAGTGGGAATTGGGATGCACAAAAGGTTGTTGAACTTTTTCCATCCGAGGAGGCTCGTCTGATCCTTGGCATTCCACTAAGTTTACGCAAAACTGATGATAACATTATATGGAAAGAGGAAAGATCATGAGTTTTTTTCTGTGAAAATTGCTCATAAACTTACTTTGTATACTTTGGCATGTGAGGTTAGTTTGGCTAGTAGTTCTGGTTCTAATGTTGAAAGCCATGGTTATGTGAAAGTTTGGGAGTGCATGTGTTCCTCATAAAATCAAGGCCTTCGATCAGTCGGTGGGTCTACCATGGTATCCTCCATACTAAAGCTAAGTTACATCGCTAGAGAGTCCCTCTTGATGTTCTTTCAAATTTATGTGGAAGTGCTATGAGACTGATATTCACGTGTTCAAAGAGTGCCCTGCAATCTGTGGAGTGTGGATCTCCAGCCGTCTCAGAATTTTGTCCCATGATGCTGACTGCAGTTCCATGGCAACTTAAGTGTCTAGTTTGGTAAATAGGCTAACTAGTGCATATTTTGATTTGTTTCTTATGATAATTTGGAGTTTTGGACAGGAAAGAAATAGCTTGGTATGATCTGGCCGTCATATACCTTTGCATGAATTCCCCAGGAGTTCATGGTTGTCTTTGTTTCACAGCTTTCACCAGCAACCGAATGGTACTTCATATCGTCATGTGATGAAGTGGAAGTTTCCAGTGCAGGGTTGGCTCAAGTGTAGTGTTGACGAAGCCTTTGTGGACTTAGTATCGTGGAGGTTATGAGATAGTGGTTAAAGACTGGAACGACAATTTTGTAGCAGCTGGAATGGGGCGTGTAGATGGTTTCTCATCTACTTTACATGCAGAGGCTGCAACTACCAAACATAATGTCTAATTTGCTGCTAGCTGGGTGCCACCAAGTCGAGATTAAGGGAGATTGCGCCATTGAAATGACTGCTTTCTCACTTCGAGAGAAGATTTTTCTGAGGTAGGGCCGATTCTAAATAACACGTGCAGCTGGAATGGGGCGTGTAGATGGTTTCTCATCTACTTTACATGCAGAGGCTGCAACTACCAAACATGATGTCTAATTTGCTGCTAGCTGGGTGCCACCAAGTCGTGATTAAGGGAGATTGCGCCATTGAAATGACTGCTTTCTCACTTCGAGGGAAGATTTTTCTGAGGTAGGGCCGATTCTAAATAACACGTGTAGCATGGCAAATGAAGTGGGACTTGTCAATTTTCTTTTCACTAGATGGGAGTCCAATTCAGCTGGGGATCGCCTAGCTAGAATAGGCCTATACACGGCTCATAAAGTGCTCGGGTTTGAGAAATCTCGTGATGTAATTTTCGATTTATTAGTTATGGACTCTTCGAATTTGTAGTTCACGCGTTCATTGCACTATTTTTTCATTAGACCCAATTGTAATCCTTGACAAAGTATTAATGAGGCCACATTAATGTGCACCCTATAACTCTGTATTATTCTAAAAATTCAATGAAGTTGTGTACTTTCCTTGAAAAAAAGGTGCAAGGTTTATATCTAATAGATATCTCCTCCTCAATATTAAGTATAAGAGAATAAATAATAAATAAAATAAAAACCTTTTATTTTCTCTTGTTTGTGCTATCATGTAATTTAATTGTTTCTTAAATGGCTAAAATATCCACATTTGGGTCACATTTGGGTAGTTTACTTGTTAGAATGAATTGTTTATGTGTGCTTCACATGTTTGGGTTTGATTCTTCCCTCAGATCAGATGTACGTCTCATGTCATCATCATAAGATAACTTGGGGTTATGTACACCACATGCTGTGGATTTGATTCTCTATGGGATTACACAAAGATTAATTAAATGTGTGGAGAATGGTCATAACTATAAGTTGTTTTGTTGAAAAAAGTAATAGAATGGAAATAATAACTCAAACCACAAAAAAAAAAAAAAATTGTAAGGAAATAAAAGAGTAAGGAATAGAGAGCACCAAATATAACGTGGTTCAGTAAGGTGCCTACGTCCACAGGACAACAACAACAACAACAAAAACCTCCACTAATGAAATTAGGGGTACAAAGAGATGCACAACTTCATGAACACCACTTGAAGGAAATCCTTTCTCACACACTTATTTTGCCACCTATACTATAGCACTTAACATTCTCAACTTGGAGTGGGCACTCTTCACTCTCTACTTAGAGGATGATGTTTCTCTTGGATGAGATTGATGGAATGAGCAAATGACTTCTCCTTATATAGGTCAAAGAGAAACCATCTAGATGTTTTCATTAATACTTCATCCACATACATACTATCTTCTACATATATCTTGGGTTCATGTACTTTAAGATTAATTTAGAACTACAAATATATTCTAGATAAGCCAAATAATTATGGAAGTCCAAAAATCCTTTGTGGATATACTTTAATGTTGGGCATGGATATTTTACAAACTCCCTCTCCAGGCCAACCGAGTTAAAATGAAGTGACCTCTACTTGAAGTCCATTCCAGTGGACTTGCCGCAATACTCCAACTTCTGCCTAAAACCCTTGACAACCAAGCGAACTTGGAATTTTGTCAACTACTCATTCTCGTCCCTCTTCAACTTGAACACCCACTTTTTTTTTTTAGTGTTTTTCTGCTTTTAGGAAGCTCCACCAATTCATAGGTGTCATTCTTCACTAAAGACTCCATCTCAAACTTCATTGCCAACATCCATTTGTCATTGTCTACATGAGTCTTTACCTCTTCAAAATTTTCAGGCTCCCCATTGCTAGTCAACAGAATGTATCTAGAATACGGGTCATCACCATCATTAGTCATGAAAATATACTATGAAGAATGATACTTGGTATTCGGCTTTGTCACTCTGTTTGATTTACGAAATGGTACTTGGGAAATCTCTGGCGAATCCCTTTGGCTTGGCTCCCCTCGATTAGGCTCTCCCTTATCATGATCCTCCTTATCATCGTTTTCAAGTCAGACGCTATCTCAGCACTTCGTGCTTCAGCCATATCAGGAACATCTTCATGTATAATCTCTTGAGATCTGCCACTGGGTTCTTGTTGGAGCGATGATGAATCATATATGAGTTGGCCTGCATTATCAACTATCTCTTTATCAAGATCTGCAACGGTCTGATCTTCAGAGAAGTATACTTTTCTGCTTCTAAATAGCTTATTAGTCTTTAGGGCCCACATGTGGTAGCCCATATCTTCATTACTATACCCGAGAAAGATGCACAATATGCCTTTTTCTATCTTCAATATTTTCTCATCGGATGCATGTGTAGATGCTTTGCACCCAAAAACTCTCAAGTGTGAATATGAAGCGTTCTATCGGTCCATAAGCCTCAGGAGTCTCAAAGTTCAACGGTACACTTAGTGATCACTTGTTGAGGTAACAAGTGGTTGACATAGTTTCGACCCAAAAACGCTTTAATAGATTGGCTGTCTTCAGTATTCAGCTGGCCTTCTCTAGAATGGTGCGGTTCATCCTTTCCGCTACACCATTATGTTGTGGGGTGCCAAGAATTGTCTTCTCATGCATATTGTCATATTTGAACAATAATCTCTGAACACGTTCAATGTGTACTCTCTACCATTGTCACTACGAATACATTTGAGGGCTTTCCCAATCTCCCTCTCCACTATGGTATGTAATTGCTTAAAGGTTTGGAACACCTGATCTGTTGATTTCAAAAAATAAACCCAAATTTTTGTGAAGCATCATCAATAAAAGTGAGAAATATCTATTACCACCTAATGATTCAACTTCCACAAGGCCACAAACATTAGAATGTACTAGGTCTAATATATTTTGATTTCTTGTGAAGGTACCAAGAAAACTAATTGTATGTTTCTTGCCATATAAATAATAATCATAAGAGTCTAGTGAGGTGCCTTTGGTAAAAGGGAATGAGAGACTTCTTTGCCAAAACTTGTAATCCCTTCTCACTCATGTGCCCTAACATCTTGTGTCATAGATTTGGAGAAGAATCGTCCACGACATTAAACTCTCATTTGTAAATCTTTTCATATGTCTTGCAGAGGGTGCAACACAACTTCCCTCTAGCAACCACTAGCGATCCCTTGGTAAGCTTTCACTTTCGATCACCTCCATGATGATGGAACCCTTGTTGATCAAGCAAGCCAATTGACATTAGAATGTGATGTAAATCAGGAACATGTGTTACATCTTTGAATAACAGCTTGTTGCCCAAATCGGTCTCGAAGTAAACATCATTGATTCCTGAAATCTTGGAGTATCTATCATTGCCCATCTTCACTTCCCCAAAGTTTCCGGTTTTGTATGTGGTGAAGAAATCTGAATTCGCTACGCCATGGAAAGATGCTCCAGAATCAACTACCCATGAAACGCCTTTATCTTCATCAGCATGTAGGCATTCATATTAAGAGACAGGAACTCACATGCTTTATTGGACATTCTTTTGGTACATAGAGCCATCTTTCTTATCCTTATTTTTATTCTTTAGTCTTTTGTAATTCTTCATCATGTGACCATAGAGATTACAATTATGACACTTTCCATTGAATTGTGTCTTTGAACGGCTTGCACTCCTTCCACGATCTCGACTGGGATTTTTACTCTTGCTCCTTCCTCTATTCTACGCCACAAAGACTTGACTACTATAAGAACTTAAGGACTTCCTTTTATATTCATTCAACATGTTATATTTAACATTATCCATAGATTACACACCATTAGGAGCAGAGTTACTTACAGTGATGACAAAGGTCTCCCAGTTGTCGGGCAATGATCCAAGAAGTAACAATGCTTGAAGCTCATCTGCGATCTTCATGTCCATCGTGGCCAATTGATTGATAGTTCTTTGGAAGTTGTTGAGGTGCTTGGTCACCCTCACACCCTCCTTATACTTCATATTGAATTTCTCATTTATGAGAAACGCTTTCTTGGATACATGGTAGAACACACTATCATCCACCCATTCACTTGTGACCAATAGCCTTGCGGTTCAAATTCTTCCATTTGGAATCTCCCATATTCTTCGGTTTGCCTTCCTCTCCTTCTATGGTCTCATGAAAATCCTTTCAATAAAGAATGTCCTTCATTCTCGGCTTCCATGTAATCCAATTGGAGTGGTTGAGCCGAACCATGGTACTTCTTAAGCCTTCCATTCTAACTCTCCACAAACTTGGAGTTCTGATACCACTGTTGGGAAATTTTTTAGAATGGATATAATAATTCAAACCACAAAATAGATAAATATGAAAGGAAATAAATGAGTAAGGAATAGAGGACATGAGATATAACGTGGTTCATCAAAGTGCCTATGTCCACGAGGCGGAAATAACAAGAACCTCCACTAATGAAATTAAGGGTACAAAGAGATGAACAATTCCAAGAACACTACTTGAAGGAAACCCTATCTCACACTTTTTTTTTTGCTACCTACATTGTAGCACTCAACACTCTTAACTTAGAGTGGGTACTCTTCACTCTCTACTTGGAGGAAGATATTTCTCTTAGATGAGATTGATAGAATGAGAAAATGACCTCTCTTTTTATACGTCAAAGAGGAACCATCTAGATGTCTTTATTAATGCTTCATCCACCTACATAATTCATTTATGAATCTTCCACCTACTTTCTTCATGAACCTTCTACATATATCTTGGGTTTATCCACTTTAAAATTAATCTAGTATCACAAATATGTTCTCGATAAGTCTAATAATTATAGAAACTCAAAATTTCTTTTGTAAATATATTTTAATTTTGGACCTGGATATTTTATATTTTTTTGTGATAAGTTTCTAGACGTGTGGATTGATCCGACCATGATTTAAGTAAATGACTATGACAGTTATTTTGATTATGAAATTCCAAATCAAAACAGGTTTCTATTCAAAACTCAGTATTCATATTCCATATTTGTAAGTCATTGACAAAAAAAAATAATCATCTTGCGAATAGGACTTATCGACGATGAGCCGCCTAAAATAAATGGGAAAAACGTGTGACCCCCCTGTCAGCGTGTGGGTAAAGACTATGGGTTGAATCGAGCTGTCCCACTTGGCCCACAACTCACTCACAAAATCCATCGTGGCCCAATCTCGACGACCAGCAATTTATCCTTCTTTTTCTACTACTTGTCAACAGGGACCGACTTTTCACACGAGTTTTCGTTGCGCACTTATCTGGTGAAAGTCGGTAAATTTCTGGTAGCCATACAACCAAAAATTCACTGGAAAATGCAAATTATTAATTAATTATAACATAATATATAATTTTTTCAACTTTTACAAAAGTCCAAACAAACAAACAAAAATAACAAGTAACATAAAATTGATAATGAAATGACTTTCTAACGCCCGCCAACGATCTCCTTCTTCTCCAATCTCAATGAATCATATCATCTAAGAAGATCGATTGAGCCCATGGAAACTACATCACGACCGACTAATGCACTAAGAAAGAGGCCTTCAACCTCCTTCCAGCTGTGTAGCTCGAGCCTCAACTCCCTCTGCCTCCGCCGCATCTTCGACATCTTTGACAAGAACCGAGATGGTATGATTAGTTTCCACGAGATCAATCACGGGCTGGCTGTTCTCGGTTTCCACGAGATGGTACGACTCCCACTTCGAGGAGGCTGTTGCCACCGCAACAACAGTGGCAGAAAGAGACAACAAGGCGAATATGTTGTCATAGGAGGAGTCAGATCTTTAAGAGGCATTCAAAGTGTTTGATGAGGATGGCGACGAATACATATCAGCGAAGGAGCTTCAGGTGGTGCTTTCCAAGATAGGGTTTCAAGAATCCAGAGAGATTGATAGAGTTCAGGATATGATCACTTTCGTTGACTGCAACCATGATGGTCTCGTTGACTTGTTCGAGTTCAAGAACATGATGCGAACCACCATTCTTGTTCCCTCATCTTAAATTCTTGTTTTAATTAAACGGTCCATGTTATTTTGTGCATGCAAGTATGGTTCCTTATAGACCCTACGTCCTCGTGGCTTGGTCGCGTCCAAAATACGAATCCTGATCCATGTGGCTTTGATTTTTCAGTTTAATTAGTTGCAATATGATCATGATATGTACATGCTAGGTATTTGTAGTGTTGAATCTTGTAGAACGAAATTCAATCGTCGTGCCTTTAATTGAACTCTTTTCGTATGTTTAATTTCGAAGGAATTGTAAACCTATCACTATTGTAGATAGATATATGTGTATACATATATGCGCCTTTTTTATATATACATTAAAATTTTGAATTATGTCGACACTATTTGAGCAAGCAAGAAACTCGTACAGAAGACTCGGGAGAATACATTAAGTCCATCTTCAAGGCCCATATTGGAGGCCCATCAACGAGACTCATGTCTAAAGACCACTACTATGACCTAATCCTAAGGAACTCCTATAAATAGAGAGCCTCCTCCCTCGTTCAAGGGGACTCACTGTCTCCCATCTCTCTACATACACTACCGCCTCCTAAAGGCTCATAGCCTCATATACTTATATTATTAATGAGAGTGAGGTAACACAATGGATGTAGCCTGATTTGGATGAATCACATACGTTCTTATGTCTTGGTGTGTGTGCGTGTGTGTGTGCGCGTTTACAGTCTCGTTGGTACATTTTATGCATCAACAGTTTGAAACCGTCTGTGGGAATCGATACAAAAGGTTATGTCAGTTCTTTTCAATTTTCTTACCTACTAAAACACCATAGCCACCCAAGAACATCAAGAAAAAAATCAGATTGGCTCTCTGCCAAACTTAAACAAAAAAAAAACCATTTTCCTCCATGGTCAACACCCTAAGCTTATCTAGGATATGTGTTTTTACATGGATAAAGTTTTGCATCTTTCAAGACAAACCAAAGGGACAACATTTTTTTTTGCTCTATTTATCAGCCATGGGGAGAGAGAGACTGGAGAGGCAAGGAGCTCCTCGCACAGCCGCGCCGATGCACAGCGGCACCACTGCCCCGCTATGCCGCTGCACCATCGTACTACCGCACTAGTGCACCATTGTACTGCTTAGCCTCCGTGATGCCGCACATCTCTCCCTCGTCTCCCTTCCTGCAACATATGTGAAGAAAGTAAAAATCAAAACAAAAAAATATCCAAATATACATCCCACCCTCTTTACCACACGGTAAGACGGGCAGCGCCATTAGGCTTTTCCACCACCTTGTTGACCGCCTTCACCATCTTCAAAATCATAGGGAGCAAGGCAACAACCTGGAATACAGTGTCGTTCCTCACCGATGAGCGATCGCAACTTGAGTTTCCTTCTGCCATCAAATTGATGACCTCCCTCGATGATGGAAGCATGCTCGCAAAGTGATGGAGCCCTATTCCATAGCACCACATATCTTCCATTAAAGGCACGGAGCCCGATTGCAACTCCGAAAGCCCACCAATACCAACCTTGCATAGCAAAATACACCTTATTTGGACATGCACCAATTAGGAAAATTACATACCTCAACAAAGGTGAAGCCCAGGTCCACGTGTGATAGAACCCCTCCCAATAACCAAGGAAAATCTACTTCCGTCTGACAGTTAATATTAGAAACCTAAACCAAAACTCAATGTAACACTCAATACGGACAAAAGCTCATCAACTGTTAGACAAGGAATAATTTACACAACTGTTTACAGAGTATACGTACTAAGTACATCATGAATATATTCCTAACCTAATAACAGAACAGTGTCCAATGTCCAATTCCTGCCTCTGATCCTTGAGTAGATCCCCATCCTCGTATCATGGCCTGGAGGATGAAAAGAAATCCATAAAGCTTGTGAGTGGAAAAAAATAACTTTTTTAAAAAATGAAATGTTTGAAAACACATGTCTAAACCCTCCATTTTGAAACTATGCATGCATATGAGAAATCACCATATTTTGGTAGAACAATTAGCAACAAGAAATCTCAAAACACGTGTAGGTATGCATAAAGAAATAATCTCAGTAAATCACAAACACAATCATATACAGAATTATCACAGTAATCACATACAATCAATCCACCCTTGATACTTGAATACCAATCATAGACTCATATAGCCACTCGGGGATACAACATCTAAGGGCCCGCTCAGGGATACAACATTTGAGCGTCAACCATATAATCAACTGCACTACCGGTAGGCCAAACAACATATCATATAAACACTCGGGGATACAACATCAGAGTGGCCACTCAGGGATACAACATCTGAGCGTAACCCACATAACTCAACCACTAAGGGATACAACATCCTAGTAGCCACCCAATGATATAGCATCGAGGCATAACCCAGCAATCCGAGAAGGGTTGTTTATAAACACAGAAATTCAAAAATATCCAATAACCACATATTTTTAACTCATATCAATTTCTAAAACCAAGTTCACATTTCAGAATTTGGGACTTAGCCCAAAACACAACTCATGTAAAACCTCATAAAACATGCATTAAGACAGTTACCGAAAATCATGTAAAATCACTCAAAAATTATATGAACATTAAAACCAATCCATTATCACATAAATAACACCAAAAAGCATTTAAAGCACATATAATTTGATAAAAATAAAAGTCCACTCACAGTGATTATTGCCTAGTTATTCTGGGGTTGTGTGCCTCTCGTTAGCTCCAGAAGTCGTGCCACCTATCAAAATCATAAGTTTCGGGTCATAAAAGTTCTAAGTAGTTTCATAATGCAAACCCGAAGTCTCGGGATTTAAATACGTAATTTTACACAAAAAACATACACTAGCAACCCTCAAAACTACCCCGAGACGATGTTCGATTGCCTTGAAACCATCAACATTAGTTTCAAAATGTCAAAAACTGTCAGACATGCACTGTTGTGTCTCAAGATTTACGCCCCACGTCGCCACATGCTCACACGAACGTACACACCGCACAGTCAATGCTGACGCGTCCTGCCATATGGTGCCATGTGGCCTGACGATGCTGACAGGTGGCATCCATATGACTACCACATCACCAGCCATGTCACTGCCACATCAATTACTTCCTGTTAGACTATGTTCTGCCATGTGGCTGTCACGTCATCAATGCCACATCAACTCACCTTCAACCTCGCAACGGGTCGACTCGAATGCTTGGCTTAGGGTTTTTCGACCCAGGGGGTCGACCCGATCCTATTTCATCAAATTCACGCCCAAAATCCTCCCTTCAACGTTTAAACAACTCTAATCTAAACCAAAAACAAGATTATCACAATAGAATTATAAAACCTCACCTAGAATTTTTGGGAAAACTATTGAAAGTTCGGGCTCCCATTTGAGCTCTGTTATGGGTTCCTCCTGTGTCCAAATCCTTCGATTTTTAGAACCTGATCAACACAAAGTCCTAAGAATGAAGATTGATATCTAAGGTTCATGTTTCATCACTTAAAAAAATGAAAATCACCCACGGGGTTCAAAATCACGAAAAATTATGAGTTACATGTTTCCGTACCAACTCTCAGTCCTTCTCTTTTACCACCTTGATCTCTCTTCTCCTCTCTGTTTTCTCTACACAAAACTAGAACCAAGAATACAAATTTGTCCAACCTCCCAAGTCGGTGCAACAATTCCAATAAGATAAGGAACATGTGATACACATGTCTACCTAAAATATCTTCCTCACAAATGACCAAAACACCCTTTTTTACAAATGACAAAAATGCCCCTACTATGCCCAGGGTCATAGTATGACTAAACGGTGTACAATACAAGCGTTCTACTCGTCCACGGATTCAGAATTTCGAGACGACCATGACGGTACTCACGAAAAGTCCATAGACTTCCCAAATCAAAAGTCAACAAAATAATGATAAGGGCAAAATAGTCAATTTCCATTCAAAGTTACCATGATACAATATCTGATGTCCTGGACCGTTATAATCTACTCCCTTAAAAGAAAATTTTGTCCTTAAATTTATACAAATAGATTTCGGTATTATGTACGCATTTGTGCCTCAGGTTCCCATGTGACCTCTTCCATGTTTTGTTTTCTCTACAATACTTTTTATCAAGGGAATAACTTTATGGCGAAGCACCATACCTTTTCAGTCCAGAATCTACACAGGCTGTTCTTCGAAGCTCAAGTCCTCTCTAAGCTCAATGGGCTACTATCCCAAAATGCATCTAGCACATAGTTCCTAAGCATCGAGAAATGAAACACATGATGAACTCGAGAAAGTTCTGGAGGTAACGCCAACGAATATGCGACTAGGATGATTCCTTCAATGATCTCATTCGGTCCAATATAATGGGGACTCAGTTTTCCACATTTTCCAAACCGTACAATCCCTTTTCCAAGGAGATAATTTTTATAAAAATTGATCCTCCACTGAAAATTCCAAGTCCCGAATTTAGCGATCAGCGTAACTCTTCTATCGATCTTGGGCTGCCTTCAACCACTCCCTGAAAATCTTAACCTTTCTTCTAATTCGTCTACAACCTCCGGTCTCAATAACCTCATTTCCCCCACCTCAGTCCAACAAAGAGGTGTCATATACTGGCGTCCATATAGTGCCTCATACGGGGCCATCCTGATACTAGACTGATAACTGTTGTTATAGACAAACTCCATCAGTGGTAGGTAAGTATCCCAATTTCCAGAAAATTGTAAAACACATGCTCTCATCATATCCTCCAAAATCTGAATATTCTTTTCAGACTGACCATCTATCAGAGGATGGAAAGTAAAACTAAAATGCAGCTTTTTCCCAAATGCTTCCTGTCAGAGGATAAAAAATTTAATGGTAGCAAAGTATAAATTAAAGTAAAATCTATCAAGGAATACATAAAATCCAATTAAATGGCAAAAAAGTATAAATTTACTTGACGACTACAACAAAGATGTTTAATTCTGTAACATGAGCAAATGCCCTGAAGAGATGAACACAAAAAATATCATCCAATTGACGAAAAACCAATCAATATTTTTTAAAATATGTCCAGCCGAACATCAACAAAGTGATTCTCCAATAGTGAACAAAAAACTATTAGATGAAATTATACTATGGTATAAAGAGCAGGAACTAAATAGTAGTAAACATACCAGCTCGGATTAAATGGGATAGTTAAATGGATTAACTCTGCTACATAGAAGCTTGATTGGAAAGCAAAAGGAGAAGGAGCAAAATCAAACAACAAAACCAAAACTATCCACATCAGGCTATGAATCCATATCAGCAACCCAAGAGAGTTTGAGAGAACGTGGAGATGATGGCTAATAGTGCTCACAGGATTTGGTTTCTAAGTCGTCGAGGCCTTTTTTCCCATATACATGCATCTCTCTCTCTCAATTTCAAACACACATACACAGCCAAACCCGTACCCCTTCCTTATGCTACCATCTTTTTCCCCTTTGTTTATGTTGTGAGGAGCTAGAGTGGGGCTAAGGGACTGAGAGAGACAGTGAAGGATGGAGGAGCCATGGTGGCTGCCCTGGAAAATAGAGAACCAGGCAAAAACCCGTGAGCCTTTAGACTTGAAATTTGGGTTTTCTGTTGGGGCATTGGAATCATGTTCTGAAGCCATGATTTTATTATCTGAGATAGTGCGAGTCTGTAGGGACAAAAAAAATAGGAAAATAGACGATTGGGCTGGCCTGGGAATGAGTTCGAAGTTAGGTCGTGGATGTCGAGCTTGGCTATAAGCTTTGCAGGTATGTTCTTTGTGTTTTAAACCCATAGATCGATTTCTGGGTAGGAGACGAGTTTAGTAGTGGAAAAATGGTGAAAAATGGTTGAGATTTGATGAAGATAGGACCGGGTCATGATTTGGGTCGACTGACCTACCGCGGGTCGACCTAGTTGGAGGAAGACGATGATGATGTGGTAGTCCATATCATCATGTCAGGACACGTGGCTAAGTATGGTTGGTGCCATGTGGCGAGGTGTCAGGATGTGTTAGAGATGGTGAGGCAGGATGACGTCAGTAAGTGACATCATGATGACATAAGCATATGACACATAGGTGACACGTGGCATCAATTAGGGGGTGCCACGTGGTAGCTGACAGATTGTCAAATGTTAGATGTTAGGTAGAGGCTGACGTTAGTGTTGACCAGGCACATGAAATCTTGAACCGATGCATGTAGGCGCGTGGGCACAAACTTCGAGGTTAAATCATTTTTTTGAAAGGTTTCGACGTCCTGAATCCAATGGTGGTAGTTTTAGGTAGATCAGAGATCGTTTGGTTGGTATTTTGGAGGTTTTTCTCCTCGAGAAGCGTGTTTGAGATGCATTTTTGGTTCCGGGGTTTTTGAGGATTTATTGTGTGGACTTATATGGATTGTTAATGACCCTCGGGTGTGACTTTGACAAGTCTGGACATCCCGGAGGCTTCAGATTAGCTTACAGCTAGCGTTTCGAGCGCGCAGCGGTACAGTGAGTGGACTGTTTATTTCATAACTCTCATGCATACTTAAATACATGTTTTTACAGGTTTTATGATATTGTTTTCCATGATTATGAATATGGTTATGATTGCTGGATTTATGATCGGCTGAATTATATTTATGGTTGATATTTCGGGATAATGATTTCATCATGGTTTTTGGAAAAACGAGATTTAGGCTGGTGCCTTAGAGTGAAACGTTTTGGGCTGGGCTGGTATGATTACTGTTTTGGGCTGGTGCCCGCATGATAACCATTTTAGGCTAGGGCCTGTATGATAACCATTTTAGGTTGTGCCCGTATGATAAATATACTTCATTTTGGATACTATGTTTTGGATTGTTCAACCTCAGGCTATTAGATCAATATATCCGGAGTTGGACTTCGTAGATTCCCAAAGATGGGATCAGACATAATCGGGATTGGACTTCACAGTTATTAATGGGGTTGAACCCTATAGATCCTGTACTCTCCTACTGGTAGTGCACTTATGATGTTAGTTGGACTAGCAGCTGGTTAGACTAGCATGGCGAGGTTGGACATTGGGATGGCTGGCTAGTGAGATCAGGTTTGTTTTTTAAATAAATATATTTTTTGTAAATGTTTTCAAAACGGTTAAGAGCCTTCGAGTTGGACCCATGATGTTTTTAGATACATAATACTGGTTATTAAACATAATATTTCTTGATTACGCATGCATGTTTTACAAAACGAAAGGTTTAAAGGTAATTTTCATAAAATGTTTTTCCAAACCTTTATTTTTTTTCACTCGCACTTTTTATTGTTTTTGGCACCCTCTAGGTTGATCGCAGACGCGGGTTGTATGAAGGCTGAGGCATCATGGTGAGTGCGTACTCTTATTACTCTAGTTAGGGTGTGTTGTATCCCTAGTCTGACACATGGTTAGGATGTTTATTTTGTTTCCAAGGGTGAATTGATCATTTTATAAGGACGTGTTAGATAGGAGCATGTCCTTCTACGTTAATAGAGGGGGATTACGGGGAGGGTCCTGTCAATTTGGTATCAAAGCACTAGGTTACTCTCTCTGGAAATCACACAATGGGTCCATACGATAGTTTCGTTATGGACGCGATGCCTCTACGACAACATCCCCGTCATTAGCTTGGAAATGAGCGTAGGAATAGGGAAGTTCAACGAAAAAAAACCTTGGTTTGGTTCGGTTAGACATTGGATGTTGTGTTTTAGCGAGGTTGGACCCCAAGAAGGGCCGATTTTCTTGTTGGCCCAGCCACTTGGAGCCGTGGGGTTGCTAGTTGATTAGATCCCAATATAGTGCCATTCAGATTTAAGTGACCGATGGTCGGTTCAGATGGATACGGTACTAGAAGCAGCAGGGGTTGTTGATGACCCATGGTCGGGAACGGTGGAACAAACTAATCAGGAGTGTGTCCTTAGTGGATCGAATCCCGGGGTGGCCGATCTGTGGATTACATGCTTAGAGAGGATTATACGGGCGATGGGTTTGCCTCATGAGCACATGATCCCGATATCAATGTGGTTTCTAGATTCGGTCCGCATAGGGTTTGTGGGAGACATCGCTATATTTGGATTTACATGTGACTTCTAAAACTTGGACAACGTTCAAGGAACCTTTTGTGTATCGCAAGTTACTCTGGTTTTATCAGGATGTGCAGAGGCGGAGGTCCTGCGCTTGGAGTGGGGGGACTTGACGGTTGCTCGGTATGAGCAGAGATTTCTGCATTTGTCTAGGTTCACACTGGGTGCGACGGAAGTTAAGGCAATGAAAATTCGTCGGTTTGCATCGAGTCTTTGGAGTAAGACTCGAGTGATGATGCTGGTTGGAGGATTCACACATTCTAGAATTTGAAGAATTTGGCCACTCAAATGGAGATGAGTTTGACGGAACCCTAACAGCGATCAGATGATTTCGACCTAAGCCAAGGGCGTCTAGAGGATACAATTGCCAAGGAGCTTTGACGAGGGACACCTCTAGCTCCTATTCTTCGGGTGGCAGACATGCACGTCGTAGTGGTCGACGAGTGGGACGAAGATGATCCAGAAAGGGTCGGTTGAAATTACAGTTATCTTTCTAGTCTGGTAAGACTTCTGGAGATGCATAATACACCTAAAGTGATGACAGGTACCTTATCAAACTTTGGACGGATGCACGAGAGTTAATGGAATACGGATACACACACTTTATTTCCAGAAGATTTACACTTTTGTTGATCGGGTGTTTATCCCACTGGGTTGGGACACGAGTATTAGTACTCCGACTGGTGCTGTGATTGGATCACCTATTCAATTTGAGTAGAGGGTTTTGACAATAAGATGGATTGGATTTCCTTAGATACTTTCTATTTGGACGTGATCTTAGGGATGGATTAGTGGATGGCCCATTACTCCTCTGTTGAGTGTTTGAGGAACCAATTGTATTTGGTAGTCCTGATTTGTCACGATTGGTCTTTTGGTGGGACCAAAAGATACTTCTTTAGAGAGTTAAGGCTTGGAGTCTGAGAATATACTACAGAATAACTGTTAGGGCTATTGGACTCATGTGGCGAGGTTCCTGGATATCTTAGTGAGCTTAGGGAGGTATTAGTTGTCTAGAGTTTTACGAGGTGCCACCTCATGGGAAGGTTCTGAGTACTCAGCCTATTTTGCAACCCCTATGTCGGAAGGTACCGACCGAGTTGAGAGTATTGAGGGTTCAACTGTAGGTTTCAGTGGATTTGAGGGTTTTTCGATTTAGTATGCCACTATCAGGAGCCCACCGTTCATTGTATGTTAGATGGATGGAACTTGGAGAATTGGATTTTGAATATAGGTAATGGGACAGTGAGCAAGTGCAAAACACGTATTCCTTACCGCATAGCGCTTAGTGAACTTTCTTCATTTGCTCGTCACCGTTGGATTTCAAAGATGTGTAACCCTATTAGAAGTTAAGCTGGCTGTGGGCCAAATTCGAATCAGCCGAGAAGCAGAGGGTGTTTGGTGTTGCAAGATGTTGATAAGTGTAACGGGACTTTGTATTCACATCCTTATCGGGTGAACTTGGATGTCATCAGTTGAGGATCAAGGAATTGAATATTCCTATAACCAATTTTGGACTCGGTATGGACGTTTTGAGTTTTGAATCGTGCCTTTTGGATTGACTACCACCCTAATGACATTGATGGATTTATTGCACCGAGTCTTCCAAAAGTGTTTGGATCGCGTTGGAAATGGTGTTATGAATAATATATTGACATATGCAAGTAGTGCGAAGCCGCATGTGGAATACCGAAGCCTAGTAGTGTTTATTTTCATGGGAAGCAGTGGTACGCCCAGTTGAACAAGTATCGGTTTTGTTGGACCTATGTTGGTATTATGGGTCAGATTCATTTTGCAGAGAAGTTTAATATGGATCCTTGGAGGATCGAGATGGTTTCGGATTAGCATCAACCAACCATGGTAACAGAGATTGGAGTCTCTCGGATTGATTAAGTATTATGAGCGTATAGTAGAGGAATTCTCAATGTTTGCAGCCTATTGACGCGATTGACTCGGGAGGGAGTCAAATTGGTTTGAGATGACTTGTGTGAGCAGGATTCTCAGGAATTGAGGAACGTTTGACTGTTGCTATAGTTTGATTATCCTGGACGATAGTAGAGTTTTTGAAAATGATGGTGATGCATCCATACACGTATTTGGATTATGTACTTATGTTGCACGTGAAGGTTTTGCTTTTGCAGCTAGACAGTTGAGATGATCAGAGTTGGATTCACTATTTCCTGGGGAGATGTACATGATCTTTATAGATCACCCGAGTCGTATGTATCAGTACTTCGAGGGAGTTGAACTCAAGGCAAATGAGTTGGCTATAGTTGGTTAAAGACTATGACTGTACATTTAAGTGTCATTCGGAAGGGTGAATATAGTAGTCGATGCCTTGAGCAGGAGGGCTACAGGTTCATTATTTCTTAGTCGCACCGTTAATCTACCTATGATGTTGGAACCCTAGAAAGAGGGATTTGTGCTAGTAGTAGATGAACGTGGATGTTATTGAACAGTGTTCCTGTGAGACCGTTATGGCTAGATTAAAGGTTTACAGCACAACATTTGGATCCGACCATTCGCATCATCAGGATAGGGGTCGAGGTAGGTAACCGACGGGACTTTTCACTCAGGATTAATACATCTTGGAACACATAAGTTGGTTGACCTTTAGAGGTCTCGGGGAGTACGTGTTGGACATGTTCCAAGTGTTGGTCGGGTGACTAGGAGAACTCGGAGAGGATTTTGAGTTAGTATACGGTTTGTCCAGATATGGGATCAAACGGACATGGTCTAGTGTTGGACCATGTGAGCATGGTATCCATATGATAGTCGGATTGGATCCGAGATGGATACATTACGATAGTCGGGTTGGATCCAAGGTTGATGTGGAATGGTAATCGGATTGGATCTGAGATGAACACGAGATGGTAATCGGTTTCTAAGCCCGAAATCACTTTCCACAAATCTCATAAAATCGGTGTCCAGTTCTCATTTCGCAAGCTCAAATCATGTGTTTCATGTGGGATCTCTACCCAAAACTGAATCTCAACGGGGTCACAAGCCTGAAATTTCATCATAATAGGGTCACAAGCCCGACACATCATTTCATAAAACATTTTACTACAATCTCAGTCAAAACCATAGTCCAACTAGGTCTCATGCCTGTTTTCACGAAAATCCATAAAAATCATTCAAACCGATAATCAACCAACATACAAAACATTTATGCATTTCATCAATCAAACCATATGCAACCATTGCATTTCAAACCATATTTCTAAAACATTAAAACATATATGTATGCATCATTTATAAACCAAAGTCCACTCATAGTCGGTCTACGCTGCCCGCTCCAAAACCTGCGCCGTAAGCCGTTTCGAAGCTAATCCACAGTCTCTGGGACGTCCAGGCCTGTCCAAATCATACCCAAAAGTTACTATCAACCTATACAAGTCTAAACTATAAACCCTCAAAACTCCCGGAACGGTCAATGTGCCCCGAATACGCTTCCCGAGGCTAAAAACCTCCAAAACTCTATCCAAACAACCTCCAATCAATCTGAAATCACCACCATTGGATTCAAATTATCCAAACCTTTCGAATAAGATCAGTTTCACCTTAAAACTCATGCACACGAGCCTTCACGCGCTGGTCAATGGGGGTCAACATCTGACGTCAGCCTGACAAGTCTGATAGGCTGCCACGTGGCACTCCCTGACTGGTGCCACGTGTCCTGACACGTGTCTCTGACATATTTGACACACTGCCATGTGGCACCACCCTATTGGTCCACGTGCTCTAATAGTGCTCACTGGACATGCCATGTCGGCTGCCACGTAGGCCTAGCAGGTCCTAACACCCTGCCATATGGCACTACCCGATTGGTCCACGTGGTTTGACATGCTGACTTGGACCTGACACATCAGCTGTTGACTGTGCCTAACAGCCTACCACGTAGCATCGCCTGATTTGCCACGTGGACTCACAGGTTTGACAGGGTGATGACGTAGACTACCATGTCATCATCGTCAACCTTTGGCCGGGTCGACCCATTTGACTATAACGGGTTGTTTGACCCGTTACCCTAACTTGGCCACAACTCAGCCGTCCGGCCACCATTTCACTCCGTTTTTTGCTCAACCGACTCGCCTACTTCCGAGAAAAGGATCTACAGCCTCTAATTCAGAAGTGAAGGGTCTGGAATTTACCTATCGAATCCAAACCCTCACGGCTGTTCTTCAAGTTCCCCTCCAAGATTGTTCAGTGGCCCTCAGCCTTCCATTCTGGTTCCTACATGCTCGTACGAGCTCGATGAACACATCCAAGGCATCAAATCATTTCCCAAACGTCCAGGAATCAAATTCAAATTTCAAAATGGAAATGGGTTCACGGGTTACCTTGGTTTCTCGGTTTCTAGCCACCACCGTGGCTCCTCCGTCCCTCCACCGTCTCTGTCTGTCTCTCTGCCTCACTCTTAGTCTCTCTCTCAAACCAGCACATATGGGGATGATGAGGAAGGTTTTTGGGTGGGTACGGGTTAGAGGAATGAATGGAATACGAAAGGAAGAAACAGATGTATGTATGTGTGGAATGATGGGCCAATGGGATGAGTGACACTTGTCACTCATCCATTAGTCCAACTAGATATTTTGGGCCCACTAGCAAACAAACTGAAACTCAACTGTTTTCGAACCGTAAAATCTGATCGAACCTTTCGTGACCTATAACCTTCCCATATGACGTCTGATTTTGATGTGCCTCTTGTCTGTGAACTCGTATCATCTAGATCTACGTAATAGACGTCGATCCACGTGCATTTGACTTCCCGAGTTAAAAGTTAACATTTTCACATGTTCAGGGGTAAATTCTTAATTTCACCCCAAACTTCCGACAATCGTCGACTAATACTCGATTAGTCTCGCTAATCCTCAATTAATTCTCGATAATCCCGTAAATTTGGGACGGGTCGTTACAACTATGCTATAGAGGAGAGAAGCTTTAGAGGGTTCAGTTATTGTGTGAGCATTGAGATTAGGGCCATGGTTGGCAAGAGGAACCATAGTAAAAGATGATTTGTGATTATCTCAGCTAGAGTAAGTATTCGATGTCATCAAGATACACTCTAGGTGAGTGAGATACTAGTTTGGGACTCGAGCGGAGTCGGGATCACCAAGTTGGTTTTCGGACGAGATGAGGCACCGTAAAGAGTCTCTTTTGTGAGTCGATTTTGGTAAGGAACTAAGACAAAAAAAAGTGGAGTCGATGAGTTACTACTAGCCATGACGGTTCGTCGTGGGTGTGATTGACAGATAAAGACTGTCTAGTGACAAAGGACTTGTGATTGCTCAGTGGGAGTAGAGACATGTCAGACTGGGTTTTGAGTGCACCTACGTGAGTGGCAGGTGAGGTCGATGAGGGTCGATGCCTCGAGCGAGGCTTAGGAGTTGTGTTTTGGAATTTCAGTGAAAGTTTGATCACTCACTTGTCAGATACGGTCGTTGAGGATGAGCAGGGTTTCAATATTGGCCGTTGGTTTGCAATTAACGTAGGGTGACGTTTATTTGTGATGTGTACTATGGATGGATGTTGGATGTGTACGTGGACACGTGGGAGCCTTGGGTTAGAGGCAGGATTAGTTTTTCGTAGTTTTGGACTTACGTCAGTGTGAATTTCGGAGACAAAATTGTTTAAGAAATGTAGATTGTAATGACCCATCCCGTAATCACGGGATTATCGGGAGGTTATCGAGATTAATCAGGATTAGTCAACGTGAAATGACGATTTTTCCCCTAGAAGGGGAAAATGTTGGATTTTGACCCGGGAGGTTATTTGGACTTTGACTGAGGCCTATTACGTACATTGAGGGATTACGATTACGTAGACATGCGACACGTCAAATTTGAACATCGAAAAGTTATTTTACGGGTCAAGGAAGGTATTAGTCGATTCTACGATGCACATTTTTCGAAACAAGTGGACTTTAGTTGTTTGAACAGTGAGACACAAAATATCTAAGTATGACCAAAGGATGAGTGACAAGTGTTACTCATCCCATTAACCCCTTTTCCCACATAAATCCATCTCTCTTTCAATTTCAAATACACATACACAGCCAAACCCACACCTCCTCTTCATGCTACCATCTTCTTCCCCTTTGTTTATGTTGTGAGGAACCAGAGTGAGCCCGAGGGATTGAGAGAGACAGTAGAGGACGGAGGAGCCACGGTGGATACCTGGAAAACGGAGATCCAGGTAAAAACCCATGAATCTTTAAACTTGAAATTCTGGTTTTTCTGTTGGGGCGTTGGAATCGTGTTCTAAAGCCAAGGTTTTATTCCTTGAGCTCGTCTGAGTCTGCATGAACAAAAACGAAGGAAAATTGCCAATTGGGTTGGCCTGGGAATGAGTTCGAAGTTAGGTTGTGGATGTCGAGCTTGGTTGGAAGCTTTATAGGTATGTTCTTCTTGTTTTAAACCCATGGATCAATTTCTGGATCAAAGACGAGTTTCTTAGTGGAAAAATGGCGGAAAATGGTTGAGATTTGACGAAGATAGGACCGGGTCGCGATTCAGGTTGATTGACATGTTACAAAGCCGCGGGTGGACCCAGCTAAAGAAAGACGATGATGACGTGGCAGTCCATGTCATCATGTCAGGCGAAGTGGCCAAGTCTGGTTGGTGCCATGTGGTGAGGTGTCAGGACGTGTTAAAGATGACGTGTCAGGACCCGACCCTCCTCGGTCAGGACCCGACCCTCCTCGGTCAGGACCCGACTCATCTAGCACGATATTGTCCGCTTTGGGCCTCCTTGCCCTTGCCCTCATAGTTTTGTTTTCAGGAGCTCACAGTGTAACTTCCCAGGGGGTCACCCATCATGAAATTGCACCAGTCTCAACTCGCTTAACTCTGGAATTCCAACCAAACCCAAAGCCACTGAGCTCCCAAAATGCGTTGTTTAGATCAGAGTTGCGCAGCGGCACACTCTATCTAACACGATATTGTCCTCTCTAGACTCACTGGCCGAACCAGCCCAGCTCGCAGGGTTTTGTTCCCGGGAGCTCACGGTGCAACTTCCCAGTGGGTCACCCATCCTGAAATTCCACCAGCTCCTACTCGCTTAACTTTGGAGTTCCCCCGGAATTCAAAGCTAGTGAGCTCCTAAGAGGCCTAGTGCTAGATAGGTGTGTGTATACACCTTTAAGGCACATCACCATTCCCTTCCCAGACCATCGTTCACCGTTCTCTCAAGGACACGGGTCTTACAATCCACCCCCCTTAGGGCCCAGTGTCCTAGCTAGCACACTTCCCGGTCGGGGTCTGGCTCTGATACCATTTTGTCAGGACCCGACCCTCTTCGGTCAGTACCCGGCTCATTTAACACGATATTGTTCGCTTTGGGCCTTCTTGCCCTTGCCCTCACGGTTTTGTTTTCGGGAGCTCACAATGTAACTTCCCAGGGGGTCACCCATCATGGAATTGCACTAGCCTCAACTCGCTTAACTTTGGAATTCCAACCGAACCAAAAGACACTGAGCTCCCAAAAGGCCTTGTTTAGATCAGAGTTGCGCATCAACACACTCTATCTAACACGATATTGTCCCCTCTAGACTCACTGGCCGAACCAGTCCAGCCCGTATGGTTTTGTTCCCGGAGCTCACGGTGTAACTTTCTAGTGGGTCATCCATCCTGAGATTACACTAGCCCCCACTAGCTTAACTTTGGAGTTCCACCGGAATCCAAAGCCAGTGAGCTCCCAAGAGGTCTCTTGCTAGATAGGTGTGTGCCTACACCTTTAAGGCATACCACCATTCCCCTCCCAGACCATTCCCATTGTAGAAATGTGTGGTCGTTCACCGTTCCCTCAAGGACACGGGTCTTACATGATGTGGTAGGATGATGTTAGCAGGTGATGTCATGATGACGTCAGCATGTGACATGTGACACGTATCACAGGGTGACTACCAATCAGGGGGTGCCACATGGCAGCTGTTAGATTGTCAGATGTCAGGTAGAGCTGACGTTAACGTTGACCAGACGCGTGAAAACTTTGACTGGCCCGTGTAGACGCGTGGGCATGAATTTCTAAGTCAACCCGATCTTGTTCAAAAGGTTTCAACGTCCTGAGTCTAATGGTGGTGGTTTCAGGTCGATTGGAGATCGTTTGATTGGTGTTTTGGAGGTTTTCTTTTTGAAAAGCGTGTTCGGGACGCATTTTTGGTTCTGGGGTTTTTGAGGGTTTATTGTATGGACTTATATAGATTGTTAGTGACCCTCGGGTGTGACTTTGATAGGCTCGGACGTCCCGTAGGCTTCGGATTAGCATACGGCTCTTGTTTCGTACGCTCGGTAGTACAGTGAGGAGACAGTTTCTTTCATAACTATCATGCATGCTTAAATACATGTTTTTACTGGTTTTATGATATTTTTTGTCGTGATTGTGAATATGGTTATGATTGTTGGATTTATGATCAGTTGAATTATATTTATGGTTGATATTTCTGGATAATGATTTTATCATGGTTTTTGGAAAACAGGGATTTGGGATGGTGCCCTAGAGTTAAACGTTTTGAGTTGGGCCCGTATGATTACTGTTTTGGGTTGGTGCCCGTATGATAACCGTTTTGAGCTAGTGCCCGTATGATAACCATTTTGGGTTGGTGCCCGTATGATAAATATACTTCTTTTTGGATACTATGTTTTGGATTGGTCAACCTCAGGCTATTAGAGTAATATATCCGGAGTTGGACTCTGTAGATTCCTAGAAATGGGCTCGAACATAATCGAGGTTGGATCCTGTAGATCTCGTACTATCCTACCGGTAGTGCACTTGGGATGCTAGTTGGACCAACATGAACGAGGTTGAACATTGGGCTGGCTGGACCAGTGAGATCAGGTTTGGTTTTTAAATAAATATATTTTGTGTACATGTTTTCAAAGTGGCCAAGAGTCGGCAATTTCAATAAAATGTGGGCCAGAGAGCCTTGTTGTGTTACGTGATTTCAGGTTAGACTCATGATGTTTTTAGATACATAATACTGGTTATTGAACACAATGTTTTCTTGATTACGCATGCATATTTTACAAAACGGAGGGTTTAAAGGTAATTTTTTGAAAATGGTTTTCCAAACCTTTATTTTTGTCCATTCACACTTTTTATTGTTTTTGGCACCCTCCAGGTTGATCGCAGAGGCAAGCTGTATGAAGGCTGACGCATTACGGTGAGTGCGTACTTTGATTACTTTGGTTAGGGTGTGTTGTATCCCTGGTCTGACATGTGGTTAGGATATTTATTTTGTTTCCAAGGGTAAATTGGTTTTTTTTATAAAGATGTGTTAGACGGGAGTAGGTCCTTCCACGTTAATCAAGGGAGATTACCAGGAGGGTCCTGTCAATAACAAAATTGAAACATCAATTAATCAAAACGAGTTTTAAACTTGCCCTGCAACTTAGTCCAATTCTTCCTACAAATAGTGAATTAGTTCGAAGAGAGAATACATTGAAAGTGAAAACGAAGGGAGAAACATGCGATGACTGTCATGATCACGCTGAAGACGACGCATGAAGAAGATGATGGATTCCGATGAGGTCCATAATTCTAAGGATGAGGGGGAAGATGTGCGTTGAGTGAACGCTAGAAGCGTCGAAGAGAACGTGACAAAATTAAAAATATCCAACAATAAATTGATGGGAATTTTGGGCAGTACACTATGGAAATAACATAAGGTAAAAATGAATGAAGGGCAAAATTGAAAATTTACAGCATTTAGGATAAATATGGAAATTCATTGTTTATTTACTGTTCATTGAACAGTGGAACCCATAGGAGTTTTAGTATATGTATAATTGGACTACAATTACGATTTATAAGGCACGAATTTGATGTTTGTATTTTTTAAATTTTTATAAAACTCAAATATGCACTGGTTAAATGGTGGCTGGCTGAACTCTTCGTTCACCGACTCTTTCACTGTGGCTGCGTTGTGGGTATTTTTATATCCAACAAATATCATATTTATGCTCTGTAGTGATTTAAGCATGAATAAAATTCATGCTTCTAGTCCAATTTTTTAGTAGTGTTGTCTTGCCTGATCTCTTTAATTTTGTCATGGATTGAAGTACATAAACGCCCAACCATTCTTTACTACTAATGGATTATTCCATCACTAATTCCCTTCGTTAACGTCTTGAGTAACTCAACTTAATTATCACATACAATGCTGTCATATACTTTATACTTTCCTTAATTTTTTTTTTCTTTACAATATCTTTCGTTCAAAAAGATAGTGGAATGTCATCGGTAAGGATGAAGACAAGGTTGAAACGTATGAAACGTGAAATTTGAATGCCTACGAAACGTGAAATTTGAATGCCTACGAAACGTGAAACTTGAATACCGACGAAACGTGAAACGTACGAAACTTGTAACTTTGCATTATATAATAATGTAGATTACCACATTAAAAGTAATGCTTCGTACTTTTTTATATGCAATGTTATTCTAGTTTGTCAATAGTCCTACCATTTAGTGGTATTCGTAACCACTATGCAGTGGTATTCACCACCATTATGTAGTTGTATTCGTCACGATTATGTAATGTAATGATATTCGTCACCATTATATAGCGGAAGTTCTCAAGTTCAATTCATAAATGATAAAGTCAATATCAAAATGTATATATATATAATCCTCCATTATGTGTATGGATACATGAAACAATATTAATCCACATGGTGAGTTTGAGATAACCACACGATGAGTGACCTGTAATTAGGTATCAAACTCAATCATATAATTGAATATCGAGTTAATGTAAATATAAATTACTCTCGTTATTTATGTGCTGAAAAAATCTTCATAAAAGACAAATATCATTAGAGCTGCTACATGGTCGAAGCATATGAGTCAATTCATGACATCTTCAGGGTGTTGTATCGAGGGGATGACCGTACAATGGTATGTCTCGTTAAAAGTTAGTCAGATGATAAAAATCAATAACATAAAACAACCCTCGTCATAGGACAAAAGAGTATACGATGCTCAAGTGAGTATGCTTCAGGGTACTCAGTATACTTTATGTTACTTAGTATTTTTCGGGATATAACCCCTGATTTTGACTCCCCCTGAAAACTATATACTAGGTAGATTAGCCAGTCTACATAAGCCAATACCTCGAACCTTTTGTTGGTTGAAGAAAAAACTTTGGTGCAATATACTTGGTGTTGTCTCTTTTAATGAAACCAGTCTTCATCTGCTTGAGGTAGACATCATTATCTTAGTAGATAATCATCTATTTATTATTAATTGAATGTAGTCCACAAGTATTTCGAATATGCCACATAATGGCCAAGTACTTCGAATATGCCACATAATGGCTCTTAACCATATACATTTGTTAACTGTTTCATGAAGAGTTAGAATCTCTGCATGACTCAAAGTGGTGGCAACAAACAGACCTCCAAGTAATGGTAAAGACATAACAAGTTTGGGTCTAATAAGTAACACGCATCAACATAGCCAACAAGGCATACATTATTCTAAGGACCAAGAGGGTTTGATTCATTCCCGATGCATAGGTATAGAATAAACTCATACGTATTGTACCTATGAGGTGTTGTAACAACCCGGGAATTCGAGAAAATAAAAAATGACCATTTTTTCCCCGAAGGTCAAAGAGTTCGTGGGTACTTGTTGGATGTTCAGGGAAGACCGTTACGAAGGTCTCAAACTCCTGAGTACGTGAACAAGCAATATGATGAAAATGGATTTCGAATAAATTCATTTTAGGTCTAAATAATGTAGGAGTATTTTAAGAATTTTGACATAAAGGGTAATTTGGTAATTTCACACATAAGTCAAGGTGATGGACATGTATCTAGATTGATCTATTGATTTCCTCACCCCACCTCTCCCCCTTCATCCCACTGATGTACTTGTTATATATATATATATATATATATGTGGGGGGTGGGTGTGTGTTTGGGCATTCAGTGGTGGTTGGTGGCCGGGAAACAAAAGAAAAGGAAAAACAAAAGGATGAGAGGGAGGAAGAAAGAAAGAAAAACAGAGCAAAGGTGAAGAGAAAAAAGGGAGAGGTGATGAAGAAAGGAAGAGAATGAAAGGAAACCGAAGGTTTGGGAGAAGACAGAACCAAACATGTGAACTAAAAATTGGTCGTAGACCATTAAAAGGTTTTGAAGCTCCCTAGTGTCTAATTACTAAAGATGCTAGGCTACTAAATGAGCACCTAGGATCGTTTTGGGACGAAAAGGATGAAGAATGGACACAGAAGGATCCTGAGAATAGACTTGGAACAATGGTCAAAAGCTCAAACGATTCGAACACTGTTCTTGAGGTAAGTTTCCTTATATTTGAGTTCATAAATCCCTTTCTGGCAATCCTTATATGAATTTGGACGTTTGAACCATAGGAAATAGTGGAATAACGATCAAGTTTGAACCGAGTTGAGGTTGCGGGTTGGGGGACCCAAAACCAGGACCCGTTGGAGGTTGAAGACAACCTCTGTGCAGGCGCGTGAAGCCCACGTGCAAAGGTTGTCAGCGGCGCGTGAGAGCGTGTGGCGTGTTGGTTGGGGATCGAGTCAACTGAGTTATTGTAGTACTCGTTATTCTGAATGTTTTGGTATAAGAATCAGATTAATCAAATGTCGATTGAGTAGAGTTTTGGATGCTTGATGTAATATGTGTATGTTTAAAACCTAAGTTAAAATTATGGAAAAATTAAAGGAATATTGAAACAAGATTAGTTGGATATAAATGACGTTAATGGGAGATTATGACGATTAGATAAGTTTTGGAAATTGTTTAAAGAAAAAAGTAAATTTCCGAATGCCCAATATTAAGTGTTTACACTTTAACCTAGGAAAACCTAAAGGATTTGACTATAACCTTATTTAGATATTAATAGGTTGATAACGATAAGGAGGATCTAAGACAAATATCATTAGAGTGGAGTGTGGGTGATACCATATTTGGACGGTTCAAAGAATATCATACTATATATATATATATATAATAATAATAAATTGATGTAGTTCTGCTGATTAATGATTGGAGACCAATCCGTATACTCTGGAATTTGTTCTCGACGACCACCATGAATTTATTTCCTACCTTCTTATATAAATATATATATATATATATATATATGGCTATTAAAAGCCTCAAATCAAGGGGTTGATTAAGTTGATTATCAATTAGATTAGGTAAAGCTAATTATACATAGACTAATCAAAGAAGATTGTAGGTCCAGATTAGTTTGTGGTTTAATTGCACTTGTCATCATTTCATTACAAGATATACCTGATATATGGATCGATCCTATATATATATATATATATATATGTGTGTGTTTTCATGCGTCCACTCTTTTAGTGGATTTTACAGGGCGGCATATGTAAGCACGCAGAATATAAATTTGAATTGCAACAATACAAAATATAACCATATTTTGAGGTGGTTGCATAGAGCCTCATAAAATTAGAGAAATCGCTTAGTGTTCCAGGCTTCCCGTACTTAATATTATTAATTTACATGTTATAATTTCTATGATCGATCGATTGAATATCACAAATATAAAAATATATTAATAAATATATATGTGTTATAACATGAATTGATTGATAATATATATAGCATGGTGACGATTATCCCAACAAATAGATAACTTGGGAGAGTGGACCTAGGCTACCTAGTTGGCTCAAATTGTGGAATTGCTCATAAGCTTTGATATGACCAATTAGATTAGAAGGTTGTTGGTGTCTACTCATAATGTGCCAATGGGTTTCATATGGGTTGTCACTTATTTGACTAACCAATAAATTGGTCATTGGTACGTTTTCATATTCACTCGTGAGCTTTCAACAAAACCAGCATTAAAATCACATTGTTCATGGAGCAATTCAAGGACTAGAAAATTTTGGGGATTTGATTTCTCCACATCCTCAGCTCATCACTTCACAAGCAAGAAGCAACCCTACTTTTGGACCACTTTGCTGTCGTTTGTTAGTATATATGCGTGGCGCATGGGTTTGAGTTTTCGAACTTAAAAAAATTTGGACGTTCCACCCTTTTATTTTGTAATTTTTGTTAATTACATATTTTCTTATTAGGTATGACTCTATATATATATATATATTATATATGATATTAAGGTAAGTCATTTAAAAATGGGTCATCTATACTTAGTTATTGGACTCAACAAAAATAAAAATTATCCTCTTTATCTATACATACGAGTCTAAGGAGAAGGACTTGTTTTAAGCCACAATTAAAAGACTTTAACCAAGATTAGATATCGAAATCAGTACAAATACAAACTTTTGTCAGCATCGATCTATATAAGTTCAAGGGAATAATGGATTTGGGTAGTTAACCAAATGGGTAGCCATAATTACACTCGATCCAAATATACCATATATATGTTTATGTGTGTGGGTGTGGGTGTGTATGAGAAATTAATTAGGTACTCAATCTAGCTACCATCCTATGATTTTTGTTCCAGAGGCCAATAACCCAAACGCCACATGACGACTAATTATAATTAGGTATTAAATTAGACAAAAATATAATTTTTCCTCATCATTAATATGTACCTCTATGTGAGAAGAATATTTGATTAAACCACAAAATAGGCGAGTTACAATTAAGTATTAAACTCAGTCTACAAATTAATATAAATCTTCCTCACTAATCCATGCGTGTCATGTGTGTATGCATATGGGTGGATTCGGAGCATATAGGCCAACCATACTTTGGTATTCATAATTTCAAACTCGATTTTCAGAAAGGCTAAATTTATCTATTATATGTAAGAGAAGTTCAATGGTACAAATAAATTTCATTAATAAATATAAAAGATACACTTAATCAGGGTGACGTAACGAGTCTTATCCTTCAAATGCATATATATATATATATATACATAAATAAAAGCTTGATAGAAAATTAAAATAAAAATTACAATAAATGCATCAATTACTCTGAAAAAGCCCCAATTTCGGCATTCAAAAATTTAAATTATCAAAACTAAAAAAAAAAGAAAAAAAATCTTTAATTCTCAAATTTCCAAAACCAAAACCCTATATATAATTTCTATTTAAAACTAATATTTGAGAGTATTGTACGTTATGTTTTAAAGATTTGATGAGAATAGAGAAACCCAATAAAGTTTTGAAGAAAAAAAAAAAGTTAAAGAAGAAAATTGTGATTAGTGAGATTTGAAAGTGGAGAAAAGAAAGGAGAAATGCTGAAATAGAGCGCTGTGCTCTTCTCTCTTTGATGCATTCTTTGTCTTCTTAGAGTGTAATGAGTTAATTAAATTGGGCTGAGCTAAACCCGAAATCCTAAAGAACCTAAATTGGATGGGAATGACTATAACCCTCCCAACCTAAGGCAACATCCGTCCATAAACATAAATAAAAATGGTCATCATAATTCATACGAATCGAATATTATACGTTTTTTTCACTTACTTCACCTAATTAAAAAAAAAATTACTAAATCACCGAAGAGTCCACCTTGATAGCTACTTATAAAATGCGACCGGCTAGTACATTATTTGGACCAAGCTCTAAGTTTTTGCTTGTGAACTTATATTCTTGCTTAATTTGGGGGTTTGAGAATGAGACTTTCCAACCTCCTCCCTCTAAAAAATATTGGCCCGGCCATGCACATGCAAATATAAGCATATATCTATATCTATATCTCTCTAGATCCATATGCTGATCTTATTCTTCTCCGCACATATTAATTATGATCTGTGTGATCCCAGTTAATTAATATTTATATAAAAAATAATAATTAAAGTGTACTACATGCCATGGAGACCAAGAGTTGCACTGATTTGCGAGATCTGATCCACGGAGGAAGTTTCTCCTTCAGCTGCTCGGAATCTGACTTGAACTTCTCGTCCCTGTCCCATTTCACCGACGATGATGCCAGCAATGATGGTGATGATGATGATTATATCGAAATTGCACTTGATCATCATCACCGCGATTCTGAACTAACCTGCGGTGATGATCATGATCAAGGTGGCGACGATGATGATGTTGGAGGCATCAGCCATGCAGATTACTTGCGTATATCGTTTTCATCTAGCCTTTTCCCGGAGCTCCCCGTCCACGGCTGCCCAAATGTGGGAGGCACTGAAAACGACAACGAGAACGTGACTGAAAATGGGCCAGCCAAGCATACGACATCATCATCTGAGTCGTGTAGTTTGAGCTCTTGTTCCATGAAAAATAGTGGTAGGGGTCGGGTTAAGGGGTCCGATGACTCTTCAGGGGTCAGCAGAAGTGGCGCCACTAAAGGATGGAGATTGCCTGCGGACAACCGCCTAGTCAACACGTTGCTCTTTGGTCCCCGGTCATCATCGGAGTTGCCCGTCAACGAGGACAACGCTGACCTGCAGGCACGGAGCAGGTATACTAATTAAAACAACTTATTTAGTATTAGTTAGTATAATCAATCATTAATACTTACAGACTTAATGTCTTGAAAATTATTGAAGAATTTTTTTAAGTTAGAGAAATAATCAGTAACATATCGATGAAAATTTAGAAATGCATGTCCTTTAAAAAAAATAATTTATATATATTATTATATGATAATGTGATATGTTATGAATGAATTCATCCAAATTAATAATAGTGTATGCGCCGAGACTAATAAAATGTGCTCATGATCAGTTTAAGCAAATGCAATTATAATAAATGGAAAGGTTTAGCTAGGTAAGCAGTCGGATCAAGTGATCAATGGTCTTCATATTCTGCGTAAATAATAAACCACACCACTAATATTTAGTTAAGAAGTATAGTCCAACCAATTAAGCTAGCGTATGGTATTGGGCTGACACCTCTCATAAAAATATTCGAGTTATCTTCTTGTTATTCTGGTCACATCCTACCTTGAGTTACCTGATCACAGAATTAGAGGCCAAGGCGATGATTTACATATAATAATATTGCGTAAACTAATATTAATAGTTTACTTAAAAATGGGAATATGAAAATTCTTCACTCTAAGCTTCTACTATTATTTTTTTAATTTTATTGTCATTTTTTTTGTACAATATATATATATATATATATAATTAGGATTCTAACCCCTTATTTTATATTTAAACTTTAAACATTTTTATAATTAAATTTATATATTATAATTGATTTTTTTAACCAAAAATAAAATCCGTGTTGTTTGGGATTTAACGGTAGGGTATATAAAATTTCAGGGGGATGAGGGAGTGTTTAGGTAGGGGTGGTGGGGCTTATGACCTAGGGTTTAGGGTTTAATACCCTAAACCATAAGTGATTAACATAATCTTTTAGTATCGAATAATAAGGATTTTCAATTTTTAAGTTTAAAAGTATTTTGAAGAATTTTTGCTTTTAATTATTTTATTTTAAGTTGAATTATCCTTACATTACTCCTTAAAATGAACAAATGAGAAAGAAAAAAAAGTATTATAAGTGGGCATAATGTTTTCATAAAATAGAAGGAAAAAAATAGATTAAAAATTTTAAAAGACCTTTGAGTAATTATTACGGTGGTTAGGATTAGAAAATTTGAAAAATATGGTTAATTAGTTAAGAGAGTTTTGAATAAACATTAATATTATCCATGACTAATCAATAGATGGCCCTAAAATATTGAATATTACCCACTACCATTAAATTTTGTTTTAATATATAATGACATAGGAGGAGCGAGGTTAAATTATATATATCAGTTATCTACTTCATTATGAATATATCATAAAAAGAGAAATACCCACCATCATCGTATCTCTTTTTGAAGGTAGAAACAACCATTAAGTTAGTTCTTTAATTGAAATCAAATTCATGATAATTATCCAACTTTTTGCCATGTTTATTGTTCATAGAAAAGTTCAATAAATTATCAATACTTTAATTAGTGATATCAAATACAAGTAAAATCTTATTCTATATCGTTTATATACGTGCTCACTGTGTGAAACATTTTCTATTTGCATCATGAACCAAAACATAAAACAACAGAACCTCCATAAACGGTGGCCTCATGAAGTTTCTATTCAAGTTTCAAGCCATGAACTTCGGATCTCTGGTTGCTTCACTAGTGAAACCCCGCCAAGTTGATTGCACACACGGTTCTGATCATCATGCTAACATCAAGCGCGGAGCACGAAACACCAAAAATTCAAAACAGAGTACAAGTATTCGTAGTGTTCTTCATCAGTTCCATCAGAAGCTGGTGAAGCCATTAGACAAATTGTTCGTCCAAAAGAAGCAGCCGGCCGGCGGCATGAAGCCCGGGACGACGAAGAACTCCTACTCTTCGGACGTAATCGGAGCTGAGAAGCCCCGAGTGTTGTTGGAGATCAACTTGGGGGCAGTAAGAGGGGTTTTAGAAGCTATTGGAAATAGTATGAGCAATGGCATTAGTCGCAAAGAGAGAAGAACAAGGAGTTGCCCTAGCTCTAGCAAGTCCTCCCCGCTTCACCACCAAGGACTTGTCACAAGTCATGATCAGAGTAACAAAGTGTACGCCTATGCAAGAGAGACCTCGATTCAGGCTGCAATTGCCCACTGTAAAACTTCATTTGTACAAAAATCATCCATATTATGACGTTATTACAACCAACGTACTTTTAGTAATAGTAGTTTTTGGGACAGCCAGGGTTGTAAACGAGTCGAGTCAAATTGAATATCATGGTTAAGCTTGATTTGGCCTGTTTTTTTTTTTTTTTACGTGCTAAACTTAAGTGAGCTAAGTGAAGTACATCAAATTGAACAACATTTTAGTTTTGTTGTGAATGAAAGAACGTATATATAAAGAAAAAAGAGAGTTTTTGTAGGAAGAGAGAGTAATCATCTTATTAATTAGATAATCTAATTTATATGCAAGTATGATTAGATTTACAATATAAATTACACAAATATTTTTTACATGAATAGCCATATATATATATATATTAAATATTTACAACAGTCCCCCTTGTATATTCTATGTAATGTGCTTGGTTGCGTATCAATATATTGCCTCGTTAAAACATTACTAGGCAAGAAAACCCATGTGGGGGAAAAAAAACCTTGGACTAAGGAAAAAGTGTGCAACGCTTGTGGATATTGAATAGTGGCAATGGAACCTCCAGAGATATTTGATGTCGTCTCTTTTGGATAATGAGTAGGCAGTATGTCTGGGATACGATGTATAAGAGCTGCTACATCAAAACCTTGAGCAGTAAACCCAATCCCATGGTCGAAGCATATGAGTCAATTCATGACGTCTTCAGGATGATGTTGTATCGAGGAGATGACCGTACAATGGTATGTCTCGTTAAAAGTTAATCAGATGATAAAACCCAATAAGATAAAACAACCCTCGTCATAGGACAAAATAGTATATGATGCTCAAGTGAATATACTTCAGGGTACTCAGTATACTTTATGTTAGTATGTTTCGGGATATAACCCCTGATTTTGACTCCCTCTGAAAACTATATACTAGGTAGATTAGCCGGTCTACATAAGCCAATACCTCGAACCTATTACTGGTTGAAGAAAAAATTTTGGTGCAATATACTTGGTGTTGTCTCCTTTGATGAAACCAGTCTTCATCTGCTCGAGGTAGACATCATTATCTTAGTAGATAATCATCGATTTATTATTGGTTGAATGCACTCCACAAGTACTTCGTGACAGGACCCCGTCCCAACTGGACCTCAAAAACCGTGCCTGATCCTGCTCCCGTCTGACAAGTCAACCAAAGGCCCGAAACTACCCTTCAGTGCTTGCCAGACAAAGGATGTTTGCGCTGATTTCTGCTGCTGCCACTACCTCACGATCAGTCCTGAACGTCGTACCACGGCCTGGAGAGTCACAAAACAGAAAATGTGTGAGTGGATAAAAATGACCTCTGATAAAAACATTTTCCAAAACACATTCTTACCCTCCAGTTTTCACAAACTTGCATGCATATCATAAAACATGAGTAATAGTATGAAATCATTCAAGTATGAACAGTGGACCGATAAAATCAAAACATATTTTCCCATGGTCCGTAAAACTCATGTTCACCAAATCAGTTCATGTTATAAAACATCAAAACTCGGCTCTCAGGCCAAAACATGTGAAAACATAATCACCTGGCCACAAAGACCAAAAACACGTACTCAATACTAGTACGTCATCTCAAACAACATCAATCAACACTATTCACAAGTGCACAATCAATCAATCAATCCAATCAATACGCACTACTCACAAGTGCATAAACTATCACAATCACATCTGCACCACTCACAAGTGCACAATCAAACCATCAACTGCACTACTCACAAGTGCTGCACTACGCGTAGGCCAATATCCAGCCACTCTCTCGGGAACAGACACCTCTGGGCTCAACCCTCGGGCTCAGTCACATCTGGGCGAACACACCTCCAGGCTCAGACCCATCCGAGTGGTACATTCAGGCTCAGTCACATCCGAGAAGATGACTACCATAGGATCAACTTCCGATCCTACAATCACATCCCCCAAGCTCCGGTCGTCTGGGTAATCCCCCCAAGCTCCGACCGTCTGGGCATTTCTGAATCACAATGAAAACCATCTCGGGAATTACATCTCAAAACATTTCAATCAAATCTTGTCTTCATATAAAGTCAAGTTCATTCCCCACTGGGTCTCAAGCCCCAAAATAACATTTACACATAAACCTTTAAAATCACATTTTAAAACAATAAAATAATCCAAAAATCATCATTGACTTACCAACTAAGTCCAAATATCATTTTAGAAATCCTTTTGACTCTGGGCCTAGCCCAAAACATCATTTGCACGTTCCTCGTAAAACGTGCCCGAAAGAATGATTAAAATAATCATAAAATCACAAGAAATCATTAATTTCATCAAATTCACAAGTGACTCCAAATCCGAGTCAAAATCACTATCCACTTGGGTCTCACGCCCAAAATATCATTTTCACGCAAATCCATGCCGCAACCTCAGTTGCCATTTTCATGTAAATCCAAGAAATCGACCCTTGACTCCTTCCCGAGTCAACACATCATTTTCAATCCATGACTCATAACTCGAGTCCAAACATCATTTTCAATCAATTTCAATCCCGGACTCATAAACCAAGTCCAAACATGTAACGACCCGTCCCGAATTTCGGGATTAGTTTAGTGACTAATCTCGATTAGTGAGGTTGAACGGTGCTTAGTAGGGCGGAATCGGACAAATTGTGCAAAATGACCGTTTTGCCCCTAGTCGTGGGCAAAATGTTGACTTTTTGATCGGGCGGTCAAACGGACTTTGACCGATGACCGTGACGTAGTTCGGGACGTCACGAGTTCATAGACAGGTGGCACGTTCGATTCCGACATTCGTAGAGAAAGTTACAATGTTCGGATGTTGAGGGGTATTTTGGTAATTTGGCATGTTAGGGGCCAAATGTTGACTTTTTGATCGGGAGGTCCGATGGACGAGGGCCAAGGACCGTTACGTAGGTATCGTCGATACGAATCCAACGACAGGCGGCATGCCGAAATCGAAGATTCGACGACAACGTTATGGTCAAGGAAACGAACTAACGAACCGAGGCTCAGATTAAAATAATAATATAATAATGAATAGTGACCGTTGACTGTGCACATCCGGATGAGTGACAAGTGTCACCCATCCCTTGTTTCCAGCTCCATGTTTCCCTCCAAACATCATCATTACTACATCATCATCATCTAATCCACCATTTCCCCTAATTTCCTCTTCTTTGTTCCTAAACCGTGCACAAAATTGGGGGAATCAGATTGGGAGAATTGGCTCCCTCTCTCTGCTGTTCCTGAGAGAAAAATGAGAGACTAAGATGATTGAATTAACTGGGAAACACGAGGGATTGAGTGTGGGTTGAATTTTGGATTTTGGATTTCGGGAAAATTGGGGGGAAAATTCGAATACTGGGAATTAGGCCGTGAGGATCGCAATTGAGCTCACATTCAGCTTCCTGGGAGTGCCACGATCATAATTGTCGAAGAAACGAGATGAATTGGTGCTGTTTTGGCTCTGATCACACTTGGTGACAGAGGAGGAAAATCGAGTTTGAGTCGTGGATTTGGAGGCTTCGATGGACGAAATTGAGGTGGGGAAACCACTTCTCATGATCCCACGATGCTTCTGGGTTCATCAATTGAAAGAAAACGGCTATGGTTGACAGAACTCCATGGTTGAACAGTGACGGTGTTCGAGCTTGAGTCGTGACGATTGAGCACAGGTTTGATGCAATTGATGTGGGGGAATTGTTCCTCATGGTCCATTGATGCTTCTGGATGCATCAATTGGATGAAACCTGCAGCAATTGACGGAATTCCATGAATGAACAGTGTTCGGAGTGTTCTTGGTGTTCATCATCGAATCGTGCGATTCTGGGTAAGGATTTGTGTAATTGAGTTTACAGACTTGTAATTGAACTAAGAACGAAACTAACTGATTGATCAATTGAAGGAATTAGGATCGAATTGACAGGATTGGAACCGGGTTGTATCGCGGGTGAGTTGGACCCGTTTACCAGAGATACAGGTTGGGCTGGTGACACTGTAGCAGGCGCGTGAGTTTCACGCGTAGCCACTCACGGCGGCGCGTGGGCACGAATCTCGAGGTGAGGTCAACATGACTTCTGTCCTATTTAATGTAATGAACATTTTGGAATTGGTTTCGTGTCGATCGGACACCGTCTCGATATTGTTCGGGATATCCGAAGGTTTTAAATTAAGTTTAAAAATAAGTAAAAATTCGGGAAAATTACGGGACTTTGATAGGATGTTAATGATGAGGTTAGTGACCCTCTAATGTGATTTGGACAGGATTGGGAGTCCCGGTGATAGTGGTGTGGCCCGGGAGGGCCGGTGGCACGCGTATCGAGGCACACGGTTAAAACGGTCTGTGAGTGGACTTTGGTTTTATAAATCCTATGCATGCTTAAATGTGTTATATGGTTTATATACATGATTTCTATGATGGTATTTGTGAGCATTGATTTTGGGTATGTTGCACGTATTTCGAGGTGTTTTCCGTATTTCACGTATATCGGGATTAAAGGTTTATTTGTGGTTTTACGTGCTTGTGGTTAAATAAATAATATGATAAAATGGTTTTTATATTGGAAAGATGAATTCGGGCTTGAGGCCCACTTGTTTTGGAAATCTCGGACTTGGAGTCCATTTGAGTACGTAATCGGGCTGTGGGCCCAGTTGGTTTATAAGTCGGGCTGCGGGCCCAGTTGGTTTATAAATCGGGCCGTGGGCCCAGTGGTTCATAAAGTCGGGCATGAGGCCCATTTGGATTAAAATGATGATTTCGGGTCAGGGGCCCTATATTTAATAAATGTGGTTTCGGGTCAGGGACCCTAAATGGAAATGTGTTGTTTTATGGAAAATTCGGGCAGGGCCCATTGTGATGTTGTGAAATGAATTAATAAAAACTGTTTCCATATACCATCTGGATACAAGGATATATGATGGTCTCCTCCAGATGTCTAGGACACCGGGGAAGTCACGGTGCATTGCCTGCGAAGGGTCACCATACGGAGCAGCCGGACCGTATGATGACTCAGGAGCAGGATTGCTATGATTGACGTCTGGGACGTCAGACATCAGGGATGTCAGATATATGGACCCGGAGAGACCCCGGGCAGCACGCGTAGCTTATGAAACCGTGAGACATGACGTCAGGGACGTCTAGCATCAGGGATGCTGGTGATGGTAATGGTAAAATACGAATTAATGAAATGGCTTTCCGGATGGATTTATGATTGTGTGATTTTAATGAATTGATGTTCATTTATGGTCGTGGGTGGTGACCCACATGGTTGTTTATGTATAGTTATGGTATTTCACAGTTTTGGGCTGAGTTCCCACACTTGGTTTTTGGTTGACGGTTTTTGGGCTAAGGCCCTAATGGCTCGGTTGAGCAAACGTTTTGGTTACTGGTTTTTGTGGCATGCATACGTTTTTATTGGAGGGCAAAAATGTCTTATAAATGTATTCGGTAAACTTATTGGTTTTGTCCACTCACAGCTTTTGGTTTAATGCCCTTCAGGTTGATCACGGATGCGATTGCTGCAGAGACTGGGACATTGCACACCTCCTCCATCGATCCTTGCGCACTTTGGATGCCCCATTTGGGCAGTGGCTCTTGGTTATCCCTTGTCCGACACCCCTTGTTGGACGAGAGCAGGGCACATTCCACGGTAATCCCGAGGGGATTGGGATGGGTCCTGTCAACTTGGTATGAGAGCGCGGTTGCTCTATTTGTGCGCGCAGGTCGAGGGTGTGATGTCTCTTTGGGCTGCAATTCGTTATCAACCTGATAGATAGTTTTTGGGTTTGGATAGTGGAGGGAGTGTGATTGGCCCGATACGCCGTACATTAAGGTGATTCGACCCAAGTGGGGTTGATTGTGGTGAACTGGTATTGTGGGACCGTCGGTTCGGTCATGTGATATTGGATTGTTGTGCTTCTAGGTGCAGCCAGGTTCGGGGAACCTCATTTGAGTAATGGTCTAAAATGTGAACCCTAGTGGTGGTTGTTGGTGTGAGAGATGTTGGTTCATCGGAGTTGGCCGGTGACCTTAGTGGTGGAACCCACATTGAGTTGATGGTAGGATTGGATTTGACGTCTATTCGATGTCAGGACCGCGGGGTCGGTCAGGTTGTGGATTTTATATTACGGAAAGTGGTTGGGTTAGGGTGAACCATAGGGTGTGATTGTGGAACCCTAGTATTAAAAAGGTAAACCTTAATTGTGACTAGTGGATGATAACTTGTGCTGCGACGAGTGGCTGAGGTCGTGGTTGACCATGTGGATGGCTCTGGTGAGTCTCGTCAGAACTATGGGATCCGATTTACGGATACGGTTCTGAGATAACTTATGGAATCCCGTGTTGGATCGGGTATTAGTGTGAGGTATGGATGCGGATCTCGATAGCAATGACAGTTAGTCGGAAGTCATATGGAGATGACTAGCTATCGAGGGTAATTGGTGTGGTTATAATACTTGGGGATCAGGGGACGTTCAGGGAACGTTCATTTTCCTGATGTGGATTGTCAGAGTGGTGGTACCCATAGTCGTGAGGTACGGGATCGTCGTTCCGTATGAACGAAGATCCAGGGTTGTCGTATTTGCACACAGCTTGCAGTATGGATGTTTGCGGGTTGGTACTTTTGTGCTGATGCTAGTATGGATGCCTGTGTGCTGATACTAGTGTTGTTGATAGTGTGTTGGTGCTGGTACTAGCGCTGGTGCTAGTGTCAGTAATGGTGTTGACGATGAGCCACAAGTTGAGGGGTGACTCCGTCATGATAAACATACGTTCGGTCTTTGAGATTCGGTAGTGGTTGAGTGATGGACTGGATGGGATCCAGTTAAGATTGTGATGTGTTGGGATAAGTCCCAATGGTGGTGAGATAACCAGTAAGGAGTGGATTAAAAAGGTATAATTGAGAACTTGGGAAACCGAGTGTTGAACCTGTAAAGGTCGGGATGTGCGAACGGGACAATAACGGATTGATTGTGGACACGGGGTTGTCCAAGTGAATTGAGGAGGTAGGAAGTCTAGTGGTTAGACTTGACGTCTTGTTGGGAGCATGTCTGTTTCCAACATGGTTGGAACCTTAGATTCGAGAAGCGTTGTGATTGGGGAACGAGAGTGGTGTTCGTTCTTGGTGATTGGTATTCCGAAGTCATTGGGGTTGACTTCTTGCTTTCTGCCCTGGCAGACATTGACTGTAGTTACCAGTACGTTGAGCGTGTATTGGTTGGTGAGCTCATGTGTGTTGCGAGGTCATTAGGAGGAGCTACGTATTCGAAATTAGGTAAACGAGATTTTTTTTCATTTTCTGCTTGGTGGCAGATGATGTGGTGTCACATGGCATGGTGAGTGCAGTGAGTTTTGTTGCATCCACGTAGGATGAGTATTGGCGTCATCATTCTTGGATCATCCTTGGTTTTCCTAGGTGGAAAGACAAGGATCGATACGAACTTGGGTATGTGAGTCGTAAATGACGGGGTTGAACTTCTTTTCGAAGTGGGGCCCGTATGGTATTCTACTCGGGTGAGTAGGTTTTCAAGGTAGTTGAATTTTGTCAACCTTAGACGTGTGGAGGTTGGATTGGCTTCCCTATGAAGTCAATTGGAGGTATCAAACGGGTAACCGATAGGTTCGGTTTTGGTGCGTCTTGGTAAATGTGAACGAGATTTCGGGATTTGGAATCGAATTTCTGGGTGACGATTCAGGATTCGATTTTGGAACTTGAAAGTATATTTCCGGATTTGGGTACGGAATGGTTATTCCAAATGCTAGCTTACGGAATAATGATTTCGGATTCGGATTTGGAAATGAATTAAAATGTGATGTCTGGGTTTGGATCCGGGATTTCTTACGAAATTGCGGATTTGGATTCGGAATTGGAACTAGATGTTGGGTGGAGTTTCGATTTGTCTCATGCCGGATTGGGCAAACGTACTCCATTATTGGAATGCGTTCGGCTATGACCTAGGTGGTTGTAGTCTGGTTATTAGGTAGATGTGTGTACTTCGTACTTGGGTCGAGGTACAATACCGTGTAGACTTGTGATGTCTAGTTACGGTATACGGGATATACCCGAGGTGTGTCGGTGAACGTGTTGGTAGTCGGATTGGTTCCGATACCATGGGATTGGTTGTGGACCGGACATTACTATGCAATGGGTCATGGTAATTCCGATGTGTTTAATTACACACAGGTCGTGTGAAATGTCGGTAAGGGTATTTGTGAGTTAAGTACGTTGGTGGCATGTGTAGCCACGAGTGAGTCTAGTGTCAGTTTTCGACTGACAACAACTGTGTGGTGACAGATTGTCAGGATGTGTCAACATAGATTGTTGAGTGGGGTCAGCTGACTCCTAGTGGGAGTGGGAAAGGAACCGTCGAGTTGTTGCGTCAACGAGAGGGTTGATTTGACAAGTGGTGTCAAATTCGAAACAAGTAGTTTCAGTCATTCGACGGGGTCGAATGTAGTCGTTGCGTTTTGAGTACTAGTGGTGCGTTTGGGTGCAGGCAAGTTTTGTCTAAGTAGTTGGTGTACGGGTGTACACGTGTTGCGTGGTCGATTCCACTTTCCACGGGGTGTTTGTGGAATCAGGATAGTCGAGTTTCGAGAGCGAAACTAATTAAGGAGGGAAGTACGTTTGAGTTTGGAGCAGTTGGAATTTCGAGGACGAAATTTATTAAGGAGGGAAGATTGTAACGACCCGTCCCGAATTCCGGGATTAGTTTAGTGACTAATCTCGATTAGTGAGGTTGAACGGTGCTTAGTAGGGCGGAATCGGACAAATTGTGCAAAATGACCGTTTTGCCCCTGGTCGTGGGCAAAATGTTGACTTTTTGATCGGACGGTCAAACGGACTTTGACCGATGACCGTGACGTAGTTCGGGACGTCACGAGTTCATAAACAGGTGGCACGTTCGATTCCGACATTCGTAGAGAAAGTTACGATGTTCGGAAGTTGAGGGGTATTTTGGTAATTTGGCATGTTAGGGGCCAAATGTTGATTTTTTGATCGGGAGGTCCGATGGACGAGGGCCAAGGACCGTTACGTAGGTATCTTCGATACGAATCCAACGACAGGTGGCATGCCGAAATCGAAGATTCGACGACAACGTTATGGTCAAGGAAACGAACTAACGAACCGAGGCTCGGATTAAAATAATAATATAATAATGAATAGTGATCGTTGACTGTGCACATCCGGATGAGTGACAAGTGTCACCCATCCCTTGTTTCCAGCTCCATGTTTCCCTCCAAACATCATCATTACTACATCATCATCATCTAATCCACCATTTCCCCTAATTTCCTCTTCTTTGTTCCTAAACCGTGCACAAAATTGGGGGAATCAGATTGGGAGAATTGGCTCCCTCTCTCTGCTGTTCCTGAGAGAAAAATGAGAGACTAAGATGATTGAATTAACTGGGAAACACGAGGGATTGAGTGTGGGTTGAATTTTGGATTTTGGATTTCGGGAAAATTGGGGGGAAAATTCGAATACTGGGAATTAGGCCGTGAGGATCGCAATTGAGCTCACATTCAGCTTCCTGGGAGTGCCACGATCATAATTGTCGAAGAAACGAGATGAATTGGTGCTGTTTTGGCTCTGATCACACTTGGTGACAGAGGAGGAAAATCGAGTTTGAGTCGTGGATTTGGAGGCTTCGATGGACGAAATTGAGGTGGGGAAACCACTTCTCATGATCCCACGATGCTTCTGGGTTCATCAATTGAAAGAAAACGGCTATGGTTGACAGAACTCCATGGTTGAACAGTGACGGTGTTCGAGCTTGAGTCGTGACAATTGAGCACAGGTTTGATGCAATTGATGTGGGGGAATTGTTCCTCATGGTCCATTGATGCTTCTGGATGCATCAATTGGATGAAACCTGCAGCAATTGACAGAATTCCATGAATGAACAGTGTTCAGAGTGTTCTTGGTGTTCATCATCGAAACGTGCGATTCTGGGTAAGGATTTGTGTAATTGAGTTTACAGACTTGTAATTGAACTAAGAACGAAACTAACTGATTGATCAATTGAAGGAATTAGGATCGAATTGACAGGATTGGAACCGGGTTGTATCGCGGGTGAGTTGGACCCGTTTACCAGAGATACGGGTTGGGCTGGTGACACTGTAGCAGGCGCGTGAGTTTCACGCGCAGCCACTCACGGCGGCGCGTGACGGCGCGTGGGCACGAATCTCGAGGTGAGGTCAACATGACTTCTGTCCTATTTAATGTAACGAACATTTTGGAATTGGTTTCGTGTCGATCGGACACCGTCTCGATATTGTTCGGGATATCCGAAGGTTTTAAATTAAGTTTAAAAATAAGTAAAAATTCGGGAAAATTACGGGACTTTGATAGGATGTTAATGATGAGGTTAGTGACCCTCTAATGTGATTTGGACAGGATTGGGAGTCCCGGTGATAGTGGTGTGGCCCGGGAGGGCCGGTGGCACGCGTATCGAGGCACACGGTTAAAACGGTCTGTGAGTGGACTTTGGTTTTATAAATCCTATGCATGCTTAAATGTGTTATATGGTTTATATACATGATTTCTATGATGGTATTTGTGAGCATTGATTTCGGGTATGTTGCACGTATTTCGAGGTATTTTCCGTATTTCACGTATATCGGGATTAACGGTTTATTTGTGGTTTTACGTGCTTGTGGTTAAATAAATAATATGATAAAATGGTTTTTATATTGGAAAGATGAATTCGGGCTTGAGGCCCACTTGTTTTGGAAATCTCGGACTTGGAGTCCATTTGAGTACGTAATCGGGCTGCGGGCCCAGTTGGTTTATAAGTCGGGATGCGGGCCCAGTTGGTTTATAAATCGGGTCGTGGGCCCAGTGGTTCATAAAGTCGGGCATGAGGCCCATTTGGATTAAAATGATGATTTCGGGTCAGGGGCCCTATATTTAATAAATGTGGTTTCGGGTCAGGGACCCTAAATGGAAATGTGTTGTTTTATGGAAAATTCGGGCAGGGCCCATTGTGATGTTGTGAAATGAATTAATAAAAACTGTTTCCATATACCATCTGGATACAAGGATATATGATGGTCTCCTCCAGATTGCTAGGACACCGGGGAAGTCACGGTGCATTGCCTGCGAAGGGTCACCATACGGAGCAGCCGGACCGTATGATGACTCAGGAGCAGAATTGCTATGATTGACGTCTGGGACGTCAGACATCAGGGATGTCAGATATATGGACCCGGAGAGACCCCGGGCAGCACGCGTAGCTTATGAAACCGTGAGACATGACGTCAGGGACGTCTAGCATCAGGGATGCTGGTGATGGTAATGGTAAAATACGAATTAATGAAATGGCTTTCCGGATGGATTTATGATTGTGTGATTTTAATGAATTGATGTTCATTTATGGTCGTGGGTGGTGACCCACATGGTTGTTTATGTATAGTTATGGTATTTCACAGTTTTGGGCTGAGTTCCCACACTTGGTTTTTGGTTGACGGTTTTTGGGCTAAGGCCCTAATAGCTCGGTTGAGCAAACGTTTTGGTTACTGGTTTTTGTGGCATGCATACGTTTTTATTGGAGGGCAAAAATGTCTTATAAATGTATTCAGTAAACTTATTGGTTTTGTCCATTCACAGCTTTTGGTTTTAATGCCCTTCAGGTTGATCACGGATGCGATTGCAGTAGAGACTGGGACATTGCACACCTCCTCCATCGATCCTTGCGCACTCTGGATGCCCCATTTGGGCAGTGGCTCTTGGTTATCCCTTGTCCGACACCCCTTGTTGGACGGGAGCAGGGCACATTCCACGGTAATCCCGAGGGGATTGGGATGGGTCCTGTCAAAACATCATTTTCAACCAATTTCATAATTTCTCAAAAATCGTGTCAAAATATAATAATTTAATAATCCATAAAATCGAGAAATCACCGGATTGAAATATCAACCATGCCAAAGCATATAAAATCATATAATAAGGCATTTAAAACATATATGCATGCATCACGGTTAGAAAACAAAGTCCACTCACACACACCGTCCAAAACGGTCCTTTTCCGAGCTGCACGTTTTTCCGTAAATTCTGGAAATCACAACTCCTGTCCAAAATCTTATAGAGGGTTACTAACATCTCAAAATACTTCATATAATTTCCCCCAATTTTTCCGGAATTTAAATACGTATTGTTAACGTAAAACAAAACTTCGGATACGCGGAACATTAACGAAACGATATCCGATTCTCTCGAAACCAGCGTCAAAATGTTCGTTACAATGAGAGGATTCAAAGTCATGTTGACCTCACCTTGAAACTAGGTCGTACGCGCCCTCACGTGCCGCCGTGAGTGGCTGCGCGTGAAGCCAACGCGCCAGCTACAGTAATCGTCTTCCTCACCCGTTTGTCTGTAAAACGGGTCCTTTTGCCCTCGAAAAGACCCGAATGGTTTCCTAACAATTCAACATTAATTCTTTCAATTGAACATTCACTCAGCTTCGTTATAAGTCTAATTAGAGGTCTGTTATCATAATTTCAAGAAAAATTACCCCTCAAACCTCTAGATCAAAGATGATCATTCGAAGAACACTCGAACGCTGTTCATCTTCGAAAGTCGTCAATGTCAAACGATTTCATTCAATTGATGCATCCAGAAGCTTCAATGGACTCAGGTAAACTCATTCCCCAACTCAATTACATCAATCTAAGCCTCAAATCCCACGACTCAAGCTCCAAATTTCAGTAACCTCAGTCCCTCAGTTCTACCTCAAATGGACCTCAATTCTCTTCGTCTTTGATCTGAAACAACTCGTCACAACCTCAGGAAGCTAAATGAAGCTTCAATTTCTATCCTCACGGCTCAATTCTCAACATTCGAATTTCCCCCTAAATTTTCTAAAATATGATTTTCCAGAATCAAGCTCTCTTTCAATCCCTCGTGTTTCCTTGTTAATTCAGTCCCACAAGTCTCTCAGTTTCTCACTCTCTGGTTCAGAAATGGAAGGGGAATTAAGGTTGGAAGAAAATGGCATTATGGTTGTACACGGGTTGAAGAAGACTGAAGAGATTAATGGAGGAATTAAAAATAATTAAGTTTAATTAATAATAAAACATCATAATTATGTCTTCCCCAAAACATGGATCTGTGTTTAAGCCTTAATTTAAGGGATGAGTGACACTTGTCACTCATCCAGGTGTGTTCAGTCATCAGGTACTATTCATATTAATATAATATTTTAATCGAAATTCCTGTTCGTTCGGTTAATCAAGTTCGTTCTCGAGACCATAACTTCGTCGTCGAATCTCCGATTTTGGTATGCCGCTTGTCGTTGGATTCGTATCGACGAGACCTACGTAACGGTCCTTGGACCTCGTCCATTGGACTTCTCGGGTCAAAAGTCAACATTTGGCCCCTTTTTTAGCCAAATTACCAAAATACCCCTCAACTTCCGAACGCCATAACTTTCTCCTCGAATGTCGGAATCGAACGTGCCACCTGTCTGTGAACTCGTGACGTCCCGAAATACGTCACAGTCATCGGTTAAAGTTCGTTTGACCACCCGAACTAAAAGTCAACATTTTGCCCACCAGGGGCAAAACGGTCATTTTGCACATTTCGTTCGATTTCACTCAACTAATCCCAGATTAGTCATTCTAAACCATAATTAATTAATATTCAATCCCGACACTCGGGACGGGTCATTACACTTCGAATATGCCACATAATGGCTCTTAGCCATATACATTCGTTAACTACTTCATGAAGAGTTAGAATCTTTGCATGACTCAAAGTGGTGGCAACAAATAGACCTCCAAGTAATGGTAAAGAAATAACAAGTTTGGGTCTAATAGGTAACACACATCAACATACCCAACAAGGCATACATTATTCTAAGGACCAAGAGTGACAGGACCCACCCCGATCCTCTCTGGGACCACATGGGGACGTGCCCTGCTCCCGTCTGACACCCAAAATAATGTTCCAATTTTAACCTTAAACGTTCAAATGCATAAAAAAACCGAATTAAAGTTTTACATCAAGTTCGAAATAAACAGATGTCAGACAAAGGATGAAATTCAAATCACAAGTTGCGAGCACGACTCTAACATAAACCTGCGGGTAAAATCACCCAACAGGGATTCAGGTACGCAGAAGTAGATTTATGCCTCAGCCTCAGGTTCCTCCTCTACCTCATTAGCACGACCTGGAGGGGTTACCAAAACATAAAAGGTGAGTGGGCCGAAACTCAAGTTTATAAAATCGTTTAGTAAGTAAAACGTATAATTTACCCCTCCGTTTTCCAAACATGCATGCATCAGAATTTAAAAACATAATTCATATAATATGTATCATAAGGCATATAATAAAACAATAAACATAATTTTAGCCACTGCACTATACACTCCGATCTTGACCGATGTCTGACGTCCCTGACGTCCAATAAGGTCACAATCTAAAGGCTACGCGTGCCACTCGGGTCTCAATTCCGAGTACAATCCCCGGACCCCGTTCGGGTACAACATCCCCGATGCTTAGCGTCATAGACGCTGGACGTTCTAGACGTCCGTGACCACTCCGGGGTACCTCGTTCGGAGGAGACAGTATCATAAGAATGGATCTATACAGTGCAGTATTAATACATTTTATTGATATCCACATGCAAAACATATATGTATACATAGATAAAATCTGAACCGATCGTTACGTTTCATCAGACGGGTCTCATGCCCAAATACCGTGAAACGTGCCATAACCATAATTTCCATATCATCAAAACCGTTATTTGTTTTTAGCATGTGAATATATATAAGTAAACCAGAAAACATTTATGCACGCAAGGGTTTAAGGAAAACGGCCCACTCACAGTACAATCCTGCTAGGAACCGAACGTATACCCTCGTTCTGGTACAATTGTACAATCCCTGTCATGTCCAAAGTATACGTAAAGGTCAATACAAACCCCTAACATTTAACCATGAAACCCTAGACCGAAACCGGCCCGGCAAAGCCGCCCGAACGCGCTTCCTGAGGCAATAAACCTCATTTTGACCAACTTAATGATCTCCGATTGACCCGAAACCACCGCCATTGGAACCGGATCGTCGAAACCTAAAGAATGGTGGTGGTCCCACCAAAAACACTGTTCACACGCGCCCCCACGCGCCGGTCAACGCGTCGGTCAACGCAGGAACAGTCCCTGCTGACGTCACCGCTGACGTCATCTGACAGCTGTCAGGTCTGATGTGTCAGACTTTGCTGGCCCTACAGCCGCTCGTTCCCCTATCTCCATCCAGCAGATAGGTGTCCTGCACTGTCGACCATACAGTGCCTCATAAGGTGCCATCCCGATGCTTGTCTGATAGCTGTTGTTGTAAGCGAATTCCATCAATGGCAAATGAGTATCCCAAGAATCCTGAAACTGTAGCACACAGGACCTCATCATGTCCTCCAGGGTCTGAATGGTCCGTTCAGACTGTCCATCGGTCTGTGGATGGAACGTAGTACTGAAACGTAGGGTTGTTCCCAAAGTAGCTTGCAAACTCCGTCAGAACCAGGAAGTGAAACGCGGATCACGATTCCGGCGTACCATGCAATCGTATGATTTCCTTTACGAACAATTGAGCCAGTCAGTTAGGTTTATAAGTCTCCTAAACTGGCAGAAAATGGGCTGACTTGGTTAACCGATCCACAATCACCCATACTCCGTCCACTCCACTCTGAGTCCTTGGTAACTTAAAGACGAAGTCCATGGTGATGTGATCCCACTTCAACTCGGGAATCGGAAGTGGCTGCATAGCCCCATAAGGTCTCTGCCGTTCCGCCTTAACCTGCTGACAGGTTAAGCATTTGCTCACAAACTCCGCAATGTCCTTCTTCATTCCTGGCCACCAATAATGGTTCCGGAGGGTACGGTACATCTTTGTACCTCCCAGATGCATAACATAAGCCGAACTATGGGCCTCCTCAAGAATCTCGGCCCGTAACTCTGCAACTGCAGGTACACACAAATGGCCCAACTTCACAAGTGCTCCATCATCCCGGATGGTAAAATCCTCTCTCCCATCCGCATCGACCTCAATCCTGTAAATACAAAGTATCGAATCCTGAAGTTGTGCCTCGATGATCCGATCAATCAGTACAGGTCGTACATGGAAGCTGGCCAACAAAGCCCCATGCCCATCTGTGTCCAACATAACTCCCGCCTTCTGGAGTTCCACCAGCAAAGGAAGATACACCATGACAGGACCCGCCTAGATCCCCCTGGGACCACCCGGGACGTGCCCTGCTCCCGTCTGACACCCGACATTAAAATATCATAATTACCCTTATTGAAAGTAAAATGCATAAAGAAAATCCATAGTTAAGTCATACATAGCACGGCACACAAATACTCGAATACAAATAGTGTCAGACAAGGGATAGTTCCCGAATACAGTTTATTGAGCACGACTCTAGACACACTACGTGCCAACCTACCTAGCAGTAGGGTTCAGGTGCGCAACGTAAACCTATGCCTCTTCCACGGGATCCTCCTCCTCTTCCTCGGGATCCTCCTCCTCAATAGCACCACCTGTAGGGGTAGTAAAACAACAAGGGTGAGTGGGCCGAAACTCAAGGTTTACAAAATAGTTTACCATCTCGAAAACATATAGATTTTCCCCTCCGTTTTCCGAAAAGACATGCATTAGTCACATAAACCACAAAATCATATAATCATAAGCAGAATAATATCAACATAATATAATCTCAGTCACTGCACTATACATCCCAACCCTGACATCCCAGATGCCCGACGTCCCAGACGCCCAATAAGGTCACAGTCCCAAGGCTACGCGTGCCACCCGGGGTCTCAATCCCGAGTCCGAATCCCGAACCTAGTCCGAGCATGGCATTCTAGATGCCTGACGTCCCAGACGTCCAACAGTAGCAATCCTGCTCTTGAGTCACTCTACGGTCCGGTCCCTCCGTAGAATGACTCCTCACAGGTAATGCGCTGTGACCACTCCGGAGTACCTACATCCGGAGGAGATAGAATCCTAGGGTAAAGCTATACAGTGCGGTACCACAGATAATATCGAGATCCATTATACATATACATGACTCAGAACCATTCATAAACAACCAGACGGGTCTCATGCCCAAACATCGTAATACGTGCCATAAATCATACTCAAGATAAACAGATACTTTTACTTGAATCACATATAGATATAATAGAAAGTAAAACAGTTATGCATGCCGAAGTTTAGTGAAATCAAAGGCCCACTCACAGTACAATCCCGCTGCAATCCCGAGCGTAAAGCCCCGTCCAAGGGTTAAAGTACAATTCCTGTCATGTCCAAAGCATACGTAAAGGTCACTTTAAGTCTCTACTAAACAACTATGAAACCCTAGACTGAAACCGGCCCGGGAAAGCCGTCCGAACACGCTTCCCAAGGCGTCAAATCCTAATTTGACCAACCTAACGATCTCTGATCGACACGAAACCACCGCCATTGGATCCGTATCGTCGAAACCTTGAAAATGGCACTGGTCCCACACAAAATACTGTTCACACGTGCCCCCACGCTCCTGGTCAAACTTTGGTCAACGGTGCTACAGTAATGATGACGTCAGCATGGCGTCATCACTGACAGTGTCAGAGGACACGTGTCAGCATTCCAATGGTCCCTGGTCTGACAGTTTCTGACATGATGACGTCATCATGATGTCACTACTGACATCAGCATGATGACGTCATCAGCTACAGTAACCGGGTCTGAGAACTGGGTCATCGCAGACCCACGGTTCGACCCGATCGGTTCTCATCAACCCGACCACCATTTCTGATGGGATTTGTTCCTATGAACTCGTCACAATGTGTTCTATGGTTCTGTGTAATTAAAACGAGTTCCTAGGTTCAAGAAACTACCTGAAAATCGACGAGAAACCGGCTGCCAGCTCTGGTTCGTCTTCTCCGGCGAGTCGTCGAGCTTCCAGCCGCGAGCCTTGGTCCAAAATGATCGTCTAAGTCCCCTAAGTGTGTCTCAAAAACAACCAGACAAGTTTAACGTCAAAAACGAATGGTTCGAGACAGAGAAGGAAATCGGTGTCTCACGGGTTTATGGGCTTACCGCCGCCGTGTCGCCGACGTGGGCTGCCCAGTCCAGTCCTGAGTCGTCCAGAGGTCACACTGATCCTAATCCCACGTTGGTTCGAGTCCAGGTATGAAGGTTTGGATGGTTGGATCGATTTGGGCTGCTCGGGTTCCTTTCCGGTCTGGGGGGTTTCTGGGTTGCGCCGCCGCCCGTGGTGGTGGTGGTGGCCGTCTGGAGGTAGCTGAGAGGTGGTCTGGTGTGTGGGTTGAGGCTGGGAGGTGGTGTAGTTGCTGGTGTGATTGTTCGAAGGGTGAGAGGGTGCACGGTTTTGAGAGAAATGAAAATGAATGTGAGTCTCTGATGGTTTAAGAACAGAATGAGAAAATGAAATCAACGGCTGAGATTGAGTCTGAGTGTAAGGATGGAGGGTGAGGATTTAAAGAGATTAATTAATTAATTAATTAAATGGCAGACATAGATCCTGGTTTTAGGGAGTGTGGGGATGAGTGACATCCAAAGGTCCAGATTGGTTTGAATAAACTAATCAGATTCCATTATTTTAATATTATTTTAATTCGGTTCTCGGTTAATTCGGTTAATCGCGTTTTACGTTCTTGACCATAACTTTTTCGTCGTACGTTCGATTTCGGCGTGCCGCCTGTCTACGGATTCGTATCGACGGGACCTACGTAACGGTCTTGGCCCTCGTCCGTTGAACTTCCCGGGTCAAAAGTCAACATTTGGCCCCCTAATTGACCAAATTACCAAAATACCCCTTGACTTCCGAACGTCACAACTTCTTCCTCGAACGTCAGAATCGAACGTGCCACCTGCCTATGAACTCGTGGCATCCTAAACTACGTCATGGTCATGGGTCAAAGTCCTACTTACTTCCCGAGATAAAAGTCAACTTCCCCCCCCCCCCCACCCTTAGGGGTAAAACGGTCATTTTACAATAAAATAATAATTACGAAAGTTCGGGTCGTTACAATCTACCCACTTTACAATAATTTCGTCCTCGAAATTTACTCAAATAAAAACGGGTACTGCTCCCTCATCAAGTCTTCGGGTTCCCACGTCGTTTCCTCGACGTCATGGTTCCTCCATAGCACTTTCACCAACTGAATCGTTTTGTTTCTCAGAACTTTGTTCTTCTGATCCAGAATCTGCACTGGTTTCTCCTCAAAGCTCAGATCAGTCATCAGTTCTACTGGTTGTTCCGGCAAGGCATGTGAATTGTCCCGTAGGTATTTCCGTAACATGGACACATGGAAAACGTCGTGTACTTTGGCAAGTTCTGGAGGTAATGCCAACCGGTACGCCACTAATCCAATCCTCTCTATGATCTCAAACGGCCCAAAATAATGTGGACTCAACTTCCCGCGGCGGCCAAAACGGATAATTCCTTTCCAGGGAGATAACTTAAGAAACACAAAATCTCCCACCTCGAATTCCAAGTCTCGAATTCGTCGATCAGCATAACTCTTTTGACGATCTTGCGCTGCCTTCAAACTTTCCTTGATGATTCGAACTGTTTCCTGGGTCATGTCCATCAAATCCGGTCCTAATGCTGCTCGCTCTCCTACCTCCATCCAGCAGATAGGTGTCTTGCACTGTTGGCCATACAGTGCCTCGTAGGGTGCCATCCCGATACTTGCATGATAACTGTTGTTGTATGCGAACTCCATCAAAGGCAAATGAGTATCCCACAAATCCTGAAACTGCAGTACACAAGACCTCATCATGTCCTCTAGAGTCTGGATAGTCCTCTCTGACTACCCATCAGTCTGTGGGTGGAACGCTGTACTGAAATGCAAGTTTGTACCCAAGGCGTTCTGCAAACTTCGCCAGAACCTAGAAGTGAAACGCGAATCTCGATCAGACACTATCGACTCCGGCGTACCATGAAGTCGAATGATCTCTTTCACAAACAGCTGAGCCAGTCGGTTTGGCTTAAATGTCTCCTGTACCGGCAAGAAATGAGCTGACTTGGTCAATCGGTCGACAATCACCCAAACTCCATCGAATCCTCTTTGAGTTCTAGGCAACTTGAAGACAAAATCCATGGTAATGTGATCCCACTTCCACTCGGGAATCGGAAGTGGTTTCATAGCTCCATACGGTCTCTGCCGCTCTGCCTTGACCTGCTGACAGGCCAAACATCTGCTCACAAATTTTGCAATATCCTTTTTCATCCCAACCCACCCATAGTGGTTCCGGAGGGTACGGTACATCTTTGTACCTCCCGGATGCATGGCATAAGCCGAACTGTGGGCTACCTCAAGAATTTCTGCCCGTAACTCTGCCACTGCAGGAACACACAAACGGCCCAGTTTCACCAGAGCTCCATCTCGTCGGATAGTAAAGTCCTGCCTCTCATCCGCTTCGACCTCGATCCTGTAAATACAAAGTGTCGGATCCTCTAATTGTGCCTCGATAATCCGATTAACTAGCACAGGTCGTACATGAAAACTGGCCAACAAAGCTCCCTGCTCATCCATCCCCAGCATAACTCCAGCTCTTCGGAGTTCCACTAGCAAAGGAAGGTACACCAGCCTCAAGTGTTCAAGCGATCCTGCTGACTTCCTGCTGAGTGCGTCTGCCACAACGTTTGCCTTTCCTGGATGATATTCAATTGTACAGTCATAGTCCTTGATTAATTCCAACCACCTTCGCTGCCTTACGTTCAGCTCCTTCTGAGTCAAAAAATGCTTTAAACTCTGATGATCGGTGAAGATCCTGCAAGTCACCCCGTACAGATAATGTCTCCAGATCTTTAAAGCGTGAACCACAGCCGCCAACTCCAGATCATGCGTAGGGTAGTTCAGTTCATGTGTCTTTAGCTGTCTTGATGCATAAGCGATAACTCTGCCATTCTGCATCAGCACGCAACCCAAACCTTGCAATGATGCGTCACTGTAGACTTCGAACTCTCCACTGTTATCCGGCAAGACAAGAACAGGTGCGGTAGTTAACCGACGTTTTAATTCCTGATAACTCTGCTCACACCGTTCATCCCAAATAAACTTTACTCCTTTCCTGGTTAAACGAGTCAATGGTGCAGCGATACGAGAGAAGCCCTCAACAAATCTTCGATAGTATCATGCCAAACCAACGAAACTCCGTACCTCTGTCACTGTTGTCGGTCTAGCCCAATTTGTCACCGCTTTGGTCTTCTGGGGATCCACACTAATCCCGTCTGCTGACACCACATGTCCCAGAAAACCAATGCTGGTTAGCCAAAACTGACACTTACTCAGCTTGGCGTATAACTGGTTCTGCCTCAGCTTCCCTAACACCGATCGTAAGTGTTTCTCATGAGCCTGAGCACTCCTTGAGTACACTAGGATGTCATCAATGAACACGATCACGAACTTATACAAATAAGATCGGAAGACCCTATTCATCAGATCCATGAATGCTGCTGGAGCATTCGTCAAACCGAAAGGCATCACAAGGAATTCATAATGCCCGTATCTGGTCTGAAATGCTGTCTTCGGGACATCCCCCTCAGAAATCTTCAACTGGTGATAACCAGATCGTAAATCAATCTTCGAGAAGTACTGTGCCCCCCGTAGTTGATCAAAGAGATCCTCAATCTTGGGTAAGGGGTACTGATTCCTTACCGTGACCTTGTTGAGCTGTCGATAATCTACACACAAACGGAGGCTCCCCTCCTTCTTCTTCACAAATAATACCGGTGCTCCCCACGGTGATGTACTCGGTCGGATGAATCCCAAATCCACCAACTCCTGCAATTGAGTTTTCAGCTCCCGTAACTCCGATGGTGCCATCCGATATGGTGCCTGTGATATAGGTCGTGTGCCGGGAAGTAGTTCAATCGTGAACTCAATCTCCCGATGTGGTGGTAAACCAGGCAAATCTTCCGGGAACACATCCGGAAATTCTCGCACCACAGGTATATCATCGGCACTTGGAGTATTACTCTGCGTCGTCACAACATGCGCCAGATAACCCTGGCATCCCTTCTGTAGAAGCTTGGTAGCGGCAAGTGAAGAGATTATTTCAGGTAGCGAACCGTCGCGCTCTCCCTGAAAAGTAACCTCCGGCAAACCCGGACTCCGCAGAATCACCCACCTACTACAACAGTCGATGAGCGAACCGTGCTCCGTCAACCAATCCATTCCCAAGATAACATCAAAGTCATGGATATCCATAAGGATTAGATCAGCTAGCAGATCAACCTCCTCCACCCTTACTGGGCATCTAACATACCCGCACAACTTTTTGAAATGAAAGAATGAGTAGCCCCAGCATCCATTAACACCCGTACAACAAGATTTGAGATATGAAGAGTACCTGTAACCACGCCTGGGGCTGACCTCGCCTGCTGCTGAGTCACTGCAAAAACACGGGCCCTGGGTCCAGCAGTCTGTTCGCGCCCACGCGCGCCACACTCAGCACTTTGTCCTCGGCCTCTGGCAGGGTTGGAAGCCGAACTCTGTGCAACACTAACACCTTTAGCCTCGTTGTTCCTTGACAGTAAAGGGCAATCTCGGGCATAGTGGCCCGCTCCTCCACAAGCAAAGCAATTAACTGTCCTCGGTCCATCCCAAGACCCTCCTGATGCACCACTCCAAGCCTGATGTTGTCCAGAGCTGAATCTCGATCCGCCCCTCTGAGAGCTCTCATGTCGACCTGACCAACCACGACCACGTAAAGATGAGGGTGCTCCTCGGTAATTTCCCCCCTTAGAGATCTTTGGGCCGGTTGGTCCAGGATGTGGACAATCCCGGCGCTGCCCCTCGCCTGATGATTGTCGCGCCTGGTGTTCCGCCAGACTGGCCTCGACACGAACTGCAGCGTCGACCATGTCCCTCAGAGTCGCGTAACTAGTAGCCGTCACACTTGCCCGTAACTCTCCTCGGAGTCCCAACTCAAATCTTTGACATTTTTCCTCCTCAGTACTCACAAAAGCTGCGGCAAAGCGGGAAAGCTTCCCGAAAGTCTGCTCGTAATCTGCCACGGACATATCTCCCTGTTCCAGCCGCAGGAACTCTGCCTCTCGTGCCATGTGAAATGATCGCAGGTAATACTGATCTAAGAATCGGGCACGAAAGACCTCCCATGTGGTGGTGTGAACAGACCACCCTGACATCTCAAGACCATGCCACCACTGATAAGCCCCGCCTTCCAGTAAGAAGGCCGCCAGTGCCACCCGCTCGCCAGGTGGGCAGTGCATCACGGTGAAGATTCTTTCCCATTTCGCAATCCACTCATGGGCATCCTCGGGGTTTGATCCCCCGTTGAAAGGTGTGGCTCCCAACCTTTGAGCCCGCTCAATGCTAGCACATTCCATCTCTCTCGCGATTTCCTCGTCAGTTCGTGTTTGAGGAATTCTCCTTGGAGGCATAACCCACTGTTAAGAGGCATAGATTAGATAATGACATCTTTTAAACTAAGTACTGACCACTAGTCTAGCATGATGACCACAATCTAGTGCTCTGATACCAAGTTGACAGGACCCGCCCTGATCCCCATGGGACCACCCGGGACGTGCCCTGCTCCCGTCTGACACCCGACATTAAAATATCATAATTACCCTTATTGAAAGTAAAATGCATAAAGAAAATCCATAGTTAAGTCATACATAGCACGGCACACAAATACTCGAATACAAATAGTGTCAGACAAGGGATAGTTCCCGAATACAGTTTATTGAGCACGACTCTAGACACACTACGTGCCAACCTACCTAGCAGTAGGGTTCAGGTGCGCAACGTAAACCTATGCCTCTTCCACGGGATCCTCCTCCTCTTCCTCGGGATCCTCCTCCTCAATAGCACCACCTGTAGGGGTAGTAAAACAACAAGGGTGAGTGGGTCGAAACTCAAGGTTTACAAAATAGTTTACCATCTCGAAAACATATAGATTTTCCCCTCCGTTTTCCGAAAAGACATGCATTAGTATCATAAACCACAAAATCATATAATCATAAGCAGAATAATATCAACATAATATAATCTCAGTCACTGCACTATACATCCCAACCCTGACATCCCAGATGTCCGACGTCCCAGACGCCCAATAAGGTCACAGTCCCAAGGCTACGCGTGCCACCCGGGGTCTCAATCCCGAGTCCGAATCCCGAACCAAGTCCGGGCATGGCATTCTAGATGCCTGACGTCCCAGACATCCAACAGTAGCAATCCTGCTCTTGAGTCACTCTACGGTCCGGTCCCTCCGTAGAATGACTCCTCACAGGTAATGCGCTGTGACCACTCCGGAGTACCTACATCCGGAGGAGATAGAATCCTAGGGTAAAGCTATACAGTGCGGTACCACAGATAATATCGAGATCCATTATACATATACATGACTCAGAACCATTCATAAACAACCAGACGGGTCTCATGCCCAAACATCGTAATACGTGCCATAAATCATACTCAAGATAAACAGATACTTTTACTTGAATCACATATAGATATAATAGAAAGTAAAACAGTTATGCATGCCGAAGTTTAGTGAAATCAAAGGCCCACTCACAGTACAATCCCGCTGCAATCCCGAGCGTAAAGCCCCGTCCAAGGGTTAAAGTACAATTCCTGTCATGTCCAAAGCATACGCAAAGGTCACTTTAAGTCTCTACTAAACAACTATGAAACCCTAGACTGAAACCGGCCCGGGAAAGCCGTCCGAACACGCTTCCCAAGGCGTCAAATCCTAATTTGACCAACCTAACGATCTCTGATCGACACGAAACCACCGCCATTGGATCCGTATCGTCGAAACCTTGAAAATGGCACTGGTCCAACACAAAATACTGTTCACACGTGCCCCCACGCGCCTGGTCAAACTTTGGTCAACGGTGCTACAGTAATGATGACGTCAGCATGGCGTCACTGCTGACGTCAGCATGACATCATCACTGACAGTGTCAGAGGACACGTGTCAGCATTCCATTGGTCCCTGGTCTAACAGTTTCTGACATGATGACGTCATCATGACGTCACTGCTGACGTTAGCATGATGACGTCATCAGCTATAGTAACCGGGTCTGAGAACCGGGTCACCGCAGACCCATGGTTCGACCCGATCGGTTCTCATCAACCCGACCACCATTTCTGATGGGATTTGTTCCTATGAACTCGTCACAATGTGTTCTATGGTTCTGTGTAATTAAAACGAGTTCCTAGGTTCAAGAAACTACCTGAAAATCGACGGGAAACCGGCTGCCAGCTCTGGTTCGTCTTCTCCGGCGACCCGTCGAGCTTCCAGCCGCGAGCCTTGGTCCAAAATGATCGTCTAGGTCCCCTAAGTGTGTCTCAAAAACAACCAGACAAGTTTAACATCAAAAACGAATGGTTCGAGACAGGGAAGGAAATCGGTGTCTCACGGGTTTATGGGCTTAGCGCCGCCGTGGGCTGCCCAGTCCAGTCCTGAGTCGTCCAGAGGTCACACTGATCCTAATCCCACATTGGTTCGAGTCCAGGTATGAAGGTTTGGATGGTTGGATCGATTTGGGCTGCTCGGGTTCCTTTCGGGTCTGGGGGGTTTCTGGGTTGCGCCGCCGCCCTTGGTGGTGGTGGGGGCCTCTGGAGGTAGCTGAGAGGTGGTCTGGTGTGTGGGTTGAGGCTGAGAGGTGGTGTAGTTGCTGGTGTGATTGTTCGAAGGGTGAGAGGGTGCACGGGTTTGAGAGAAATGAAAATGAATGTGAGTCTCTGATGGTTTAAGAACAGAATGAGAAAATGAAATCAACGGCTGAGATTGAGTCTGAGTGTAAGGATGGAGGGTGAGGATTTAAGAAGATTAATTAATTAATTAATTAAATGGCAGACATAGATCCTGGTTTTAGGGAGTGTGGGCATGAGTGACACGTGTCACTCATCCAAAGGTCCAGATTGGTTTGAATAAACTAATCAGATTCCATTATTTTAAAATTATTTTAATTCGATTCGCGGTTAATCGCGTTTTACGTTCTTGACCATAACTTTTTCGTCGTACGTCCGATTTCGGCGTGCCGCCTGTCTATGGATTCGTATCGACGGGACCTACGTAACGGTCCTTGGCCCTCGTCCGTTGAACTTCCCGGGTCAAAAGTCAACATTTGGCCCCCTAATTGACCAAATTACCAAAATACCCCTCGACTTCCGAACGTCACAACTTCTTCCTCGAACGTCGGAATCGAACGTGCCACCTGCCTATGAACTCATGACATCCTAAACTACGTCATGGTCATGGGTCAAAGTCCTACTTACTTCCTGAGATAAAAGTCAACTTCCCCCCCCCCCCTTAGGGGTAAAACCGTCATTTTACAATAAAATAATAATTACGAAAGTTCGGGTACAACCATCCCTAGGTGTGCAACAGATCCCGCTGACTTCATGCTGAGTGTATCTGCCACCACATTGGCCTTACCCGGATGGTACTCGATCGTACAGTCATAATCCTTCGGCAGTTCCAACCATCTTCGTTGCCTCATGTTAAGCTCCTTTTGAGTGAATAAATACTTTAGACTCTGGTGGTCGGTGTATATCTGGCACGTTGCGCCGAATAGGTAATGTCTCCAGATTTTTAGAGCATGAACCACCGCTGCCAAATCCAAATCATGGGTAGGGTAGTTCAACTCATGAGTCTTTAGCTGCCGGGATGCATAGACGATAACCTTGCCAGTTTGCATCAACACGCAGCCCCAACCTTGTAGCGATGCGTCACTAAAGACCACGAATTCTCCATTGTCATCCGGCAATGCAAGGACAGGTGCAGTGGTCAATCGATCCTTCAATTCTTGAAAACTCTGATCACACTGCTCGTCCCAAATGAATTTCACTCCCTTCCGAGTCAAACGAGTCAATGGTGAAGCAATTTTGGAGAAACCCTCCACGAATCTTCGGTAGTAGCCAGCTAACCCGACAAAACTCCGCACCTCCGTTACCGTTTTCGGTCTAGCCCAGTTAGTCACCGCTTCTGTTTTCTGGGGATCCACGCTAATCCCATCCGTCGATATCATGTGTCCCAGAAAACCAATACTGTTCAGCCAAAACTGACACTTGCTCAGCTTGACGTACAACTTTTCTTGTCTCAGCTTCTCCAACACTAACCGTAGATGTTCCTCATGTGCTCGGCCACTCCTTGAGTACACCAAGATATCATCGATGAACACAATCACGAATTTATCCAAGTAGGGTCGGAAGACCCGGTTCATCAGATCCATGAATGCTGCTGGAGCATTCGTCAAGCCAAAAGGCATTACTAGGAACTCGTAGTGTCCATAACGGGTTCGAAAAGCAGTTTTTGGGATATCCTCCTCCGAAATCCTCAGTTGGTGATACCCAGACCGCAAATCAATCTTCGAGAAGCACTGTGCTCCCCGCAACTGGTCAAAAAGGTCATCGATCCTGGGTAGAGGATACTGGTTCCTCAGTGTCACCTTGTTGAGTTGCCGATAGTCAATGCACAAACGGAGACTCCCTTCCTTCTTCTTTACGAACAACACCGGTGCTCCTCACGGTGAAGTGCTCGGTCGGACGTATCCCAAATCCACCAACTCCTGCAATTGAGTTTTGAGTTCTCGTAACTCGGCCGGCGCCATCCGGTATGGTGCCTGGGATATGGGTCGGGTACCGGGGAGTAGTTCAATCGTAAACTCGATCTCCCGCGATGGTGGTAACCCAGGTAAGTCTTCCAGGAACACATCCGGAAACTCACATACCACCGGTATCCCGTCGATACCCGGAGTATCAACCTGTTCCGGCACGACATGCGCCAGATAACCCTGGCATCCCTTCCGTAGAAGTTTGGTAGCAGTAAGTGAAGAAATCACTTTAGGAGGCGAACCGTCACGTTCCCCCTGGAAGATAACCTCCGGCAAACCCGGGCTTCGCAGAATCACTTGCTTGCTACAGCAATCGATGAGCGACCCATGCTCCGATAGCCAATCCATTCCCAAAATTACATCAAAGTCGTGGATATCAAAAATAATTAAATCCGCTGGTAAATCCACATCCTCTATCCTCACCGGGCACCTCCGAATCACCTGATTCATAAGGTACACGATGCCCATCGAGGTGCCAACGCCCATCTCACAATCTAAGGCTGATACCACACAATCAAGCATACCAGCACAACTCTTCGAAATAAAAGAATGTGTAGCCCCCGCATCCATCAATACACGTACGAGAAGGTTTAGGATATGTAGTGTACCTGTAACCACGCCTGGGGCAGTCCTCGCCTGCTGCTGGGTCATAGCAAACACTTGGGCCCTAGGCCTTCCATTCCGTACGCGTCCGCGCGCACCACGCCCAGCACCTCGGTCACCTCCCTGACCGCGACCTCCATTAGTGTAGGAAGTCATGCTCTGCACCACACTAGAGCCCCTGGCGTCGTTGATCTTGGACAACAGCGGGCAATCACAGGCATAGTGGCCCTCCTCTTCGCAAGCAAAACAGGTTACTGGCCTCGGCCAGCCGGAATGTCCACCTGAAGCGCCGCTCCAAGATGAACGCTGCCCGGAGTTGTATCCTGATCCTCTACCCTGAGAGCCTCCGCGTCGACCTGACCAGCCACGACCTTTAAAGGATGAGGGTGCTCCCCTGTAGCCTTCTCCCTTGTTGTTCTTCTGGCCCGTTGGCCCACGTTGTGGGAGATCCTGTCGTCGCCCCTCGCCCGAAGGCTGTCGTGTCTGGTGTGCCGCCAGACTGGCCTCAACACGCACCACAGCGTCGACCATATCTCTCAGAGAAGCATGAGTAGCAGCAGTCACACTTGCCCGGATCTCCCCTCGAAGTGCAAGCTCAAACCTTTGGCATTTGTCCTCTTCCGTGCTCACGAATGATGCAGCGAACCGGGATAGTTTTCCGAAAGTCTGCTCGTAGTCCACAACGGACATATCCCCCTGCTCCAGCCGCAGGAACTCAGCCTCCCGTGCGGCGCGAAACGATCGCGGGTAGTACTGGTCCAGAAATTGGGAACGGAAAGCTTCCCAAGTAGTGGTATGGACAGACCACCCAGACATTTCAAGGCCGTGCCACCACTGGTAGGCTCCTCCTTCCAGCAAGAAGGCCGCCAAAGTTACCCGTTCGCCCGGAGGGCAGTGCATCACCGTGAAGATACTTTCCCATTTGGTGATCCAATCATGAGCATCTTCGAGGTTTGATCCCTCATTGAAAGGTGTGGCTCCCAGACGCTGAGCCCGCTCAATGATTGCGCATTCCATTTCCCTTTCCAGATCCTCGTCAGTTTGTGTATGAGGAATCCTCCTTGGAGGCATAACCACCTATCAAGAGGCATAGATCAGTTAACATTATCCTTAAACTCGAAAAGTAACTAGTACTAATAGCTAGTCTAGCATGCTGACCACAACCTAGTGCTCTGATACCAAGCTGACAGGACAAGCCCCGATCCTCTCTGGGACCACATGGGGACGTGCCCTGCTCCCGTCTGACACCCAAAATAATGTTCCAATTTTAACCTTAAACGTTCAAATGCATAAAAAAACCGAATTAAAGTTTTACATCAAGTTCGAAATAAACAGATGTCAGACAAGGGATGAAATCTAAATCACAAGTTGCGAGCACGACTCTAACAAAAACCTGCGGGTAAAATCACCCAACAGGGATTCAGGTACGCAGAAGTAGATCTATGCCTCAGCCTCAGGTTCCTCCTCTACCTCATTAGCACGACCTGGAGGGGTTACCAAAACATCAAGGGTGAGTGGGCCGAAACTCAAGTTTATAAAATCGTTTATTAAGTAAAATGTATAATTTACCCCTCCGTTTTCCAAACATGCATGCATCAGAATTTAAAAACATAATTCATATAATATGTATCATAAGGCATATAATAAAACCATAAACATAATTTTAGCCACTGCACTATACACTCCGATCTTGACATCCCCGATGTCTGACGTCCCTGACGTCCAATAAAGTCACAATCTCAAGGCTACGCGTGCCACTCGGGTCTCAATTCCAAGTTCAATCCCCAAACCCCGTTCGGGTACAGCATCCCCGATGCTTAGCGTCATAGACGCTGGACGTTCTAGACGTCCGTGACCACTCCTAGGTACCTCGTCCGAAGGAGACAGTATCATAAGAATGGATCTATACAGTGTAGTATTAAATACATTTTATTGATATCCACATGCAAAACATATATGTATACATAAATAAAATCTGAAACAATCGTTACGTTTCATCAGACGGGTCTTATGCCCAAATACCGTGAAACGTGCATAACCATAATTTCCATATCATCAAAACCGTTATTTATTTTTAGCATGTGAATATATATAATTAAACCAGAAAACATTTATGCACGCAAGGGTTTAAGGAAAACGGCCCACTCACAGTACAATTCTGCTAGGAACCGAACGTATACCCTCATTTTGGTACAATTGTACAATCCCTGTCATGTCCAAAGTATACGTAAAGGCCAATACAAACCCCTAACATTTAACCATGAAACCCAAGACCGAAACCGGCCTGGCAAAGCCGCTCGAACGCGCTTCCTGAGGCAATAAACCTCATTTTGACCAACTTAATGATCTCCGATCGACCCGAAACCACCACCATTAGATCCGAATCGTCGAAACCTAAAGAATGGTGGTGGTCCCACCAAAAACACTGTTCACACGCGCCCCCATGCGCCAATCAACGCGTCGGTCAACGCTGGAACAGTCCTTACTGACGTCAGCATGACGTCATGCTAACGTCATCTGACAGCTGTCAGGTCTGACATGTCAGACTCTGACAGGTGCCACGTGTCAACACCCGATTGGTCCACCTCACTGATCTGTCAGGCCACGTGTCATATCTAACATGTGCCACGTGTCAACACGGCACTAGTCTATGTCACTGACATGTCAGTGACACGTGGCAGTCCCTGATTGGGCCACGTCACTGACATGTCAGTGCTGACATGTGACACGTGTTGACACAAGATTGATCCACGTCACTGACAGGTCTGACAGGGTGCCACATCATCACCCCTGTCCTCATTCGGGTCGACCCGTTTCTCTGCAACTGGGTCGATCAGACCCGCGATCATGACCCAGTCACCAATCCCTCAATTCTCAACCATTTTTGTTCAGGTTTGTTCCTAATTACTCGTCTTAATCCCAGAAACAGTTCTAGCTAATTAAAATCAGTAAACAAGGGCTGAATCGAAGACTTATGTCGATGAACAGACCCGGGTTCCCGTCGCCGTTTAACCACCGTTCAGGTCACCTCAGACCACGAAATCACGTCCTCTAGGTTCCTAAAAGTCCATAGAACCGATTAGGGTTAAAAGAAATCAAAGCTACACGTTGGAAAACAAGTTTCAAACTTTGAGTTTTTCAAACCGTTCGGGTTTGGATTTTCCTCCCTTGCCGCCGTCCACCGCCGTTCACCGCCGTGCCTCAGTCCTCACCAGTACCGTCCATCCACTCACAACGCAGGAACCAGGTGCAACGCATGTGTGATGGTTGAAATGGGCAGAGTGTAGTGTCGGGTGGAAAATATATATAGAATGGAGGGAATCTGCTCACACAAAATGGATGGTCCAGATTTGATCTCCGAGATGAGATCAAAGGTTGAGATGAAATCTGGGGGTTTCAGATCAATGGCTGAAATCAAAAGTGGATTTTTATGCTATTTAATCCCATAGTGGATCTGATCCAATCTAGCCAATGGGTGAGAGACACTTGTCACTCATCCAGGTGTCCTCAAATCAGAATATCAGAATAAAATATTCGACACGAAAACCGAGACGCGAACCTACCGATTTCACGTTTCTGACCATAACTTCCTCGTACGAAGTCCGATTTCGGCGTGCCGCTTGTCTACGAACTCAGGACATCGAGACCTACCTGACGGTCCTTGAGTCATGTGAAAATTAGTTGCCAAACGAAAAGTCAACATTTTCGCCCCTAAAGTTCAAATTACGGTAATGCCCCTGAACTTCCGATAGTCATAACTTTTTCCCTGATCGTCCGAATTGGACGTGCCACCTGTCTATGAACTCGTGACGTCCCGAACTACGTCACGGTCACTGGTCAAAGTCCATTTGACCCACCAATCGAAAAGTCAATAATTTGGCCATACCATTCACAAAACGTCAATTCATATATTAAATTACAATATTAAAATCCTTGAATTTCCGGGGTGTTACAAAGAGGGTTTGATTCATTTTCCTATGAATAGGTATAGAATAAACCCATACGTATTGTACCTATAAGGTGTTGTAACAACCCGAGAATTTGAGAAAATAAAAGATGACAATTTTGTCCCCGAAGGTTAAAGAGCTCGTGGCTACTTGTTGGATGTTCCGGGAAGACCGTTACGAAGGTCTCAAACTCCTGAGTACGTGGACATGCAATATGATGAAAATGGAGTTCGGATAAATTCGTTTTAGGTCTAAATAGTGTAGGGGTATTTTAAGACTTTTGACATAAAGGGTAATTTGGTAATTTCACACATAAGACAAGGTGGTGGACATGTATCTAGATTGATCTAGTGATTTCCTCACCACCACCCCCCCCACCCCCCCCCCCCCCCCCCCCCTTCATCCTACTAACGTACTTGTTATATATATATATGGGGGATGGGTGTGTGTTTGGGCATTCAGTGGTGGTTGGTGGCCGAGAAACAAAAGAAAAGGAAAAACAAAAGGATGAGAGGGAGGAAGGAAGAAAGAAAAACAGAGCAAAGGCGAAGAGAAAAAAGGGAGATGTGATGAAGAAAGGAAGAGAATGAGAGGAAACCAAAGGTTTGGGAGAAGACAAAACCAAACATGTGAACCCAAAATTGGTTGTAGACCATTAAAAGGTTCTGAAGCTCCCTAATGTCTAATTACTAAATATGCTAGGCTACTAAATGAGTACCTAGGGTCGTTTTGGGACGAAAAGGAGGAAGGATGGACACAGGAGGATCCTGAGAATAGACTTGGAACAATGGTCAAAATCTCAAACGATTCGAACAGTGTTCTTGAGGTAAGTTTCCTTAGATTTGAGTTCATAAATCCCTTTCTGGAAATACTTAGATGAATTTGGACGTTTGAACCATAGGAAATAGTGGAATAACGATCAAGTTTGAACTGAGTCAAGGTCGCGGGTTGGGCGACCCAAAACTAGGACCCGTTGGAGGTTGAATACAACCTATGTGCAGGCGCGTGAAGCCCACATGCAAAGGTTGTCAGCGACATGTGAGAGCGCGTGGCGTGTTGTTTGGGGATCGAGTCAACTGAGTTATTGTAGTACTAGTTATTCTGAATGTTTTGGTATAAGAATCAGATTAATCAAATGTCGTTTGAGTACAGTTTCGGATGCTTGATGTAATATGTGTATGTTTAAAACCTAAGTTAAAATTATGGAAAAATTAAGGGAATATTGAAACAAGATTAGTTGGATATAAATTAAAAGACGTTAATGGGAGATTATGACGATTAGATAAGTTCTAGAAATTGATTAAAGAAAAAGGTAAATTTTCAAATGCCCAATATTAAGTGTTTACACTTTAACCTTAAATAGGGAAACCTAAGGGATTTGACTATAACCTTATCTAGATATTAATAGGTTGATAACGATAAGAAGGATCTAAGGAAAATTTCTGAAAAGGGTAAAAGGAAGGACTTGGTTATAAGTATTGGTTATGTAAGAATATTTTTCCTAAGTGATTGTGAAAATTTATTTAATTACAATATTATAATTGCTAAATTTGTGGCCATAGTTAAACATATTGTTATTTTATGAATATGGTATGTGAAATTGTGAATAAGGTTCTCAAGAGAGTTTACTAAGTGTTGATGCAGAAATCGTCCGGCTTTATGAAGTTCCTTCTCGATCCCTACACACAAGAACGAAAAATCAAAGGGGGTTAAGGTTGAATCCCGGGAGGGTGGTTCAACCGAAAATGCTCTGATACTTAAGTCAGTTTTTTGTGAGAGAATAATATGATAGAGTGTTTATAAGAGTTTTTCATTACCTCTAGAAGTGAAATGAGGTTTTCTATTTATAGTGAAACCTTGAAAGTCACCAGAGCGTCTGATTGGTCGAAGGAAAAAGTATTAGATAAGTGATTGTACCGAGTGTAATCAATTATTTATTAATAAATAAATAATTACTGAGAAGTTATCTATTATTAGTATTGATCTGATTAATTAATATATTTAGTTGGTAAATATATTGAATTAATACGGAAATCGTAACATGTCGATGTCAATATTACCAAGGGTAATATTGGCATTATGGGAATTAGTAGTCACGTTGTAGTTTCAGAATATTCCGGTAATTTATGGTTCCATAAATGCCCCAAATTATTTTTTTATATGAGAGTAGGACTCCGCTTTGCCTTCAATTTTCTTGTGTCATTGTTGGGATTCTTCGCGGGCCAGACTGTTCTCCAAATGGAAGTAGAAGTCATTGGGCTTCAGCGTTTTGCTCCATTTACAGATAGAAAGCCTGCCAGGAATTAGAGTTTTTCTTTTCTCCTTAAAATAAGCATTTGTTACCTCCGATCTCAAAAACTCAGCTCCATTTTTTCTCGCCGCCTGCCTTTGTAGGTTGGTGGTAAAGGAAAAAATGCAGATCAGGCAAGCAAAGTCATGCAGAAAGCAAGTGATGGTCTAGCTCGGTCACGTTTGCATGAATAAGCGAAGGTGTTGGGGGCCCTATATCAGTTGCCATCGGACTGGAGAGTAAGCGGCTCAGTAGCAAGGCATGATGGAGAAGGCTGGTGCTGAAGGCGCGCAGGCTTGGCGGTAGGAGAAGACAAAAGCGATTTCTCCTTGCAGTGTTTATTTTTCGTCTGTGCAGGTTGAATTGTAATGGAACTCCAATCTTTATTTTGCAATAAGCGGGACCAACTGATAGAGTAGGCGTTGGCTGGCATGAGAGATTGGTTTGTGCGCGAGTTCCAACATATACTATTGTAGTAGGCGAGCAAAGATGTGGAGAGTGGCTGAGTCCTAACACGTCATGCGGCTTAGCTAATAGCCCTGTTTTTGTCATTATTCTTCTGACTTTTTGTTTCTTTGCTGTTATACAGCTTTGCACTTCGCTCTTTTTTTTTTCTCGCAAGTTTCTTGTACGCAATTTTTTGTTTTTGATTTTTTTTTTTACTTTTTTGTACTTCTTACGTAAGAAGTTTGCTATATATATTAATTATTATATATATTATTTTAATATATATATATATTATTTTAATATATATATATATATTTATATATTATTTTTTCTTTTGAGCAGTTTCGTTCTTTTTCAGATTCTGAGAGTTGTGGATGTCCGATTGCAGTGATTCAAGCGGTGGTGCGCTATACTCTTCGAGACAATTATTTCAAGATGTATGAAGGCATACTTCTGTTGTAGTCTTGAAGACCTCACTTTGTGGAGTAGCATTTGGTGGCTTGTCCGGGACTTGTTAGAGCTTCCGACTTCAAAAGATGGTGGACTTGACATCAAGATACTCTTTCAATTAACCAGCTTGTGGTGCTTCGTGGACAAGAGAGCTCGGCGCATTGACGGATCTGTCATCTTCAAGTGCGGGTGGAGCCAACATTGAAACTTTCAACGGGGGAGGCATAAAGTTCCATGACTTGAATTGTGACGAGTCTCAAGGCGATGCACACTTTAACTTCGGGGGCGTGGCGTGCTACACTGCAGCGAGGGTCATGCCATGGTGCAAGGCGAGGTGGAGTAGAATGCAAGGCAATGTGCATCGGAGTGTGGAGTGAGGTGCAGCAAAGTGCAAGACGCGAGATGTAGCAGAGTGCAAGACGAGATGCAGCAGAGTACGACGCTAGGTGCAGCAGAATGCAAGGCACGAGGTACACCAGAGTGCAAGACGAGGTGCAGCAGTGTGCGGTTCGAGGTGCAGCAGAGTGCAATGCCAGGTGCAGCAAAGTGCACGACGTGAGGTGTAGCAGAGTGGGAGCAAGGTGTAGTGGAGTGCAAGGCGGGTGCACTACAGCTGTGGGGCGAGGTATGGTTCAACAACAAGGTGAGACATGTTGCAAGTTCGAAGCGAGGAATGCTGCAAGTGCGAGGCGATGCATGGTGCAACTACAAGGCGAGATGTGCAAGTGCGAGGCGAGGAGTCCCATCATTTGGAGTGAGACGTGTCACAACCCAGCATGAGGCTTGTTCTAGATGCAAGGCAATATGTGTTGCAGCTACAAGGCGAGATGTGCTTCATCTTCGAAGCAAGGCTTCCCATGACGCGAGGCGAGGTGCATGTGGTGCCATGAAGTAACTGAAGCATTCCAAGGAGTTTCTTTGGATGACGGATGACCTTACAGAGACTTGATCTTCAAAGCCTTGTTGAGCTCAGAATGGGGTGTAGCAAGGCAGAACATAGAATGGAGGTTCGATCATGCCCCCTGCAAAGCTCGAGACATCGCACATCATCACCTAATTGAAGGAAAAGAGCTTGGAGATGCCATCATCTAGACGCTGAAGCTAAGTGACGTGAAGACACATGGAACCAAACCATCGTTTTGTCTTGGAGTTGAAAGTCACGCTGCTTTGTAGCTATCGCAGAGTTAAGAAATGGTGAAGTTTCTTTTGTGAAACCAACTATGCCAAGTAGGCGATGCTAAAAATATTGCCCGCGTTACTTGAAGAAGGCCATGGATGATGCGTCACTAGAAGTCCACGATGGGATGATCGAGGGTATCCAAGGCTTGCTCACAGGTTGACGGAGAGACTATGAGGTCGTGCTAGTCATGATGATGAGCTTCATGGTTCTTCTTGGTTCGCAGCTTGATCTTAGCGTTGAATATATGTGTGAGCATTCATGTGAATTGCCAACTTCTTTAATTTTCATTAATATAAGCCTTCCATTTTTTTAAAGTGATTTGTGATTTTCGGAAGATTTGACCTTTGTATAGTAAATTTGGTCTTCTGACTTCGTTTTAACTTCGAATTGAGTACCGTTGGTAGGGTTGGAAATCTGAGTTCCATATCTTTCTACTGCCATCAAGCTTGTTCCAGGAAGATCCAAATTGAGCCTTGTAGGATTGGTCGAATCTTGTACTCGTGTGTTGATTCATGCAGTTGACCTTTGTGTACAAAAATGTTCGCGGGGAACTCGTCACAACTTGGAATTGAGTGAGATCAATGGCGTTGGAAATCTGAATTCCATAGATTTCTAAATCCGTCGACCTCATGTCAGGGTGATCAAAATTCAGTGGTCTATGACTGAATGAATCTCGTACTCGTGCGTTGGTACGTGCAGTTGACCTTTGTGTACAAAAAGGTTCGCTGGGAACTCGTCACAACTCGGAATTGAGTGAGGTCAATGACGTTGGAAAGCTGACTTCCGTATCTTCGTAGGGCCATCAAGATCATGTCAGGGTGATCAAAATTGAGTGATCTATGATCGAATGAATCTTAATACCATGCACTAAAATGCAAAATTGGACTTCGCATGTTAAAACATTTGCCCACTGTTTTTCATGGCCTGATGGTTGCCCCTCTTGATGGGGTTGGAAGCATTTTTTAGTAGCTTTCCGTCTTCAACAAGTCAAGTTCTTGGACGGTTTCATGTGCATCGTTGCGATGAGCCTTGAGCGCTTCGCGTGGCAAAGTCGTGGCGTGGTCCCCATGGTGAAGACTTGTTGTGCTTTGCGTGGTAAAAACTTTGAGTTTTTCACGTGGTGAAGGCTTCGAGTGCTTCATATAGCGAAGGCTTGGAGTGCTTCCCATGGGGAAGGCTTGGAGTGCTTCGTATGGCGAAGGCTTGGAGTGCTTTATATGGCGAAGGTTGGAGTGCTTCGTATGGCGAAGACTTAGAGTGCTTCGCATGGGGAAGGCTTATAGTGCTTTTCGTGGCAAAGGCTTGGAGTGCTTCGCTTGGCGAAAGCTTGGAGTTCTTCGCGTGGCGAAGGCTTGGAGTTCTTGGAGTTCTTTGCATGGCGAAGGTGATGAAGTCTTGGAGTGCTTCACATGGCGAAGACTCGGGTGCTTTGCATGGCAAAGGCTTGGAGTGCTTCGCATGGCGAAGACTCGGGTGCTTTGTGTGGCAAAGGCTTGGAGTGCTTCGTGTGGTGAAGACTCGGGGTGCTTCGGGGGGTGAAGGCTTCTTGGAGTGCTTCGCATGGCGAAGGCTTGAAGTGCTTCGCATGGCGAAGGCTTGAAGTGCTTCGCGTGGCGAAGGCTTAGAGTGCTTCGCGTGGCGAAGGCTTGGAGTGCTTCGCATGGAAAATTTTTGGATGGCTTCACATGGCGAAGACTCGGGTGCTTTGCGTGGCAAAGGCTTGTTGCTTTCTAAACAAAAGTGTAGGCAATAAGATAATTTCGTTAGATGTTGAAATGAAACATCTTAAATCTTATTGAAAGATGCTATGTGAGCAAAGTAGGCACTGAGCCGAATTTTAACCACATAATTTGTGTCTTTGATGATGACTTGATCAATGATCCAGTTTCCTGGTTGTTCCCTGCAACTCGGGCTCGGTAATGATGGTGTCCACGCGGATCATCTTTTGTGCAAGTTCCTGGGGGCCTTTATTTCTGAGACGATTCAGTGCCTTCTTTCTGCCATACTGGGTGCAGTGTCCTTCATTCAAGAGATCCCGGAGGTATCTTTCGAAAGTCTGGCAAGAGCTTATGTCGTGCCCATAGCAATTTTGATAGGCACACCATTTTGTCTTGTCAGCCCTCTCTTGGTCGCCTTTGACCGGAGCTGGTCTTTCGAACCACAGTTTTTCCTTTATCTAATTGTATATTTGGAGGAAAGGTACCAAAAACTGTGTGTTTGGCTTTGCACCCGCGAACGTGTTGGATGACGGGTTCCCTTTGCGCTTGTTGGCTTTCTCAACTGAGTTCCCGCGGTGGGCATCATCCTTTGGTTGCGTAAACGCTTTTGTGGGATGTCCATCTTCCTCGACGTGGTTAACGGCATGTGTGGCATTTTTCTCGTCCTCCCAACATGCATGTCGCTCTGCCAGGGAAAGTATCTTGGTGAGACTTTAAGCGTTGCTCATGACGATGTCTTCGTAAAGCTGGCTCTCCCACGGTAGGCCTTACTTAAATAACATGGCTGAGACGAGTTCGCTGCAACCAACGATGCGGGACTTATCTTCGTAATACCTCCGGATGTACTGCCCCAAGGTTTCCTTAAACCTCTTTTGGATGGTGAAGAGGTGGTCATCCATGACTTCGACGGTGCGAAGTTGCGAGTACTCCTTCACGAAAGCAAGGGCTAACTCTTCGAAGGAAGTGATTGATCTTTGGGGGAGATGGTTGAACCATATCGTCACCTGACCTTACAGCGAGGCTTGGAAAATTTTGCACATGATTGCGTCGTTGTACATGTGAGGTACCATGACCCCCCGAAAGTATTTGATGTGTTTTACTAGATCGGAGGTTCCTTTGTACTGATTGAAGTTCGGTGTTGAAAATCACTACGGGAATGGCTCCTCATCAATGTCCCTCACGAACGGCGAAGATGATGACGTCTGAATCTGGCGCCAAAAGTCATCCTCCAAGTCTCCATCACGTTGAACTCCCTGGAGGCGTCGATCTAGCATCTTTCAGACGTCTTTAGCGTGCAATAGTCCTTCGTGACGAGGGTTCCCACGCCGGGTCAAATGGCGTCGACTCCCTCGAGTTGCAGCGGGCTTAGCTCTCGAGTGTACTGGCGAGTAAGTCTCGTCTTCCTCGTTGTGGTCATCCGTGCTTTTAGAGTCATGGCAGATTCGTCCATTCGAGTGGGTGCGTGACACATGGGAGATTGCTTGCTGCCGTTGGCTGTCGCGTGGGTACTCAATACGTGAACGTGCTCCTGGGCGTCCTTCGAGTCATTCTCAAGCCGAAGGCCTCGGTCGGCCTTGGACTCCTGCTCTGGGGGTGCAGCTTTCCTCCCCTGAGTCGTTCACCGATGCATTTCGAGACATTTTCTGGCAGTGAACATGCTTTTTGCCGGCGCGTCTCGAGATGTCCCTTAGTTCCTTGCGAGGTTCATTGTATTTCTCGGAGTTTCTGGATGTCCCGATGTCCCCCAACAGCAATTGCAAAAGCTCTGATAGGACACGAACTTGGTTGCTCAGTTTCTCGACCTGTTGTGTTTATCCAAGTCGTGGAGGTGACCCCCTAGGTGCTTGCTCGTGATGAGTAGCATGTCGGGGCGCACATCGCACGCCTTGAGACAAATGCAATGAACCATGTCTCCCTGGTACCTGAGTGTTGGCCTACGAGTTGCGCAGGGCATCCAAGTGCCTCCTTAGGTCCAAGCGGGCAGAGGGCTGATTCGGGACTCTTAGAGATGATTCTCCCGCCAACAGCCCGTCTGTTTGTTGAAAAAAACGCCGCACCTGCCCCCGTCACATGTGGGAGTTCACAGTAGCAGCGGCCATGGGGAAAGTTCCAAAATTGAACGTATGTGTCCAATCTGGCTTTCCGAACGGTAGGTGAATTGATGCGTGACGCGGGCCGTGCAGGAGACATGAAAATGGTTCCTCTAGATTCTCAAGCAGTGGTTCGCTCATGGCAGCGATTGCAGTGGCGGATGTGGCAGCCTCGAAGGCTCGCGCGGATCGGCATGTTCTGGCTATGTGAAGAACGGTAAGTGTCGAAAGTGTGATGATGGAGTTTTTTCAAGGAAAAACTAAAGAGCACGCTTTGAGTATTTCTCAAATCGGCTCTCAATGAAAGCACCAGTTGTTGTTGCAGAAATCGTTCGGCTTTATGAAGTTCCTTCTCGATCCCTACACACAAGAACGAAAATCAAACAGGGTTAAGGTTGAATCCCCGGGGGGGGGGGGGGGGGGGGGGGGGGGTGGGTGGTTCAACCGAAAACGCTCTGATGCTTAAGTTAGTTTTTTTGTGAGAGAATAATCTGACAGAGTTTTTGCAGGAGTTTTTCATTACCTCTAGAAGTGAGATGAGATCTTATATTTATAGTGAAACCTTGAAAGTCACCGGAGCGTCTGATTGGTCGAAGGAGAAAGTATTAAATAAGTGATTGTACTGAGTGTAATTAATTATTTATTAATGAATAAATAATTCGCTGGGAAGTTATCTATTATCAGTATTGATCTGATTAATTAATATATTTAGTTGGTAAATATATTGAATTAATGCGGAGATCGTAACATGTCGATGTCAATATTACCAAGGGTAATATTGGCATTATGGGAATTGTTAGCCACGTGACAGCTCCAGAATAGTCCGGTAATTTATGATTCCACACTAGGCAGATTTCACTTTTGACGGAGAAATTAGGTTGGATATGGGCGATAAGCCTGTAATGGATGAAGTCGGTTTGGTTAACGTGTCAAACAGGAATAAGAATAATGAAAATCTCTAGTCTGACAGGAGTTGTCAGACGGGAGTAGGACCACCAACTTCATTTTCAAAGTAAATTTAGAGACGGATCCTGTCAACATGATATCAAAGCCTAATTTTGAAATTTTGTCGATGATGGTTTGATTATGGTTTTTAAATAATTTTCGAGGATTTTATGAAATTATCTGAGTTTAATATGGAATATGAACAAGGTGATTGTCTGGTTTATGTGATAGTATTTTGAACTTGGTTTTCAAATAAGTATTGGTGATTTCTGGAATTTTGAATTGGTTTCGAGTACATGTTTTACAAAGTTTTTCTAAAATTTTATTGTGGGTTTTGACTCGGATTTTGAAAAATGGATTTGAATTCAAAGAATTAATACTTGTGATCAATTTATGTTTTTTTTCTCGATATTTCACATGACCCGTCCCTATTTTCCAGGATAACCAAACCGATTCTGCTCCCGTCTGACAATTATTGTCAGATAAGGGATCTTATTTACGACTATAAGTTATTAAAGTAACCAAATTTAAACCACTCTTATGGGATTACCATCTACATCCAACCCACTCCCTAACAAGTGATGGACTTTGTGATTTCAATAGTATTCGACTTACCTATCCCCTGATATATTTGTCACAATTTTTGCACATCCAAATAGCCTAGACATTCCTTTAATGTTTTATAAAAGTAAGATGCACTAATTAATCCTTTCAAGATCTTTTCGAAATTAAGTAGTTTACGCCACGGATGCACAACATATAATCATATACTCTTAATGTCCAAGTATAGTATAATTATAACCAAATAACAATTTAACAACAAATACATAAACATTACAATTTACTGTATGCTTTTTATAATTTTTAGTAAGTCTTGTATTCGTCGGAACATCTCTATAAAAATCATTTTAAATCCGAAATATTATTGTAACCAATTTCCTTAATTTTCCCCAATTTATTCTTAAATTTGAAACATAATGTATACCTTTAAATGTAACGACCCGTCCCAAATTCCAGGATTAGATTAGTGACTAATCACGATTAGTGAGGTTAATCGGTGATTAGTTAGGCTAAAGCGGACGAACGATGCGAAATGACCGTTTTGCCCCTAGTGGTGGCAAAACGTTGACTTTTCAATCGGGCGGTCAAATGGACTTTGACCGATGACCGTGACGTAGTTCGTGACGTCACGAGTTCATAGACAGGTGGTACGTTCAATTCCGACGTTCGTGGAGGAAGTTATGACGTTCGGAAGTTTAGGGGCATTTTGGTAATTTTGGTTAAATGGGGTCAAAAGTTGACTTTTTGACCAGGATGTCCAATGGCCGAGGGCCGAGAACTGTTACGTAGATAAGGACGATACGAATCCATAGACAGGCGGCACGTCGAATTCGGACGTTCGACGGCAAAGTTACAGTTCACGGAAGTTCAAGTGCACTATTGCACGAATTACGAAACGAGTTAACTTTTGGACTGAGTGGGGGCCCAGATATTTAATACCTGCCCTATGGATGAGTGACAAGTGTCACCCATCCACATGCCCTCTCTTTTCCTTCATGCACCGTGCATTCCATTCTTCCTCATTTCAAACACACACACACAAAACTACCCGATCTCACATCCACCATCCTTCCATCTGTGCAACCCAAAACCCATCCATCCTTCATTCAAGCAACAAGGGATGGAAGAGGGGACTGAGGAGGTGGCTGGGCGGCCAGAACCGCCATCCACGACGGCGAGAGGGACAAGAACCCGTGAGGTTCACGGTGAGGCCCTTTTGATCCATTTTTACATTTTTGATGTTATGGTTCATTTCTAATGATTTTAATGAGTCCATTGAGTTGCTAGGGACATGTTAGGAAGGTTTTAGGAAGCTAGGGACTGCTGTGAAGCCATGGCTGCATTTTGAGAATTTTGAACCATTTGGTTCAAAATCAAACCTTAGGATTTAGGTGTTTTAGGTAGTTTTAGGGATTGAAATGGATGGAAAACATCAAAATAGGAAGAAAGGAATCGAAAAGGAAGAACTAGGATGACAAATGGGGTGTCTAGGGCTGTGAACCGGTCACGCCGGTCCATAAGCAAGTAACATGCCGGTTCCCATAAACCGTCATGTACCGTAATAACATAACCAAGGTTCATGCCGGTCCCCATAAACCGTCATGAACCAGAATGACCTGACAAAGGTTCATGCCGGTTCCCATAAACCGTCATGAACCACAATGACCTTTCCAGAGTTCATGCCGGTTCCCATAAACCGTCATGAACTTGGAAATCCACGTAGGGTCCCTGACCCGAAATCATAAACCATAAAGTAACTGGGTCTCGTGCCCGAACATATGACTCAACTGGGCACCGTGCCCGATATCTAAGGGTCAGTCACGACTCCGATCATAGTGATGCGTGCAACCATCCATCCAGGACCGCCCTCAATCCTGGTATGTCGCCGTGAACGAATCAACCGACGCGACCATCGCAAGATCATGGTGCACTCATCACCGATCGCTATCCTGAACCGTCAGCACTCCGTAGTCGAGCCTCCCCAGGCTGCCCGACAACGAATCGTGCATCGTGACCTCTCCGGAAGGAACATATCCAAATCCGGAGGCGAGCGTCGTATCGTCGATCGCCGTGCACATAGCACCCGTCGCGACCACGATTTAGACCCGAAGGTCGTAAATAGTGTCATATGCCCGAGACAAAACCAAATGGGTCTCATACCCGAGTTTATCCATTTAGAAATCCAAAATCAAATCATTTAAATCAATAAAGAAATACAGACCCGTATAAGCACCGTATAAGGCCGAAACCTCGAAATACGTGCTTATACGTAACCACATACAAATGCACCCATGGCATCATCAAACAAGTAATAAAACATATAATAAACATTTATGCATGCACCAATTTAGAAAACAAGGTCCACTCACAGACCGTCTGAGCTGCCGCCTCGATTTGCGTGCCATTCGGCTCCCCGAGCCGATCACCATTACCGGGACTCCCAAACCTGTCCAAATTTTAATAGAAGGTTAATAACTACTTAATTAACCTCCCATCAAAGCCCCGTAATATTAAAATTCAGAAACATGCTAAAATAGTATTCAATTTATTCAAACTTTATACATATATTCAGTTGGTAAAAACATTACTTAATATGCGGGTGTACGTCTGTGAGTCATTAATATCATTACTATGGGCAATTTGGACATTTTGGGAATTATTGACCACATTCAGCTCCACAATTTTCTGGTGATTTTGGGTTCCACATGATTTAAATTTGAACTAAGGCTATTCGCATATTGTGACGGGAGGGAAATTTATTGTCCGTTGTAAAATTAAGTTAATTTAACTACCATATGTAATTTCAGATGTTTTATCTAAGGATTCAAATTGATGTTAACGATCAGTGCGTCGCACTCTTTTTCGTTAGACCGAATTGAAATAACAAAATTTTGCACCACCAAAATATTGCACGATTTACTCAAGATATCGTCCAATAAAACGAAAATCGAGTGCGGTACCATATCAAACATTGGGATATGAATGTTTCGGAAAAAAAAAAAAAAACATTGGGATATGAATGTTTCAAAATATCTTCACGAGTGTAGTGGCATATTTTGGAGCCGGCCAAATTGCATTATTGTGTTGAAGGCAATATTGTTGGGGATGATATAAAGCATTGCATATCAGCAGCGCCAGCTACCTCGCAAAAGGATTTATTATCTAGTTGTATCTTTCATTTGTTTTTTTGGAAATGATTTTTACACTTCTTGTTTTTTCATCTTTAATTACTTGTATTTATTTTGATTCCATTTGCTTTTTTTTGGGAGTGATTTTCACACTCTTCGTTTTTTTATCTGTAATTGTTATTTATTTCAATTCGTTGATTCGATTTTAATTTATTCAATTTGACAATTGAAGAAGATAAGGAAATGCATTGGGAGAAAATAAGTCAGAAAATCAATTTCATACCAAAGGCAACAACGATAAAGAATTTACTATGTTAGATATGTCTTTTCCCCATTGGCCTTCTTGTCCCAAAAACGAGAAAGAGTTTCAATTCCATTGAATCACTCCATTTAAATTAATTGAAGTTCATTGAATCAATCCATTGAAATTATCCCGTTCATATATTTAAACCTGTTCTAAATAATAAGTTCTGCTCAATTTTTGTGTTGTAGACTCATAAGAAGAAGATATGGCAGAGGTAGCATTGCTATGTTGGTCACTGGTATTGGTTGCTATGGTGAGCATGTTAATTCTGTTGTTTAAGGAGATGTGGGTGAAGCCCAGGAGGATTCGATCGAAGCTGGCAAAGCAAGGCATCAGGGGGCCACCAGCTTCCTTCATTTTGGGGAACATTTCAGAGATGAAGAAGATTCAGTCCACCATTAAAATGAACCAGAAACCACCATCTGATGATGCTCAAATTGTGCACCACAGTTGGCTTCCTTCATGCTTCCCTTATCTTCAGCAATGGGAGCAGGAGTATGGTACGTACGAAATTAATTCAAATTTCATGAGTTTAGTTCGTGAACTTAATCCGTTATTTTGGTCGCCTGATCCATTTTTGCTTTCATTATTATAATTTTATTATAAAAAAAATTGGTGCATAATGAATAAACAACAAATTTGGAAATCATTTAGTCATTCGATCATATGAATCAAATCAATGGTTCACTATGAGGATCTTAACTATTACCAAAATCATTGATTTATTTGATACATATGAATAATTAAATAACCTTCAATTTGATTGATTTTTTTATGAAAATGATCTCTTTATGATGATTTAGAGAATATATATACGGTTCCGATTATAATAAATATGAAAGTAACACCAGGCTGGGATGAAGTATTATCCTATAGACAATATTAATAAATCCTAAACCCCGCCAAACCCTTAAGAGCACTCCGTACTTAATGGATTTAATGTGTGGTACTTCTGGTAGGCTAATCTTTTATTTCCCTCGCTATTATGGTCTCATTAAAAAAAAAATTGTTAATGACGAATAATAATGGTAGGTCAAGTATACATGTATTCAACGGGGAGCAAGCAGCACTTGTACGTGAGCGATCCCAAGTTGATAAGGGACATGAAGGTGCAAAGCTACATGGATTTGGCTAGGCCTACATATCTGGTTAAGCCACTGAAGCCCTTGTTAGGTGACAGCATTCTTCGTGTCAATGGACAAGAATTTGCCTACCAGAAGAAAATCATTGCTCCTGAATTCTTCCTCAACAAGGTTAAGGTAATGAAAATCTAAATTCTAAAACACCATTATATCCTATGCTCTCGAAATTCTTGTTTTCGTAACGAAAGTTTGACATGTTGACGAGTGTTATTGCAGGGCATGGTGGGTCTCATGGAGGAATCTACAATGGCAATAGTTGAGGCATGGGAGAGAAGAATAGTAGAAAGTGAGGGAGGTGTTGTTGACATTGTAATTGATGAGGTTTTGAAGACCCTCTCTGCAGATATCATATCCAGAGCTTGTTTCGGTAGCTCTTATGCCCAAGGCAACCAAATTTTCGCCAAGATTGCTCTCCTTCAAGAAGCTTTGTCCAGTCCAAGTTTGCTCTTTGGGTTTCTCAATTTTAGGTTTGCCTTTGTTTTCGACATGTTTCTGTTTGCTAGCTATATTTGTTCAATGGTGTACCACTAGTACCACTGATTGTTCCCACTTAATCACTTCATTAGTGCAAGTGGCCTACCACTAGCACCATTAAATTGTCCTCACTTAACCAGTTGATCCAATGGTTACTCACCACTGATATTGTCCCCACTTAATCACCTAAGGGCTACCACTAGCACCATTATATGTCTCCACATAATCAGTGGTGCTAGCGGTACACCACTGTATGTCTCCACATAATCAGTTGGTCCAATGGTGTACCGCTAGCACCATTGATATTGTCCCCAAGCCACCTAAGTAGGTTTGAAATTTTTCCTCAAAAGACCTCGATGGTACTATATATGTGTAGCCATTTATTATGCTTTATATTTTTTTTTCTCTAAGTTTGCGATGTGCAATATTATTCTTCATCGTCCTGCACTTGCCAATAGTTAATACGTTGTTGATATATAGACATATCGAAGGCATATCGACTGCATATTGATAGAATATCGGCATGGTAAGAAACTTAACTTGGTCATTTGATCAAGTTTGGCATGCTGCTTTAATGCAGATTATTTCCCACAGAGAATGAGAAGAAGATTAGGAATTTACGAAATGAGGTGGATGCATTGCTGCTGAAACTAGTGAAGGATCGGCAAAACGAGAACCAATCTGGTGGTTTTATATCTGAGAAGGACCTATTACAAATGATAGTAGAAAGTGCTGCTGCTAGCACTGAAATTGCAAGCCATAAAAGAGACAGATTTATTCTGGACAATTGTAAAGGCATCTACTTTGCAGGCTCGGAGACCACAGCTCTCACAGCATCGTGGACATTGATGCTTCTGGCATTGTACCCACAATGGCAACAACGTGTTCGTGCGGAGATTGTTGAGGTCTGTGGGGATCATCATCAGATGCATCATTGCTTCAAAGATATGGATAAGTTGAGCAAGTTGAAAACGGTAACTTCAATTCTCCTTTTATCTTATTTACTACAATGTTTGATGTCAAATTGTTTGATAAATTAATTTTTAAATCTTCATTTTACAAATAGTAAAATAACTTAAATATTGACAACTAAGGATATTCCAGCCTAAATTTGACAAATAAGGATGACAAGCAGGCCTAGTAAACAAACCAAAAATACCATATCTATCAAATTTGAAACCCAACAATGCCACCGAATCAAAAAATATTAGATTAATCATTTATAGCTTAGGGTTTAAGACTTTTACAATGCCACCGAATCAAAAAATATTAGATTAATCATTTATAGCTTAGGGTTTAAGACTTTTACCCAACAATGCCACCGAATCAAAAAATATTAGATTAATCATTTATAGCTTAGGGTTTAAGACTTGTCAAAATCGAAGGACTAAACTTAAGCCATAAGCTCTCTCACTGCCCCACCCTACCCAAAACCCATCTCTCTCTTTCCAAAACTTTCTAAAACCTTAATCTTGAACGTTAAGTCTCAGACAACACTTTGGGTTCTATCTCAGACAATATTTTTGGCTCTGTCCTAGACAACAATTTTGCTTCCGTCAACACCTTTACTTAAGTCATATTCCTAAAACAATGAGCTTGAAATAAGTAACACACTTGATTATAACATTTCTAAAATCACCTATCAGAAAAAGGAAAAAAATTGTCCTTGACGGTAATAAAAATGTTGATTATTCTGTTATAGTTTGATTTAACTGTGCCCTTAAAGTAATTATCTCCTTTTCAATTTACTACTTATGACCATTTGTCTATGTGTGTAGCTGACAATGGTGATTCAAGAGAGCTTGCGCCTCTATGGACCGGGAGTCTTAATTACAAGGGAAGCTGTAGCTACAATGAAGTTAGGAGACTTTGACTTGCCGGAAGGCATTCACTTATGGTCCTTCATTCCAGCATTGCACCGTGACCCCCAAAATTGGGGTCCGGATGCGAACGATTTCAAGCCAGAGAGGTTTGCAAATGGGGTATCTGAAGCATGCAAATATCCACAAGCATATGTGCCATTCGGTCATGGGAATCGATCGTGCATTGGCCAGACTTTCGGTATGATACAACTGAAGATAGTAATCTCTCTTCTTCTGTCCAAATTCATCTTCGACCTTTCTCCAAATTATCAACATTCCCCTGTTTACAAAATGTTGTTGTTGCCTGAACATGGAATCAGACTCCTTGTTAGGCGTTTGGATTGAAAGGAAGGGAAGCTGCTTTAAGGCGCTACAATAAGACCGTTGACATATTATATACATGTCTTAATAATGTCCAATTTGACATGTCATGACATTTCAACATGTTAGAATGAATTCAATTGGATAAATTTTTTTCCTTTACTTCTTTTTGTCCTTTACATCCGAAATGAATCACTACAGGTCTGAGGAGGATTTTTAAGAAATTAAAAACTCAATCCAACTTTTTGGTCCAAACTCAACTAGTATCCAGGTTGAATCATAGGGAAGTACGAGCGTAATTTACGCAATTATACTAACGCGGTGCTGAAACTTTTAGAAGGGACAAGTGTAACGACCCGTCCCGGGAATTAGGATTAAGACCGTGATTAAGATGAGATTAGTGAGCTTAATCGGGGATTAGTTGGTCCCGATAAGGTCGTTAAGGTAGAATGATGATTTTGCCCCTAGTTTGGGCAAAAAGTTGACTTTTAGTTCGGGCGGTCAACTGGATTTTGACCGATGACCAGGACGTATTTTAGGATGTTACGAATCCGTACGCAGGTGGCACGCCCGATTCCGACATCCGAGGAGGAAGTTATGATGTTCGGAAGGTTGAGGGCATAACCGTAATTTGTCTAAATTAAGGGGAAAAGTTGACTTTTCGTACGAACGGGCTTTTGTACGTTGACCTAGGACCGTTAGGTAGATCTCATCGTCTTGAGTTCAATGACAGGCGGCACGTATTCATCGGACTTACGATGTGTGAGTTACGGGTCTAGAAAGTTAGTGGCATAATCGTAATTTTGGGGTTTAAGAAGGGGCATTTTGGTCTTTTGCACTTGGGATTTGTGCAACAGAGAGGGACAAATGGAGGGCTGAGATTGAGCCACTTGTGAGAGAGTGTGAGAGGATTGTGACGTGTGGCAAGGGCCTAGTGGCTTCTAGGCGTGTGCACGGTCCCAATTATTTGGGGTGCCCGTGTGTGTTCGTGCTTGTTCGACCAGAGAGAAGAACAGAAACAGAGAGTGAAATTGGGAGAGGAATTGATCGATTGAGTGTGTGGGTGAGAGGTTGGTGAGTTGTGAGAGTGACTGAGAGAAGGGAGGAAAGTGGTGAGTGATTTGAGAGTGAGGATTGTGAAGGAAATCAGAGGAGTGGGAGGTTTGAGTTCTCAGAGAAAACAGAGAAGAGGTGAGAGCTTGTGGTGGCGGTGTGACCATGTACGGTGCAATTGGACTCGTGGTGGTGTCATGAGGGGTGAGAGGAGTTGACTAGCCCCAGCGGAGCTCACGGCGGCGATCGACCGCAGGTAATCTTTCTTCTTTCCTCTCTGTACTCTGTTTTGCCGTCGATTTTCAAATCGAAAGTCGTGGCTTTAGGGGTTGAATCAAGGAGTCCAGTGAGGTCTGGGGGACTCAGTAGGGTCCCAGGTATCTTCTGGTTGTGCAGCCGTGACGGGGAAGTGCACGGTGGAGGCTAGAACGTCGGAGAGTACCGGTGTGCTATGTTTTTCCTTTTTACTTCAAACGTTGAGTTGTGGCTGTTGGACGTGAGTCGACGGTTTTAGTGAGTTGGGTAAGACTCAGAGAGGTTCTAGGAAGAGTTTAAAACAGTCACCGTGACAGGGGGTGACCGGGTTGAAGGGATAGTGAAACAGGGGACTGGTTCGAGTTTTGTTCGAGCTTGAGTCGACGAGTTGTAGGATGAGTCGAGGTGTTAGAGTGAGGGGGGATGAGTTCCTTAGGACGGAACGAAGCAGATGGTGAAGAGAGGAACAGTTTTGGTGCAAGCACGGCGGAGAACTGGTCACGCCGGTTCGAGTTGTAGGGACTGTTTCGAACCGGGTCGACCAGAGGTTGCTGGTGACACTGTAGCTGGCGCGTGAGGGCCACGCGCAGCCACTTTGGGCGGCGCGTGAGGGCCACGCGCAGCCACTTTGGGCGGCGCGTGAGGGCCACGCGCAGCCACTTTGGGCGGCGTGTGGGGACACGTGCGGCGGCGGTTGGGGAAACAGTCAATATGGTTTTTAGTCTAGGAGTTGTGACGAGTCTAATGGGATTGGTTTCGGGTTGTTCGGACGTCGTTTGAAGTTAGTTCCGCGAGGGTGAAGGTTTAGGGTTTAAGTCCGTTTCGTTTAGGATCCGGGGATTTTTGGGGAAAATTAGGTGGACTTTCGTAGATATGTTAGTAACGTACTTTGGCGGTTGTTGACAGGATCGGGACTTCCAGAGGAAGCTGAGGAACGTACGAGACGTTCGGGACGCGATTGAGGGCTCGGTACTGTGAGTGGACCCTTTCCTTAAACTCGAGCATGCATAACTGTTTTTCTATAATTGTTTTAGTTTTAATTATGATTTTATGTTTATTGGATATGCTTTGTGGATTTTACATAATTGCACGTTTTTCGAGAAAGTTCGGTTTCAGCACGTTTTACGAGGAATGTTGATTCTGAAAATAATGTTATGGTTTCGGGATTTTCAAATGATAAATGGTTTTTAATGATTGTAAAGGGATTTTGAAACATGATTTCGATGAGCAAGGATTTTCGATTTTAAAATCGGATTTCGAGAAACGAAATTTGGTTTTAAGGTTGAAAAGTGGAATTCTGGATTTGCGTTCGGAATGACGGTTCTGGACGCCGGAAGGGCTTCGGACCAGTGGTTTCGGATTCGGGTTTGGATATGGATTTCGAAATGGTTTTCAATTGGTTTTGATTGGATTTGCTGGATCTGGATATTGGGTTTAAAGACCCGGATATTGATTTGACGGGGGACGGGCCCGGATTGAGTTTAAAGACTCGGGAGTTTAAAGACTCGGATATATTGATATTTCCCCCGTAGGCCTGTTGAGTTTAAAGAGTCGGGAGTTTAAAGACTCGGATTATATTGAGGCCTGGATTGAGTTTAAAGACTCGGATAGATCCAGCAGGTTTGATTGGTTGGTTATGGCTTGGTACTTATGTTTTCTGATACAGTTTTATGACGCTGATGATATGCTTTCTACAACTGTTTTTATAGTGTTTCTGTTTTTATGATGAGGTTTACGTGATTGATAACTGTTTTAATAACTAGGTTATGCATGTGGTTTCAAAACGGAGGGGCCAAACCCGGTTTTCTTATAAATGGTTTTGGAAACTTTTCTTTTATTTATGGTCCACTCACACTTTTCTGGTTTTAATTGTCCTCCAGGTCGTGGAGCTAACGCGGGGTTGCGGCGTCGAGGCAGCGTCTGAGGCATAGAAGTCACGAGAGCGATCCCGGAGTGTTGTAAAGTTTTTCGTGTGCGTGTATCTAGTTACCAGTTTTCTTTCTGTTGTATTCAGTACTATACTCTGTAAATTTTAACTTCGGGATGTTTTAAAGTTATCCTGCGTCTAACGGGGTATTTTAGTGGTTGCTTTGGTATTGTGTCGGGGTGTCAGACGGGAGCAGGATTTACCTCGGTTTTCGGGGTGAAACCGGGGTGGGTCCTAACAACAAGGGGGATGTGCGACTAAATCGTGGCAATGGAGATTCACATGGGAATGCACGTCTTGATCATCCGCGCTCTCACGCCAAGAATGGCCAAGAATACAGATGAGCATATCTACTCCTACACAGCTGAAAAATAAGAAATTTGACGAGGAAGGATCACAGGTTCACAAGGTGAGGTTTTCCAACAACCTTGTAAACAAAACCCTGGTCAAAACCATCCTCATAAGCAAAAGTTGTAGGCGACGAATCAGCTTGACTCAAACTGAAAGATCAGCCAGGAGGTGCTTCTCTTCATCACAGAGCGCAGCCAGCTCCCCCTCTAAGGGAATCATGCGATCTTGAATCTCACGGTGAGTCTTAGAACTCATGACTCATGTGGTAGTGACAAGAAGGTGAGATCTTTGATCTAGATCTAAGATAAAACCCGCATGCTTTTGGGATTTATCTTGAAGGCGCTGGATCAAACACATATAGTACGGGGAGGGGACCTCTAAAGGATCACGACTAGCAACATGCATGTTTTAGAATACTCAACTGAAGCATGAAGTTAGGAGAAAGTAATGACGAAGGGATAAAAAGACATCTTTCGAAAAAGAACTTACATATCGAAGGAACTTCATTAGTCTCCAAAATCCAATGAGGAAGGAGGACTATATACTGGTCATAACCTGAGGACCCGTCCAATAGTAGGAATTGGTGTTGCCACATTGTTAAGCAGGGGACCAAAAATACGACCTGGAATTGAGTGGCCCACCATGTGCCAAAGTGGGTCGTACAACTATAGCAGGCCCCTATGGCATTTGGGATACGAACATGCATGGACCAAAGAATGTATTGAGCAGTCAGAACATCTGTGTCACCGAAATCCCCAAGGCGATATGAAGTGCCTCTATTGACTCTTCTTAGGAAGAGGGTTGGAATGGCTTGTCAAAAGAGAAATTAACGAGCATAGAAATTTGGTAGTTACATTTTGAAACCTAGGGACGTTCTCAATGTTTTCCTTTCACCCCTCCAAATATCTCGAGGGATAATACATCTCAAAAAATCCTGACCAAACGTCTTTCAACATACGAGATGAGTTAGAGTGTAACAACCCGTCCCGGGAGTCGGGATTAACGAAGTGATTAGTGACGGATTAGCTGAGTTAATTGGTGGTTAGTTGGTTACTTTTGGACTTTGGCCGTAAAATGACGATTTTGCCCATGGTTTGGGTAAATTGTTGACTTTCAGCTCGAGTGGTCAATTGGGTATTGACCGATGACTATGACGTCGTTCGGGACGTCACAAATCTGTATACAGGTGGCACACCCGATTCCGACATCCGAGGAGGAAGTTATGATGTTCGGAAGGTTGAGAGCATTACCGTATTTTGGGTAAACGAAGGGGAAAAGTTGACTTTTCACACGACAGAGTTTGGACGAGTGAGATACGGGTCTAGAACGTGAGGGGTAAAACCGTAAAATTGAACAAGAGGGGCAGTTTGGTCTTTTGGTGCATTGGGAAGTGTGCAAATAAGATGAGGACAAGTGTATAGTGGAGATTGGATATTTTGTATTTGGGTAATGGGATTGTGACAGGTGGCTGTGGTCTAGTGGCTTCTACACACTTGCACGGTGTGTTTTAATTTGGCCGTGTGTGTTGGCCGTGTTCGAAGAGGGAAAATAGAGAGTGAGAATTGAGGGAGGAATTGATCAAATTACAGTAAGTGTGTGAGTTATTGGGTGTGAGAGTGTGTCCAGAGGAGACTGGGAGTGCAAGGACTGGGCTGAGAGGATTGAGAGTTGAGTGGTTGTGTGTGAGGAGGGTGTGAGTTTTTAGAGGAAACAGAGAGGTGTCGAGGGAGTTTGGAGGTGGTGTTGTTGTGTGATCGATCAATCGAGGCTGGTGGTGGTGTCCAGAGGACGGAGGAGGACTTGGGGAACCGCGTAGGCACGGTGGAGCTCACGGCGGCGGCCTGAGCGCAGGTAATTTCCCCAATCCTTTTCGATGCTCTGTTTTTCCCGTTTTATTCAAATCGATAGTCGTGGCTTTTGGGGCTGAGTCGAGGGATTCTACGAGTGTTGTGAGACTCATTAGGTCCCTAGGAGTCATTTAAGGTCGAAGCCGTGATGGGAGATTGCTTGGTTGGCCGGGAACCGAAACAGAGGTTTCGGGCAGTTTTTATTCGAGCTTGGGGACGACGGGTTAGGGGTAGAATTGACGTGATTGGTTGAGGGGAATAGATTGTTGGGTTGAGGACGAAGCTTCTGGGCTTGGAAGGAAGGAAAATGGTGGACGGAAGACGGAGAACCGGTCACGCCGGTTCAGACCGGCTGACCATCGAAGAAGAAGATGAACAGTACTCTGGGTGCAGGCGCGTGAGGCCCACGCGCAGCCACTTTGGGCGGCGCGTGGGGGCGCGTGGTGACTTTTCTGGGGAAACCTCCAACTAGGTTTTTGGTCTAGATGTTGTAACGATTCTTTTGGGATAGGTTTCGGGACTAGCGGACGTTATTTCGGGTTAGTTCTGTGGGATCGAAGGTCTAGGGTCCTATTTAACGTACGCTTAGAAGTTCGGGAAAGTTTTGGGATTTGAGTAGGACTTTTGTGAAGTAGTTAGTGACCTTAGTATGGGTTTTGGATAGGTTCGGGAAAGCTGAGGACAGCGGAATGGCCAGGGACGGCGCAAGTGCGCGCGTATCGAGGCGACGCCGAAATGGTCTGTGAGTGGACTTTGCTTTCTAACTCTTGATGCATGCATATATGTTTTTATATGTTTTCTATACTTGATTCTATGATTTGATTTACGATTGTGATGGTTTATGGTTTGTGCACGTTTTTCGAGGAAATTACGGTATTTCACGTTTTACGAGATTTGACGGATATTGTGATTTGAACCTGATTTTAATGAATTGATTTCGGGATTTGAAATACGATTTGATTTCAAAGAAAGTAAAAGGATTTCTGAAAAGTGTTTTCGGAAAAGGGTTTTCGGGCTTGAAGCCCAGTTCAACAAGTGGTTTTAAGAAACGTGATTTAGGGTTTTGGAATCAGAATTCTGGATGACGATTCGGGATTCGATTCAGGACTTGAAGTGGATTCCGGGTTTGGGTTCGGAATGGTTATTCTGGATGCCGGCTTACGGAATGATGGTTGCGGACTCGGATCTGGAAAGGAGATGGATATGAGTTCTGGGTTTGGATTCGGGATCCTGATGAGATTGCGGATTCGGATTCGGAAATGGAAAAAGGTTTTCAAATGGTTTTGGATTGGATTTACTGGATCTGGTTATTGGGTTTAAAGACCCGGATTATGATTGACGGGGGACGGGCCCGGATTGGGTTTAAAGACTCGGATTGAGTTTAAAGACTCGGGAGTTTAAAGACTCGGATATATTGATTTTCCCCTGTAGGCCTGTTGAGTTTAAAGAGTCGGAGTTTAAAGACTCGGATTATATTGAGGCCTGGATTGAGTTTAAAGACTCGGGAGTTTAAAGACTCGGATAGATCCAGCAGGTTCGATAGTTGGAAATGTGGTTCATATGTTATGGTTTTCTCTGTGATGAATGATGACGGTTTTCAAGGGTGGTTTTCGTTGGTTATAATGGGTTTTGGTGGTTTTGGGCTGAGGCCCGGGATTTTGAGAAAAAGGAAAATGTGTTTGGTTTTCCGTACATGGTTTTGTGACATGAACTGGATATGCATGCATTGGTTTTTGAAACGGAGGGTATAAATGTCATTGTTTTATGAAATGTTTTTGAACTTAAACTTTATTTTTGTCCACTCACAGTCTTTTCGTGTTTTCGATACCCTCCATGTTTTTGTGGTGCGGGTTGTTGGTCGAAAGAGATGGAGACATCACACGTACGATTCACAGTAGGCTTTGCGCACTGGGAAGTTTTGGACGGTCGGATCGAGAATCCCTTGTCCGACTTACGTGTCACATGTAGGTTGGGCGTCAGTTTAGCCTTCGTGTCATGCGTAAGTTAGACGGGATCGGGATTTAGTCCTTAATCCTGGGGGATTAGGGGTGGGTCCTGAAATAGAAGCCCTAGAAAACCTCCTGACTACACTAACCTTCCAGTGAGTGCTAGATCGAGAAGATAAAGTGTAGAACAGATATAGGCAATCCTTGGTAGAAATTGGCGCTGGAGATATGGGCATCAACATTTGAGCCGGAACAATCTCTTCGGGCTACACGGGTTCACAACCTCGGAACTAAGGGAATGACCAATTGAGCCATACTTAGAGCATCCATAACGGACCATCTAAAGGGAAGTACCACAGGGGCTTATAGGTAATGGCAAGGAGTAGGCCATACAGTTGGGCCAAAACCAATGGCCACATTCGAGCAAGAGGTCAGAGTGTCTGCCAATGGAATCCATTCTTTGGCCGAAAGTTTCTTGGCATTTGGAAACCCAACTAATCCAATCAATGACGGTAGTATTGGAATTTCTCAAAGGAAAATCCCAAATATGTGTTCTCGAAGCCTAATTTTTTGAAATCCTTCTCTAAACGAGGCCTACCATCACTATGGAAAGGAGAGAAGGTGTCCAGGAATAGGCGAAAGGGGGGGGGGGGGGGGGGGGGCGTTCATCAAAGGCCCATGCAGGCAATCTAAATGTTTCTTCCTCATCATCATCATCTTCTTCTTCTTTTGAAAAATTTCGAGTTTGATGGCAATCGAGATTTGAACAAGTCCTAAACCCAATTTGTAAAAAATTACAAAAAAAAATCACGCACTAAATAAGTGAGGCACTAATTTCAAGTCGATTCAGGTTTGGTGAGGAATCAGAGGGAATCGCTTTTTCATGGGCTTTCGATTGGAATTGGAATTGAGGATTGAGATGGTGGTAGAAGGGTTGTGCAAGTTAATCGATCGAATATATGATGATCGCCAACAATCCGCTAGGGCGATTTACTTATGGTTTGGGTTTCAACTTCGAAGGGCTTAATTCCAATTTCATCAATTTCAACAATCATGTCAATAACTCTCATAATCAATTTCATCATCGTCAACAATTAATTTGAAAAAAAAGCTGAATAATATGATGATGATGGGCTTGAATAATGATGATGGTCATAGAATTCATGGTCGCCTTCGAAATCCCATAGTGTAGCTCTAGTCATCCCTTTGGTCGTCTTTGGTGTCGATGGGGGCAGTCTACAATGTTGGATGGGGATTCGAGAAATTAGATGAAGAATTGGAAAACCTTTAAAATTATAACCCAAAAAACCAATTTAAAATCCAAATTCGAGGAGAGAACGGGGAGAGATGTGGGTGGTGCGGTAGTAGGAGTGAGTAGCGGGATGGTGGTTGGGTGTGGCTCAATGGAGGTTTGACCGACTGTGAGGAGATGAGGGACTTGTCTGATTGGGTGCATAGATTTTATCACGTGGCATGGTTGTTGGGTTTGTTCATAAATGAGGGATCATATGCCAGATTCTGGTTTCATGGACTGAGTTTTGGACGAAGCTCAAAGGGTTGTTTGCTAATGGAGGAGAGAGAGGAAACATGTTGGAGAACATGCCCCTGAATTTTCAATAATCAAAAAATTCCCCTTTACTTCTCATATTTGTTCAAAAGAAGAAGAAGATGATGATAATGAAGAAACATATAGATTAGATTGGAAGGTTGGGAATGGGTTGAGAAAAAATCCAAATCAGATGCATTGTTCATCTTCTTCTTCAATTTTTTATTTTTCAAATATTTAGTTTTAATAATTTTTATAAATAATTAAACAACTAATCACGTACTGACACGTAAGTAATATTAACGTTGTTACTAACATAGCTAACAAAATGGAGCAATGAAGATAACAGAATACATGTTTTGACAGTACATTGCAACGAAATTTAGTTATGGGAGCAAAGTGAGATTTAATGTATGTTTCGAGAAGTATTTTCAATAATAAACCGTAAATTTATGGATAACTTGGACGGAACAAAAATATGGCCAGCGCAACGTAAACAGAGGGATAGCAACAGTACGTAGACAGAGAGTAGCCCTCACCATTTGGCCCAAAAGTCCATGGACTTATGTGTGACACGGCCCATCCCAATTCCCCTGGGATGAACGCGGGATATGTCATGCTCCCGTCTAACACGAAGTGTCAGATAAGGGATAACTCAAACCTCAGCCCGTTCGGGACTTCCAGAGCGCGCCAGAATCAGTGGAGGAGTGTGGTGTCTTGGTCTCTACTACAGCTTGCAACTGCGATCAACTTGAAGGGCATTAAAACCATTAAAAGCTGTGAGTGGACGAAAAATCAATAGTTTAATAAAAACACATTTCATAAGAAGACATTTATTCCCTTCACTAAAAACCATGCATACATTCAAAAACCAGTTACTTCAATCCAATTAAAGTTAAAAAAAAATTGTTTATTAACCAGAGTCATTGCCTTCCTCAAATCATTAGGGCCTTAGTTCAAAACCATAAATCCAAGTATGTGGGAACTTAGCCCAAAACCGTAAATCCAACCATGTAGGCCACTGCCCAAAACCACCAACACTGAAATACCATTTCATAAATCCAATAAATTTGAAATCCAAATACATAATCCAGTAAATCCATAAATCACAATCCAATCAAACACCGTTATATACCAATCCTCGGCATCTCAGATGTCTGGCGTCCCAGATGCCTGGCATCCCAGATGCCTGGCGTCCCAGACGCCTGATGTCCCAGACGCCTGACGTCCCAGACATCATGTCACGGTCTAAGGATACGCGTGTCGCTCTGGGTCTCTCCGAGCGTATCTATGACCTCCCAGATGTGACGACCCGTCCCGAATTATCGAGATTAATTCAGACTTAATGACAGATTAGGGAGGCTAATCGGGGATTAAACAAGGAATAACAGACATTCAGGGAGAAATTACAATTTTGCCCCAGAATAAGGGCAACAAATTGACTTTTGATTCGGGAGGTCCGATGGTCGAGGGCCAAGGACCGTTACGTAAATCGAGTCGAAACGAATCGGTAGACAGGCGGCACGTCAAAATCAGACGTTCGATGAAAAAGTTACGGTTCACGGAAGTTCCAATGAACTATTTACGGTGACACATTTTACGAGGCAAGTGGACTTTTGTTTTATTGTGGGCCCCAAATATTTTGTTTCTGGCCCAATGGATGAGTGACACTTGTCACTCATCCATTGCCCACAAACACACATACATGCACCAAATCCCCTCCCCTGTTTCATCCTCCCTAACCTGAAAACCTTCCCATTTTGTACAAACCATACACACCCATACCCATCCCCATATTATCACCCTTCTGGGGACTTGACAGAAGAGGATGAAGGACTGAGTTGACAAGTGGACTACACGGCTGAGGGACGGCGGAGACCGCGGCGGAGAAGGTAACCCGAGAAACCCCTTTTTCATTATTCGAATTCAAAAATTGGGTTGGGACGTTAGGGGCTGTTGGGAAGCGTTTGTTGGGCTGGTAGGGAGGCCTAGAGAAGGTGTTACATGACGGAGAAGGGATGAACAGCCCTGGGTGTAAAAGGGAAAATTGGACCGTGAAGGGCTGTTTTGAACGGGGAGGTTCCAGGGGTTTTTTCTTGATTCTAATTGTATGAATATATAGATTTTGATGAGACAAAGAGAATGGAATTGGAAGGGGAAGAAAAAGGAGGGAAAATGGAGAAGATATGGGGTCGGATCGGTAACGCCGATCTAGGGGGACCAGCCGAACCGCTGAACCGACTGGACCGGCCGTCGCAGGGAAGAAGATGATACTGTTCATGGCACCTGGCTCCCAAGCACAGGGGCTTTGGGCGGCACTTGTGGGCGCGTGGGCCATATTTTAAGGGTGGTTCCAACATGTGAAATCATCTATTCGATGTAACGAATATTTTGGGACTGATTTCGTGTCGATCAGACATCATTTCGATATAGTTCGGGATGTCCGAAGGTTTAGGATCGACTTTAAAAATAGTTAAAAATTCCAGAAAATTAAGGGACTTTTATGAGGTGTTAATTAAGTAGTTAGTAACCCTCTATTACGACTTGGACAGGTTCGGGAGCCCCGATGACGGTGATTGCCCTGGGAAAGGCGTATGGCACGCGTATCTTGACACGATTTTGGACGGTCTGTGAGTGGACTTATTTTATGAATTAGATGCATGCATAAATGTTTATAAATGTTTTAAATACATGTTTTGTGATGCCATGAGTGCAGTTTCTTGCAGTAGCTAGTATTTACGTAATTGCACGTATTTTGAGATTTATGGCTTTATGTTGTGCCTTTATGTGCTGGTGTTTCAATGAGGGTTTGATGAATGGGTTTTGGATTTAGAAATATGAAATCGGGCATGAGACCCATTTGATTTATAAATCATCGGACTTAGAGTCCATTTGATTTGATGGGAAATCGGGTCGAAGGTCCATTTGAGTTATACGATCAGGCCGAGGGCCCCGTTGGTTTACGATTTCGGGCTTGAAGGCCAGTTGATTGTGAAATCGGGCTTGAGGCCCCGTGATTGTGAAATCGGGCTTAAGGCCCCATTGATTTCTGGTATCAGGCTTGAGGCCCCGTTAGTTGTGATATCGGCCTAGAGACCCAGTTGGTTGTGAAATCGGGCTTGAGGCTCTGTTGAACTGTGAAATCGGGCTTAAGTCCCAGTTTGATTTATGGAATGAGAATTTAGTGTTTGAGACCCTATTAAACTGTGGATTTAGACTGAGGCCTGTGAGATTTGGATTTTGAATCGGATTCGAGGAATCCTGTTGAGGTTCGGGTATGAGACCTAGTTGAGAAAGAAAGTATTTTTGAAAATGTATATACCCTCCGACATTAGTTGATTGGTCTCTTACAGACGTCGACCTGGAAAGTCACGATCCACTACCCGGAATAAGTAATCCCAGAGGGAGCACATTCCAGGAGTGGAAGATACAATATGGTCTTGGACTGGGTTCGGAGACAGTCATCCAGACATCGTAGATTCTGGATGTTAAACAGAGCCTCCCAGATGTAAAATTCGGGGGGGTAGACTCGGAGTGAGACCTCGAGTAGTATGCATACTATTATAGATGAATCGTGACAGATATCGGGGATTAGTTCCCTAGGGGCTGTGTGCCCCGAGTTGGCATCTGAGATGCCGATGATGGGTTGCATATATGTATACGTATATGTATATGAGATTTCACGGAAAGTGGTTTTGGGGCGAAGACCTGTGTTCTATGTTTTGGACATGGCTTTGGGCTGAGACCCACGTATATTGATTTGGGCTGAGTCCCTACGAAAACTGGTTTTGGGCTGAGTTCCCATGTACTCGATTTACGATTTTGGGCCAAGGGCCTAAAGGTTTTGTGAATGTTTTGGTAAATGGTTTTCGAATGCATGCATGCTTTTCAATGAAGGGCATAAACATCTTTTTGTGAAAATATTTTATAAATTCTTTGTTTTGTCCACTCACAGTTTTCGTTGTTTTTTAATGCCCTTTAGGTTGATCGCGGATGCAGGCTGTAGTAGAAACCGAAACATCACATTCCTCCTCCAGATCCTGGTGCACTCCGGAAGCCCCTAGTGTAATGACCCGTCCCGAATTTCGGGATTAGATTAGTGACCAATCTTGATTAGTGAGGTTGATCAGTGATTAGTAGGACGAAATCGGACAAATGTGCAAAATGACCGTTTTGCCCCTAGACGTGGGCAAAATGTTGACTTTTTGATCGAGCTGTCAAATGGACTTTGACCGATGACCGTGACGTAGTTTGGGACGTCACGAGTTCATAGACAGGTGGCACGTTTGATTCCGACATTTGAGGAGAAAGTTATGATGTTCGGAAGTCGAGGGGCATTTTGGTAATTTGGCAGAATTGGGGCAAAATGTTGACTTTTGACCCAGGAGGTCCGATGGACGAGGGCCAAGGACCGTTACGTAGGTCTCGTCGATATGAATCCGTAGACAGGCGGCATGCCGAAATCGGAGTTTCGACGACGAAGTTATGGTCACGGGAACGAATTAACGAACCGAGGCTTCGATTAAAATAATAATAAAATAATAAATAATGACTGTTGAATTTGGATCCTTGGATGAGTGACAAGTGTCACTCATCCCTTGATTTGAGGCCTTAAATCTGGATCATGCTTCCATTAACGATTTAAAATGTAATTAATCCCTTCTTTTAATCTCAGCCGTCCACTTCCTTATCAAGATCAAATCTGGGCCATTGATCTTATCTCTTTCTATCCTTTATCTCTGATCACACTCGTCTCTCTCACTCTGTCATTTTTCCCACCCGAATTACATACACACAATGACAGGACCCGCCCCGATCCCACAGGGACCACAAGGGGACGTGCCCTGCTCCCGTCTGACACCCAATAATTCATACCAATTTTAACCTCAAAACATTTAAAAGCATAAATAACCAAATTAAAGTCATACATAAAATCCGAATTAAACGAATGTCAGACAAGGGATATAATCCAAAATTACAAATTTGCGAGCACGACTCTAAAGTAATCCTGCGGGTACACCGCCCAGCAGGGGTTCAGGTACGCAGAAGTAGATCTATGCCTCAGCCTCTGGTTCCTCCTCTACCTCAGTTTCCCGACCTGGAGGGGTTATCAAAACATTAAGGGTGAGTGGACCGAAACTCAAGTTTATGAAATCGTTTAATAAGTAAAACATATAATTTACCCCTCCGTTTTCCAAACATGCGTGCAACATAATTCAAAATCAATAACCATATAATATGAACCATAAGGCATATAATAAAACCATAACCATAATTTTAGTTGCTGCACTATACACTCCAATCCCGACATCCCTGATGTCTGACGTCCCTGACGTCCAATAAGGTCACAATCACAAGGCTACGCGTGCCACTCGGGTCTCAATTTCCGAGTTCATTCCCCGAACCCCGTTCGGGTACAGCATCCCCGATGCTTAGCGTCATAGACGCTGGACGTTCTAGACGTCCGTGACCTCTCCGGGGTACCTCATCCGGAGGAGACAATACAATATGGAAGGATCATACAGTGCAGTAACAAATACATTTTATTGATATCCACATGCAAACATATATATACATAGATAGAATCCGAACCAATCATTCAGTTTCATCGGACGGGTCTCAAGCCCAAATACCGTGAAACGTGCCATAACCATATTTTCCATATCATCAAAACCATCATTGTTTTAGCATGTGAATAAGTATAATAAAACCAGAAAACATTTATGCACACAAGGGTTTAAGAAAATGGCCCACTCACAGTACAATCCTGCTAGAAACCGAACGTATACCCTCGTCCTGGTACAAAAGTACAATCCCTGTCAAGTCCAAGTATTCGTAAAGGTCAAATTAAACCCCCAACATTCAACCATGAAAGCCTAGGTCGAAACCGACCCGGGAAAGCCGCCCGAACGCGCTCTCCAAGGCAATAAACCTTATTTTGACCAACTTAAGGATCTCCGATCGACCCGAAACCACCGCCATTGGATCCGGATCGTCGAAACCTAAAGAATGGTGGTGGTCCCACCAAAAACACTGTTCACACGCGCCCCCACGCGCCGGTCAACGCGGCGGTCAACGCAGGAACAGTTCCTGCTGACGTCATCTGACAGCTGTCAGGTCTGACGTGTCAGACTCTGACAGGTGCCACGTGTCAACATCCAATTGGTCCACCTCACTGATCTGTCAGACCACGTGTCAGATCTGACATGTGCCACGTGTCAGCACGGCACTGGTCCACGTCACTGACATGTCAGTGACACGTGGCAGTCCCTGACTGGTCCACGTCACTGACATGTCAGTGCTGACTGTGCACTGACATGTGACACGTGTCGTCTCACGGTTGGTCCACGTCATCTGACAGACTGACAGGGTGCCACGTCAGCACCACTGTCATCAGACGGGTTGACCCGTATTTCTGCAACTGGGGTCGATCAGACCCGCGATCGAGACCCGGTTGCCATTCCTTCAATTCTGGATCATTTTCATTCCTTTCAATTCCTAATTACTCGTCTTAGTCCCTAGATTAGTTCCATGTAAAAAGAATTGAGAAAAACGGATTGAATCGAGGGCCTACCTTGAAGAACAGCTCTGGCCTCCCGTCGCAGTTTTGCCACCGCCCTGAGCTCCACCGGCCACGAGTTCGATTCCAGAAGGTTCCTGGAGGTTCCTAGAGTTGATTAGGATTGATCACGGACCAGTTTAAACGTGGGAAATGATTTACCAAAAATCTGGGTTGAAACCGTCGCGGTTGTCCCCTGCTTCCTCCCACGCCGCCGTCCTCCGCCGTGCTCACTGCCGTCGCTCAGTCTCACCAGGGAGTCCCCCAACACGTAGACACAGTGAGTGGATAGCTGGCTGGGATGCTTTGATCGAAATGGACAGAGTGTTCTGCGGGTGAGAAATATAAAGAATTGGAGGGAAATAATGGACGGCCCAGATTTGATCTCCAGATTAGATCAAGGGCTGAGATTAGATCTGGGGTTTTCAATCCAAAGGCTGAAATTTAAAGCTGATTCAAATGTTTAATAATCCAATAGTGGATCTGATCCAATCTAGCCAATGGGTGAGTGACACTTGTCACTCACCAGGTGTCCTCCAATCAGACTTCCTGAATTTAATATTCGACACGAAAACCGAGACACGAACTTCCCGAATTCACGTTTCTGACCATAACTTCCTCGTACGAAGTCCGATTTCGGCGTGCCGCCTGTCTACGGACTCAGGACGTCGAGGCCTACCCAACGGTCCTTGAGTCAACTGAAAATTAGTTGTCAAAAGAAAAGTCAACATTTTCCCCCCGAGAGTCCAAATTACGGTAATGCCCCTGAACTTCCGATAGTCAAAACTTTTACCCTGATCGTCCGAATTGGACGTGCCACCTGTCTATGAACTCGTGACGTCCCGAACTACGTCACGGTCATAGGTCAAAGTCCATTTAGTTCATCAATCAAAAAGTCAACAATTTGACCATACCATTCACAGGGGTAAAATCGTCAAATCACACAATAAATTACAATATGGAAATCCTCGAATTTCCGGGGTGTTACACACAAAACCCCTTCTCTGTTCTTGGAACCGTGAGCAAACATAGGGAGACTGAGAGGAGTTTGAGTCGCGTGTGGCGGCGTGACCACCGTGGGCGGCGGTGGTGACCGGAAAACAAAATCCATGCACATAAATACCCACACACAGCTCACCATGGAGAAACAAACACACCATCAACCACTATCTTGCCCTTCCCTGTACTCTGGTAAGAGACTGACCGTGTGGAGAGGGCTGAGTGACGGCAGGGACGACGATGAGGGAAAAACATAGAGAAGAAAAAATTTAAGAAATTGGAAAATCGATGTGGACTGGTTTTGATCATTTTAGAGGGATGATGGATGTTCCTGAGGTCAATTAAGCGTGGAGGTGGCCACGGAGGCGACCACGGCGGTGAGGTAAGCCCCCAAACCCGTGAGTCTGTTTTCGGGTAAAAATGGCAGTGTGAGTTTGAGGCTGGTAGTTCGATTATGTTAATTGGGAGTTGTTTCTGATGGTCTCAGGAGTCTTTTGAGGGCAAAACCAAGACGAATGGTGGCCGGGATCGTGCAGGCATGACGGTTGCAGGTGGCCGGTCTGCACTCCTCCACGAACAGGTAGTGAAACGAGTTTGTTTCTTAGTTTTTAAGCCCTGAATCAACTGGAAATAATAAGACTAAGATGTAGGAACAAACAGAACTGAAAATGGTTGAGGATTGACTGAGAACCGACCGCCGGTTTGACTGGACTGTGAACCCGGTTCGCGGAGGAAGACGATGACACTATTCACCGCGCGTGGATTTCACGCGCAGCCCCTTTGGGCGGCGCATGGACTTCACGCGCAGCCCCTTTGTACGGCGCGTCAGGGCGCGTGGAAGGTATTTTGGGGAAACTTCCAACATGAATTTTAATCTATTTAATGTAACGGACATTTTGGAATTAGTTTCGTGTCGATCGGACACCGTCTCGATATTGTTCGGGACGTCCGAAGGTTTTAAATCGAGTTTAAAAATAATTAAAAATTCGAGAAAATTACGGGACTTTAATAGGATGTTAATGAAGAGGTTAGTGACCCTCTAATGTGATTTAGATAGAATTGGGAGTCCCGGTGATAGTGGTGTGGCCCGGGAAGGCCTATGGCACGTGTATCGAGACGTATCGTTAAACGGTCTGTGAGTGGACTTTGGTTTTATAAATTCTATGCATGCTTAACTATTATATATGGTTTATGATTGTGATTGTATGATGTTGATTTGGATCTCGGTAAATTATGCGATTTCACGTATTTCGAGGCTATTTACGTGTTTGCACGTAAATCGAGGTTTTTCGGTTTTGCATGGATTTTTCATGTTTATGGTCTTGGATAAGATTTGATGAAATGATTTTAAAATTTTGTAAGATAAACTCGGGCTTGAGGCCCACTTGTTTGGAAACCTCGGACTTGGAGTCCAATTGAGTTACGTAATCAGGCCAGGGGCCCAATTGCTTTATGAAATCGGGCCAGGGGCCCTGTTGTTTATGAAAACGGGCTAAGACCCATTTGAGTGATATTATCGGGCCAGGGGCCCAGTTGATTTACGAATTAGGGTCGTGGGCCCAGTGGTTTATAAAATCGGGCCATGGGCCTAGTGGTTACAAAATCGGGCATGAGGCCCAGTTGGGTTATAAATGTGATGTCGGGTCTAGGACCCTATCTTTAATAAATGTGGTTTCGGGTCAGGGACCCTAAATGGAATTGTGATGTTTTATGGAGATTTCGGGCAGGGCCCATTGTAATGTTGTGAAATGATTTAATAAAACTGTTTTCCATATACCATCTGGATACAAGGATATATGATGGTCTCCTCCAGGTGTCTGGGACACTGGGGAAGCCACGGTGCATTGCCTGCGAGGGGTCATTGTACGGAGTTACCGGACCGTATAATGATTCAGGAGCAGGATTGCTATGATTGACGTCAGGGACGTCAGACATCTGTGATGTCAGAGATATTGACCCGGAGAGACCCCGGGCAGCACGCGTAGCTTATTATACCGTGAGATATGACGTCTGGGACGTCAAGCGTCTGGGACGCTAAGCATCTGGGATGCTGGTGATGGTAATGGTAAATATGGATTAGTGAATCTATGAAATGGCTTTTCGGTTGGATTTGTGTTATGTGGTAAAAATGGATCATTGGTTATGAAATGGTATTTCGGGTCGGGGACCCTAAATGGTTTTGGATTTATGGAATTATGTTTATGGCTTTGGGCGGTGGCCCACATGGTTTTAATATGTCTGGTAGTGGTATTCCACAGTTTTGGGCCGAGCTCCCACACTTGGTTTTAAGTTAATGATTTGGGCTAAGACCCTAATGGCTTGGTTGAACAAACGTTTTGGTTACTGGTTTTCGTGGCATGCATACATTTTTATTGGAGGGCATAAATGTCTTATAACTGTGTTTAATAAACTTAATTATTTTCGTCCACTCACAGCTTTTGGTTTTTGATGCCCTTCAGGTTGATCACGGATGCGACTGCAGCAGAGACTGGGACATTGCACGCCTCCTCCATCAATCCTTGCGCACTCTGGAAGCCCCGTTTGGGCAGTAACTTTTGGTTATCCCTTGTCTGACACCCCTTGTTGGACGAGAGCAGGGCACATTCCACGGTAATCCCGGGGGGGATTGGGATGGGTCCTGTCACCTAGTGGGCTGAAGCGGGATTTTCCTTGGTCAAACACTTTGTGTCAGACGAGATCAGGCAAGTCCCACGTTAATCCAGGAGGATTTGGGACGGGTCCTGACACCAGATGCCTGACGTCCCAGATGTCTAATAATAGCAATCCTGCTCCTGAGTCACCCTACGGTCCGGTCGCTCCGTAGCATGAGCCCTCGCAGGCAATGCTCCGTGACTACCCCAGTGGCCCAAACAACTAGAGGAGACCATCCAATTATCCACATATAAGGATGGTATATGGAAATCATTTAATAAATCATTTCAATTGGGGCTCTTTCCCGGAATTTCCATAGAATCATCGTAAATCTAGAAATGGGTCTCATACCCGAAGTATACTTATCATAAACCATTCCACAATCCAATTTCCAAAACTCATAGTGTCTCAGGCCGAAATTCCATTTCAAAAACCAACTGGGCCTCAAGACCGATATTGTAAACCAATTGGGCCTTAAGCCCGATAGCATAACCAAATGGGCCTTCCCGCCCGATACTTCGTTAAATCAAATGGACTCCAAGTCTGATAGTTCGTAAGACAAATGGGTCTCAAGCCCGAGTTCATGTTTCCAAATTCCGGAGTCCTTTCATTAATCCATCATTGAAAATACAGACAATTCTAAATCCAACATAAATCGTACTCCTCGAAATACGTGCAAATACACAATTATCGAATATCATAAACATATGTACTCAAGAAATATCAAATCATAGATATAAAATATATAAGACAGTTATGCATGCATCATGTTTAGAAAGTAAGTGTCCACTCACAGACCGTCCTAACTTCCGCCTTGATACCTGTGCTATAAGCCTCCCCGGGCCACATCAACATCACCGGAACTTTTGGACCTGACCAAATCATACCCGAAGGTCACTAACTACTTCAAATAACCTAACATGAATTCCCCCATATTTTCGGGATTTTTAAGCGTATTTAAAATAAACCCTAAACCTTCAGACACCCAAAACTACCCCGAAACAGTGTCCGATAGACTCGAAACTTGTCCCAAAATGTTCGTTACATCAAATGGATGAAAACACATGTTGACCATGCCTGGAAACTTGACCTCACGCGTGGCCCAAAGGCACTATGCGTGGGAGCCACGCGCCAGAACAGTGTCATCGTCAAGCTCCAGTAGAACCCGGTTCACTGGTTTTTCGGGTCAACTGAACCAACGACCTGACCCGGTTCCAACTCCTTCGATTCTCAACCTTTTTAGATCCCGTTAATTCCTAAAGTTTCGTCTCAACATTTCTAATCGATCTACCAACCTAGAACTTAAGAAAATTACGAGAAATTACCTTCTCGATCGATGAACAAAACGACCAACCTTCCTCCGTCGAGTTCCCACGATTTCGGCCACCTCTGGCTTCGATACCAAGCCCATTAAGTTCGTCTCGACCTCAGGAACATCATCATAATCATCAAATCGATCAGCAACCAACCCAACTAATTCCACCATTTTTTACCTGAAAACAGGGCTTACGGGTTTGGGGCTTACCTAGTCGTCGCTGCTCCGCCATGGTCACTACCGTGATCGCCTCACCTTCCCCTTCCATTTTCCTTCACAGGCCACTAGCATTAGACGAGGTTTAGAGGGAGTGGTGAGTGCTGGTGTGTGTTTGTTTAGGGAGAAAACGAAGATGGTGCACGGGAAGGAAAGAGAGAAATTGATGAGTGAAATTAAAATATTAAAATAATAAACCCACCTAATCACAATATAGACCCACCTTTTAGGGAAAGTGACAAATGGGATGAGTGACACTTGTCACTCTTCCAAGGGCCCCACACTAATTAATCAGCCAATCAGATTTAATTAATATTTAATTCGAATTCTAAGACGTTAATTAATCCAATTTCGATCCTGTGACCATAACTTTCACGTTCGATTTCGACATGTCGCCTGTCAACAGACTCGTGACGTCCCGATCTACGTAATGGTTCTCGGTTCTCGTGCATTTGACCATCCGGGTCAAAAGTTAACATTTTACCCAATTCTAGGGGCAAAACGGTCATTTTACACCATCCATCCGAATTCTCTCGACTAATCCTCGATTAGTCATACTAAATCCATAATTAATTAAGATTTAATCCCGATATTCGAGACGGGTCGTTACAATGGGGGCCTGATAGACCTGATGAAAAAAAACCCGACCTAGCCCGCCCCGAGGATTAGCGGACTGGACTTGGGCTTAGGGTGTTCAAACTCGATAGGCCCGGACCTGGTAAGCCCAATTGGGCCCGCCCATATAAGCTCGATCCGTAAGCCCGAATATATAGCCCAAATAATCTAAAGACACTAAACTCACCCGCCCATTTTTTATAATAATCCAAATAACCTAAAGGAGCTAAACCCACCCAAGACCAATACAACCCAAAGCCCAACCTCAACCCCAACCCAAAATAACCCTTTTCAGCCAAAGATGGTAGAAATTCTAACCTACATATACAAATTATACAATACAACCCTCTGACTCTCACAAATACAAACTAACTCTCCATACAACTTGCTTAATTAAGAATCCTAATTATTGTCATTATATTAATAGTCACTAATGACACTACGTATCAAGTTGTTATATATACCAAAAAGGTACCAGTAAATAGTACATATATTATTCCATGCATTTTCTATTTATCCAACTGTCTTATATTTCAAATTGTACATTCCTCTTTCTTAATCAAACATATTTCTTGTGACCTAATATTAGTCACTTCCTACTTTTTTTTAATACGTTTTTAATGGTCAATAAATCAACTAATTATATTGTGAACCACAACAGACAGCAAAACAACAACAAATCTCCTGATTTCCATCTAAAACTCATGGAAAAGTATTCTTGGGTTTGAAGTTTGAACATATATAATTGGTTTTAGTATGTTAGACATTAGATTAGGCTAATTAAATAATAAAAATATATACACCCACAATTAAAATAAATAAATGAAAATGACTCGTCAAAAGTTTCAGTATGAAGACAAATGAAATCATATACATATATTTTTTTGTAACATTAAAATTTGAAAAATAGTTTATTTTTAAAAACTTACTTGAATCCGACCTGAGTGAACTTAATAGGTTGGATCCAAAAAGTTCGATCCAAAAAATCCAATAAAAATTCGGCCCAATAAAAATCTTGGGTTCACTCTAAAAAATTTGGGCCGGCGGCCCGCCGCATTATCGAGGGCTAACAAGGGTAATAGCAACGGAAAGCAGAAATCGTAGAAAACCCCTCGAATCTAGAAAGGAAGTTACCCGCTTTCTATGAATCCCATTTCACAAAAGCAGCCGCTCTCTAAATCTAAAACTCCTTCATCCGAAAAAAAACAAAAAGAAAGTCTGAAACTCGGAAAGACAAGATTGTGCAATTTGACGTTCGACTTTGACACGTGGCCTTGGGAGAAGGAATACATCTAATCCTTTGCCACAAGGCAACAATCACTTTTAAAAATTCTTTGAGCTCTTCCCTACAGTAGCAGATGTGATGTCGCCCACATACAAATTATACCTTTATTTAATTACACATATTTCATATTTGGTTGGTCATGACTCATGATAATTACTTGATTAACACTTGTTTCTTGGTTCCCATCAAAATTTGGAAATGACACAGACTAAAGTTTCTGTGACGCGTAATCAATTGATTCAACGGCTTCACCGACATTGACCCAAACACAAACAACAACAGCTTAACCGACAATACGTTACGCTATCTCTCGAGGCCTTCTTGCCCTTTTATTTATCAAAATTATCGTTATATATGAGTATGAGTTGTAATCGAAATATTCATTTCAAGTTATTATTTTATGATGGGTACAAAATTAATTAAATTATAAATTATTTATGTATTTATATATCAATTAAATGAATTATTTTATATAAAACATTTGTTTGCTATCATGTATAATAACTAAAAATGATATTTATTTTTAGAATTTTTTGTGAAATTAATCTTGATAATTTACGCGTTTAACAATTTTGATTACGATTAATGTATAAATATTATCTGAAATTGAAAGAATAAAATGAGGTCTCCTTACCTATAATGCAAATAGTCTTTATTTTATTGTTAAATTTAGATATAAAATATTCTAAATTTTTGTGGAGTATAAAATGTATATGATTTCTAAACAATTTAATTTAATTGGAAAATTTTGATATCATAGCTACTTGTATGATTTTTAAACCCAATCAGCGATGGTACTTTTTAAGTTTTAAGTTGTGGACTAGGGAAGTTATATATACTCATGTCATCCAGGTTTCTATGGAACGTTCAATGCAGTGGTCTGGTCATCCAATGAATGAAAATGACCTGAAAATAAAGGAGGCAAATCTAAAAGTAATGGATTAAAGGGGCAGATCACTCTATGAAATGTTCCATGAAAACCTGGGCATGCTCATGTCATTACGATTCAAATTTGGTGCGTATTTAATTTTCAAATAGGTCCAATTCGTCATCGCATATTTAGAAAGGCTGATAATTTTCACTACAGATACAATTTCTGGTATGAGTCATCAGATGTAGTCTCTGCATATACCATCTCAGAATGTCCATAATTGTGCACTCTCATCTCTTCAATTATTTTGTCTGACGGAGGTGCCTTTGAGGCTTCTCTTTTGTCTTAATAATGAGAAAGAGTAAGAAAAATGCTTTTCACAGATTTTCATATAAAAATGAGTACATTGTGATTCAATACTGATATTAAAAATATTCAAATTCAAATTGTTAAATCTTAATAGTTTGATACGTTTTATATTTTCTATAATTAGAAATGAACACCGTTTTAACCTCAAATCCAAATTCAAACTGTTAAATTTTAGCGGTTCGATACGTTTAATATTTTCTATAATTAGAAATGAACACCATTTCAACCCCAAACATTTGCTAACTGTTTAGTTTAGATCTATACGAATGGTTTAGGCATAATAAAAAATTTGTAGTATATACACTACTATATTGTTTGGCCTAACAAACAAAAAAAAAGACTATACGGTTTGATTTTGATTTCTAACATTATGTCCAACCAACACCCAATTAATACTTACAATGGTAAATTTGATTCCATATTGTGATTCTTTCACTTGTAACCTAATTAATTCAAAGTCAAAATAAATAAACATGGTGCAATCAGTTCATCCATTATGACAAGCACATACTTATTCAAAACAGAACCAAAGGCATAACCAAACTAGCTAGATAGAAACAAATAAATATAAGTAATAAACTCAAAGAAATTAAACCGCTTATAAAAAAAAGTACTAATTATAAATTAGTCTAATTTTTAAGTCTAACTTATAAAATAGTCCATTTACTATTTTTTTTATGGTGTTCTTTTGTGGTTTTGGTTTTTTAAAGTTTTTCAATACCATTTATACCATTTTTTCATTTATGGTTGAGAAACTTTCAAATTTTAAATATTATTATTTTATATTTATTTTTCAAAATTAATTAAATTAAGATAATTTTGACTAAATTTCAGAAGATTTATTTTATATTTGTTTTATCGGATAACATCTGATACTTTTGAAGAGTCGTAGAGTTACATGTATGTTATTTATCTTATTACTTTTTGTAGGTAAATTAATAAGAACTGTTTATTTTATTTTCTTTTGAGAGGGGTATATTAAAAATATATTCCTATTATGATACCATTAGAATTTATATATATATATAGGTATCTTATTTATACGGGAGAGTTAAGATTTACATATAAGTCTAGAATTAGATTTTGGTAGGTATATAAATATAATATGCAATGGCACACCTATAATTGTTTAAAAAATAACGGGCTAAAAAAACGATATAATTTGATAAACAATAAAAAAAAAGTTACCATAGTGGATTACCTTATAAGTTGAATTCAAAAATTGAATCTATTTATAATTATCCCTAAAAAAAATCAACAAAAGGAATTATTATGTAAAAAACATGCTGGAATCAGAGAAATAATAAAGTCTTATTTCAAATTCATTATTAAGCCTACTTTCTTGTTAAAATTATATGATATATTAAATTGATTAGAACGTGACACATATTTTGGCATGAAAAAATGAAGGTAGAGTTATTTTATTCGAATGGAGGGTACACATACCATTTCAATAATACTACTTTATAATTGTATTTTGAATTTGTTTCCAAATAGAATCTTGTCCTAACCTCATGTCCGTTATATGGTTGATTTTAAATTTAATATATTTTTTAATAGTCTGATTTGAATTTAACGAATTTTTAAAATAAAAATTTAAAATAAAATTGTTAGTAACGCAGTGATTTGAATTCTTAAATTGTTGAATTTTTATTAGTTAAAATCAAATTATTAAATCAATAACAATTTAACATCCATTAACTAATGATTTTAATGAATTTACGATTGCCTCTATTTCCATAATTTAATCAACACCCAAATATTTTCAAAAAAGAAAAATTCTCCACGTACTTTCCATGTGCATCGGTCACATGTCCATATGTTCCATATACTCTTCTGAAATCTATGCCACAATCAACTAACACGATGAACATAAGAAGTGGTGGTTGGGTATGGCCAAGTTTGGATTTATATTGATACGATCTTTACTTTATTCTATTTACAAAATTTTGATTTTATGTTTTGCTCGTTATATTTGTTTTTTTTAATAAATTTTGACAAATGTGAGTGTTAGAGAGATGGGAGACATTCTATTAGGGCTCGATTTTCACTCAATTGTTTTGTACGTTGAGAAGCTAGGTAGGTTAATATATCTGTCCGATAATTAAATTCTGATATATCATTCTATCGTCTAATCTTTAATTGCCCTACTTTTATCGTTAAAAAAAATCAAACACAATGATTATAATAAGCTACAATTAATATCGCATTAATTGAGTGTATATGTGTTTAATTAGGAATTGGGTATATACAAATAATATCTCCAAGATTTTAAGTGCAAATATCTACATTTCAAATTATTTTTAAGTGTATTTAATTAATTATATATCTGACCTCACCTACATCTTAGCACTTCACATGCCTTGATTAAGAAATGCAAAAAATTGATAAGAATACTTAACGTGAAGTGTAACATGACCAAAGAGATCAAATAACCAAAACTCCCATGAATGAATAGACAATTATTGATGTATTTATAACTCATATGCATATTAATTTTCGACTATATTTTTCTTACAGGATAAATAAGAAATAAAGAAAAAAAAGTTACTAATAAAAATGCTCTTATGCTCTATAAGAACACATGTCACGACTCGTGAAACATGAGGTACATGGATGTGGCTCCGTGAAGTGTGCATGTTTTTGTATTTTATGTCTTTCTGTTTTTTACTCCGTGAAGTGTCCATGTTTTTGTATTTTATGTCTTTCGTACCACCATCAATATTCGGAATCCACATAAAGAAATCAGGATTGGTTGAGTTGAGGCGTCAATGCATCATCATGACTCACCTCAACAACCATTCACAGTTTTGGTGGGGATGGAAATTAGGATCGACAATTCTAGATCTCATCCCGCAGTCCCACTCACGACTCACGTTCTCAAATCTCAAATCTCAACTTCAACTTGTCATCCACGCTAACGTTTTTTACTTCTCCACGTTCTTTCTTCTTCTTTCTATTTTACAAGACTTTTCCACAATTCATTTATTTCTACTTATAGTTACCATTTAGGCATTTACCAATTACCATTACTCTTCGGCCTTTGGGTTTTTTTTTTTTTTATTCGGATGTTAACCAAGAAGTTACTACGAGTTGAACTTTAAAAATAATCAGGGCTGGTCTAAGAAATTTAAGACCTAGAACAAAATTTTAAAAGCACCCTATAGTTTATATTTACATTAAAAAAATTATATTTGAATGTTGTAAATTTGTAAATTTTTTTTTTCATCTTTCCAGTAAATACACAAAAAAAATCCAAAAATTTGAATACATTAGTCCTTCATATGTAGAAAATATAGTCATATTGTAATAGTTTTATGAAGAAAAAAGTAACATTTTATCAAATTTTAATATATATATATATATATATAGTTAAAATGAAAGTCTTCTAATGCAATTTAGATAATTGTTTCTGCGAATTTTGGTGTAAGTCAATATTCATCCGATAGTCAAAATGAAAAAAAATATATATACAAGTATACAACTTGCTTTTATGTGAATTAAATTCCTAATTACTTTACATGGCATAGTCCAAAATAATACTCAATACAAGTTAACTATACATCAATCAGAATAAATAAATTTTATCAATATTTTTCAAGAATATAAGCCCAATTTATTAATAAAATATTGAATTAAATTTTTAACTCAATTTTAAATATTTTTTAAAAATTAAAATTCCCATGAAAATAAAATCTAAATTTATTATTTTTGGGCCAATTAAAATTTTTAACTCAATTTTAAATATTTTTTTCCCATAAAAAATAAAATCTAAATTTAATATTTTTGAGCCCTCTTAATTCGTGGATCCAGCGCGCGCTGCCGCCTTGGTTGCCCTAAGTCAAAGCTGACTCTAAAAATAACGTATATTTTTGTCGAGTATATTTCATGATTAGTTAACTTAATATTATTGTACCATTTTTAAAAATAAAAAAATTCCTCCATATTTTAGCACTTTCATCATTCTAGTGACTATGTTGGCAAATTGAAATAAAATTACAATTTCGTGATATATCTCTTTGTTGCATAATGAATAGTCACAAATTTGGCTATAGTAAAGTGTGAAGTCGATATTTTTTCAATATTGTTAATATAAAATAAAAAAGTGCCACACCTCCAAAATCTAAGATGTAAATGAATTGTTAATGGTTTAAGGGGTTACAAATTCGAACACTTACTTCGTTCTTTAGAACAAGAAAAAGAAGAAGATGAATTTGAATTTGAATTTTTTTTTTCTTAATACCATTCTCTTTATTTTGTAGACGATTTTATTCTTTATTTATACAGTATAGCATATTTTGGATTTATGTTATACGATAAGTGATTGAGAGTTGTTAATATCTATTTATATAAGCTCAATTATTTAGTTAATAACATAAAAAGTTTTACAATGACATCATTCATACGTATGACAAGATGGGTGCTATCATTTTCATTTTGGTCGGTAAAATCCTACGGTCGTACGATACAAATTTCTAATCAAGTACGACATAATTGGGGGGGGAGGAAAATAACTCTTTTATCTAGTTACGGCAAGGCAGCTCTTTTGGGCTTTCATGATGCACAATGTCCGGCGAACACTGAAAAAGACGTGACAGTAAAATTTCAAGTTTAATTTCGTACATGATTTTCTTTTTGTGGAAAAAGAAAAATGGAAAATATAAACCCAAAATGAGAAAAAAGAAAAAGAAATTGACAACCTACAAATTTGTTCTTTACCCAAATTACACAGAGAATCAAAACCTCAGCAAGAAGAAAATGATTTTCGAACTGGGCAACAAATACGTTCACATGCGAGGCTGCCGGGAAATTTCCTTTGATGCGGAACAAGACGTTATTTTCGACCATTTTAATGTTCGTTATAATATTATTCATCTGTAATTAATGATGATATTTCCAAATAAATTCTTCACAAATTATAGTTATGTATATTATTTGAATTTGAGAACTTTCACTTTTATATAAAAGGAATACAAAACTAGCAAAGAAGTGTGAAAATAAATGAAGAATCAATTGCAATATTAAGATAACTGACTTCAAAAAAATTTAAACAAATAAATTTTAATACAGTTATATTAGAGAATGAAATTCTAATATGTATACATATATATTAGATACCGACCCTGTCATATTTACAAAAATCAAACGAAATACATCAAATATGACTTGTAATATGCAAAAGAATCGAATCCAAGAATGAAAATCTAACTAAAACAAGACTTCTAAATTACGTTGGGATTTAAAGATGTCAAAAAATTTATAGGTAGTTACTAAGTAAATATATGTAAAAAGGGTGGGGTAATTCGTCAACTGCGCCGCAGCATACAAATAGCTGAGCCAGAAGGCCGTGGACGTTTCCGAGTTTAGGAATCCCAAGGTTCGCAAAATAATTTTGCCCAAAAAAAAAAAAGAGGTACGCAAAATAATAGGGGATGCCCAGATTTAATTAAAACAGAGAGAAATATAGTTAGAACAATTTGGGAGGGAGGTGGCGAAAGCAAGCACCGACTAAAAAACAGAGGAAGAGGCACAGGGCACAGGCACAGGCACAGGCACAGCAAGACTAGGTAGCTTGTTCTGATTTTTGATTTTCTTTTTGAGTTTTATTCCATTTCTAATTCCTCATTTTTGGTTTACTACGTTCCTTTTTCTGTATTTTTTTTTTATTAATTTGATAAATGTCCAGTTTCTGTTTTTTGGTCTCTGCGTTTCTTCGTTTGCCGTAGGGTTTGGTTGCTGCGAATTCAGCTTGAATCTGTGGCAGCTAAACCGACTGACGGATTTTTAGGTTGGTAATTCTTTGTCTTTCCTTTTGCATTTGGTTTTATCTTGAGCTTTACCAAAATAGTAATTTCATTTATTATTATTGTTAATTTGATGATTTAATAGTTTCTTTTATTACCCGGGGCTCAAAAAATCGTCTTTCGACAATGACTAGGATTTTAACTGGGATTTAATGTTTAGCGTACTGTGTTTTTGTGATTTTTTTTTTCTTTTCGCTGACTGGAGGAAAGTTTGCAGAGCAGGAGAAAGTTAGCCGGAGAAGAAGAGATTTTTGGTCTGAAAATCCCATTTTTATGTCGGAAGTAATAAATTAGGGGTTATATTTTTGAATTCAGAGTTGAGTTCTGGTGGGAAATCTCTTTCTGGGTCCATGAGAAATAATTTTTGTGAATTGGGATAAAGCTTGGAGACACTGCAATAACATTTTGGGGACTTTATGCAATATAAATAGTTGGGGAAGATATGGAGAGGATTTTGCAGGTGGTGGAGGTGGCCAATCAGGCCGGAGGGGAGTCATTACTCGGGACAATAAAGATTGCAGTACTGCCCATCGCAAAGGTTTTTACAGTATGCTCATTGGGCCTTCTAATGGCTTCCAAGTATGTCAACATCTTCCCCTCCAGTGGAAGGAAACTCTTAAATGGGGTAAGCAAAAACCTCCTTAAACTTTCTTCCTTCTTTTTTCTCTCTCACAGTCTACTGTTGCATTACAAGTACCGTAGAACTGATTTCCAAATTTTTGTTGCAGCTGGTCTTCACACTTTTACTTCCATGTTTGATATTCTCCCAACTTGGACAAGCCATCACCCTACAAAAAATGCTTGAGTGGTAAGAGTTACTTCTATTGTTTCTTTTACACTGATGGCAACAAGCCAACGAATTATGTTGTAAGTGTAAATTTATCATTTTACAGGTGGTTTATTCCTGTGAATGTTGTACTGGGTAGTACAACCGGGTCTATTATAGGTTATATCGTTGCGTTGATTGTCCGTCCACCATACCCTTTCTTCAAGTTTACAATTGTACAAATTGGAATAGGTATAATTTTTTACATCCTAATTGATTTTATTTTGCGTTTTGGTTGCTTGGGCTTTGTAGATTATGTGTTAGCTTCTTTTGAACTGGTTCTTGCCAATGATGCAGGAAACATTGGGAACGTGCCATTAGTTCTGATTGCAGCTTTATGTAGAGACAAGTCAAACCCTTTTGGTGATTCAACCACATGTAAAACAGATGGGACTGCCTATATTTCGTTTGGCCAGTGGGTAGGTATTTTGCATTTCACTGCTGGTCACCAAAGCTTTGTGTATTTGAATCCAAGTTGCAATTATGCAGTGATTCAAAATCGTAACTGAATTTTTTTGCACTAATTTGTTCATTTATGATGAAGTACTAAATGTTGTTACACTTTTGTTGATGTGTATATAGGTTGGTGCAATCATCCTGTACACATATGTGTTTAATATGTTAGCCCCCCCTCCAGAGGGTACCTTTGACATTGGGGATGGTGATCATCTCCCAGTCAAAAGTCCTCGAAATAGCAAGGGTTCTGATCAAGTTCCGTTGCTCACACATGAAGAGGATCAGGCAACACAAGAAGTAGAGGTTGCAGAAACTAACTCTAGTTCAAACTCAAACTCATGTACTTCAAATAACCTTAAGGTGAGAATGGATTTATTGATCTATATCTGATCTTATATGTTCCGTCACAAATATTCAAATTTACGTTATATTCTGAGGAAAAGGATAATTTTTTATTTTATTTTAGCATTTTGGGGAAGTGCGTGCAGACAATAATTTACATGCTTAATTATCTGGTAAATAGTATGGTTCCAGTGACATGCTTTGATTCATGATGCAGATAAGAGTATTCTTCAAATTTCTCTTTGAGAAGTTGAAGCTCAAACAACTTCTTCAACCCCCTATAATAGCTTCCGTAAGTATGATTTGTTTTCCAATCTAATACAATAACAATAATTCATAAAGGATTTTTATCAGTTGGAGCACTACTCATGAGCAATCCCTCATAATATACTACACATTATTTTTGCAGATCCTTGCCATGGTACTTGGTATAATACCATTTATGAAGAAATTAATTTTTACTGCAGATGGTCCACTTTTCTTCTTCACCGACAGCTGCATTATCCTTGGGTATGCTCAGTTGATTTTATACCATGTGTAGAAGATAATATTTGGTGGTTGTTTCACTAGGAATGTTGTTAGTTATTCAGTTACTGTTTGCCTACTATGGTTCGTCTGTTTTATTTTGTTCAAGTGTGCTGCAAGTTCCAGGTTTGCTGTTGATGCATAAAATTTGGTTTATTGATGTTGACAGAAATAGAGGTTAAAACATGAAAGAGTCCTACTCAAGATATGCCCAAAAAAAAAAATTTGCAACTTCAGTATTAATATACTGTAAAATTGCTTTAAAAATTATATAACCTCATCCCTATTGAGAATGTTTGTCATAGATGTCTTATGGAAAATGAAAATTTTCTTTTGTGGTTGGAGATTGTAATACAGTACGAACAAACTGCTACTTGGAATTCCAGCTCTGGGAGCAGTTTGTTGGTACTTGGTACATATTGTTTTAGGATTATAGAATTCAGACTGAACGCAAGCCTTGATGTGAATAAGATATTCTGCCTCTCTCGGTAAAGTAGGAATCCCCAATCATTGGTAGATATGAAAGCAAGTATTGCTTTGTGAAGAGACTTGTAATGACCTGTTATTTGGCGTTTGTTGTTTACTTGTACATTACAAAGCATGCCATAAACCATATAGAACTTTAAAATTTCAATTTATGTTCAGAAGTAAGTGGAAAGCTGTCTAAATACAATATTTAGTATATCCACTCGTTCCAACTCTTCTTAGCTTTTCTGTTAAATTTCAGTTCTTATTTGTTATAATCTCACAATATTATTGGTGACATCAGGGAGGCTATGATTCCATGCATTCTGTTGGCATTAGGTGGTAACCTTGTCGATGGTGAGTTGACATCCCTTGGTACTCTAACGTATACTATATATTCGATTTGAGTGTAGGTGATGTTCAAGACATGTTTATGTCATTTTCAGGTCCAGGAAGTTCCAAACTTGGTCTGCGAACAACTGCTGCTATTATATTCGCACGATTAGTCTTGGTTCCACCGGTAGGACTCGGCATTGTGATGTTGGCCGATAAGCTCGGTTTCCTCCCTGCCAATGATCAGATGTTCCGATTTGTCCTACTGCTCCAGCACACAATGCCTACATCTGTCCTTGCTGGTACGCAACAATCTCACTTCATAACGGTAGCCCAACTCACTTTTATAACTTCATCTGAGTTTCCATTAACAAATCAACGTTGCTTGCAGGTGCCGTTGCAAATTTAAGAGGCTGTGGAAAAGAGGCAGCAGCGGTCTTGTTCTGGGTTCACATATTTGCTGTTTTCTCCATGGCAGGCTGGATTGTGTTGTACCTCAACATAATCTTCTGAAAAGCTTGCCAAAGCCGCTGCTGTGCCACTATAACTCTTACCTTCCCTTCTTATTGATTTTTGGGGCAGCAGATATTAATAGGTAAGAGTATATATACTGATGTAGTAGGTGAACGAACCACCCGTGAATTTTGTTGTGGCCAGCTGCCCTCTGCCGTCTGCCGTCTGTTAAACATTCTTGGTCCTGTAGAAGGTTGGCTGTCCTCTACATTTAGCCGGTGCCTGTATATCTGTGCTTTTCCTGAGGATTATCAATAGGGCGGCTTAACTTCAAGAAGCCTGGCCTGGTTGTATGTATAGTGGAAGTAAACTGTTTACTAATGGCCTTCACCCTATCCGGGTTGTTATTCTTAAATTTATTTATTGATATTTTTTTGTTTATGAATGATCTGAAATTGGTATTTGGGACCTCTTTGATCATTGGGGAGAGACTAGAGAGCAAACTTTAGACCGATTGCTATGTTGGACCGAATTGGTGTCACTTTTTCCTAAACCCTTCATTTAATATGAGGGAAGTAAATTTAGAATTTGACCTTGTAGACAAATATAAAAAATGTAAATTTCCGTACACTAATTTGCTTATATGAATTAAAAACATAGAAATCCTAAGAAATAAAGGCAGGAAGTTAATTTCACTTCAAATTCCCAGATAAAACGATTACCATTTTCAAAACTTCATCATGGTAACTGTCATCTTAGTAAGTCCATCGATTATAACGGTAATTTCAATGTTCATACAAACATTAATTTTCCACTATTTAGAATTCCTTAGTTAAAGTTTAAAAATTTATTAATTTACATTTGATAGAAAAAGAAGATTTTCTTCTATTAATTTCTACAATTTAGGAATTCCTTGGTAATTATAATTTCTTCATCCATTTAGGCGACTAGAAATCCGGGTGTGAAAATGAGTCTGGCTGTGAAGATGTGTTGGCAGTTTCAGAAGCTCAAACTAAAGTCGGAGAGTTTAACCTGTATATTACTCGGAAAACTCAACTCTAATTTGAAGTAAAAGGTGGAGAGATGCAATTAAAATGGACCAGTTTAAGATGATTCTACATTAAAAAAAATTGGAAAATCTTGCTGAAAGCTCTGCAATCAAGCCAAATTGACAATAGGAGTCAGGACAGTAAAACCACCAAACTTAGCATCTATAGTTGCCAACTCGACAGACCCTCAGAGAAGTGACCACCATCTCCTGGTTCTGTTCTCCCTGTGGCCGGGTGAGGGGCCGGTGACGTGACTCTGGCGGGGGGCCTGATCAGCAAAGTTGTGGTGTCCTGCGAGACCTCTTCCTTCCATTAGGGGACTGCCTATCCACAGCACAAGAACAATGCCCACAAGACTGACGATCGGAGCAGCAGCAAGAAGAAACCATCTCCCTCGGTCATTTTCACCACCGGAGCCATTGGTAGCCGGTTCCTCTATTGGGCCTTCATCCTCTTCACCTTCTTCAGCGCTGCTGAAAGCACCAGAGGAACGGTCCTCACTTGAATTCTGCTGGTTCCGGACATTGTGGTTCTCCACTCTACCACTAGCGTGCTTCCCCTCTTCATAGTCTCTGTCATCAGTTGGTAGCTCATATCGGCAAAGTGGACAAGTATTCCGTGAACTCAACCATGGCAAAATACAGGGAGGGTGATAAAGGTGAGAGCAGGGAAGCTGATTCACTTCAATACCAACTGTCAATAGATCCTTGCAAATTGCACAGGCTAAGTCATCATGCTTCTCGTGTTCCTTACTAATAACAACACGAGGAAGATTATTCACAAATGACACAGAAGCTGGAGGTGCTCCTCGTCTTAAGCTTTCAGCCTCAGCAAGCTGCTCGAGCAATTCTTCAAAGCCCCCTGCATCAAGATAATCACCAGAATTTCCAACATAAGGCAGCAACTCTGACTCCTCCAAGTTAGAAATGAGGGTACGGCTATATATTTGACTCCTTGCCCTCATTCTCCAACGAATCATACCCTCGGATCGAGGGGAATATATCTGTTGGTGCCAATTGCCTGGCCCATTACTCTGTCCTTGACTTGAAACTAAAAGATTTCGAAGCCGACCAGAGGCTTCTCTAGATTCAACTATGTTCTCTTCAACATCAGCTTCTCCCCATTCATCATCTTCTTCATCCCCGTCATCATCAGCATCTTCTTCACTGTCATCTGAGTTCCACTGGTCAAGACCAGCATTCATCGGATCAATGTCAGTATCACTATCAAAAGCACTTCCATCATCTGGTTGAATAATCGTTTCTGTGTCCAGGAAACCATGTAGGTCTACAGAAACATCAGATTCCCCACCATAAGTACCATACGAAATTGCATCACTCTCACCACGAAATACCCTGTACCGGCCATAACTGAGATTTGATTCACTTTCCCCATAGAGAGAATCCACATTGTCATAACCATCACTATCGGTATCCGAGAATACCTGTCGCCATCTTCTAGACCCACTTGATGTAGTACGAGAACTTGTGCGCTGTGATGTTCTTGTAGCAATATCACCATCTACAGGTTGATCCTCAAGCCCAGAGCCAGGGGATTGGTTTTGTCGCGCTAGATTAATCATATGTGAGAATTGTTGCGAGAAAATATTCTCAAGTGACTCGGAGCTGCTGTTCCTAGCCCTTCTTCGCATAGACGGTGTCCTCTGATGAGAATCATGCGTAGGGGTACCAATATCTTCAAGGTACAAAAATTTACAGTCCCCACACATGCTGATTGTTTCAAGATCGCCAGTTGGTTCAATCTCGGGTAAAAGATTCCTTTGGCATAGAGCACATATCACAGACTGCACAGAATGGTCACCTACTATACCACTATCCTCATGATTTTCAGCAGTGGACTGACGCAACTCATCCAAGAATCTTTGTGACTCTGAGTCCATCTGAAACTGATAAGGAACACAACATAAAAAGAAATAGAGTCGAAGTTTAATTGGAAAAGAGAGGATGTTTGCAGGAAAACATGTAGACCAAGGACCACTGACAGCCGAACAAACTTGAAACCACCATGAATTTGCATTCAAATTACTAAACCATGTTATCTAACGCCAACAACAAGAAAGGAAAATCAAGAAACTTAATTCTAAATTCTGGGAAAATTGATTGAAAGATGCAAACTGGTAGCTACCTACACATAAAATTGCATTCACAATTTAACAATTTCCCCTAAATAAAAAGCATTAATGCTAAACGAAAACGCCCAATACCAAGGTATTGAAGCTAACATTTTAAAAACATAAGCCCTAGAAAGCACAAGATACAAATGTTGAGCTGAGAGTAACCATAGACAGGAATTTTGGCAATGAACATGCAAACACATTACTAATTCAACATCATTCTTCGTCAATCAATCAGAAGTATCAATTCTTGTAATACATATATAGATACCCAATTCATCCTTTGCATCTGAAACCCCCAAATTATACAAATTGGACACCCAAAACACAATGGCAGCTGTTGAAACAAATTCTAGCAGAAATTTCGCAGAAAACATCGTCAACATCACAAACTTCACAACAAAAATTACAAATTTCAATTTAAATTCGCAGAAATTGCAAATCTTTTGGGGTTAGAGTAATTACCAGAGAGATGAAACTGAGTTCAAACTACTCCGATCTTTCAGAAACCCAAAAGCTTCGATCATTCGGTCCTGAACTTGAAGAGGAAAAAGACCACGATCTGAAAATTGAAATGAAATTACTGAAGAACAATAACGTAAGTTTTGGCAAGACGAGACCTCTTCAACTCTCACTCAGTCAGTCGTTGGGAAATTGAGATGAGGAGGAGATTGAGAAGAAAGAGAGGTTCGTGAACTCGTAACTCCAATCGAGCCTGTGTGCGTGCTCGCACGCCTCATAAACTACGCAATCACTACCGTCCATTTTATTTGATCTCTTCTATCAAACCCCATGAAGTAGTTTTTGGCGATTGAAATTATAACCTACCACAATCAACACCGTACAGACAATGGGGCCTACGTTTTTGCTTTACGGTCCTGGCTTTTGTCGCCAAGAAGGCAAGGAGGCTCTATTTAGACTTTATAAGTTTAAATGTATCATAAACTCCATTGTATCCGATCAAAAAAAAAAAAAATTCCATTGTAAATTCTATATTACTTCATATTCTTATTATTTGCTTATATTTTACTAACCAATTGAATTGCATCATTCAGCATTTTTCATGTAATATGTTAAATCAACGTCAATTTTAAGGGTAATTTGAAATTTTAAGGGTAACTCTATCATCCCCAAAATAAAACAATTCTCCCTCTACTCAATTTCCTCTACATGGCTTCCTCTGATGGAGCCCTTCTTAATTAGATGTTACGACCCAATCTTCTCCAACAGGATATTGTCAACTTTGGTCCAAGCCCTCACGGTTTTGTTCTCGGGAGCTCACGCGCAATTTACCAGTGAGTCACCTATTTTGGGATTGCACCAGCCCCTACTCAATTAACTTTGGAGTTCTCTAGGAATCAAAAACTAGTGAGCTCCCAAAAGGCCTCTTGTTGGATTGATGCGCGCACACACATATAAAGTGCATCCCCCAGATCTCCCCGAGTGACGTTGGATTGCTAATCATGCCCCCAAGGCACGGGTCCTCACAATCCACCCCTTTTGGGGCCCAGCGATCTCGCTGGCACAGTCAATTCCGGTCGGGGTTGGGCTCTGATACCAAATTGTCACGACCCGACCTTTTCCAACATGATATTTTCCGCTTTGGGCCTAGTCCTCACGGCTTTATTCTCGGGCGCTCACGTGCAACTTCACAGTGGGTCACCCATCTTGGGATTGCACTAACCCTTACTCGCTTAACTTTGGAGTTCCCTAGGAATCCAAAGCGAGTGAGTTTCTAAAAGGCCTCATGTTAGATAAATGTGTACCCACACATATAAGACGCATCCCCCAGATCTCCCCGAGCGATGTGGGATTGCTAACCATCCCCCCAAGGCACGGGTCCTCACATTAGACTTCAAGGTCGGCCTTCAAACCTCAAACCTAAGTGTTTGTACTTTATGGGTACAATCCAATCTCATATGAAACTTCACGAATGTCGTATGCAACTTTGACAGTCTCGTCTCCAAAATCGACCTTTCTCAGAAAAACCTTTATGCTTTCTTCCATTTGACTCACTATTCGCTTCAATCGTTAAAAATATTTATGGATTTCTTCCTTTTGTCATTTTTAACCCAATTGAGGCTTCAGAGTCTAAGTATATTAGGATACGGCGGAGAAAAGAATTTAAAAAGAAAAATACTTGAAGGAAATATGTAATAATCTCATTTCTTTCAATAGTACAGCTGATGTGTGCTTATATTGGGGTCTTTCTCACTCTACCAGCTACACAACTAATGTCTATATATTCACATAATTAATCGTGTATACTACAACATCTACACAAAGACGCTTACTCTAGGCTAATATAGAATAACTAGCTGAAATAATAGAGTGCCAAGTTATTGGACTTACCATAGAGATAGTATAAGGTCCTAACAATCCCTTCCCCCATAAAAAAAAAAACCTATCCTCAGGTTTGAAATGCAGGAAAGTGAGTTTTTAAGTCAGCAACATCATCCCAAGTAGCGTTCTCAAGTGGTAAACCTTGCCATTGAATGAGCCAGCGGGTAACCAGGGCATTGTGTTGCTAGAAGATTCCTCTGCTGAGAATCTTTTCTAGAATCCATTGTAATTTTCCATCAGACAAAGTAAGTGACAGTATAGTAAGGGCTGAAACTATATCTCCCACTTTGTGCTTTAGGAGAGACACATGGAAGACATAGTGGATTTCCGTAGTTGAAGGGAGTTCCAATCTATAGGCTATTGGTCTAACTCGTGCTAGGATTTTGTATGGACCATAAAACCGTGGAGAAAGTTTGGGGCAACTATTATTGCCCATGGTGGATTGCCGATAAGGCTGCAGCTGTAGAAACACCATGTCACCAACCTGAAATTCACGCTTAATTAGTTTACGGTATGTAAACAGTTTCATCTGTTCTTGAGCAATACTTATATATGATGCACGAGTTGCAAAAGATGATCATGGTCGCGCAAATGAATGTCCACATATGAACAATGGATTATATAAAATGATCGAAGGTAGTGTGTAAGACCCGTGGCTTGGGAAGCAAGAACGGTGAGTCATCCCACATCTCTCAGAGAGGGAAGGGTGAAGTGCCTTATACGTGTGGGCACTTCTCTTCCTAGCACGAGGCCTTTTGGGAGCTCACTGAATTTGAATTCCTTTGGAACTCCAAAGTTAAGCGAGGTTGGGCTGGAGCAATCCCAGAATGCGTGATCCACTGGAAATTTGTGCGTGAGTTCCCAGAAATATAGCCGTGAGGACGTGGTCCCAAAGCAGACAATATCGTGCTAATAGAATTGGGTTGTGACATGGTGGTTGTCCATAAACTGGCTAATATGGGGACATTTGAATGGTTGAAGGGAATGTGGTATTGTACCACATTCTGCGCAAGACAAATGTAACACCCTAAATATTCTAGGAAATAGAAATGAACCATTTTTCCCTGAAAAGTCGAAGTGTCGACTTTGACCAAAAAGTCAAGGTTAAAAGTCAAATGTTGACTTTTTGTTCTGGAGATCTTATGGGCATACCGAGAAGACTGTTACAAAGGTCTCATGATTCTGAATCCATAGACAAGCAGAACGTTGAAGATAGAGGTCGTATGAGTTTGATATGAGTAAAAAACGAGTAAGGGCATTTTGGTAATTTTACTTGAAGGGCATTTTAGTCTTTTTGCTTGGGTAGATATTTGTGGCTATGACACCTGTCTAGAAACTTGTGGACCTCTCATCTTCTGCATCCCATCGACTTGCCCTCCATGCAAAAAATAGAAGAGTGGAGAAAAGTGATTGAGAACAGAAGAAAAACGAAAGGAAACTGAAGGGCTGGGGAGAATGGAATCCTAGACCCGTGAGGGTCAAATCTTGCCTATAAGTCAACTGAGGAATTTAAGGGTTCTGGCATTTTATTAAGGATTCTAGGGTGCCAGTGGAATCTTCAGGACCATTATAGGATAAAAGGAGTAACTCTAGACACTAGGAAATGTTGATTTCAACTCTTGAAACCATGGTTTAGAGATGGAGATTTTGAACTTGGCTTCGAGGTAAGTTTTCCTCGTTTTGATTTCATAGATCCTTTCATGAACTTATTAGAAGATCGAATATGGTTAAACTAGTAAATGCCGAGTTAGTGGGTTGGAAATGGGCGGTAACCCCACAATAATAGATTTATTTTGGTTAAATTACAAAGTTCTGAATTTGATTAAAATTAGTAGATCCTTTGTTGGACAAAAATTGTTAGACGGGAGCAGAACCGGTCTAGTTTTCGTGAAATTCAGGGATGGGTCCTATTAACAAACATTCAATCCAAGAAGATGGATTGTCACCCACAAAAAAAAACGTAGATAATGTTCAAGGGTCCTATTCAAGACCTCGGTCTGGCCATCCGATTGTAGGTGGTAGGCTGAGTTGTGACACAATTGAGTACCATGTTCCTGAAAGAAAGCTTTCCAAAAGTGACTGAGAAAGATAGGATCACAGTCACTTATAATGCTACAAGGTATACTGTGAAGACGAAAGACGTCCTTGATGAAAGCTGTGGCAACCTGGGAGGTTGAATAAGGATGTTTGAGAGGAATGAAATGCACATACTTGGACAATCTGTCTACCATCGCGAAGATGCAATTTTTCCCATGTATAGCTTGTAATCCTTCGACAAAATCCAGTGCAATATCCTGCAAAATGGATTCAGGAACTTTTAGAGTCTTTAGGAGACCAAGAAGGCGGATGGCTTCGTACTTTTTCCTCTGGAAAGTGTCACAAGTTGCCACATGGTTTTTACCATCATTCTTCATACCTAGCCAATGAAAACTTTAGCCAGTGCGCTTGTAAGTGGTATTGTACCCCTAAAAATTAATATAACGTAATATATTTTTTCAACAGTTCAGTTTGCATTTTAAAGAATTCCCAAAATTAAATTCAAAACTAAATTGTTACTAAATGAACAGTTTGGATTCTCAATTAATTTAACTTTTAAGTCAATTTTTTTTATTCAATAACAGTTTAGATTAAATCGATTAGCGATGTTAACAGATCTATGCCCACCTCTAAACACAATATAAATTTGTAAATGAGTAATCCTCGTGATATCAAATATATTCGATGCCAACTCATTATTTATGTATAAAAAAATATTTATTAAAAAAAAACTCATTATTTCTAAATTTTTAATATTCCCACATGTTTAGCAATTAGTTTCATTTAATTAACAAATACCCCATTTTAACTCAAAAATTCCCCTATAAATTTAGCTCATAAAAATGAGGAAATCCGTTGGGCTCAGAAAGCTAGAGCCAATTGGTTACAACTAGGTGATAAAAACACTATGTTCTTCCATATTCAAGCTCTTGTTGACAAAAAAGGAACTCGATATATTGTAGTAGAGATCATCGTGCCATTTGGGATAACTACCTTAATGACATGTCTTCTGTGTTTGTTGCAGAATTTTCTAAACGCTTTACAGGTTCTCAAAATATTTCTCCTTTTGGTTTGAGGGATTTCTTAAATGTGATTGTGCTACTTGCCGTTGATTCTCGTAATTCTTCTCTTCTTCGTCCAGTTTCTTTTGAGGAAGTTGAAAATGCAGTTATGGGTATTGGAACGCTTAAAGCGCCGGGTCTAGCTAGGATTCATGCAATTTTTTTTTATCATAAGTGTTCATACCATATCGACCAACCACGGTCCGAACACAGAAACAGCCAGCCCTGAGATGGCCCAACCGATTGGCACTCACCCTCGGACCTCACTCAGCAGATCGGTATTGGCCAGTCGGCATACCAAGACGGTCCTGCCACTCGGCACCTGTTTACTGTTTACACCAGCTGGTCACACCAACTCCCTGACACACCAACCCTGGCACACCAACTCCCAACCACACCAACTTACTAACACCAGCAGACCAAGCACTACCTGGCACCTGGCATTGCCTATCCGATCGACACTCGGTCTTGGCATGCTATATTCACCCTGCTGCCTCAACTCCTTCCTTGGCAACCTAAGGGCCCTATCTAGACTATCACTTCCACTCGACGAGGATGAACTTCCAATAGACGTGGACCCACTAGTGGACGGTGAACCACTACGCTCACTCGGCACATCACTTGCCTAGTGAGATGGTGTTTCACCGCCAAAAGTTTGAGAGGACCTAACCTTAGATCCACTGGTTGACTCGAACTCTAACATCTACAAATATCTAAAAGAAGCTACAACTAAGTGCCTATGCTACTACTGGACAAACATGGAAAGACGAACGACAGGGTCCTTTACTTGGTCTGACTGGTCGACAGGTACGGTTGAATCGGTGGGTGATTTCCGTTTACTTCCACTCGGTATTCTTAAAGTTCAGTCGACACCAGTGTTGAGCTCTAGAAATTTTGTTGATGAAAAATAGAAAAGTGAGCCCCCCTAGCCCCCTTTTATAGGCGCAAGGCCCACCTCGAAATGCTCACTTCCGATTTGAACCGTCACCAAGCCCATATGGCACTATTGCCCCATACAGTACCTTCATACGAATACACTCATTATAGCATATACGTACATTACCAAAAAAATAAAAATAAAACGGTTTGAGAAGCTCAACCAACCTTGGTACTTGCCCATACGCGACAATTCCATAATTTGGCCTAATCGGTATCTACGGCTGCCAAGGGCCGCCTGGCAGGTCTGCATCTTAATACCTCCAGGACCAGCCCAACCCATGCTCGAACACTCGGCAACACCTGGTCCGGCATGCTCGCAAAACCCAATCGGCAAGCAGGCACATTGCGACCGATTGGACACTATCGCGACATTCCACCTTGGCCATGCTCACCCATTTGGTAGCACCCGATGTGGTATGCTTATAAATCCCAATCGGCAAGCAGGCACATTGCGACCAATTGGGCACTATCACAGCATACCATCTTGATCGTGATCGGCTATATGGGAGAGCCTCTAACATTTATCTAAACGTCTTTGGCACAAGACTTCTATTTAGATGACACATGGACTGGCTTGTACCGAAAAATAAGGTACACTTCCTCAGTCCATGACTTGGGGGGCTTCGGGGTACATTCCCCTGGTCGGTTGACATGTATCAGCCGGGATTACAAGTGCTCGACCTAGGAAATCTACCTCTGTAACTCCCTGGAAATTCGAAGAATGTAATTTTTTAAAATAATAAATAAAAATGACATTTTTACCCTTGTGAATAGTATGGTCAAATTGTTGACTTTTTGATTGGTAGGTCAAACAGACGTTGACCGATGATTGTGACGTAGTTCGGGACGTCACGAGTCCATAGACAGGTGGCACGTCCAATTCCGATGATCAGGGAAGAAGTTATGACGTTCAGGGAATAAGTTATGACATTCAGAAGCTCAAGGGTATTTTCGTAATTTGGACGAAAAGGGGGAAAATGTTGACTTTTTGATTGACAACTGATTTCCACACAATTCGAGGACCGTTAGGTAGGTCTCGATGCCCTGAGTCCGTAGACAGGCGGCACGCTGAAAACGGACGTCGGACGGTTGAGTTACGGGTCTAGAAAGGGAAGGGCATTTTGGTAATTTTATGTAGAAGGGTAAGATAGTAATTTTACATAGGGTACTGTTTGAAACCGTGGAAACAGGACTGCACCACCGTGCTTGGGTGGTCTGATCAATGAATTGTTTAACCCTGTTAGTGCTGGACAAGGGATTTTTTTATTGGCTTTGAGGCAGTAGAGTGTGGGCTGAAACAGAAATCAGGCACGGGAGGAATTTAAAACTGGGTTTTGGGTCTGTTTTGCGGGAAACAGAATTCTCAGTGGGACTGAGAGATTCCCACGAGTTTTTTCCCCACGGTTCGATTAACAGAGAAGGTTGAAGAGTTTGAGGGTCATTCGGATGAAGAGAGCCTGAGAGTTTGAGAGAAACACAGACGGGAGAAAAAACTGGAATTTGGAGGGAAAATCAAATTTTGATTTGTGAGTCGAGAAGGACAAAAACAAGGATTGAAATAGTCTTCTGGGACCATTTGGAGTTCAACCGTATCGATTGTGAAGAGAATCGATCACGGTTTGGCCAAGAACAGAAGCCACTGGTTCTGGAAATTTTCAAGGTTGAAGACGACTACTTCCAGGTAAGCTTTCCTGAAATTGGTGGTGTTCTAGTGTTCGTTTAGGTCATTTTAAGCTTCTGTTTAAGTTAATTTGAAAATGGAGTTGAGTCGAGTGAGTTACAACGGTTGACCCGTTTGTTTGATCACGGGTCGAGTGAACGATTTAGGGCTTGTTGAGGATAATTAAGGAATGAGAACTTAAATTAAAATGTAAAGGAAGGATTTAGGTGGAAAAAGGAAAGGAATCGTGTAACGACCCGTCCCGAATTTCGGGATTTGATTAGTGATTATCATGATTAGTGGGATTGATCGGTGATTAGTTGGTCAAAATCGGACAAAATGTGCAAAATGACCGTTTTGCCCCTAGTTCGTGGGCAAAACGTTGACTTTTTGATCGGGCGGTCAAACGGACTTTGACCGATGACCGTGACGTAGTTCGGGACGTCACGAGTTCATAGGCAGGCGGCACGTTCGATTCCGACATTCGAGGAGAAAGTTATGACTATCGGAAGTTCAGGGGTATTACCGTAATTTGGACATTTGGGGGCAAAAATGTTGACTTTTCGTCTAATAACTAATTTTCAGTTGACTCAAGGACCGTTGGGTAGGTCTCGACGTCCTGAGTCCATTGACAGGCGGCACGCCGAAATCGGACTTCGTACGAGGAAGTTATGGTCAGAAACGTGAAATCGGGAGGTTCGTGTCTCGGTTTTCGTGTCGAATATTTTATTCTTAAATTTCTGACTGGAGGACACCTGGGGAGTGACAAGTGTTACTCACCCATTGGTTAGATTGGATCAAGCTCCACTAAGCATTTAAATAGGATTTAATCTGCTTTTGATCTCAGCCCTTCATCTCAAAACCCTCAGATTGCATCTCAGCCCTTGATCTCATTTCTGAGATTCAATCTGGGCCGTCCATCATTTCCCTCCATTTCTATATATATTTCCTTACCCGACATGTAACGACCCGTCCCGAATTCCGGGATTAGTTTAGCGATTAATCTTGATTAGTGAGGTTGAACGGTGGTTAGTAGGGCGGAATCGGACAAATTGTGCAAAATGACCGTTTTGCCCCTGGTCGTGGGCAAAATGTTGACTTTTTGTTCGGGCGGTCAAATGGACTTTGACCGATGACCGTGACGTAGTTCGGGACGTCACGAGTCATAGACAGGTGGCACGTTCGATTCCGACATTCGTAGAGGAAGTTATGGTGTTCGGAAGTTGAGGGGTATTTTGGTAATTTGGCTCATTAGGGGCCAAATGTTGACTTTTTGACCGGGAGATCCGATGGACGAGGGCCAAGGACCGTTACGTAGGTATCGTCGATACGAATCCAACGACAGGCGGCATGCCGAAATCGGTGATTCGACGACGAAGTTATGGTCACGGACGTAATTGCGATTAACCGAGACTTGGAATAAAATAATATTATATTAATGAATAGTAATTGACGAATCTGGACCCTTGATGAGTGACACATGTCATCATCCCCTTCAATCCCTAAAATCTGGATCCTTGTTGGCCATTGGATTATTTAATCCATTTCCTCTCCTTAAATCCTCACCATTCATTAAAATGTACATGGAAATGATTAAAACTGGAAAAGACGAGGAAAACCATTAGTGGTATAAAGGTAGGAATTTGTAATTGAGAACTTGGAAAACCGAGTGTTGAACCTGTAGAGGTCGGGATGTGCGAACGGGACAATAACGGATCGATTGTGGACACGTCGTCCAAGTGAGTTGAGGAGGTAGGAAGTCTAGTGGTTAGATTTGACGTCTTGTTGGGAGCATGTCTGTTTCCAACATGGTTGGAACCTTAGTGTCGAAGAGCGTTGTGATTGTGCTTGGGGAACGAGAGTGGTGCTCGTTTTTGGTGATTGGTATTCCGAAGTTATTGGGGTTGACTTCTTGCTTTCTGCCCTGGCAGACGTTGACTGTAGTTACCAGTACGTTGAGCGTGTATTGGTTGGTGGGCCCAGGTGTAATTGCGAGGTCATTAGGAGGAGCTACGTGTTCGAAATTAGGTAAACGAGATTTTTCATTTTCTGCTTGGTGGCAGACAATGTTGCGGTACATGGCGTGGTGAGTGCAGCGAGTTTTGTTTGCATCCACGTAGGATGAGTTTTGGTGTCATTATTTTGGATCATCCTTGGTTTTCCTAGGTGGAATGACAAGGATTGATACAAGGTAATCCGTGAGAATCCGCAGTCTCGACGTGTCTCGTCGTTGACTGATCTGTCTAGTTGTGGGCGTCGGTTGTCGATCGTTGTGGCGATCTAGGATTTTGACGTTATTGTCAGGGACAGTGTCTATCTGGGTCGTGATCTTGATGATTCAGATAGGGGGAGAGTATATCACTCTTACTTTGGTATGTGAGTCGTAATGACGGAATTGAACTTCTTTTCGAAGTGGGGCCCGTATGGTATTCTACTCGGGTGAGTAGGTTTTCAAGGTAGTTGAATTTTGTCAACCTTAGACGTGTGGAGGTTGGATTGGCTTCCCTATGAAGTCAATCAAGTGTATTGAACGGGTAACCGATAGGTTCGGTTTTGGTGTGTCTTGGTAAATGTGAACGAGATTTCGGGATTTGGAATCGAATTTCTGGGTGACGATTCAGGAATCGATTTTGAAACTTGAAAGTATATTTCCGGATTTGGGTACGGAATGGTTATTCCAAATGCTAGCTTACGGAATAATGATTTCGGATTCGGATTTGGAAATGAGTTCAACTGTGATGTCTGGGTTTGGATCCGGGATTTCTTACGAAATTGCGGATTTGGATTCGGAATTGGAACTAGATGTTGGGTGGAGTTTCGTTTTGTCTCATGCTGGATTGGGCAAACGTACTCCATTATTGGAACGCGTTCGGCTATGACCTAGGTGGTTGTAGTCTGGTTATTAGGTAGATGTAGATGTGTGTACTTCGTACTTGGTTCGAGGTACAATACCTTGTAGACTTGTGATGTCTAATTACGGTATACGGGATATACCTGAGGTGTGTCAGTGAGCGTGTTGGTAGTCGGATTGGTTCCGATACCATGGGATTGGTTGTGGACCGGACATTACTATGCAATGGGTCATGGTAATTCTGATGTGTTTAATTACACACAGGTCGTGTGAAAGGCCGGTAAATGTTTACTAAGTTAAGTACGTTGGTGGCATGTGTAGCCACGAGTGAGTCTAGTGTCAGTTTTCGACTGACAACAACTGTGTGGTGAGTTTGTCAGGATGTGTCAACATAGATTGTTGAGTGGGGTCAGCTGACTCCTAGTGGGAGTGGGAAAGGAACCGTCGAGTTGTTGCGTCAGCGAGAGGGTGGATTTGACAAGTGGTGTCAAATTCGAAACAAGTAGTTTCAGTCATTCGACGGGGTCGAATGTAGTCGTTGCGTTTTGAGTATTAGTGGTACGTAGAGTGCAGACAAGTTTTGCCTGGTTAGTTGGTGTGCGGGTGTACATGTGTTGCGTGGTCGATTCCACTTTCCACGGGGTGTTCGTGGAATCAGGGTAATCGAGTTTCGAGAGCGAAACTTTTTAAGGAGGGAAGTACGTTGAGTTTAGAGCGGTTGGAATTTCGAGGACGAAATTTATTAAGGAGGGAAGGTTGTAACGACCCGTCCCGAATTCCGGGATTAGTTTAGTGATTAATCTTGATTAGTGAGGTTGAACGGTGGTTAGTAGGGCGGAATCGGACAAATTGTGCAAAATGACCGTTTTGCCCCTGGTCGTGGGCAAAATGTTGACTTTTTGTTCGGGCGGTCAAATGGACTTTGACCGATGACCGTGACGTAGTTCGGGACGTCACGAGTTCATAGACAGGTGGCACGTTCGATTCCGACATTCGTAGAGGAAGTTATGGTGTTCGGAAGTTGAGGGGTATTTTGGTAATTTGGCTCATTAGGGGCCAAATGTTGACTTTTTGACCGGGAGATCCGATGGACGAGGGCCAAGGACCGTTACGTAGGTATCGTCGATACGAATCCAACGACAGGCGGCATGCCGAAATCGGTGATTCGACGACGAAGTTATGGTCACGGACGTAATTGCGATTAACCGAGACTCGGAATAAAATAATATTATATTAATGAATAGTAATTGACGAATCTGGACCCTTGATGAGTGACACATGTCATCATCCCCTTCAATCCCTAAAATCTGGATCCTTGTTGGCCATTGGATTATTTAATCCATTTCCTCTCCTTAAATCCTCACCATTCATTTTAAACCTCAGATTGAATCTGGGCCGTTGATTTATTCCCTCTCCCATTATTTGATCAGACTACACTCAATCTCACTTGCATTTTCTCTCAACCCGTGAGCACGACTTGCTCCCTTGAACAAACACACATCCAGACGGCCACCTCCTTTGCCTAGCTCCACCTCCAGATGACCACCACCACCAGCCACCTCCAGACGGCCACCACCGCCCCACAGCCACCCTGCACGGCCAAAAATCTCCCCCGACCCGAGAGGAACCAAATCGGCCCAAAACACCCAAACATCCAAACCACCTCACCAATCTCCTCTGTGTTGGTGTGTGAGAGAGTTTAGCTGCACGGTGAGGCTTGAGGGATGACGGGAGACGGCGGGGTTGGCGGCGGAGAGGAAAACAGGGGAGGTCCGAAAACTCAGAAATTGGAAATCGTTGTGGGATGGTGTTTGATCGTTTTGGAGAGGTGAATGATGTTCCTGGAGTCGATCTGGGCGTACTGGTGGCCACGGCGGGAGCCACGGCGGCGAGGTAAGCCTCGAACCCGTGAGTTCGTTTCGGGTATAAAAATGGCAGCCTGAGTTTTACGGTGTGTTAATCGATTTAGTGGCCAGGATGTTGATCTTGGGGATGAAACGAGTTGGTAGGGACCGTTTTCGAGGAGAGTGGTGGTCGGAACTGGGAGCAGTCGACGGTGGAGTTTTGGCCGTGAGCTTCTCGATCGAGGAGGTACAATCTAGACGTGTTTTCTAGTTTTTAATTCCACAAAACCCTTAGTTTAACTTAAACGATCTTGTAGGAACAAACAGAACTGAAAATGGTCGAGGATTGGCGGAGAACTAGTCGGGTTGGGCCGCGGGTCACGGTGACCCGTTTATCAGAGAAACGGGTCAGAACGGTGACACTGTTCACGGCGCGTGAGTTTCACGCGCAGCCACTCACGGCGGCGCGTGTCGGCGCGTGGGCACGAATCTCGAGGTGAGGTCAACATGACTTTTAATCCATTCGATGTAACGGACATTTTGGAATTGGTTTCGTGTCGATCGGACACCGTCTCGATAGTGTTCGGGATGTCCGAAGGTTTTAAATTAAGTTTAAAAATAAGAAAAAATTCGGGAAAATTACGGGACTTTGATAGGATGTTAATGTTGAGGTTAGTGACCCCCTAATGTGATTTGGACAGGATTGGGAGTCCCGGTGATAGTGGTGTGGCCCGGGAGGGCCGGTGGCACGCGTATCGAGGCACACGGTTAAAACGGTCTGTGAGTGGACTTTGGTTTTATAAATTCTATGCATGCTTAAATGTTTTATATGGATTATGGTTGTGATTGTGTGATGTTGATTTGGTTGTTGGTAAATTGTACGGTTTCACGTATTTCGAGGCGATTTACGTGCTTGCACGTAAATCGAGGTTTTCCGGTTTTCCATGGATTTTCCATATTTATGACTTGGATATAATGTGATGAAATGGTTTTGAAATTGGAAATATGAACTCGGGCTTGAGGCCCACTTGTTTTGGAAATTTCGGACTTGGAGTCCATTTGAATATCGGGCCGGGGGCCCAGTTGGTTAATGAAATCGGGCCAGGGGCCCAGTTGGTATGAAATCGGGTTGAGACCCATTTGAGTTATGTTATCGGGCCAGGGGCCCAGTTGATTTACGAATTTGGGCCGTGGGCCCAGTGGGTTTATAAGTCGGGCTGCGGGCCCAGTTGGTTTACAAATCGGGCCGTGGGCCCAGTGGTTCATAAAAATCGGGCATGAGGCCCAATTGGATTATAATGGTGATTTTGGGTCAAGGACCCTAAATGGAATTATGTGGTTTTATGGAAATTTCGGGCAGGGCCCAATGGTAATGATGTGATAAAAGGATTTAATAAAACTGTTTTCCATATACCATCTGGACACAAGGATATATGATGGTCTCCTCCAGATGTCTGGGACACTGGGGAAGTCACGGTGCATTGCCTGCGAGGGGTCATTATACGGAGCAGCCGGACCGTATGATGACTCAGGAGCAGGATTGCTATGATTGACGTCAGGGACGTCAGACATCAGGGATGTCAGATATATGGACCCGGAGAGACCCCGGGCAGCACGCGTAGCTTATGAAACCGTGAGATATGACGTCAGGGACGTCTAGCGTCTGGGACGCTAAGCATCTGGGATGCTGGTGATGGTAATGGTAAAATATGGATTAATGAATAAAATGGCTTATTGGTTGGATATGTGTTATGTGGTAAAAATGGATTATTGGTTATGAAATGGTATGTCGGGTCAGGGACCCTAAATGGTTTTGGATTTTAAATTGATGTTCAATTATGGTCGTGGGTGGTGACCCACATGGTTTTAATATGTATGGTGGTAGTATTCCACGGTTTTGGGCTGAGTTCCCACACTTGGTTTTTGGTTAACGGTTTTTGGGCTAAGGCCCTAAGGGCTCGGTTGAGCAAACGTTTTGGTTACTGGTTTTTGTGGCATGCATACGTTTTTATTGGAGGGCATAAATGTCTTATAAATGTATTTGATGAACTTACTGGTTTTTGTCCACTCACAGCTTTTGGTTTTAATGCCCTTCAGGTTGATTTACGGATGCGATTGCAGCAGAGACTGGGACATTGCACACCTCCTCCATCGGTCCTTGCGCACTCTGGATGGCCCGTTTGGGCAGTAGCTCTTGGTTATCCCTTGTCTGACACCCCTTGTTGGACGGGAGCAGGGCACATTCCATGGTAATCCCGGGGGGATTGGGATGGGTCCTGTCACGACACCCACGTACTGCCCATTCCATACCATCACACCACATTGCACCTGACCCTACTCTGTGTGCCACTGGGCTGGACGAGTGAGGCGGCAGACGGCAGTGACCACAGCGGAGGACGGCGGCGAGGTGAGCTGTTTTCAAACCCGAAACCGTTTAAAAAAACTCAGGATTTGGAAGCTTGATTCCAGCATGTGTTTTCGAGTTCTAGTGACCCTAATCGACTCTCTGGATTAGTAGGAAACCTTGGGACGTGTCTGCGTGGCCAGTGGTGACCTGAACGGTGGCTAAAGGGCGACGGGAAGGCCGGCTCTGTTCTTCGAGGTAGGCCTTCGATCCCGTCTGTATTTGTCAATTTTGATTCCATAGAACTATTGTTAGGATTGAGACGATCATGTAGGAACAAACCAGAGTGAAAATGATTGAGAAATTAGGAAATGGTGACCGGGTCATGATCGCGGGTCTGATCGACCCGAGTCGCAGAAATACGGGTCAACCCGTCTGAGGACAGAGGTGAAGACGTGGCACCCTGTCAGATTGTCAGGTGACGTGGACCAATCGTGAGCCGACATGTGTCACATGTCAGTGCACAGTCAGCACTGACATGTCAGTGACGTGGACTAGTGCCGTGCTGACACGTGGCACATGTTAGATCTGACACGTGGCTTGACAGATCAGCGAGGTGGACCAATCGGATGTTGACACGTGGCACCTGTCAGAGTCTGACACGTCAGACCTGACAGCTATCAGATGACGTCAGCATGACGTCATGCTGACGTCAGCAGGAACTGTTCCTGCGTTGACCGACACGTTGACCGGCGCGTGGGGGCGCGTGTGAACAGTAATTTTGGTGGGACCACCACCATTCTTTAGGTTTCGACGATCTGGATCCAATGGCGGTGGTTTCGGGTCGATCGGAGATCATTAAGTTGGTCAAAATGAGGTTTATTGCCTTGGGAAGCGCGTTCGGGCGACTTTTCCAGACCGGTTTCGGTCTAGGGTTTCATGGTTAAATGTTAGGGGTTCGAATCTTGTTGTACGTGTGTTATTTGATGTTGGGTCTACCCATTCTTTTATTTTGAGGAGTTGTACAAGTATGCTTGATTGTGTGGTAGCAGCCATAGATTTCGAAATGGGTGTTGGCACCCCGATGGGCATCGTGTACCTTCTGAATCAGATGATTCGGAGGTGCCCGGTAAGAATTGAGGATGTAGACTTACTTGTTGATCAAATCCTTATGATGTTGTCTTGGGAATGGATTGGTTGATGGAGCACGGTTCGCTCATTGATTATTGCAGTAGGCGATTCTACGGAGTCTTAGTAGCAAGGTCTATTGGTTAGGTCCGCACGAGGTTGTAGCAGACACTAGTATCGGAGTGGTTACAGTCATTATTATTGAGAATCGAGGGACATTCTCTCTTCTCGTACAAGTTGTCAGGGTGTTCGTACCCAGGGATGCTGGGAACGAGTGGCTGAGTTTTCTTCTTTTTGGCAGAAGTAATGGGGATCATCGTTCGGTATGAGCGGAGATCCAGAAGGTACGAGTAGAGGTACGGGATCGTAGTTCGGTATGAGCGGAGATCCAGGGTTGTCCGATTTGCACACGGTGTGCAAGTGTGGATGGTTGTATGTTGATACTTTTTGTACTGATATTAGTATGAATGCCGGTGGGCTATTACTAGTATCATTAATTGTGTGTTGGTGCTGGTACTGGCGCTGGTGCTAGTATCGGTGTTGGGCTAACTTTGAGTTACGAGTCGGGATGTGACTTCATCGAATGGGCATGTGTCAGTAACCAGTCAAAAAGGGGGGACACGTACTTGATGTCCGGATGCGTTGGTTCCGACAGGGTTGGAACTACGGTATCAAGAAAGGTTGTGTTGCGGTAACGAGAGTTGTGCGGGTATTCCGCATTGGTAAGGGGTATTTTCGAAGCCACTAGGGTGACTCTCAGGTTCTGCCAGGGTAGGTGATGGTCGTTGTCATTAGTACACAGGTCAGATATTGGTTGGTGGACCCGGGAACTGTCTTGGGTCATCAGGAGGAGTTGGGTATATCGAAGTTTGGTTAGCGTGATTCCTCATTTCCTGCTTGGTGGCAGATAGTGTTAAATTACGTGGTATGGTGAGTACAGCGAGTTTTGATTGCATCCACGTAGGATGAGTTTTAGCGTCATCATTTTGATCATCCTTAGTTTTCCTAAGCGGATAACAAGGATAGGTACAAGGTAAATAGTTGGGACCCACAGTCTCGGCGTGTTTTCGTCGTTGACTGATCGGTCTAGTTGTGGGAGTTAGTTGTCGAACGTTGTGACAGTATACCGATTAGTTGAGAGTGTAAGACCCTATGGTTCAGAGTCTAATAGTTAACTGGCGGATCCTAGGTGGATCAGGATTGTGTTGTTGAGAACTTTGGGCATTGTGACGACCTAGGATCGGGATGTTACCAGTCAGGGACGCAGTGCCGTGTCTGGATCGTGATCTTGATGATCCAGATAGGGAGATTATCACCCTTACTTTGGTATGTGAGTCGTAAATGACGGGACTGAACTTATTTTCGAAGGGGATTCCGTATGGTATATTACTTGGGTGAGTAGGTTTCCGACGTGGACGAATGTTGTCAACCTTAGACGTATGGATAGTGGGATTGGCTTCCCTATGAAGTAAATCGAATGTATTAACCGAGGTGGATGGAGTTCGTTGTGTCTCATGCTGGATTGGGCAAAGGTACTCCATTATTGGAACGCTTTTGGCTATGACCTAGGTGGTTGTAGTCTGGTCGATGAATAGATGTGTGTGCTTTATACCTAGTTCGAGGTACGATACGTTGCAGACTTGTGGTGTCAGGTATTGGTATACGGGTCATACCCGAGGTATATCGGTTAGCGTGTTGGTAGTCGGATTGGTTCCGATACCATTGAATTAGCCGAGGTCGACACTCGATACTATGCGATGGGTCATGGTATTTCCGATGAGTCTAATTACACACAGGTCGAGTGAAATGTTGGTAGGTATATATTTGAATTAAGTATGTTGGTGGCTTGAGTAGCCACGAGTGAGTCTAGTGTCAGTTTCTGACTGACAACTTCCGAATGGTGACAGATTGTCGGGATGTGTCAACGTGGATTATTGAGTGAGGTCCGATGACTCCCAGTGGGAGTAGGTACCATGATGGATGGGTGATTGAGAAAGAAATCGTTGAGTTGTTGCGTCAGCAAAAGGGTAGATTTGACAATCGGTGTCAATTCGAAACGGGTGGTTTTAGTCATTCGACGGGGTCGAATGGAGTCAATACGACATGCGTACTAGTGGTACGTTTAGGTGCAGACAAGTGTGTTCTGAGTAGTTGGTGTACGAGTGTACACGTGTGTCGAGGTCAATTTTACTTTCCACTGAGTGGTTGTGAAATTGGGATAGTTAGAATTCTGAGAACGAAACAAATTAAGGAGGGATGAACGTTGAGACTAGATCGATTGGAATTTCGAGGACGAAATTAATTTAGGAGGGAAGGTTGTAACGACCCGTCCCGAATTTCGGGATTTGATTAGTGATTATCTTGATTAGTGGGATTGATCGGTGATTAGTTGGTCGAAATCGGACAAAATGTGCAAAATGACCGTTTTGCCCCTAGTTCGTGGGCAAAACGTTGAATTTTTGATCGGGCGGTCAAACGGACTTTGACCGATGACCGTGACGTAGTTCGGGATGTCACGAGTTCATAGGCAGGCGGCACGTTCGATTCCGACATTCGAGGAGAAAGTTATGACTATCGGAAGTTCAGGGGTATTATCATAATTTGGACATTTGGGGGCGAAAATGTTGACTTTTCGTCTAATAACTAATTTTCAGTTGACTCAAGGACCGTTGGGTATGTCTCGACGTCCTGAGTCCATTGACAGGCGGCACGCCGAAATCGGACTTCGTACGAGGAAGTTATGGTCAGAAACGTGAAATCGGGAGGTTCGTGTCTCGGTTTTCGTGTCGAATATTTTATTCTTAAATTTCTGACTGGAGGACACCTGGGGAGTGACAAGTGTCACTCACCCATTGGTTAGATTGGATCAAGCTCTACTAAGCATTTAAATAGGATTTAATCTGCTTTTGATCTCAGCCCTTCATCTCAAAACCCTCAGATTGCATCTCAGCCCTTGATCTCATTTCTGAGATTCAATCTGGACCGTCCATCATTTCCCTCCATTTCTATATATATTTCCTTACCCGACACCCACGTACTGCCCATTCCATACCATCACACCACATTGCACCTGACCCTACTCTGTGTGCCACTGGGCTGGACGAGTGAGGCGGCAGACGGCAGTGACCACGGCGGAGGACGGCGGTGAGGTGAGCTGTTTTCAAACCCGAAACCGTTTAAAAAAACTCAGGATTTGGAAGCTTGATTCCAGCATGTGTTGTCGAGTTCTAGTGACCCTAATCGACTCTCTGGATTAGTAGGAAACCTTGGGACGTGTCTGCGTGGCCAGTGGTGACCTGGACGGTGGCTAAAGGGCGACGGGAAGGCCGGCTCTGTTCTTCGAGGTAGGCCTTCGATCCCGTCTGTATTTGTCAATTTTGATTCCATAGAACTGTTGTTAGGATTGAGACGATCATGTAGGAACAAACCAGAGTGAAAATGATTGAGAAATTAGGAAATGGTGACCGGGTCATGATCGCGGGTCTGATCGACCCGAGTTGCAGAAATACGGGTCAACCCGTCTGAGGACAGAGGTGATGACGTGGCACCCTGTCAGATTGTCAGGTGACGTGGACCAATCGTGAGCCGACACGTGTCACATGTCAGTGCACAGTCAGCACTGACATGTTAGTGACGTGGCCCAATCTAGGACTGCCACGTGTCACTGACATGTCAGTGACGTGGACCAGTGCCATGCTGACACGTGGCCTGACAGATCAGCGAGGTGGACCAATCGGATGTTGACACGTGGCACCTGTCAGAGTCTGACACGTCAGACCTGACAGCTGTCAGATGACGTCAGCATGACGTCATGCTAACGTCAGCAGTGACGTCAGCAGGAACTGTTCCTGCGTTGACCGACACGTTGACCGGTACGTGGGGCGCGTGTGAACAGTAATTTTGGTGGGACCACCACCATTCTTTAGGTTTCGACGATCCGGATCCAATGGCGGTGGTTTCGGGTCGATCGGAGATCATTAAGTTGGTCAAAATGAGGTTTATTGCCTTGGGATGCGGGTTCGGGCGACTTTTCCGGACCGGTTTCGGTCTAGGGTTTAATGGTTAAATGTTAGGGGTTTGTATTGACCTTTACGTATACTTTGGATATGACAGGGATTGTACAATTGTACCAGAACGAGGGTATACGTTCGGTTTTCAGCAGGATTGTACTGTGAGTGGGCCATTTTCTTAAACCCTTGCGTGCATAAATGTTTTCTAGTTTATTATACTTATTTACATGCTAAAACAATAAAGGTTTTGATGATGTGGAAAATATGGTTATGGCACGTTTCACGGTATTTGGGCTTGAGACCCGTCTGATGAAACTTAATGATTGGTTCGGATTTTATCTATGTATATATATGCTTTGCATGTGGATATCAATAAAATGTATTTGGTACTGCACTGTATAGATCCTTTCATATTATATTCTCTCCTCCGGCGAGGTACCCCGGAGAGGTCACAGACGTCTAGTACGTCCAGCGTCTATGACGCTAAGCATCAGGTGATTCTGTACCCGAACGGGATTCGGGGATTTAACTCGGAAATTGAGACCCGAGTGGCACGCGTAGCCTTATTATTGTGACCTTATTAGGCGTCAAGAACGTCAAACATCAGGTGATGTCGGGATTGGAGTGTATAGTGCAGCAACTAAAATTATACTTATGGTTTTATTATACGCCTTATGGTTCATATTATATGATTGATGGTTTTAATTACGGATGCATGCATGTTTGGAAAACGGAGGGGTAAATTATATGTTTTACTTATCAAATGATTTTATAAACTTGAGTTTCGGTCCACTCACCCTTATTTTTTTTGGTAACCCCTCCAGGTCGTGATACTGAGGTAGAGGAGGAAACTGAGGCTGAGGCATAGATCTACTTCTGCGTACCTGAACCCCTGTTGGGTGGTTTGCCCGCAGGTTTTGTTTTAGAGTCGTGCTCGCAACTTGTAATTTTGGATTTCATCCCTTGTCTGACATCTGTTTAATTCAGATTTGATGTATGACTTTAATTTGGTTATTTATGCATTTGATGTTTTGAGGTTAAAATTGGTATGAATTATTGGGTGTCAGACGGGAGCAGGGCACGTCCCCTTGTGGTCCCTGTGGGATCGGGGCGGGTCCTGTCAAATCGAGTGAGAATTGATGGAGATTTGGCTGGGTTGTGTCGCGGGTCGAACAACCCGTTTGCAGGCCAGTCAGGTGAAGATGGTGACACTGTAGCAGTCACTGTAGTAGGCGCGTGACTTTCACGCGCAGCCACTTTGGGCGGCGCGTGAAGCCGTGTCTCCGGTCACGGTTAACAGATAAGTTCATCCTTTCAACTTAACGAACATTTTGAGTTAAATTTCGAGTCGAACGGACGTCGTTTCAAGTTAGTTCTGAGGGTTCGAAGGTTTAGGGCTTTAAGTTAATTACGTCAAAAAATCCCGAAAAATTAGGGAAATTAATGCAAGGTTTTTGGGAATGTTTGTAACCCTTATTGCACTTTTTGACAGGCCCGAACATTCCCGAGGCTACCGAGCAGCGTACGGGGCGCGATTGACGCGTCCGAAATCCATGAGTGGACTTTTGATTTCTAACCAAGCATGCATAACTGGTTTTACTCACTTGTCTTATGTTTTCATATATGATTTTATGGTGATGATTATGATATTTCGGTTTTACGTGATTGCACGTTTTTCTAGGAGATTATCATGTTTTACGTATTTCAAGATCTCATTTTTCTCCTGTGCAATGATGATGGTTTGATGAAGTGATTTGATATGATTATGCATGTCACGTTTTAATGATGATTTGATTATGTTTTGTGAAGTAAGATTTGGGATTTGCATGTGAAATTCAGACATAAGTCCTATTATGACGAAAAGTGATTTCGGAATGGTTTTGGAAAATGGATCATGGTGGATCCTGGATTGTTACGATTTTACGCATGATTTTGGGTTTAAAGACCCGTATGATTGTTGGATCTGGTTTTGGGTTTAAAGACCCGGTTAATTGATGACGGGGGCGGGCCCGGATTGGGTTTAAAGACCCGGATTGAGTTTAAAGACTTGTGAGTTTAAATACTCGGTTATTGTGATACCCCCCGAGGCCTATTGATTATATTTTGAGTTTAAAGACTCGTTGAAATCCGGGAAGGCCTAATATATGAGTTTAAAGACTCGGATAGATCCAACGGCTTGATTGTGATTGTTGATTCAGTTTTACATGATTTGGTATGATTGATGTTTCGATGTGACGATTTCTGGATTTTGGGAATATTATATTATTTTACATGATTTTATGGTTGTTTACTGTAACGGTTTCCATATGATTTGTAAAAAGGGTTTTCGAATGTTTAGTTATGCTGTTTTCGAATATCTAGTTATGCATGCGTGTTGTAAAACTGGAGGGTGAACCCCAATTTCATGAAACTGTTTTCTGGAAACATTTGTTTTAGTCCACTCACACTTTGTTGTTTTTAATACCCTCCAGGTCGTGGTACAAGTTTTGGGGACTAGCGCCGAGGCAGAGGCAGAGGCATAAAGTCTTCCGTTGAGGCGTAGTTAGTTCACAGAGTAGGGTTTTATTTCTATCTCAGTTTGTAATTTATGCTCTGTGAAACTATGGACTTGATGTCCAGTCGGTTGTACTGTTTAATCTTTCTGGTCTGACAATGGGTGTGGTGTAATGTATTTGGTTATTCTGGTCTTTTGTGTTCAATTGTCAGAAGGGAGCAGGATACTTCCCGATTATCAAGGTGATAATCGAGGTGGTTCCTGTCAACCTCAGTCAAAGAATTAGGGGACTTATGTTGATATCATATCGACCAACCACGGTTCAAACACAGGAACTGCCAGGCCTGAGATGGCCCAACCAATCTGTCAGGACCCACCCCTAATCCCCCGGGATTAAGGGCTAAATCTCGATCCCGTCTAACTTACGCATGACATGAAGGCTAAAATGACGTCCAACCTTCATGTGACACGTAAGTCGGACAAGGGATTCTCGATCCGACCGTCCAAAAACTTCCGAACTTCCTAGAGTGCGCAAAGTCTACTGTGGATTGTACGTGTGATATCACCGTCTCTCACGACCAACAGCCCGCGCCGCAACAACCTGGAGGGTATCGAAAACACGAAAAGACTGTGAGTGGACAAAAATAAAGTTTAAGTTCAAAAACATTTCATAAAACAATGATATTTATACCCTCCGTTTCAAAACCAATGCATGCATATTAATTTCATGTCATAAAACCATTCAGTATTCCGGTTAAACAAACCATATAAGGAAAACCGAACACAAGTTCCTTTTCTCCACATCCCGGGCCTCAGCCCAAAACCACCGAAAACCATTTCATCCAAGCATAGCCCAAAACCTCGGAAAACCATGATTGAAAACCATACCACATTTCCGTTCATCGAACCTGCTGGATCTATCCGAGTCTTATAATCCGAGTCTTTAAACTCCCGAGTCTTTAAACTCAACAGGCCTACGAGGGAAATACCAATATCCAAGTCTTTAAACTCAATCCGGGTCTTTAAACCCAATCCGGACCCGTCCCCCGTTAATCATAATCCGGGTCTTTAAACCTAATAACCAGATCCAGCAAATCCAATCCAAAACCGTTTTGAAAACCTTTTTCCATTTCCGAATCCGAATCCGCAATCATCATTCCGTAAGCCGGCATCCGGAATAACCATTCTGAACCCAAACCCGGAATCCACTTCCAAGTCCCGAATCGAATCCTGAATCGTCATCCGGAATTCCGATTCAAAAACCCAAAATCACCTTTCTCAAAACCACTTTTCTGAACCCAAAAAACCCTTTCCAAAATCCTTTTATTTTCTATGAATTCAATCGTATTTCAAATCCCGAAATCAAATCATTAAAACCAGGTTCAAATCACAATATCCATCAAATCTCGTAAAACGTGAAATATCGTCATTTTCTCGAAAAACGTGCACAAACCGTAAACCATCACAATCATAAATCAAATCATAGAATCTAGTATAGAAAACATATAAAAAAAATATATGCATGCACCAAGGGTTAGAAAGCAAAGTCCACTCATAGACCATTCCGACGTCGCCTCGATACGCGCGCACTTACGCCGTCCCCGGCCATTCCGTTATCCTCGACTTTCCCGAACCTGTCCAAAGCCCACAACGAGGTTACTAACTACTTTACAAAAGTCCTACTCAAGTCCCATAATTTTCCCGAACTTCTACACGTACTTTCAACGGGACCCTAAACCATTGACCCCGCAGAACTAACCCGAAACTACGTCCGATCGTCCCGAAACCTATCCTAAAAGATTCGTTACAACAATTAGACTCAAAACCTAGTTGGACACTTCCCCGGATAACACCGCACGCGCCCCCACGCGCCGCCCAAAGTGGCTGCGTGTGGGCCTCACGTGCCTGCACACAGTCACTGTTCATCTTCTTCCTCGATGGTCAGACCGGTCTGAACCGGCTTGACCGGTTCTCTGCCTTCCTGCAACCGTTTCTGCTCCTTGTTCCACCAAACTCTTCGTCCTCTTCCTAGTAATCAATTCCTCTCAACCAAACACAGCATCACTACCTAAATCTCATCCTCCCAACTCAAAACAGAAACCACCCAAAAACTCTGTTTTTGCTCCCGGCCACCCGTGAAATCCCCCGTCACGGTTTCGAGTTCTAAGGCTTCCTAGGGACTTACTGAACCTCACAGCACTCATAGAACCCTTCGACTCAGCCACAAAAACCACAACTAAACGGTTGAATCAAAACTGGAAAACAAAGCAAACAGGGGAAAGAAAAGAAATTACCAGCTATCCGTGCTCCACCACTAGCTCCGCCGTGCCTACTGAGTCCCCAAGACTCCACTACGGTCACTGAACACCACCAGCAGCCACAATTGATCGAAACACGGCAGGACCACCACCAAACTTCCTCTCTGTTCTCTGGTTTTCCCACTCACCACACATACCCACTCGACCTTCCAAACGTCCCCAGACACTCCCTTCCTCTCAAACACTTCTGGTCACACTCACTCACGACTCACACTCTCCCTGCAATTCAATCGATTCCTCCCTCAATCTCAGTCTCTGTTTCTCTCCAGCACAAACACAACCACGACTCACCCATTTTAATTTCACCGTGCACAAACACTAGAACCCACTAGAGCACCCCCACGTGTCCACCGTCCCATGGCCCAAACTCAAAATATCCAATCTCCCCTGTACACTTGTCCCAATCTGGTTTGCATAATTCCCAATGTTCAAAAAGACCAAAATGCCCATGTGAGTCAAAATTACCATTTTACCCTTCACCGTTCTAGACCCATAACTTTACTGTCCGACGTCCGATGACAGCGTGCCACCTGTTGTTGTACTCAGGACGTCGAGATCTACCTAACGGTCCTCGGTCTACGTGTAAAAACTCTATCGTATGAAAAGTAAAATTTTCCCCTTCGTTTATCCAATTCACGATAATGCCCTCAACCTTCTGAACATCATAACTTCCTCCTCGGATGTCGGAATCGGGCGTGCCACCTGTCTACGAACTCGTGACGTCCCGAACTACGTCACAGTCATCGGTCAATGTTCAATTGACCACCCGAACTAAAAGTCAACTTTTTGCCCAAACTAGGGGCAAAACAAAAGTACCCAATTAACCACCGATTAACTCAGTTAATCTGTCACTAATCACTTCCCTAATCCCGACTTCCGGGATGGGTCGTTACACAATCGGTACCCAACCCTGGATCTCACTCGGCAAATCGGTATTAGTTGGTCGACATACCCAGATGGTCCCGCTACTCGGCACCCGTTTGCTGTTTACACCAGCTAGTCACACCAACTCCCTAGCACACCAACTCTGGCATACCAACTCCCTGCCACACCAACTTCCTGACTCTAGCAGACCAAGCACCACCTGGCACCTGCCCCTGATCTCCAGGGATCCATAGTCAAATCCCAGCCGTAACATGGGACCTACTCCCAAATAGGGACTCAACCACCACATTCATGGCTGCTATAAATATCCCCAAATCCTTGACAAAGGTGGACTTTCTTCTGAGCACTATTACTTACGCACTCACTCATACGCCATTCAACACATGCTTACTGATTTAGGCATCGGAGCCCATTCGGTCGGCACCCCACCGATGTCAAGTATTTGATATACCTTGCAGATTACTTGACGAGCGGAAGTCCAGGGACCGACGACACTCTCAACGAGCCCAAAACACCACGCAGCTAGTCCTAGATCCCCCAGCGGGTCTCATCACGGTAGGTCCATTTCAGGATCAAACAATAAGTATTGGTATATTTTAAAGATGAACATTGCTCATTTCATGAATGACGTTTTAGAAAATGTTACTGATCTTTCGAGTCTAAATCATACGAGCATTGCTTTGAATACTAAAGTGGATAATCCTAAAATTGTTAACAACTATTTGTAATGTGATTGTCAATCGTCTTCGTCCTATACTTGATACTTGTATCTCTGAGATCATGGTGCTTTTGCCTCAAGTAGATATATTTTGGATAATATTCTTATTGCTCATAAATTGTTCTTTTACTTCAATCGCAAGAAAGGCAATATCGGATCTATGGAAGTTATGCTTGATTGGGAAAAAGCTTATGATTTCTTGGATTGGGAATATATTGGTGCATGCTTATTGAGTTTTGGTTTTTGTAATAGATGGGTCAAGCTAATTCAAATTAGTGTTTCTTCAGTGTCTTTCTCTATCTTGACGAATAGTGTTGCGGAGGGCTATTTTAAGCCCTCTAGATGAATCCATCAAGGAGGCCCTATGTCCCCTAATTTTTTTCATTTTTTGTGTGGAACCTTTTACTCCACATATATAATAAGCTAACGGCTAATATCAGAAATCACATTGACATTTTGTCTTCTCCACGAGATTTAAAGATTTCTAACCTTGGATTTGAAGATGATTGTCTTTTGTTTGCTAAAGCTACGCTAGTGGCATCTCAGAATATTTTGAATGTAAATAATTTATTTTGAAACGCTTCTGGGAAAAAGATTAATTTTCATAAATTCTTGTTGTATTTTTCTGCTAACACTATTGGATCTAAAAGGAATTTTATTGTCAGCATATTTTTCATCCAACATATGAGTACTATTGGTAAGTATTTAGGTATTCAAAATATATTGTTTTGGAAAGATCCATTAAATGCTAATGAATTACTTAAACATGTTAATCATAAACTAGCTAGTTGGAAATGTGCTACTTTATCTACGGCTGGAAAAATGACTTTAATTAAATCTAGTGTAATGAGTATACCTAATCATGTTTTTTGACAACGTATCTAGCCAGACTCACCGGACCATATACTTAAAGCATAAACACCAAACATGGGCATAGGCCCACGTCACTTACATAGCCCTGACAATGGACCCAAGATGGGATGACACGTGGAAGGATATCCACCATCGATGTGCGTAACACGTGTCAGTACGTAAAATCGAGGAGCATTTATCCCACATCGAAACTATGAGAATTGAATAGCTCACTCACCCATATATAAAGGGTACACATTTTTCAATAAAGGTAACCAATATTTACTATTCACTATTACCCTGCCAAACTTACCATTTACCATTTCCTTTTACAAAGAAATTTACTAACTTGACTGTCGGAAAGCCTTAGATCGGCTCCACATCGGTGCCCGTACTAACGAAAGACCCACGACTCTCCTAGTTGGCAGGTTACAGGGAAGGACACACCTCAATTGGTGATTGGACGACAAGTAATCGACTAATGGAACATTTCTTGCTTCAACAGTTTGGCGCTGTCTGTGGGAAACTGACTAAGCTTGGCCATTCTCTACCGAGTCGAGCACACACTCGTCCGAAACAGCAAACATGTTAGGAGACCAGGACCTTGGCGAGATTACGCCTGGAAAAGGATCGAGGACACCAAGAGACAACTCACCCAATTTTCTGCAAATAATTGAAAAGCTGTAAAGCTACATGGCCGAGGTAAAATCTAAGGGTACACAGGCCGAGTAGAGATGCCAGGCACTTGATGACTAATACACTAAGGTAGCTGAACACCTTTGAGTCGTATAAGTTGAACTCAGTGCCTATCGAGCTCGTATCCGTGCTGAGGAGGCTGAGCGCATGGTGGCCGAGTGCGCGGAGCACACTGAGAAGAACTGCCAAGTGGCAGGAAAAGAGAAATTTCACACACCCGCTGGACTAGCCAAAAAGCCCACTCGAATGCTCATCCTCCTGGGCGACAAGTAAGGCAAGATAAAAATATACTGAAACATCTGCGACACCTTAAGTGAGGGCTCTCGAAGACACCAATCGCTTCTCAGCCACAAAGACCGTGGACAACACTCTCGGCCCACATGGAGGAAGATAACTCGGCACCGAGAGGACTACACTGCTCGGTGGAATCTTCCAAACCCCAAATAGGAAGGGCTTCCTTTTGGAGGATCTCGTCCCAATCTCAATCACAACATTTTAGGGTAACGATTCCTCGCACGAGATTGAGAGCACTGCTCAAACGGCTCTGCAGGCTCGACGGGTGACAGACTAACATCATCAGAGACTCCCATCTTTATCCTTTTGCAGGGATATCGAGTGGTATGGGTGAGTCGGTCAGCATCATGGAGGCCCCCAAAATTTGTCCCCTGTGAGAGACACTGAGTGGTCTGTGCGGGTCGACAGGGACCAAGGAGGCCCCCAGAATTTGTCCCTTAGGAGGGACACCAAGCGGTCACCATATGTTGGTAACTATGCTGCCATGAGAAATACCGAGATGGTTGATCGCTTTGACCGAGGAGCACCACAAAAATCCAGGGCCGACTCACTCGTTCAAAACCTACTGGACTGAGTAAAATAGTTAGAAGTTGGGACAAAATAAGGAACGCGGCTGACCTGGGCAAAAACAAGCCAGGGCCACTTCACCGAGAAAATCAACTGGTTCAAGACCGACCATGAGATCAAGCCTTTGAAGATCCCACTCTACACTAGGAAAGGAGACCCGTTGACTCATATGAACAACTATTACTCAGCTGTGGCCCTCAAGAACCTATCGGATGAAGAATAATGCCTAATTTTCAGCTCCACGCTAACCAAGGTATCTATCAATTGGTTCTACAAACTGGAGGCTGGAACCATAGACTCCTTCGAATAGCTCACATCCACTTTCATGAACAAATTCATGATCCAGACTGATCGTCTATTTTTGGCAGAAGACCTTTTTCAACGGAAGCAAGGGACAAACGAATCACTACAGAGGTATGCAGCCAAGTTTAGCCATGAGTACTCTCGATGCGCCAAAACGGATGATAAAGCAGCGTTCCCAGCCAAAGTTGGACGCAACTCATGAATCAATGGGGACTTGACATGTGGCACTATGATGTCATCGATGACGTCAACGATGACGTTCTCGATGACGTCAACGATGACGTTCCCAGCCAGTTTAGTCAACGATGACGTCAACCTACCAGATCTGACAATGTTAGACTAACATGTCAAACATGAATCAATGGGGACTTGACACGTGGCACTATCAGGGTTGTCAGTGCTGACGTCAGCTTTGACTTTTCAACAGAGTTGACTTTTGGGTTGACCAGGTGCATAGGGGCACGAGGTGACAGAACCCATCCCCGAAGGACATAGATAACCGTGCCCGATCCTGCTTCCGTCTGACAAGTCAACTGAAATTCTGAAATTACCCTCAGCACTTGCCAAACAAGAGATAACCGTACCTGTGCCCACTCATGCCTTCACCTCTCGAATAGCCTCGATCATCGCGCCACGACCTGGAGGGTCAATAAAACAGAAAAGGTGTGAGTGGATAAAACAAAGTTTTAGAAATACATTTATCAAAATACATTCCTACCCTTCAGTTTCATAAACATGCATGCATATCATAAATCATGAGTAAAGTATAACTGGGCACAAATGTTTATAAATCACAATCTTAACAAAACCACGAGACTCATTTCCATATCCAATCTCATATAGTCACGTTATCCCTGCAACGCGTGCAAATCAATAGGCTCAAGGACCGCTCAAAATCTGAGCATCTGTCGCTGTGAACACATCACCAGCCGGCAATCTGTCACTGTGAACACATCACCAGTCGACAATCCAGATCGTCGTGAACACATCACCAACCGATCTCCATATAATCCAGCACATCTGATCTGAGTCGAGCCTCCCTCGGCTGCACGACAACAGACCGTGCTACGTGACCTCTCTGGGGTAAACACATCCATCCCAGAGGCGAGCGTTATCTTCAGGGTTCATTCCGGGGAAACACATTCCCAACCGGAAGCCCTAATATCCACAACATATCATCATCATAAAAACTAGTGAAAATCAGTTGCATTTGAAATCAAAACCATTTTCAATACAAGGTCTCAGCCCAAAACATAATTTCCTCAAAATCCATGAAATCAGAGTCCCAATTATTTCATCAATCCGAAAACCATCCATAACATCATGTAATCACATGGAAATACCAATCCAATCAAAATCACATTTCCATTGGGTCTCACACCCAAAATATCACTTTCGCGCAAATCCGCGCAACCGCAACCTCAGTTGCCATTTTCACATAAATCCACAAAATATATCCACAAAGCATTACAAATCCATCAAATCATTTTCCGACTCATAATCCGAGTCAAAACCAATCTCAAATCTGGGCCTTAGCCCAAAACAACAGTTTCATAGCTTTCTCGAAAATCGTGTCCAAAATCATATAAAACAATACAATATTCCCAAAATTCGGAAATCATCATATCGAAACATCAATCATGCCAAAGTATTTCAAATCACATAATAAATCATTTAAAACATATATGCATGCATTCAGGGTAGAAAACAAAAGTCCACTCACACACCGTCCATATCGCTCGCTTTCCGAGCTGCACATTTTTCTGTAATTTTCGGAAGTCACCATTCATGTCCAAAATCATTATCGAGGGTCGCTAACATCTCAATATACCTCATATAATTTTCCCCAATTTTTCTGGGATTTAAATATGTATTTTAAACGTAACATAAACCTTCGGACCCTCGAAACAATATCGAAACGGTGTCTAATTTCGTCGAAACCAGTGTCAAAATGTTTGTTACATTAAATGGGACAAAAGTCATGTTGAACTCACCTTGGGATTTGAGCCCACGCGCCCTCACGCGCCGCCGTGAGTGGTTGCACGTGAGTCCACGCACCTGCTACAGTAAAGTGCACAGTCTTCGTCCCAACCCGTCTGACTAATAAACGGGTCCGGTTGGCCCGGGCCTTGACCCGGCTAAATTCCTGTCAATTTCCAATCGATTTCCTCAATTGATTTAGCTAATAGTATCGGTTTAACCTTAATTAAAGGTCTGTACATTCAATTTCGATCCTAATTGCTTCAATCAAATCAAGTTACTTCAAATGTTCGAAGGATGTTCATCGTCTCAGTTCATCAAATATTCATCGATTCTTTCAATTAATTAGCTAGAGAGCATCGCATACTCATTTTAACAATGATTCTGAAATCAATTTCACGAAACTTACCCCCAATTACGCCAACTCAAGCTCGAAAATTTCCGAAGTCCGCCATGTCCGTTCTAGATCAAAACGACGTCCTTGTCTTTCGTTTTTGGTTGGGTTCGACTCGAAATGACCTCAGGAAGCTGACTTCAAAGTCAATTATGGTCCTCAAGGTCCACAACTCCAAACTCATGATCACATTTTGTTCATCAATTCGGGTCCTCACTTCGTTCTTCAATTCTTGGTTATTCCTTCTATCCTTCGCGTTTTCTGTTCTGTCCTAAGCTCCAAGGACTCTCGATTGCATCCAATTGCCTCAGTTTCCTAAATTGATTGTTAGGAAGATTGATCAAGCATTACTTGTCCTCTGTTTTCACAACACCCCCACGGTTTACACTTAAACATGCACGATTTGTTTTCTTCATTTAAATTCACACCGCCCAAATCTTCATTGCCACTAATCCATATCCCACCTATGACAGATGTCATTTAAGCACATCACTGAGTCACCCAATTTTGCTAATTCAGCACATTAGCAAAAGGACAAATTTGCCCCCCTAAAACACAATTGACCAAAATGCCCTTTTTATGGCTAATTACCAAAATGCCCTTAGCATTCCTTAGTTCATAATTTTTACATCCGATCTCCGATTGGCGCATGCCACCTGTCTACGAATTCAGCGTCTCGAGACCTACCCAACGGTATTTACGAAAAGTCCAAATATGGTATCGATAAAAAATTCAACAAATGGCCCCTTTTGAACCAATTTACCAAATTACCCTTAAACTTCCAAACATCATAACTTTCTCCTCGAACGTCGGAATCGGGCGTGCCACCTGTCTATGAACTTTTGATGTCCCGAACTACGTCACAGTCATCGGTCAAATTCCATTTGACGGATCGAATCAAAAGTCAACCGTTCGCTCAATTATAGGGGCAAAATCGTCATTTTCCTTCAAATTTTTCAAATTTTCCTTTTTCGAATTTCCGGGTCATTACACGTGGGATTGAATTTCTAGGTGGGACCAGGACCATTTTAAAGGTTTCAACTATACAAATCCAATGATGGTGGTTTCGAGTCGTTCGGAAATCGTTAGGTTGGTCAAATTGAGATTTTTATCCTCGGGAAACGTGTTCGGGACACATTGACTTTTTTGGGAATGTTGGGGGTTCTGATTAGGACTTGTCTAGGTTGATAATAATCTTTTAGTGTGTTTTGAACAGGTCTGGATGACCTGGAGAGGTTAGGTTAGCTCAGAGAGGCTTATGTCACGCGTATCAAGGTGGCAGCTTAGACGGTCTGTGAGTGAACTTTGTTTTATGAATATGATGCATGCATAAATTTTTTATATGTGTTTATGAACATGTTTTGAGATGCCATGAGTGCATACGATTTAAATATGATTTGTTGGGCATTTTCAGAGGAAAATGCGTTATTGCATATAGTTCGAGATTTCTATTTTATATGATGTTTGGGTTTCGACCGAGTATACTACGTGCTTGTGTTGTATGTGATGCCGAGGTTTCACGGAGAGACATGAAATCTAGGAACTGATTTACAGTTTTGTAGGATTTCACGGAAATACGTGAAATCGAGATTCGGGCACGAGTCCCAGTTGAACTATGATTGGAAAGTGTTTTGGAAATGAGAAATAGTTTTTGTACTTGGAAATATCTTTCGGGCATATGACCCAGTTGATTTGAGGTTTGACTTAGAGTATAGTCAAACGTGAGATAAGTCGGGCAGTGACCTAGTTATGAGTTTTATGAAAGATATTTCGGGCATAAGAGCCAGTTGTGAATTTGATAGGATTCGAGGAATCCTGGGATATGAAGTGTCGTAGGACACTGGCGTTCGGGCTGTGACCCATTTGATGATGTTCCATGTTTGAGGCCCTATGTATGATGATAACATTCGGGTTTGTTCCAGGTGTTACGACACTCACCTCCGGACTGCGATGTGTTCCTTCTAGAGAGGTCACGATGTACTGCCTGTTGTGGAGCAGCCGCGGGAAGCGATGACCGAAGGAGGCTTGACTTAGGAGTGCTGATGAGATATTATGAGATCGATCGGTGATGTGTTCTCGATGATCTAGAGACAGTCACGACGAGTGATGTGTTCACGACAACATGCTAGGATTATGAGCGGTCCTGAGTTGTATGCACATGTACTAGGATGAGAAACGTGACTCATATTGGGATGAGTTCCCATGGGATATGTTCCCACGTGTTCGATGGACTGGGCCGAGGTTCTGTGTATGCCTTCTGTTTGGGCTGAGACTCGTACGTGTTTTATATGATTCGATTTTTGGGCTGAGACCCTACTGAGATGATGGCTTCGATTGAGAAGAATTTTTCACTGTGTTTTGATTTTGGAAGCAATACATCCTACTTCCGAGAAAGTGTTTGAAATAACTGTTTTATGATGCATGCATGCTTTTACGTGAAGGGTATAAATGTATTTTTGATATAAATGTGTTTTATAAACTATTCCACTCACAGTTTTTATGGTTTTAATACCCTTCAGGTTGATAGCGGATGCGGGCTGTAGTAGAGATCAAGACATCACATGCCCCCACCGATCCTAGTGTACTCTGATGGACCCCGAGCGGGTGACGAGTTTATCCCTGGTCTGACACTCGGTGTCATACGGAAGCAGGCACGTCCCATGATAATCCAGAGGGATTGGGACAGGTCCTGTCGAGCCTCGTAATCCATAGATCAGCACGATCACGAGGGGTCCATCTATCTCTTCCCACTGACCTCCAACCGAGTGAAGAAGAATTTCTTGCGAATCGCCAAGTAGAATCATCAGATCTTCAGCATTGAGGATGCACGAACCAAGAAGACCAGCAGACTTGGGTGGGCACTCATCACTTTCTCGGAGGAGGAGGAGCGAGGAATTGTCTATCCCCATAACGACCTAATTGTCATCATAGTGGAGATATCCAACTTCTACATCTAGCGAGTCATGATCGACACTGGCAACTCTGTCAACGTCCTCTTCATGGGGCATTCAAACAGTCGGGCATACCGGAAGCTAGCTTGGACTGTTCCCCACACCACTATTTGGATTTACTAGGGACTCCATAGTTCCACTCGGGACTGTCACTCTTCCATTCTCCCTCGGTTCACATCCGTAAAGAGCGATAGTACTCGCACCCTTCTTAGCGGTGGACTGTCCTGCGGTCTACAACTTCATCCTAGGGAGAGGGATAATCAACCAGGTCAAGGCAGGGGTATCCACGCACCTACTCTTGGTTAAGTTCCATACCCCTATGGGTATTGACCAAGTCCGCGGGGATCAGATGGCAGCAAGGGTGTTCAGCTCCGTGACAACAATCCAACCCCCGAAGGAAACAATGGCCATGATAGAATCAGCCTTCAGGCCGACCTAATCGACCCTCAAAAGGTACAACACATTAGGATAGGTCGGTTGAAGACCTAAGGGATCATTCAGAAACACCACATCCATATCCAATTAAGAGGGTTGAGGAGGTCATGCTCTACCACGACTTTGTAGACCGAAAGGTAAAGATCAGAACCACTTTTTCCCCTGATATGTGGTTACAAATACTCAAGTTTTTGCAAGAAAACTCTGAGGTCTTCGAGTGGTCTTATGCCGACATGCTTGGCATATCCACTGATGTCATCTGCCACCGACTGAACATCGACCCTTCTTACAAACAATTCAAACAAAATCACCGCCTTTACAATGCTGAGCGAATAGAGGCCATGAAAGCCAAGATCATCAAGCTCAGCACCATCCACTTCTTCCGGAAGGCAGTCTACGCTGCTTGGGTGGCTAATTTGGTCTTGGTCAAGAAGCCTCTAGAGCATGGAAAATGTGCATTTACTTCGCCAACTTGAACAAGGCGTGCCCCAAGGACAACTTCTCTTTGCCCAAGATAGATCAAATAGTCGACGCAATAGCGGGGCATGAGCTCTTGAGTTTCATGGATGCCTTATCGAGCTTTAATCAAATCTTTATGCACTCAATGGGCAAAATCCACACAACATTACAGACAAACCAAGGACTCTACTACTACTACCTCATACCCTTTAAACTCAAGAATACACGAGCCACCTATCAACGTCTAGTAAGGCATCCAATAACCAGTAAGGCATCTGAAGAGTCGTCATACTCTGATACTGTTATCCCAACAACCAGTAACCACAACCTAAGGACCTCGTCCTCTCGTAACTCTACGATTCTCAACCACTGGCCTCCACAAGAACTTGGCCGTACTCCGTGCCTAACACTGCCCAACGTCTAGCCATCGCAATCGTATCCTATCGCGTCACACCACAACTACTCCGGCATCTCTTACCAAATAGGATCAACGTCCTACTCCAACCCATCTCAACTAAGGCCCTCGCGCGTCTAACTACTCTGAGCAGCACCATCTCGATTCTTGCGGTTCCATCGTCGATGATCCCAACGTCCGACCTCCACGGATTTCACTATGCTCGGTTCCACGTTCATCACGACGCCTCGACAATCCTGACTATTCACACGGATAACGATCCTATTTGAGATTCCGAAAGGTCGGAAAACACAGTCTCTTCCGCCAAACTGACCTCACACGATCGCATCGCGTCACCAACGTACACGAACTAACGTTGATTCGACCGAATCCTCGTACTACTACCCTAACTATCAGGTTGATGATGGGCTGTTACGATTGGAGAGACATCACATCCTCGACCTGCGCACACTCTGAGAGAAAAACACGCTCTGATACCAAGCTGACAGAACCCGTCCCAAATCCCTCGGGATTAGCGTGGGACGTACCTGCTCCCGTTTGACACGAAGTGTCAGACCAGGGATATTTTCGTCTTTTTCCCAACCGGGGCTATCAGAGTACGCCGGGATCCGAAGGAGGAATGCGATGTCTCGTCTCTGCTACAGCCACATCCACGATCAACCTGAAGGGCATTCAAAACATAAAAGCTGTGAGTGGACAAAACAAATATTTTGTAAAACATTTCATAAAAGACCTTTATGCCCTTCATTAAAAACATATGCATGCATTCGAAAACCATTTCTAAGATTCATACCCTGTTCCCAAAAGCATCTCATAAGGGTCTTAGCCCAAAACTAATACGCGTGGGTCACAGCCCAACGCCATCTCAGTGAAAACCTGTCCACATATACATATATACATATATAACCCATCCTAGGCACTTCCGAAGAAGATGCCATCTCAGGGCACACAGCCCCTAGGGAACACATCCCCGATATAGTCACGATGTCATCTCTATACTAGTGTGCACACTACTCGGGGTCTCACTCCGAGTCTTCTCCCAGGAATCTCCATCTGGGAGGCTCAATCTCTGGATCTAGTCCGAGCTCTCTCTCTCTGGATCTAGTCCACATATCCCTCTGGAATCTGGTCTGGGACCACAACATCATAAGTAACCTCCACTCCTGGAACGGGATCCCTATGGGGATACCCACTCTAGTTTGTGGATCGTGACTCTCCAGGTCGACGCTGGAGGAGACCAATCAATAATCTCATAAGGTGGGTATATACATACTCGTATAGAAAAACCATAAAAACGGGATTCACACCCGATAACATAAAGCAACTGGGCCTCCAGCCCGAACATACGACTCAACAGGGCCTCTCGCCCGATTTCACAATAATTGGGCCTCGAGCCTGAACTCAAATCAACTGGGCATCGAGCCCGATATCTCAGGGTCAGTCACGATTCCGATCAAAGCGATGCGTGCAACCATCAATCCAGGACCGCTCTCAATCCTGGTATGTCGTCGTGAACACATCACTGCCGCGACCATCTCGAGAACATGGTGCACACGTCGCCGATCGATCCTCTAAACCGTCAGCACTCCGAAGTCGAGCCTCCAAAGGCTGCTCGACAACAGGACGTGCATCGTGACCTCTCCGGAAGGAACGCATCCCAATTCGGAGGTGAGCGTCACGTCGTCCGTCGCCATGCACACAGCACCCGTCGCGACCACGACTCAGACCCGTAGGTCATCAATAGGGTCTCATGCCCGAGTCAAAACTAAATCCAAATGGGTCTCATACCCGATTTTACCTTTTAAAAACCATTTCATGAAAACCGAAAGCGTAAGCGCGTATAAGCACATATAAAATCCAAAAATCTCGAAATACGTGCCCATACGTAAACACACACCAAAATGCACTCAAGGCATTCCAAAACACATATTAAAACATATATAAAACATTTATGCATGCATCAATTTCAGAAAGAAAGTCCACCCACAGACCGTCTGTGCTGCTGCCTCGATATGCGCGCCGTACGCCTTCCCAGGTCAATCGCCATCTCCGGGATTCCCAAACCTGTCCAAATCACTTTAGAGGGTTACTAACTAGTTAATTAACCCCTCACTAAAGCCCCCTAAGTTTCCGAGATTTTTAACTATTTTTAAACGCGCACCGAAACCTTCGGACAGCCCGAACTATATCGAGACGATGTCCGATTGACTCGAAACCAATCCCAAAATATTCGTTACATCGAATAGATGATTTGACATGTTGGAAACTTCCCCAAATTCTTCCTCAAACGCCCACATGCGCCCTCGGATTGCACTGCGCGTGGGCTTCACGCGCCACTGCACAATGCATCTTCTTCCCTGTGACGGCCGGTTCACTGGTTGGCTAGTCCAGTTGGACCTGCGTGACCGGTTCGGGGCTCCTTCTCTCTCATTTTGGTCCATTTTCAATCCAATTTGATCCTATTCTTTCTAACTTGATCCTAGGAACATGTTTATGCAACCTAATCCACCTAAAATCCCTAAAATCCGACCAGTCCAATTCTTCCTCACGGTTCAAGTTTTCCAAAACTTACCCCAGGGTTCCTCAACGTCTAACCTCTCTTAAAACCTTCCTAACACACTCCTAGAAGCCTATTTAATTCATTGAAACCATCCAAAACGACCCATAATAACGAAAATTTAAAAAGGATGAAATTTGGGTAAAACCGATTACCTCGATCGGTTCCTCCTCCGCCGTCCACGGCGGTGCTTCCTGGTCTGGCCATCACCTCCATCTGGTCCTCACGTCATCCTCTGGTCTCTCACAAATGTTCAAGGGTCAAGGGTTTGGGTTTTGGGTGAGAAATGGAATCGGGTTTGGATTGGAAAAATGGAAGAAAGTGGATGAACGGGGAGGGTGGATGTGCATGAGAGAAAATGATGTCCAGTGGATGAGTGACACTTGTCACTCATCCATTGGGCCTTGGAACAAATATCTGGGCCCCACTTGCTGCTAAACAGTCCCCGTCTCGTGAAACGTGCAATAGTTCTCTCGAATTTCCGTGAACCGTAACTTCGTCGTCGAAAGTCCGAATTCGACGTGCCGCCTGTCTACAGATTTGTATCGTCATGATCTACATCACGGTACTCGGCCCTCGGTCATCGGACCTTCCGGGTCAAAAGTCAACTGTTGGCCCCTTTTCGCCAAATTTACCCAAACGCCCCTGATCTTCCGATCGTCATAACTTCTTCCTCGAATGTCAGAATTGAACGTGCCACCTGTCTATGAACTCGTGACGTCCCGAACTACGTTACGGCCATCAGCCAAAGTCCATTTGACCGTCCAAACAAAAAGTCAATGTTTTGCCCATTCCAAGGGAAAAATCGTCATTTTGCCTTGAACTTCCGCTAATCCTCGTCTAATCTCCGATTAGTCTCGCTAATCCGTCATTAATCCTTAATTAATCCCGTTAATTTGGGACGGGTCGTTACACATGGACTCTTGGTGTTTGGTGCATGAATACAATCAGCTCAGAAGGCATATATTTAGCTGTGATTTATGGAAACGGGCACATTGGTGAATGTTTTTTTTTGCAGAAATGTCCTTGAACAGTAGAAAATGTTTGAAGTAAGAAGAAACGAGTTTGAAATTGTTGTGCCTATATGCATGGATTGATTAGATGGCACTATACACACTTGTTAAAGGAGCATGGTGAATGGCTTTTGCTGAATGCTCCCATGGTTTGATGGATAGATATGGTTTTCAGCTTGCCAGTTAGTACACTCACACTCATGGTCGAGATGTGCCAACACGGATTCCATCTACACATTCATTCAATTTTGAAGTACTTAATTTAATTTGTGCCCATGTTATGTCTACCACCAAACTCCCAATTTGGCTACAGAGTGAAATGCAATAAACCCTATAGCTCAAAAAATTTCATGCACTTTCGTGGGTCTATATGTTATTCTTGGAAGAAAAAAAGACATATATCAAACTATATAATGCCAGAAGCATTAACTAAACTGTTTTCACATGCTTGTTAACATTTATTTACATTGCTTAATGTTTGTACGTTTTTATGCTTATTTATTTAGAAAATATCTGTATTTAAATGCTCTGGATGTTCACCAATGAACTAGATATTTGTGAATGGACTAATAGTTCATACTAATCACCAAACTCGTAGCTTCGGTAATGTTAGAAAAAAAGGGGAACTCGCAGATTCCTTTCTAAATTCACTAGACATGATAAAATAAGGAAATTTTACATTTTAAATATGTTTTATCATACCATTTGTTAGAACCCAAAGTTCTTATTTACTGCTTATGGTTGAGTTTTTTTTCTCAAAGCATTAAATGTAATGATTTGTCCCCTATATAGACTCTATAAGAGCGGTTTAATCATCATAAGGACGACTTCTTGCCTGCAACAAGAAATGAATGACAAATCATTCATTTTTACAGGATTTAAAATCCATGAATGAATATAATTCGAAAAATGTGATTTTTTGCTCGAATATGATTTAATTCAATTCAAACACTTATTCTCGTGAATGTGACTCATTGAATTAAATCTATAAATATGTATATTTTTGTGGGGACGTTTATTGTCTGACTGACAATATTATACTCCGAGAGATATGACAAAAGAACGTTGTAGAATGGTACTAAATTACCATCAATAAGATTTTTTTTATTCCCCAAGTTCCAGAAGAACTTTATCGAGATTTATGAATATTCGAGTAAACGGTTATCACGTTGAAACCACTAATGATAAGAAAGTGGAATACCTTTGCATAACCTCCAATCAGTATGACCAGAAGCATACACTAGAGAAACTAGCCAAAAGTTAGCTAGAAGCTAACTAGTATGAGCAATTGCTCATTATGACATGACCGGTTGGGACACCGTAGTCAGGGTAATGATGCAATATATTGTACGGGCATCCTCTTACTCATAGACACTTTTGTGTTTAATTAAACATTATGTCAAGTTTTCTCGTTAGTAGAAACCGAATATTAGACCATTATATGCAAAGATGAGTTAAGACTCCACCCTTTTCTTGTACAGAATACAAGAGAAATTTTGTGGACTTTCCAACCACCATGCGGACTGTTTTGAAAAACTTTCATGGTTCAAGCTGGGTACCGACAAAGTGGTCACATACTAAACTTTTATCCACACGCATACTGAGTTTGTTAAACTCTTAGCCCAACTCATTACATTGAGGGTCACACTACCCGGATTCTTTTATACAATCTATAAGTCTCGATAATACCAGAGAGTATCCATCGACATAATTCGATGACTATTGCATGCCCTTTGGGATTACTGATGAACATTTGGTTCCTCATGTTCACACCCATAATGGTCTCGCAGAAACATTATTAACCTTGGTAATGCGCACCAAGCTTCTCGTCTCTGCGCAGGGGCTATGCAATTTTGCATGTAGTAATATTGGTCTGGTTGAGGTCAACGCCACCCAACAATGTTATGCGTTACAGCTGGTGACTGGGTACGAACCAGCTGCTTCGTACTTCTGCATTTATGGGTGTGCAATTAAGTGCCAATTGTGTCGCCACAACATACACATATGGGACCTCAACAAAGGAGAGGCATACATGTCGGTTATGAATCCCTCTCCATTATAAGCTATTTAGAGCCCTTGACAGGTGATCCCATTCCCGCAATATTGCAGATAGTCACTTTGATGAGACCAATAACACTACTAAGCACCTGAAGTTGGATTTTGAAATGAAGGATCATAAGAGAAGAAGTTTTATCTTGACCTGAAGCTCGAGTACCGTGCATATGAGGTTTTAGTTTATTGATTTAATCGCATCTAGAAGATATTGATATTAGACCCAGAAGATGTTGAAATGCTTTAATGAGGATAAAGCAAAACCTTCCAGCACGCCTATGATCACTCGTAGTATAGATCCTATAAAGGACCTGTTTTGTCTCGTAGATGATAATGAAGAGATAGTGATACTAAAAGTTTCATATCTAAGTGCAATAAGCGCATTATTGTACTTGATTCAAATCACTAGGCTAGACATTTCATCCACTATGAGCTTGTTAGATACATTTAGCTTTGTGCCAACACGCTGCCGCTGGAATGGCGTAAAAGAAAATTTCTAATACCTTAATGGTATGTGAGATATGGGCTTATTCTATCCTTATGAATCGAGGAATGAACGAAACCCCCTTGGTCCTCGAAATGATGCATTGCCTTATTGGGTATGCTGATGTAGTCTACCTATCAGACTCACATAAGGTATATTCCTAAACTGGTTATGTCTTTACCATTGGGAACACAACAATATCTTGAAGGTCTAAGAAACAGACCTTTATTACTATGTAATTCGAATAATGCGAAGATTCTAACTCTTCACGAATCAACTTGTGAATGTATATGGCTAAAAGGTATTACAGGCGTATTCGAAGTACTTATGGACTGCATTCCACCAACAATGAACTGAAGATTATCTACTAGGATAATGCTACCTCTATCGAGCATATGAGGATCAGTTTCATTATAAGAGACAACAAACAAGCCATCATCCAATGCAATATTCTAGAAGCATGTTCATGGTATTGGCCTAGGTAGACTAGCTAATCTACCAAGATCGTAATTTCAGAGGGAGTCGACATCAGGAGGAGTATCCTGAAACATACCAAGTATTCTAAAGTATATTGAGTATCCCGAAATATAGTCACAAGACCATTGTCTACTCTTTTATCCTACAATCAGAATTATTTTGTTCCATTGGGTTTTGTTACCTGGTTAGGTTTTAACGAGGCACACATTTTGTTATGGTTACCCCATAAATAATGCATCTTGAAGATGTCATGATTCGAATCATATGCATTTGCTCATCTTTTCCCTTCGTCCACAGGTTTTTCCCATTGGGTTTACTGGGTAAGGTTTTAGTGAAGCAACACTGATGCATTTTATCTCAAAGGCGTACTACCTACCCGTATTTCAGAAGAGGCGACATCAACTACCTCAGAAGACTCCGATGTGATCACTGACACGCGTGTTGCACTCTTTTTCCTTCGACTAGGGTTATTTTTTGTCCCATAGGGTTTTTATTACCTGGCAAGGTTTTAACGAGGTAACACATAAGCTCATAGCCAAGCAGTATCATTACATGAAATATCCAAGTGGGAGTGTTGTAAATATATTAAAGTATATGTCTATTTCTATGTAAGGACGCTTTCGTCCATATATTGTAACCTAACCCTAGTCCTATATAAAGGGGTTTTAACTGAATGAATGAGACAATTCTATTGTGTTCACAACAATATCTTTAGTCTTTAAAAGAATGACGGCTTCCCGCATTACATCATGGACTTGACAATTTCTCCATACCCCTCTACCATCAACAAATGGCATTTGAACTAGGTTTCTTTGGGTAAGTTCAGTCAAGTACTCTTCCCCAACCTCTTCTATTGTTTCTCCTCTCTGTTTCTTTATAAACCTTAGAGCAATCCATTGGCGAATGACTCTAGAACATCTGATATGCCTGTGATTTTCTGGATATGTCCCAAAGTATAAGAAATAAGGTTTGAGTTGGTATGGTAAATCATGATAGCTAAAAGATAGAATCTTTGTCTTTGTCACACCTGCCAAATGAGGATTAAATTCCAGCTCGGAACCGAGACTGTCATGCAATTTTCTCCATTGAGAAACATCCCCGCCTCTGGTTTCTAGAAGTCCACTTATGGCTATAATTGCGAGGGGTAATCCTCCCAATCTACCAACTATTGCTCTAGCGAATTGCTCCAACTCCAGTGGACAAAATCCGTTAGATTTTCGGAATGTCTTCCTGCAAAAGAGTTGCCATGCCTCATCGAGGGGCATTAGTTGAAGCTGGTACAGTTGATCAGTAGAAATTTATTGGCAAGATAAAGCAACCTCAACGCTGCGCGTAGTGATGATTATCCTGCTCCCATTTTTGTTAGAATGTCGAACAAATTTCCACGACTCGATGCTCTAAGGATCATCAAAGACAATTGCATACCTCTTTTTTGAAAGATATTCCCTCAAAGTCTCAACTAAAGATGTCCTATCCATACTTTCAATATCCTCAGGAATAGACTCCTTCCTTGTCTTGTAGAAATCGATAATAACTCTTCTCAGTATGTCTTCAATCTTGTATGACTGTGACACTGTGATCCAAGCGCGCCAATCAAAACGAGCTATAAAAGTTGGATTGTTATACACTTTCTTTGCAAGAGTTATCTTCCCCAATCCGCCCATGCCGACCACTGATGTGACCGAGCGTTGAGATGCTTCCGCTCCATGTATGGACCAATTTACCAACTCATCCCTTGGTGTCTCCATGGCAAAAGAAGGTCATCTTCTTCAGTGATATGTGCACCATTCTGGGGTCATCTTTCCCAGATGGGCTGAATGGCATTCGCTCTATGTAATTGAATCCATACGCTACATTTCTTTCTTGGATTTCTCTGACACGTTGTTTGATAAGTGGAATCTCTACAGCTATTTCATGGCGGGCTACAAGTCCTTTAAGTTTTCGAAGGAAACATTTGAATCCACGCTTGTTACGGTGGCGTGCTACGTGATGAATGTATTGATCAAGGACATCTTCAATGCTATAGGCCATCTCCCTTGTTTGTTATACCCAGGTTTTTGCACCATTACTCAGGTTTGCTCTCTCTGCCTTTGCTTCTACGTCTTTGGAGGAAAGACGTCATGCTTTCGAATAGATCTTTGATGCTTGTCACATCATCATGAACACTTCCTAACAAGTTCACTTCTTCGGCTAAGAATTGAGCCAACTTGTCAATAACAGAGTTTACTGCAGTCTCTGCCATTGTTGTTGTTCTATTCTGTTTGTCTCTGATGGAAAAAGTTAAGAATATATATTAGACAATTAGAATTAGAGGACTCAATTTGACTTCAACAAAAGTTAAGATTATTAGCTCACTGCGTTTTTACTTGAGTCATGAACTTGTGATCATCAAATTATCACATATATGGGATTAATTAGTTTACCGCCTCTGCTACAGCTAAAGCTTAATCTCAAGAAATATCTTAAAATCCCCACGAAGATCAATAGATAAGAAATCTGATGAACAACAACAACAACATTGTTGGCGCACGATAATTATATGAACAATCAATAACAACAACAACAAACAACATAGAAATGAGAAGATATATAGCTTTGGAAAGCAACATGATGCAAAGGAGAACTTAGATGAAGCATGTCGAAGAGGAAGAGAGGTACCTGGGTGGTCACTGACAAGAAAAACAGGTTCATCAACTTCAACAAATGCAGGGATGAGCTGCTTACTGGCTGACTTTATCAACTTAACTAAATTGAAATGATAAAAAAAAACTAAATTGAAATTGTTGATGCAGAAATCATCCGGCTCTGTAAAGTTCCTTCTCGATCCCTACACATAAGAACAAAAATCAAACGGGGTTAAGGTTGAATCCCAGGGGGTGGTTCAACCGAAAATGCTCTGATGTTTAGGTCAGCTTCGAAAGAGAAATCTTAAGAGCTTAAGTAGCATTGAATTGAATTACCTTTATTGAGAAATGTGTACCCCTTATGTAGGGGTGAGTGAGATGTTCAATTTTCATACTTTCGATGTAGGAAAAATGCTCCTTGATTTGCGTGCTAACACATATTACACAAATCGAGGGTGAGAGGCTTCCACATGTCATCTCGGTTTGGGCCCAATGTTTGGGCTATGTAAGTATTGTGGGCTTGAGTCACGTTCGGTGCTTGGGCTTTAAGTATTATTGCTAGGGGCAATTTGGTCATTTTGGAAATTATGGGTTACAAATGGCCCGACATCGCTTAGGAATTCAGGGAATCCTAAGGGATGTAATTTGTATTGTGAATCCGATAAATTATATATGGGAGTAGGACTCCGCTTGATCTTCAATTTTGTTGTACCTCTATCCGGGAGTCTCTGATGTCGCAGTAAGCTCCACGCTTGTACGATAGACTTTTGAATATTTTTTTCATTGTTGAGCTTTACATTTTTGCACATTCGGAGAGTTGTATGAGTCTAATTGCAATGATTCAAGCGGTGGTGCGCTCTACTCTCCGAGACGATCATTTCAAGATGTATGAAGGCATACTTCTGTTGTAGTTTTAAAGACCTCACTTTGTGGAGTACTGTAATGACCCGTCCCGAGAGCTGAGATTAGTAAAGTGATTAGTAACGGATTAGTGAGCTTAATCGGTGCTTAGTTGGTTACGTTTGGCCCGTTAGCGTAGAATGAGGATTTTGCCCCTAGTTTGGGCAAAATGTTGACTTTGAGTTCAGGTGGTCAATTGGACATTGACCGATTACCGTGACGTAGTTAGGGACGTCACGAGTCCGTAGATAGGTGGCACCGCCCTATTCCGACATCCGAGGAGGAAGTTATGATGTTCAGAAGGTTGAGGGCATTACCGTAATTTGGGTAAACGAAGGGGGAGAAGTTGACTTTTAGCACGATAGGATTTTTATACGTAGACTAAGGACCGTTAGGTAGATCTCGTCGTCCGGAGTTCAACGACAGGTGGCATGCCTTCATCGGACATTGGACGGGCGAGATACGGGTCTAGAACGGAGAAGAGTAGAATCGTAATTTAGCCTTTAGAGGCATTTTAGTCTTTTTGGGTGCATTGGGATTTGCGCCAATCTGATAAGGCCAAGTGTACAGTGGAGATTGGGATATTTGTGAGAGGGCCCTTGGGATGGTGACACGTGCAGTGTGTGTAGTGGCTTCTACACAAGTGCACGGTGTGTGTTTTAAACGTGTGCGGTGTGTGTGCAGTCGTGTTCGAAGATAGAAAAACAGAGAGTGAGGTTGAGAGGAATTGATCGGGTTCTGGGTGAGTGTGTGAGTTTGTGGGTGTGAGAGTGTGTTCAGAGGAGGCTGGGAGTGCAAGGACTGGGCTGAGAAGTTGGGTGGTTGTGTGTGTGAGGGAGGTGGTGAGGTTTCGGGAAAACACAGAGAAGTGTCGAGGGAGGTTGGTGGTGGTGTTGATGTGAAATCGATCGATCAAGGCTGGTGGTGGTGTCCAGAGGACGGAGGAGACTTAGAGGGGTCGCATAGCCATGGTGGAGCTCACGGCGGCGGCCTGAGCACAGGTAATTTCTCTAATTCCCTTGTTTGCTCTGTTTTTCCCGTGAAGTTCAAATCGATAGTCGTGACGGTAGGGACTGAGTCGAGGTGTTTGGTGAGGTCTGGTGAGTTCATTAGGGTCCTAGGTAGCTGCTGGTTGTGCAGCCGTGACGGGGGATTGTACGGAGGAGGCTAGAACGACGGTGAGTTTACTGTGTTCTCTGTTTTTCAGTTTAGCTTCAAACTTAAAGTCTTGGGTTTTGAGGTTGAGTCGAACTGTTTTAGGGGTTTTGAGGAGTCCATTGAGTTGTATTTGAGCTTAGGGAAACAATTTGAGGCTGGGGGATTGTCTGGTTGGCCGGGAGTGTAAACAGGGGTATTCAGGTGTTCCTGTGTCGAGCTAATGACGATGGGTTAGAGGTAAAATTGTCGAGTTTTTAAAGTTGGGTTGAGTTGCTTAGGATAGAACGAAACTACTGGTCTTGAAAGGAACAAAAACGGACTGGAAATGACGGAGAACCGCCCTCGCCGGTTCAGACCGGTCGAGTAGCTGAGGAAGACGATGAACAGTGTTTCTGTTCAGGCACTTGAGGCCCCCGCGCAGCCACTTTGGACGGCGCGTGGGGGCGCGTACGGTAGTTTCTGGGGAAACTTTCAATTAGGTTTTTGGTCTAGAAGTTGTAATGAGTCTTTTGGAACAGGTTTCGGGTTAATCGGATGTCGAATCGAGTTAGTTCCGCGAGGTTGAAGGCTTAGGGTCTCGGTTTGTTACATTTAGGACCCGGGGATTTTTGGGGAAAATTAGGAGGACCTTCGTTAACGTATTAGTGATGTAGTTTGGTGACTGTTGACAGGATCGGGAATCCCCGAGGAGGCCGAGGAACGTGCAGGACGTTCAGGACGCGAGTGACGTGCCTGGTATCTATGAGTGGACCCCTTCTCTATACTTGAGCATGCATAACTGCTTTTCTATAATTGTTTTATGGTTTTACTCATGATTTCATGTTTATTGAATATGCTATGTTGGTTTTACATATTTGCACGTTTTTCGAGAAGTTTTTTTAGCACGTTTTACGAGGAAGCTTTGAATTCTGATTTCGATGCAATGCTTTTGAAATATTAAATGATAATTGGATTTCAATGAGTATAAATGGATTTGGACACATGATTTGATGATTAAGAGTTTTCGGAATGACGGTTCTGGATGTCGGAAGGGCATCATACCGGTGATTTCGGATTCGGGTTTGGATATGGATTTAGAAATGGTTTTCAAATGGTTTTGGATTGGATTTTCTGGATCTGGTTATTGGGTTTAAAGACCCGGATATTGTGTTTGACGGGGGACGGGCCCGGATTGGGTTTAAAGACTCGGATTGAGTTTAAAGACTTGGAGTTTAAAGACTCGGATACATTGATATTTCCCCTGTATGCCTGTTGAGTTTAAAGACTCAGGAGTTTAAAGACTCGAATGATTGAGGCCTAGATTGAGTTTAAAGACTCGGATAGGTCCAGCAGGTTTGATCGGATAATGATGACTTGGATTTATATTTTATCATGCTATTTTCATGATGCCTATTTTGTGAATTATAAATGTTTTTATGACGATCCTTATGTGATTTATAACTGTTTTCAGTTAATGGGTTATGCATGTATGTTTTCAAAACGGAGGGCTAAAACCCTGGTTTGATTATAAAACGGTTTTCGAAACTTTTATTCTTTATGGTCCACTCACACTTTTCTGTTTTTATTTGCCCTCCAGGTCGTGGAGCTAGCGCGGGGGTTGACGTTGAGGCAGCGTCGAAGGCATAGAATACTCGAGAGTGACCCCGAAGTGATTTAAATTTTCCGCTGTGCGTATGTTTTGTGTATCGGTTTTTGTTTTCTTAGTGTGGTACTATGCTCTGTATAATTGCTGACTCTGGGATGTTGTAAATTCTCCTGCGTCTGACAATGTAATCTTTGGTTTCTGTGAGGTTGTTTCGGTCTTTCGTTTTTGGCTTGTCAGACGGGAGCAGGGTTTAGTCCCTAATCCTGGGGGATTAGGGGTGGGCCCTGAAAAGTACCATCTGGTGGCGTGCCTGGGTCTTGTTAGAGCTTCCGACTTCAAGAGATGGCGGACTTGACATCAAGATGCTCTTTTGGTTGACATGCTTGTAGTGTTTTGTGGATGGAAGAACTTAGCGCATCGACACACTTGTCATCTTCAGGTGCGGGCGTAGCTAACATCAAGGACTTCAACGGGGGAGGTGCAACAGAATGCAACACGAGGTGTAGCAGAGTGCAAGATGAGGTGCAACAAAGTGCAAGGCGAGGTGTAGCAGAGTGCAAGACGAGGTGCAATATGGTGCAAGACGAGGTGCAGCAAAGTGCAAGGCGATATGCACCAGAGTACAAGGCGAGGTGCAGCAGAGTGCAAGGCGATGTGCATTAGAGTGCAAGGCGAGGTGCAGCAAAGTGCAAGACAAGGTGCAGCAGGGTGCAAGACGAGGTGCAGGAGAGTGCAAGACGAGGTACAGCAGGGTGCAAGACAAGGTGCAGCAGAGTACAAGGAGAGACATGCTGCAAGTGCAAGGCGATGAGTCCCATCACTTGGAGTGCGACGTGTCACAACCCAGTATGTGTCTTGTTCCAGCTACAAGGCAATATGTGTTGTAGCTACAAGGCGAGATGTGCTTCATCTTCAAAGCAAGGCTTCCCATGACGCGAGGCAAAGTGCATGTGGTGCCATGAAGTAACTGAAGTTTTCCAAGGAGTTGCTTTGGATGACGGATGACAGATGACCTTCTAGAGACTTGATCTTCAAGGCCTTGTTGAGCTCAAAATGGGGTGTAGTAAAGGGGAACATAGAATGGAGGATCGATCATGCCCCTCCCCCCCCCCCCAAGCAAAGCTCGAGACGTCGTAGATCATCGCCTAATTAAAGGAAGAGAGCTTGAAGATGCCATCATCTAGATGCTGTAGCCAAGTGGCGTGAAGACACATGACACCAAACCATTGTTTCGTCTTGGAGTTGAAAGTCAAGGTGCTTTGTAGCCATCACCAAGTCAAGAAGTGGTGAAGTTGATTTTGTGAAGCCAACTGTGCCAAGTAGGCAATATTGACGAGGTAGCCCCCATTTTTTGAAGAAGGTCATGGACGATGTGTCACTGGAAGTCCATGATGGGATGATTGAAGGCCTCCAAGGCTTGCTCATAGGTTGATGGAGAGACTCTGGGGTCGTGCCGGTCCTGATGATGAGCTTCATGATTCTTCTTGGCTCGTAACTTGATTTTAGCATTGAATACATGTTTGAGCATTCAAATTATGAATTTCCAACTTCTTTAATTTTCATTAATAGAAGCCTTCCATTATTTTTTGAGGGTTTTGTGATTTTCAGCGGATTTGACCTTAGTGTAGTAAACTTGGTCTTCTGACTTCGTTTTAGCTCCGAATTAAGTGTCGTTGGTGGCATTGGAAAGCTGAATTCTGTACCTTTTTGGCGCCATCAAGCTCTCTTCAAGGAAGTAACTTTGAGCTTGGTACGTTTGAATCAATCTCGAAGTTGTGTGTGTGCTGGAATTTTTAGTTGCATGCACTAAGACATTTGCCCAAGATTTTTCATGACATGACCCGGCTGTTGCTCCCCTTGGTGGGGTCGGGAAGCGATATTTAGTAACTTTTCCAATTCCAGCAATCCCGTTTGTTGCGTATGAGTGACAGATCCTTAGGAATGAGCTTGAGTAGTATATACATCATTGTTGGTCAATCGCATTGAACTTAGTTGTCAAGTTTCTTGAGGTGGTGACTTAGCTCTTTGAGGTGAATGCTGTAATTTTCCCTTTGGATAGGAGCTTCGAGTCCTTCAGAGGTGAAGTTTTTGAGTGTTCCGTCAATGGACGCCTTTGGTGCTTCACAAGGCGTAAGTGCTGATAGGTTGCGAACTGAAGGCATTATGGCTTTGACGAACAAGGATGTTGATGTCTTACATAGCGATTGCCTTGACACGTCGCGGGATGATCACCTTGATGCGTCGCAGGGTGATTGCCTTGATGCGTCGCGGGGCGATTGCCTTGATGTTTCGCGAGCAATGCTTTGCTTCGTGTGTGAAGGCTTAGAGTGCTTCGCTGGGCAAAGGCTTGGATTGCTTCACAGGGCGAAGGCTAGGAGTGCTTCGCGGGACGAACCTCGGAGTGCTTCACGGGGCGAAGGCTCAGAGTACTTCGCGGGGCGAAAGCTTAAAATGTTTCGCGGGGCAAAGACTTGGAGTGCTTCACGGGGCGAAGGCTTGGAATGCTTCGTGAGGTGAAGGCTTAGAGTGCTTCACGGGGTGAAGGCTTTGAGTGCTTCGTGTGGCGAAGGCTTAGAATATTTTGCATGGCGAAGGCTTAAAATGCTTCGCGGGGCGAAGACTTGGACTGCTTCGAGTGACGAAGGCTTGGAGTGCTTCGCTGGGCGAAGGCTTCGAGTGCTTCGCGGGGCGAAGGCTTCGAGTGCTTCGCGGGGCAAAGGCTTCGAGTGCTTCGTTGGGCGAAGGCTTCGAGTGCTTCGTTGGGCGAAGGCTTCGAGTACTACGTTGGGCGAAGGCTTAGAGTTTTTCAAGGGGCGAAGTCTTGGAGTGCTTCACGTGGCAAAGGCTTGGGTGCTGTGCGTGGCAAAGGCTTAGTATGCTTTCTATACAATAGTGTAGACGATAAGACAATATCATTAGACGTTGGGACGAAACATCTTGAATCTTATTAGAAGATACTATGTGAGTAAAGTAGGCATTGAGCCGAATTTTAATCACAAACTTCGTGCCTTTAATGATGACTTGGTCACTGATTCAGTTTTCTAGTTGTTCCCTGCAACTCAGACTCGGCAATGACGGTGTCCACGCAGATAATCTTTTGTGCGAGTTCATGGGGGCCTTTAACTCCGAGATGTTCTGTTACCTTTTTTTCTGACATACTCAGTGCAGTTTCCTTCCTTCAAGAGGTCCCGGAGGTATCTTTCGAAGGTCTGGTAGGAGTTTATGTCGTGCCCATAGCAAGTGTGATAGACACACCATTTTGTCTTGTCAGCCCTCTCTTGGTCTCCTTTAACGGGAGCTGGTCATTCGAACCATAGCTTTTCCTTTATCTGATTGTATATTTGGAGGACAGGTACCCAAAATTGTGTGTTTGGCTTTGCACCAACGAACGTATCGAGTTTCCTTTACGCTTGTTGGCTTTCTCGACTGAGTTCCCATGGTGGGCGCCATCGTTTGGCTGCGCAAACACCTTTGTGGGATATCCATCTTCCTCAACGTGGTTGGTGGAATATGTAGCGTTTTTCTCGTCCTCCCAGCATGCATCTCATTCTGCTAGGGATAACATCTTGGTGAGACTTCGGGCATTGCTCATGACGATGTCTCCGTAGAGCTGGCTCTCCAGCGGTAAGCCCTGCCTGAATGTCATGGCCGCCACGAGATCGCTGCATCCTACGATGCGAAATTTTTCTTCGCAATACCTCCGGATGTATTGCCGCAAGGTTTCCTTAGACTTATTTCGGATGGTGAAGAGGTTGTCATCCCTGACTTCGACGGTGAGAAGCTGCGAGTACTCTTTCACAAATGTCAGGGCCAACTCTTTGAAGGAAGCGATTGACCTCCGGGGGAGATGGTTGAACCAGGTCGTTGCTTGACCTTGCAGCGAGGTTTGGAAAACTTTGTACATGAGTGCGTTGTTGTGCCTGTGAGGTACCATGACCCCCCGATAGTAATTGATGTGCTTTACTAGGTCGGAGGTTCCTTTGTACTGATTGAAGTTGGGAGTTGAAAATCGATGCGGGAACGGCTCTTCCTTAATGTCCCTCACAAATGGTGAAGATGATGACGTCTGAATCTAGCGCCAAAGGTCATCCTCCAAGTCTCTGTCGCGCTGAACACCTTGGAGGCGTCGGTCTAGCATCCTTCGGACGTGCTCAGCATGCAATGGACCTTTGTGATAGGGATTTCAGCGTCGGGTCAAGTGACGTCGACTCCTTCGAGTTGCAGCGGGAATGGCACTCAAGCGTGTTGGCGAGTAGGTCTCGTCCTCTTCACTGTGATCATCTGTGCTTCTTGAGTTACGATGGGTCTGTCCATCTGAGTGAGTATGTGACTCACTGGAGACTGCTTGCTACCGTTGAATGTTGCACGGGAACTCAATGTGCGAAAGTGCTCCAGGGCGTCCTCCGAGTTGCTCTTAAGCTAGAAGCCTCGATCGTTCTTAGCCTTTTGCTCTGGGGGTGCAACTTTCTTTCCCTGAGTCGCTTAGTAACGTGTCTCGGGACATTGTCCAGCAGCGAACATGCTCCTTTTCGGTGCGTCTCGGGATGTCCCTTGGTGCCCCGCGAGGTTCACTGCACTTCTCGGAGGTTCTGGATGCCCCGATGTCTCCCAATAGTAGTTGCAGGAGCTCTGATTGGGCCCGAACTTGGTTACTCAGTTGTTCAACCTATTGCATTAGTCCAAGTCGTGGAGGCGACCCCCAGATGCTTTCTTGTGACCTGTAGCATGTCGGGGCACATGTCGTAAGCCTTCAATCGGATGTGATGGGCCACGTCTCTTTGGAGCTTGGGTGTTGGCATGTGGGTTGCGCAGGCGTCCAAGTGCCTCCTTAGCGACGTGTCTCGGGCTATTGTCCGACAACGAACATGCTCCTTGCTGGCGTGTCTCGGGATGTCTCTTGGTGCCCCGCGAGGTTCACTGCACTTCTCGGAGGTTCTGGATGTCCCGATGTCTCCCAATAGTTATTGTAGGAGCTCTGATTGGGCCCGAACTTGGTTGCTCAATTGCTCAACCTGCTGCATTAGTCCAATTTGCGGAGGCGAGCCCCTAGATGCTTGCTCGTGACGAGTAGCATGTCAGGGCACATGTCGCGCGCCTTCAGTCGGATGTGATGGGCCACGTCTCTCTGGAGCTTGGGTAGCGGTTTGCTCACGGCAGCAATCGCAGCAGTGGATGTGGCAGCCTCAGAGGCCCATGCTGATCAGCGTGTTATAGCCATCTAAGGAATGGTAAGTGTTCAAAGTAGAATGGAGTTTTTTTTCGAGGAAAAACTAAGGAGCACGCTTTGAGTATTTCTCAAATCGGCTCTCAATGAAAGTACCAGTTGTTGATGCAGAAATTGCCCAGCTCTGTAAAGTTCTTTCTCAATCCCTACACACAAGAACGAAAATTAAATGGGGTTAAGGTTGAATCCTGAGGGGTGGTTCAACCGAAAACGCCCCGATGTTTAGGTCAGCTTCGAAAGAGAAATCTTAAGAGCTTAAGTAGCGTTGAATTGAATTACCTTTATTGAGAAATGTGTACCCTTTATGTAGGGGTGAGTGAGATGTTCAATTTTCATAGTTTCGATGTGGGACAAATGCTTCTTGATTTGCGTGCTAACCATGTTACGCAAATCGAGGGTGAGAGGCTTCCACATGTCATCCCGGTTTGGGCCCAATGTTTGGGCTTTGTAAGCATCGTGGGCTTGAGTCATGTTCGGTGCTTGGGCTTTAAGTATTATTGACATGGGCAATTTGGTCATTTCAAGAATTATGGGCCACGTGGTAGCTCCACATTCTTCCGGTGATTTTGGGTTCCACACAAATGATACATCATATGGACATCACATTCATATGATGTTTACGAAAACTACAATTATTTTGTTGTTTAGTTTTTGCCTGACTAATTCCCATGGAATTATAGTTATTTATTAATCAATTTGGCATACTTAAGGGGGAAAAAAACAATGAAGGATTGAGTATGTCGTAGAACAAGAAATAATCGTATTAGCGAAATAATTAATGAAAGGGCTGATTTTTGTGTATGTTGACTTGGAATAATTTTTCATCTGTCACATGATGAGTAGTAGGAACGACCCATCTCAAAAATTGGACTAAATTTGGGAATTTAATTAGAAAGGACTATTTTGTCCTTATGTTTAAAAGGGGGTTGAAAGTCAAATTGAGTTTGTGAAGACTTTTGGAAGCTTTTCTTGGATCTTTGTGCGGATCTCAAACTCACTAGTCTATAGACGGGTGTCACATAGAAAATGGAGTCCATATGATGAAGTTATAAGCCTAAAATATCTGGGGTATTTTGGTAATTTTAGGTTAAGGGCAGTTTAGTCTTTTTCACTATTGGTGCTTATTGATATGTCACATGTGTCATAGACCATAGAAATCCAGCTAGCTACTCCTAGGAAGTGCTAGGCGGTGCTCGAGTTCAACTAGATCAACTCGTACAAGATAATGGGGAAAAGGTTTTCCCCCGACGTAAACCCCAAAGGGGTGATTTTGTTTTGAGGCTATTGAGGGCAAAACGGAGGATGTAGATTAACTCCCCGGACCTATACGAGCTAAGTGATGTGGTTTTGTGATTGAAACATCCCAAGATGCGAGAAATCCAAGGGACGAAGGTGGGACGAGCCTTTTCGTTAGATTTTCGGCCAAGAAAGGTAAGTTTTCACGGGTTTGAATTCAGAAATGGAGTCATAGTGATAAATAGATGAATTTTCATTATTAGAAAGTTTAATTTGGTTGAGAAATGAGAAAGACAAGAAGAATTGAAGTTCGACCAGAAATGGCAGTTTTTTTTGTAAAAGCATGATTGCGACAACAACGCATGTCGGCGCTAGTCACCTTCTTCGGTGTCCTGACTCAATGACGTTGTTAGTCACATCGTTAATGATTTGAATTAATGTGCTAGCAGCTTAGCATATGTAACGACCCAAAAAATTGAAGAAAAAAAATTTGAAAAAAATAAAAAACAAAATGACGATTTTTTTTACCATGACACTTTTGGGAAGTTTTGTGAGGGCCTTTACGAAGATCTTGAACCCCCTGAATATGTAGGTTGATGGTACGCTAAAAAATGAGTTCAGATAAGTTTGTTATGGGTAAAAAATAACTAAGGGAAGTTTGATAATTTTGGATAAAATGGTATTTTGGATAAAAGGGTATTTTGGTAATTTCTAAGGGAACCTAGGATTATCTAGAACATTCTTCAGTTATCCTCCCTTATCCATCCTTCTACCGACTTACACAAATACATATAGGGAATGTGTGAAAGTTAGAGGGGGTTTGGGTGGTGGTGGCCGAAATGAACAATGACCACCCAAACCAACCCGTGAAGGAGAAGAAAGGGGAAGGGGGAACCAGAGGGAAAGAGAGAGATTCAGAAGAAGGAAGAGAATGAGAAAACCATGAAGAGAGGGGAAGGGAAGGAGATATGGTGGGGATGTGACACGACCCATCCCAATCCCCCTGGGATTACCACGGGATGTGTCATGCTCCCGTTTGACACGGAGTGTCAGACAAGGGATAACCTCAAGCCACTGCCCCAAAGGGCTCTCAGAGTGCGCAAGGATCGATGGAGGAGGCATGCAATGTCCCGGTCTCCGCTGCAGTCTCATCCGCGATCAACCTGAAGGGCATTAAAAACAATAAAGGCTGTGAGTGGACGAAAATAAACAAGTTCATAAAATACTTTTTATAAGAAATTTATGCCCCTCAGTAAAAACGTATGCATGCATCAAAAACAGTAATCAAATATTTATTAGAAATAACCGTTAGGGCCTTAGCCCAGAAACCACAAACACATTTTCAATCAAAAGTCGTTTCATAAATCCAGTGGTACACATTTACCATATTACCATCTCCAGCATCCCAGATGCCTAGCGTCCCAGACGCTTGACGTCCCAGACGTCATATCTCACGGTATTAAAGCGGCGCGCGCTGCCCGGGGTCTCACCGGGTCCATATCTCTGACATCCTAGATGTCTGACGTCCCAGACGTCTAATCATAGCAATCCTGCTCCTGAATCATCATACGGTTTGGATGCTCCGTACAATGACCCCTCGCAGGCAATGCACCGTGATTTCCCCAGTGTCCCGGACTCCTGGAGGAGACCATTACATATCCTCATATCGAGATGGTTTATGGAAAACAGTTTATCTTTCATTTCCAAAATATCACAAGGGCCCTGCCCCGAATTTCCATAAAACCATCACAAGTCCAAATACTTGGTTTATTAAAACCAAAATCATTTATTCAATTCCATTTTAGGGTCCCCAACCCGAAATCACATTTATAAATCAACTGGGCCCCTGGCCCGATTTCGTAAATCAACTGGGCCCCTGGCCCGATATTATAACTCAAATGGGTCTCAGCCAGAGTTTACTTTATCAAGTCTATAACCGTTTCATGAAATCACATCCAAACCACAAATATGGAAATCAGTGTAAAATCGAAAACCTCGATTTACGTGCAAACCCGTAAATCGCCCCGAAATGCGTGAAATCATATTAATTCACCAATATCTGAATCAAATCATATAATCACAATATAATCATCATGAAATAGTTATGCATGCATAGAATTTATAAAACCATTGTCCACTCACAGACCGTTTAACCATGCACCTCGATACGCGTGCCATCGGCCTTCCTGGGCCTCGCCACTAACATCGGGACTCCCAAACCTGTCCATATCACATTAGAGGGTTACTAACCTCTTCATTAACCTCTCATTCAAGTCCCGTAATTTTCCCAAATTTTTAACTATTTTTAAACTCGACTTAAAACCTTCGGACATCTCGAACAATGTCGGAACGGGGTCCGATTGACACGAAACTAATGCTAAAATGTTCATTACATTGTATAGGATAAAAGTCATGTTGACCTCACCTTGGAATTCGTGCCCATGCGCTGTCACGCGCCGCCGTGAGTGGCTGTGCGTGACACCCACGCGCCTGCTACAGTGCCAAGCACTGTTCATCTCCTTCTTCACCTGTTTCCTGAAATACGGGTCTGCAACCCGTGTGTTCGACCTGATCAATTACCCATCAATTCCAGTTCGATTCCTTCCGTTTTTTATCCTAACATGTTCATTAACCATCTAATTAAAGTTCTGTGTCAATAATCAACCTTAATAGTCCCTTAAATGGACCTTCGAACCGTGATCACCCAAACGGGTCGATCACCATAACTCTTTGGTTCCAACACCATTGCCCAATTAACTTCACAGGAAGTATCCTAGGACTAATACGAACTAGAATGAATGATCAATTGAACCATAAATTACCTGGAAGTTGTCGTCCCAAGCTCTGTAATTCCCCAGAAACAGAGACCTCAGTTCCAGCTCAACCGTGGATGGTTCCCTTCGAATTTGATATGGCTGAGTTCCAATCACTCCCAGAAGGCTAAACCCGTCCTTGGTTTGGTCCAAAAATCCTCAAAAATTAAAATCTGGATTTTCCCTCCAATGTTTCAGAAATGGTTTTCACGGTTTCTCTCTAGCTCTCACTCAGTTCTCACTTCGCAGAATGAACTCTCTCATCGTCCAGCACTCAGGTAATCAAAAATTCCACTCAGAAACCCGTGGAAATCCTTCTGATTCCACTGGGAAATTGTCCCCTGCAACGGTTCAAAACCAAGGAATTTAAAACTCCTCCCGTGGCCTGTTCACAGCACCAATCCATGCCCCATTATCTCAAAACACATAAATAATTCCCACTAACCAGTCCACTACCTGATAAAACAATGGGTTGTGCAGAACCACCACACACGGTGGTGCAGAAAATGTCTCCCACGGCTGCTACCGTAATCCGTGGTGAAAATGACCAAAATGCCCTCAGTTCAAAAATTACCAAAATGCCCCTCACGCATCCAGACCCGTAACTTGGTCATTCGGACTCTGATGGACGCTCCGATGGACGCGTGCCGCCCGTCTACGAACTCAGGGCATTGAGAACTTCCTAACGGTCCTTGGCCCTCAGCCATCGGATCTCCCGGTCAAAAAGTCAACATTTTCCCCCTTTTCGTCCAAATTACGAAAATGCCCTTGACTTCTAAACGTCATAACTTTCACCACGAACGTCGAAATCGAACGTGCCACCTGTCTATGAACTCGTGACGTCCCAAACTACGTTACGATCATTGGTCAAAGTCCATTTGACGTCCGAATTAAAAGTCAACGTTTTACCCACGATTAGGGGCAAAACGGTCATTTTGCATCGTTCGTCCGATTTCGTCCAACTAATCACCAATTAACCCTACTAATCATGATTAGTTAGTAATCAAATCCCGAATTTCGGGACGGGTCGTTACAGGATGTGTAAGGGAACCCGTAAGTTTCATTTTCGGGTTTCCTAGTTCTAGGCCAGAAAGCATAAAAATGGGCATGGTAATAGCTCCTTGAAGGTCCTACAATCATCCTAAACTAATAAAATGATGGCTCGAACTTAAGGAATGCGGTGGTGTAGTCCTGGAAACCATGGTTGAAATATGCAAGGTAAGCTTCTTCAATTTCTAGTACGATCCTCGTAGATTTAAGGCCATAGAGATGTTCCTAGGTTAAAATCGAGGTATTAAACATAAGAATTGAACGTAAAATGAAAGAAAGTCTACTTAACGTCGCAATTCGGAGGACACGAAACCAAAAAAACGGGTCAACCCGCCCAGGGTTGAAGGCAAGTACAGGAGCAACTGCACCTGCTTGCGCGTGAAAGCCACTCGCAGGTGCCTCTCACTGGAGCATGAGGGCGCTTGCGGCGACCCCTCGCCGTCCATCCAACACGAAAGTTCCATGTTTCTCGATTTTACGTTTAATGGTATAATGTTTGTATTAATTGGACGTTTGAGTACAGTGTTGATATTTGTTATAATATCACTATGTTTTAAATTTAGGTTAAATGAAAATTTAGAGAATTAAGCCTAAGTCTCACTCGGACATTAATTATTTATAAGAATAAGTTATGGTAAAAGGAAAAATTATAAATGTATAATTTGGATGTGAACTTAAAAGATAGTTATGGTATTTGATGAATTTGTGTCTTCTTAGGTTCATGTTTTAATTTTGAAAATTAAGAATTACATAGAAAGGCTATAAAAGGATGAGGGCTTGCTTGAAGAACTAAATGTGCATAGTACTACATATGACGATATAACGAGGATATGATGGAAGGCGTGATAATAATTATTGATATTAATAAGGCCCGGATTAAATAAAATTGGGAGTTCTACCTCTTGATGAGGTTAATTGGGTTGGATGTGGGCGATAACCCTGCAAAAGAAGGTTTTTATTTGGTTAAGTGTCAAATGATAAAACGAATGAAAGTAGAAAAATCCCTTGTTTGACAAGAGTTGTCAGACAGGAATATGACCGGCCCGATTTTCAAAGTAAATTTTGGGATAGGTCTTGTCAGCATTTTTCATCAAATAATAACGGTGTTATAACGGAACTCTAACATCGTTACGTTGGACGAAATGTTCCTTGCCGTTAAGATATTCCGTCAGAGCTACAGAATATTCCACTTCGTCAGTACAGACGTAGGTGAGGCTCGTGGAGGCGCACGACGGGTGTGTGGGGCATTTCCTGGTCTTCCCCCAGTGTGTGCCGGCGCTTGGGGTGACCACCAGCCTTCTTCTTGCGAGTCGGGTGGCCGCTAGTCTTTTGCCGATGTATGGCACCGTGTGGGACCATTCCCTGACCCACGATGACACATGCCTAAGGCTTTGGCACATTCCAGATTTGTGTATGACGTTTCAAGGTCATTGGAGTTCGTTTAAACACCATTTGAATAAGTTCATTTAATATCGGTCTATGAGGGGGATATCAAATTAGGGCTCGAGAGAAACCGAAAATATTGAATTAGGGCTCAAAGAGAGCCGAAAATATTGAATTAGGGTTCGAGAAGAGCCATGGATATCCAATTAGAGCTCGATAAAAGCCGAAGATATCAGACTAGGGCTCGAAAAAGAGCTAGAGATATCGGACTAGGGCTCGAACAGGGCCAGAGATATCGGACTAGGGCTCAGAAGAGCCAGAGATATCGTCTTAGGGCTCTGGAGGAGCCGGAGATATTGTCTTAGGGTTCTGGAGGAGCCGGAGATATTGAATTAGGACTCGAAAAGAGCCGAGAAATTTTAAAAAGACCCGGAAAGAGGCAGGAGAACTGGGACATCGAGTAATGGCTAGGAATGAGATTAACGAGCTTCAAGTCGATAAGTCTTCGACTCTAAACCAGATCAGACCATTGAGGCATGATGCACAATTTTTGACTTCTCTGATTCAATGATTTATGTCGTGGTGAACGACTATGGTCTGAGTTATTGAACTAGGATATCCTTCGACATTAGGGTCAATGGGTTGGTGTGGGCGGTGACCCAGATTGATGAATTATGATTGATATATATAAATATCCCTTGTTGGACAGGCTTGAGGGCAGTTGAACCATTTTATAGGAAAAATTCTGTCTGATTTTCAACGGATTCCTCGTATTTATATTTTAAGATAATAAGGGTATTTTTGGAACTTTCAACTAGTTGTCAGGATCTTTTACGATTATCAAAATAATTTCGGGAAGGGTCCTATCAATAGTATTAAATTTTATAAAATAAAGTTTAAATTGTTGACTCAACTTTGTAAAATCAACTTTTCAAACTAGACTTATGTTGATTCACATTCTCGCAAGAAAGAAAGATGTCAAGAAACTAGAGAAGCAACTAATCCCGAACATTGCCTTGAACATTGTAGTAGACGAAAAAAACAAAATTTCTAGCAAGATTGAGAAACAACAGCCGCAACTAATCCTAAATGGGTGTTGTAGTAAGATGATGTTATTTACGATTTGGACTTGATTACAATGTTAAATTAAGTTACGTGACTAAAATTCTCAAAATTGAAACGACAAAACGAACTAAAGTGGAAAATGACTTAAAGCATAAGGACCGGAAACATAATTTGGCATTGTAGGGTTGAAACCTCGAAAAACTCCGAAGGAATCCACATTATGTATTCTATACTCGTATGTACAATTCTTATTAATGAATATTGTATTTCTTATTAATTACAAATCTGGCATATTATTTCAATTATGGATGATAATTCATGTTAAGAGGTCGTGTTTATGTCAATAGCTCCCACATTTCATGTTGTATTTGTTTAATAAGCAGTTAAATGAAGGATTATTCGAGAAATCAAAAGGTTAAAACGAATAGGTGCTACTTGTCCAATAAGATGAAGGATTATTTGAGAAATCAAAATGTTAATACTAATAAGTGCGTGGAGGAATGGGATGTTATGTTAGCCTTATCCATTTAGTAAAAGGTGAGTGCCTGTGTGGTAAAACCACGCCAAGTCTCTTTCAAAGGAAGCCAACATATTTTGCCGTGACCTCATTTGCTTATTTGGCCATTTTCTTCTTCACTTCACCCTCACCGTCTTCAATGCTCTTTCCCTCTTGTCAGTTATGTTATTACCTTACAAGAAGATCACGAAATTATTTAATACTTTTTCCTATAGCTGGGAAGGAAAGCCCTGACATAGAATCAAATAAGCACCAAATGGAAGAACAATTATTGGGTTAATGTTTTTACCTCATCTGGAAATATTCACATCGCTCATAAAAAGAAGAAACACCAACCCATATATCTGCAAATTAAGCTGCATTTCATGATTCTTCTGATTTCCCATCTCTAATTTGTAACCCATTTTTACCGCATTACGATTATTCATGAGCTCTATCTTCTCTCTCTGTTTCTATAAAGCTATAGAACCACAGAAGCCACCTGCTCAAATCCCCAGTCATGGAAAGGTAAATGCTAACACGCTGTGTGTGAAAATGTCTAGGTGGGTTTTGGTTCCTAAAATACAAAAGTCTGAGTAGTAACTTTCTAAAGTTGCCAACTTTAACAATACTTTATTTTGTCATGAATTGTTTGTAGTAGAAAATTAGACAAGTCACAATGGAAGGTGGAGGGACACAGAAGGAGCCCCAGACTCACGGATTTCACTGGTACAAGTATGACTAGCAATTCTGCTACTGCTGCTGATAAGGATATTTGTACACAGAAAATGAAGCGCCTTTTGGGTAACGATCAGGGGCCGGCTTCCAGGACAAGGGCCAGAAAGAAAAGAAACCTGAGACATCTTGAACAAGTTGCTGCTAAAAAGCCTTCTTCCCAATCAAATCAGGAAACTTGCTTTTCCTTTTTTCTTATATTCTCTGAAATTTCATGCATGACTTGTGATTTGACAAGTGGCAATTCTTTATTATTTTGTTTCAACTGAGTTTTGAATTGCCATTTCTACCTGTAGGTCCGAGTGGGAACCAGCTATGGAGATCGCCGGATGAATGGCAGTGAGTCTCTTCACATCTTAGTAACACTGTCTACTATTCCCATGACGATGCTGCTGTGATAATCTGTACTTTGTAGGCTATCTGTTTGTATTAGACCAACAGGTTGTGCAGAATAAAAGTAGCTTTAAGCTTGAAGTTCATATGCATAGCCTCATTTCTTGATGGAGAAGTCACATATATCGTGCAATAGCTACACTATAGTTTTATAACAAAAATTAATTTCACTCTAACTTGGTGCTTGTATTAGATCAACCATCCAATGAATCTTCACTGTGGTTGCCGGAAAAACGCATACTTGAGCTTATCCTTGACACATTACAGAGGTGGTCTGGGTGTTCTTTTATATCACATTTTATTTCAACGTCTCCAAAATTAATTCCATATTGGTGATTACACATATTTAAAGAGTTAGAAATTCCTTCATCTTCCATAATATATTTTACCAAAATTTACAGGAAGGATACCTATGAAATATTTGCCGAACCAGTTGACCCAAATGAGGTGTCAATCTCATTGTTGCTTTGTCATTTGAGATAATGAATGTTTCTTTTCTTTTTAAGTCATGGTTGTAAGTAGTAAGACTTTTGCTCTTTATAAGGTTGAGGAGTACTATGAAATCATTGAAAAGCCTATGGATTTTGGAACCATGAGGGCTAAACTTCATGAAGGAATGTATCAAAATCTTCAACAATTTGAGGTAGCTCCTTTCTGAGCTTTCTCAAAAATTAGTGTTCTGATTTAAATGGAGTTTTTTTTTCACCATCACAGGGCTTATTAATTTGACATCTGAGTTGTCATCTAACAAATAATTAATGAACTTTTTTCAGCGTGATGCTTTCTTAATTACAGAAAATGCAATGCATTTTAATTCTTCTGGTACCATTTATTTTAGACAGGTATAGTAATTGTTAATTTAATCTCTTGAAAACTTTTAGACAGTTCAATCTTATTTCTCCAGCTAGAAAATCTAAATGTTGCCCGTCAACTGAATACAACCTATTGGCTTTTACAGGCTCGTGCCATACATGAACTAACCAAGAAGGCATTTCATGTTTTGAAAACATATCCTGAGAACTTTGAATTAGAATTCTCAGAGACAAGACCAAGAAGTGGTAGGAGGGCTCCAGGTGAAGCTAGGAGGCCGGCTTCTAGCTCATATCCTAAAGCTGAATCGTCGAAAGCTTTGCCATGCTCACTTAATGGCCCCTCGAAGACTAGGAGAGGTCGAGCAAAAACCGGGTGCTCTGGTGCACTTGATACAAGAGAGTGCAGAGTTCTTTCCGGTAAGAATAGCATAGATGTAATGTTTGAATTCAAATTTATCATGAAAAAATCCTATCAATTTTTACGAAGTTAGTCGAAGTTCAGAACTTCACTGGGACTTTATGTTTGTTCATAATAGAAACTCAACGTGGAAGAATTCCTACACTTTCTGTAGAAGATCCACGCCGTACGTACAGACCTTGGACATCTTTCCTCAATGAGAATGAACCAATTGGGTTGGTAGAATCTAGTAATCTGAAACAACTTGAGCATGTAAGTCTTCGTATTGACCAAAAAAAATGTGGCTTTTTATTAATGTTTGTTACACTGATTGATGTCACAAAATCTACAATGAGAACAAGTCAAGTTTCTGTGCAGGTGAATCAACGGGACATTGGTTATAAAGAAAGCTTGATGCGTTTTGTTAAGGATTTGGGGGCAACAGCTCAAATTGTAGCCAGAAAGAAGTTACTCGGATGGTCTCAATTGCAAAAAAATAAAGCTCCTGCTTGTAGTACTCTGAGCAATGTGTTTACTTCACCACCATCTCAATATTTCCAGGATATCCCTCAAGGCCATCGAAAAAATGCTGATCATGACAAGGAAGAAAAGCGAGTTTTATGTGATGAAATGGCACCCAGCATTGACAGAAACAACTCGCACGGCATGCTTGGAGGAAAAGTTCACTCCAATCAAAGAAGTGAGATTCAGTTTGATTCTGATTCCTCCAAAGCTCATGGTGGAGACGGCAGCTATTCCAATTCTAGGTTAAAAGACACAGGCAATGACTCAGCCGTGCCACATATACCGAACCAGTGGAAGCTAGCTAATCAAGCACAATACTTGGAGCCACTTTCAGGTTATTCTCAGACAAATTTGTTGGATCCAAGGTTGAAAAGCATGGGGTTTGCAAGTTTTAGTCAAACAAAGAATGCATTGAATACATTGCATTTGAAAGGAGACCATGATCGACCCAAAGCAGAGACAAGTCAAGTGTCAAAAGACTCAAAACCAGACCAAGCTAAGCCAGTGGCTCACCAGTTCACATTTGATCTTCCTTATTTGAGATCCCAACTTGGTAAGATAAATTCTCCGGGACAAGATAGATTGTTGCAGAGAGGTTCAGGTGCCGCTGAACTGATCATCTTCCCAGATAAAAAGAGTTACCAGAAAACTTCAATATGTACCCGCCACGTGGACAACATGAGAAATCAGCTGCCTTATGATGATTATCTAAACCAGTCTTCAGTAGATAATGCTCAGTGCACTGATTTAGCTCTTCAGTAGTAAGAAAAGGCTACTCAATTTTATTTTTTTTGTGGATTGGTTGTATTGGAACCCTTAATTCAAGGAATTATTGGAACCCTTAATTCAAGGAGTTGTTGTCAACTCCCTTAATTCAAGGAGTTGTTCCTTTATTGGAACCCTTAATTCAAGGAGTTGTTGTCAACTCCCTTAATTCAAGGAGTTGTTGTCATCTCCCTTAATTCAAGGAGTTGTTAATTAGCTTCCCTAAGCCTATATATAGTTGTACAAATTGTAAGGATCATATGAGAGAAATACAATTCAACCTTTGAAATTCAATATGGTATCAGAGCAGGGAAATTAACCTGCTTCTGCTATACTGCTATCCGAGAGTATTCACTCTCCAAAATGTCTGAAGACAATCCTTTAGCATTAGAAGCTGAAAGTTCCCGAGAGCTTTCCTTCGTGAATGCGCATGAGGTGGACGTCAACCCAAATCAAAGGTTAAGCTCAGTCCTACTGAATGAGTTTAATTACTTGCCGTGATCAAGAGTTGTGTCTTTGGCGCTGGGTGGGAGATCCAAGTTAGGGTTCATAAATGGAAGCATCAAAGTACCTGATGCTTCCTCACCAAACTATGAATCTTGGCTTAGCAAGGATCAGCTAGTTATGTCATGACTTTTGAATTCCATGGAACGAAAGTTAGCTGAAATATTCAGGTACTCAGAATCCTCGTACCAGCTATGGGAAGCGGTCAAGGAAATGTATGGCAATCAGAATAATGCTGCCCGGATTTTCCAATTAAAGAAGGACATCTCTGATCTGCAACAAGATGGCAAGCCGTTTGTGCAACTCCTATGAAGCATGAAAAACATGTGGAATGAGTTGAAAATTTATCGTCCTCATACAACTGATGCAACACTGCTACGAAAGAGAGCAGAAGAAGACAAGATATTTCAACTCTTGTCTAGTCTTGACTCAACATATGAAGATCTACGATGTCACATACTCATGAACACTGAACTCCCTTCCTTCACCAGTGTGTGTGCAACGATTCAACGTGAAGAAGTAAGGAGGAAAGTCATGAACCTGAGTACAATGACTAACGTACATGAGGCTAGGGCATATATGACCAACGAGAGAAAGTACAAAGGAAAGCATCCGTACTTGAAGTGTCAACACTACAACAATACAGGTCATGTTAAAGACACATGCTGGATTTTACATACAGAGTTAAAGTCTAACTTCATGAAGGACAACAAGGGCGTTCAAAAGGTGAACCATACTCCACATCGAGCAAATCATGTATCTACCTCCATCTCCAATAGGTCAGATCCATTCAAGAACTTCACAGCAAACCCAACAGAATTCATGACTGAGTTTATGTCGTACCTGCAAGGCAAGAAAGAAGGGGATGGAATTGACCGTGCAGATAGCATGGAAGAAGGGACCTCAACAGCATTGCTCGGCAAGTTTGCAGGTTTCTTGGCAGACACAAAACCTGTACCCCAAGAGGATATGCAAGGTATCATGAAAGCCTTTAAAACTGCTCTTAAATTAAATATGTTGCATGTGTAACAACCCGTACCTTCGGGAAGGTAAAAATGTAATTGTGTAAATTTTTTGCATAAAAGGACGATTTTGCTCTTGTGAATAGTGGGTTGAAAGTTGACTTTTTGGTAAATTTATAATTTTCACGTAGACCGAGGACCGTTAGATAGGTCTCGACATCCTGAGCACAACGACAGGCAGCACGTTGTCATCGGACGTCGGACGGAATATTTACGGGTCTAGAATGTTCGAGGGCAAAACGGTAATTATTAAAATGAGGGGTATTTTGGTCATTTTTTTAGCCAATCAGATTAGGACAAGTGGCTGAGTGGGATAGGATATTTTGTGCTGTTGTCCATGGGATTGTGGACACGTGGCTAGGCACCAGAGGGTTCTACAAGTGTGTATCATATACACGGCCACAAACCGTCTAAAAACAAACCGTGCATTTGGTTCGAACGCAGAAAACAGAGGGTGAGAAATTGGGAGAGATTGATCGATTCTGTGCAAGGGAGAGTGAAGAGTGATTTGTGAGAGTGGCAGAGAGAAAAGAATGATCTGGTGGCCGTGTATCGGTGGAGGAATCGTGCACGGGGACACGGTGGAGGACGGTTGCAGTTTCTGGGAAAACAGAGAGAAGGCGGACTGTGGCGGTGGCTACACCGTGAGGTGGCTCAAACCCAGGCAGTGGGAGGCTTAGGAGGTTGCAGGGGACCCAACGAACATCGTGGCACGCGGCGGTGCGCACGGCGGAGACAGAATCGAAAGGTGAGTTCTATTCCCCTGTTTTTCTCGTGAGTTTCAAATTGGAAATCGCGGACCTGGAGCTAAAGTCGATGGGATTGGTGAGTGAAGTGAGGTTTAGGGAGGTCCTAGGAGTAGTTTATGACGGTTGCCGTGACGGGGGAGTTCACGGTGGGGGTGGTGCGACGGTGGGTACTCTGTTACCCTGTTTGGCCGTGAATTTCAAACGGGAAATCGTGGACTTAGAGAGTGAGTCGAGGGTTCCTGTAAGTTGTGTGTGATTCAGTGAGGTCGTGGGAGGAGTTTAGAATGACCACCGTGAAAGGGGAAGAACTGGGTGGCCGGGAAGGAAAACAGAGTTTTGTACGGGTTTCTTTCGAGCTTCAGTCGTGAAGTTGTGGGTCGAGTTGAACCAAGAGAGTGAGGGGGATGAGTTCTTTGAGTTTGGAAGAAGCTTTAGGTGAAGAAAGGAGGGGAAACGGTGGCCGGACGGTGGAGAATGGTTCTCGCCGGTCCGGGTTGCAGCCTGGTGCGAACCGGGTTCGATCGAGGAAGACGGTGGCACTGTAGCAGGCGCGTGAGGCCCACGCGCAGCAACTTTGGGCGGCGCGTGGAGGCGTGTGGGGAGGAATCCGGCCAAGCTTCCAACATGGTTTTAGTTCTAAATGTTCTAAGGAATCCAATGGTATAATTTTCGGGTTAATCGGACGAAGTTACGGGATGGTTCGGGAATCCGAACGGTTTAGGGTTTATGAATAAAATATTATTTAAATTCCCAAAAAATTGGAGAAATAGGGTGAGTATCCTTGATGTAATTGTGACCCTATTTGGTGTCTATTGACAGGACGGGAGACGCCTGAAACAGTCGAGGAGCGCACGGAGCGCAATTGACTAGTTTCGATCTGTGAGTGGACTCCTTCTTCTCTTTCGAGCATGCCTAACTGTTTTTATTAATGATTTACGATATTAAACGTGTTTTTTTTATGCTTCTTGTTGATGGTTATATGTGGTTGCTATGGTTGCACGTTTTTCGAGATATTTTCGGGATTTCACACGTTTTTAGAGAAAAGCTGGTTTTCGGACCTTGATGACATCTTTGAGGATTTAAATTTATAAATGTTTTCTGATGATGATAAATGGGTTGTGACAAATGATTTGTGATTACATGTGGTTTTGGTGTAAAAAATGGATTTCCGGATTTGGGTTCGGAATGTCGGTTCTGAACGCCGGGAGGGCTTCGAACCGGGGATTTCGAATTCGAGTTTGGCGATGGATTTCGAATTGGTTTTGCACAGACTTTGGATTGGATTTGCTGGATCTGGATATGGGTTTAAAGACCTGGATATTGATTGACGGGGGACGGGCCCGGATTGAGTTTAAAGACTAGGGAGTTTAAAGACTCGGATATTTATGATTACCCTCATAGGCCTATTGAGTTTAAAGACTCGAGAGTTTAAAGACTCGGATTACATTTAAGGCCTGGTTGAGTTTAAAGACTCGGATAGACCCAGCAGGTTTGATCAGAAAATGGTGTTTTTATAGTGTTTCTGTTTCTTATGATGTTTCTTGGTTTATAATTATTTTAATCACTGAGTTAGGCGTGTGATTACAAAACGGAGGGAACAAAGTGTTCTAGTTTCCTAGCTTTGATTTGATAATAAACGGTTTTCAAACTTTCATTTTCTTTTAGTCCGCTCACATCTTTTGGTTTTAAATTTTCCCTCCAGGTCGTGGTGATAGCGCTGGGGTGAACGTTGAGGCAGATATCGAGGCATAGAGCTTCTGACGTTCTTCCGTTGCCACACTAGCATAGTAGGATTTTGTGCCCATTTTTTCGAACTATGCTCTGACTGATAGTTGTATTATATTTACTCCTTCGTCTGATAGTTATGCTTACAGTGGTATTGTAGTTATTTTGGTACTTTATGTGTGATTGTCAGACGGGAGCAGGGTTCGTCCCGGGTATCGAGGTGATATTTGGGACGGGTCCTGACAGCATGATTTTTGGGTTATAGATTCAGGTGCCACAGATCATATAACCAACCATGTGTCTAAATCTCAAAATTTTGAAAAATTGGCAAAACCTTCTCAAGTTTCAATTGCAAATGGAGAGCATGTAAAGGTTTTAGGAAAAGAAAAGATAAAATTGATGTCTAATGAAATTGAATCAATAGCTTTGTATGTTCTTTCCTTTCCATTTCAACTTCTATCTGTGGGAAGGATCACAAATACCTTGAATTGCATAGCCATTTTTTCTCCTCACAAAGTGATCTTTCAGGATTATGTCACCAAGAAGACGATTGGTGAAGGGTTTTATTTAGATGGTCTCTATTACATGTCAAAGAGCAATCCCATAGGGTGTCAAGCCAAGTTCAACCCCATTCAAGATAATCAATTGTGGCATCAACGTTTAGCTCACCTTTCCTCACCCATTTTGTCATCTTTATTTCCAAAATTAGGTAAGGATGCTATTTTTTGTGAAACATTCCACTTGTCTAAAACCACTAGATTACCTTTTAACTCTTCTTTGTCTAGGACTAGTAAGTGTTTTGAACTAGTTCATTCAGATGTATAGGGACCAACTAGGGAATCTTTTGATGGCTACAAATATTTTGTGATTTTTTTGGATGATTTCTCTCGAGTCACATGGTTGTATCTCCTAAAGTCTAAGAATGAAATGATAGAAGTGTTTAAGGATTTCCATAACCTTGTCAAAAACCATTTCTCATCTCAAATTCAAACCTTACGATCTGACAATGGCAATGAATACATGTCTCATATCATGAAACAATATTTGAGCACTCATGGCATCATGCATCAAACAAGTTGCGTTGGAACCCCTCAAAAAATGGGGTAGCCGAACATAAAAACCGTGACTTACTTGAGAAAACAAGAGCATTAATGCTGCAAATGAATGTACCAAAGAGATTTTGGTCCCAAGGTGTTATGACAGCTGCTTATATCATCAATAGGTTACCTAGCCGAGTCTTGGAATTCAAGTCTCCCCTAGAGGTCATGAAAGGAAGGAAAATTGATCTCTCACATCTTAGAGTGTTTGGTTGCATCTGTTTTGTTCATGTTCAATCTCATCACCGAGATAAATTAGATCCTAGAGCTACTAAATGCATCTTCCTTGGTTACTCCTCTACTCAAAAGGGATATAAGTGTTATAATTCCCAACTAAGGAGATTGAATGTGTCCAAAGATGTTCGATTTCATGAGACTAACCCTTTTTTTGGCAAGACAAGTGAATTCACAGATAAAGGGGATGGCATCTTGGACTTGTTCCCATTACCAAGAATTGAACCTGAGGGTCCGCAACAACGAGAGCTCAATCATGCCAACACTGATGCTTCTCTCAATGAAGATAACCATGAAGGTACTCATCCTGATGGTTCTATGCATGATGATGGCAGCGGCAACCAAGAAAACCTTCAAAGTGTGGCTGATAATTTGAAAGAGAGTGAACCAACTCTCCCAAAACCTCGACGCAATCCTCAACGTGATAGGCAGCCTCCCACAAGGTTTCAAGATTTTGAAACATATAAACCGAGGCATCCAATATCAAATTATGTGTCGTATCAAAAGGTGACTCCATCTCATGCTGCCTTCCTTAACACCATCTCCAGTTACAGTGAGCCCCAAAACTTCCATGAGGCTAATAACCATGTTGTGTGGAAAAAAAGCAATGCAAGATGAACTCAAAGCTCTAGACCAACACCACACCTGGAGCATCACCAAACTTCCAAAAGGAAAAAAGGCAGTGGGTTGCAAATGGATTTATAAGATCAAGTTTAATTCAGATGGTTCAATTGAGAGGCATAAAACCAGGCTAGTGGCTCGCGGATTCACTCAAACATTTGAGGTGGACTACAAAGAAACATTTGCTCATGTTGCAAAAATAAACTCAGTTAGGATTTTATTGTTTGTGGCTGTCAATAAGGGTTAGTCCCTGTACCAAATGGACGTGAAGAACGCCTTTCTACATGGTGATCTTGAAGAAGAAGTCTACATGTGTTTGCCTCCTGAACATCCTCAAAGCCAGGACCCTGATTTGGTGTGTAAGTTACATAAGTCAATTTATGGACTGAAGTAATCGCCTCGTGCTTGGTATGCTAAACTAAGTTCAGTTCTTCATAGTGTTGGTTTCAAAAGGAGTGGTGTTGATTCATCATTATTCGTTCGTACTGGAGCTGGTGGGAAATTAGTTGTGTTGATATATGTGAATGACTTAATAATTACAGGTGATAATGCTGCAGAGATCTCCAAACTCAAACAGTCACTTCAACAAAGATTTGCGATTAAAGACCTTGGGGTGTTAAAGTATTTTCTTGGGATCGAAATGGCATCTTCTCATAAGGGTTTATTTCTTAATCAATGGAAATACGTCATGGACCTCCTCCAGGATGCTAATATGAGTGATGCTAAGCCTGCCCTTACTCCTCTCGATAGCAAGCTCAAACTTGACTTGGGAGGCACTCCACTCTCGGATATCAGCTCCTATCAGAGGCTTGTTGGTAAATTGATCTACCTAACGATCACCAGACCAGACATCTCATATTCAGTGAGTATTTCCAGTCAATTCATGCATTCTCCCACCATCGAGCATCTGAACCTTGTAAAAAGGATCTTACGTTACTTAAAAGGGCATGTTGGTTGTGGCATTCTCATGACGAAGAACGACCACACTCACATCATGGGGTACTGCGATGCAGATTGGGCAGGAAATGCTATCGATCGAAAGTCCACAAGTGGTTACTGCACCTTTGTTGGTGGAAACTTGGTCACTTGGAAAAGTAAGAAGCAAACTGTCATCGCCAGATCCAGTGCCGAAGCTGAGTACCGTGCAATGGCTTCAACAGCGTGTGAGTTGATCTGGCTCAAGGGTCTTCTGTGTGATTTAGGGTTTCCTACAACCCTTCCTATGTCCCTATTCTGTGACAACCAGGCCGCCATGCATATAGCATCCAACCCCGTGTTTCACGAGCGAACGAAACATATTGAGGTTGACTGTCATTACGTTCGTGAACAGGTGCAGTCGCAAGTAATTCAGACACACTACACAAGAAGTTCCGACCAATTGGCCAACATTTTCACAAAGCCCTTAGCTTCTCATCAGTTTCAACGACTTCTGTCCAAACTTGGATCTATCAACCTTCTGGATCCAGCTTGAGGGGGAGTATTGGAACCCTTAATTCAAGGAGTATTGGAACTCTTAATTCAAGGAGTTATTGGAACTCTTAATTCAAGGAGTTGTTGTCAACTCCCTTAATTCAATGAGTTGTTCCTTTATTGGAACCCTTAATTCAAGGAGTTGTTGTCAACTCCCTTAATTCAAGGAGTTGTTGTCATCTCCCTTAATTCAAGAGAGTTGTTCCTTAATTCAAGGAATTGTTGTCAATTCCCTTAATTCAAGGAGTTGTTAATTAGCTTCCCTAAGCCTATATATAGTTGTACAAATTGTAAGGATCATATGAGAGAAATACAATTCAACCTTTGAAATTCAATAGGTTGACAAGTGTCTTTGAAGAGAATTGGAAGAATATTGTAAAATTGAATCCAGGCTGACAAGTCAGGCTGTCAACCTATCAGAATACCCAGAGATTGGGTTGGCATAAGAATATTCCATTACTTGCACATAAAGCAACATATATAAACTATACCCTATACAAAATAGCTCAAACATCAAACAGCTCAAAAAGCTTAATCAAATTCTCTTACAAGTTTGTTTTCGACGTACTTTTACATACTATTTTATTTAAATGTGCTATATGAATAATAAAATATCAAAATTATTCAATTATAACAAAATAAATAATTTCGCTATTAATGTATACTGCATGCCCATGTCACTTGGTTTATCAAATACAAGGGGGTACTTTTTTCAGATGGTTATATATAGAGAGAGAGTGGGAGTGTTTTTCTTTTTTGTGTATTGTGTGTTGTGTGAGTTGAGGCATTAACATTTGTTCATTCATATTTTGATGGTCTTTTATTTGCTTTTGAAGAAAAGGCGGAAGAGTTAGTTAGGGCCACAAAAGCCACCAACTACCTCTTAAAGCACCCGCCTTTTCCCCCTGCGCACCCTTCTTCCTCCTCCTCCTCCTTCGTCGTAGTCATTGTCATCGCGGTGGTGACGATCGGCGAAAGGGAAATTCAAATCGGAATTTTCCAATAAACAATCGCTGCCGATTCCGATAATGGCGTACAGGAGAAGGCAGGGGATCACCAGGACATCCACTTTCAAGGAGGAGATTATCCATCGCCCACCTGATGACAATTCTCCGTCAATAACGTCAGTCCCCATTTTGCAATCCTCGAATTCTTTTTCCGGTTCCGGTTCTACCAATCCTCGTCTCTCTGGTTCTTCCTCCCTCGCTGCTCAGGCCATTCGTGCCTCCGCCGAGCGCAACAGCAACCGATCCAAGGTTTCATTTTTATGATCTTTATTTTGTAATTGGTGTGCTATTTTTCTGATTTCTGATTTCTGATCTGTTTTATTTGCAATTAAATGTTGCGTTGGATGTGATGATGCAGGACTTTGCTGCCTACGATGATGGAGCGACAAAATCCGGGTTTTGGGGCGTCCTGGCTCGGAAAGCAAAGGCCATTCTTGATGAAGATGGTGAATTCGTAGAAGATGGTATGGCGGGAGGGCTCAGATCACAGCCTCCCAATGCCTCCACTGGGACCCAGGTGACCTCCAATGCCTTAAAAGTTCAAAATTTTTTTTACCAACAATTTTAGTTTTTATTGCAATTGGATGCTGAGCTTCTTTGTTTAATTTGTGGCCTTCTTTCTCTTTCGGAGACAGCTCCAACAAGCATATTACCAGTTATCTGATAACTCTAGGAGAACAGAAAACCCGGCATTGCGAAAGGGCTTGGATAGAATCACAACTTCTCTTAATCATCTTGGTGACACCTTCGAAAAGGCTTTTGAGGTGATTAAGATTTCTTGCTTGCCAATTGTGAATAACTGAAAGGAGTTTGTTCATCATCAGAAAGTTTGTGTTGTATTTTTGGATTTCAGGAAGGACGCACAATGGTGGAGAATAAGACCGCCGACATCAAACTGCAAATCAAACGAAGAGGAGACCAACCTGAGGGACAAAATTATTATGTCAACCAGAACAATTCAGGGGTGCAGCCTAAGAACCACGACACTCAGCTCAAGGCATCACGCGACGTAAGGTGGCAATTATGTAATTGTGTGTGTCTGGTTTGTATTGTTAAAAGTAGAGAATCTTCTACTCAAAAGATTAGCTGAATCTGATTGAACAAGGGTTTTGAATGTGATTCTGAGTTTATTGTTTTGGGGATTTATATAAACTCGACCTGAGCCAGTGGAATGCATAAATGGTGTTTGTTTTCGGTCACAGGTTGCAATGGCAACAGCTGCAAAAGCAAAATTACTTCTCCGGGAGCTGAAAACTGTGAAAGCAGATCTGGCTTTTGCAAAGGAAAGATCTTCTCAACTAGAAGAAGAAAACAAGCGCCTTCGTGAGAATAATCGCGACAAAGGAAACCACAAAGCGGATGATGACTTGGTACATTTCTTGCTTCTATGTTGTTTCTGATATCGTGGACAAATTCTTCTTGTTAATGTATGTGATAATGACGATATCAGATTCGGCTTCAACTGGAGACGCTGCTGGCTGAGAAGTCTAGATTAGCCAATGAGAACTCAGTTTATGCGCGCGAGAATCGGTTCTTGAGGGAAATTGTTGAGTACCATCAGCTCACAATGCAGGATGTTGTGTATTTAGATGATGAAGAAGTTTCAGAAGTTTACCCTTTAACAAGCCCCACCGGTGTCTCCAGAATGCTTTCCATTTCCCCGCCCTCATCAGCACCCCCATCTCCACCTCCCGAGGACCCCTCAGCTGCAACCACTCCAACTGCCAAAGAAACATCCCCTGCTCTCACCAATCCACAAGAAAATAAAGATAAAGATGCTTCTGCATATGAGGCCTCAGATAACTTAGCTTCTAAGAAAGAAGATTCAAAAGCAGAAGCAGTTACAAAAGCAGCAAAAGCAGAAGCAGCCACAAAAACAACAAAAGCAGAAGCAGCTATAAAAACTACTTCTACATCTGGAGCAGAAGAAGGCACTAAAAGAGCTCCTGCAGCTTCTGCTTAAGCATTATTGATTATTCGTTTTTCGTTTAAGATTAGAATTAGCATTTGTTCAAATATTTTGTCCTTTCCTTTCTCTCTTTGGCGAGGGGAAGAGGAGGGTGGAATGGGGCATTCTTCTTCCACCTGCAATATTATTTTTTCTGTGGATGTAATATCTTTTTCGTTTGAGGTTTTCGGGTTGTTTCGAGGGCCCTGTGTGCCTGTCTTAGTTCAAGATCAAACGTTGTCCATGTCTTCCCTGTACAACCAATGTGCATGATTTTTTTTCCTGAGTTTTCAGAATTCTTTTAGTAAATTTGATCTCTAGTTGTGGACATGTTCTAAATACAACTTAGGTCCTCTAGCTGCACTCTGCCAAATCTTCAATTTTTCAACCTCTCATGTCATGTGTTGCACTTAATTGAACAGAAATCTTTAATCCCTCGCGATATACTTAAAAGAAAAAATTGCCAGCTTCTCTTCTCAACGTTGAAGGATATACTAACTTCGAATACTCGTTTTCTTGGCGCCACCTGAACAAGATCTGTCCAGCTGCCCTGGCTGGTTCTCATGATTCAAAATGTAATCAAAATCTTTCTTTTGGCCATTCAAGATTACTGAGTCGTAATCCATTGTGTTTCCACTACAAAAAAAAAATTAAAAATTAAAAACTTAAAAAACCCAATTATGGTGAGAAGGGGTCAAATTTTAAATGTCCCTCCCTAAATACTCTATATGCAAAGAAAGAATAGTACGTAAAATATGGCTAATACGGATTGTATCAAAATTCTTCCTTTCATTCATAGCATTTAGTCTCCAACCATAAGTAATAAAAAAAAACGAGAGAGAGATGATCTCGCAACCGTTGAAATTCAGGGTATGTTTCTTTTTCTTTTGGACAAAATGTATCAGAACATGTCAGAAGTGATCAAAGGCCCTCACGCTCTAATCTGCCAATCTATTTCATGTACATTTTTTCTTCTTCATGTTTTCCCTCGCATCATAATTACTAATTAGCCACATCAAATCAATTGAAATCAACTGTGGCGATACAATATGAAGTAAGAAGCAAAAGAAAGAAGCACTGGAAGAAGAAACACCACGCGCTTCGGCAGAATCTCAAACCTCTCCGAGTAGGACCCTTCTTCAACAATGGTCTCCAGTTTCGGACAATTCGAACACTTCTCATGAGATATCATTTGGGGTGGTGCAACTTCCACCCAGCTGTGCATGTACCGTCCTCCCTTTGCCATCACCATAATTCTCTTCTTCCGATAAAACACACCGTAGTCCTTGTCGTCGAAAATTCTCAGAGAAAAGCTAAAAGATATTGAAAGTTTGAAACAGAGACTGATTGATTTCTTCTTACAAATGAGAGGATTTCCGTACACAACCCCTTATATACATACATTTTTTGAGGAAAACCCCTAATTCAAACAGATGCAAAAATAGGTGGTGGTGGTTGGCCTTGCTTCCCCAAATCGATGGTGGAGATCAGGCCAAGTCAGCAACATTCGATCAAGTCTAGGAATACATATATTTTACACTATAATTGTCATTTGCCAACTCACCAAGAAAATGAAAAAAATAAGTTTCTGGCAAATAAGCAGTTAATATTATGGTTACGAAAAGAACTTTCTATGTTGCTAAATTGGCGCAATACATACAGTTGAGCTCTCTCCCGATATGAACAGTACCCAGTTCAGAGTTCGGTTATACCCGACCTTTTCTATTTTACTTTCCTAGGGCAACCGATGATGAACAAGGCAGAGCAAAATACAATCAAATATACCAGTGTATAGTTATAAGGATCAGGAGATGGCTGCTTCGATGTGAATTGAAACTCCAAAGCAGAAAAACTCCTAGTCTTTACAGTGGATCGCTTCAAAACAGCTGGAAAAACAAACTTGTTGATCCATCGCCGAATGATCTGAGATCCGCGGGTTTTACCAAAGCTCTGCACAATGGGCACGTTCGTTCCCTCTCAAACCTTGAAAAAGAGAAAAATGTCACTCAGCAGCCATGATAGGTACCATAAGCTAAGTGATTGAATATGATTCTGTTCCATGGAAATTTAAACTAAATTGACAATTTCTCGACAAGCCAATCATTGTAAAGAAGCAATCAACGGTCTACCGTCTCTCGACATAGGAAAGCAATTTCATTAAGTACAAAATGAAAGTGGTCCTGGAATGCAATTATATAAGTAACAATCTTGACAAGCGAAGTAACTAACCACTCTGATACGCAGTCCTCACAAAAGATGTGTTTACATCTAAGTAGGATAGGAGAGTGCATCTTCTCCTGGCAAATGGCACATAGATCACCAGCTGCATTGACCTGCATCAAACAACCGACAATTTAAAATGCATGAACCACAATCTCTTCGATGAAAGGATCGTAATTTACAAGATAGCACATAAATTTAAAAATTAGAAATATACAACTGTTTTAAAAGCAAAAAATGTGAGGGTAAAGTTCAGCCTTTATAAATTATTTTTTAACACAACACAACCCCATACTGGACCCCTCTGGAATAAAATAAGCATCGAACAATTGAATACATTTGCAAGCACTTCTGTGCATATTTGGGAAGAAACTAATATTGGAAAGTACCAACTTGCATGAGATGATTGAACCCATATCATCATAAGCTCCATTTGATTTCTTAGCAAGTTATACCGGGCGGATAAAGATCCAGTTTACCTGTTCTGATGTTGCATATGCCCCATAGTGGACCTCTTTACGTGACAAAGCCTTCAGCGCAGCAAAGAAGGATTGCACCTAACCCCATCAACCGAGGGAAAACAAAAAGAGTAATGATATGTGAGAAACAACTCTTTCTGAAAAACGATCTTATTAAGAGGTCAGTAAACTTAAGAAATATCCAGAGCATAACCTATACAAATATAAATTCTTACCTTCTCAACAACAGATGTAAGCTTGAAAGTCAAATATAACCCTGTCATTAATGATGAAAAGAGACTCCCATATTCTTTGTTCAAGAAGAAACGATACCACACTGGCGTTGGCAATAAGGCACGGTATAAGAGCAGCAGATATTCAAGTAGAGTAAGCATTTGACCCTAAAAAAGAGGCACTTTTTCAGTCAAGAGATGATGAGGAAAATGGAAGGCATAAAAAACTGTCAACTATATGAACCTATGCCTTCATTTCAGTTCTACAAATCACATCAAAGATGAGAAATAATTACAGCAGCCATAAGAAAGGCTTTCGAGCCAGTTTTTTGTTTCACTTATCCTTCCCAACAGAATAATTTACTGAAATGTACTTTTGCTTAACTACCTATAACCTCACCTGCTTACGGTAGTTCCGGCCTCTGCTGTTTTTGTAGTATATTAATAGAAGACACTTGAGCACCATTGTTGCCTGCCGGACCAAGGTATCTGAAAGTAACCAATTTGAAGTAACCATCACACAATTCACAAGGCGCCAAAATTAACTAACATCAGCTGACCATATAGCATACGCATAAATAGGAAAGGAAGAAGCATCTAGGAATGGTAATAATAACAGTCTACTATCTGAACCCTTGAAGAAGAGACACATGACTTCTTTTTTGCTGACATGTGAAAAAGTTCAAAAAATAGCTTTTTATACAAGTAACTCAGCAAGAAAAACTCAAGGCCATAAGTAAATTTGCTTTTTCCACCTTTGAAAATGAATAAATAATATATGCCAACAGAAAGCTAAAAAATAATTACAATTGCGCATCTGAAAAGTTTCACACCATAAGTAATATTAATAACAACAGCTAAATACTTCTGAAGAGTGAATCACCGTTTGTAGAACAGATATGAAATATTCAAAATAAAATAAAAACTGAAACACTCGATCATTGCTATCCCCAGAACAATAGGCAAAGAATGCATGCTTTTTCAGAAGAAAGAATCAAAAAAGATAATTATTTTCTACAGGAAAATATAAAATTCAAAATGTTCAAAGGAACAGAGACAAGATCTTGGGACAAAAGAAAATTACCATTCACCATAATGATGAAAACAGCATGCCAAAAGGGTGGTATCACTTTAGGAGGAAGCATAATTAATGGGTACAACAGATCATCATTCTGATACCACCAGTAAACACCAACCAAATGCAATGCGAATGCAAGAGAGATGCCTATTAGAACTGCAACTTTCCTCTCTCCCTGCAGCCACCAACATTGGTAATAAACAAAAACCGGCAATACAAAAAACAATATCAACTGTTGAAAGCTTTAAAAAAAATATACATATCATGAATACCTTTAAAGCTGTCTGTTTCCTTAAAATATCATTTGACTTGAACATAACAGCAGCAATCCAAATTGTAACAAAGAAACCTGCAGTAATTCCAGAATGAAAAGTAGTCACTAACGTGAAAATAAAGGAGGGGAAAAATGTCCGAATAAAAGTGGGCTTAAATGTGCCTTAGTTCATTACAATAAAGAGCCATTATTGTACAAATACAAGCACGCCCATTTTATTCCTAAAACAAATTTTGATGCAAAAAGCAAAATCAACTACTGTTAGGTTGTCAGGTATAAACCTAACCTGAAAAAGATTATCACTGATCAGAATGCAAAAAGGAGAATCAGCACTTGTCTATCAACTAGTTAACATTCATCTTTGTAATTGAAAAGCATAATCTACACTTGCAAACAAAAAGTGGCAGGACGCTGACCTTGCAAATGCTGGCGGATGAAAACCACCAATAGAAGCAAAGAAAAGGGCAGGACCTGCTCAATCCACCTAGCAGCCTGCTGAATGTCATATCTTTGATAAGAAGAATCCCTGCCATTAGTCCCAGTTCCATCACCTCCTTCTCCGTCAGTACTACCATTTATAGATTGGGGCACGCCCTCTCCTGAACTACGATCTGCTCTAGCATCTGTCTGACCCTCATCGGTAACCAATGCAACCGAAGCCACCCCGGCCATTGGTGGTGAAGAAACATCATTTGAGGATACATTAACTTCCCTCGACTGTCCAACTACTAACCCAGGGCCTTCCCTGCCATGCTCTTGTTCCCCTGCACCAATTATCCTAATGGAAACCTCCCCATCGTTGCTTCTTGTTGAAGATTGGTCAGCTAGCTGACTATGATGGTGATCCCGGAAAGCAACAACACTACGTCCGTTAATCAAAGACTCGGCTTCTTGGTAATTAGAGCGCCCACGAAGAAGACCAGAGTACTCCAGCAAGGCAGAAAGTGGCGCCTGAATAATATTGGAAGCCGATAACATGCCATTTCTCCTAGAGCTAGTATTTCCGGAAGGAGCTCTAAACGAGTCAAGATTGCCACCCGGCGCTTCCATTTACCTGATTCTCCTAGCCCTAAGCATGGCCATCACAGAATATCAAAAATCAAATAAAGCAATAAGACATCAATCCAAAGCAAGCCCATGTACATATAAAACAACACGAATCATAAATTCCGTGCAAAACAAGAAAACCCAATAACCAATACGTGTTCATAAGCATTACTCCGAAGGAAAGTTGATGAACGCGAAAAGAAAGAATTAAAGAGAGCTAGCTAACCTGCGAAAGCGAACCAGCGATGTAGTTGTCAGGGGAGCGAATAGCATCTAACAAACCATAACCCTATATCAAAAAGAGAGAAATTTCATCATCGGCGACGCTGCCAAGCCTAAATTTTGAGGCGGTCGGAGGCAATCGATGATCAAAGGAAATGAAAGGGGTAGAGAGGAGAGTCTAGGGTTTGAAGCAGCAAGTTGGGGAATGGGAGAGTGCAGAAGAAAATTCGGAGAGGGGATTGATGAGGTTGGGTCTGTGTGACTTGGGTGAATTTGGAAATGGAAATTTGGTGTTTTTATTCTTATTTTGTGTGTTTTCTGATGTTCCTCTTTCTCGCTCAATGAGGGAAGAGCGCGAGAAGAGAAGTGGCCAATAACCCAACAAGCAGCTTAAAGGACAATAAACAATGAAATGAACACACACACTCTCTCTCTATCTCTCGTTGTTTTTAATTTCTAGTTTTATCATTCTTTTGTTGATCAATGTCACTCCTTCCTTCCCCATTACGCAAAAAAAAAAAAATATATATATATATATATATATATATATATATTATATACATATTTTACGAATTTTTTGTTAATTTTTACATTAATTTTCTTTATAAGTTGAATTTCGCACTCATTTTTACCTTATGCCTTCCTCTATGTTCTATAATAATTAGATTAAGTAAATCAAACCAAAATCTATATATAAAGATAAATAGAGATGTACAAAAGGGAAAAATAGAAGTGTTGAAATCACTTTATTTTTCTTGTCGATCGATTTTCTTTCTAAATTATTGTAGTGTAAATGATATGCTTTTTTTTGCTTTCGGTCTTGTTTATTATTACTTTTTTCTTCTTTAAAAATAATGATTTATTTGAAAGTTAAGCAGTACAAAAGTTTTTAGTAAAAATAAGAAATCTTACTTTTTTAAAAAAACAATTGACTTTTGACAAAAACTTTCAAAAACAATCTAATATTGTTTTAAAAAACTACTTTTTTCAAGATTATTTTAATGTATAACTATTTATTAAGAAAGAATAACAAAATTATTTTTTCAAAAAAGTACACTAAAAATAACTTTAAAAAATACAGTAATACCAAATTGGTCGTTCGTGTATTACAATTTTTCTTAGCAAGTAAGGGAAATGTAAGGGGATTCAACCATTTGGAATAGATGTAGAGAGAAATTGATCTTTAAAATACTTACATCCTAGCCACCATTTTTATTGAAGAATTTGTAATTATAAAATAAACTTACTCATTAATATGTATAAAATAAATCGATAGTTTTATTAATAGCTATTTGAAATATTTTCTTAATTAAATGATGGTTTATATTATATATATGCAAATATATATATATTATCAATACTAGATGACTTTCAACTTGATTAACTATTTACATAAATTATGAAAATAATGAAACGAAAATGTTCCTCCTAATGTTAATATTATCTTTCCTCAAGCTACACTGAAAAAAAAAAAAAAAAAAAAAAAAAAAAAAAAACCTCTAATACTAATCAGAAAAGATTCCTTATTTATTACTGTAAATCACACGATTGACATGTGGATATGTTTCATTAAGAAACATATGCATTAAATTGTGATTGTAGATATGGATGTGAATGTTACTCTGCCATTAAAAAAAAATTGCATGTGTGAAACTCATTGTAACTGTGAGTACTTTATAATCACGAACAAACCGTATTTCGAGTGGAGCTTAAGCTCATCCTTTGTGTGCCATTTACCCAAAAAAACTTAACCTTCAAGCATATATGATTGAATATGGACATACATAGCACATCACAATCACACAGCTTCCAAGTTCCAAGGCCCACCCCTTTGATGTGTCCGTCATCGTTGCCCCCATCAATGGGATCATGAGTTTGGATTTAGCTACGATGCACGTATCACGATGTATCCGTCATGCATACTGGTTGCCACATCGCATTTATGCAGAGCCAACAGTATGTGGTGTTGGGCCGACCGGCCACACGCTCTTATATTTGCATAGACCCAATTAGAGGCGGCCCATCAAATGTTAGTACTACCACTAGCGCCCGATTTGTTCAATGTATTTACACATTAGCCCATCAATTTTTCGCCAGCCCTACGAGTTGAGCTACATTGGAAGTATAGCAAACATGACCCAAGAGGACAACACACAACAAGGTGGTCTTTTCTTTCATATCACTCCAATCCAATCAAACTAAATCCGATTTTCATGGTTTGATTTGATTTCAAGTTTGAATTGAACCATGAGAAAATTAAGCATTTCAACTCTTTTTTATTATCAAACAATTAATCATTTATATTCAATACACTAAAATTGTTATCATAATTCGTTCAAATTAAACTTGAAAGTTTTTGTATTTGTTGAAGAATAATGCTTGCATAGTTACATCCCATTATTGGAGTACTTTTTTGTATCACCATATCAATTTATCGATTTATCCTTAGACATGTATTATAATTGAAACTTTCAAATACAAATAATCATTTTGAAATATTTTATACGAAAAAATCAGATAAATTGAAGATCCTTTAATTATCCATATAATCATAAAGAGTAACACTACAGATACCACCTAATATCTTATTTTTATCTATCACATCATATATGGCGTCTGATATGGTGTTTCATGAAATCATTTTTAATTATCTATCTCAAAATAAAAATAAAAATAAAAATAAACATAAACATAAAAATAAATAAAATAAAATACCAAATCATAAATCCTACGAATTTTCTCGCCTTCTCCCAGCAATGCATCACAAAAACCATTTTACATAGATCTCTAAAACCCCAAATAGAAAGAACTCCCCACCCAGCCAACCATCATCGACAAAAACCATTTCACCTTACTTTCCCACGGGCAATAATTCTGAAAGCTTCGTTAAAGCTTCATAACCTCTAGAGTTTAAAGCTTTCAATACAAATTATTTGCTTAAATCAAACCAGCTGAACCCACCAAGAGCTTCCATTAATGCAAAGAAAATGGAAGCATTGAACACAACAAAAACACTCGCTGAGGCAGGATAAAGGGTCCAACTTTGGCTTCACCTTCTTCAGAAATACCTCCACCGAAAAAAAAAACAATTATTCGAGAAAAGCCAAGTCGAAAATGGCCAGTTCGAAGCAGAACCCATAATCCAAACAGAAACCCAGACGTAGAACTCGAAGACTACGATGACGACATTGATTATCCTTAGGACGTTCTGCCTCGTCTGATGCTTCGTCGCCGAACAGAAAGGTGAGTCAGAGGGGGGAGGGCTGGCTGTGAGTATCAGGTTCGTCGGTAGAGTAAGGTGTGAGTCCATCGACGGTTGGCCGACTAGATGGGGAGTTCTTGATGTCTGTGTTTTTAGAGATCTATGTAAAATGATTTTTGGTGATGCGTTGCTAGAAGAAAACAAGAAAAGTTTAGGGTTTATGATTTTGCAATTTAATTAGAATTTTTTAATGTTTAATTTTGTTTTTATTTTATTTTTATTTTAAAATAGGTAATTAAAGATTATGATATGGAACGCTATGTGAGATGCAACATATGGTGAGATACAAAAAGTGGGATTCTTAGGTGGTACCCTTAACATTACTCTATCATAAAATAGACGATCTAACATAAGGATTATAACTATTATAGCCAGTGCCGGTCCAAACATACAGGGGCCTAGGACAAGAGTGAAAATGGGCCCTTAATTATATACTTAATTATAAAAAAAAAAATTATGAGTACATATCAACCAAATTGTTAAACAACTTCTTTTCGACTTAATTATCTTCCTTAAAATGTAGGCATGAATTTGCTTTCATGGATCCAGGATAGCTTGTATTGCACAAGCACCAAGCACACTGATAAGAATCGCAACATCAAGAATTATTGGTTCCTTTTCCCTTAATTCATGTAAGAGTTCAAATACAGCTTCGCATTTATGTGATTTGATATCCAGAAAACCAAACTCTCATATAACATTAATCTTTTCAGTCAACGAATCAAAAATCTTATGTGTTTTGACTAGGTTACCATGAGAGACATAAACCATAATCATTGAAGTGACAGAAAAGTAATTTTCTAACCCCATTGTCGCATGGATTGAGTTTGCATACCTTATATTGTCACACTTGCAGTAGACATCAAGAATTCCACTGCGTATAAATGGATTTGAAGTCATCCCATTCTTCAAGACCCAAGCATGGACTTCCTTTGCAAGTTCGGAGCTCCTCAAACCAAAGCATACAGTCAAAACACTAGCAAAAGTATGGTCATTCCACCTAAATCCATTATCTGACATACAAACAAGCAGTCAAAACACTAGCAAAAGTGTGGTCATTCCGACTAAATCCATTCTCCGAAATACAAACAAACAAATTCAATATCTCTTCTTCAAAACCATTATGGTCATTTACTGCAATCATTTTGTTCCAAGACACATGATCATTCCGCTCCGATTGTTTCCAAAATAAATTAGCTGCCATATCCAATTTTCCTTCTCTGCAACATGACGTCGCCATTGCATTCTTTGAAACCAATTCAACCTCCCCTATATATCCACTAAACACCCACCACACTTCTTCAAGGGCAAAATCCTCATACCCCTCCGCGCTGATATACCCAGATAACATCGAATTCTAAGTAACCAGATCCTTATATGAAGCAACGTTGAATAAATGGCAGGCACGACTCAAGTTTTGAGTTTTGATATGAGCCGAGATTATGGCATTCCAGGAGAAGACATTTCGTTGGGGCATTTGATCGAACATCTTCTAGTAATCTATATTAAGGTCATGTTTGGAGTAGAAGCAAATGAGTTGATTGGAGTTGAAAATGGTGAGTGTAATATCGGCTTTTACGGCTTGGGCGTGATATGTGAGACCGTTCTTCAGAAACTGCATTTATACAGTTTCCTTATTAATATTAAATAATATAAATCAAGAGATATTTCATAGTTATCAAGAAGGAAATAAAGGTAATTCTGAACGAAATTTTAGTTCCTTCATCTTCTCTTCCGTATGTGATCGAATGAAGAAGGGAGTATCCCAATTAATTAATGAAAATTTGACCAAAAAACTCATAATTTGGAAAGGAAAAAATCAGAAATCCATCGGACCGCATATGAAAGATCAAAGGAAATCAAAGGAAGAAAAAGAAAAATAAAACTTACCTGTAAAGTCTGAAGCTTGAACCGGAGCGAGATACAAGTTCGAACAATAGAGAAAGACTACGAAGTAGAAATCGATTGAAACATTAATGGATTGAAACACAAATTGATTGAAACATTGGACTACATGCCACCATTATGGAAGAAATCAGATTGAGAGGGCCCTTTATTGAATCGCAATCAACATTCCACATCTCAAATTTGATATGTTCTCCTTTTTCTTCTCTTTATTTTTTTTAAAAAAAATTTGAAAAATTTAGACCCTTTATTTTTTTTCAATATAAGAAAAATTTGGAAAAATTTGGGCCCTCCATTATTTTGGGCCCAGGGCTTAGGCCCCTCTTGCCCCCTATAATGGCCGGTCCTAATTATAGCTATCCTTAATTTGTTTGATATATATAAATGACTAAACAATCTGTAATTTTGTTAATTTTTTTAGAAGTTGAACTTGAAATGATAATTTAGATAATAAACTGCTATAATTATGACACAAGTGAATCATAAATCGAAACTTCATATATCTTCAATTTTTTTTTTTTGGTTGATTGTAAGGATCGTCGAGACTTTTCTAACGTGCTTGATTTATACTTTAATCGTATGTTCACCAAAATTGAATTGAAATATCATTCAAAGCGAAATTAGCTCCAAGCAAAATTGGCGGTCTTTACTTTGGTTGCAACAAGACCCCGTCGGTGCAAAATTGGCTCCTATCAACAAATAACAAGTGGTCCTAGTGTAACTTGACCAATATAGCATCCTCAATTACCCTTGGCGGAAAATTACGTCGATGACTTGTGCAATGAACAGATGGGTGATTTGGTCATTTTACACTAGTCACTTATTTGCATATTTGCATATGGCATTTGCTATTTCATGCCTTTTCTTCGTCGGCCTCGCCTTGCTGCTTGGGAGTTGTTGTACTTGTACATCATGTGCGCGCGGCGTACTTTAGCATTTGGTGGTCTATAGCTTGTGGGCCCCACTTAAATCATTACGGAAATGAGTCAGATCATATGAGCTGGAACTCGTTCGCTAGTCTGGAATCTCAGAATCCCATACATAGAAAAATTCCTTGCATTTTTTTTTTGTGTATATTTTTTTCTTCTGTAAATACTAAATAATGTGTTTCTTGGGCCTCTTGAATGGGCCTTGCCTTGTTCCTTTTAACTTTCTCTCTTCCATTCGATCTCCCTAGATTGGATTTTACTTTTTTGATAAAGACTGAATTGGATTAATGTGGATTCATAGCCTTTATATTAATTATTTATCTATAGCACATTAAGTATATATTTTTGTAATTAAATATTATATTATTTTATAATTTTATCGCCTAATTTAATAATTCTTACTTATTAATAATTTAATCTTATATTCAATTCTTATAAAATAAAGCGTAAATACTAAATTTATCTCTAATCTGTATGACCCAAAGTCCAAATCCAAAAATAAAAGGTTTATTTAATATAAATTTTAAATTATAGGCTTATCGTAAATTTAGTTTTGACCTTTTCACATACATGAATATTATTATTGTAATTAAAGTTAGAAAAAAATAACCAATTAGGGTTAACTTCGTTTTTCCTATTTAGTTTAGTTTTGGTTACAAAACCCACTTAAATGCTCTTAATTGACAAATAAAAAAGGTCAAATTAGAGATAACTAACCAAATTAGGAGAATATTGGCTAAATAACACCACAACGAGATTACAAATACCGAAAAATATGACTGTTTAACAACCCTAAAGAATCAACAAAAACAACTACCCCTCCTTTGTTTATTAACAAGTAACAACAATATCAGAGTTAGAGATCTGTAATTTGCTCGTAATCAAGTTAAACTCGACACTTAATATTTTGAAAATCTCGACTTAAATATTCTTATTTCAATTTTTTTTAATTTTCATTTTTCGAATTGAAGTATTTATTTTATTTGCTCTTTGATCACGAGCTTCTCTGTGAGTCGGTGTAGCTAACATTGCCTGTGATGCTCAATAAGCTCAATTGGCTCTTTTCTCATTGTATTACTAATTGGTTTATTTTGATTTTTATTTTAAGTTTTAGTTTTGGCCTTTTTTTTTTTTTTCCCCTTTGACTGAAAATGTTGGTTCACACTTCACATTGTTGCTTTCCATTACGGTATAGGCACTAGCCACTATACAATTTACAATCACAAAGAAGGAAACAATAAGACCGAGTCCAGTGGGAAATGTCCGACATCTTGGTCAATATGTTCAGACACAAAGGGTAATATTGTCACCCAAAAAAAGAAAAAAGTAGGTTAAAAAATTAAGTGGGAATTATGACATATTATTATTTACTTAAAATGAGTATCAAAATTATTTAATTATCTCCATTAATGCATGCTCTATGTTTAGTAAAGTTTCAAATTTTGACCGACTAATGATCGGATTAACTCTAACAAAACAATTAATTGGGTTAACTTTGGAAAGCAATTATTTTCATACTAATTATCTCTTCATAAATTTCCAATTCAAAATAAATAAACATAATAATACACAAACAAATATATATATATATATATACACACATACTAATAATGTGTTAATACACACTTGTAAATGACGCAATATCATACACTCAAAATCCTTTCCTTAATTATTATTAATTAAAATAATAATATTTATACATATTACCCAATAATCAATTAATTAAAAAACAACTATCAATTTTTGGTTCTTTGTGTTTTTATTTATTTATTATTTAATTTCTCACACTCATTCTTTCTGTCTTTTTGTTTCGCTTCACTCCCACCAGTACATCTCCTCCCCTCCTCGCTGGCCATCTGAAATCTTCAGCAACTTATCTCATATTTCTCCATTTCCATTTTAATTGACTTCTAAATATTTGGGAGTCAATCTCCAAGTGATACTTTACCATTCATTGCCCTAGCTTGTCTTTCACAACAATTAATCTTAAATTGTCTCCTAATAGAATCCCAAATCCACTGGTAACCGGGAAATCAGTTCTCTCCTCTTTTTCTCTCTAATTTCTGAAACGATTTATCGCCGTCACAGGAGTGAAAGTCAGAGAGGTCTCCACTCCTCTGTGTTCATTTTCTCAGATTTAGTCAAAATGCAGGACATTTTGAGACGAAGACCATTAAGGCTGTGATTCTTCCCTCACCTACTTGTGTCTTGGGTTGTTGGCAAGCCATTTACTACTGTGATCTCTGGAAGCGGAGACATTCAATGGTGCGATTCTTGAAGAGCATTGGCTTCTCACGCGCTTTTTGGTGGCAAATTCTGGTACTGAATTTGTATATCATTGTGGGTTTTTGAGGGTGCATGCTCCTTTCTCTGGTCAGCTCTCAACGAACCCCAGAAGCCGCCATACCTAATTGCTGCAAAAGCCTCGGAATTTAGGGCTTTGTGCTGAAACCCATCGACAAAGCTCAGGTATTTAGCTGCCCCTGTTAAAATCTCGAGCTGGGTTTTTTTATCTCGCCCCTGAATCTACTGTTTTTGCAGTTCTTCTTCGTATTTGGTTTCGAAATTAGATAGTTCAATAACCACTCTGCCCACACTTGACCGTTTGGAGAAGAAAGAGGAAACTGGAAGAGATTGCTGGTTGCTTTTAATTTCGATTTGTTTCGTTTTTGTCAATGGGTTTTTAGCGAAGAATGGAGAGTTCAATTCCTTTTGAGCTTGAAAGATTCGGATTTGAAGCCCTTTGAGTCTTTGGGAGAGAGCTTCTTTCACAAGGATTCCAAAAGGGAAAAAAAAAAAGCAATCTGAAGAAGGGATAAGGGTTGCAACGGCTGAAACCTTCAAAGTCACTTTATACACACAATTTCTACTCTCAGCCTGAGAAATTGAGAATAAAATTTTGTTCTTTATCAACTATCCGTTGTTGCTTCTATTAATTGGAGAAAAACGTGTGTCTGCTTCCTCGGACGGTGGATTCACAAGTCTGAGGCCTCAATTCCAAGGAATTTATTGCTCATTTTCATAAAATACTGTGAATTAATACTTCTGTGGTACATATTGGGATTTTACCAAGTTGGTTTGAGTAGCATTGTGCTGTTTTTCAAAATTTCAAAGCATCGATGGGGCTTCTTTTCCGAAGTCTCGCGATGCTGTTCATTTTGATATGGTTCTCATGGCTGCCTGATCTCTCTGCACAATCGTCAAGAGGCTCCGCGCGGGCTCTTGATGCCCTTCTTCAAGATTATGCCTATAGGGCTTTTGTTAATCCCCGGACTGGTGTTCCTTTTAAAGGTGTTGTTCCTTCGAATTTGACTGGTATTCAGATTGCAGCCATGAGGTTGAGGAGTGGTAGCATGTACAGAAGAGGTGTTAAGATGTACGAAGAGTTTGTGATCCCTGAGGGTGTCACTGAGAGTCCATATGTGGAGAGGCTTGTTTTTGTGTACCAAAACTTAGGCAATTGGTCAATGATGTATTACCCTTTACCAGGTTACTCATACTTAGCTCCGGTCCTCGGCCTCCTTGCTTATGATGCTAGTAACTTATCAGGGAAAAATCTGCCCGAATTGGATGTCAAGGCATCTGCTGATCCCATCTTGATTGAATTCCAGGATGTGAAACAGGCGCCTTCTGGGACAGTGGCAAAGTGTGTTTCGTTTGATTTAGACGGCTCAGTCAATTTCAGCAATGTGGTATCAGGGAATACATGCTCAACAATCCAACAAGGGCACTTTTCAATAGCAGTTGAGTCTCTTGCTCCTTCTCCAGCACCAGTATTGCCTAGCCCTAGCCCTGCCCCGGCTGGTGAAACTCCAAACGTAACCCCGCCAACCCCTAGTGGCGGAGGAAACAAGAAGAGTAATTCGAAAGTGTGGAAAATTGTTGGGCCAGTTCTTGGTGGATTGGCATTGTTGGCATTGTTGTCATTTCTAGTTCTGTGGGTGCATAAGTACAGGGAAAGGAAGAATTTGCAAGAAATGGAGAATGCTGCTGATGTAGGAGAAGCCTTGCATATGACCTCAGTTGGAGACACGAGAGCACCTGCAGCAACATTTACGCGCACTCAACCTACAATTGAGAGTGAATATGTTCCTTGACTCCCACCATTTTGTAGAAGCCTCCACTCCCTTTGAACCACCATTCATATTCAAGTTCGTTTCTGGTATCCAGAATTTGGTCTGATCACACCGTTTTTTGGCGGTGTCCCTCCGATTTGCTTTGTTCTTGGTAGATTCTTTGTGTCACTGTGGGTAATCCTGGGATTTTTGTGTAAATCTGTTGTCAGTCACTGATAGTTACTATGATTCATTGTGGTGTGAAACTGTGAATTAGCCCCAAAGTGATATTCTATATGTGATGAATTTTTAGTTGTTTCATTGATAAGGAATGATAATTTTTCATTGTCCCCTCTTTTCATCGAATGTCATAAATTGTCTACATTGTTCTGCCTTACAAGCAAAAATTAATTTGCTTCATCTAAGTTGACGCAGGAAATTGACCAAGCAATTATCTACAAGCAAGAGTGAAGAGGCTGTAGCAATCAATCGTTTTCTGGTTTTTTTTTTTTTTTCTTACTGAGTTTTCGCTTTTGATTGATTTGATTCTGAAAGATTGCTGAGGAGCCCTAAATTTTTTTCTCTGGCTATGACTGTTGACAAGCCAGGGAGCGTCCAAAACATAGGTACTTTTGTCATTTCCTTGTTCAAGTAGTGGTGTCAGCTGTGCTTTGTCTTTGCTCTCCACCTAACAGGCTAACACTAGCATTTTTTAATCACAGAAAAATAAAAATAAAAATAAAAATAAAGATTTTATATTTCTGCTACCTGGCGCTGGAGGGCCTAGTGAACCGTGTACTTGTGTTTTTTTAAGAATTCCACATGCAAAGTTGTGCGTGCGTTAATTGGACTTTTATATTTTGTTTCCGATTCGATTATTATAAAATAATTAGAAACAAGTATGAATAAAATAAACAATAATGGGATTGCAAAGCAAATGCAAGAGAGTGGGTGTCAAGGAATCAGCTTTGAGCACCAACTGAAGGTAATACCAATCATTGTTAACAGCTCCCCCTTTAATACACACACATTCAGGTGAAAAATATTATAGACAATGCTCACTCAATTTGTTACATGTAAGGTTTTTTTCGAAATTGTATAAATTTTCCGGTGGCAAAGAGTAAGTCATACTCCCGCTCGTCATGATCAACCAACCAACCTTCTCCAGCATCCTTATACTTCAAGGATTTCTCAACCAGTTTTTTTCAAAGTCATTATATTTTAAGAATTTCAATGATTTTGTTAATATCATTTGTCTACGTAACTTTCAAACTATTGACAAATAATTCAGAATTATCGGTAGACAAATGACTAATATCAAAACTTTATATTTATTTATATTGAATTTTGAAGTTAAATAGGATCAACTTTTGTGTTTCACAAATAATAATACTGGTCAGCGCTATATCATTTTGCACATGATTAGAGAAGAAAAGGCAAAGAAATGTAGATATTAAAAATGGGTTGCCACTAGAGGAGATTAGTGGTGAAGATTTCATATTGCCCACCTGACTTAAACTCATCACTTATGTGGCATTTTCTCATTACTCTAACTAGAGAAGATTAGCGGTGAAGCTTCCATTTTATTGTCTCATTACCCTTATGGATGATATGATATCACTCCCTTTATAGGTGAGTGATGAGTTGTTGACACCCTAACTAAAGTCCTCTGCCTAGTGCCTGCTCAGTAGATATGGCCACCGACCGTAAATACAATCCATTTCCACCACTCCCTGCAACTGTTTTTTTTTCTTTTCGAAAAAATGCATCTTCATTAATTAAACGCGAATAAGAACACAAATATCCTTAGCGAGAATCTAATCTTCAGTAAGAATTCTTAACGAGAAGGTTAAACAACAAAGATAGTAAGAGTACCATTATTACCCTTCTTACCTAACAACTCCGACGGTTAAAAGAAGACCAATTCAACTATTGGTGCAACAAAATTCCTGGGTGACCAATTAATAAAATGAAAAACTATTTTGAAGGACGAATTAGTTTTTTCATTCTTTTTAATGGGTTCGGTGGGTGTGGGTTTTCTGACACGTCTGCCATAGTGTTCTATTTCCTCTACTTATTATGGTCATAAATATCTACGATTCCAGAAACAACTGCAAGACATTCCCAAATCACACACAGCTCAAACAAACAAACTCATTACCAAGGGTAAGGGTTAAGGTTACAAATAAAAATCAACGGGCAGCTTAACAGTATATGGAAATTCACATACAATGAAATGATATTGTGATTGTTGTTGCTCTAGAGGCTCCTTCAGAATACGATGACCACTTTATTGATTCTCAGGAGTCCATTGGCAAAGGCTCCTGCAGTTTGCAACACAATTTTCTTAGGCTTCACAGTCAAGGTATATCTGAAACACACACATACACGTGCACACAAAAGAATGGACGTTTAGAGTTGACATGATAGGGTCCAGTTGAGTAAACAATGTAGGAGGGTCCTCCATTGAAAATAATTTGATTCCTACGATACATATAATGATGTTACCTAAAACTTTGGGTCCAAAAAAAAAAATAAGGACATTATAAGACCAACGCAGGTAAATGAACTATGGAGCAAACATGCAAAGGAAGAACAACGAGTGGGCAGATTTCCAAAAAAATCCAGAACAAAACAGCACACTACAGCACAGAACACTACCGCCACATTCTTTCCTGATATTCCGATATTCTGATGTGAGATCCTCTCATTACCGACCCGGACCTAGAGAAGGATACTCAAGTAGGAGTCCTAAGTTACTAGCAGATGAGATACACGGGTAGAATACTTTGGTTAACAAAACTTATAAAGAAGGTAACACACATAGCAGCAGAGCATATAAATAAAGGGTTCCTGAAAGCCTGAAAATCATCACTCAAGAGAGGACATTAGTGCATGCATTTAAAACATCTTTTTCTTTATTTCTGTAAGAGCTCGGCTCTTGTAGAATAACTAAGGTTCTTCTCATGAAAACCATAAATGAGCTTGCAACTATAAAAAATGTGGAGTACTAATCATACTTTCTGATATCAAATTACGTTACAAGTTCTTACAGCTCCGACATTCAATGGGATATACATGCCTGAAAGCATCCCTCTCAATGAACCTTCCGTACTAAATTACTTTTTCAAAACCAGTGTTGTAGAAAACATGTGTTGTAGAAAACATGTGTCTGACAACTTATAATCAGTGTAAAATACCAAGCTATGATAAATAACTATCTTCCAGAAAGATAAAGCAAAGATTACTGTTCCTATATGGGAAGAAGATAATCAAGACTAATCTTTGCAAGAAACACATCAGTTTCCCTAAATCGTACCTAAGCAAGCACTACAAAGCTACTGCACCATCTGTACCCCTATAACACGTAGTCTTTCTCACTTCAAATTATGTATTATGTAGTTCATCAACGAGATAAATTCCAATTCTAATGATCAGTTGACAATCTACACTGCAAATAAATTATAGAAATAAATTATAGAACGCCGCAATTCACACGGTAGCATAAGTTGCATTATAAATGTCAAATTCCTTTTGACCCTACTTGATAAGATGCGCATAGTTGAAACAAGACTTGACATCTCTCTTTCAATTCTTGCTTCATCCTCTAAATTAGCTCAACTTCTCAATCTCAAATGATATATTACATTTACCATAAGTTCAATAATGCCTATAATACGAAAAATATAAATTTATACACCATTATATCCGTAACTTCCCTTTTGACCCATCCCAATAATATGGAAAGAATTAGGATTCCGCTTGAAATATGGCCTTTATCTCAGACTATTAAGTAAATTTAACTTTAATACAGCAAAAGAAAAGCAATGAACTTGAAAACCCAAAACAAATAAACAAAAGCCCTACAACAAAAGGATAAAATTAAGCTAAACGATTGGAAAATCAAAACTTTAAATCCAAACAAGATGAGTACCCAAATAGACGGTTTAAATAGAAGAAGGAGCAGTCGCCTGTTCTATCAGCTTCTTGTCCCTTCTCTCCATGGCCACGTCCCACATGTCATTTCCGATGTGCTTCGGCTGCCAAAATAAAAAATTTCACAATTCAAAATGAAATTCAACCGAGCTCCAATTTACCAAAAGCTATAGATATAGAAATTAGCGAGGGATTATTGAAATTGGATCCGATGAAAGGTACGAACCCGGCCATGAGCGGCTTTGTGGATATAATATTGAGCATTTCCCATGGCACAAAGCATCCCTGCTATGATTCCAAGAGGAAGAATTGCTTCCATCCATACCAGCGACATCGTTAACTCTGGGCTTTTCTCTCGTCTTTCCTCAGCCCCTGCTTTACCTCCAGAGTCTCTGTAACAGAGGCGATTGACGACACACGAGGCGGAGACTCCTATTTTTATTTTTTCTTTTTGTCCAGTGGGCCTCATCAGTGAGCCCAATTCGAAAGCGGCACTTTCTATTGAGGGAATTACTAGAAGAATCTGGCTTTCTTCTCATACAGAAGTGTTTGTTCAAGACAAATGACAAGTAAAGCTTCGATCTCAAAGTTTTGAGTTAAATTTGGTGCTTTAGAGTTTAACAGGTAAGTAATAGTTCATATTCAGCTACTTTTTAATTTAACACGAAAAATCTTTTGACATCATTGGTATTATATCGGATAATGTCGTTTTACGTTAAATTTTGTTTGTCTTTTACGATTTGATAATGTGTGTATATGTCATATCGTTACACATTTTTTAAAGACCTTTATTTCACTAGTTAGCGTGACCATTCATGTGGTTTCTCATATGCTTAATTCGATGTTTGATGTTATTTAAAACGTTAAAATACGTGTAAACCGAACAAACATAAAATAGACGGGAATAAAAAAAGTGATGAGTGACTAAACCAAATGTCCGTTATTAAGATAATGACAAGTTACACAATCAATCTTATCCGCTAATTAGATAGTTACAAGTTATGAGATCAATCTGCTTCACTAGTAATAAGCTACTGTTTATCATCGTTAACCTCCAGCTATATCAGTTCAGACCGGTCCAGACCAGTCCGGTCCAACTGAGCCGGCGAGTCCGATTTTCGCCCATTTTCGACCTATTTTCAATCATTTCTTCACCATTCTCTTCGTCCCTTTGTTTAGGATTGATTGGACTATCTAAAATACGAATTGAAGACGTGTTTCTTACCTCCCAAGTTCGAAGAAAAAAACCCAGAAATTCCACCTCTCTGTTCCCGGCCATCACAAGCTCCTCCGGTCACGGGTTTGGGTTTCTTAGTCCAGTATTAACCTTCAACGACTACAATGATCAACACAGTCACTCAAAAATTCAACAAAACTTACATTTTCCATTTTGAATGAAATAAAGAAACAGAGCATTCGAGACAGCTTACCTGCCCTCTGTCCTCCGCCGTGGCCTCCACTACGATTCTCTCAACATCCTAGATTCCTTTTTCTGCTCATCGATCACTACAACAGACAGAGCTTGAACATTTTGAGTCTCACAGCTTCAAGTCCTTCCCCTGCCGACCAAGTCCTCTAGTCCTCCTCTGTTTCAGTTTTCCTCACTCTCACACACCACGACTCCCTCTCCTATCACTCAGTTACACACCCAAACACAAGCAGTGATCACAAGCACAAGCACACACTAATCTCTCACTCTCTCGACTTAAGCCATATGCACGACTACTGCTCTGTTTTTAATCAATCACAGCCCTATTTTAATCTATCTATTGTGCGAATTGGCTAGAACCAACCAAAGAGTGGCCAAGTGTCCACATCTCCTAGTGCCTGGTGAAAATATCCAACTCTGTAGGGACAAATGTCCTCATCCAATTGCTCACACATTTCAAAAGTTGCCAAAAGATCATTTTGCCCTTAATGCCCAAATTACCATTTTGCCCCTTACGCATTTAGACTCATAATTAACCTGTCCGAAGTCCAATGACAGCGTGCCGCCTGTCGTTGTACTCAGGGGATCGAGACCTACCTAACGATCCTTGAATTACGTGAAAAAGACATATCAATTAAAAAGTCAACTTTGACCACACTATTCACAAGGGTAAAATCGTCATTTTTACATCAAAGTTTCCCAAATTTACATTTTTTGCCCTTTTCGACGTTCCGGGCTGTAACGGCCCGTCCCAGAAATTGGGATTAGATTAGTGAAGTGAATAGGTGATTGGTTGGATGTGTTCGGACAGACGGTGTGAAATGACGATTTTGCCCCTGAAATTGGATAAAATGTTGATTTTTCGATCGAGCGGTCAAATGGACATTGACTGATGATCGTGACGTAGTTCGAGACGTCATGAGTACATAGACAGGTGGCACGTCTGATTCCGATATTCGAGGAAAAAGTTATGGCGTTCGAAAGTTCGAGGGTATTGTCGTAATTAGGTTAAAAAGAGGGAATTTGTTGACTTTTTACATGACAAGTATTTTTCACGCAATTCAAGGACCGTTGGGAATATCTCGATGTCCTGAGTACAACGACAGGCGGCACGCCATCATTGGACGTCGGACGGCTTAGTTTTGGGCCTAGATAAGTAAAGGGTAAAATGGTAATTTGTACATGAGAAGAGCAAAATGGTCAATTGGTTTCATTGGGATTTGTGCCAGTGGAAAATGGACATGTGGCTACCTAGGGGTGGTTGTTTGCTGAGATTTGGACACATGGCCCTTCTATAGAGGTCTGTGGAACCCTTCTAGCCGACCTACTTGTGTTTGAAAACACATGAAGTTGCACGGTTTTTGGGCAAAACAGAGGAAAACAGAGTGAGCCGTGAGGAACCCTCCAATACTTCCTCCAAGATTCATTCATGTTGCCTACCGTGTGAAGGGAGTTGAGAGAACAACTGGTGAGGAGGAATGTGGTGGTCCTCTTACAAGCACCATCGTGCACGGTGGTGGTCGGAAGGAGGTGAGAACAGTGAACCCTGCTTTTGAATTCGAACGTGGATTTTTAGTTTAGGAAATGCATAACGGTTTTAATTAATTATATGGTGATCAGGAAGGAGAGAGTGTCTGAGGAGAATGGAAAGATCGCATGTCGTGGACTGGTGGCCGATGAACCAACGCGGTAAGTTTTAGTTAAATTTTGAATACGGATTTTTAGGCCTTGTCGATGACTGCTAATGGTTGGAACATGCTAAGTGAAAGTAAACAAGTTGAGTAGGACTAAAGTTGAGGCTAAAGGAGGTCAGAAACCATGGAAGGACATAAGTGCAGAGCATGGTGTAAATTTTGAATCGGGAAGGTAAGGTTCAGGTCCTAAATTCATGATTTTATTAGCTAGATCAGTTAGAATTAATAGGACGAATTGAATAGATTAAAAAGAATGGGAAAAGATGAAAAATTGGACGAATTAAGAGATGAACCGATTGCGCCGGTTTGAGTTACAGATGCCGGTCTGAACTGGGCCTGAACCAGGTCGACAGTGGGTTAAAGATGATGAACAGTGGCGCGTGGCTCCCACGCACAGTAACAACCCGTCCCGGAAGCCGGGATTAGTAGACTAATTAAGGTGTGATTAGTGAGGTTAATCGGCGGTTAGGTGGTCCCGATAGGTCCTTGCGTGTAGAATGACGATTTTGCCCCTAGTACGGGCAAAATAGTTGACTTTTAGTTCGGGTGGTCAATTGGGTATTGACCAGTGACCAGGACGTAGTTGAGGACGTCACGAACCCGTAGACATGAGGTACGTTCGATTCCGACATCCGAGGAGGAAGTTGTGATGTTCGGAAGGCTGAGGGTATTTTCGTAATTTTGGTAAAGGAGGGGGAAAGTTGACTTTTTGTATAATCGGGTTTTGGTAGGTTGACCTAGCATGGTTAGATAGTTCTTGTCGTCCTGAGTTCGATGACAGGCGGCACGTATTCATCGGATTTACGAGGCGAGAGTTACGGGTCTAGGAAGTTTTGGTTAAACCGTAAGTATATGTTAAACAGGAGGGTGTTTTGGTCTTTTTGGCTTCTGGGGATTTGTGCAGAGAAAGCAGAATGGATGGCTGGGATTGAACCAGGTGGGTTAAGGAGTGGAGTGGATGGTGACACTTGGCAGGGGGCTAGAGGATTCTGGGAGAATCCTGTGTGGTCTCAGCCCAAATAATTGGGGTGCACTCGTGCTTACCCGTGGTTGTTCTTCGACAAACACAGAGAAACAGAGTGAGCTTGTGAGGAGAAATTGAGGATTGATCATGGCTGGTGACGAGTCCTGGTGAGTGAGGGAGGAACGGGAGATTGATAGGAAGCTGCTGGTCGTGATTTGGTGGTGCAATCGTGCACGGCGGCACGGTGGTGGTGCGGCGAAGATTTGGGGAAACAGGGAGACCGTGAACGTTAGGTGGTGGCTACACCGTGGAGTGGCTCAAACCAAGGCTGGGAGAGCTGCAGGAGGTTGCAGGGAGGCCAACGAACACCGTGGCACGCGGCGGTGCGCACGGCGGAGCTGCAATCAAAGGTGAGATCTCTTTACTCTGTTTTTCCCGTAAACTTCATTTGGGAAGTCGTGAGGTTTGGCTGAGAGTTGAGAGGATAGAAGGTCGGGGTGATGTTCAGGGAGGTCCTAGGAGTGGTTTGTGATGGTCGCCGTGACGGGGGCGTACACGGCGGAGCTCAGGCGAAGAGGAGTCTCTGTTACTCTGTTTCGGCCGTGAACTTCGAACCCAAAGTCGTGGACTTCTGGGGTGAGTCGAAGGGTTAGGAGTGTTGGATTAGGATCAGTGAGGTTGTGGGATGAGTCTGGTGTCGCCACCGTGACGGGAGGTGACCAGAGCAGGTGAATCGTGAAGCAGGGGTTTGATGGTTGTCTGGTTCGAGCTTCAGTCGTGAAGCTGGGAGTTGAATCGAACCAAGAGGAGTTGGGGAATGGATTCGTGGTGTCTGGACGAAACTGTAGGTGAAAGAAGGGAAGGAAATGGTGGTCGGACGGCAGAGAATGCCTCTCGCCGGTCCAGTTGCAGCGGCCGGTTCAGCACAGTGCACTCGAGGATGGGGGTGACACTGTAGCTGGCGCGTGAGGGCCACGCGCAGCCACTTTGGGCGGCGCGTGGGGGCGCGTGCGGCGGCGTTGGGGAAAACGATCAACATGACTTTTGGTCTAGGAGTTGTGGTGAGTTCAGTGGAGTTGGTTTCGGGTCAATCGGACGTCGTTTGAGTTTAGCTCCGCGAGGGTGAATGTTTAGGGTCCCGGGTTCTAGGTCTTCGGTTCGGGGAATTTTAAGGAAATTTAGGAGAATGTTCGTAGACGTATTAGTGACGTATTTTGACGGTGATTGACAAGATCGGGATTTTCCGAGGAAGCCGAGGAACGGGCTGGACGTTCGGGACGCGAGTAGGGCTCAGTACTGTGAGTGGACCCTTTTCTTAAACTCGATCATGCATACTGTTTTTATATACGTTTTTGATGGTTTTACTCATACGTCTTTGTTTACTGAATATGTTATGATGGTTTTACGTATTTGCACGGTTTTCGAGAAAAAGACGGTTTTAGCACGTTTTACGAGAAAAGGGTGTGCGTGTTAGTATCGTTGCTTTTTATTTTTCCTTGTATGTTCGTACTATGCTCTGTAAACGATAACTTCGGGATATTTTGTTTAATTACTCCTGCGTCTGACTGAGTTTGCGCGAGTTTTACTTGGGGGTTGTGTCGGGGAGTCAGACGGGAGCGGGATTTATCTCGGGTTTCGGGGTGAAACCGGGGTGGGTCCTGACACGCACAACCCCTTTGGGCGGCTCATGAGGACGCGTAGGGCCCCTTTTGGGAAAGTTTCCAACACGACTTTTAAAATATTCGATGTAACGAACATTTTGGCACTGGTTTCGAGTCGATCGGACATCGTCTCGATATGTTTCGGGATATCCGAAGATTGTAGGCCTCGGTTAAAAATAGTTAAAAATTCGAAAAAATTACGGGGCTTAAGTATGACCATTGTGAAGTAGTTAGTGACCTTATATTGGGATTTGGACAGGTTCGGGAAAGCCGGTGATAGTGAATTGGCCGGGAACGGCATAAGTGTGCGCGTATCGAGGCAGCGGCGAAATGGTCTGTGAGTGGACTTTGCTTTCTAACTCTTGATACATGCATATATGTTTTTATATGTTTTTCATACGTGATTCTATGATTTGATTTATGATCTTGATGGTTTACGGTTTTGCACGATTTTCGAGATATTTATGGAATCTCACGTTTTACGAGAATACGATTGATATTATGATTTGATCATGGTTTTGATGATTCGATTTCGGGATTTGAAATATGATTTGATTTTAATGAATTGAAATGGATTTCAGAAAAGGTGATTTTGGGCTTGGAGCCCTGTTTATACGATTGAGCTTTCGTTTTTGAAATTGGGTTTCGGAAATGATTTTTCGGATTTGGTTTTGAAATCTTGAAAAGGAAATATGGATTTGGGTTCGGGATGGTGGTTCCGGATGCCGGCTTATGGAATCATTGTTACGAATTCGAATGTGGGTTTTCTGTGGTTTTCTATGCTTGAAAAATGGTTTTGGGTTTAAAAACCCGGAAAAAGAAAAGAAAAACCGTTGGATATAGTTTTGAGTTTAAAGACTCGGTTGATTGACGGGGGGTGGGGGCCCTGGATTGATATGTTTTGAGTTTAAAGACTCGGTATATGTTTTGAGTTTAAAGACTCGGTATATGTTTTGAGTTTAAAGACTCGGATATGATACCCCCCGAGGCCTGTGATTGTGTTTTGAGTTTAACGACTTGTTGATATCCCGGGAAGGCCTGATTATTGCGCATGGTTTTTAGTTTAAAGACTCGGGCGCACTTGAGATCCAGCAAACTCGCATGATTGATTTTTTTCACTGGTTTTCAGATGTTTTGGGCAGTGGCCCGGATGACTTGGATTTGATGAGTTTTGGGACCAAGTTCCTGTACTTTGAGATTGATTTGTAATTTGAGACCGAGGCCTGGATTTGAATGATGGATTTGATTAGGGTTTTAAATAATGGTTTTCATTAATGGTTTTGAAAATGAGATGGTTTCATAAAACGAATTGATATGCATGCATTGGTTTTTGCGTGGAGGGTAAAAATGTAATCTGAACTGTTTTCTAAATTATTATTTGTTTTTTTCCACTCACAGTCTTTTCATGTTTTTGATACCCTCCAGGTTGTAGCGGTGCAGGCTGTTGATCGAGAGAGACGGAGACATCACACCTGCGATCCACAGTAGAGTCTGCGCGCTCTGGGAAATCCGAAAGTTTTTGGACGGTCGGATCGAGAAATCCCTTGTCCGACTTACGTATTACATAGAGGTTTGACGTGGGTTTAGCCTTCGTGTCACGCGTAAGTTAGACGGGAGCACGACTTAGCCCTTAATCCTGGGGGATTGAGGGTGGGGCGTGTCAACCGTTACAACAACTCACATGTTTGAATGGACATGGTAGCGGCAGTATTGGTTATGTCCTCCTTCTTTTGGTAGGTTGAGCCATCTTTCCCATCCTTCTTGTTATTCTTCAGTTTGTTGCAATTTTTCATCATGTGGCCATAAAGATTGCAATTATGACACCTTCCATTGAATTGTGACCTCAAACGACTTGCACTTCTTCCACGTTCTAGATTGAGACCTTTACTCTTGCTTCTTCCTCTATTCTCCGCCACAAAGACTTGGCTACTATTAGAACTTGAGGACTTCCTCCTAGTCTCTTCATTTAACATGTTATCTTTAACATTATCCATAGATAACACACCATTAGGAACAGAGTTACTTACAGTAATGAAAAAGGTCTCCCATCTGTCGGGCAAAGATCCAAGAAGCAACAACGCTTGAAGCTCATCCGCGATCTTCATGTCCATCGTGGCCAATTGATTGATAATACTTTGGAAGTTGTTGAGGTGCTCAATCACCCTTACACCCTCCTTATACTTCATATTGACAAGCTCCTTAATGAGAAACGCTTTCTTGGAGGCGGTCTTTTGCTTGAATAATGACTCCAACTTCAACCAAAGAGCATGAGTTTTAGTCTCGTTGGAAACATGGTGGAACACACTATCATCCACCCCTTCACGAATGTGACCAATAGCCTTGCGGTTCAACTTCTCCCATTCAGTTTCTCCCATATTCTCCGGCTTGTCTTTCCCTCCTTCTATGGGCTCATGCAAATCCTTGCAATAGAGAATGTCCTCCATTCTCTGCTTCCATGTAATCCAATTGGAGTGGTTGAGTTGAACCATGGTACTCCTTGAGCCTTCCATTCTAACTCTCAACCCTGGAGCTCTGACACCACTGTTGGGGAAAGTAGAAAATGGAAATAATAACTCAAATCACAAAAAAGGATAAATATGCAAGGAAATAAAAGAGTAAGTAATAGAGAACACTGGATATAACGTGGTTCGGCAAGATGCCTACGTCCATGGGGCAACAACAACAAGAACCTCCATTAATGAAATTAGGGGTACATGAGATGCACAACTTCAAGAACACTACTTGAAAGAAACACTCTCTCACACACTTGTTTTGCTACCAGCACTACAACACTCAGCACTCTCAACTTGGAGTGGGCACTCTTCACTCTCTACTTAGAGAAAGATGTTTCTCTTAGATGAGATTGATAGAATGAGCAAATAACCTCTCCTTATATAGGCCAAGGAGAAACCATTTAGATGTCTTCATTAATGCTCCATTCACCCACCTAATTCTTTTATGGATCCACCTACTTCTTTCATGAACCTTCTACATGTATTATAGATTCATACACTTTATGATTAATCTAGAATTATTTGTATATTTTAGATAAATCCAATTATGAAAACCCAAAAAACCTTTTGTGAATATTGGGCCTAAATATTTTACAAGAAGTTGATTTACTTTTGATGGAAATCAAACCCTAGTCGATCCAATATTCCAGAAGATCGATCCCTTTCAGTTTCGACATGACCTGCCTCCAGATTTTGAATTTTTTCCTTCTTCCATAGCTCAATCTGCCTATGAAAGCAACTCATTAATTTTTGTTTTTCTTGTTAATTTCTTTTGTACTATAATATACAAACAGGTGGTGTACTTTTTTTTCCTCTTCTGAATTGAGTTCATACTTTCATGGATTAGACTGGTCAATTAATCGTGGCCTCCTGCATCAGCAACACAATCATTTTTCATGGAGCTCGGAGCCCCACCTGGAGTTTTAAATTCATGTATACAAATACTGCGAATTTTTTTCCTTCTTAGTTTCACTCTATATGTTAATCTCGATTCTGATCGTCAAAACAAACATTACGAATCTATTATACAAGTAAAAGAGAGAGATTTTTTATCTGACCGGACAATTATTTTTAACCGGGGAATCAATAATTATTGTAAATGTGATGACCGCAGGATACGCTAATCAAGTCATCATAAATACAGCATTATTGGATTTGGTGTTTCTGCATGCGTCCAAAATTGAAATATAATTGGAATTTTTGAATTAAAATAGTAGGTGCGTATAAAAAAAAAAATTAAAATAGTAGGTTAGCTTTAGACAAATCGCCATTATCGATGTGAACCTGTTGAAGACAGGTGCAGCTTCGCAGCAGCAACGACAATGGGGTCATCGGAGTGGGTAGGTACCACCACTTTTTTAACCCTCTCGATTATCCTAAGCTTTCCCACCCATCATCAAAAGTAAATGGATTATTATTATGGATGTTCAAAATAAGGTTAGGTTTTTTTAGGACGGTTAGGTGGTTAGCTAAATTTAGACGATTTTTTTTTTAAAATAAAATTTAAAAAATTAATAATATATTAAATACTATCAAATAATTTCAAAATAAAAATTAATTATTTAGATAAATAAATTGAGTTGAGAATTATAAATATTAAAAATGTAAGTTTTTTATTAATTTTATTATATAACATTCTATATTTTTTAATTTATTATTTTTGTTTGAATTAATACTTATATTATTAATTAAGTATTTAATAAATAAAATAACTCATAACTAAATATAGGCGTCTAACCATTATGCGATGCAATTTCTCACCTTCGAGCACTCAAGGGAGGCAGCGCCTAGACAGCCACGTTTTGAACAGTGATTATTATTATTATTATTAGCAAAATTCAACAATAAATTAAGGAATATATTTTCTTTAAAAAAAATAGGACACGGTATCATTGTAAAAAAATGACGTATATTGTGTTATCTTGTTTCTACTTAGTTTTCTCAACAATCAATCAAAGAAAATAATAATATTGGTTAATAAGTTTGTTAAAATTTATATGGCAAACACATAAATCAAGAAGAGTGCGGTGAAAACATGCATCGATGTGAATGTGATTTTTATTATAAGGGTTGCTATTACAATCCAACTATAAAAATGATTTGAAGCCACATACCGATAGTTGAAAATATAATAAAATTACTTATAAAAATTATTTTTCTTTATAGTTGTTTGTGTGCGTGTAATCAATTATTTATAGAATTACTCTATTTTATGAAAATATTTTCAAACTCTTTTTCTAATTATTCCAAATGAATCACACAAATAATGAGGTTTGGTTTGGACAATTATTTATTTACGCAGTTAGAGGTAGGAAGAATTCTTTCAAACTATTTTTCTTTAATTCTTTCGGGTGTGTGTCCACACTGAGGTTTTTACCATGGATGAAAAAATCAAAGATTATCGGCGAAATTTCGCTAAAATTGGCCGGCGGCACATAAGGAGGGGGAAGGAATTGAGCGAAATTTCGACATTTTGTCTTGTTTTAAGCCCATAGATCTCATTATTTGATTAAATCGATCGAGATAGTACCAAAGTTCATGAAAATCGGACGTAAAACATACGAATTCTAGTCGGGTCATGCCGTCAGGTCGAAAAATCCGAATGGCAGACCCGCATGAGGAACAAGGAGACCTGTTAAGAGAGTTAGTGGGTATACTTTATATATTATACCGTTTTTACATTTTCAATTATGTTGGGCTAGTTGAGTTGGCTGGGCACTTATGCCCATCCCTTTAAATGACTAGGGGTCTTGGGTTCGGCTTCAGGAAGCCCCTTTGTGTTTTTTTTTAATTCGTTTTTTCCAAATGTTTTCTTTTTTCTTTTTCCAATTTTAAATATATGAATTCTTTCCAATTTTTGAACAAAGATTGACTCTATTTTTTCATCATTTTTTTCCAATTTTAAATATATTTACTCATTTTGAAATTTTTCTTCCATTGACATTTTTTTAATGTTTATCGTTATGTTTTTAATTATGTTAACATTTAATTATAGTAATTCACTTCAATTTATGTTTATGTTTAAAATTTTATATTATTAGTCATCAGTAAAACCCTATTATATCATATTATTCATCATATATTTATTATATTAAAGTCATTTTATAGTTTTTATTAGTCCTATATAACCATCATTGGGTACTTAAGTTTTTTCCAAAATTTCATTCCAAATTTCCAACTTTTAGACCGAATTTCCGTCATTTTTGTTGACCGTAAACGATATCGATATTTGAGAGATATTTGGGACGATATATCCGTAAATTTGACTAGCGATATATCCGTCGATATCGATATTTTCATCCTTAGTTTTTACTACAGTATTAATCTCAGAAGAAAACAGAGTACAGAAAAAGAAAATAAATGAGAAATGAATTATTTGATGATTCCATCTTTTGTTTTAAAAGGGGTTATTTGCACATACATTCCTTTGAGATTTTTCATCTTTACACAAATACCCCCTCAGGTTTCAAAACTCTTACACATAACCGTTTATATTTATAATTCTATTTATAATAACAAAATTAACCCTTCTGTTTAACGCCATCCCACAACCAAACACCTTTCCTCTTTTTTATTTTTCAATAAAAAATTTCTTCCATTTTTTATTAAAAAAATTAAAAAATTAAAAAATTCTGACATTTTTTATTAATATTAAAAATAAAAAATATATAACAAAACTTAAAAAAAAAATCTCCCATTTATGAGATAGCGTAATTGTTATAATAAAAAAAATAAGTACGAATTATAGTTCACATTAATAATTATAAAAAATTCAGCCATTTTTTAATTTTTATTCTGCCTTTTTTTAATAAAATAATAGAATTTTTTTTTAAAAATTAAAAACAATAAGAAAACTATATTCGGCTGTAAGATAACTTAATCTTTATTAAGAATTGTTATCCAAGGGTAATTCTTTTGTTATAAATAAAATATTAAACAAAACGGGTTATGCGCATGGGTCATGAAACCTGAAGGGGTATTTGTGTAATTATTGAAATTTGAAAGAGTGTTTATGTAAACACGAGAAATCTTAGGTGTATGTGTAAATAACCCTTTTAAGAAGAAAAGCATTTTAAATACGTGAGATATAAAAATAGTATTATTGTTTTTCAGTTGATTTTGACTGGACAACTAGTACATCACCAAAACAATTGGATAATAATTAGTGTAAAAATAATTTAGGTGGGTGTATTGAATATAAAATTTGGTCAACTTTTATAAAGTTTTGGTTGATTTCTAATTCTAGGTGTATTCCATTTAGATTTTAAAGAGTTTATACTACTCACAATGTATTCAATTCAGACTTTGAAAAACTCAATGAAAATTAAGAGGTATTCAATTCAGATTTTTATTGAGTTTTAAAACTCTATAAAAGTTTAGAGATATTCTGTAACACCCCGAAAATTCGAGGATTATAATAATGTAATTTAATGTATGAATTGATGTTTTTACCCTTGTGAATGGTATGGTCAAATTGTTGACTTTTGATTTGTGGGTCAGATGGACTTTGACCAATGACCGTGACGTAGTTCGGGACGTCACGAGTCCATAGACAGGTGGCACGTCCAATTCGGACGATCAGGGAAAAAGTTATGACTATCGGAAGTTCAGGGGCATTACCGTAATTTGGACGCTTGGGGCGAAAATGTTGACTTTTCGTTTGGGAACTAATCTTCACATGACTCAAGAACCGTTAGGTAGGTCTCGATGCCCTGAGTCCGTAGACAGGCGGCACGCCGAAATCGGACTTCATACGAGGAAGTTATGGTTAGAAACGTGAAATCGGGAGATTTGCGTCTCGGTAATCGTGTCAAATATTTTATTCTGATATTATGATTGGAGGACACCTGGATGAGTGACAAGTGTCACTCATCCATTGGCTAGATTGGATCAGCTCCACTATGGGATTAAATAGAATTAAAACCAACTTTTGATCTCAGCCACTCATCAAAAGTTCCCAGATTTCCTCTCAGCTATTGATCTCATTCCTGAGATTAAATCTGGACCGTCCAATTCATTTTATCATAATTCCCTCCATTCTATATATTTTCCTAACCCGACACACACACACATACCGTCCATTCAATCAACACACCCGCATTGCACCCATTCTCTGTGTCTGTATGTGAGAGACTGAGTTGGTGAGGCTGAGAGACGGCGGTGAACGGCGGCAGACGGCGGCGAGGTAAGCTGTTGCTAACCCGAAACTATTTAAAAAATCAGTCTATTCGATTCTATTGACTCTATTCAATTCTATGGACTGGTAGGAAACTTTAGAACGTGTTTTGTGACCAGAGGAGGCCTGAACGGAGGTTAAACGGCGACGGGGAAAACCCAGATTCTGTCCATCGAGGTGAGCCTTCGATTCAGACCTTGTTTAATGATTTTAATTCGATTAAACTCTTAATGGGATTGAGACGAGCATTTAGGAACAAACTAGAACTAAAATGGTTGAGAATTGAAGAAATGGTGACCGGGTCAGATCGCGGGTCTGATCGACCCAGTTGCAGAGAAACGGGTTGACCCGTCGAGAGGACAGAGGTGATGATGTGGTACCCTGTCAGACCTGTCAGGTGACGTGGACCACTCTTCAGCCGACACGTGTCACATGTCAGTGCACAGTCAGCACTGACATGTCAGTGACGTGGCCCAATCAGGGACTGCCACGTGTCACTGACATGTCAGTGACGTGGACCAGTGCCGTGCTGACACGTGGCACATGTCAGATCTGACACGTGGCCTGACAGATCAGTGATGTGGACCAATCAGGTGTTGACACGTGGCACCTGTCAGAGTCTGACACGTCAAACCTGACAGTTGTCAGATGACGTCAGTAGTGACGTCAGCAGGAACTGTTCCTACGTTGACCAGAGCGTTGACCGGCGCGTGTGGGCGCGTGTGAACAGTATTTTTGGTGGGACCACCACCATTCTTTAGGTTTCGAAGATCCGGATCCAATGGCGGTGGTTTCAGGTCGATCGGAGATCATTAAGTTGGTCAAAATGAGGTTTATTGCCTCGGGAAACGTGTTTGGGCGGCTTTTCCAGGCCGGTTTTAGTCTAGGGTTTCATGGTTGAATGTTAGGGGTTTGTATTGACCTTTACGTATACTTTGGACATGACAGGGATTGTACAATTGTACCAGGTCGAGGGTATACGTTTGGTTTTCAGCAAGATTGTACTGTGAGTGGGCCCGTTTTCATTAAACCCTTGCATGCTTAAATGTTTTCCGATTTACTTATATTTTCACATGCTGGAATCAAGAAACGGTTTTGATGATATTGAAATTATGGTTATGGCACGTTTCACGGTATTTGGGTTTGAGACCCGTCTGATGAAACTTAAAGATAGGTTTGGACTTTTATCTATGTACATATATATGTTTTGCATGTGGATATCAATAAAATGTATTTGGTACTGCACTGTATAGATCTATTCTTATGATACTGTCTCCTCCAGATGTGGTACCCCGGAGTGGTCATGGCGCATTGCCTGCGAGGGGTCGTTCTACGGAGAAACTGGACCGTAAAATGACTCAGGAGCATGATTGCTTATTTGACGTCAGGGACGTCGAGCGTCTAGGAAGCTAGGCATTTGAGATGCCGTACCCGGACAGGGTTCGGGGATTGGACTCAGAATTGAGACCCGAGTGGCACACGTAGCCTTGAGACTGTGACCTTATTGGACATCAGGGACGTCAGACATCTGGGATGTCAGGATCGGAGCGTATAGTGCAGTAGCTAAATTTATGTTCATGATTTTATTACATGCTTATGGTTCATGTTATATGATTTATGGTTTAAAATTCTAATGCATGCATGTTTGGAAAACGGAGGGGTAAATTATATGTTTTACTTATTAAATGGTTTTATAAACTTGAGTTTCGGCCCACTCACCCTTATTATTTTGGTAACCCCTCCAGGCGGTGCTACTGAGGCATAGATCTACTTCTGCGTACCTGAACCCCTGTTGGGTGGTTTACCCGCAGGTTTATTTTAGAGTCGTGCTCGCAACTTGTAATTTTGGGTTTCATCCCTTGTCTGACATCTGTTTAATTCGGATTTGATGTATAACTTTAATTTGGTTATTTATGCATTTGATTATTTGAGGTTAAAATTGGTATGTTATTTTGGGTGTCAGACGGGAGCAGGGCACGTCCCCTTGTGGTCCTTGTGGGATCGGGACGGGTCCTGTCAGCTTGGTATCAGAGCACTAGGTTGTGGTCAGCATGCTAGACTAGCGATGAGTACTAGTTACTTTTCGAGTTTAATGATAATGTTAACTGATCTATGCCTCTTGACAGTTGGTTATGCCTCCAAGGAGGATTCCTCATACACGAATTGACGAGGATCTGGAAAGGGAAATGGAATGCGCAAGCATTGAGCGGGCTCAACGTCTGGGAGCCACACCTTTCAACGGGGGATCAAACCCCGAAGATGCTCATGATTGGCTCCAAGTGGGAAAGGATCTTCACGGTGATGCACTGCCCTCCGGGCGAGCGGGTGACCTTGGCGGCCTTCTTACTGGAAGGAGGAGCCTACCAGTGGTGGCACGGCCTTGAAATGTCTGGATGGTCTGTCCATACCACTACTTGGGAGGTTTTCCGTTCCCGATTTCTGGACCAGTACTAGCTGCGATCGTTTCGCGCGACACGGGAGGCAGAATTCCTGGGACTGGAGCAGGGGGATATGTCCGTTGCGGACTACGAGCAGACTTTTGGGAAACTTTCCCGGTTCGTTGCATCATTCGTAAGCATGGAGGAGGACAAATGCCAAAGGTTTGAGCTTGGACTCCGAGGGGAGATCCGGGCAAGTGTGACTGCTGCTACTCATGCTTCTCTGAGAGATATGGTCGACGCTGCGGTGCGTGTCGAGGCCAGTCTGGCGGCACACCAGACACGACAGCCTTCGGGCGAGGGGCAACGTCAGGATCGCCCACAACGTGGGCCAACGGGCCAGAAGAACAATAAGGGAGGGGGCTACAGGGGAGCACCCTCATCCTTTAAGGGTCGTGGCTGGTCAGGTCGACGTGGGGGCTCTCAGGGCAGAGGATCAGGATACAACTCTGGGCAGCGTTCATTATGGAGCGGTGCTTCTGGTGGGCATTCGGACAGGCCGAGGCCAGTAACCTACTTTGCTTGCGGAGAAGAGGGCCACTATGCCTGTGATTGCCCGCTGTTGTCCAAGAGCAACGACGCTGGGGGCTCTAGTGTGGTGCAGAGCACGGCTTCCCACACTAATGGAGGTCGAGGTCAGGGAGGTGACCGTGGTACTGGGCGTTGCGCGCGCGGGCGCGGACGAAATGGAGGGCCTAGGGCTCAAGTGTTTGCATTGACCCAGCAGCAGGCGAGGACTGCCCAGACGTGGTTACAGGTACACTACATATATTAAACCTTCTTGTACGTGTATTGATGGATGCGGGGGCTACACATTCTTTTATTTCGAAGAGTTGTGCTGGTATGCTTGACTGTGTGGTATCAGCCTTAGATTGCGAAATGGGTGTTGGCACCCCGATGGGCATCGTGTACCTTGTGAATCAGGTGATTCGGAGGTGCCCGGTAAGAATTGAGGATGTGGGAGGCGTACTTCTTCTTATGCCTATGCACTAAATAAAAGTTGTTTGTGTTCTACTTTGAAAAATTTGTGAAGCCCTGAAACAATAAAAACATTATAAAGCTTGCTAAGATATGTGTGTACGTAAATAATGCATATATTATACATATACATATATATATATATATATATATGCGTATATATTCAGGGTGAGAAAGAGCACAAAGAAAGGGAGGGATAAAGTACTAGTGAGTTCGAGAAAAAATTTGGTGATGAGAGCACAGGTGATAGCGAAACTGTAATGACCCGAAGCTTCAACGAAAAAAAAAGTCGGATGAAATGGACCATTTTGCCCATGGGAGTCAAAGGTTGACTTTTTGGTCAAAGTTAAAGGGTTGACTTTGACTAAGGTAAAAATGTTGACTTTTTTATTGGGATGATTTTTGGCGATTTTGAAAACGCAGTTAGGAAGGTCTCAGTCTCCCGAGTACGTCGCAGGCGGCATGCCGAGAACGGAGTTCGAACGGTTTTGTTTTAGGTCTAGACTATGTAGGGGCAATTTGGTAAATTGTCTTAAGGAAGTGTATTTTAGTCATATTGTATTGTGAGATTTTTTTGGTGCCCCAATGGGATAGGGACAAGTGTCCTTTATCCCTTAAATCTTTGTGCACCGCTTGTGTGTGTGTGTTATTTGTGTGGTGTGTGTGTTATGTTTTAAAGGGGCGGCCATGAATGATTGATTAGAAGGGAGAGAGAGTTGAACTATGAGAGACCAGAGAAAGCAGAAGAATAGAGGAAAGAAAGAGAGATTGAGTAAGAGAGGAAGAAGTTGAAGCTAGACCGTGAGAGGGAGTTGGAGAACCCGAGAGGGTAATTCGGGTTTGGTGATGGTTCGAACCAGTTGTAACTGGGAACTTGGCAAACAGGTTCAGAAATGTCATCCCTGAGTACTAGTGACTTCAAAAAGCCCGTGGGTGATGGTTTTGGGTACCTGGATAGCCCAGGCAGCACGCTGGGACTTAGTCGTGAGTTCTTCAGTTGAGTCGAAAAGTTTGGGTAAGTTCCTTCTTGTTTTAGTAGCGTAGATGACACGACCCATCCTAATCCCCCCGGGATCAACGCGGGATGTGCCATGCTCCTGTCTGACAAAAAGTGTTAGATAAGGGATAATTCATACCTCGACCCATACGGGGCTCCTAGAGCGCGCCAGGATCGGTGGAAGAGTGCGATGTCTTGGTCTCTACTACAGCCCGGATCCGTGAACAACCTGAAGGGCATTAAAACCATTAAAAATTGTGAGTGGATGAAAAATCAATAATTAATAAAAACACATTTCATAAAGATATTTATGCCCTTCACTAAAAATTATGCATGCATCGAAAACCAGTAATCAAACCATTTACTTAAATAAACCATTAGGGCCTTAGCCCAAAAATCGTAAATCCAAACATGACAGGACCCGTCCCAAATCCCTTGGGATTAGCATGGGACGTGCCTGCTCCTGTCTGACACGAAGTGTCAGACCAAGGATATTTCCGTCCTTTGCCCAACCGGGGCTATCAGAGGGCACCAGGATCCGAAGGAGGAATGTGAATGTCTCGTCTCTGCGACAGCCCGTAACCGCGATCAACCTGAAGGGTATTTAAAACACAAAAGTTGTGAGTGGACAAAACAAATATTTTATAAAAACATTTCATAAAAAACTCTTATGCCCTTCACTAAAAACATATGCATGCATTCGAAAACCAATTCTAGGGTTCATGCCCGGTCCCCATAAACCGCCATGAACCATAAAACCATTTGGGCCTTAGGTCGAAATCCGTAAATCAATACATGGGATCTCCGTCCAAACCAAAACACGTGGGAACTCGTCCCAAAACCAGCTCATATGGGTCTCACCCCAAAACCAATACACGTGGGTCTTAGCCCAGCGCCGTCTCAGTGAAAACTCGTACACATATACGTATATACATATATAACCCATCCTGGGCACTTCCAGAGAAGATGCCAACTCGGGGCACACAGCCCCTAGGGAACACATCCCAGATATAGTCACGATGTCTCTATATATATATAAGTATGCATACTACTCGGGGTCTCACTCCAAGTCTTCTCCCAGGAATTCTCCATCTGGGAGGCTCTATCTTCGGACCTAGTCCGATCATCTCTCTGGAATCTGGTCTGGGACCACATCATAAAGCCCACTCTTGGAACGGGATCCCTATGGGGATACCCACTACGGTCTGTGGATCGTGACTCTCCAGGCCAGCGTTTGGAGGAGACCAATCAATAAGCTCGTAAGGAGGGTATATACATACTAGTATAGCAAACTATAAAAATGGACTCACGTCCGATAACATAAAGCAACTGGGCTTCCAGCCTGAACATAGGACCTAACAGGGTCTGTAGCCCGATTTTGCAATAACTGGGCATCAAGCCTGAACTAGTAAATCAATGGGGCATCGAGCCCGATATTTCAGGGTCAGTCACGATCCCGATCATAGCGATGCATGCAACCATCAATCCAGAACTGCTCTCAATCCTCGTATGTCGCCGTGAACACATCACTGCCGCGACCATCTCGAGACCATGGTGCACACGTCACTGATTGATCCTCTAACCCATCAGCACTCTGAAGTCGAGTCTCCAGTGGCTGCTCGACAATGGGACGTGCATCGTGACCTCTCCAGAAGGAACACATCCCAATCTGGAGGCGAACATCACGTCGTCCGTCGCCGTGCACACAGCACCCGTCGCGACCACGACTCAGACCCGTACGTCATCAATAGGGTCTCATGCCCGAGTCAAAACCAAATCCAAATGGGTCTCATGTCCGGTTTTACCTTTTCAAAACCATTTCATGAAAACCGAAGCATAAGCGCGTATAAGCACGTATAAAACCCAAAAACCTTGAAATACGTGCTGATACGTGAACACACACCAAAATGCACTCAAGGCATCACAAAAAATATATTAAAACATTTATAAAACATTTATGTATGCATCGATTTCAGAAAGAAAGTCCACTCATAGACCGTCTGCGCTGCCGCCTCGATACGTGCGCCGTACGCCTTCCCGGGTCAATCGTCGTCTCCAGGGTTCCCAAACCTGTCCAAATCACTGTAGAAGGTTACTAACTACTTAATTAACCCCTCACTAAAGCCCCCTAATTTTCCGGGATTTTAAATTATTTTTAAACGCGCACCGAAACCTTCAGACAGCCCGAACTATATCGAGACGATGTCCGATCGACTCGAAACTAGTCCCAAAATGTTCGTTACATCGAATAGATGATTTCACATGTTGGAACCACCCTCAAATTCCTCACCACACGCCTGCACACACCCTGGGATGGCCTTGCGCGTGGGCCTCACGCGCCACTGGACAGGGTCGTCTTCTTCCTTCAGCCGACCGGTCCGACTGGCCGGTTCGGTTATTCCTGCAACTTGGACCGGCGTGACTGGTCCAACCTCTTACATGATCCAATTTTCATCCTTTTCTTCCCTAATCAATTATATTCTTCTTGTTTTGATCCTAGGAACCTAAAACTATGAATCAAAACCTCTAAACCCCACAAAACCTAACAGGTCCAACATTGCTCTCACGGTTCGATTGTTCCAACACCTCCCCAGGGGTTCCTCATCCCCTAAAATTCCTCAAAATCATCCTATTACCCTCCTAATAACCCAATAAATCCATCATAATCATTAAAAACAGGCCATAATGATTGAAATTGAAAAATGGGGAAAATCGGTTAAAACTGATACCTTGGGTTCGAGGTGCCCTCCACCGTTCACGGCGGCACTGCTCCTGGCCAGCCACCACCTTCCTCAACTCCTCAATTCATCCTCTTGGTCTCCATCATGGTCAAAGGGATGAAGGGTTTGGATTTGGGGTGGAAGGGTGATCGGTTTTGGGTTGGTGAGGGAAAATGATTGATGAAGGAAAAAGGGGAAGGATATGCATGAAGGAAAGATGATGGGGAATGGATGAATGACACCTATCATTCATCCATTGGGCCTGAGAAAGATCTGGGGCCCACTAAATTCCAAAAAGGCTTCCGTCTCATAAAACGTGCAATAGTACGTTCGAACTTCCGTGAACCGTAACTTCTTCGTAGAACGTCCGAATTCGACGTACCGCCTGCCTATGGGTTCGTATTGTCCTAATCTACGTAACGGTCCTTGGAATTTGGCCATCTGACCTCCCGGGTCAAAAATCAACCGTTGGCCCTATTCAACCAAATTACCAAAATACCCCGAACTTCCGATCGTGTTAACTTCTTCCTCGAATGTCGGAATCGAACGTGCCACGTGTTTATGAACTCGTGACGTCCTGAAGTACATCACAGTTATCGGCCAAAGTCCATTTGTGACAGGACCCACCCCGATTTTAACCAAATTACGAAAGTGCCCCCAACCTTCCGAACATCATAACTTCCTCCTCGGATGTCGGAATCGGGCGTGCCACCTGTCTACGGATTCGTGATGTCCCGAACTACGTCACGGTCATCGGTCAATATCTAATGGATCACCCAAAATAAAAGTTAACATTTTGCCCAGTCTAGGGTCAAAATCGTCATTCTGCGCCAAAAGTCCAAAAGTAATCAACTAAACACCGATTAACCTAGCTAATCCGTCCCTAATCACTTCATTAATCCCGACTCCTGGGACGGGTCATTACAATTTGACCGCCTGAACGAAAAGTCAACATTTTGCCCATTTTAGGGACAAAATCGTCATTTCTCCCTGAATATCCGCTAATCCTCGTCTATTCCCCGATTAGTCTAGCTAATCCGTCATTAAGTCTTAATTAATCCAGCTAATTCGGGACAGGTCGTTACAAAACATATGTGGGAACTCATCCCAAAACCATAGGATACCAAAATCCGTAAATTCAGAACCAAGTAGGCCACTACCCAAATCCATAAACACCGAAATACCATTTCATAAATCCAATAATCCATATTAACCACATAACCATCCTCGGCATCCCAGTTGCCTAGTGTCCCAGACGCTTGACGTCCCAGACGTCATATCTCACGGTAAAAGCAACGCGTGCTGACCGGGGTCTCTCCGGGTCCATATCTCTGACATCCCAGATGTCTGACGTCCCAGACGTCTAATCATAGCAATCCTGCTCCTGAGTCACTATACGGTCCAGTCGCTCCGTATAATGACCCCTCGCAGGCAATGCACAGTGACTTCCCTAGTGTCCCAGACACCTGGAGGAGACCATCCACAGATCCTCGTATCCAGATGGTATATGAAAAACAGTTTTATAAAGTCATTTCAAAACATCTCAAAGGGCCCTGCCCGGAATTTCCATAAAACATCACAAATCCATTTAGGGTCCCCGACCCAAAATCACGTTCATGAAACATAGGGTCCCAGACCCGAAATCACATTTATAAAACCCAACTGGACCTCATGCCCGATTTCGTAAACCAACTAGGCCCCCGACCCGATCACATAACTTAAAGGGTTCTCAGCCCAATTTCGTAAACCAACTGAGCCCCCCGCCCGATCACATAATTTAAACGGGTCTCATGCTCGAGTTTATCTTTCCAAAACCAAAACCAAAACCATACCATTCAACCATTATTAAAACCATAATCACGTATAACCACAGTATAAAATCATGATATCGAAATACGTGCAAATATGGTATTACCTCGAAATACGTGCAACCATGTGCATCACTAATGCCACAATCATCACTATAGAAATCACATATATAAAACCTATAAAACAGTTATGCATGCATCACAGTGTAGAAAACATTATCCATGCACAGACCGTCCTACGTTGCCACCTCGATACGCGTGTCATACGCCTTCCTGAGCCACAACACTATCACTGGGACTTCCAAACCGGCCCAAACCATACTAGAGGGTTACTAACCACCTCAATAGCCTCTCATTAAATCCTCGTAATTTTCCCAAATTTTTAAACGAATTTTACATAGGCGTTAAACCTTCGGACACCCAAAATTACCCTGAAACAGTGTCTGATCGACACGAAACCAGTCCCATAATGTTCATTACATCGAATAATTAAAAACTCATGTTGAATGTGCCTCGAAACTAGGGCTTATACACCCTCACACGCCGCCCATAGTCAATGCGCTTGAAACCCACGTGCCGGGACACTGTTCATCGTCTACCTCTATTAAACCGGTCTAAACCGATTCTCTACAATTCCGGTTCAACCAGACTGACGAGGTCGGTTCACCCTCAATTCTCACTTATTTTCACTCCCAATCATTTCTATAGCTTCGTTCCAATTCTTTAGTCGATTTACGATTTCAAAACTGGAATTTTAGGCCGAGAACATACCTCCCCGATTCGAAGAACAACTGTCCACCTGCAACTCCCTCTTGCAGTCAACTCCGACCCAAACTCCTCATACGACCTCCAGGAAAAAGTCCCAATCATCAGAATCGATCGACACACATCAAAAACCAATTTTTGAATTTTGAATCAAACTCATAGTTTCGACGTCCGGCCGCCACAGGCCACCGCAACCCTCGATTCTTAGCCCACCGAGTTCGTCTTACCTCCAGGGTCCTCGTCCAATCAATTAGAACAATCAATAGAGGCCTATATTACAAACTCCATTTTTGAATACAAAAACAGGGCATTTGGTTCCTTACCTCCAAACTGGGCCACCGTGCACGACGGTTCAACCCGTTGCTACCATCTTCATCGTCTCACTTCCTTCTACAACATTCATTCACAATCCAAGGGCGATAGATGAGGATTTGAGGGTGTTTGTGAGGGATTGGGTACACAGGTTATGGGTTTGATCGAAAAAGGAGATGAATGGAATAGGATCCTAGTGTTTGGGGTAATGTGTCAGGACCAGTCCCAAATCCCCTGGGATTAACGTGGGACCCGCCTGATCCCGTCTGACACCACGTGTCAGACCAGGGAAAATTCCATCTCTAGCCCTCGTCGGGGCTATCAGAGTGCGTCAGGATCGTAGGAGGAGGGGAGTGATGTCTCGTCTTTGCTACAGCCCGCATCCGCTATCAACCTGAAGGACATTAAAACATTAAAAGTCGTGAGTGGACAAAAATAAACTTTTCATTGAAAACATTTTCGCTTAAAGATATTTATGCCCCTCATAAAAGCATATGCATGCATTCAAAACCATTTATCAAATATTCATAAAAACCACTTGAAAACATTCCCAAAACCTTACAAGGTTTCATGCCCGGCCCCATAAACCGTCATGACCCATAAATCCATTTGGGTCCCTGACCCGAAATCACAATTCAAAACCCGTAGGTCAAATCAATAGGGACTCAGCCCAAATCACATCACATGGGTCTCATCCCAAAACCTTTCTCAGTGAAATACCAACACACAGAATACGGGGTCTCTGCCCCAAATCATTTCTAAAACATAAAACATGGAACACGGGGTCTCCGCCCCCAAATCACTTTTCTGTAAACACATACGTACTCGTACGTATAACCCATCCTAGGCACTTCCGGAGAAGATGCCAACTCGGGGCACACAGCCCCTAGGGAACACACCCCCTAGGGAACACATCCCCGATGTAGTCATGATGACATCATATCTATCTAATGTGCACACTACTCGACGTCTGGAGGAGACCATATAAACATATGGAGGGTTCATATACATTTCCCAATACTGTTTTCTTTCTTTCTCAAATCACATTTCTTAACTGGGTTTCATACCCGATCCATATCAATAGGATTCCTAGAATCCGATTCAAAACCATTTCCACAGGCCTCGGCCCAAATCCTCAGTTCAACAGGGTCTCATGCCAGAATTCTCATTTCGTAAACCGAACTGGGACTCAAGCCCGATGTTACAATCAACTGGGCATCATGTCCGATACCACAACTAACTAGGCCCTACACCCGAACCCATAAAGGAACTGGGCCTCAAGCCTGATTTCACAACCAATAGGGCCTCAAGCCTGATACTACAGTCAAAGGGGCCTCCAGCCCGATATTACAACCAAATGGGCCTTAAGCTCGAACTTGTAAATCAACGGGACCCTCGATCCGATTGTATAACTTAAATGGACCCTAGGTCCGATTCTTCGTCAATTCAAATGGACTCCAAGTCCGATAGGTTGTAAATCAAATGGGTCTCGTGCCCGATTTCATATTTCTAAATCCAAAATCCAGTCATTAAGTTGAAAACATGGTACGCAAAGGTACGACATAAAGCTAAAACCTCGAAATACGTGCAATTATGTCGATCCTAAGCTACCACAAACAATTGCACTCATGGAAACACAAAACATGTATTAAAATCATTTATAAACATTTATGTATGCATCAATTTCGAAGTAAGGGTCCACTCACAGACCGTCTGAAGCCGCGCCTCGATACTCGTGCCATAATTGTCTCCCAGGTCAACCGTCGCCTCCAGGATTCCCAAACCTGTCCAATTCGTAATAGAAGGTTACTAATAGCCTCATTAACCTCCCATTAAAGTCCCGTAATTTTCCCGATTTTCTAACTATTTTTAAAACTGAACCTAAACCTTCGGACGTCCCAAACTATATCGAAACGATGTCCGATTGACAAGAAACCAGTCCCAAAATGTTTATTACATCGAATAAATGAAATTACATGTTGGAACCACCCCCAAAGGATGAACCACACGCCCAATGAAGGTCTTGCGCGTGGGCCTCATGTGCCGGACTGTTCATCTTCAACCTTGACCGAACCGGCCGGTCTGGTCCAGCCTGTGCAGCCGGTCTAACTGGACCGGCGTGACCGGTCCAGGGCTCCCCACTCTTTATTTTTCGTCCAATCTTCTCCTTTTTGATTCCTTTCTTCCTATTTTCATGTTTCCTATCAATCCCAATCCTTAAAACTAACTAAAACTCCCTAAAATCTATGGTTCAATTTTGAACCTCACGGTTCAAACTTCTCAGTTTTCTTCCCATGGCTTCTCAGCCGTCAACCACCACCAAAACCCTCTTAAAACCTTCCTAACATCCTAATAATCATTCCCTAATCATTCAAAACCAACCATAATGCTCAAATCGAAAATATGGAAAAATGGGCTAAACCGAGTGCTCACCTTTCTCGGCCGTGCACGGCGGCCCAGCCGCCCCTGCCACCGTCCTCAGCATCACCAGCCACCCTTCACTCTCCTGGTTCTCAGTCAGGGTCATAAGGGCTGAAGGTTTGGATTTAGGGTGGAAGGGAAATCGGTTTGGGTTGTTTGGGAACAAGAAGATGAATGATCGATCGATGATGAAAGATGCATGAATGGTGGGATGGTGGCCAGTGGATGAGTGACACTTGTCACTCATCCATTGGTTGCTGAAAAGTAACTGGGCCCACAAAAGATAAAACTCCTCTGTTTGTCTTGTAAAACGTGTCATCGTGAATAGTACTCCAGAACTTCCGTGAATCGTAACTTCGTCGTCGAACGTCCAAATTCGATGTGCCACCTGTCTATGGATTCGTATTTTCCCTATCTATGCCCTCGGCCATCGGACCTCTCGGGTCAAAAGTCAACTTTTAGCTCCTATTCACCCAAATTACCAAAATGCCCTTGGACTTCTGAACGTCATAACTTCCTCCTCGAACGTCGGAATCGAGCGTGCCACCTGTCTATGAACTCGTGACATCATGAACTACGTAAAAATCATTGGCCAAAGTCCATTTGAACACCTGAACGAAAAATTCGCCCATTCTAGGGGCAAAATCGTCATTTCGCCTGAACGTCCGCTAATCCTCGTCTAATCTCCGATTAGCCTTGCTAATCCGTCATTAACTCTTAATTAATCCCGCTAATTCGGGATGGGTCGTCACATAATTGGCCAATCTGATAAGGGACAGATGTCACTCACTGATTGGTCAACCTAGATTTCCATTCCAATCCAAACCTGGCACATGTCCGCCTTTCTCGATTTTCGTGCAATAGTACTGTAAAAAGTTCTAGACCCGTAACTTCTCCGTTGAACCTCCGATTTCGACGTGCCACCTGTCTACGTACTCGTTACGTCTCGATCTACGTCCCGGTCATCGGTCCTCGTACGTTTGACTCCCCGAGTCGAAAGTTAACTTTTGCCCAATTCTAAGGGTAAAACGATAATTTTGCACTGTTCGTCTGAATTCTCTTGATTAATCCCCGATTAATCATACTAAATCAATAATTAATTAATATTTAATCTCGATATTCAGGACGGTTTGTTACAATAGATCCCTTTTCTAAGTCAGTTTCAAGTAGATTGGTCGAAACAGAGATGAAAAAGAGTGAACAACGGTTAAGATATCACCGGGTCGGGTGACCCGAAAACCAGCTAAACGGGTGAGGAAGATTAACAGTAACCGTGTATTGTAGCAGGCACTTGGGGGGCATCTGGTGCATGTTCTCGAGATGTGTGCAACATGAAAGTTTGAGTATTCGATGTTACGAATCCAACAGTATAAGTTTTGAGTCCACCAGACACCGTTTCGAGGTAGTTTTGGGTATCCGAATGTTTAGGGTTCATTTTAAATACGTTTAAAAATCCCAGAAAATTATGGGATTAAAATAGGAGTTATTTGAGATAATGTGTGACCCTTAGATGTGAATTTTTGCAGGAAGTGACATTCCCAAAAATTACAGAAAAACGTGCAAAGCGGGATTGAATTATTCGAACGGTGTATGAGTGTACATTCTTTCCCTAAACTATTATGCATGCATACCTATATGATTTAAATGTGTTTTTATGTGATTTGAATGATATTTCAGTGCTTGGGAATTTTACAGAATTTTCGGTGATTTTACGAATATTTTATTATTATTTTAATGCGCGTTTTACGAGGATTGGTAAACTATGTTTTGAACGCCATTTCAAACGTGGTTTAAGTTGAATTTTGATTATGGCATGAAGCAATGTATTTTATAATATTTATGATTTTCATATGATTTTATGAACGGTTTTTACGAAAGTAGCTTTAATGACATGTTTTACGAGAATTGGCATTTGGGTTGCATTTGGAGCTTAGGACTGAGATTGTGATGATGGTTTGATGTGTGGTTTGAGTTATGATATGTGGTTTCATAGTATTCTTGATGTAATATATTGTGAGGAAATGTGATAGTGAGTTGTGATGTGAACATGTGTTTCTCGATAATGCTTGTTGGATGTGGGTCTTAATCGTCGAGCCGGGGGCTCCAGATCCTGATACTAGTGACTATGATTGTGATATCAGGTGTGGATATGTTCTAGCATTGTGATGGTAGTCTCAGCCGTCGAGCCGGGGGCTCCAGATCTTGAGACTAGGCTTATGTATAACTATGATTATGATGCCGATATGGTTTCATGTGGATATATTCTGGTATTGTGTTGTTGTGATGACTCATACGTTGAGTAGAGCTCCAGTTCCCGAGTCTGTGTCACTCGGACGCCGAGCAGGGCTCAAGTTCCTAAGTATATTGCCTATCGGTAGTGCACATGTACTATGATGATTGATGTGGTGAATATGATGATTGATGTGATGCTCGTGCATTGATGATGAGTGACTATATGGACTATGTGGTGATATTGGATATGGATTGATTGTGTGTTGTTGATGATTGATAATGTGATGATGATGGGTTAGTGGTATATGAATGATTGCATTGGCTTGTTGGTGGTGATTTCCAGAGTACGCGGTGGCATGTGACGTCTCGGTCTCTGCTACAGCCCGCATCCGCGATCAACCTGAAGGGTGCCAAAGACAACCAAAAGTATGAGTGGAAAAAAATAAACATTTATTTAAATCATTTTCCAAAATATTGATTTCACCCTCCATTTTTACAAAGCATGCATGCATATCAATTTATAAACCATTTCTATCCTGTAAAACAGTATATTCGAAAATCGATGCAATCATCGTAAAACCAACACATGTTAAAATCTCTAGACACAAATCAATGGTTTAAAACCTCGAGACTCATTCTCATATCCAACCTCTATCATATCTCATATCATCACTAGTCACGTCATCCGTGCAACTCGTGCAAATAAGCTACAATATCGCTCAGATTCGAGCACGTTGTCGTGAACACATCACCGACCGACGTTCCAGATCGTTGTGAACGCATCACCGATCAATCTCCATATATAACCCAATAATCCTCAGTCGAGCCTCCCTTGGCTGCACCACAACAGGTAATGGTTCGTGACCTCTCCAGGCGAACACATCCCATCCCAGAGGCGAGCGTTATCTCCAGGATTCTCTTCAGGGAAACATATTCACAACTGGAAGCCATCTAATACTAATTATCTCGGAGAATGGTCATAGTAAAAACGGTGTAAACATATTTTCATTGTTCAAATCAAATCAGTTGTATTGCACAGGGTCTCGGCCCAAACATGGTTTCCACAAAAACTCATAAAATCAGTGTCGAGTTCTCATTTCGCAATCTCAAATAATTTCACAATCAAATGTGTTCCACGTGGGATCTCTGCCCCAAATCGAATCTTAATAGGGTCATAAGCCCGAAATTTCATCATAATGGGGTCACAAGCTCGACACATCATTTCAATAAGGTCACAAGTCCGAAACATAGTTTCATAAAACATTTGACTATAATCTCAGTCAAAACCATAATCCAACTAGGTCTCATGCCCAAAAGTCATTTTCACGAAAATCTATAAAACCATTTAAAACCGATAATCAACCAACATACAAAACATTTATACATTTCATCAATCGAGCCATATGAAAACATTGAATTTCATACCATATTTACAAAACATTAAAACATATATGCATGCATCATTTATAAACTAAAGTCCACTCACACACGGTCGAGGCTGTGCGCTCCAAAACTGCGCCATAAGCCAATCCGAAGCTAATCCACAGTCTCTAGGACGTCCGGGCATGTCCAAATCATGCCCAAAGGTTAGTATGGACCTATACAAATCTAAATCATAAACCCTCAAAACTCTCGGAATAGTCAACATGTCCCAAACACGCTTTTCGAGGCTAAAAACCTCTAAATGACCTATCAAAAGACCTCTGATCGACCTGAAACCACCATCATTGGATTTAGATCGTCGAAACCTTTTGAACATGACTGGTTTTACCTCAAAATTTGTGCCCACGAGTCCTCACGCGCCAGTTAATGTCAAGTCAACGGTCAACGTTGACAGGTCTAACACATGTCAGGTATGACAACCTGCCATGTGGCACTTCCTAACTGGCACCACGTGTCACACTCTGACACTCCCATGTCACATGATGACGTCACCTACTGACGTCATCACTACCACATGTCGTTGACACGTCAATTCTGAAAACCTAACACACTGCTACCTAGCACCAATTTGTTGGTCCACGTGGTCTGACAATGCTAACTGTACCTGCCATGTCAGCTGCCATGTAAGCCTGACACTTTCTAACAGATCGCCATGTGGAATAACCTGGTTGGCCACGTGACTTGACAGGTGATGACGTGGACTGCCACGTCATCATCGTCTTCCTTCAGACAGATCGACCCGTTTGACTGTAACAGGTCGATTTGACCCGATTCTATCTTTTTCATTTCTCGAGCATTTTCACCATTTTCCCACTAACCTACTCGTCTCTGTTTCAGGAACAAACCCTTAACCTTAAATCATGAAAATAGGGACTGAAACTAACTTGTCAACGCTTGATCTTCACGGCCAACCTTCGAATTCGAACCCAGGGCCATCCAGGGGTCCTTAGCCACTCAAATCTATCCTTAACGGCTCTTCCAAGCTCAAGGAAGACAACCCAGGCTTCAAAAATGGTTTTAGACGTCTAACAACTCAAAACTAAAACTCTCACACACACATGTTTCAGGTTTACCTGGGTTCTGGGCTCTCAGGCCACCACCGTGGCTCCACCGTCCTGCTCTAGCATCTCAGTCTCTTTCAACCTCACTCGCAGTCTCTCTGTGTCTCTCAAATCAGAACAAACATAAAATTGAAAGATGGAAATGGGTTTCGGGTGGTTCGAACCAAAGGGGAAGGGGAGATGTGCATAAATGTGAGATGATGGGCCAATGGGATGAGTGACATTTGTCACTCATCCATTAGTCTAGGCCAGGATATTTTGGGCCCACTAAAAATAAATATCAACTTCCTCATAATTCGTGTAATTGTACCACGATTCATTCCAGACCCATAGCTTTCCCATACGATATCCGATTTTGACGTGCCGCCTGTAGTCCTGGGCATGGTTCGGTACGATTCAGTATAGAGGTGATACTGGAACCGTATCAAGTAATTTTAACTGGTTCGGTAAAATATGGTATTCTAAAATATAAAATTGATACCGTATCGTAATGTACCAATTGTATTCGATATGATTTTGGTAGGGTTTCGAATTTGAGTCAAAATTACTCAACAAAAAATTGAGCCAAAATTTATGCCAAAAAAATCTAAATAATCTATTCATACAAAACTATTTTATACTAAGAAATTTGTACCAAAGCTTGCTCATACATGTGATTGGAGAATTTGTATATGAATTGGTACAATAATCCATAATGCATAACGAATTCATATTTCATTCATACAATTTCATAAGAAATATGAAAGTTATATTTCAAAGTCTAACCAACAAAATGGAAACATCGTTAAGAAATGATAAGTTGATAAGCATCATAATAGCTTGATGATTTAGTGGTGTCTATGTTTACAAGTGTGCAATGCATTCCAAGCAGCAACCACATGTCCATCATCTTATTTAATTTATATAGGTATAGGTTTCATGTTTATGGAATGATGAGAGGATTGTAAGTTGTGAGCTAATGGCTTATCCCTACAGTTTGATATATGTCTATATATGATAATCAAACAACAAAAATTCATTCATATAATTTATGTGCAAAGAACATAGAAACAAACCCGACATATATATGAGTATATATAAAAAAAATTTAACACAATTTATGATTTTTAGATTTAATTTAATTATTTAATTAATTAAAAAAATTAAATTGATTCAGTTTCGGTACAGGATGATATTGCCCAACATCGAAACTGATCCCGTACCGGTTGGAACCAGTACGGTATCGGTACCGTACCGATCATACATTCAATTTTACTATTAATTTTTTTTTTCGATTTGGTATGATATAGGACATGACGATTTCGGTATTTCGGAAATATATGCCCACCCTTAGGCGTCTGTCTACGAATTTGTATAATCTCAATCTACGTAATGGATCTCGATCCACGTGCATTTGACTTCTCGGGTCAAAAGTAAACATTTTCCACCCGTTTAGGGGGAAAATTCGTAATTTCACATTGAACATCCGACAATCCTCGACTAATTCCTAATTAGTCTTGATAATCCTCAATTAATTCTCGATAATCCCGTAAAACCAGGACAGGTGCTTACAGAAAACTATATGATTTCAAACGATGTTTTAAACTATTTCTTTTATCTACTCACACGTTTTCTTAGTTTTATGACCCTTTAGGTTCGTTGCACGGGATTCGAGACTCGAGAGGCGGAGACATGAACTAGCAAAATTACGTTATCCCTGGTCTAGCAGGGATTCTGTCATATGGGAGCAGGGCCCGATGATACTTTACTGGGTATTGGGTGGGGTCCTATTAGAAATCAACCAAGCCGAGCAGTCCTCATCCTTGTTCTCAATGACGGATCTATTAAGGGGCAAGAGGGATCAATTGACCCCTTCAATCTCAAAATTCCTTTCCCTAGGAGGTGTATTTGACCCCTTCAATCTAGGTTTTCTTCTCTCTTTTCTGGGTTTGAAGCTTGAATCCTTGAAGTTTGCTGCGAAGAAGAAAGGAGCTGCATATCTATTTTTTTTTTTGAAAAAACAAAAAGGTACCAAAACAACGTTGAAATGATGTCGTTTTGGGTAAGTTAAAAAAAACTTACTCAAAACGACGTCGTTTTGGTGAGATTTTGTTAAAAAAAATAGATATGCATATCTCTTTACCATTACAATTATCAAGACACTTCAACAATGAATTCAAGCAGAATTACAAAAACAAATCTGCATCTCCCTTTTCAAAAGCCATTTTTTCTCCTCAAGAACAATTAATTCAAACACCTTTACCACATTTTTATGTTGCAACAAATATAATACATCATTTAACAAGTCAAATAGCCAACAAGAACATCTAAATTCCACGTTCTATTATTTTTATTTAATGAATTTAGAAACTCTTTAAATATTGACCCTCCCGGAATAATTTCCTGGATCCGCCACTGCTTGTTCTTCATCGTCATTCTCGCCAGCAGCTCCTCGACGTTTTGGGATGAAGATGGAGAAGGAAATTGATATGGAAAAGGAGAATGGAGGACTTTGATCCAAAAGTAAGAGAGCCCTTGGTGGTCTCAGACTTTCGGGTCCGAGCGAGGTAAGGGAGGGAGAGAGAAAATGATGGAAAATGAAGATGAGGGAGGCGGATCTGCAGGAGACAAGAAATACAAGATATATATTAGGGTTAGTGGCCAACATAAAATGGCATAGTTTTATTAGATTAGGGTTAGTAAGCAGTTTAGTTCGGTTTGGTCGGTTCAGTTCAGTTTGGTTGATTCAGTTCGGTTATATACTTCAATTCGATTCGGTTTGGTTTTCAGCGACCTAAAATCGAACCCAAACTGGTTCAGTTCGGTTTAGTTCGATTTTCCTGTTTCAGTCACGGTTTTATTTCGATTCAGTTCTATAATTCGGTCGGTTTTTTAGAACCAATTAACAGGGTTATTGGAAATTTCATGACCATTCAAAATGATGTCGTTTTGGCGTTGGTGTACTAACCAGCTAAGCTTGCGTTGGCAACATCATTACCATTGGCCATTGAGGCTATTTGGTTGTTCGAGACCTCTCATTTGAGCTCTTCACAGCTTGATAATTTGATTATCTGCATGGCTGACATGTGTCCCCTTAATTCCAATGGGTTTCTTCTGTGTATATAACATTTTCCAAGGACACCGAAACCCCAACATTCAACTTGCAGTAAAAAATCTCTCTCTGTACGTCTCTATCTGCGTGTGAGAGAGTTCATGGGTTGGGTGATGGTGAAATGAAAAGTCTGCCATTGAATCTTTACCACCACCTTAATTTTGGCTTCCTTAAACCAAAAAAGATCCAATTTTTGCACTCAGGAGACAAGAGGCAGAGAGAAAATGATGAAAAATGAAGATGAGAGAGGCGGATTTTCCGGAGACAAGAAATAGAAGATATATTAGAACTAGTTGTAACGACCCGTCCCGAATGTCGGGATTGAATATTAATTAATTATGATTTAGAATGACTAAGCTGGGATTAGTTGAGTGAAATCGGATGAAATGTGCAAAATGACCGTTTTGCTCCTAGCGTGGGCAAAATGTTAACTTAGTTCGGGCGGTCAAACGAACTTTGACCGATGACTGTGACGTAGTTCAGGATGTCACGAGTTCATAGACAGGTGGCACGTTCGATTCCGACATTCGAGGAAGAAGTTATGACGTTCGGAAGTTGAGGGGTATTTTGGTAATTTGGCTGAAAAGGGGTCAAATGTTGACTTTTGACCCGGGAAGTCCAATGGATGAGGGCCAAAGACCATTACGTAGGTCTCGTCAATACGAATCCAATGACAGGTGGCATGCCGAAATCGGAGATTCGACGACGAAGTTATGGTCACGGGAACAGACTCGATTAACCGAACGAACCAGGATTTCGATTAAAATATTATTTTATTATGAACAGTACCCGATGATTGAACACACCTGGATGAGTGACAAGTATCACTCATCCCTTAAATTGAGGCTTAAACTCAGATCCATGTTTTGGGGGAAAACATCATTATGATGTTTTATTATTTATTAATTAATTGTTTAATCATTTTATTTTCCATTAATCTTCTTAGTTTCTCTGAACCGTGAACATTTGCAAAACAGAGAAGGGAGAGTCTGAAATTGTCCACCATTTCCTTTCCATTTCTGAGCTTGAGTGTAGGGAATTGAGTGATTTCAGAGACTGAATTAACTGGGGGAAACACGGGTAGTGAGGGAGAGATGAAAAATTGGAATTCGGATTTTGGAAAGTTTGGAGGGAAATTCGAATGTTGAGATTTGAGCCGTGAGGATTGAAATTGAAGCTTCATTTAGCTTCCTGAGGTTGTGACGAGTTGTTTCAGATCAAGAACGAAGGGAATTGACGCCCAATTGGCTCTGAACGGGTCTGGTAACAGTGAGCACGGTTCGAGCTTGAGTCGTGGGATTTGAGGCTTGGATTGATGCAATTGAGATGGGGAATGAGTTTACCTGAGTCCATTGAAGCTTCTGGATGCATCAATTGAAGGAAATCGATTGACATTAAAGGATTTCGAATGATGAACAGTATTCGAGTGTTCTTCGATGTTCATCTTCGAGTTGTATGATTTGAGGTAAGATTGACTGTAATTAAGTTCACAGATCCCTAATTGAAACTAATTCGATGCTAATGGTCGTTTGAATTACTGAAAACGGTGTAGAATTGACGGACATTGAATCGGGTCTGTTCGGGGGTAAAAGGATCCGTTTTGCAGAGAAAACGGGTGAGAACGACGACTGTTCAAATCACTGTAGCAGGCGCGTGGTGGTCACGCCCAGCCACTCACGACGGTGCGTGAGGGCGCGTACGACCTAGTTTCAAGGTGAGGTCAACATGACTTTGAATCCTCTCAGTGTAACGAACATTTTGACACTGGTTTCGAGGAAATCGGATATCGTTTCGTTGATGTTCCGCGTATCCGAAGTTTTGTTTTACGTGTTAAATACGTATTTAAATTCCGGAAAAATTGGGGAAAATTATATGAAGTATTTTGAGATGTTAGTAACCCTCTATAATGATTTTGGACAGGAGTTGTGATTTCCAGAATTTACGGAAAAACGTGCAGCTCGGAAACAGACCGTTTTAGACGGTGTGTGTGAGTGGACTTTGTTTTCTAACCGTGATGCATGCATATATGATTTAAAATGCTTTATTATATGATTTTATATGCTTTGGCATGATTGATGTTTCAATCCAGCGATTTCTCGATTTTATGGATTATTATATTATTTTGGCACGATTTTCGAGAAATTATGAAATTTGTTGAAAATGATGTTTGGACTCGGGTTATGAGTCCGGGATTGAAATTGATTGAAAATGATGTATTGACTCGGGAAGGAGTCAAGGATCGGTTTCATGGAATTACGTGAAAATGGCAACTGAGGTTGCGAACGCATGGATTTGCGTGATAATGTTATTTTGGGCGTGAGACCCAAATGGATAGTGATTTTGACTCGGTTTTGGAGTCACATGTGAATTTGATGAAATTGATAATTTGGTTTGATTTCTTGTGATTTTATGATTATTTTAATCAGTCTTTCGGGCACGTTTTCTGAGGAAAGTGCAAATGATGTTTTGGGCTAGGTCCGGAGTTTAAATGATTTCTAAAATGATATTTTGACTTAGTTGGTAAGTCAATGATGATTTCTGGATTATTTTATTGTTTTAAAATGTGATTTTAACGGTTTACGTGAAAATGGTAATTTGGGCTTGAGACCCAGTCGGGAATGATCTTGACTTTATACGAAGACAAGATTTGATTGAGATGTTTTGGGATGTAATTCCCGAGATGGTTTTCATTGTGATTGTGAAATGCCCAGACGGTCGGAGCTTGGGGGATGTGATTGGAGGTTCGTGAGTTGATCCTATGGTAAGCCAGCTTCTCGGATGTGACTGAGCCTGGATGTACCACTCGGATGGGTCTGAGCCTGGGGATGTGTTCGCCCAGTTGTGACTGAACCCGAGGGTTGAGCCCAGAGGTGTCCGTTCCCGAGAGTGTGGCTGGATATTGGCCTACGCGTAGTGAAGCACTTGTGATGTAACAACCCGTCCCAGACATTAAAGGTTAGATAGTGATTAAGATGGGATTAGTGAGCTTAATCGGTGGTTAGGTGGTCCCGATAGGTCCGTAAGCATAGGATGACGATTTTGCCCCTAGTTCGAGCAAAAAGTTGACTTTTAGTTCGGGGAGTTAATGGAATGTTGACCGGTGACCAGTACGTAGTTTAGGACGTCATGAATCCGTAGGCAGGTGGTACATTCGATTCTGACATCCGAGGAGGAGGTTATGATGTTCGGAAGGTTGAGGGTATAATCGTAATATTGGTCAAATATGGGGAAAAAGTTGACTTTTTGGACGATCGGGTTTTGGTACGTTGACCGAGGATGGTTAGATAGATCTCGTTGTCTTGAGTTCGATGAAAGGCGGCACGTATTCATCGGACTTACGATGTGCGAGTTACGGGTCAAGGAAGGTAGAGGAATAACCGTAAAAATTGAGTTAAATAGAGGGGCCGTTTGGTCTTTTGTACTTTGGTAAGTGTGCAGCAGAGAGAAGCAGATGAAGGGCTGCGATTGGGCCATGTGGGAGAGTATGGAGTGGATGGTGACACGTGCTAAAGGTGGAGTGGCTTCTGGTTGGTTCCAGTGGGTGCACGGTCCAAATAATTGGGGTGCAACCGTGCAGTCGTGTGTGTGTTCTACAAATCAGAGTGAAACAGAGGGAGATTGTGAGGGAAAAATTGAGGGGTGATCGTGGATGTTGAAGGCTTCTGGTGAGTGAGGAGTGATCAGAAAGAGTGAGAGAGATGTTGGGGTGGTGCTGAGAGGGTTAGACGGTGTGGTGGCTGTGTGTGAGGGAGTGGAGCGCTGCGGGAAAACCAGGGGGGAAACAGGGAGGAAATCAGAGAGTTTGTGAGAAATTGTGGCGGTGGCGGCCGTGTACGGTGCAACTAAGATCGTGGTGGTGCTGTGAAGGCTGGGTGGGGTCGACCAGCCCCAGCGGAGCTCACGACGGCGACGGGAGGCAGGTAATCCCTCATCCCTATATCTTTGCTCTGTTTTCCCGTTGATGTTCAAATTGGAAATCGTGATGACTGAGGTTGAGTCGAGAGTTTTGATGACTTGAGTTAAGTTTAGAAGGGTCTTAGAAACCGTCTACGGTGGTTGCCGTGACGGGGGAGTGCACTGTGGAGGCGAGACGACGGAGGTGCTCTGTGTACCCTGTTTTGGCCGTGAGTTTCAGACGGGAAGTCGTGGAACTAGAGCGGGGTTTCAGCGTCGAGGCAGCATCTGAGGCATAGAAGTCACGTGAGGGATCCCAGAGTGTTTTAAATCTTTCCGCGTGCGTGTATTTTAGTTTATCGGTTTTTCTTTTCTGTGTATTTTGTTCTAAGCTCTATAAAATGTGACTTCGGGACGTGTAAAAGTTTCTCCTGCGTCTGACAGTGTATAGTAATGGTTTTCGTGAGTTTACTTGTAATTGGTGTCGGGGTGTCAGACGGGAGCAGGATTTACCTCGGGTTTCGGGGTGAAACCGGGATGGGTCCTGACAATTGGTATCAGAGCATAGGTTTGTCGAGTTGGTTGGGTTTGTTGGTTTGTGAGGTTGTGTTTTAGTTGTTTGACTACTTCTATGCCTCTTTCAGCGTGCGGTTGACGATGCCTCCGAGACGTAGACCCTCTCCACGACCTGAAGACGAAGCAGCGAGAGAGACAGAGAGTGCTACGATTGAGCGAGCTCAGCGGCTCGGGGCTACTACTTTTAGTGGCGGGGCTGATCCTGAGGAAGCCCAGAGGTGGATCACGAGACTTGAGCGAATCTTTGCAGTGATGCATTGCTCGCCAGAGGAGCAAGTGTTGTTGGCTACATTTTTACTGGATGGTGCGGCGTATGAGTGGTGGTATACCCTCGAGTTGTCTGGCTGGGATGCCCATACGGTGACCTGGGAGATGTTTAGGGAACGGTTCCTAGAGCAGTACTATCCTCGTTCTTTCCGAGATGCCAAGGAGGCGGAGTTTCTGCAGCTCCAGCAGGGGAATATGAGTGTGGCTGAGTATGAACGGAAATTTCAGATGTTGTCTCGGTTTGCTCCTGCTTTTGTTGACACTGAAGCCGAGAAGTGTCATAGATTTGAATTGGGCCTGCGAGGTGAGATTCGTGCCATTGTGACGGCTGGATCGTTTACTACCCTCCGAGAGTTGTCGGACGCTGCAGTGAGGGTTGAGGCTAGTTTGCCGGTGCGACGCCGGGAGCCATCTTTTTCTGGAGCTTCGAGTCAGAGGACACCGAAGAGAGGTAACTTCAGTGGAGCGTCGTCGTCGGGCGATGATCGTTTTGGTAGACCTGGTGGTTTCCAGAGTTCAGGATTCCGTGGTTACCGAGCACAGCCGACTCCACAAGCTAGTGCGACGTCTGTCGCGTCGACAGGGCGACCAAGTTTTTCTGGTCGGGATGTTTGCTTTTACTGTGGAGAGCGAGGTCATTTCCGACGTGAGTGTCCACTGTTGCCACAGGAAGATGGTGTAGGCCGAGGAGCAGTGGAGCCTGGATAGAGTACAGCGTCAGGGACAGCGGGCGCTAGGGGTGGTGGTGCCACTAGTAGTTCGAGGGGACGTGGTAGAGCGTCGGGATCTCAGGCCCGAGTGTTCTCGATGACTCAGCAGGAAGTCCAGTCAGCACCAGATCTGGGGACAGGTATTTTTACTCTTCTTGGATATGTTGTACCCAGCTTTGTTGTTGGATCCCAGGGTAGAGTCTAGAAGGAGTTTCCCTAGGTGACCTGGGGAGTGTTACAGTGGAAGGATGACGGAGGGAATAGGAAAGGAGTGACTATAACTGATCGATATGAGGTTATTAAAGGAGAGAACCCACAAGCTAGAGTTTTCCTTTAGGACTTTGTAGATTTATCCCGATAGTGGCCGAAGTAGCAGGCGAGGGAGGTGAGGTGGTAGTACGTGAGGATGTGCTATGTGAATGCTACCGGGTACTCCATATGAGGTATTTTAAAATATCTTCGTTTTCTGTTCATAGAGTTTCCCTGGCGTACACCATACAGTTGTTACAGAAAGAGGGTTGGCCGTGGTAACTGTAGTTGGGGATGGTATGAAATACCCAAGGTGGAGATGATAGACAGGAAACCTAGGAGAAGTTGTTGTTGACCTAGTGTTGATTATCAGGTAGGAGACCCTAGGTGTCGGGAACTGGCTGTGGAATTTTGGGGACGAAATTCTTTTTAGGTGGGTAGATTGTAACAACCCGTCCCAGACATTAAAGGTTAGATAGTGATTAAGATGGGATTAGTGAGCTTAATCGGTGGTTAGGTGGTCCCGATAGGTCCGTAAGCATAGGATGACGATTTTGCCCCTAGTTTGAGCAAAAAGTTGACTTTTAGTTCGGGGAGTTAATGGAATGTTGACCGGTGACCAGGACATAGTTTAGGACGTCATGAATCCGTAGGCAGGTGGTACATTCGATTCCGACATCCGAGGAGGAGGTTATGATGTTCGAAAGGTTGAGGGTATAATCGTAATATTGGTCAAATAGGGGGAAAAAGTTGACTTTTTGGACGATCAGGTTTTGGTACGTTGACCGAGGATGGTTAGATAGATCTTGTTGTCTTGAGTTCAATGACAGGCGACATGTATTCATCGGACTTACGATGTGCGAGTTACGGGTCAAGGAAGGTAGAGGAATAACCGTAAAAATTGAGTTAAATAGAGGGGCAGTTTGGTCTTTTGTACTTTGGTAAGTGTGCAGCAGAGAGAAGCAGATGAAGGGCTGCGATTCGGCCATGTGGGAGAGTATGGAGTGGATGGTGACACGTGCTAAAGGTGGAGTGGCTTCTGGTTGGTTCCAGTGGGTGCACGGTCCAAATAATTGGGGTGCAACCGTGCAGTCGTGTGTGTGTTCTACAAATCAGAGTGAAACAGAGGGAGATTGTGAGGGAAAAATTGAGGGGTGATCGTGGATGTTGAAGGCTTCTGGTGAGTGAGGAGTGATCAGAAAGAGTGAGAGAGATGTTGGGGTGGTGCTGAGAGGGTTAGACGGTGTGGTGGCTGTGTGTGAGGGAGTGGAGAGCTGCGGGAACACCAGGGGGGAAACATGGAGGAAATCAGAGAGTTTGTGAGAAATCCTGGCGGTGGCGGCCGTGTACGGTGCAACTAAGATCGTGGTGGTGCTGTGAAGGCTGGGTGGGGTCGACCAGCCCCAGCGGAGCTCACGACGGCGACGGGAGGCAGGTAATCCCTCATCCCTATATCTTTGCTCTGTTTTCCGGTTGATGTTCAAATTGGAAATCGTGATGGCTGAGGTTGAGTCGAGAGTTTTGATGACTTGAGTTAAGTTTAGAAGGGTCTTAGGAACCGTCTACAGTGGTTGCCGTGACGGGGGAGTGCACTGTGGAGGCGAGACGACGGAGGTGCTCTGTGTACCCTGTTTTGGCCGTGAGTTTCAGACGGGAAGCCGTGGAACTAGAGCGGGGTTTCAGCGTCGAGGCAACGTCTGAGGCATAGAAGTCACGTGAGGGATCCCAGAGTGTTTCAAATCTTTCCACGTGCGTGTATTTTAGTTTATCGGTTTTTTTTTTTCTGTGTATTTTGTTCTAAGCTCTATAAAATGTGACTTCGGAACGTGTAAAAGTTTCTCCTGCGTCTGACAGTGTATAGTAATGGTTTTCGTGAGTTTACTTGTAATGGGTGTCGGGGTGTCAGACGGGAACAGGATTTACCTCGGGTTTCGGGGTGAAACCGGGGTGGGTCCTGACATGTGAGTAGTGCAGTTGATGGTTTTTTTGTGCACTTGTGAGTAGTGAAGATGTGATTGTGATAGTTTGTGCACTTGTGAGTAGTGCAGATGTGATTGTGATAGTTTGTGCACTTGTGAGTAGTGCGGATTGATTGGATTGATTGGATTGATTGGATTGATTGGATTGATTGATTGACTGTGCACTTGTGATCAGTGCTGATTGATGTCGTTTGTGATGACGTACTGGTATTGAGTACCGGTTTTTGGTCTTTGTGGCCAGGTAATTATGTTTTCATATGTTTTGGCCTGAAAGCCGGGATTTGATGCTTTATAGCATGAACTGATTTGATGAACTTGAGTTTTACGGACCATGGGAAAACATGTTTTGATTTTATCGGTCCACTGTTCATACTTGAATGATTTCAAACTATTACTCATGTTTTATGATATGCATGCAAGTTTGTGAAAACTGTAGGGTAAGAATGTATTTTGGCAAATGTTTTTATAAGAGGTCATTTTGTCCACTCATACTTTTTCTGTTTTGTGACTCTGCAGGCCGTTGTACGACGTTCGGGACTGATCGTGAAGCAGAGGTAGCAGCAGAAATCAGCGCAAACATCCCTTGTCTGGCAAGCACTGATGGGTAGTTTCGGACCTTTGGTTGACTTGTCAGACGGGAGCAGGACCGGGCACGGTTTTTGACGTCCAGTTGGGACGAGGTCCTGTCACTGGTTCAGTTCGGTTTTCCTATTTCAATTATGGTTTTATTTCAATTTGGTTCGATAATTCGGTCCTTTTTTTGAACCAATTAACAAGGTTATTGAAAATTTCTTGACCATGCAAAACGAGGTAGCGTTCGCGTACTGACTAGCTAAGCTTGCGTTGGCAACATCATTGTCATTGGCCATCCAGGCTATTTGGTTGTCTGGGACCTCTCATTTGAGCTCTTCACAGCTTGATAATTTGATTATCTGCATGACCGACACGTGTCCACCCCATTCCAATGGGTTTCTTCGGTGTATATAACATTTTCCACGGACACCGAAACCCCAACATTCAACTTGCAGTAAAAAATCTCTCTGTAAGTCTCTATCTGCGTGTGAGAGAGTTCATGGGTTGGGCGATGGTGAAATGAAAAGTCTGCCATTGAATCTTTACCACCACCTTAATTTTGGCTTCCTTAAACCAAAAAAGATCCAATTTTTGCACTCAGTTATCACTCTCTCACTGCCCTTATTTTATTTCCTTTCTCTGGACAGACAAGAGTAATAGTATAAAGGGAAATTGGTGAAAAAGGAGGAGAAAATAATTAAAGATTTTCCTTCCTTCCTGCAAAATTGAGAGGGAGAGCTGTCTGTGACCCTTTTCTTTTTAATCTTTTATTTGTTTATATGATTTTTATTATTTCTCTCCTATTACAGACCCCCCCTTTATTGATGGTGTTTGTCTCTCCTTTTTGTTCTGCAACACCAACTAAAACCCTTTTCCATCCGTTCTTTAGTTTGTTCAAATTCTGAGAGAAAAGCACTGAAAAAGCCATGTCAGGGTTGTATAATCCCAACTTCTCACCTGCCAGAGCTGCTTCTCCTCAGATTAGAGGCACTCCAGATGTTGACAGGTTTGTTTATGCCTTACTTTCTAGAACCCTTGCTCTTAAATCTTGAAAAACTCAACTGCCTAGAAAAAAGATAAGAGTCTTCATACTGAAGTTTCCTGTGTCTTAATTTGATTATGCTGGACAAATTTTTCCCTATTTTTGATCTATTCATGCCTGTTGTTTTCTAGTCAGTACTTGACAGAGCTGTTAGCAGAGCATCAGAAGCTTGGACCATTCATGCAAGTGCTTCCGATATGCAGCCGTCTCTTGAATCAAGGTTTGCTTCCACATCTTTGAGTTTTGGATCTAGATTTTTATGGGGCATGAGGGATTTGCCCCTTTTGGTTTTTTGTTGCCGCCATGACATTGTTTTTGGAAACAAGAAATGTGCTTGCTTTTCCAGGCAGATCGGTTTGTTTGGTTTTCACTTCATGAACTTTGGTTGCTGCTTTCCTCAGTCATAAAGGGCTGTTCTTGAACTGATCCTGCATTCATTTTCACCATTTCATTGTGGAATAGTGTTTCCAGCCCTGGGCTTTTGCATTCTAACACTTAATGCCGATTTCATTTGATTTCAATTTTTTTCAATGGGGAAGTTTTAATTCTGGTTGAAATTAAAGATTTTTTTTTGTATAATTGGGCCCTTTCAATTATTTATAGTTATTTTGATTAAAAAAATTGCCTTAGATTACTTCTTAGCAGCCTAATGTTAATCCATATATTGATTAGTTATGGAAACTTCCAGCATGCGGTATGTCTGCCTTGCATTTCGACACTGACTATACCATCTAAAGGCCTTTTGACGGTCCAGCTGCAATAAGCAGTGCAGGCTTCTGAAAATGTGAATTAAATAGTCTATACTTAAGTTAATTTCACCTGTTGGTCTATTTTTGATGACTGGTGAATAAATTATTGTACCTTTAATCGTATTTTGGATATACGGTATGATGAAAATGTAAGGAATGATATGAAAACGTAAGGAATGATGATTTTTGTGGCTTTTTTATCATAGACCTTGGCTAGGAGTATATTGGCTTGGTTTCATGAATATATATCCAATTTAAAAAGATGATAATGTACTCTCTGCTTTGATGATTTGGAAAGTTGTCAATTACTGGGTTTAGAAGTTTTTAAGTGCAAAAAAATGGCATCTTGATGAAGTACATAATTGCACAGCTGAGCCATTTAAATGTTGCGTAGATGTTCTTTGCTAACCCAAAATTTAGTTGGTTGAGGGTAACAACATTCAAGGTGTGGGTGTCTGTTGCCTTGCAAAAACTAGGTCTAGGTTATGCTGTCATGATATCATATCTTTCCCTTGGAATGGCTTCTTTTTAGTCTTTTCCTTTAGAATGGTGTGGCCAGTCTCTCATATGAAATGTTTTCGTTGTGTGCAGAGATTTTACGGGTTTCTGGAATGATGTCCAACCAAGGTTTTGGTGACTTTGACAGAATGCGACATAGAAGCCCTAGTCCAATGGCTTCTTCAAACCTTATATCAAATGTCACTGGCTCAGGACGGGGTGCCTGGAATGGACTTCCTCAAGAGGTGATTTTTTTTTTTGGTAGTATTAGATCGGCATCTCTTACTTTTTTGATCCTAGTGTTGCATATTTCATATTAATTAAGTGTTTATCTGTGTTAGTTTTGATTTAGTACTGTTTCTCTTCCATGCTTCATTCAATACATAACTACCCATCTCTGAGGTGAAGATGTGTGTCTTTTGGTACATTTTCCTTGTGAAGGGTTATAGGAAATGGGCTGAACCACAATAGTACATCAATTGACTGTAACTGCCTGTCTATTGTACCAGAAGTTCGTTTGGATTGGTTCTAAACTGATACAGGTTGTAATTTGTGGCTAATTTCCAAGGTTCTTGGACGAGTTAGAAATGAACTTCAAATTTTAATTCATTTATGGCAATCACTTGATTTTGAGGCCTTTATTTTTTATTTTTCTTCATTTTCTTTCTTTTATGATCAAATTTGCCCTCGGTTCGATTGTGAACTTGGGTTTTAGAGCATCTCTAGCAGAGTCCCTAAATTTAAGTTAAATTCTAGCTAAAATAGTTGGAAAGTTATTTTAACAAACTACTTTAAAAATGGTTATTCCAGCGGTGTTCTTTATTTTGGAAAATCTCAAATATGTTTATATGTGTTTCAAGTTAAACATATGAATATCCTCAATTTATTATTTTATTATTTATGAAATTCATGCACTTGTGAGGAGATAGTGAATCCCTACGTTCTCTCTCCTATAGTCCTATTTGTTAAATTTGGGATCCAAAAACCCCCCAAAATAACAAAATTCCTAAGTAGGGAGTGGGATAGGGACTCTGCTGGAGTGAAAATCCCTAATTTAACTAAACAAAGTGTTTAAGGGACTCTGCTGGAGATGCTCTTAGCCCCTACAAATGCTAGATATCAGATTCCAAAAACTTAGTTTGCAGCATGAACCTGAGAAAAAAAATTTGGTGGGAAGGGGGTTCAAAAGGAAATATTCTTCATTGTGCATTTCAGGTTTTTTTTATTGTGCTGAACTATAACTTACTTTGGTATTTAATGCTTCTTGCAGTAAGTAAATGATAAGAAATCAGTTTATAAGAAATATTGATGCCTAACAATACAAGTGATGTAAGGTGAGAAAGATAATGAAATCAAACAATAATCGTTTGAATGATGTATGGGCCACAAATGCTAGATATCAGATTCCAAAAACTTAGTTTGCAGCATGAACCTGAGAAAAAAAATTTGGTGGGAAGGGGGTTCAAAAGGAAATATTCTTCATTGTGCATTTCAGGTTTTTTTTATTGTGCTGAACTATAACTTACTTTGGTATTTAATGCTTCTTGCAGTAAGTAAATGATAAGAAATCAGTTTATAAGAAATATTGATGCCTAACAATACAAGTGATGTAAGGTGAGAAAGATAATGAAATCAAACAATAATCGTTTGAATGATGTATGGGCCACAAAGTTGATAGGATAGTAGTCTTGACAAGCTTGCCTGCATGCAGGGCCGGCCATAAGGGGTCACTTAAGGGGCACAAGCCGTGGGCCCAAATATTAAAGGGCCCAAAATAAGTCCAAAATTATTAATATATTATATATATATAAAATAAATAAATTAATAAATAAATAAAGCATGAGGATAAATAAACAATAGAGGAGTATGTGAGTTTGATATTGGTTCAAATTCTTTATATGGTGGAGCTCTTATTTGAAGACTAAATTCTTATATTGAATATAAAAGTTTTAGTCTAATAGTCTTGACTCTTGAATGTGGACATTTTCATCTATATACAAGTTAGGAATATATAATTTGATTTTTTTTTTTTTTGAACTAAATGTAATGTTTTGGACATGAGATCTTTTTTTCTTTGTTAGGGGTTTTGTCCCAATAGATTTTCCCCAACAAGTTTTAATGAGGCCTTTTAGTATAAAAATGAAATAATCAGTCCATAAAAGTTTACCTTTTTAATAATTCAATATATGAATTAAGGCATATTTTCTATTTTTGCCCTAGGCCTTCAAATGTTTGGACCGCCCCTGCCTGCATGTTTTTCTCTGGTCCTATGTTTTTTTGATTTAGACTTTTGAGGCTGGAGATTTCATTTAGCTGTTATCTTCAAGTTTGAATATAATCCTTTGTCATCTCTTTCTTCAATGAACATATATGTACTTCTATGTTTGATTATGCTGGAATTTGTATACTTTTTCTTAATTTCATCCCCAGCTATTAGTCGTTATAGATGTAAAAAATCTATGATGATAAGGTTCTTTTACATAACAGAGATTAGGTGGACCCCATGGGATGACGATGGACTGGCAAGGTGCACCTGCGAGCCCTAGTTCTTACACAGTGAAGAGGATTTTACGTTTGGAAATTCCTGTAGATACTTACCCCAATGTAAGTCTTTTGCATACATCTAGCATTTGAACGTAGTTTACTTGGCTCCCTGAAAGTAAACAAACAACTGAGCACTCTCCTTCCAAAAAAAAAAAAAAACAACTGAGCACTCGTTTTCTTTGTGTATATTAGTTCAATTTTGTCGGGCGACTTCTTGGACCAAGAGGTAATTCTCTGAAACGGGTTGAAGCTACTACAGGCTGTCGGGTATACATTAGAGGGAAAGGATCTATTAAGGATCCGGACAAGGTATCAACATACTTCTTCATTCTTTCTAGTCTGACACTATTAAAAGTGCCTATATCCGTGATAACTGTCAAAACTTCACATTGTAAAGTAGAACATTTCTGAATGTATCGGTTCATAAAATTATATGTTTAAGATTTGGTTCTTGTTTACAAGCTTGATCATTTCATATTCTTGCAATATCAGGAGGAGAAACTACGGGGAAGACCAGGCTATGAACATCTGAATGAACCACTCCACATCTTAATCGAAGCGGACTTGCCTGCCAATGTTGTTGATATAAGACTGAGACAGGCACAGGAAATTATCGAGCAGTTGCTCAAACCTGTGGTAATTCTCTTGGTTCTTTTTGTTTTCTTGTTGGACATGTGTGTAGGTAAATTGGCGGATGGCTAACCCTACTGGCATTTATGTCCTGAAACTTTTCGTCGATGTATATTTTCTTGTTTATGTCGTCTAGAAACGATATATGGTAAAATCTGATAAATCCTCTTGCTAAGCTGAATGAGAGAACTCATGCTTGATTACATGGTAAAGAGTTGGGATTTGTTGAGCCACAAGCTCTCTAGTAGCTCATTTGAGCCGTTTGCCTATCTTCTTCATGGATGCTATTGGTATTACTAACAACTCTATTTCGTAATGTAACTAAAAAAATTACATCTTCCTAATTTTGATTTGAGCTCTTCCATTTATTTCTTTCTGGATATGAACCTTTCACTTGCAGGATGAGTCACAGGATTTTATCAAGAGGCAGCAGTTGCGTGAATTGGCACTGATAAACTCAAACTTCAGAGAAGAAAGTCCGGGGCCAAGTGGTAGTGTATCTCCTTTCAATTCAAGTGGAATGAAACGTGCAAAAACTGGTCGATGATTATGCAAATTACTCCTGTTCGAAATGTTCACTCCTTTGCTCCATATCTTCATGGCTGATATTGCCTTGCAATACACATTTCCATCAGCATTGGCTACAAGAAAAATAGATTAACAGTTCTTGCTGGTGAGCTGTATGGTGGTTTTTGTTGTTTCGTTTTTCTTTCTTTTTGGAACAGAGACGGACAAAGCCCCGAAACAGAAAAACATTAAAAAAAAAACCCGAAAAAAGGATGAAACTTATCTAGTTGGGTCTTGAATAGGTTTGGTGAGGTCAGTTTTCTGTGTAATCCTAATGCATTCATTGGATTTATTCTTGTGTTAGAAACTTCTGGAAAGTGTGAAAATGTCATATATTATATTAGCTAATTGTGCAACAATTAGAGGTGAAGACTTAAGACAATGATGAATCCCAATTAAGTTTTGTAAACAGAGTCTGGATTCTTTACAGCGTGCATCTAAATTATTTGTTTGTTGACAGTTGGCTTGGTCTTCAAGCAAGGATTCGGCGATTAATTAATCTCTTTACTGACTTGATTTGTATGGTTGTAAGAGGCTGTTACGTCTTACCTTCTGTCTCTAGGACTATTGATAGATTGTGTTATTTAACGACATTTGCTTTGGTTTGCTTTGTGGTCCCCTAAGCAACAGAGTTCAGACACAACCCACGTAGTACAGAGCATTATTTGTTCTCTTCTTGTCAGTACTTGGCTCCACATGGCTTGTTGGTACATAAAAGTAAAACAAAGCACGTCAGAGTTTACAAATGGTTTATGTTTTATGTTTGATTTGGTGGACGCTTTCTGTTTGGAAAGCTGACTTTGTAGAACTTATACTGGCCTTTTGTGCTTAGAATTTTTATTTTATTTTTAAACTGTTTGGAAAGCTAACTTTGTAGAACTTATACTGGCCTTTTGTGCTTAGAATTTTTATTTTATTTTTAAACTGTTTGGAAAGCCAACTTTGTAGAACTTATACTGGCCTATTGTGCTTAGAATTTTTATTTTATTTTTGTTAAATCAAAATAAATTAAGGGGGACAAGTCCACCAAACTTTGTGTTTCGTGGCACTACACAGCAAGGCCAAGGGTATATGCGCCCAGGAACACCTCCAGAACCACTATGCCCAATGCCCAAAGGCAATACACAGCAAGGCAAGCTCAGAAGCAGCACGCAAAGGAAAACAACAAAATTACACATGAGAAATGTTTCAATTTCTAGCAGCTACAAATCACAATAAAACCCCTTCAATAAATTGGATAAAGAGTTCCTAAACACAATTAAACAAAGCTTGCTTGCTGCGAATCATGGAGATAATAGACTTGAGAACCTTTCCCTTGAGAGTTTTCTTACATTTCCAAGCACCTAGTTGTTTCGTTCAAGCCAAATATGGTACACGGTCATAGCCAAAGCTAACCTCTTAGCAACTTGGGCCAAATTATTCCCTTTCACAACACAGCAATCCCAAGAAAGGGTGCCATGGATTCAAGCACTACAAAGAACTTGCAATACATTACACTCTAGACCAATTATCAGCAAAAAATACACCGTTTAAAAACAGATGGGCATGAGACTCATCCTCTCTACCATACAAAACACACAATGAGGAACGATGAAGAGAAAAATGACCAATTCGATCCAAGGTAGTAAGTCTTGCCTGAATCGCAAGCCAAATAACAAAACTAGTCCGATGAATCATTTTGGTAAACCAAACATGGGACCAAGGACAAGCAGACCTCTCACTCCTAATTTGATTCCACATAGAAGCTTTCGAGAAACGGCCATCAAATGAAGCAATCCACCCAAAGTTATCAGGATAAGCAGGACTAATCTGGCAGGAGTTAGAAGCCAACTAAATTCGCCTAAACTCATTATCATTCGAGAACGGCTAGTTCCATTGCCTATTGTTGATGCAAAAAATGGATCAACTTAGACTCACCTCGTTGAGCTTCTTTGCTGCTCCTCTCGGGGTTGTAAGAACTGCACAGGAAGAGGGTAAGAGCAAAGAGACACCGGTGTGGTGCCAGCCTAACAGTCTTCAATGCTTAAGTCAGTTTAAGTGGGGAGGTTATTGTAGTAATTTAGGCAGCGTGACGGCAAAATTGTCATTACCTTTTTGGAAGGGGATGCCTTGTATTTATAGTAGTATTGAATGTGTTTGGTGTTTGTCAATGTGAGATAAATGCTGCTGTCTTTAGAAGCTGCCAGGTGTCCTGTGGTGGTTCTGGGTAGCATTTATGACTTGTCAGTGGGTCCGGCCGACCAGATCTGGTCGGCCTAGGCAGAGTCGGTCTCTCATTGGTTTGTAAGAAAGCCGATTGTTTGTAAGGCTGATTTGCCGGTCGGGTAATTAGATGTGATCCTCTTGGGTCGTGATGGTCTTGCCAACCTGGACTGGGGTGTCTGTGGGCTGACTGATCAGACATGGCTGGTTAGCTTCAAGCTTGGTACTTGTGACTTTTTTTGGGCAGGCCAACTTGGTCTTTAGTCAAGCCGACCAGTTTGGGTGTGAACAGAAGTCTCCCAAGTCGTTGACTGAGGTGGATTGCCTCGGTTGAGGGCTTGTATAGTTCTTGTCGGCCTATTCAGCTGTACAGTCTGCCAGTCCCCAGTCCCCCAAGCCCTTGATGGAGGGAAAATGCCGAGGGAGAAGTGGGTGAAAGGCAGGCCTACGTAGATCACAGAGCGGATATGTGGGTTGTCCGTATAGTGGTGTGTGCAGGCCGATCGGTTGGTTTATGTGGATCCTCGCATGATGAGGTGGCCAATCGGTCTAGGAGGTGGCCAATCGGCCTAGGGGATGCCCTCAGGCTGACCATGTACCACTTGGAAGTCAAGATGGGTGAATTTCACCTTGGTCGGTCAGTTTGCGCGGACCCTCGCATGATGAGGTGGCCGATCGGCTTGGGAGATGTCCTCAAACCGATCAAGTACCACTTGGAAGTCAAGGTAAGTGAATGTCACCTTGGTCGGTCAGCATGCGCGGACCCTCGCACGATGAGGTGGTCAATCGGTCTGGGAGATGTCCTCAGAATGATCAAGTACTACTTGGAAGTCAAGGCGAGTGAATGTCACGGGAAACGAGGTAGTGCGCTTCGAATGTTTGCAGTTATCGAGGTGACCTTTCCATTGGCCGAGATAGTGCGACGTTTCAACTGGCCGACCATGGTTATAACATCTAATTTTTAACTGTGGTTAATTTGTGGTGGTATAAATGGGTTGGAGAAAATTTCACTTTTAACTTTGCACCTGAGTGCATTTTGATAGTGGTTGAGAGAGATATCAGGCGATTTCCGGCAAGCATTAGGGCGATTTCCGATCAAATCACACGTACGGTGAACGTCTGAGCAAAAACAAGGTATGGTGCTTTCTAATTCCTTTATTTCGATTTAGATGGTGGTTTTGGAAAGAACATGCTATGAACACGTATGAATGTTCATGCCCTGAATTCTTGATTGTGTAGGTCGGTTAGGGAGTTGAATCGTGTATGTTTCCATTCTTAGGAACTTCCTTTTTGAATTTGTAGATGTCGTCTGAAGATTCTCAAGGCATGGAAAATCGGTCTGGGAATGCCATCGAGAATGATTTAATGGCCAATTCGGCCGCTTCAGACACCATGTTAAGAACAAGTGGGTCGGCTTTCACTTCAGGGTCATCTCGGCCAGAGATGAATCTGAGGTCGCAGGCCGAGGAAGAGAGGGATCTGGAGGAGGAGCTTGAGAAAGCTTTTGCCCAGATACTAGAGGAGGTTGTCTCGGCTGTTGGTGAGGCCTAGCAGTTGGTGGTTGATGTAGAGTCAATTCACTAAACCGTGGTGTTTGAAGGTATACCTGTCTTGTCTGGGCAAGAGAGGGGAAAAGAAGAGGCAGGAACAAGCGACCAGTGTGCCACCTCTAGGTCGATGGTTATCGAAATCGACGTGGACTTGGCCTTAAGAGAGGTGACCGTGGCGACATCAGTCTATCAAATTGATCGTCAGTTGAGTACGATAGGGTGGGACGACGTACAAGCATACAGGGAGTCATTTCATGTCCTCGACTCAGTGATTATGAGGCTGATTGGGGAAAGAGACATGCCGAACGATCCTCCAGAACCCTGGACGACCTTCCACCAGGATGTTTTTATGCATGGGGTCGTCCTTCCTCTCCATCCGTGGGTGCAAAAGATGGTTGCTAAGTTGGGAGTAGCTATCAGCCAGGTAATCCCAACACCTGGTTTGCCTTGACGGGGGTTTATACGGCCTTCTAGTTGGCTGGCAATGGTGAGCCCACATTGGGCTGCTTGTACCAGTTTCGAAAGGACAAGACCGAGTGGGTATATGTGGAAGCAATAGATAAGAAGACCCGCGATCCCTGTATCTGGGACATGCCGACTTCCTAAAAGGCGTGGAAGCACTGGTTTTTCCTTGTCGGTGGAGAGTGGGAAGGTGCCCACTTGACCGAGTCATAGCGTAGGATTCCCAGGACTTATCAGCCCAAGGTTGTGGCCGTGCGTCTTGTGTGTTTGACTTTTTTTGTTTTGTTTTTGGTTTTTTGGTAACCTCTGATGTATGAATAAGTTGTTGTTGACGTACTATGTCTTGTTTTGCAAACGTTTTCAAGTGTCCTAGCTTGACAGATCAAGAGAAGACCGACTGCCTTGAACTTTTTGAGAGGCTTGACCGATCAGAGAGGAGTCGCGATTTTCTCTGACTACCGAACAACCTGTTGAAGGTTGGCTTGATATCTGCATTACGTAAGCACTCTGGTAGCACCCCTTTTATAATGTCGGTCTGTGTTGTATTGAGTCGGCCTAATCATATCGTTTTATTTTGTTTGCCAGCCCCTCCAGACTATATAGTTGCAGCAGCCACCCAGCGTGCAAATAGGATGGCTAAGATCCAGGAGATCATAAAGCAAGCTGAGGAGGCCAAGGCAGATGCGTAGAAGGCTGGGGCCTCGTCAAAGGTGGACTTCTGTCAGCACCTGAAGACGAAGGCGGCTGGAAAGGTGAAGCCAAGGCTCACCATAGCAGGTTCCACTGGTCAGGCCAAGGGACTAGTTGAATCGGGAGATGTTGACACGGCGACAGGGGAACCGATACAGCCCCTCTTCTCAAGTCCGCCTGCATCGGTTAGCTTAAAACGGGAGGCAACGTCAGTTGAAAAGCCTGCAGGCGTTCATCGCAAGTCTTCAAGATCGATGATGCGGCCGAGCAAAGGAGAAAACTCGTGGCCGAGGCCAGGTTGCGTAAGAAGAGGAAGCTGGCTGAGAAGAGGAAGGAAAAAGAGGCCGAGGATCTGGAAGACCGAGCACACAAGAAAAAACAAGCCGAGGTAGAAACCTTGGAGCTGGTACGGAGCATGGTGGTGCCTTCCGAGACATCACTGCTGGTAGGAAGAAAGGTCCCCAAATGACTGAAAAGGCCGACCCTTGATTCATCAATTAAGTCGTTCTTTGTGAATGCCTAAGGGGAGCCTAATTTGGTTAGGATGACATATCTGGATGATAGCTAGAGGTAGTTCTTGACTGCCTTCCACCCGTCTCAACTGGACTTTATGAACACAGTTGTTAGGGGGTCCCAGTATGAGTTAGGGGAAATAGCCGACTTTCAGTCGAAAGTGTCAGGACCCGTCCTAATCCCCCCGGGATTAACGAGGGACGCTCCTGATCCCGTCTGACACGGAGTGTCAGACCAGGGAAAATTTGAACTGTTAGCCCGAAGGCTTCCAGAGTACTCTAGGATCCGGAGGAGGTATGTGATGTCTCGGTCTCTGTTACAGTCCGCACCGTATTCAACCTAAAGGGAATTGAAAACAAAAAGACTGTGAGTGGACAAAAAGTAATAGTTTGATCAAACACATTTCATAAAATACCTTTATGCCCTTCACTAAAAATCATGCATGCAAAGTAAAACTATTTATCAAACCACATATGTTTAAATAACCATAATCATACGGGCCCCTACCCAAATCCATTTATAGAAAACTATAACATAATAAACATATGTGAGATCTCAGCCCAAATCCATTTATCATCATAAAACACAATTTCAAAAACCAATTGAAATCATGTTTATCATAATTCATATAACCAATCATGTCACGGTATCTAGAGCTACGCGCGTGCTACCCGGGGTCTCTAAGCCCAAGTCTCCCCAGGGTCCACCCAGGTCAATGTCCGTAGATCAATGACCCTCCTTGGGGTTTATATTCCATAGCCTTTCTAAGAGTAAGGAACCTAACGGGGGCGACACCAACTCAGTCAGTGCTCCGTGACTACTCCGGGTTCCACCCAGGCCAACGACCCTCCCGGGAGGAGACAATCCATATATATAAGGATGGTATACCAAAAAACTTTTGAAAAAATTCTCAAAACCTTTCAATGGTTCATGGCTGGTCCCCATAAACCGTCATGAACCATAAAAACCTTTCAAGGGTTCATGCGGTCCCTATAAACTGTCATGAACCATAAATCCATTTGTGGGTCCCCGACCCAAAATCACAGTCTTAAAACATAATTGGGCCTTAAGCCTGAATCCACATACAAATTGGGCCTCTAGCCCGAATCGTAAACCAACTGGGTCTCGTGCCCGATTTCGTAAACCAAATGGGCCTCGTGCCTGATTTCGTAAACCAAATGGGCCTCGTTCCCAATACGTAAGTCAACTGGGCCTCGCGCCCGATACGTAAACCAATTGGGCCTCTAGCCTGATACGTAAACCAACTGGGCCTCCGACCCAATGCGTCTTTAAATCAAATGGACCTCAGGTCCGAGAGTTCGTAAATCAAATGGGTCTCGTGCCCGGTCCATATTTTCAAATCTGAAATCGATTCAAGAACCAATTGGGCCTCTGACCCGAGAACATAACTAAATGGACTTCAAGTGTCAGGACCCGACCCTCCTCTGTCAGGTCCCGACTCATCTAGCACGATATTGTCCTCTTTGGGCCACAACAATACTCAACGGCAAGCCTGCGCCCTCAAGGTTTTGTTTTCGGGAGCTCACGGTATAACTTCCCAGGGGGTCACCCATCATGGAATTGCACCAGCCTCAACTCGCTTAACTTTGGGGTTCCAATCCCCCCCAAAGCCACTGAGCTCCCAAAAGGCCTCATGCTAGATAGGTGTGTGCCTACACCTTTAAGGCACACCACCCTCCTCTCCCAGACCATTCCCCCTCGCAGGAATGTGAGATTGTTCACCGTTCCCTCCAGGACACGGGTCTTACATCAAGTCCGAGGGTTTCCAAAACAAATGGGTCTTGAATCCGAGTTTACCTTTTCAAATCCAAAACCATTTCATGAAATCATTTCCAAAACTATAAGCCCAGAAAATCAGTGCAAAACCTTAAATCTCCTCGAAATGCATGAAACCATATAATTCACAATTATCAAAATCATCATCATAGAATCACATCCATAAGACATATAAAACATTTATGCATGCATCACAGTTTAGAAATCAAGGTCCACTCACAGACCGTCCTAAGCTGCCGCCTCGGTTCGCGTGCCATACGGCTCTCCCGGGCCAAACACCATCACCGGGACCTCCAAACCTGTCCAAATCGTATTAGAGGGTTACTAAGTACTTAAATAACCTCTCACTAAATCCCCGTAAATTTCTGAAATTTTTAACTATTTTTAAAGCCGATCCTAAAACTTTGGACACCTCGAAACCTATCGAAACGATGTCCGATTGACACGAAACCAGTCCCAAAATGTTCGTTACATCTAAAGGATGATTTAGTGTGTTGGAAGTTTCCCCAGAAAGTGGGTCACGTACCCACACGAGCAGGCTAAAGCCCCTACGCGTGGGAGCCATGCGCTGCACTGTAGCATTCTTCTTCCTCAGGTGAACCAGCCGATCCACCTGGTTCGAACCGGACCGGACTGGCATAACCGGTCCAATCGATTTCCCCCCTTATTTCGGTCCGATTCTATCCCTCTTCATTCCTACTCTCTTCCTCACATCCCTAGGAATCTAACCATATAAAAAGAAAGGAGAAACAACCCCCGAAACCCCTTGGTTCAAACCCACCATTCACGGCCTCCATTTTCCGATTTGAACCAAGGTGGCTCAGCCACTTACTACCATCCAAACTCATCCTCTAGCCACCCTATCAACCCAATAACCACTCCCTAATCCTCAGATAACAACCTAAGCCTCCCAAGCTTGAAATTGAAATTTAAAATGGAAATAGGTGTTTATCGGGTTACTTGGGGTTCTGGCCACCGCCGCCGTCCACGGCGACCCTTGTCATCACCAGCCACCACAAACTGATCCTTCCTCCTCTCATGGCCTCTCACAGAATCAAAAAGGGAAGGGATATGGATTTTAGGTTCAAGGGTGAGATCAGGTTTGTGTGGGTTGGTTTGCACAAACAAAGGAATGGGAAATGAATGAATACAATCTCAATGGGCAATGGATGAGTGACACTTGTCACTCATCCATTGGGCTTTCCTAAAATATCTGGGCCCACTAGGATACAAAATTAGTCCGTCTCGTAAATCGTGCAATAATGAAATCGAACTTCAGTGAACCATAAATTTTCCGTTCGAAGTTCGATTTCGGCGTGCCGTGTACAGTACCATCGTCCTCACCCATTTGTTTGTAAAACGGGTCCGGTTGGCTCGCAGCTTGACTCGGCTGAATTCCCGTCAATTTCAACTCAATTTCGTCAATTGATTCGGCTAGTAGGATCGCCATGTATCTAATTAAGGCTCTGTAACCTCAATTCTGTAAGAACTCACCTTAATCCAAACGAATTCGAATTCGAAAATTTGAAGAACAGGTGGGCACTGTTCATCCTTCAGTCTCGATCAATTCCAGTTGTTTTCTTGCAATTGATTCACTCAGAAGCTTCATAGGATTTTTATAAACTTGTTTCTCATGTCAATTGCTCCCTTCAACCCCTCCAAATTCACGACTTAACCTTGAATTTTTGAGGAGTTGAGGTACTCCGTTCATGGCCAAATCGATACTATTTCTTCTCGTTTTTTATTGGGTTCACTTCGGTTTGAGCTCAGGAGGCTTAATTCAAGGGCAATTTAAGTGTTTATGGCTCAGAGTTTCAAATTCGAATTTTGATCAATTCGAAAGTTCGAAGGGTTTGAGGTCTGGTTCTGGGTTTTCCTTCACAATTTCCCTTCCCTTTCCTCTCAGTCTTTCTCGTTTTTATTCCTTCAATTCTATTTTCTTTCTATCCCTCACAAAGCTCGATCAGAAGGGAAGATTAGATGAGCTGTTTTGCTGCTCTATTCTTCCTTCGCGCAACATGTATATGGATATGTATTCAAAGCTAAAGATCATCAATTTTCCACCCATCGTTTTTATACGGTGACAGATGTCACCTAAAGACCCATATGACTCACCAATACAGCAGAGTCATCCAATACTGTGCCAGTTTAACATTTTACCCTTACCTTCAAAATTACCAAAATGCCCATCGCCTTCGCAGACCCGCAACTTTCACATCCTACCTCCGATTGACGCATGCCACCTGTCTACGGATTCAGTGTCTCGAGACCTATCAAACGGTCATTACAGAAAGTCCAAATAAGGTCCCGGTCAAAAAGTCAACTTTCGGCCCTTATAACCAGGGGCAAAATCGTCATTTCCTTCAAATTTTCCAATTTTTCCTTTTTCGAATTTCTGGGTCGTTACAACCTACCCCCTTAAAGAATTTCATCCTCGAAATTCCAATCAGTAGATACCATGATAGTTCTCCCGAGGAATATGTATGTGAGCCAGAAACATAATCAACCGCATACCCTTCTGGTTCAACCGAATATAACAAAAACTTATAGAAATCAGACAAGTCAGTTCTCGTTATTGAATCAACATTGGGACAACTTCCTCTGTAAACCCCTGCCCCACGGGCAGTCATATCCAAGCTCACTCGGGATACGGAGCCATGCTCAACGTCTGAGTATACACAATCTAGGACTTGCAAGTATCAGTAGTCATGTCATCCACTCATGACATGGTACAATGGCTTAAATCCCCACGCATATGCCACAAGGCCAATAACCTCATAAGGTTCAATAAATCAGGAACTCATTCCCCTCATTAAGTCAATCACTCCATACCCATTTTTCCAGGGTCACTCAATATCATGAATTGAACCTGCCTTTCCTTCTGTTGTTTTTATCATCATAGGCCTTACTGATACCTACCTCCTGTCAATAACTGGAATTTAGTACAATCATTCATACGATATCGCAAATCATATCCATTCCTTAACCTTAACTCCATCCAACATCATACACCAAGTATGATCCTGCAGTTGGACTCCAGTCGTCCAAATGATCAAAAATCATGTACCACTCCAATCCTATGGAGTTCAATCAATAATAGGATTTCACCTATCCTTATGTTATCAAACATGTTAATTCTCGACCAGCTATCTTATTAGCCTCCCCGCGAATGATACCTGACCCGACAATGCGGTCTTAATCTCAATGTATCCTGACCATCGCCTCTTCACACATTAAGCCTTTTTGTTTATCATTCATCACCAATCTCGATGGTCGATACGGTATTCGTAAGTTACTTTCTAAAGATATAACCTCTACGTCCTCGACCTATAGATCACTATGGTCGATCCCAAATTATGCAAGAAAAGTAAAACTCCCGAGGGTTCAGCTAGCATCGGCAATCCCAGCCCCATGCTACTGAAGCACACCTCACCAAATCCCAAATCTCATAGTGACATATCACTATGCACACAGAAAGGGTCACATCGAACATAAGTCATTGTTTCTCCACTTTGTAATTATTCTATTTCAGTTCTCATTTCCAATAACTCTGACCTCCTTCCGGGTCAATCACCATAACTGGAAAAACATTGTAGAGAACCCCTTTACAATCCTCTATGGTTTCCTGATAGGTCGTTAATTAAGCATTATTTTATATTATTTTATACCCTTTATACTTGAATTTTAATATTAAAATAATAAAAAATTAGATAAAATATTATATTTTGTGATATTTTTGTTTAAATAAATAAATCTTGTAATTTGGAGCGTTTTGACGAAAGAATCGTCCCGATCGGAATTATAACAAAGAAATTATGGACGAAATTCGGTTGAATTATATTAATTAATTAATTTTGATTTTGCAAAACCCAAATTCATATTTTAATTTCAGCCTATTCCTTTGTGCAGCCCAGTAGAGTGCCCCAGCAGCCCAAATCCATTCTGAAGATTCCAACCCAGTTGAAAGCTCAACCTTTCCAAGCGCCAGACCCAAAACGAAAGCCCAGAAGCTTCTCTCCAGCCCAATCGCGCGCCTGCAGCCCTCCACCAAAGCCTCCTTGTCACGTTCGGTACGCGCTGGCCGATCCCGCTCTCTTCCCTCAGCGTGCGTGCGCTGAAGCTGCTGTCTTCTGGTCAGCAGCAGCTCAGTACCTAAAGTTATGGCGAAAAGGCGTTCGGTGCGTGCGCTGAAGCTGGTGTCGAACCCTGGAGTCGTAGTATCTTTCCACCTTTTGTTTGTACGCCATGTTCTTTAGGTTAGCTTGTTCACATCGTTCTTCTAGGAGATCAAGGTTGAGTGCAATATGCTAATTGTTGTTGTCTGGGTCGTATGAGATGACACGGTAGGAAGTTTCGCCAATTTCCATAGGGACAACAGCCTCAGTACCTAAAGCTAGGGCGAAAGGTGTCTCGTTCGTGGCCATCTTGTATGAGGTACGGTGAGACTAGAGGACGTCGTTGATGATGTCTGCACATTTGCCCTTGTCTTCGTCCAGGCGCTTCTTTAGGTTATACTTGATATTTTTGTTCACGACCTCCACTTGGCCATTGGACTGATTGTGGGCAGGTGATGCAAAGAGGATCTTGATGCCGTATGTCTGGTAGAATACCCTAAAACGATTACAGTCAAATTGCTTCCCATTATCGGTCATGATAGTGTGCGGAATTCCAAACTGGCAGATGATGTTTTGATACACGAATGTCTCGATCTGAGCGGCTGTGATTGATGCGAGGGGTTTCTCCTTGGCCCATTTGGTGAAATAGTCCACTGCCACCACGACAAAGTTTACCTTCCCCCTACTCGTAGGCATCTGCCCTATCAGGTCGAGTCCCTATTGTGAAAAAGGCCATGGGCTCATCATGGAAGTGAGATGTTCGGTTGGTAAGTGAGGAATCTGGGCATGCCGTTGGCACTTGGGAGCATTTTTGTGTGAGAGCAGTAGCATCAACGAGCATGGTTGGCCAAAAGTAGCCCTGACGGAATGCCTTGTGTGCCAAAGTACGTGCACCCGAATGGTCTCCGCATATGCCTTCGTGCATTTCTCTGAGAATGTAGTCCCCGAGTTCCGGCGTAAGACATTTTAAGAGCGGGGTGGTGAATCCTTGCTTGTAGAGGTGATCGTTCTGAATGGTGTAGCGGGCTGCTTGTCTTCGGATCTTCTTAGCCTCTAGCTTGTCATCCGAGAGAGAGCCATCCTGCAAGTAAGCCTTGATAGGGTCCATTCAAGTTGGGCTGGTTTTGATGGTGTATACAAGGTTCGGTCTGGTGCTAGGTCTGTGTTGGACTTCGGCCAAAACCCGTCTTCCCTCTTTCTCGTCCAGAGGTGACGCGAGTCGAGTAAGGGCATTAGCATGGCTGTTCTCCGACCACGAGATCTTCGCGATTACAAACGTTGGGAAAGCCTGGAGGAGCTGCTTGGCAAGGGTCGGGTAAAGAGCCATGGACTCGTCTTTGGCCTCGAAGTCATCGTTTATCTGGCTGATGACTAGCTGGGAGTCACTGAAGATGCGTCGTTGCTTAGCTTTCATGTCTTTGGAAAGACGTAGGCCAGCTAGTAGGGCCTCATACTCCGCCTCATTTTTGGAGGCCTTGAAACTGAACCGAAGAGAAAATTCGAGCTTGACCTGGTCGGAAGAGGTGAGGACCAGATTTGCCCCGGATCCGTTATGGCAGGAAGAACCATAGACATATAGCGTCCAGCATGGTCGTGTGGGATCGATAGGGGAGTCCTTGGACTGCGTTGGCTTGACCCTAGTGGGAGATTCTCCTTGGGCAGTGTTGTGGGGAGGCATGCATTGTATGGGCTGGTAGGAGTATTTAGCGATGAAGTCTACCACTGCCTGCATTTTTTATGAGGTTTTGGTGACATAGCTGATGTTGAACTCACTGAGCTCGATGGACCATTTGATTAGTATGCTCGAGGTGTCGGGTTTCTGGAGGACCTGTCACAGAGGTTTGTTGGTGACGACCTTGATTTCTTGCGCCTGAAATTATGGGCATAGACGTCTTGCAGTTACTACCAGTGTGATTGCCAACTTTTCCAGGTTGGGGTATCGGCATCTTGGAAAGCCTTGCTGACATAATAGACAGGATTCTCGGCCCCAACCCGTAGGTTGATGAGGACGGAGCTAACAACAGAAGTAGATACTGAGAGGTAGACAGAGAGTTGTTCTCCCGTCTATGGTCTGGTTAGAAGTGGTACACTGCTCATGTACTACTTGAGCTCCACAAATGCCTTGTTGTATTCTTCTGTCTAGTTGATCTTCTTGCCATTGCCCTTTAGTGCCTTGAAGAAATGGGTGCACTTGTCCGTTACCTTGGAGATGAAGCGGGTGAGTGCCGCCACTCGCCCTGTTAAGCTCTGGATGTCCTTGTGTGTTTGAGGGGGTTGCATGTCCAAGATGGCCTTAATTTTTTTCGGTTTGGCTTCGGTCCCTCGCTATCTGATCTTGTATCCTAGAAACCTTCTTGAACCCACACCAAAGACACACTTGGCGGGGTTGAGGCGCATTTTGTAATCCTTGAGGACCTTGAACATTTTGGCCAAGTTTCAGATGTGTTCGTCCACCGTTATGCTTTTGACAAATATATCGTCCACATAAACTTTCATTGTCTTGCCAATCTGGTCGGTGAACATGAAGTTTACGAGCCGTTGGTAGGTTGACCCCGTGTTTTTGAGGCCAAAGGGCATGACATTGTAACAGTAGATACCCATGTTGGTCCTGAAACTGGTGTGAATCTGGTCTTCCGGATTCATGAGGATCTGATTGTAGCCAGAATAGGCTCCCATGAAGCTTAGCAGTTCGTGCCCTGCGGTGGCGTCCACAAGCATGTCGATTTTGGGGAGGGGAAAACTGTCCTTCGGGAAAGCTTTGTTTAGATCCGTGAAGTCAATACACATGCGCCATAATCTCGTCGACTTCTTGACGAGAACTACATTGGCAACCCATGTGGCATAGATAGCCTTCCAGACGAACTGGATTGTGCTGAGCTTTGTAACCTCGGCTTGCATGGCCAGTTGCCTTTCTGCATTGTAGCTCCGCTGTTTCTGCGTTATTGTGTTGAAGGAAGGGTCGATGGTGAGTCGATGATAGATTACATCGGTGGAGATTCCCGGCATGTCCGCGTAGGACCATACGAACACTTCGGCATTGTCTTGGAGGAACTTGATGAGGCTAGAGCGAATGCTAGGCTCTAGTTTGGACCCTATTCGAACCTGGCGGTCCTTGTGTACGTCGGAAAAAAGGGATTGTCTCTGTGGGTTCCTCCTGGGGCATATGTACCAGGTCGCGAGGGTCCTTCAGGGGGTTGCCCCGGAGTTCCTCCATGTACTTGGGGTCCACGGAGTGGTCTCCGAGTGCCGACTCTGTGACTGAGAGCGTCTTCGTCTCCTCTGGCAGGCGTTGACTTATTTCGGTGAGTGATGTTGCGTAGCACGTTCTGGGGGAAATTTGGTCTCCATGCACTTGGCCTGTTCCAACAGGTGTTGGGAATTTCATTAGCAGGAGATGTGTTGATACGATGGCTCACATCTGGTTGAGCAGGCCTCGCCCGAGGATCGCATTGTAGGCTGTCGGGCAATCGACCACGAGGAAAGTGGTGAGTATGGTAGCGGTCTGAGGTTTGGTGCCCATTGTGATCGACAGAGTAATGATACCCTTGGGTAAAACAGAGTCACCTGAAAAATGAAGAAGAGGCGTGACCTTGCAGTCCAACTCTTTTTCATCCAAGCCCATTCGTTGGAAAGCTTCCCAAAAAAGTACATTGACTGAACTGCCGGTGTCGACAAGGATGCGACCTACGTCGCAGTTGGACAATAGTGCTCGAACGATGAGGGGGCATCGTGCGGGAACACGATACCTCTTTCTTCTTCCTCGGAGAAGGTGATCACTTGCCATCCGATGTTTTCTAACTTGCCGTGTTGGCTGACGCCAATGCTAAGTACCTGCTAGCTTGACTGTGAAGCTCTACGAAAGTCCTGCTTCGCTCGATTGGAGGTGATGAGGGAGGACAGGGTTGACCCTCTGCTGATGGTGTTGATTTGGAGGCACTGGGGCAGCCTGTGCTCAGGGTAGGAACTGGTCAAGCCTGCCTTCGCGGACAAGTTGCTAGATGATGTCTTTGAATGCGATGCATTTTTCGATGATATGTGTCAGGACCCGTCCTCAATCCCACCCAGGATTAACGAGGAATGCCCCTGATCCCGTCTGACACGAAGCGTCAGACAAGGGAAATTTCCAACCTTTGCCCTCTCGGGCTATTAGAGTACGCCAGGATCCAGAGGAGGTATGTGATATCTCGGTCTCTGCTACAGTTCGCACCGTATCCAACCTGAAGGGTATTGAAAACAGAAAGACTGTGTGACAGTACCCATCCCAATCCCCCCGGGATTACCGTGGAATGTGCCCTGCTCCCGTCCAACAAGGGGTGTCAAATAAGGGATAACCAAGAGTCACTGCCCGAACGAGGCTTCCAGAGTGCACAAGGATCGATGGAGGAGGCGTGCAATGTCCCAGTCTCTGCTGCAGTCGCATCCGTAATCAACCTGAAGGGCATTAAAACCAATAAAAGCTATGAGTGTACGAAAATCATTAAGTTTAGTAAACACAGTTATAAGAAATTTATGCCCTCCAATAAAAACGTATGCATGCCACGAAAACCAGTAACCAAAACTTTTGTTCAACCAAGACATTAGGGCTTTAGCCCAAAAACTGTTAATTCAAAACCAAGTGTGGGAACTCAGCCCAAAACTGTGGAATACCACATTCAGACATACAAAACCATGTGGGCCACCGCCCAAAGCCATAAACATAAATTCATAATTCCAAAACCATTTAGGGTCCCCGACCCGGAATACCATTTCATAAACCAATAATCCATTTTTACCACATAAACACAAATCCAACCGAAAAGCCATTTCATAGATTCATTAATCCATATTTACCACATTACCATCACCAGCATCCCAAATGCTTAGCGTCCCAGACGTCATATCTCACGGTATAATAAGCGACGCGTGCTGCCCGGGGTCTCTCTGGGTCAATATCTTTGACATCACAGATGTCTGACGTCCCAGACGTCAATTATAGCAATCCTGCTCCTGAGTCATTATACGGTCCGGTAACTCCGTACGATGACCCCTCACAGGCAATGCACCGTGACTTCCCTAGTGTCCCAGACATCTGGAGGAGACCATCATATATCCTCGTATCCAGATGGTATATGGAAAACAGTTTTATTAAATCATTTCACAACATTACAATGGGCCCTTGCCCAAAATCTCCATAAACATCACAATTCCATTTAGGGTCCCTGACCCGAAATCACATTTATCAAACATAGGGTCCCAGACCCGAAATCACATTTATAACCCAACTGTACCTCATGCCTGATTTTATAACCACTGGGCCCACAACCCGATTTTATAAACCATTGGGCACACGACCCTAATTAGTAAATCAACTGGGCCCCTGGCCCGATAATATCACTCAAATGGGTCTTAGCCTGTTTTCATAAACAACAGGGCCCCTGGCCCGATTTCATAAAGCAATTGGGCCCCTAACCCGATTACGTAACTCAATTGGACTCCAAGTCCGGGGTTTCCAAATAAGTGGGCCTCAAGCCCGAGTTTGTCTTTCCAATTTTAAAATCATTTCATCAAATCTTATCCAAGACCATAAACATGGAAAATCCGTGCAAAACCGGAAAATCTCGATTTACGTGCAAACACGTAAATCGCCTCGAAATACGTGAAACCGTATAATTTACCAACATCCAAATCAACAACATACAATCACAATCATAATCCATATAAACAGTTAAGCATGCATAGAATTTATAAAACCAAAGTCCATTCACAAACCGTTTTACGATACGCCTCGATACACGTGGCATAGGCCTTCCCGGGCCACACCACTATCACTGGGACTCCCAATCCTGTCCAAATCACATTAGAGGGTCATTAACCTCTTCATTAACCTCCTATTAAAGTACCGTAATTTTCCCGAATTTTTAACTATTTTTAAACTTGATTTAAAACCTTCGGACGTCCCGAACAATATCGAAACGGTGTCCGATCGACACGAAACCAATTCCAAAATATTCGTTACATTAAATAGGACAGAAGTCATGTTGACCTCACCTCGAGATTCGTGCCCACGCGCCGTCACGCGCCGCCGTGAGTGGCTACGCGTGAAACCCACGTGCCTGCTACAGTGTCATCGTCCCAACCCGTTTAACTGTAAAACAGATCCTGCAACCCGCGAACAGACCCGATCAGTTCTCTGTCAATTCAGCCCTAAATACTTCAATTGATCATTCAATTAGCTTCCATTTAAGTCCAATTTAAGTTCTGTACACTTAATTACACGATCACTTACCTAAATTCCAATGATTTCACGATGAACAATGAAGAACACCCAGGTACTGTTCATTCTTCGAATTCCGTCAATGGCTACTGATTTCTTCCAATTGATTCACCTAGAAGCATCAATGGACAATGAGAAATTGTTTCCCCACATCAATTTCATCGTTTGATCACTCAATGATCACGAATCAACTTCGAATTTCCTCATCTGTTACCAAGTCCGTTCAGAGCCCAAATGCCATCGATTTTCTTCAATTGATCCTTCCAGAAGCATCGTGGGATCCTCAGAAATATAATCCCCAGTTCAATTTCATCAATCAAAGCCTCAAATTCCTCGACTCAAGGTCGAGAATTCAGAGACCTCCTTCCTTCTGTTCTTCCTCAATTCGACCCCAATTCTCCTCAATTTTCGTTGGGTTTCACTCGTCTCAATCCCAGGAAGTTAGAATCAAGCTCAATTTCGATCCACAAGGCTCAATTCTCAACAATTGAATTTTCCCCCCAAAATTTCTAAAATCCGAAACCCAGATTTCAGCACTCTCTCAATCCCTCGTGTTTCCCCTGATATGACAGTCCCTTAATCTCGTATTTTCCTCTCAAGAACGGCAAAGGAAGGGAGCCAATTTTCCCAGTTTTCCCACTTTGTCCCTTGTGCTGGTCACGGTTCAAAGAAAACAAAGAAAATGAAGGGATGATGGAGGAAAATGATGAGAAAGGAATGATGGTGTAGGAATGATGATGTTTGGAGGGAAACATGGAGCTGGTTTCAGACCCTAAAACAAGGGATGGGTGACACTTGTCACTCATCCAAGCAACCACATCAACAGTCACTATTTCTTATTTTAATATTATTTTAATTGAAGCCTCAGTTCGTTAATTCATTCCCGTGACCATAACTTCGTCGTCGAAACTCCGATTTCGGCATGCCGCCTGTCATTGGATTCGTATCGACAAGACCTACGTAACGGTCCTTGGCCCTCGTCCATCGGACCTCCCGGTCAAAAAGTCAATATTTTATCCTTATTACTCGAAATTACCAAAATGCCCCTAAACTTCCAAACGTCATAACTTCTTCCTCGAATGTTGGAATCGAACATGCCACCTGTCTATGAACTCGTGACGTCCTGAAATACGTCACTGTCATCGGTCAAAGTCCATTTGACCGCCCGATCAAAAAGTCAACATTTTGCCCACGACTAGGGGCAAAATGATCATTTTGCACATTTTGTCCGATTTCACCCTACTAATCACCGATCAACCCCACTAATTGAGATTAGTCACTAATCTAATCCCGGAATTCGGGACGGGTCGTTACACTGTGAGTGGACAAAAAGTAATAAGTTCGTAAATACATTTTATAAAGACCTTTATACCCTTCACTAAAAAGCATGCATGCATTGTAAAACCATTTATCCAATCACATATGTTTAAACAACCATAATCATACGGGCTCCTGCCCAAACCATTTACAGAAAACCACAACATAGTAAACATATGCGAGATCTCAGCCCAAATCCATTTATTATCATAAAACACAATTTCCCAAACCAATTGAAATCATGTTTATCCATTATATTTCATATCACCAAACCTGTCACGGTAATATAGAGCTACGCGAGTGCTAACCGGGGTCTCAAACCCAAGTCTCTCTAGGGTCCACCTAGGTCAATGTCCGTAGATCAATGACCCTCCCTGGAGGTTACAAACCATGCCCTTCCTGAGAGTAAGGACCCCAACTAGGGGGGCGACTCCACTCAGTCAGTGCTCCGTGACTACTCTGGGGTCCACCCAGGCCAACGACCCTCCCCGGAGGAGACAATCATATATAAAGGATGACATATGAAAAACCTTTTGAAATCATTCTTTAAACCTTTCAAGGATTCATGCCCGGCCCTCATAAGCCGTCATGAACCATAAAATCCTTTCAAGGATTCATGCCGGTTCCCATAAACCGTCATGAACCATAAATCCATTTCAAGGGTTCATGCCTGTTCCCATAAACCGTCATGAACCATAAAAACCATTTGTGGATCCCTGACCCGAAATCACCATAGTAACACATAGCTGGGTCCTAGGCCTGAATCCACATACAAATTGGACCTCCGGTCCGAATCGTAAACCAACTGGGCCTCCGGCCCGATGCCTTGTTAAATCCAAAGGACCACAAGTCCGAGAGTTCGTAGATCAAATGGGTTTCGAACCCGAGTTTACCTTTTCAAATCCAAAACCATTTCATGAAATCATATCCAAAACCATAAGTACGAAAAATCAGTATAAACGGGAAAACCTCGATTTACGTGCAAGCTCGTAAATTGCCTCGAAATGCATGAAATCATATAATTCACCAATATCCAAATCAATATCATATAATCATAATCATAATCCATATAAAACATTTATGCATGCATCACAGTTTAGAAATCAAGGTCCACTCATAGACCGTCCTAAGCTGCCGCCTCGGTTTACGTGCCGTAAGTATCACCGGGTAAATCGTCATCACCGGGACTCCCAAACCTGTCCAAATCGTAATATAAAGTTACTAACTACTTAAGTAACCTCCCACTAAAGCCCCGTAATTTTTCCGAATTTTTAACTATTTTAAATCCCACTCCGAAACCTTCTGATGCCCCGAACATTATTGAAACTGTGTCCGATCGACAAGAAACCAGTCCCAAAATGTTCGTTACATCGAATAGAAGATTTCATGTGTTGAAAGTATCCTCAAAATGTGGGCCACATGCCCTCACGCGCCCTGCACAGTGCTTCATCTTCAACCTCTAGCCGGTTCAGACCGGCTGGTTCCTGTGCAATCTGGACCAGCTGGACCGGCATGACCGGTCCGGCTTGGTTTCTCCCTTATTTTCGGTCCAATATTCTCCTTTTCAACTCCATTCTTCCTATTTGGATCTTATGAATCCAAATATATAAATAAAAATGCGTAAAACCTATAGGAAGCCATTGAACCCAATTACCCCTTTTCGGTCCAAACTCCCATTTTTGTTCCCAGGCTTCATAGCCATCAAACCCCATCAAAAACCTTTATATCACATCCCTAGCAACCTAAATAACCTTACCCAATCATCTAAAGCCGCCCATAATGTCCCAAATCAAAATTCAAAAGAAAATGAGCAAACCGAGTACCTCATCGGGTTTGCCTCCTCCACGCCATCGTCCATGGCGGTTCAGGCTTCCAGTAGCCTCCTCTCAGTCCTCAGTCATCCATAAGTTGAACCAAGTGAAAGGGAAAATGGTTTGGGGTTGTTCAGAGATGGAGGGATGAAATGAGATCGGGCTTTAGGTTTGAAATGAAGAAAATGGTCGATGCATGAATGTATATGGATGGCCTGTGGATGGGTGACACTTATCACTCATCCATTGGGTAGGAACTAAATATCTGGGGCCCACTAACTGCCAAATGACATCCCTCTCGTAAAACGTGCAATAGTTCCCTTGAATTTTCGTGAACCGTAACTTCGTCGTCGAATGTCCGAATTCGACGTGTCGTTTGTCTACGGATTCATATCGTCCTGATCTATGTAACGGTCCTCGGCCCTCGGCCATCGGGCCTCCCAGTCCAAAAGTAAACATTTTGCCTCTTTTAACCAAAATTACCAAATTGCCCTTAAACATCCGAACGTCATAACTTCTTCCTCGAATGTCGGAATTGAACGTGCCACCTGTCTATGAACTCGTGACATCCCAAACAATGTCACAGTCATTGGTCAAAGTCCATTTGACCGGTAGAAGGAAAATTCAACATTTTACCCACGGCTAGGGGTAAAACGGTCATTTTGCCCACGTCTAGGGGCAAAACTGTCATTTTGCATCGTTCGTCCGATTTCGCCCAATTAGTCATGGATTAGCCTCACTAATTACGATTAGTCACTAATATAATCCAGAAATTTGGGACGGGTCGTTACAATATGTCCATTGTACTTGTGGTACTAGCAAAATGCTTCCTCGTTGACGATCAGCCGGTAATTGGGGTTCTTGGGTTTGGGTTTTGGGATCATCTCTTCCACATTCAACAAGACATTTTCAAGGGTGGTATTCAGGACTGTGTAAGTCTTGAAGCGACATTTGGGACCTGAACCTTCGCCTATCAATCCCCGACCTTCGTGAGCGTTGTTCCCCCTCTAATAGTCGTGGTTACTGCGACCAGACTGTCTCCTCTTGTCATGGTGTTGGGGTTCAAAGTCGAGCTTCCTCTTACCCGTGTTAGAGCGGTCGCCACTTTGGTTATGGTTAGGGCTCTGGTGACCTCTTCCCAGGTTGGTTGCTGGAGGCGTAAGATGCGTGCCTTTGCTCTCCTTAGGAGGGGTGTGGAAGAATTCGGCCTTGGCATGGATGCTGGCCTTGCGCATAAGCTTTGAGTAGCTCCCTCAGTCCTCGGTGTGAGTTGCATACTTAAAAGGGGATTCCTTAAGCCCACTTCTGAAGGCGTTGAAAGCAGCCTTGTCGTCCTTGTCTTGGCAGTGAGAATACTCGAGCAAACTTTAGAGGTTTTAACAGCCCAAAAACTACTATCTCCAACATAATACTCTTACCCACTTAACCCATAGGTTATTAACATACGCGGCAAAAAGAAACAAAATAAAATGAGCCATTAGAGAAAAATTTCAGAGAGCAATGCTGCGAATACCCAAACGCCCCTCATGTTTCTTCCTACCATCTTCCTTCTAGGATACTTTAGCATGATAGGAACCTGTTATTTTCCTAAACTAGAGGAAACAATGAAAAATTCTTTCAATATCACTACAAACCTGCTTAGGGATAAAGATGTGGGAAACCCAAAACATAATCATACCACTAAGAATAGATTGGATAAGGAGCAATCAATCGATAAAAGGGAAAATTGCAATGCTTCGACCCACGAATGCGATTTTCCACACATGAACAATGATACAACCCGTATCGAAATTCAAGTAAACAAAAATGTAAAATTACCATCTTACCCACTGTGAGACCTTGAACCTGCACCACTTTAGAAATCCCCCGACATCACCCTCATGTCCATTCATTCCAGACGAGAGCTACCATGTTTTCCCTTTCCCTTCACTCAATGATTAACTCCCTTGTCGATTGCTACGATCAATGCCACGACTGCGAAGGCAGCCATGGCCAGCAAGCCAGACGATGTGGAGTTGCGGTCCAAGGTTCCCCAGTGACCTCACCACGACGGTCTAGGACCAACAAAAACTTCAAGGACGACCAATGAGCATCGTGATTTGGTCGAGGGAACTCAACCCGCCTAGGACCCGAATGAGACCCGACAACAGTGAGCATGTTTAAGGTAATCTTTGAACCTAATTTCGACTCCAATCGATTTGACACATTGGGTACTATCGAATGAGCTAATCGTATACGATTTTTGTGGCTAGGGACGGTGACGGTGTACATGACCAGACTCAGACCTGAGACGACCCGACCTAGACCCGACGTACTTTGAGGAATTTTCCATGTAACCTAGAGCCTTTATGGTTAGACCATTGTAATCTCCAGTAAATGGGCTCTCTAATGATTTACTTGCAGGTCAATTCTGGGGCGGCGACGACGGTGGCAGGAAACCGCTGGATCGTTGTAATTTGGGCAAAAATAGGTAATACCATAACCCATATAAACCCTTGGAAATCCTCTTGAGACGATGAGAATAACCCTTCTTTTGCATGCATCATCTGAGGGTGTTTAGAATCTAATCGGTGCTTCTACGATTTTCTGGAAAACCGAGTGATCACGACGCCTTCGCTGCATCTTGAGGTAGATTCTCGACTTAAAATCGTGAATTTTGTAACCTTGACGTAGTTACGAGTCGATTAGTGGCCGAACAGTCGAAATTAGGGTCGATTTGCAGAAAATAACCATCTTGAACTGTAGTCATGTCATCGTCCCCGATGGGATTCCGGTGACTAGATTGGCCGTTAAAAAATGAATGATAATCGTCAGACGGCCATTAGCGTATTTCGTTAACCTCTAACAGTGTTATAACTGCGTTCAAAAGGGAATATTCCTTGGAATATGCCACACATGTGGCACTATGCCACATGTACGACGCGTGTGACATTGTGCCGCACGTACGACTCTGTAGCACACGTGCATGGAGGTTGACGCGCACGTGGGGGAGCGTGAGGCCCCTAGCCAACGCGTGAGTCACTTTTCCGACCATATGCTGGTGTGTGGTGACGTGTGCGCGTGGGGGCGCGTGAGGCCCCCAAAAAATGCGTGAGTCACTTTTCTGACCATCTCCAGGCGCGTGGCGATGTGTAGAGCCCATTTTTCGTCCCACAACAGCGCGTGGGCATACTTTCTAACTTTTTTGAGTGGTTTTCCAGCCCAAAAAAGGCACGTAGAGCTGATCTTTCGTACCCGGTAGCATAGGGTCGCTATTTTCTAGGGTCTCGGGATTTCTTAAACATGTATAGGACCTTGTTAAACATTTCTAAGATCTGTTTTGGACTACCCTTAAGGGGTTTAACCTATATATTGAATTTGGACGTGATCCTATGTGAGTGGTCTCCTTAGGTATGGACTGGGTTTGGAGCTTGTAGGTTACTTGATTTGTCGGGTGACCCGACTCTGTGACTAGTATGAGTGGACCCCTTTCCCTAAACTATTTTTTTATATGATATTTCGCTCGTCCGTTTTATGATGATTGCACTATGATATCTTGAGCATACAAGATTTAATATGCGCTATTGTGGTATGTGGATTGAGAGGGTTATTAGATGAAGTTTATGTTGATATGCTATGACATGATGCTATGATATAAGGCTATGTATGGTTGTATGTTATCGAGCCACATGTGCATTGCATATTAGTCCTCGGGGCATTGATGAGAGAGTTTTAGGACCCACTTAGGAGTCGCGGTTATCTAGTACCTGTTTGTAGGCCACAAACGAGCCTCCACGTGATCGTTCACCTACGTTTCTTGCTATACTAGTTAAAAAGTTCCAGCCTATCCTCGAGCTCTAGGGGACTCGTGGTGATGGTGCGATGCACCCAACCTTCACGTGGTCATGGTACGCGAGTAGGATACCCAGTGTATGTTCTGAGTATGAGACTCAAGGCGACTCAAGAGCAATTTGATGTGGGTAAATGATGTGGTGTATTTATGATTTCTACATGGATCATTGTGCATGTTAGTTAAATTATTATTTAATGATCGTCATTATTATTTCTCGTATTACATGCAAGTATACTATGACTATTTTCAGAATTTTTTTTTTTACAAAAAATGATGGGTTATAGGTTATTTTTTGAAAAGGATTTAACACTGAAATAACAATTAGATCCACTCACCTTTATGTTTTAAACCCCTCAGGTATCTATGGCACATACGTACTTCGAGGAGTTCGGATGCTGTTCTGACACTCACTCCCGGGCGTGGGGTGAAGCTGATGAAATAATCGGGTATTAGCAGGTAAGGTTGTTGTGTATGATCATCAGTTAATTACATCCATACTCTAAACTTCCACTGTTGGGTGAAATGTACTCATTTTTCACTGGGTAGATTTCACCTGACTCTCTAAAATGCGTCGTTTTAACTTAAATGGCTTCATCATTTGGACGACTTCATCCAGATGTCAGTCAACACGCCTCGACCTTCGTGTCATAAGTGGACTTTCCGGGTTGGGGTGTGTTAGTTTGGTATCAGAGCATGGTTCTAGGATGCATCATTAGTTTTGGACGCTTGATGATCATACAGCCCGATTTCCGATGTCAGAGCCATTCCTTGAGTAGCTAATTATGCCTTTTACTATTATTTGATAGTGGTTTACGGTTTGATCGCGCATTTTCATAAGTATATCAAAGCTCGTAATGGTGGTGCTTAGGAGTTTGGGACTCGTAATGGGTGGTGTGAATGAACTATTCGACGATGAGTGATGAATCCACAATCAATGGACGAACTCGTTTGACAGTTTGTCTAGTTGTATCGTTTTGCGAGCTTGAGTTGAATTTTTTTACCAAAGCTTTTGAAAACTACGACGTTATTACCAACTAATGAGGTCGTCCTTATGGGACATGGAACCTCCTCTAGGAATTTATGTGTAGATTTCGCGAGTAGTCTTCTTTTTGAATTTGTGATGCCTTAAGGGCTACGAGCAGGTTTGTTCCTAGAAAAGTAAGGATAAGAGGTGTTTGAGGAGTTGAGGCAGCAAGGATAGGTGCTGGAATTTCAGGGACCTCAAGGATAGGTGCTGAAATTTCAGGGGCCTCAGCCAAAACTTGGTGCAATGCTTGTGGGTTTGGTTCTATTTCATGAACATCAAGAGCGTGAACCGAGGTGCATTCATTGGTATTGTCCGTGGGTGGCAAGGGGACATACACATCATTATCCTCATCATCCCAATCGGGTTCCCAAAGAAGTTTAAGTCGAAGGTGCTCTAGTTTTGTGTCCTCTAAGAGGGCTTCCCGTAGTGTTCTTTGAGATCGGGCCTCGTTTAGTGCATCCCGAAGTGTTTTTTGAGGTCGGCCTCCAAAAGAGGTGGAGTCCAAGGGTAGGGTGATGGTTCACTCCATCTGTGGTGGTATGGATCCTTATAGGGCTGATTGTAAGGCTCAAGCATGTACATACAATCTCGGGGGTATGCCCATCCCCCTTGATTACTTGCAACCGAAGGAACGTTTGCATAGGGATCGTAGGCCCAACCTTGGGAAGAATAATAGCTATTACACGATTCCATGTCCCTAAACATGTAATAAAAAAAGGTTATATACAAAACAAAAAGAAAAACCACTAAGTCAAAGGAATCAAATAAAATGGACACCGTTGAGGAACAAGTCCCCAGCAACGGCGCCAAAAACTTGATAGAGATTTTACCAAGCACAAAAGATGTAGTAGGCAAAACCTCTACGTGTAATAAGCTTTGCAAGCGCACAAGACGTGTAGGTAGTATAGATGCAAGCATAGGTCGATCCCACGAAGACTTTCTCAATGATATCCAATTCCGTTTAACTCAATTGACTTAAGTGGAGTAATTAAAATGCAAATATGGTTTTTTGGGGGGTGGGGTGGGGTTGTCCCGTTAAATGAATGTAAGTAAATTAACTAAAATTAACTAACTTAGTCGAGCTAGGGTTTCTATCCACCTTTACCAATTATAGTTCCGTTAGATTTCCTTGATTAAATTACTATGCATGTATTTGAATTAAGTGCCCGTGCAGGGGTCCGGCTAAGGCTCACCCCACACATATTATCTTCTCTTAGATTGCATATTTAAGCGCGATGTACCCGCCCTTAAACAATTATTATCGATGGTGCGTGATAATGCATGAAACATAAAAAAGATTTAATGACACTACACTATCCCTAGAAAAGTGATGTGTAGACCTAGGAAGTCATGAGTTTAAATTACGAATAAGATTCCCCCTCTTAAACATGATGCTACAAATTGCAAGGTGAACACAAACATCAAGGTGATCCGTCAAGCAATTACATCAACAATTATATACAAATAAGGTAGCTAAGCTTATAAGCATAAATTGAGTTAATGAAGCGTAGTAATCCAACAAATCCAGGCATACATAACAATCATAATCAAGAGCCAGAAATCAAACACGAACTAACATGGCTAGGGCTTCAAGTAACCCTAGCCCTAATTCCACTACTCAAACATTATTGAATTAACGAATAACATAATTAAATGCATAAGAAACATAAAACGATAAAAGAATAAATAAACACAAATACTAAAGAATAGTAAGGAGTAGGAAAAGGGGTTCAAACACTCTTCTTCTCCCAAGCCTCACGTCCTCCTTAGCACAAGCTTGAATCCGAAAGCATAAAACAATAATAAAATACGGCTAACTATGTATATAAATTGAGTATGAATTTTGACAGAGTTTTGGGACCTAGGAAGGTAAATTCGGCCCCCAAAAACAATGAGAAAACATCTATTTATATCCCCTAACATCTGCCCTAGCATCTCCCTAAAAGAAAGGGAAAAATAAAACCCAAACAAGGAAGGAAACCAATTGTAGTCGTCAAACATCCTTTTCTGCATTCTTGATCCTCCTTCAATAAGGAGTCTTCTTTTCTTTCTTGTTTCCACTTCTTGACTTCATCTTTTGACTAGGAATTCAATTAATTATATTCCAAATCAGATCATAAAGCCCTAAAATAAAGGAAAGGGGATATGACTGCGGCTAAGGGTAAATTAACCCTAGCCGTGTTCTTGATAGTTTATTGGCCTCCAAGAAACTTCCTTTCCCTTGTTTCTTGCAATCTTTAATTTCAGATCTGATTGGGAAATATTTAGGTCTTCTTATCCAAGTCAATCCATGTAATTCCTCATTGAAAAGGGAAGAAAAATTCGACCAAAGGACAACTGCCCCAAATCCCTAAAAAGTGGGAACTTAATAAGGTAAGCAACCCTAGTTTCTTGGGTTCCATAGAACGGACATGAACCCTTCTTTTAATGGATCTTTTGGCCAACTTTCCCAGATGGATTCTCGGGCATAATGTCTAAAATAGCCCACTTAATCTAGGCGTGCAAGGCTGGGAAGGCTGGTCCACAAAGTCACACACACACTCCTTGTAGGATTAGGAGTGCCTCTCGGCCAAGAAAGGCAAGAACCCCTTTTCTTGGTCAATCTTGATTGTCTTGACATGTGATATCAACTCATTGGAACCCCTAGAGATTATATGAGCTGCTGATCACATCCAATACATTGAAAAATGTCAATTCAAAGACAAAACCCGAGAGGCCCTCAACTGGGATTTCAGCTAGGGACCTTAAGTTCATTTTAGTGCTATTCCTTCATTTTGGCTCGGATTTCCTCCATTCTTTTTGCATTCTCTTCAGAATTGACTTAACTTTCATAATATACACATGTCTCACAAAATGGATCATTTTCTCCTATTGTTTGTTCAATTATAATCAAAAAACAAGTAAAAGGGATAAGAAATATCATTGAAATCATGCTCAATTCGTGACTTATCACTGTCTGAGTGAAAGAGAGAGCGAGTGAGAGAAGAAGAGAGTGTTGAGATGAGAATGAAGGCAGAGACGAAAAGGATAATAGCGCAGGGTGGCCAGAAAACTGAAAAAGGTAAGCCGTGCGTTTTTATTTTGGTTGGTCGGTTAGGAGGTTTTGTAATTCTGGCACTCGTACGAGGTTGTATGAACAAAATAGAAGGAAAACGGACCACTAGACTGGCGGGGAGACGGGTTTGAAGTTCAACCGAAACGGATCAAGCTTGACAAGTGAGATTCGTTGCTTTTCTCTGAGTTTCAAGGTTGTAGATTCGTTTATGGGTAAGAGACAATCGTGTGGGTGAAATAATGGAGTGAAAACGAGTTTTGAGGGAGATATGGTTGGGTCGAGGTCGCAGGTCGGTTGACTCGTTATAAGGTCGCATGTCGACCCATCTGAAGGTAGGAGATGATGACGTGGCATGCCACATCATCGCTGTCAGTCCACGTGGCAAATCAAGTGATGCCATGTGGTAGCTTGTTAGGTCGAGTCAGCATCGACGTGGCAAGTCCACATGGACCAGTCAAGTGGTGCCACATGGCAACTTGTTAGAGGGTGTCAAGGTGACGTGATAGTCCATGTGGCATGCCAAGGTTGGTGCCATGTGGCAGGGTGTCAGAGGTGTCAAAGCTGACGTGGCAGGCTGTCAGGAACTGTCAGATGTTAGGCTTACGTCAGCATGATGTCATTGTGACGTTAGCGTTAACTGGCGTTGACCGTCATGGATCGAAATTTGACCTGATCAAATGGGCGTGTGGACATGAATTTTAAGGTCAAATCGGCCTTGTTCGAATGTTTTGATGATTTGAATCCAATGGTGGTGGTTTCAGGTTGATCAGAGATCGTTTGATAGAGTCATTTGGAGGTTTTTAGCCTCAGGAAGCGTGTTCAGGACATGTTTACTGTACCAGGATTTTTGAGGGTTTATTGTATGATCTTTTATAGAATGTTAGTGACCCTCAGATGTGATTTGGACAGGTTCGGTGACTTTGGATTAGCTTCGGTGTGACTTACGGTACGGATTTTGAGCGCGCGGTGTGTGGGTGGACTTTTGTTTTAAAATTTTTAAATGATTTATTGTATGATTTGAGTTGAAATGATTTGATATCACTACTTGATGATTTTGTGGATTTAATTATTTGTTTATGAATGATTTTACGGATTTGCGTGAAAATGACGTTTTGGGCTTGAGACCCAATTGGATAATAATTTTGACTTGGATTTGGAGTCGAATGTGAATTTGAAAGAAAGACTATGATTTGATGTTATTTGAATATCGATGTGGTATGATTGATTTGGATAAATATGGATTTATGAAATGAGTTATGGACACTGTTTTGTGACGATTTTGTGGAAATGACATGTGGAAGCTATGACTCAGGCATAGTGATAGGTCGTTAAATCAACATTATTTTATATTATTTTATACCCTTTATACTTGACTTTCAATATTAAAATAATAAATAATTAGATAAAATAATTTATTTTGTGATTTTTCTGTTTCATTAAATAAAGTTTGTAATTTGGAGCGTTTTGGCGAAAGAATCGTCCCGATCGGAATTATAACGAAGAAATTATGGACGAAATTTGATCAAATTATATTATTAATTATTTTGATTTTACAAGCGCAATTTCATGTTTTAAATTCAGTCCATTTGCCCCATTGTGCAGCCCAGACTTTCACCTGCGCCCAGGCCCGTGTCGTCCAGCCCAAATCCACAATTGCTCCAGCAGCAGCCGGGCCCCCCTTGCCAAACGGATCCAGCCCAATATCGACACTGCAGTCCAACCCGCATCTCCAGCCCTCACGCCCAGCAGCCCCTATCCATATTTTTGCAGCCAAGCCGAACAAACCGCTGGCCCAAGTCTCGCGTGCGATCAACTGATCCGTGCAGCCACCCGCTCGTCTGGTCCAATCCATGCCAGGCCCGTTACCGTACGCCTGCGAACAACTACTCCGCAGTCCACTTGCGTGCCTGGTCCAATCCACCAGCAGCCATTTGCTTCAGCCAGTCCATCACGCCACCAGGCCACCCACCCGCTGAGCCCATCTGTTTCAGCAACAGTCCATCAACTTTACAGCCCACGCGTGCTCATGAGCCCAACTGCTCTGATTTTCCTACTGCAACCAGCCTAACCACTTCAGCCGTACACTGTTGCATTTGTACAGCAGCAGCCCAACAGCTCCAATTTTCCCCTATTTCTCATATTTTTCAACCACAAATTAATTCCAAACCTTACCTAATTTCATCATTAAACATCATTGTTCATAATTAGTCATCATTTCATTTTCTTTTATTTTATTGTAACTTTTAATTACTTTATCTTATTTGTTTTTAGTGGCTTTTTCCTCCTATAAATAGGAGTTCATTTCACTTGAAAAAGTGGACTTTGTTTTGAGAAAGAGCTCCAAAACACAAAATTGTATCCTTCCTTTAGAAATATCAAGACTAGTATTTCTGTTGCAATTATTGAGTTTAAGTTCGCATTCTCGTGTTAATTCATCCATCTTCATAAGGTTTCTCCCGCTGTCAGAAAATCTTATGAATAACATGTCATTTTTATTCCATCCATTTTCGGAATCACAAGCTTTCTTGGATTCCGAAGGTGTAACTTGTTCTTTCCTTTGCTTAAACTCTCATTGTTGTTTCGGTTTTATTTTCTTTAGTTCAATATTTTTGTGGGTATTTTCTTTCTAACTTTTGTAAACAAGGATATTATTATAATGTGTTCTACTTTTCAAACTTCATTTACTTCATACATTTGAGTGCTTAAGCTTCAATTTTATACTAAGTGTTTATGACCGCGTTTCGGTGCACTTAGTATAAAATTGAAGAGATTTAAATGTTTAATACACATTCTAATCATAAACATTGGGTTAATCAATTTATAAGTGTTTATGACCGTGTTTCGGTGCATTTATAATGTTTTTAAAAAATGTATGCATGAGTGAGATGGTGAAAGTAGAATTTTGTGATATATTCAAACTTTGCAAATGTTAGAGTGTTGGTAGAATTTGTGTTTAAAGAAAGTCCACTTGTATATATGTTAAAATAGGAATAGAATTAGTTCATTTATTTCTTTACTTATTTTGCATGATCAAAATCCCTAAAACCCCCCCTCTTTATTCTTAATTCATTTATTCGTTATTCCATTAATTTATTGATTCTCTTATTTATTAATTCGTTTATTCCTTTATTCGTTAATCCTTTAATTCTTTATTACTTGATTATTCAATTAATTAATTATGTGATTATTTAATTCTTTAATTCTTCAATTCATTATTCTTTGATTATTCATTATTCTTTTTAACTAACATATTATTAATATTCTCTAATTTCCCCGGTTAAGAACGATCCCTATTTACCAATACTATAACTACACAAAAGGGTTTAAATTTGCATAATACTAAAATTACGTGTTTAATTTAATGCGTAGTTTGGGCGTTATCACATAGGCCCTATTGAAATGTTTAGACTTGACTCGAGACATAAATGGTTTTAAAATGAGTTTACTGGATTTGATGATTCTTCCACATATACCATCCTTTGTGAATTGGATTGTCTCCTCCAGACGTCGTAGATCCTGGAGTAGTCATGATCCACTGCTTGGAGATGAGTAGCTCCGAGTGAGGTTCAGTCTCAAGAGTGTGAGATTATGATATCACCCAATCGTTAAAGAACCTGGAGATGATATCATCCCACACGTCGTAGATCCTGGGGATGTACTCGGATATGAGACCTTGAGTTGCACGCTTAGCATGGACATCGTGACAAATTACTTGGATATTGAGAATTGGTTATATTGTGATTTATTGATATTTTTTTCCAGATAATTATATTATGATTTGAATTACTTTCATACAATTTGATTTTTATGCATGCATATTTATAAAACAGAGGGGAAATTGTTATTATTCTTAAAAAGTATTTTGAAAATGTTTGTTTTTGTCCACTTACACTTTGACTGTTTTTATTGACCCCCCAGGCCGTGGCGTAGAGTCTGGGGCTGATATTGAGGCTGAGGCATAAAGGTTACCGTTGCGCACTTGGATACTCTTTGGGGTAGGACTTGGTACTTTTTCTGTACAGTCATATATGCTCTTTAATACCGTTGACTAGTTGAATTTTTGTCTCAACAGTTCTGTATGAATACTTATCTCTGATCTGACAATGTAGTAGTTTGAACTTTTCTCTAAAACAAAAAGGGTCACTTTTGGTATATTAAGTTTGATTGTCAGACGCGAGCGGAATCCTTCTCGGTTCTCGGGATGGGTCGTGTCATCTTGAAGCCAATTGTATTCACCTGACTTGTTGCTAAGTTTTTTTTTATGAATTGAATTTCTGTCTTACTAAGCACACATTTTTACAACGGGGGACCACGTTCCCCTATTCGTTGCGTTTACTTGAATTTAACCACAGTCATGGAACTGATTTTAGAAACTGTGTTTGAACTTTGAGAACTGTTCAGGTTCGATAAACTTTATCTCCCGACGGAGTTATAAAACACTATTAAGTTCCTTATTTCAATTGCATGTTTTGGCACTTGCGCCACGTCTCACATACTCGATTTTGACCTACAACATTTACTTGACCAAAGGGGCTGCGCGTGGGAGCCACGCGCCCACTGTCCACTGTCTTCAAGCTACGATCGATCGGTTCAGACCGGTTCAAATGAATTGGCGTGGGTGGTTCGACACTGATTTTGCATTCAATTGCAATCCGATTTTAATCCTTTTCATTCCTACACGCTTGTCTCAGTCTTTGACATTAATTTAGAACCTAAAACCATGAGTTTAAACTCTAGAAATTACCTCTTTAATTCAAAAGATGAACCGTCCATGTTCCCCCATCGTGTTCTTCCACTTCCGGCCACCTCCTGTCGTGGTTTCAAGTCCACTCGCTCCCTTTTAACCTCAAAACCATGTTCCAATTAACCAAATCACCTATTAACCCTTGAAACAAGATCTACCATTTTCGTAGTCAAATTGAATTTTCATGGAAATACCACTTACCTTACCTTTCAAGCTTTACTTTGAGTCTAGGGAGCTCGTTTCAACCTCCCAATCAATTTCCATTCAGGGACCAGAAGCTAAAGGTCACGTTTATAGGTGATAGGGTCATTAGTTCCTCACGGTTTCGCGTCTCCCCTGTTTCTCACGACGTCGTGGCCACCGTCCACGACGGCCCTTCACCAAGGCACCATCCTACTCTTCATCATCCACACTCTCATCCTCCTCCACACCTCACTAGAAAATACTGAAGATTGAATGAATTGAGTGGGAGGATTCTCATGGTCTCCTATGTTTCTCACTTCAAAATTGTGCAACCATAAATTTAAAACCGTGAAAACATTGTGGAAAGGTGGGGGACCTTCTATGACCATCCAGAGAGGGACAGGGGTCCAAAATTTGGTGATCACAGCATACCAAAACTTCTAGGTGTCCCAATTTCACTGGGCACAGATCCCTAAGCCATCAAATGACCAAAATGCCCTTGCCTTCACAAATTACCATTTTTCCCCTCACGTTCCTAGATTCGTAACTCTGTCATCCGAACTCCAATTGACACATGCCCCCTGTCGTTGTATTCAGGAGATCGAGATCTACCCAACGGTCCTTGAAATGCGTGAAAATAACTTGTCGTCTAAAACGACAACAATTTGCCCTATTTCAACCAATTTACCAAAATACCCTCGACCTTCCAAGGATCATAACTTCCTCCTCGGATGTCGGAATCGGACGTGCCACCTGTCTATGAACTCATGACTTTCCGAACTACGTCACAGTCATCGGTTAAAGTCCATTTGACCTTCCGAACAAAAATTCAACCGTTCGCCTAATTCCAAGGGTAAAACCGTCATTTCGCACCGTCCGTCCGAAATCACCCAACTAATCACCGATTAACTTCACTAATCCGTTATTAACCACTAATATAATCCCGATTTTGGGGACAGGTCGTTACATATCAGCCTACTGGAAGTGCACTTTTTTATGATGATTTAGCAGCACACATCCGGGTTGATTTGATATGGTGGTGCGTGCAGTGTGACTGATATGCCTACTTGTTGGTATGTTACATTATATGGGTAAATGAAATGAGTTTTAAATGTTGAGGCTTTTAGTAAGTCTAAATATTCTAAAGTTCCTAGTTTTCTAGTTACTACACATATTTTGAGATTCATGTTTTATTCTTAAACTCGATGCATGCATAGCTTTATTAAATGAAGGGTTTAATGACTTATTTCATAAAAAAAAAATTCCAAACCTTTGTTTTTTTCCACTCAAAGTTTTTATTGGTTTTGACACCCTACAGGTTGATCGCGAATGCGAGCTGTGTGAAGGCTGAGGCATCATGGTGAGCGTGTACTCTGATTATTCTGGTTGTATATGGTAGTGTCCCTTGTCTAACACGTGGTTAGGGTGTTGATTTAATCCCGAGGGTAATTAAGTTTTTTTACAAGGTCGTGTCAGGCGAGAACAGGTCTTCCCACGCTAATTGAGGGTGATTACGGGGAGGGTCCTGTCACCAACCCCAACCCTAACTCCAGACCTAATCACAACCACCTCCAATTGTGCCAGACTTGTCTCATACCACTAGATCTCTTCAACCACAAACACAGCCTACACCAAATCCTCATCCATTGACTCAAGCCTCTCCTCCTAAAATACTTAGGTTTATATCTCCTGCAAGTAGGAAGAAGTAGCATCGACATTGACGCATAAGGTTTTGTAGGCTGCTTGGTGTATTCTGTTAGGTTAGGTGTATGCTGGTTGGTGCATGCATGTTTGGAGTGTTAGGTGCACCTTATACTCGCACTTATGTGTCACTTTGCATCTTGTACTAGCGCTTTTGTGTTTAATTTCACCCTGTAACATAAAAAATGGACTACTTATACAAAAACTAACAATGCTATAATATCCCACCTTTTTAAATTGTTGTTTTTATGTAATGAATTATGTTTTCACTTTCAAATTCTTCTTTTCCTTACATATTTCAGGCTTAGTTGAAAGTTGTTTAATTCACCCTATACTCGCATTGCTGTGTCACTTTGCACCCTGTACTACCCTCTTGGTGTGTCAATTTTCACCCTCTAATACCAAATTTGTAACAACCAGTCCCAAATTTACGGGATTATCTAGAATTAATTGAGGATTAGCAAGAGTAATCGGGAATTAGTCGAGGATTGTCGGACGTTCGGGGTGAAATTATGAATTTTCCTCTGAATAGGTGAAAATGTTGAATTTTGACTCATGAAATTAAATGCACATGGACCGAGATCCATTACATAGATCGAGACGATACGAGTCTGTAGACAAGCAGCACGTCAAAATTAGACATCATTAGAGAAAGATTCGGGTCTAGAACAGATTGTTGTATGGTTACACGATTTACGAGGCTGGGGTCACTTTTGTTTGTAGTGGGCCCAAAATATATATTTTAGGGATCAATGGATGAGTGAAAAGTGTCACTCAACCATTGATCCATAATCCACATACATGCACCATTCCTCCCTTTTGTTTTCAAACCCGAAAACCCACCCAATCATCTTCTTCATCATTTTCATCTGTGCTGGTGGCCTAAGAGAGAGACTAAGGGTGAGGGGGGACTGAGAGACGACGGAGGAGGAAGCAAGAGTCCTGGACGGTGGCTAGAAAACCCAGAAACCCAGGTAAACCCAAAACCCGTAAGTGTGAAGATTTGGTTTTAAGGTTTGGACGTTTTGGGATAGAAACTAAAGCCACAAACGTATTCTTTGAGGCTGTAAGATCGACTAGGAACGAAAGAAGGACAAAATGGACCACTGGATAGGCTCTGGTGGAGGTTCGAAGGTAGCCATGTGAGGATCGAGCTTGGCCAACCTATTCCAAGTACGTTTTCGTAGTTTTGATAATATGGGTCGATTTCTTGGGGAAGAACGGACCGAGTCAAGGTCGTGGGTCGAGTAACCTAGTTGCAGAAAAATAGGTCGACCCGCGAGAGGTTGACGACGATGACATGACAAGCCACCTCATCACCTGTCAGACCTATCAGGCCACGCGACCAACCAGAGGGTGACAGTGGGCAGGATGTCAGGCCCAGTTAGTAGTGACGTGATAAAGCCACGTCAGACATATCAAACCACGTGGACCAATGAGATGGTGCCACATAGCGAGCTATTAAAGTGTGTCAGATGATGTGGCAGCTGACGTGGTAGGTCCACGGCAGCATTGTCAGACCATATGGACCAACTAGGTGGTGCCACAGGGCAGTGTTTTAGGTTGTCAGAGATATGGCAGTGATTACGTCAGCTGGTGACGTCATCACGTGGCATGGCAGTGTTAGTGGGTGACACATAACACTAGTCAGGGAGTGCCACATGGCAGGTTGTCAGATTTGTTAGGCTGACGTCAGCAGTGACGTTAGATAGGGTTGATGTTAGCAGATTACGTCAGCTTTGACCAGAGTTGACTGGCGTTAATCGGCGCGTGAGCACGAATTTCGAGGTAAAAATAGTTATGTTTGAAAGATTTCGACGATCTGAATCCAATGGTGATGGTTTCAAGTCGATCATAAGTCATTTGATAGGTCATTTGGAGGTCTTTTAAGCCTCAAAAAGTGTGTTCGGAATGCGTTCTCGATTCCGGGATGGTTATGGGTTTTTTAAATGGACTTATAGAGGTTGTTAGTAACCTTTGGACATGATTTCGACAGGCCTGGACGTCCCAGAGACTGTGGATTAGCTTCAAATTGGCTTACGATGCAGTTTTGGAGCGCACAACATTGACCGAATGTGAGTGGACTTTGGTTTATAAATGATGTGTGCATATATGTTTGAATGTTTTATAAATATGGTATGAAATGAAATGTTTGCTTATGGTTAGATTGATGAAACACATAAATGTTTTGTATGCTGGTTGATTATCAATTTTGAACGATTTTATGGATTTTCGTGAAAATGGCTTTTGGGCATGAAACCCAGTTGGATTATGGTTTTGACTGAGATTATAGTCAAATGTTTATTTCGGGCTTGTGACCCAATTGAAATGATATGTTGGGCTTGTGACCTTGTTGAGATTCAGTTTTGGGCAGAGATCCCACGTGAAACACATGATTTGAGATTACGAAATGAGAATTGGACACTGATTTTAGGAGTTTTTGTGGTAACCATGTTTTGGACCGAGACCCTGTGCAATACAACTGATTTGATTTGAACAATGAAAATATGTTTCCACCATTTTTACTCTGACCATTCTCCGAGATGATGAGTATGAGAGGGCTTCCGGTTGTGAATATGTTTCCCCAGAGAGAACCTTGGAAATAATGCTTGCCTCCGGGATAGGATGTGTTCGGTCGGGGAGGTTACACAGCACTGCTTGTTGTCCTACAGCCAAGGGAGGCTTGACTCAGAAGTGCTGGTATTATATGGAGATCGATTGGTGATGCATTTACGATGATTTGGAATGTTGGTCCGTGATGTGTTCAAGGCGACGTGCTCGGATCTGAGCGGTCCTGAAGATTATTTGCACGCGTTGCACAGATGACGTGACTGATGATGATATGATATAATGATATGATATGTGACAGAGGTTGGATATGAAATTGAGTCCCAAGGTTTTAAACCATCGATTTGTGTCCAGAGATTTTAACATGTGTTGGTTTTTACGATGATTGTATCGGTTTTCGTATATATTGTTTTACAAGAAAGACATGGTTTTTAAATTGATATGCATGCATGCATACTTTGTAAAATGGAGGGTGAAATCAATATTTTGGAAAAGGATTTTAATAAATGGTTATTTTTTTCCACTCACACTTTTAGTTGTTTTTGGCACCCTTCAGGTTGATCGCAGATGCAGGCTGTATCAGAGACCAAAACATCACATGCCGCTGCGTAGTCCACAATTCACTAAGCACTCTGGAACGCCCAAGTGGGTTTACAGTTTTATCCCTATTCTGACACATGGTGTCAGACGGGAGTAGGCATATCCTGTGATAATCTCAGGGGATTAGGATGAGTCCTGTCAAAATTGGTGTTTAAATGCATCACAGCTGTGTCACATTGTCACTCTTTGCACCTTGTAACAGATTGATTGACCCAATCTGATAGAACAATCCTTAGATTACATTGCAGAAATAACCATCGTTCATTACATTGTCAAAACAATCCATAGATTACATGCCAAATTAGATTTCCATTACAACTTAGCATCTATTACAAAATTAGATTGTTAGGCATTCCCTAAACCCTAAAATTTAGTCTGCTTAAAGATCACCACAATATATGCTACAATTAGGGAAACCCATAGCTTCTTTGTCCTAGCTTTTCTCTTTTTCAAATCTTCTTCCATTTTTCCAGTTCTCCTCAATAATCCATATATGATTGCCTTGCACCAATGACACATTTCAAGATCAAACCGTTCCCAAAACCCACAGTTGCTTCCCTGCATTTAAACACACTCGATTATCATAAATTTACACACAATCCCAGCAATTGAATGAAAATTGAACATCTTTCAACTAAAATTTGAAGTCATAAACCTAATTTAGATTGCAAGTCTACCGTATGAAGAAATTCTTGATTATTCATCTTAATTTAAAAAATGAACACAAATGTGTGATTTTTCATTACCCCAGAACATGGACACACTTGGAATCTTCTGCCAGGATGACTGTCAGTCCACGGAGTCATGATTATGCATTACTTCATGCAGTAGCATCTTCTCACTTCAAGCTCGCCCATTTCTTCTTCTCTGAAGCTAGGTTGCGTCGATGATGAGATAATAGAATTCCTAGGTCGCGTCGACGAGGGAAGAGACGACTTGGGTCGCATCAAAGCCTGGGTCTCGGAAATGGAGGTTTTCAAATTAGGGTTTCTCAATTTGGGATTCCATATTAAGAGCGTCAATTGTGAAGTTCCACAATTGCCCTTTGAAAAATTATTGTATTTTAATCCACTTAAGTGCCACATAGACTTTGTCACGCCAAAGGGAATAGTTGTGATGGAAATGGAGTTAAGTGGCTCAACTCGGCTGTTTGATGCTCTTAAGTGAAGTAATAACGAGTACAGAATGCAAAGTGTAACAGATGTGCGAGTTCATGGTGCATTTAAACTAAAAAGCCATAAAAAAGATAGGGGAAATGCAGATATGGTAGAGATGGCGTGTGGATGGGGGCTGGGTGGGGCAACGTGGATCCCGAGCTGGCCGAGTGGAGCATGGTTAGTTCAGTTGTTTTTTTTCTTAAAATTTTTTTTTTTTATAAATTCAAATTAATTTTACATTATTTACATCATGGGTCATATTTTTTTCATATCAACATTTAACAAAATTTTAATGGAAATGAAAAAAGATGTTATAATCAAATAAATAGGGGAAATGTCAGAGATGGCGCATGGATGGGTGTTAGGTGGGGCAACGCAAAGGAGTCCCTGGTCAGGCGGCTGGGCGGGGGTTAATTCAGTTGGGTTTTTTTTCTTAAAGAAATATTTTTTTTAATAAATTCAAATTAATTTTACATTATTTAAATCATGGGTCACATTTTTTATATCAACATTTAATAGAAATTTAATATATTAGTTAACATAGGGACCATATTATCACATTTCAAAGAGTTTAGGGGGGCAATTGGAAGTGGGGCAATCAGGAGGTGGGATGGGTGTGTGGTAATGACAAAGATGTTATAATCATATAAATATGGGGAATGGTAGAGATGGCGCGTGGATGGGGCTGGGTGGGGCATCGGTTATAGGGCATGGGTGCTTAGATAGTGCGCAGGTTAATTTAGTTGTTTTTTTTTCTTAAAGAATTTTTTTTTTATAATTTCAAATTAATTTTACATTATTTATATCATGGGTCACATTTTTTTTCATATCAACATTTAATAGAAATTTAATTGATTAGTTAACAGAGGGATCATATTATCACATTTTGAAGAGTTTATGGGGCACTTGTAATATTTGAAAATTCAAATATGAATCTTTACAATGTGTAAATGTTAGTAAAGTATAATTTATCTTAAAATTTAATTGGTTATGAGGCCTATATACTTTTAGCCCAGTAAGCCAGGAGCCTTATTTCTGGTGGATCTTATAAAATTTGAGAACCCCAGTGGCCCACAAGAAAGATATCAACACATTGATTAAGATAAGATTTTGTCTTACAACTTTTATAATGGGTACTAATCCAAGAATGAAAAGAATTCTTCTCTTTTTTAAATTTACTCGATCTTCTTTCTAAACAACCAGAAGCAAAACTCTAACCACCGATCCCATTGAGGGTCGACGACAACCCCTGATCTCATTTTCCCTCCCCCTTTCTTTTTTTTTTCTTTATCTTCCCTTTCTTTCTATTCTGACAGGACCCGTCCCTAGTTTTTAAGAAAATTGGACTGGTTCTGCTTCCGCCCGACCATTCTTATCAGACAAGGAATATTTCTTCAATTCCCACGAATTAACAACTTAACAAACTAAGTCCACTCTTGTAGGGTTACCGTCCACATCTATCCCACTAACTCCTATCAATAGTGAGATTACTAATTTGACTTTACTCAGTCTTATTCCCTTTATTATACATGTTGAAATTTATAGATTATTAAAATAATCAATTATTCTCCCTTGTCTATGTATATTAACCCGTTTTACACTATGTATTACAAAGAATAAATCCCAAGCTCATATTAGTTCCTAGCATATTCTTAACATAAGAACCATCTTACTAGTTCGATTAATATTCTTCCAAATCCATTCTTCATATTTTCCACGATTCATCATCACATATATGAATATGTGTACATATATATACATCATCAATATAAATGTCATCATTAAACATCATAGATTTACCATAAAAATCATTCATATAACCATCACTATAGTTATCAATTAATCATCATAATTATCAATTATTCCTGTAAACATAAGGTTAAGATCAACCCTTTAGTTTACATATTTTAATTTGGATTTAAAATACAACCCATATATGTTAAACCTTGAAATCATACTCAATTGATGTACAAATTCCTCAAACCTTATGCCATTAGACTCACAATTAAATAAGGAATAACTTTCGTGTTGGACGAACAACCAAAGGAGGTCGCATGCACTCCCACGCGCCACCACAAAGCCCTGTGTATGGGCCTCACACGCGTCACAGTTACCAACAACCTCTAGTGGGGTCTGCAACTCGGGTTACTAGACCTGACGACCAGACCCGACTCTAAAACCCATTTTCCATGCCTATTTTCCATGTTTTAAATGTTTAACAGAATCTATACAATCATAGGAACATGTCTATGAAATCAAAAGCTAGAAAACATACATCGACCATGCATTCCAAATTCATGGCTTTTCGACCATGGTTCCACATCTCTGGCTATAGACTTCCCAGGCTCCAACCTTCATTCTTTATGTCCCAGAGTAACCCGAGGGACTTTACTAACTGTCTAAGGTCCCCACCAAAACACTAAGGAGCCTAAGAATCACTTGGAGATCCACGACCATTGTCAGCCCTTACGAGTTTGAGTTTAGGGATCACTCAGCCCTCCATCCTCGTCTCTTTTCCTTCTTTTCATTGTAGCCTCCCTCTTTTCTTCTTTTTTCTCGTCTGTTTCCCTCTCTTTCTCTCTTTGCATCATAGTTTTTTTTTCGGATGTGCCCCTCCGAATTCCCTTTGCACATACCCAAATCGAATAAGCTGGTGGACATTTTGGGAGGGATATTTGATAATCTTTTAGACACACACATATGATTCATATGTCAAAAAGGAAAAATTACCAAATTACCCATTTAAACAAAAAATTACCATAATTCCCTTGCTCATTTTAGATCTGTAACGAAACCATTTGACCTCCAATTTCAGCATACTACTTGTCCACGAACTTAAGATGTTGAGACCTACACAATAGTCCTTACTACTTTCTGAGAAAAAGCTAACGGAAAAAAGTCAACCTTTTAACCTTTAGAGGCAAAACCGTAATTTTACTTTTTTTCTTCTAAAGTTTTGTCATTACATATTCTCCTTTTCTTTATCTTTTCCACCTCACTTTTTCATGTCTCTCCACATTTTCTTTTGGGACCAGAGTCTCTTGTGCTATCATGACAAATGGGTGCAGGTGGGGACGTTGGCTTTCCATTGTGGTGTCCTATTCGGGCGGCTCAATGATGGATTCGTGTCGTGAGTCCTATTTTTGGGTCATTTGAGATGGAATTCCAGCGTGCCTATGGTCTTTGTAGGCAACGTATTCATGTTGCGATGACGGTGGTAAGCGCACGATTTACTGTGTCGATACGGCATTTGTAGCGACACTACGTTGGCGATGATGTCCTTTCTGCAATGACAGTAGGGCGAGGAGATGTTGCGGTTGCAGTGAGGCCTGAGAATTCTGACGACCTAGAAATTCAGAAAAGGTAATTTCAAGAATTTGAAAGGAAATTGATGTTTTTACCCCTCTTTAAGTGGTCAAAAGTTGACTTTTGTTTTGGGATACTTTTTGGACTTCCGTGAGAACCGTTGTGTCGGTCTTAGAGTCCTGAGTTCGTAGACAGACGGTACATTGAAATCGGAGTTCAGACGAAGTCATTATGGATCTGAATCACCTAGGGGAATTTTCGTAATTTTGTACCCAATGGTAGTTTGGTCTTTTTGTCATTTTGATGACTCATTAGCACGCTTTATGGATTGATGACACATGTCATCACTTGGGCTGGATTGGTGGCAACACGTGTGTATGTTCTGTTAAGTGTATATGTGTATGTTTGTTGTGATTTCGGCCGAGAATGAAGAATAAGGAAAAACATGAACAAAAAATAAACCAGGTTGGTTTTTATTCTCCCAGCCACTCGAGAGAACCAGAGAGACAAGACAGAGAGAGATTAAATAGGAAGAATAAAGAGATCAATAAGAACATGAATTTAGAATTTGAACAATTCCATCGTGCTTCCCTAGATTGGGAATGTTGTGATAATCCTTGATCCCTCGCGACCAGAATTGAGTTGGGAATCTATGGAGTTAAGCCCAAGACAGCTGAGAATGAACGGTCGAAATTGAGGCCGAAATATAAGATTTCAAATCTTGATTTTGGGTAAGTAATTCGTGATTTCGGGACCATAGATCTTTAAATGGGATGGATTAGACTTGATTTGTTGATCAAAACACAAAAATAAGTTCATAATTTGAAGAATTAGAGTCGAGTCAAGCCGAGAATCGAATGACCCGGAAAATAAAAAAAACGGGTAAGGAAGACAGTGAACAGTACCTGGCGCTTGGGCTTCACGCCCAGCCACTCCTAGCTGTGTGTGGGGGCGCGTGAGTGCGATTCTCAAGGTATGATCAACATGACTTTTAATGTAATCGATGTAACGAACATTTTGACTCAAGTTTCGAGTCGATCGAACACCGTTTCAGTATGATTTTGGATGCCTGAATTGTTATGTTGTGTTTTAAAATACGTATTTTATCCTGGAATATTGTGGGATTTTAATGTGAGGTTATTTGGGATGTTAGTGACCCTTAGTGATGGTTTTTGATAGGGTTGGTGATTCCTAGAATTTACGGAGGAGTGTACGGCTCAGAACCGAACCTCGTAGACGGTGTGTGAGTGAACGTTTGTTTTATAAACCGTTATGTATGCATAGTAAATGTTTTCCATGATTTATTGCATGATTGATTGAGATTATTTGAGTGATGGTTTGATATGATTATCTAATGATTTTATGGATTTAGTTATCGGTTTCTGGTCGTGGTTTTACGGATTTTCATGAAAAGGGTATTTGGGTGGAGGCCGTGTTTTGAAAATGGTTTTGACTTGGATTTGGAGTCAAATATGAATATATTATTGAATTGATGATTTTTGGATTTATGAAATGAATTATGGACACTGTTTTACGGTTGTTTTGTGGAAATGATGTTTTTGGCTCTTGCCCTTTTTGAGAAACGTTTGGATTGGTTTTAAGTTGAGAATTTGTAAAAGCCTAGTGATTGGCTTTATGAGTTGTTCTCACGACTCATCCCAATGCCCCCGTGACAGGACCCATCCCAATCCCCCCGGGATTACCATGGAATGTGCCCTGCTCCCGTCCAACAAGGGGTGTTAGACAAGGGATAACCAAGAGTCACTGCCCAAACGGGACATCCAGAGTGCGCAAGGATCGATGGAAGAGGTGTGCAATGTCCCAGTCTCTACTGCAGTCGCATCCGTAATCAACCTGAAGGGCATTAAAACCAAAAGCTGTGAGTGGATAAAAACCAATAAGTTTATTAAACACATTTATAAGACATTTATGCCCTCCAATAAAAACGTATGCATGCCACGAAAACCAGTAACCAAAACGTTTGCTCAACCGAGCCATTAGGGCCTTAGCCCAGAAACCGTTAACCAAAAACCAAGTGTGGGAACTCCGCCCAAAACAGTGGAATACCACAACCATACATAAACAACCATGTGGGCCACCGCCCAAAGCCATAAATATAAATCCAAAAATCCAAAACCATTTAGGGTCCCCGACCCGACATACCATTTCATAACCAATAATCCATTTTTACCACATAACACATATCCAACCGAAAAGCCATTTCATAGATTCATTAATCCATATTTTACCATTACCATCACCAGCATCCCAGATGCTTAGCGTCCCAGACGCTAGACGTCCCTGACGTCATATCTCACGGTTTAATAAGCTACGCGTGCTGCCCGGGGTCTCTCCGGGTCCATATATCTGACATTCCTGATGTCTGACGTCCCTGACGTCAATCATAGCAATCCTGCTCCTGAGTCATCATACGGTCCGGCTGCTTCGTACAATGACCCCTCGCAGGCAATGCACCGTGACTTCCCTAGTGTCCCAGACATCTGGAGGAGACCATCATATATCCTTGTATCCAGATGGTATATGGAAAACAGTTTTATTAAATCCTTTTATCACATCATTACAATGGGCCCTGCCCGAAATTTCCATAAAACCACATAATTCCATTTAGGGTCCCTAACCCAAAATCACAATTATAATCCAACTGGGCCTCATGCCCGATTTTGTGAACCACTTGGCCCACGGCCCGATTTGTAAACCAACTGGACCCGCAACCCGACTTTATAAACCCACTGGGCCCACGGCCCGAATTCGTAAATCAACTGGGCCCATGGCCCGATAACATAACTCAAATGGGTCTCAGCCCGATTTCATATCAACTGGGCCCCTGGCTCGATTTCATTAACCAACTGGGCCCCCGGCCCGATTCTCAAATGGACTCCAAGTCCGAAATTTCCAAAACAAGTGGGCCTCAAGCCCGAGTTCATCTTTCCAATTCCAAAACCATTTCATCATATTATATCCAAGTCATAAATATGGAAAATCCATGTAAAACCGAAAAACCTCGCACGTAAATCGCCTCGAAATACGTGAAACCGTACAATTTACCAACAATCAAATCAACATCATACAATCACAGTCATAATCCATATAAAACATTTAAGCATGCATAGAATTTATAAAACCAAAGTCCACTCACAGACCGTTTTAACGGTATGCCTCGATACGCGTGCCACCGGCCCTCCCGGGCCTCACCACTATCACCGGGACTCCCAATCCTGTCCAAATCACATTAGAGGGTTACTAAGCTCCACATTAACATCCTATCAAACTTCCGTAATTTTCCCGAATTTTTAACTATTTTTAAACTTGATTTAAAACCTTCGGACATCCCGAACAATATCAAAACGGTGTCCGATTGGCACGAAACCAATCCCAAAATGTTCGTTACATTAAATAGGACAGAAGTCATGTTGACCTCACCTCGAGATTCGTGCCCACACGCCGTCACACGCCGCCGTGAGTGGCTGCGCGTGAAACCCACGCGCCTGCTACAGTGTCACCATCTAACCCGTATCTCTGGTAAACGGGTCCAATTTGCCCGCGATACGACCCGGTTACAATCCTATCAATTCAACCTTAATTACATCAATTGATCATTCAATTAGCTTCGTTATAAGTTTAATTAAAGGTCTGCAATCACAATTTCACGATTACATACTCCAAACCTCACGATTCGATGATGAACACCAAGAACACCCGGTTACTGTTCGTTCATGGAATTCCTTCAATTTCGATCGATATCCTTAAATTGATTCAACCAGAAGCTTCCATGGACTCAGTTAAACATTTCCCCCAACTCAATTGCTTCAATCCAGTGCTCAATCTCCACGACTCAAGCTCGATAGCCGTCACTGTGCAACCATGGAAGTCTGCCAATCTCCAACGTTTTCCTTCAATTGATCCATCCAAAAGCATCGTGGGATCCTCAGGAACATAATCCCCAGCTCAATTTCATCCACTGAAGCCTCCAATTTCTCGACTCAACCTCGAATTTCCTCCTCTGTCACCAAGTGTGATCAGAGCCAATACGTTTCCAATTTCCTTCGTTCTTTCGACGATTCTGATCGTTGTGATCCCAGGAAGCTGAATGTGAGCTCCAATTTGATCCTCACGGCCTTAGGATTTGATTTCGAATTTTCCCTCTCAAACTCCCAAAATTTCGATTGTTGATTTCTAGTTCCCCATTTGTCCCCGTAATTCCCTTGTTCAATCTGTCCCTCAAAGCTCCCGATTACCCCCTCACAGTTGATTGTGAAAGGGAGCTCAATTCTCCCAATTTTGATGCCCAATGTACACGGTTTAGAAAAATAAAGAAGAGGAAATGAAGGAGAAAATGGAGGAAATGATGAAGGATAAATGATGATGTTGTAATGATGGTGTTGGGAGGGAAACATGGATCAGATTTCAGGGGATGGGTGACACTTGTCACTCATCCGGATGTGCACAGTCATCGGTTACTATTCATTATTATATTATTATTTTAATCCGAGTCTCGGTTCGTAAATTCGTTTCTCGTGACCATAACTTCGTCGTCGGAACTCCGATTTCGGCATGCCGCCTGTCATTGGATTCGTCTCGACGAGACCTACGTAATGGTCCTTGGTCCTCGTCCATCAGACCTCCCGGTCAAAAAGTCAACATTTGACCCCTATTACTCGAAATTACCAAAATACCCCTCATCTTCCGAACATCAAAATTCTCTCCTCGGATGTCGGAATCGAACGTGCCGCCTGTCTATGAACTCGTGACGTCCCGAACTACGTCACGGTCATCGGTCAAAGTCCATTTGACCGCCCGATCAAAAAGTCAACATTTTGCCCACGACTAGGGGCAAAACGGTCATTTTGCACATTTTGTCCGATTCCGCCCTACTAACCACCGTTCAACCTCACTAATCAAGATTAGTGACTAATCTAATCCCGAAATTCGGGACGAGTCGTTACAATCTTCCCTCCTTAATAAATTTCGTCCTCGAAATTCCAACCGCTCTAAACTCAAACGTTCTTCCCTCCTTAATTAGTTTCGCTCTCGAAACTCGACTACTCTGATTCCACAAACACCCCGTGAAAGTGGAATCGACCACGCAACACTGGTACACTCGTACACCAACTAATCAGAACAAAAACTGCACCCCAACGTACCACTAGTACTCATAACGCAACAACTACATTCGACCCCGTCGAATGACTGAAACCACTCGTTTCGAATTGACACCACTTGTCAAATCGACCATTTCGTTGACGCAACAACTCGACGGTTCCTTTCCTACTCACCAATCTATCCTGAAATTTACTCCCACTAGGAGTCAGCTAACCCCACTAACAATCTATGTTGACACATCCTGACAATCTGTCGCCACACAGTTGTTGTCAGTCGAAAACTGACACTAGACTCACTCGTGGCTACACAAGCCACCAATTTACTTGACTTAGTAAACATTTACCGACATTTCACCCGACTCGTGTGTATTTAAACACATCGGAAATACCATGACCCATTGCATAGTAATGTCCGGTCCACGACTAATCCAATGGTATCGAAACCAATCCGACTACCAACATGCTCACCGACACACCTCGGGTATAATCCATATACCATAACTAGACACCACAAGTCTACAAAGTATTGTACCTCGAACCATGTACGAAGTACACACATCTATCTAATGACCAGACTACAACCACCTAGGTCATAGCCAAACACGTTCCCATAATGGAGTACGTTTGCCCAATCCATCATGAGACAAAACGAAACTCCACCCATCATCTAGTTCCAATTCCGAATCCGAATCCGCAATTTCGTAAGAAATTCCGGATCCAAACCCAGACATCACATTTTAATTCATATCCAAATCCGAATCCGAAATCATTATTCCGTAAGCTAGCATTTGGAATAATCATTCCGTACCCAAATCCAGAAATATACTTTCAAGTTTCAAAATCGAATCCTGAATCGTCACCCAGAAGTTCGATTCCAAATCCCGAAATCTCGTTCACATTTACCAAGACACACCAAAACCGAGCCTATCGGTCACCTGTCCAATATACCCGATTGACTTCATAGGGAAGCCAATCCAACCTCCACACGTCTAAGGTTGACAAAATCCGACCAATCAGAAACCTACTCACTCGAGTCAGATACCATACGGGCTCCACTTCGAAAAGAAGTTCAACCCCGCCGTTTACGACTCACACACCCAAGTTCGTATCGATCCTTGTCATTCCACCTAGGAAAAACCAAGGATGATCCAAAAATGATGACATCAATACTCATCCTACGTGGATGCAAACAAAACTCACTGTACTCACCACGCTATATAACCCAACATCGTCTGCCACCAAGCAGAAAATGAGAAATCCCGTTTACCTAATATTGAATACGCAACTCCCCCTGATGACCCCACAACACACATGGGCTCACCAACCAATACACGCTCAACGTACTGGTAACTACAGTCGATGTCTGCCAGGGCAGAAAAGAATAGTAAATCCCAATGACTCCGGAATACCTATCACAAAAAACGAGCACTACTCTCGTTCCCCAATCATAACGCTCCTCGAATCTAAGGTTCCAACCATGTTGGAAACAGACATGCTCCCAACGAGTTGTCAAGTCTAACCACTAGACTTCCTGCCTCCTCAACTCACTTGGACAACCACGTGTCCACAATCAATCCGTTATTGTTTCGTTCGCACATCCCAACCTTTACAGGTTCAACACTCGATTTTCTAAGTTCTCAATTATACCATTTTAATCCACTCCTCACTGGTTATCTCACCACTATTGGGACTTATCCCAACACATCACAATCTTAATTGGAACCCATCCAGTCCATCACTTAGCCACTACCAATTTCAAAAACCGAACCTATGTCCATCATGACGGAGTCACACCCCAACTTGTGGCTCATCGTCAACACCATTACCGACACTAGCACCAGCGCTAGTACCAGCACCAACACACTAGCCACAACACTAGTATCAGCACAAAAGTACCAACATACAAACATCCATACTTGCACACCGTGTGCAAATATGACAACCCTGGATCTCCGTTCATACCGAACGACGATCCCGTACCTCACAACTATGGGTACTACCATTCTGACCACCCACATCAGGATAATGAACGTTTCCTGAACGTCCCCTGATCCCCCAAGTATTATAACCACACTAATGACCCTCGATAGCCAGTCATCTCCATATGACTACCGACTAACTGTCATTGCTATCGAGATCCGCATCCACACATCACACTAATATCCGGTCCAACCCGGGATTCCATAATTATCTCAGAACCGTATCCGTAGATCGGATCCCATAGTTCTGACTAGACTCACCTGAGCCATCCATATGGTCATCCATGACCTCAGCCGCTCGTCGCAGCACAAGTTCTTATCCACTAATCATTATTAAGGTTTACCTTTTTAATCCATCATACACTAGGATTCCACAATCACACCCTATGGTTCAACCGAACCAAACAGCTCTCCGTAATATAAAATCCACAACTTGACCGACCCCGCGGTCTAGACATCGTATAGACGTCAAATTCAATCCTACTATCCCATCAACGTGGGTTCCACCACTAGGTCATCGGCCAACTCCGACGAACCAACATCCCTCACACTAGAAACCACCACAAGGGTTCACATTTTTAAACCATTACTCACATGAGGTTCCCTGAACCTGGCTGCACCTAGCAGCACAACAATTTAATATCACATGACCGAACCGACGGTCCCAAAAATACCAGTTCATCACGATCAACCCCACTTGGGTCGAATCACATTAACGCACGACGTATCGGGCCAAACACACTCCATTCGCCACTAAAACCCAAAACTATCTACCAGGTTGATAACGAACTGCAGTCCAAAGAGACATAACAACCTCGACCTGCGCGCACAAAGAGCAACCGTGCTCTGATACCAAGTTGACAGGACCCATCCCAATCCCCCCAGGATTACCATGGAATGTGCCCTGCTCCCGTCCAACAAGGGGTGTTAGATAAGGGATAACCAATAGTCACTGCCCAAACGGGACATCCAGAGTGCGCAAGGATCGATGGAGGAGGTGTGCAATGTCCCAGTCTCTACTGCAGTCGCATCCGTAATCAACCTGAAGGGCATTAAAACCAAAAGCTGTGAGTGGACAAAAACCAAAAAGTTTATTAAACACATTTATAAGACATTTATGCCCTCCAATAAAAACGTATGCATGCCACGAAAACCAGTAACCAAAACGTTTGCTCAACCGAGCCATTAGGGCCTTAGCCCAAAAACCGTTAACCAAAAACCAAGTGTGGGAACTCCGCCCAAAACAGTGGAATACCACAAACATACATAAACAACCATGTGGGCCACCGCCCAAAGCCATAAATATAAATCCAAAAATCCAAAACCATTTAGGGTCTCCGACCCGACATACCATTTCATAACCAATAATCCATTTTTACCACATAACACATATCCAACCGAAAAGCCATTTCATAGATTCATTAATCTATATTTTACCATTACCATCACCAGCATCCCAGATGCTTAGCGTCCCAGACGCTAGACGTCCCTGACGTCATATCTCATGGTTTAATAAGCTACGCGTGCTGCCCGAGGTCTCTCCGGGTCCATATATCTGACATTCCTGATGTCTGACGTCCCTGACGTCAATCATAGCAATCCTGCTCCTGAGTCATCATACGGTCCGGCTGCTCCGTACAATGACCCCTCGCAGGAAATGCACCGTGACTTCCCCAGTGTCCCAGACATCGGGAGGAAACCATCATATATCCTTGTATCTAGATGGTATATGGAAAACAATTTTATTAAATCCTTTTATCACATCATTACAATGGGCCCTGCCTGAAATTTCCATAAAACCACATAATTCCATTTAGGGTCCCTAACCCAAAATCACAATTATAATCCAACTGGGCCTCATGCCCGATTTTGTGAACCACTTGGCCCACGGCCCGATTTGTAAACCAACTGGCCCGCAGCCCGACTTTATAAACCCACTGGGCCCACCGCCCGAATTCGTAAATCAACTGGGCCCCTGGCCCGATAACATAACTCAAATGGGTCTCAGCCCGATTTCATATCAACTGGGCCCTGGCCCGATTTCATTAACCAACTGGGCCCCCGGCCCGATTCTCAAATGGACTCCAAGTCCGAAATTTCCAAAAAAAGTGGGCCTCAAGCCCGAGTTCATCTTTCCAATTCCAAAACCATTTCATCATATTATATCCAAGTCATAAATATGGAAAATCCATGTAAAACCGGAAAACCTCGCACGTAAATCGCCTCGAAATACGTGAAACCGTACAATTTACCAACAATCAAATCAACATCATACAATCACAGTCATAATCCATATAAAACATTTAAGCATGCATAGAATTTATAAAACCAAAGTCCACTCACAGACCATTTTAACGGTATGCCTCGATACGCGTGCCACCGGCCCTCCCGGGCCTCACCACTATCACCGGGACTCCCAATCCTGTCCAAATCACATTAGAGGGTTACTAACCTCCACATTAACATCCTATCAAAGTTCCGTAATTTTCCCGAATTTTTAACTATTTTTAAACTTGATTTAAAACTTTCGGACATCCCGAACAATATCGAAACGGTGTCCGATCGACACGAAACCAATCCCAAAATGTTCGTTACATTAAATAGGACAGAAGTCATGTTGACCTCACCTCGAAATTCGTGCCCACGGGCCGTCACGTGCCGTCACGCGCCGCCGTTAGTGGCTGCGCGTGAAACCCACGCGCCTGCTACAGTGTCACCATCTAACCCGTATCTCTGGTAAACGGGTCCAATTTGCCTGCGATACGACCCGGTTACAATCCTATCAATTCAACCTTAATTACATCAATTGATCATTCAATTAGCTTCGTTATAAGTTTAATTAAAGGTCTGCAATCACAATTACACGATTACATACTCCAAACCTCACGATTCGATGATGAACACCAAGAACACCCGGTTACTGTTCGTTCATGGAATTCCTTCAATTTCGATCGATATCCTTAAATTGATTCAACCAGAAGCTTCCATGGACTCAGTTAAACATTTCCCCCAACTCAATTGCTTCAATCCAGTGCTCAATCTCCACGACTCAAGCTCGATAGCCGTCACTGTGCAACCATGGAAGTCTGCTAATCTCCAACGTTTTCCTTCAATTGATCCATCCAGAAGCATCGTGGGATCCTTAGGAACATAATCCCCAGCTCAATTTCATCCACCGAAGCCTCCAATTTCTCGACTCAACCTCGAATTTCCTCCTCTGTCACCAAGTGTGATCAGAGCCAATATGTTGCCAATTTCCTTCGTTCTTTCGACGATTCTGATCGTTGTGATCCTAGGAAGCTGAATGTGAGCTCCAATTTGATCCTCACGGCCTTAGGATTTGATTTCGAATTTTCCCTCTCAAACTCCCAAAATTTCGATTGTTGATTTCTGGTTCCCCATTTGTCCCCGTAATTCCCTTGTTCAATCTGTCCCTCAAAGCTCTCGATTTCCCCCTCACAGCTGATTGTGAAAGGGAGCTCAATTCTCCTAATTTTGATGCCCAATGTTCACGGTTTAGAAAAACAAAGAAGAGGAAATGAATGAGAAAATGGAGGAAATGATGAAGGATAAATGATGATGTTGTAATGATGGTGTTGGGAGGGAAACATGGATCAGATTTCAGGGGATGGGTGACACTTGTCACTCATCCGGATGTGCACAGTCATCGGTTACTATTCATTATTATATTATTATTTTAATCCGAGCCTCGGTTCGTAAATTCGTTTCTCGTGACCATAACTTCGTCGTCGGAACTCCGATTTCGGCATGCCGCCTGTCATTAGATTCGTATCGACGAGACCTACGTAATGGTCCTTGGCCCTCGTCCATCGGACCTCCCGATCAAAAAGTCAACATTTGACCCCTATTACTCGAAATTACCAAAATACCCCTCATCTTCCAAACATCAAAACTTTCTCCTCGGATGTCGGAATCGAACGTGCCGCCTGTCTATGAACTCGTGACGTCCCGAACTACGTCACGGTCATCGGTCAAAGTCCATTTGACCGCCTGATCAAAAAGTCAACATTTTGCCCACGACTAGGGGCAAAACGGTCATTTTGCATATTTTGTCCGATTCCGCCCTACTAACCACCGTTCAACCTCACTAATCAAGATTAGTGACTAATCTAATCCCGGAATTCGGGACGGGTCGTTACACCCCGGGATTGCCGAGGGATGTGTTATGCTCCCGTCTGACATTAGGGCCTTAGCCCAGAAACCGTAAAACCAAATCATGTGGGTCTCTACCCAAAACCATGAATACTGAAAACCAAACATGTATTATATAAATCCGACATCCAGAATACCAATTCCAATTCCAAGTGGGCCATCGCCCAAAACAATAACCATAAATACCATTTCCAAGAAAACATGTTTAAACCATCCTGGGCATCCCAGATGCCTAGCGTCCCAGACGCTCGACGTCCCAGACGTCATATCTCACGGTATAATAATAAGCAACGCGTGCTGCCCGGGGTCTCTCTGGGTCCATATCTCTGACATCCCAGATGTCTGACGTCCCAGACGTCTAATCATAACAATCCTGCTCTTGAGTCGCTATACGGCCCGGTAGCTCCGTACAATGACCCCTCGTAGGCAATGCACCGTGACTTCCCCAGTGTCCCAGACACCTGGAGGAGACCATCACATATCCTCGTCTCAAGATGGTTTATGGAAAACAGTTTATCAATCATGTCAAACATCTCAAGGGCCCTGCCCGGAATTTCCATAAAACCATCACAAGTCCAAACATCTGATTTTCACATCCAAAACCAATTATTCAAACCCATTTAGGGTCCCCGGCCCTAAATCACATTTATAACCAACTGGGCCTCATGCCCAATTTCGTAAATCAACTGGGCCCACAACCCGATTTCGTAAATCAACTGGGCCAACAACCCGATTTTTTAAATAAATGGGCCACTGGCCCGATTTCATAAAGCAATTGGGCCCCCGGCCCGATTACGTAACTCAATTGGACTCCAAGTCCGAGGTTTCCAAAACAATTGGGCCTCATGCCCGAGTTTATCTTTCCAATTTCAAAACCATTTCATGAAATCATGTCCAAAGCCATAAGTATGGAACTCAGTGTAAGACCGGAAAAACCTCGATTTACGTGCAAGCATGTAAATCGCCTCAAAATGTGTGAAACCATATAATTCACCAATATCCAAATCAACATCATATAATCACAATCATAATCCATATAAAATAGTTATGCATGCATAAAATTTATAAAACCAAAGTCCACTCACATACCGTCCTATGATGCGCCTCGATACGCGTGCCATAGGCCTTCCCGGGCCTCGCCACTATCACCGGGACTTCCAAACCTGTCCAAATCGCATTAGAGGGTCACTAACATCTTCATTAACCTCCTATCAAAGTCCCGTAATTTTCTCGAATTTTTATCTATTTTTAAACTCGATTCAAAACCTTCGGACGTCCCAAACAATATCGAAACGGTGTCCGATTGACACGAAACCAATCCCAAAATGTTCGTTACATCTAATAGATTTTTTCACGTGTTGAAAGTTTCCCCAAAAGACCATACACGGGCCCCCACGCGCCGATTGAAACCCCTGCGCGTGAAACCCACGCGCCGGGCACTATTCATCGTCAACCTCGCGTTGGACCCGGTTCACTGGTTTGAACCGGTTCAGCCGAACTGCTGAACCAACCCAGCCGATTCTCAGCCATTACTCAACCATTTCCTACGGAGTTTCTTCCTACGTGTTCGTCTAGGTCCAACTAAGAGGTTTATGGAATCAAAAACAAGAAAACACGGTTAAATCTTTACCTCTGAACAAAAACCCGAAGCCCAGATTTTTCAATCGTCCTTCCTCTTGATCCAGCCCTCCTCGAGCCTCGAAATCAGGTTCAATGGGTTCGTCCCTGTCCCTAGGTCTCATTAGAATTGAATAGGAGTTCAAAACTACTGTTAAAGTTCGACTTTCAAAAACCTGAACATAACTGGGCTCTCGGGTTACCTCACCTTGCCGTGAACCACCGTGCAAGGTGGCCATCCTCCAAACCTCCACCATCATTTCACTGTCCTCAGCCTCTCACAGAAGTTTGATTGAGCTTCCCAGTGTCTCTGCGTCTCTGCTTCTCACTCAGCCAAATAATCAATCTCAAAACAAATGGTGCTCTGTTCTCCAAACAACACCATCCCGTTTCAAACACCACACAGCATGTGCACCCGTGCCCTGTTCAAAACATAAACAATGCTCTCAGTGCTCTGTTTTCTCTCCACTCAATTGCATAAACAAACCATTGCACTCAGCCCAACCAATTGTTCCATAAACAATGCATAACCCGTGCTATGTTTCTGAAGAGAACCCCATCCACGACAATTCTCAATTTTCCCAAGGAATTTACCATTTTGCCCTTCTACCCAAAATTACCAAATTGCCCTTCACGCATCTAGACCCGTAACTCGGTCATCCGAACTCCGATTGACACGTTCCGCCTGTCTACAGACCCAGGGCATCGAGACCTACCTAACGGTCCTCGGCCATCGGACCTCCCGGTCAAAAAGTCAACATTTTACCCCTATTAACCAAAATTACCAAAATGCCCCTTAACTTACGAACGTCATAACTTTCACCTCGAACGTCGGGATCGAACGTGCCACCTGTCGATGAACTCGTGACGTCCCAAACTACGTCACGGTCATCGGTCAAAGTCCATTTGACCGCCCGAATAAAAAGTCAACGTTTTACCCACGACTAGGGGCAAAATGGTCATTTTGCATCGTTCGTCCGATTTCGCCCAACTAATCACCGATTAACCCCACTAATCATGATTAGTTACTAATCTAATCCCAGAATTCGGGACGGGTCGTTACATCAGACGCGAGTAGGACCAAGTACGGTTTTCAAAGCATATTTGGGACGAATTCTGTAAGGAATAACACTACTGCGGTTGGGATGATTCTCGGACCGATGTTGTTGCAACTGCGCCAGTGCGTTGATGCTTGTAGCGATTATTGTTTTGCTCCAGTATCGGTTCTTCTTAGATATGCTTGCTCCCATTTTTGCGTCGGCAGCTGCTTCGGTTTATGCGACAGTAGCGACAATAACGGCTGATGTGATGGCTATAACGGTGACTCCGGCGGCGGCTACGACAGTGGCATGGGTGTGGGTGTGGGTGTGGTTTTCCAGTGTTGGTGCTAGTGGTGCCCTTATGGTCTTACTTTGCTGCATGGGCTACCTGATATTTGGGTCGGGTGTTGGTCCAACCCCTTTTGGGATGGGTCTTGGTGTTTTTCTTTCTTTGGCCTTGTTGGGCTTGGGGTTTGGATTAATTTAGGTTAGCTATTGGGTTAGGATTATTTTAGTTTAGGCTCTATTTGGGCTTTAAGTTAGTATTTTGGATTGGGGATGTTTTTTTATTAATGTTATGTCATATGCTTGTATTTTAGGAGTTTATTTGTGGGTATAAACTAAGTTTCTTGCTTGTAATGTTAAATTTTTTTTAATAATACTTTTTAACTTATCAATTTTTATTTTATTTTTGAAATAGGTAATATGTGTAATCCTTCCTCATTCACGTTATAACAAAAAAGTAAAAGGAAAAAGATAGTTTAATGGTCCATCCTTTTAATATCCTTTTGTTATGACTTGAGGTAATTGAATGGTCCATGACAAGTTGAAGGCTTAAAACTTAGAAGTAAAGAGTAGGAATTTAATGAAATTTGAAATCTGAATAACTCTTCAATTGAGAAACATACGTAACGCTTTCTTATCATAATAGAAATATACTTAATGCGCGAGTTTACATCCAGTTGAATTTGATACCAACTTGATGTTTATTTAGTTTTTTTTTAGGGTAATACTTAAATATTATGGGTAAAAAGACTAATAATATTGTATATCATTTTATTTTATTTTATATGCGTCAAATAAATCAACAGTTTTAGTAATAATTATAATTTTCATAATGAATTTCTATTTACTTGATAAATATGAATAACTAAACGATCTTTAATTTTATTAATTTTTTGTATTTAAATAATCTTAAATATATTATTTAACTGATCTTAAATAATTTTAGTTATGATAATATATCGATAAATCAAAAAGTTGGAGCAAGAAAATACTGTTAAATTGTGAGTATTATCTTTTGTTAATCAATATATCGATCTGATTTATAATATAGAGGTAGCATGTTATAATATACATGCATAAGGTACTACAAATAATGAAAAATAGTTAGTTTTATTTTAACTTATATCTACAAATTTCATAAATAAATAAGATAAAATTCTCAGATAAGGATATGATTAGTTTGATTGTTTATTGCGATAATAAATGTCTTTTGATATATAACTTTAACTTTGGAGCAAAAGAAGGTAATGGAGATTTAATGTGCGTTACTCTTAGTCACCGAAAAATGGAGACCTAATCTTTACTTAATTTTTGCAGGACCTAATCTTCTAAAAATGAGTTTTATATTTTGATCAATATGTACGTTTTTTATGAGTTTCGGATTTCACCCACTAAACTAAATGACCGAAAGGCCCTGCACACCAACCGAGCCGAAGATCCGGTAGTTGATTTGGTGTCGTTTTGGGACCAAATTTCCACTACCGACTCCGCAATTGCGTCCAAGTTCAAAACAACGTGTCACCATCGCAGGCGAAGCTAGTGCATCATAAAATGGAATTCACTGACGCGTCGCAGCACCACGGTGTTGCCAACACAAAATAGATTCTCCTCTCATTTTTAGGGTTTTCGAGTTCGGAGGAATAGTGGCCGCCGGCAAAAATATTCTTTTTGTAATTTTCTTGTTGGGATTTTCAGAGAGCTTTCTTTTCTTATTTCATTTTTGAGGGTTTTAATTACATCACTTCTACTTCAAGCTTAGTGAATCAGATTCAGATTCAGATTCAGATTCAGATCAAACATGGCGGCCACTGCTCAGCTTCGTTACTCTACTATTGCTAGACACCACTCAAATCTCTCTGACAATCGCAGTTTCTCCAACAACCCTAATTCCTCCATCTCCTTCCCTTACTCTAAATCCCAAAATCGCTCCTTTTCTTTTGTCTCAAAACCAGTTTGGGATGGAAAGCCGGAGCTTTTAATTTCCGGTGGAAATGGTGATGGTGGATCAGGTGCCGGAGCAGGAGGAAATAGCGGAGGTTGGAGCCGCGGCGGAGAGGGAAGTTCCGATGATTCGTCATCATCCTCATCGTCGTCGTTGGCTGGTTTTGGAGTTCTGGGTCTGTTTCTCAACGGGTGGAGATCTCGGGTCGCCGCCGATCCCCAATTCCCTTTCAAGGTTCTGATGGAGGAAGTGGTCGGCGTCAGCTCTTGCGTTCTCGGAGACATGGCTTCCCGTCCCAATTTCGGCCTCAACGAACTGGACTTCGTCTTCTCGACTCTTGTCGTCGGATCCATACTGAATTTCACACTCATGTATTTGTTAGCACCGACCTTGTCTGCTTCAGCCGTCACTCTCCCTTCAATTTTCGCGAGTTGCCCGACCAGCCACATGTTCGAACCGGGTTCATACGGCTTGGTGAACCGGTTGGGTACCTTTGTGTACAAAGGTACAGTCTTTGCCGCTGTTGGGTTTGCCGCTGGGCTTGCCGGAACTGCACTATCAAATGGGTTGATCAAATTGAGGAAGAAGATGGACCCCGATTTCGAAACGCCAAATAAGGCGCCGCCGACTTTGCTCAATGCGCTCACTTGGGCTGCTCACATGGGTTTGAGCAGCAATTTCAGGTACCAAACCCTGAATGGGGCTGAGTTTTTGTTGGCCAAGGGGCTGCCTCCTCTAGCATTCAAGACCTCTGTGGTGGTTTTGAGATGTTTGAACAATGTTCTTGGTGGGATGTCGTTTGTTATGCTGGCGAGGTTGACGGGGTCCCAGAGTGTCGGGGAAGCGAAGCCGGTGGAGGGGGAGGTTGGATCGGCTGAGGAGAAGGTGAAATTGGCGGAAAGTGAGGAGTTGGAGAATAATCAGTCGACTTACAAATGATCTGGTTTTGTTGTTTTAATGTTTTTCTTTTTATGGTTTTTGTTCATAACTTTGAACTGCAACTCAGTGGAGAGTGGCGCTAGGTGTGGTATTTAGCTTTAAGTTTTTAGCAATAACAATAAAAATCATAAAAGTTCATCTGGAAATGAAATGAAAGTTCAACTTCATTGTGTGTGCTGATTAAAAAGCTTTAATTTTAGCAATCCGTTTTCAGATGTTCAACCGTGGTGATGGCCAAATGATAGCATCTCTGGAAGTTGACATAATCGTCCACACCTAGAAGACATGTCGGCCCATACTTGGCCACCTTCCTTGCGCGTCTTGCTTCCATGTAAAAGCTGTTTGAATCACAAAACTGTTTGAATCATAAATTAATTCCTCATTTCTTTCCTGCAACATAAATGAGCACATCATTATTGTCTAACGTTTGTACAAAGAGACGACCTCCGCTGTCAACACAAAATGTGATACAACCTCCTCTAAAATCTTCCTCCGACTCCTCCGTCCATCGATCATCCCAAGATATACTTTGTGACATCCTCCGTCCATCGTTCAATCATATATTTTCCGAAGCCGACGTGCCAAATTTATAAGCTATAGAGCAAGCTCAGCACCTAAGCTACTAACATTGCATGAGCTACAGAACTCTACAACATCTCATCTGACTGCCTCGGGTGCAGAATTGCAATAAGGCGTGTGCAAGCAAACCAACTTAGTGCAAGTCAAACAGAGAGTTGCAAATCCTACGCCCATCAAAACCCCGCAGCTACTTTTACGCGTATCCAACCTTATTGCTCTCTTTACTACCTTGCCAAAACTCGGAAGCAGTCCCCCACAAGCGAAAATCATCACATGGTCCAAGCCGCTGTAGTCAATTCCTGCGAGTATTGCTCCAATGGCAGATATGGGACCCATGAATCCAATTAAAGCAGCTGCTGCAAGGGCACCATGCCAGTTATCAGTGACCCCAAAGATGCAGCTAGCCACAGCTGCGCCCCGAGGGAGTCCATGGAGGGAGACAGGAAGGACCATGTGCCGACCAAGTCCATAAGCTTTTGGTGCAGCAACACCAAGTGCAAGTCCTTCAGCCAAAGCATGAAATGCGACTGCTCCACATGACAAGAATGACTGGAGGGTGTGAATGCTTATTGAAAAACCATTTCCTGTTCGTAGATTATTAACCGAAGTCCTTTTGCGACCAGCAAGCTTTAAAATACTGGAACTCAAAATGTGGACAGATGCAGCTCCCATTGCAAGCAGAAATATAACAGACAGGAACCCCATCTTTAACGAGAAAAGTAGCTGCAATGGCCTCCAGGCACTAAGGACAAAGGCAATGCCAGATGCTGCACCCATAAGAAGAGCATGCTGAAGATGGGAAAGCTAATGCAAATGCGACAAGAACAAGGCCTCCGAGCAATGGTCCAAGTCCAAAAAGCAAGGAAACAAAGAAGCCAGAAGCATCCTCTGAGCTGCAAAGCAGTACACGTAAAAATAAGAGTGGTTCCAAGGGTGGGGGGGAAATTGCATGCTATTTATAAAACAAATATGACAATGAGGAGGTCACCACAAAGTTTCAACTACAAAATAGCAACTCTCCTCGAGATTAAAATGAACTCACTTGTAATCATGGGTGAAATTCTGGAAAAGAGTGCTAAGAGCTTCCATGAATGCTAGAGAGAGAGTAGCCGCTGAGGCAACCCATGATGGAGAGGCTTCCTACAACCAAAAGCCAAAAAAAAAAACTAAATGCGTTGCAAATGGAAACTAGAACCTTCTGGTGATCTGAGTTAAAAAGGTCCTACAAGCCTACTGAAAATGATATGAGGATTTACAGAAACAACCAACACGAAGAAGTTTCATGAGGAATATTACCTTGAATGCATCGGGCAGAACCTCCGCAACAACCATCCAGATCATGCATCCAGCAGCAAAACCCGTACAGAAAGGAAGGAACTTGCTAAATGCATCGGCACATATGAAGGAAGGAACAGCTACAATGGGCTGCAAAAATAATATACGTAAGAGATATTTAAGTTAAAGAAAATTGTTTTCAACATTCCAGGCAACTTGGTAAAGTCCTTTGGTTAAAACATCCCCAGGCCCTAGGATCGAATCCTGCTTCATCAATGATAAGGAGGTTAGTGGGATTTGTGTGGCCCATAGTCCTAATGGCCCTCTGATGGACCAAAAAAAGGCCCAAAACAATTAAATATTGAACAATATCCAACCATAAGTACTAGTAAACCAATTCGGGTTTCTTATGCTTTTTTACTCTTTCGTTTAAGTGAATGTAGTTATATAGCAAGATCAAGTCATTTAAGTCTTATAAAAAACATGCACTTGAAGTTGAACAATGGATCAAATTCATCAACATCCTATTTGTTTCTATGAGATAAAATAAAAACAGTAATGTAATCAGAAATAATTCTACTAGTATTGGTTTATATGTATTCTCAAATTCCATTACCTTTAAAATCTAACAAATTACCTGTGGCAGTGATGTAATCACGCTCCATAACATGGCATTTTGCGGAGAGACACCCCTGGATGCAAGCACCATACTAACAGCTAAGCCTTCTGGTATGTTGTGCACAGCAATAGCTAAAGTTACCAACAGTCCCTGAGAGAAACCCTTTGAGCCAGCAAAAGAAACCCCAACACCAGAGCCCTCGCCAAATGAATGAAGAGTCATTATCCCAATAACAAGAACAACTTTAGTTGCATCTGCTCCTTTGATGTCTAACATGCTAACTTCTCCATATTGTTCAAGAAACTGAAAGAACATACAATAAAATGATGTAAGACATAAGAGAAATTGATACATCCTAGCATTATTGAGAAGAAAAACCTACAACACCACAGAAGCAGACATATCGAAACCAGATATTGGACGGGGAAATATTAATTAAATGACAAAGGTAAAGGATTTCCTAGCATGAAGTCCTGGAAAACATCTTACCATTTTCAACATAAAAGTCCTCCCTCCTTACAAGTAACAACATAGAATAAGCCAAAAGGCATGTTTCTGGACTGTCTGGACAACATAAGAATATGTATTCAGCTTTCTTAAGATATCACATTTGGCACCCAAAAACCCTTGCTTCACTTATAAGATCACCCAAACAAAACTATTTTTTCACCTCATAAATAGATTATACAACTGGTTCAGAAAGTAAATACGCATACTAACACTGCAAAAAGCAAAGATTAAATCCCTCTGCAACATGCAATGCAAATGTGAATATTATGAAGCAGGAATCAATTTTACTCCAAAAGGGAGGTAGAAACCAAATTTACAAAAATGGAAAAGACATAATAAGACACAAGAAAATGAGAGAGCAAATTCAATACCTGCTTGCATAGCCAAATAAAAAGTCCCCCACCTAAAAGCCCAATAACAACCCAATTTCCAGCCCCATGACCTTGTCCTTCCTGTATAAGATCAAAGCTTGCAGCCAACATTACACCAGCAGCCATTCCATTGCATAATCCTGCCCATTGTGGATCAAGCTCCACAAAGAAAAATGGGACTGCACCTAAACCAGTGGCGGCAGCCATTGCCAACGTAAATAATGCCACAGTGGAGACTGAAACTTTGCTGTTTGCACTCTTCATATCACCCAGTCCATTATTAGAATCCTCAAAATGCAAGGAATTCTCCTCACCAGTGCCATCAATCACATTACTTCTCACATTTTTGTGTGGGGCAGATATCAGCTTTTGCGAAACTTCAGTTTCAAACTCTGCTATAGCATACCCAAAGAGAACAATGAAGAACAGTAAAAATAACAGAAACTTCCTAAATGTGAACTGCATTTTCACTTTTTCTGATGCCACAAAAAGATTATAACTTCCACTTCAGCATCTTGAGAGATGCCCACTATATTCTTCCCTTGGATGCAATATTGAACCATCCGATGCCACTTTTCCTTGATTGCATAGCGATTACAGTGCACCAATCCTCCTTTAATTTGTGCCTCGTGGTCAACCCTATTGAACGCAAAAAAAAAAAAAAAAAATTAAAGGTATCATCATATCGTAATGTAATAACACTTGCACATTCCTCAGTCACACACCAACAGCACCTTCTGAGTCAAAATTAAGAACCTAGATTAAAATAAAAAATCCTACGACCTCAGCATAGGATGCCGGCTTTGGGGATCATCACAAGCTCATGGAAATATGCCCACCTTCACAAACAACGTGCTGTGCAAAATCCAAATGGCAATTTCGAACAGAAACGATTAATATAAATTCAATTATTCAAGCATCCTTATGCCACTGCCCCAGAAAACAATTAAAAATTCAATCCCTTTATTTGAAATTAAGCAATTACTCAGAATACCATTTTCCCAAATTTCATCAAATTCTAATATTTTTCCGACGAAATCATAGCAATCAAACAGCGCATTACTAATCAAACATGGAAATAATAAAACACTAAGAACCCTAAATTGGAATTCACAATTCTATAGAATTCACGAATGAATCTTAAATTAACAACCAAATTAATGGAATGGAAATCTAAACTTACCGACAGAACAAAAGAGCCCCCAAAGGAGGAGACGAGGGCGGGCGGGCCTGACTCAACGTCAGTCAACCGAGATTTGAGATGGAGACAGAAAAGGTTTCCCGGGAATAAAACCCGTTCCGCCGATTTTAGCCTTCACCAAATAAATTGGATTAAATAAGCCCACAGTACATTCCGGGGGGTGGGGGGGGGGGGGGGGGGGGGGGGGGGGGGGGGGGGGGGTGGTGTGGGGTGGGTGGTTGTTGTGGTGGTGTGAGGGTGATGAAATAAAATTGTAATTCAACTTGTGGGGGCAAAAGCAAAGTATGAGCCTTTGGACCACGCCGGGGATTTTATTAGCAAAAAGGGAAAAATGGTGGGACTTTATGGTGGTTGTTGTGGTGGTGTGAGGGTGATGAAATAAAATTGTAATTCAACTTGTGGGGGCAAAAGCAAAGTATGAGCCTTTGGACCACGCCGGGGATTTTATTAGCAAAAAGGGAAAAATGGTGGGACTTTATTGATAAACAATTCAACGTGACCACGGAGTCACCCCTCACCACTCACCAGCTACCAGACTCGGCCTCAAAACGCTGTTTTTAACCAAAACCAGCGACCAACTCAAAATAAAAGAACAAAAAAAAAGGAATAATAAAAGAGAAAATCACTTAAAGAGAAATCTATATAAATGAAAATATATGATATTTTGAATGCTTCTTCAAGGAACAAGATTTACGTTTACAGAATAAGTTATCAAATCTATATGATAAATGAAAATCCTACTTTGAAAAAAAAAATCGATAAAATTTTAATTTTAATAAGGTCACGGAATGATTTTATCATTCCATTACAACAAAGTTAAAATTTCTATAAATACATGTGTTTCAGTGGCTTTGCAGATCACATTTGCTCAGCTGTATAAGTAACAAGTCAATTCAATATGAACAATGCAGTGGCATAGAGATATAACTTACAAGAAGATCTCAAATTAACTTATGTACATTATCCATTTTACATTCAAAATTCACTACAAAATGTTATTTTTCTTTCTATATACTAAAAAAAGAGAGAGAAGATAATAACTTTTTTGCATCCAACGAATATATACAAAACGTGACTGGGATGTGAGGAGAGAACGGTGAGAGGAGGGTGTATGCAAGAATTTTCCTTCATCGAGGCACGATGGTTGGGACGACACCACTGGTTGGATCGGTTCCTGCCACGCTGGAGGACATGTAAGATGTGTCCCTAGTGAGATAGGATGCCGAGGTTGGAGATTGGTCAGTGTAAGAAGAAGTAGATGGCGAAAATATGGTGTCAGCTGCTGGCAAAATTTTAAGTACGTTTTCAAGCTCCCTGACCACTTCCAACATATGAGGCCTTTTATCTTGCTTTTCATTGCAACATCTGAGTGCCAATGATAGAAACTTTTCAACACATTCAGATGGATAGGATCCCATTCTGCTGTCTATGACCGAGAACACCAACCCTGCCCGATGAGCCAGATTCACCTCACGAACAATGTTTTTTCCGTGTGATATTGGCTGCGCACCAGTCAGAAGCTCAAGAAACACAATACCTAGGCTATAGACATCGCTTTTGTCTGTCAACTTACTGGTCAAAAAGTACTCTGGATCTAGGTAACCCTGCATTATGAATCCGAACCAAAAGAGTTATGAAACAAATAACACTTCTTGATGCTCAAAAGCCATATGATGCAAGTAGCAGATATCATAATCGAAAGATTGCCTCAAGATTTGAAAAATCATACATACCGGTGTTCCTCTCACAACGGTAGAAACATATGCACGTCCAATCCCTTCATCATTCTCTATAGGAGCAAGTCGCGAGAGTCCAAAATCAGCGACTTTAGCCACAAGGTTGGAGTCCAGAAGTATGTTGGTGGCTTTAATATCGCGGTGGAATATAGGAGGATTTGCTTCGGTATGGAGATAAAGAATGCCTTTTGCTGAACCGAGTGCAATCTGTAACCTCATACCAAAGCTTAACCTCCCCTTGGATTTAACTGTCATAACATAAGTACGCAAATTAAGAGGAAATTTATATGCAGAACTTTCATAGCAAAACTCAAGCTGCTAAAAGAATCATATCCAAAATAACCAGAGGCATGGATAAATTGAATGAGCCACACAAGGAACTCGGAATGTTGGATATTTCATACCAGAAAGCCAGTCGCGTAATGTACCATTAGGCATAAACTCATAAACCAGCATCTGCAAGAACCACGAATATACGTTAATTAATGATATTTACATTTATAACGTTCTACTACATCAAAGCACCATAACCTTTAGGTTTTTTAATCTCTAGCTTTAGAGTTCACAAAAAAAAATAGTACACAAGCACACACACGTGTAATTCACGAATAAGTTATCAAATCTATATGATAAACTTTAGAGTTCAATATGATGAGCTAACAAATTATAACAAAAACCGGTTGCAATTCACAAGAAATGATTTGTTGTTTGAGATTGCAAGCCTCATACCTGCTCCCCTTCTTCTTCGCAGTATCCCACCAAGGAGACTAAGTTTCGGTGATGTAACCTCGATAACAGTTCTATCTCAGTCAAGAACTCTTTCTCACCCTGCAACGATCCTTCTTCTGCACGCTTTATGGCTACAATTGTGTCATCGGACAAAACACCTCTGTAAACTTTCCCATAGCCTCCTCGTCCAAGTTGTGTTGAATCATCAAAATTCCCAGTAGCTAGTGTCATTTCTTTGAAAGTGAATGCCTTTACACCATCAATTTTCATAGAGATCTTCGAGGCTGCAAAGAGAAATAAGAACATTTAGTATTCAGCCAAATTCATTTAGTATTCAGCCAAATTCATTCAGTATTCAGGATTACATGAAAGTCTCCGAGAAGGTGGAGTTTCCTTGGATCTTAAACATCTTGTGATCAGAAGCATGACCGTGGCAGAAATAATGACAACTGAGGCAACAGCCCCTGCTATAATAGCTGCCAAAATGCCCTTGCTAATTCCCGTCCTTGGTGTCTCAACAATCACTATCACAGTGAAATATATTAAGTTACCCAGCCAGGAACTAGAAATCTGCAATCCTCAATCAACCCATCAAAATTTAAAAGAAAAATACACCAAGAGAAATAAATGAAGTTCCACACCTACTTTTCTAAGAACTACAATGCACAAAACTAAAAGCTTGGATGTTTGTTTTTTTATCTTTAATTTTTATCAATTATCCTATTGAAAATGTCAAAGACTGATAATAAATGTTATCAGTTTTCAAATCATGCAGGAAGATGAAAATTTCGTAAGTTATGCGAAAAGGACTAGAATAAATATGTCCAGGCATACATACTATTTGAATAAGGCCCCAGCAGATTGAAATTGAGAAGCTCATAAGGTCCAAAGAAGTCAGTGGGAGGAAGGTTCCACGTTGTAAGACGGCCTCTTATGCGCTGAACCTCACTTACATTAAATGTATTCGAGTGGGGATTAATGTACATAGGGAAAAGTTTCAAATGCATCAATAAACGGGGTCCTCCTTGCCAGCGAAACGAATCAATTGATAATTGATAAAGGCCCAAGTTGAGTGAACGAGTCAAATAGATTTCAAACTCTTGAATATATGGAGGAAAATAAGAAAAACTAGGGCTTTTCAGACGATAATCAACTCTTAGAGGTGATGCACAAAAGCATGGTACTGGGGAAGATGGGACATATTCATAGAAGTTATCTGTCGGACATGCTTGACTAGGGCAGGTCATTGTTTGAGTTGAATTTATTGAGTTATCAGGGATCCCATCTTCTCCAGCTTCAAATCGACAGAACTGGCCTATATTTGGTATGCTTGCATTTTTGCAAATGGGGTTTCCTCCAAGCCTGACAAAAAACTCTATAAGTATAAATTTGAAATTATATAAGTAAAACAAGGTTTACTTTTGCTAATAATATTCATTACGATTTATTTCTTCACATCAACATTTCCCGCTTCTTCGGTTTATTTTTCTTACAAATCTAGAAGAATATATAAGAAATAACTATAGAAACGAAGGCATCAAACAGAATCCATGGCATCAGAAGCGTACCTCAAGGTGACATTTGATGGAGGATTTAGTTCTTCTGATATATTAGAGAGTGAATTGTTCCGTAGATCACTACAATATTCAGCTAACATATGAGTTCAATCTAAAACTTTGGTCAAAACCATTACTCTAAGAAATGAAATCAAACTAATTTAAATGGTTATGCTACTATTTTGCTAAAGGAACTTACAGCGCAAGTCTAGCTCTTGTGCTGAAAGATAAATTCAACCATATAGCAGGGACAGAACCGGTCAAAAAATTGTTATCGAGCAACCTGTAACACAATCATTATAAAAATCAGAACCAGTGTGAAAGTGAAAAGTGAACTCTTATATTCTTCCAGTAGATTCTTAAGCATGTCACATTTGAATGTAAGAGAGTCATATCTAAATCATTTTAACATGAAACCCTACGCTCTAACAAAGATTTAGGTAAGCAAACATATTCTCACAGTTTCTGAAGCGAAGGAAGATCAGAGAAGCTCTCAGGAATAGATCCGTTAAGATGATTATCTGACAGGTTGCTGCAATAAACAATGAGATTTTAATGGGATAAAGTTGTTAGTTAATCAGAATCACAGAAAAAATTATATATAATTTTCATGGCATGCATTCATTTGAATTTAAATACTGATGAGGCAAAGAGAAATATAAAAGAGCCAAGGATACAAGTTTACTTAGGCCATTACATACATTGTTGTAATATTGGTGGAAAGCCGGTGCGATGGTATGGGCCCACTAAGATGATTCCAGCTCAGATCTCTGTGACATAAACCAATGGAAATTAAGATGATAGAGGTATCAAAAAGAGGTATCTTCTATGGCAAGGTAAGTGTTAAACTTTCAATATTGTTGAGCATATCTATACTTACAGATAACTAAGATTAGCTATCCTGCTAAAATCAGGAATTTCTCCCTGCAAACTGCAATTCCTGAGACTTCTGCCAAATCAGACTCAGGGAAAAAAAAGTTATCAACAACCTTCCAAGAAACATTTATGCAACGCGTTATAAACTCAAAAGTAAAGCACTTAAAGAACTAGTGGAAATAGTTAATTTCATTGAGTATTTGCATATAAATTATATTCGTAGACTAGCAAGGAAAAATATAAAGGTAAGTTATTATGAATGCCCTTACGATATAAGCAGCAATTTTAATATAAATAAACTCCAAGATTGTATCTTGGCATCTTCAATCACCAACTTATATGCAGCTCATGAGTAGAACTAAATTCTTAACACCATATCAGTAGACTGAACCTTATGTTTCACTGATGTCAATACTTGGTTCTAATAGTTTAGGAGTTATCGTTTATAATTTTGATTCACATTCATTACCAAATTAATGCAACTGGCCAATTCCTATAAGTACAAAGATGGACCAGCAATATACAAATAATTAAACTTACAATTTTGCTAATTCGGAAAGATTTCCATAAGAAGCTGGAATCTCAGTCCCTCTGAAGTTGTTGTTATCGAACTGCCTGCAACAAGAAAAACATATAAAAATAAATAAGGCAAAAAACAATTATCAACTAAGAGCATATGAAAGGAAACAAGTTAATCCAAATTAAAAATTCCAGAGATGGATTAGGACATACATTATGCGCAAGTTTGGTAAGTTGGAGTATTCTGGTGGAAGATAACCAGTTAAGTTATTATTATCAAACAGCCTGTCAATCACACAATCAGGAATCAGTCTACAAATATGATCACCAAAGAACAATTTCCGAAAGGCCACAAGGAAACTTAAAATAAAATGACTATAAGAACTCACAAGTGAAGAAGAGTGGGTACTTTAGAAAGCTCAGAAGGAATCTGACCACTGAAGGAGTTATTGTTCATGTGGCTGAAAAGCAACATCACAGTAATGCAGCTGTCAAACATCAGATATAAAACGCACCCCGAATTTAAGTAGCAGTTGCTTGCTTACATACTTACAGATGTTTTACACTCTGCATGTTAACAAATGATTTTGGTATTGGACCGGACAGATAGTTCTGATCAACTTGTAGTCTATTCAAATTTGAAAGATAACCAAGCTCATCTGGCAAGGAACCTGATAGTTTGTTTCCATTCAAGAGCCTGCACACACAGTGCATCACAAAAGTAATAGTGAAAAGGTTGTACCATAAAACAGAAACGTGGACAGGTTGAGGTACTTTTATGTAGAATGCTCACTTGTCCAGCATATCCTTTTCTTAACCAAAGTATTAAATTTCCAGAGGTTGCAACATTAAATCGATCTAGGTTCTATCAGTCTTACAACATCATGTCTACAGAAGGACAATGAAAAAGAATATGAACTCAACTTACAAGAGTTTCAAGGATGTCATGTTTCCTATCTCCTTGGGTATAGTGCCACTTAATTCATTCCACATGAAATCTCTTCAAGTGCAGAAAATCAAAAGAAACCACATCACAAAGTAAATAAAATGATAATCAGGAAAAACCCTGGAAAAGAAGTAGAATGAAGGATCAATTTATGAGCTGAAATAACTCACAATATGTGAAGTTGGGATAGTTGGCCTAGCTCAGGTGCTAAACTTCCTGATAAATTCATACTTAGCAGTTCGCTGTATCAAATTACAAGTAAGAACAAATCATCAAAAGAAATCATGCATTGATACTGTGGCGCAGGAACGATAAAGGTCACAAAACCCAGCATGAGCTAAAAGGTAAAGAGTATTATGAAGAAAGAACGCATACAGTTCCTCGAGGTGCAAGTATCCATCAGCCCCAACAGTATCAAAACATAAAACCCCAGTCCAATGAGATTCACAAGGATCCCCTTTGTTCCAATTCCTCAGATGATTTCTAGGATCAATCAAACTGCTCTTAACAGCTCTCAACACATTCACTGCAAAAGGACACAGCCCATAAAATTAATAAATCAGTCAGTGGATTGCATTGAATTAAAACTGGGTTCAACAAGTAAAACAATTTAGCCTTTTTGCACAAAATTACCTTCAGAAGGATTTGTAACTTGGGCAGCTGCAAGAAGCACAAAGCAAGAACCCAACAGAGGAATGACAAATCCCCAAGCTCTCAGCTTAGGCATTCTAACACCTTATTGAAACAAACCCAATAAGCAATTTCTAAAAATTACGCAAGTTCAAGCCACAAATTTCAAACTTTCAAATACCAAATTGAAATACGCGCACTCACTCATCTACAGTTAAACCTTGACTTCAAGAACGAAGATAGCCAAAAATGGAAACTTTTCTCTCAGTTTCAAAAACAAAATCATAACTTGACAGAGTAAGCGGTGGACACCGAGCATTGAGACTTGTTGTGACTAGTGGGATGCAGGTCTTGAGGCACGCACAGCTCCAACCACTAAAATCACCATGTCAATGTGGAAAAGGCTAAGGATGACGATCATTACGCCGACTTCAGTATATCTTCTTCTGATGTAACATTAATTATGGCGTGTCGTCAATCGTCATGTGTAGTTGAGTAACGTCGGTGTTTTCCTTTGTTTAATGATTTTTTAGGTTTCTTCGTGCAAAGAGACAAGAAAATTAGTGACAAATGGCGTCTAATTTATCTCTTTGCAGCAGCTCAGAAGATTTGCTCTTCCTTCTGGGCGTGAGAGAGTGTGTGAAGCCAAAGACAATTCACATTTGCGAGAGGTTGACTTGTCGTTACCTAAACCCACTAAAATATTCTTTAAGCCGGTTTTTTCCACGATCCTTGTCTAAGTGCTGCGGTGGTGACCAACATGGCAACATTAGAACCACCAAATTAGTTTCTTGGTGGATTTTGTACCGGATATTATGTTCATTCATTTGTAGTTGTCTACTGCTTAGATGTCTTAAGAGTAATAATCATCTTTAAAAAATTATATAAAGTAATTTTCAGGTTATTTTTTTCAAATTAATATGTAGTAAAAATGGGTCCTAAATTATTAAAGATATTAGAGATGGGATGGTGATGTCAATTGCGGTTAACGAATATCACTTTGAATAAGTAACTTGAGAGTTGAGACCCCTATTTAACTATATTTTACTTAATGAAAATAACCTAATAAGAATGGTAGGTGGGTCACTAGTCATCATTTCTTTATCAAAAGTGTGACGGTTTAACTATGGGTGATTATGTATCATAAAAAATTGAAAAATTGTCAAATGATAAAATATAAAATATAATTGTTGAAATGTCAAAAAAAATTACAAGTAATCAAGTGTCATATTATATATATATATATATATATATATATATAAATGAATCGGTCACAATATAATTTTAATATAACTTGTAGACCATTAGAGTCATGGTTGAGATTTAATACCGAGAAAATTGATTAATTTTTTCTTTTCTTATTATTTCATCAATGGAATTACTCTTCTTCTCAAAAATAAGAAAACTTAACTAAATATTCTAATTATAATTTTATCTTCCTCCCTTAAATTTAATTATTATTTTTTATAAGCACCATTAATTATATTTTGTTCTCTACTTGCTTCTTATCCTATTAGGATATGAGACCTCTCTTTGTGATTTTCTTGTCATCTTTCATCATTTTTATTCTCCTGAAAATCCCTCATCATAAGAGATTTAAGCAATAAATCACTTAATGAACTGTAGTTCACTACTCCATCTATTGATTTTTCACCTCCATTTATAACTAGAGATTGAAATATCGATATTGACGTATATATCGCTAGTCAAATTTACGGATATCTCGCCCCAAATATCAATATCGATATCGATATCATTTACGGTAAACAAAAATGACAGAAATTCGGTTTAAAAGTTGGAAATTTGGAATGAAACTTTGGGAAAAATTTAAGTACCTAATAATAGTTATATATGACTAATAAAAATGATAAAATAACTTTGATATAATAAATATGTGATGAATAATATGATAGAATACGAGTATGACGATGACTAACAATATAATACCTTAAATATAAACAAAAATTATAATATAATATTATTTATAATTTCACATCAAGAATAATTTACTCGTTGAGTTTCACTAAAAACAAATAAACATATAACTAAATTGGGAGTTAAAACTCGGATTTTTTCATGTAATTCAAAAATTTTGTAAGAAATTTTCCAAAAACGAAACGAGATTCAAAGCAAGAAGAATGAATTCGTAAAAAACGAAAAAATAAATTAGATCAAAATAAAATAAAAAATAACATTTTTTAATTAAATTACAAAATTTTAATTATATTTAATTATAATTTATTTTTCAAAAATATCGAACATAATTGAATGATGGAAAAAACCACCACGTAGCATATTCTAGCCTACAAGTTCACAACACAATTAAATGGTGGGAAAATCACCACTTATCTCTCTGACTTTGACAAAAAAAAAAATCTCTCTGACCCTCTTTCATCACTCATTTTTTTTTTCTTCTCTTCTTCTTCTTTTCCCTCTCATCAGTACAAGACCCTTTCTCATCACACATTTTTTTTCTTCTCTTTCTCCTTCATGACAAGACCCAAGTAGATCCAAGCTCCACGCCTCCACTACGACAACCGTGACTGAAAATTCGCCCCAAGCCGCTTCATTTCTCTTCTTTTCTTCTTCTTCGTGACAAAGAAGCAGGCAAATCAAACTCAACCACGACAACTGTGACTGAAACTAGCTTCGCAGATTCACCTAAGCCACTCTACTCCTCCATCTAAGCCTCTCATGCCTCTATGTAGCTCTCAAATCAGTCCTTTGGTTCATTTCTCATGGATTAAATTGGAATTTTTTTTTTGGTTTGAAAGCTGGTTTCATCGATTTTCAGTCAATATCGACAAATTTCGGTGAATTTCTTCGAAATTTATCGATATCCAACGATATTGTGGAAATTAGGGGAGGTTTAGATGTCGCACCTCCAATTCTCCGAAATCTCGAGCGAAATATCGACGAAATTATGGATATTTCAATCCATGTTTATTGTCAGGACCCGTCCCAATCAAATCGAACTCCCTTCCGAGTCAACCGTGTTAATGGAGCGGCTAAAATCGAAAAGCCCTCAATAAAACGCCGATAGTAGCCTGCTAAACCCAGAAAACTCCTGATCTCCGTCACCGTCTTGGGCTGTTCCCAATTTCCTACCGCCTCAACCTTCTGAGGATCCACTCTGATGCCCTCGGCCGAAATCACATGGCCAAGAAATCCAACACTGGTCAACCAGAACTGACACTTACTCAACTTCGCATACAACTGATGCTCCCTCAGAGTCTTAAGCACGATTCTCAGATGTTTCTCATGTGCCTTCGCACTCTTCGAATACACCAAAATGTCATCAATGAAGACGATCACAAAACGATCCAAATATGACCGGAACACTCGGTTCATAAGGTCCATAAAATCTGATGGGGCATTAGTCAATCCAAAAGGCATCACAACAAACTCATAATGACCGTACCTGCTCCGGAAGGCTGTCTTCGGTACATCCTCCTCTTTAACCCTTAACTGATGATAACCGGAGCGAAGATCAATCTTCGAAAAATACTGTGCTCCCTTCAATTGGTCGAACAAGTCATCAATCCGGGGTAGAGGATACTTATTCCGAATAGTTACCTTATTCAGCTGTCTGTAATCCACACACAATCTCAATCCTCCGTCCTTTTTCTTGACAAACAACACAGGTGCTCCCCAAGGTGACATACTCGGTCGAATGAATCCCATATCGACCAACTCTTGCAACTGGGCCTTAAGTTCCCTCAATTCTGCAGGTGCCATGCGATAAGGAGTCTGTGCGATAGGCTGTGTACCTGGAAGAAGATCAATCATGAACTCGATCTCTCGATGAGGTGGTAATCCTGGCAATTCCTCGGGAAAAACAGAGGAAGAAAACTCACCTTTAGATTCCGTCTCCGCCGTGCGCACCGCTGCGTGCCACGGTGTTCGTTGGGTCACCTGCAACCTCCTACGGCTCCTACTGCCTTGATTTAAGCCACCACACGGCGTAGCCACCACCAAACTCTCACGGTCTCCCGGTTTTCCCAGAACTTCACCACACCACCACCGTGCCGCCGTGCACGATTTCTCCACCAAAACACGATCACCAGCTCAAACACTTCTCTCTGCCACTCTCACAAATCACTCTTCACTCTCCCTTGCACAGAATCGATCAATCTCTCCCAATCTCTCACCCTCTGTTCTCTGCGTTCAAACCCAAAGCACGGTTTGATTTTGTGCAAAGTGTGGCCGTGCACACTTTGGAACATTTTAGAACCATCCAGTCACTCCCACGTGTCCATCATCCATAGGTCAGCACAAAATATCCTTGCCACTTGCCCTTATCTGATTGGGCTGAGGGAAAAAGACCATTTTGCCCCTCAATTGGATAATTACCGTTTTGCCCTCGAACGTTCTAGACCCGTAACTTTTCCGTCCGACGTCCGATGACAGCGTGCCGCCTGTCGTTGTACTCAGGACGTCGATACCTATCTAACGGTCCTCGGTCTACGCGAAAATCACAAGACCTCTAAAAAGTCAACATTCTCCTCATTTACTCAAAATTACGATAACGCCCTCAATCTTCCGTACATCATAACTTTTTCTCCGATCGTCCGAATCGAACCTGCCACCTGTCTACGGACTCGTGACGTCCTAAACTACGTCACGGTCAAGGGTCAACAGTCATCCAATCGGTAATTCAAAAAGTCAACTTTTAGCCTACTATTCACAAGGGCAAAATCGTCCTTTATATACAAAACTTTTACAAAATTACATTTTTACCCTTCCCGAAGGTACGGGTTGTTACAATCTACCCCCCTAAAAAGAATTTCGTCCCCGAAATTCAGTGAAACAAATAGGGGTATTGTTCCCGCATCAAGGCCTCAGGTTCCCACGTAGCTTCTTCCACTTGATGATTCCTCCACAATACTTTAACCAAGGGAACCGTCTTCCGCCGTAAGACATTATCCTTCCGATCCAAAATCGCGACAGGTTGTTCTTCAAAACTCAAGTCTTCCCTCAGTTCAACTGGTTGTGCTTCCAGAACATGTGAATCATCTCGAATATACTTCCGAAGCATAGATACATGGAAAACATTATGTACTTTCGCCAGGTCTGCTGGTAAAGCCAATCGATATGCAACAGGACCAATCCGCTCCAAGATCTCATAAGGCCCAATGTAACGAGGACTCAACTTCCCTCGTCTGCCAAACCGTACATTCCCTTCCAAGGAGATAACTTCAAGAAAACCCAGTCTCCTACTGCAAACTCCAAATCTCTGATCCTACGGTCGGCGTAACTGTTATTATAGGCGAACTCCATCAAGGTAAATGAGACTCCCACGTACCCTGGAACTGCAATACACAAGCTCGCATCATATCCTCGAGAATCTGAATAGTCCGCTCAGACTGTCCATCGGTCTGAGGATGAAATGCGGTACTGAAATGCAGCTTTGTCCCAAAAGCTTCCTGTAAACTCTGCCAAAAGCGGGATGTAATGACCCGTCCCGAATATCGGGATTGAATATTAATTAATTATGATTTAGAATGACTAATCGGGGATTAGTTGAGTGAAATCGGACGAAACGTGCAAAATGACCGTTTTGCCCCTAGTGTGGGCAAAATGTTGACTTTTAGTTCGGGCGGTCAAACGGACTTTGACCGATGACTGTGACGTAGTTCGGGACGTCACGAGTTCATAGACAGGTTGGTCCTTGTGGCCAGGTGATTATGTTTTCACATGTTTTGGCCTGAGAGCCGGGATTTGATGTTGCATAACATGAACTGATTTGGTGAACATGAGTTTTATGGACCATGGGAAAATATGTTTTAATTTTATCGGTCACTCATGTTTTACGATATGCATGCAAGTTTGTGAAAACTGGAGGGTAAGATTGTATTTTGATAAATGTTTTTATAAGAGGTCATTTTTGTCCACTCACACCATTTCTGTTTTGTGACCCTCCAGGCCGTGGTACGACGTTCGGGACTGATCGTGAGGCAGTGACAGCAGCAGAAATCCGCGCAAACATCCCTTGTCTGGCAAGCACTGAAGGGGAGTTTCGGACTTTTAGTTGACTTGTCAGACGGGAGCAGGACCGGGTACGGTTTTTGACGTCCAGTTGGGACGGGTCCTGTCACGGGAAGTAAATCTCGGATCTCTATCAGATACTATCGACTCTGGAGTCCCATGCAGCCGAATAATCTCATCTATGAACAACTGTGCAAACTGCGCCAACCTGAAGTTCTCCCGTACTGGCAAGAAATGAGCAGACTTCGTAAGTCTATCCACGATCACCCACACACCATCATGTCCCTTTGGTGTTCTGGGAAGCTTGAATACAAAGTCCATAGTCAGGTGATCCCATTTCCACTCGGGAATCGGCAATGGTTGCATCGCTCCATAAGGTCTCTGTCGCTCGGCTTTCACCTGTTGACAAATCAAGCATCTACTGACATACTCTGCAATCTCACGTTTCATCCCTGACCACCAGTAATGCTCTCGGAGTGTACGATACATCTTGGTCCCACCAGGATGCATCGCATAGGCTGAACAATGAGCCTCATCCAGTATCACCTTCTTCAAAGCTTCATCCTCAGGTACGCACAACCGTCCACCTTTAACCAAGGCTCCATCCTCACGAATTTCAAAGTCCTGTCTCTCTCCAGCCTCGACCTCAATCCGAATGATGCCCAGAATAGGGTCCTCAAACTGAGCATCAATAACCTGATCAATCAAAACAGGTCGCACATGGAAACTCGCTAGGAGTGCTCCCTGATCATCCACAGTCAACTCTACTCCAAGCCTACGGAGCTCAACCAACAACGGTAATCTTACTGTCCTCAAATGTGACAAAGAACTAGCTGACTTCCTGCTCAAAGCATCGGCTACCACATTAGCCTTCCCTGGGTGATAATCAATAGTACAGTCGTAGTCCTTAAGCAACTCCAACCATCGGCGCTGTCTCAGATTCAGTTCCTTCTGCATGCACAAATACTTTAAACTCTCGTGGTCCGTGAAAATCCTGTACCTCTCGCCGTACAAGTAATGCCGCCAAATCTTCAGTGCATGAACCACCGCAGCAAGTTCCAAGTCATGAGTAGGGTAGTTCATCTCATGGGGTTTCAACTGTCGGGAAGCATAAGCAATCACTTTCCCATGCTGCATCAATACACAACCCAAACCTTGCAAAGAAGTGTCACTATACATCTCCCCAGTAGGTGTACTCACCCCTAAGGCACACTCCAAGGTAGACACCTCCCTCTCTGTCACCAGACTACAACTCCGGGCTACAAACGAATGCGTAGCCCCGGGATAGATCAAAGCAAAAACAGTGTGGCCATGTATGGTAAGTGTACCTGTCACCACTCCCGGTGCGAATCTGGCCTCCTGCTGCGTCATCGTAAAAACTCGCGCCTGAGGTCCCGATGACCTACCGCGCCCTCTAAAACTGCTCGTGGCACCACCGCCACCCCTAGGGCCTGCTGCCCCCGACACCGAAGTAGTACTCCGTTCAGGTTCTGCTGCACCTCTGCCTGCTCCACCCTCCTGCACTAACAACGGGCACTCCCTCCGAAAGTGTCTGCGCTCTCCACAGTAGTAGCAAGCATCCCTACTGGGTCCACCGGTCTGCCTCCCAGTAGAAGCAACAGAAGTAGCACTCGCCTGAGGAGTCGGCTGGACTCTAGCTCCTCGGAATCCAAAACCCTGATAACTACCTGGTCTACCAAACCGGGCTCCACCAGCTGAGGACAAACCACCAAAATTGCCCCGCTTCGGGGTCCTCTGACTCGATGCTCCGGGAAAAGAATGCTCTTGGCGCTGTACACTGCCCGAGTACTGTGGCCTGGCCGGCAAACTGGCCTCCACTCTAACAGCAGCATCAGATAACTCCTGGAAAGTAGCAAAGGAGCCGGCTGTCACAATGGCTCAAATCTCTCCTCGAAGTCCCAACTCGAACTGGCGGCGCTTCTCCGCCTCGGTTGAAACAAATGCAGGAGCAAAACGGGATATCATCTGGAATCTCTGCTCATACTCAGCTACGGTCATGTTTCCTTGCTTCAAGTGAAGAAATTCCGCCTCTTTGGCATCCCGGAAAGAGCGGGGATAGTACTGATCTAGAAACCGCTTCCGGAAAGTCTCCCATGTCACGGTATGTGCATCCCAGCCGGACAACTCCAGCGTGTACCACCACTCATATGCGGCTCCATCTAACATAAAGGTAGCTAACAAGACCCGGTCCTCAGGAGGACAGTGCATCACCCCGAAAATACGCTCAAGCTGGGTGATCCATCGATGAGCTTCCTCTGGATCGGCCCCACCGCTGAACGTAGTAGCCCCAAGCCGCTGGGCTCTCTCAATCGAAGCACTCTCAGTCCCTCTCGCCGCTTCATCTTCAGGTCGTGGAGGGGGTTCACGTCTCGGAGGCATGATCGATCGTACGCTGAAAGAGGCATAGAGTTAGTAAAACAACCTAGACCCAACACAAACTGACAAACCTATGCTCTGATACCAATTGTCAGGACCCGTCCCACTCAAATCGAACTCCCTTCCGAGTCAACCGTGTTAAAGGAGCGGCTAAAATCGAAAAGCCCTCAATAAAACGCCGATAGTAGCCTGCTAAACCCAGAAAACTCCTGATCTCCGTCACCGTCTTGGGCTGTTCCCAATTTCCTACCGCCTCAACCTTCTGAGGATCCACTCTGATGCCCTCGGCCGAAATCACATGGCCAAGAAATCCAACACTGGTCAACCAGAACTGACACTCACTCAACTTCGCATACAACTGATGCTCCCTCAGAGTCTTAAGCACGATTCTCAGATGTTTCTCATGTGCCTTCGCACTCTTCGAATACACCAAAATGTCATCAATGAAGACGATCACAAAACGATCCAAATATGACCAGAACACTCGGTTCATAAGGTCCATAAAAGCTGATGGGGCATTAGTCAATCCAAAAGGCATCACAACAAACTCATAATGACCGTACCTGCTCCGGAAGGCTGTCTTCGGTACATCCTCCTCTTTAACCCTTAACTGATGATAACCGAAGCGAAGATCAATCTTCGAAAAATACTGTGCTCCCTTCAATTGGTCGAACAAGTCATCAATCTGGGGTAGAGGATACTTATTCCGAATAGTTACCTTATTCAGCTGTCTGTAATCCACACACAATCTCAATCCTCCGTCCTTTTTCTTGACAAACAACACAGGTGCTCCCCAAGGTGACATACTCGGTCGAATGAATCCCATATCGACCAACTCTTGCAACTGGGCCTTAAGTTCCCTCAATTCTGCAGGTGCCATGCGATAAGGAGTCTGTGCGATAGGCTGTGTACCTGGAAGAAGATCAATCATGAACTCGATCTCTCGATGAGGTGGTAATCCTGGCAACTCCTCGGGAAAAACAGAGGAAGAAAACTCACCTTTAGATTCCGTCTCCGCCGTGCGCACCGCCGCGTGCCACGGTGTTCGTTGGGTCACCTGCAACCTCCTACGGCTCCTACTGCCTTGATTTAAGCCACCACACGGCGTAGCCACCACCAAACTCTCACGGTCTCCCGGTTTTTCCAGAACTTCGCCACACCACCACCGTGCCGCCGTGCATGATTTCTCCACCAAAACACGATCACCAGCTCAAACACTTCTCTCTGCCACTCTCACAAATCACTCTTCACTCTCCCTTGCACAGAATCGATCAATCTCTCCCAATCTCTCACCCTCTGTTCTCTGCGTTCAAACCCAAAGCACGGTTTGATTTTGTGCAAAGTGTGGCCGTGCACACTTTGGAACATTTTAGAACCATCCAGTTACTCCCACGTGTCCATCATCCATAGGTCAGCACAAAATATCCCTGCCACTTGCCCTTATCTGATTGGGCTGAGGGAAAAAGACCATTTTGCCCCTCAATTGGATAATTACCGTTTTTCCCTCGAACGTTCTAGACCCGTAACTTTTCCGTCCGACGTCCGATGACAGCGTGCCGCCTGTCGTTGTACTCAGGACGTCGAGACCTATCTAACGGTCCTCGGTCTACGCGAAAATCACAAGTCCTCCAAAAACTCAACATTTTCCTCATTTACTCAAAATTACGATAACGCCCTCAATCTTCCGTACATCATAACTTTTTCTCCGATCGTCCGAATCAAACCTGCCACCTGTCTACGGACTCGTGACGTCCTAAACTACGTCACGGTCAAGGGTCAACAATCATCCAATCGGTAATTCAAAAAGTCAACTTTTAGCCTACTATTCACAAGGGCAAAATCGTCCTTTATATACAAAACTTTTACAAAATTACATTTTTACCCTTCCCGAAGGTACGGGTTGTTACATTTATAACTTGGGAATTATATGCATACAGACTCTACCAGATTTGTTATTAAGAGATGTAGCCCAGCAAACAGTCTTAAATCTATAGAAAACATATCATGTACTTACTAGCTAGTTGATTTGTGATAATCACTATTAGTGTGACTTAATCTATTAAATGGAGATCATTAGCAAAATTGTTATACCCCAAAAGTGCTTATTCGACAGTGGGTCCAAGGCCACCTTCGATGGGTGCCTACGTGGAACCAGGGTGCAGAATGAAGGAGTAGGCTTTATGTGGGTTGAAAGCGATGAGCTGAAGGGTCTTCGAGCCACGGTCTATCCCTAGATGGGCTTACTAGGAAGAAAATAAGTTTTAGTTGTCTTCAAAGTAGGCATCCCACTAGTAGAAAATGCTACTAAACATGTAACGACCTTCCCTAGAAACTTAAGGCATTTGTGGAAAATAAATTGGGAATTAACATAATTACCCCTTTCTTTGTCCAAAAGTCAATTTTAATTTGGGAAACTTCTCGGAAGTCCCTATTGGACTGAGGCATGCGTCTCAAATTCACGAGTTCATAGACCGGTGCCACGTAGAAAACGGAGCCTGTGGAAGAAAGTTACAGATCTAACTCAAGGGTATTATAGTATATTAGAGAACATGAGCATTTCAATAAATTAGACAAACAAGTAAGGTGGATAATTGTCGTAATGTTTGGAGGTGACTCAGCATGTAACCTGTAGTTATGCAACATGTATCACCTGCTGGGAAAGGTATGGTGAAGACTCATCATCGACTTCACCCTCTCGTTGATGGATATAAGAAGGAACCATGAAGTAAAGACACATAGATACATGGTCTCTTTCTATCTCGGGTCTTGTTAATTAGAGGAACAAGGAAGCCCTCATGGTAGACCCTAGAAATGAGGTAAAGTAAAGGAAATAGAGAGGGAGGATGACGGTGAGAAGGCTTGACCTGTACAATGAGAACCTTCACTGGACTCGAGCAACCAAGATAGGCTTAAGCTTCGAGGGACTTAGACACAAAAAGCGTGCAGAAATGGAATTCGAACCATGGCTGAAACTTCAAGGTGAGTGTCCTTAATTTCTAAGTCGTTCTACTTGCTTTTGAGATCATAAAACTATTCTATAGATTGATTATAGTAGATTTGAGGTTGAAAGTATGAAGAATGGTGGACTTTGGATGGAATGCAAACCAGGTTGATTTTTCCGGGTCAGGCCCGGCTACAAAGAATTGGGACGACCCGACTCAAGGTTGAAGGCGAGTAAGAGTGCGACTGTACTTGGTGGCGTGTGGGGGAGTTTTCCTAGCCGTCCACCGGTGCTTAGCGGCACGTGGAGCCTCCCCTCCAATTCTGGTTAATACAAAAGTGTCTCCTTTTGAAATTATAGATCCATTGGTACAACTTTTGAGAAAATTGGATATTGTTTCAAGATAGTTTTTACGCCCAAAGTGACGGTGTTACTAGTCAAAATACATATGGACCTCCAAAGATTTCAAAAGATTGGATATTCCTTACATGATTAGGATGTCAGGTTGGGACCTAAAAAGAGTCAGGATCTTAGTTTAGGGCTCGAAAGGAGCGGAGACATTGGGTTCCACTATCGGTCGAGGTCAGTGGGTTGGTGCAAATGGTGACACTAGGAGGATGAAATATGTTTGGTTCGTATATCAAGACAATAATTTCAGCATGGTCAGTGTACATCCTTTCTCTAACAAGTTCCCCGATTGTATTGTCAAGTCCTAAGGGTAATTCTAGAACCTAGATTTGGTTGTCAAACGAGAGTCGGATCAAGGTTATCAAAGTGATTTTGCAAAGAGTTCCGTCAATTTTGTATCAGAGTAAACCAAGTTACATTGTCCTAGGTGACTTCAGTTGGGATTGAGATTATATGTAGCACGGTAAGTGGATATTTGTTTATAAACTGTGATGCATGTATAATTAAATGTTTTAAATATTTTAAATATTTTATTACATGAAATTGATTGCAATGGGCTGAATAAATGATTCTAAACGTGTTTTGGTAATTTTCTAGATTATAATATTTATTCATGATGTGATTGATTCCAGACACATGTTTAACAGTTTTGTGGAAACAGTGTTTTGGGCTCAGGCACGAATTAAAAATGTGTTTACTTGGATTCTGATTCAAAGTTTTGTTATAAAAGTAAGGTTTTGGATTGATTTCATGAATTTTTTTATCCACTGTTGATTATCCTCAATGATATGATATACACCTTAGATGTGATTGATCTTGGGGATACTACATGATGTGTTGGATCCTAGAGGGACCATGATATGCATCCTGATATACAACCTGATCCTGAGGGATGGGGAATGAGGAGGGGGATAGTTACCCAGATGTCATAGATCCTAGGGATGCCACTCGATATTGCAAGTACGTTGTAGGATCTCGAGGCTACTCGAACGTTGTAGGTACACTGCAGGATCTCGAGACTACTCCGACGTTGCAGGATCTTAAGGCTACTCGGGCATTACTGGTAGCAGGTACACTGCAGGATCTCGAGGCTACTCAGGCATTCTGGCCTACAAGTCTGCAACACAATTAAATGGTGGGAAATCACCACTTATCTCTCTGACTTTGACAAAAAAACAATCTCTCTAACTCTGACCCTCTCTCATCACACATTTTTTTTTCTTCTCTTCTTCTTCTTTTCCCTCTCATCACTTTTTTCTTCTCTTCCTCCTTCACCACAAGACCCAGGCAGATCTAAGCTCCACGCCTCCACTACGACAACTGTGACTAAAAATTCGACCCAAGCCGCTTCATTTCTTCTGCTTCTTCGTGACAAGGAAGAAGGCAAATCAAACTCAACCACGACAACCGTGACTGAAACTAGCTTCGCAGATTCACCTAAGCCACTCTACTTCTCCATCTAAGCCTCTCATGGCTCTATGTACCTCTCGAATCAGTCATTTGGTTCCTTTCTCATGGGTTACATTGGAATTTGTTTTTGGTTTGAAAGCTGGTTTCGTCGAATTTCAGTCAATATCGACAAATTTCGGTGAATTTCTTCGAAATTTATCGATATCCGACGATATCGTCGAATTTATATGCATACAGACTCTACCAGATTTTTTTATTAAGAGATGTAGCCCAGCAAACAGTCTTAAATCTCTAGAAAACATATCATGTACTTACTAGCTAGTTGATGTAAAGACCCGTTCGGAATATCGGGATTTAATATTAATTAATTATGGATCTAGAATGACTAATCGGGGATTAATCAAGAGAAATCTGACAGACGGTGTAAAATGACTGTTTTACCCCTAGACTATGTTGACTTTTGACTCGGGGAGTCAAACGTACAAGCATCAATGACCGTTACATAGATAGGGACGCTACGAGGACGTAGACAGGTGGCACGTCGAAATCGGACATCGAACGAAGAAGTTATGGTTACGAGATCGAAATCGGGAACTTACGTCTTGAGATTCGAATTATATATTAATTAAATTAGATGGGCAGATATTTTATGTGGGGCCCTTAGATGAGTGACAAGTGCCACTCATCTCATTGGCCATCTCCCCTAAAAAGTGGAACCCACTTCTGATTGGTGGGATTTTTATTATTTTATAGTTTTCCCTCTCATCTTTCTTTTCTTCCCCGTGCACGACATCTTCATCGTCTTCTTCATTTTTCTTCTTCAAACCGTGAAACCCCCACACACTAAACTCTAATCTTCATCAATAACAATTGAGCCATAAATGAAAATGAATGAGAGTGAAAGAGTGGACTGAGTCGTCGATATTGAGCCTATCGGGGTGGACCGTCGTGGACGGTGGCCCACAAACCCTTAAGGTACGTTTTGTAATTCGAAAATGGCAAGTCATGATTTCTTGGTTGTTGATCATTAATGATGATGGAAATGTGTTTTGGAGGTTGCAAGGAGATGAATGAGACTGAACTCACGGCTGGAGGTGGCCGGAATCAGGGATTCGAAGGACTGAAAAAGATAGAGGATTGAGAGAGAACAGGCCTCGCCAGTCCGGTTGAACGAAACTTGCAGAGGACTGGCCTGAACCCAGTTCATCGCGAGGTAGACGATAACTGTGGCCAGGCCCGTGGTTCCCACGTGCAGTGCCTTTGGGCGGCGCGTGAGAGCACATGGGCCCTCATTTGGAGGCACGGTCAACATGAGTTTTTAGGTATACGATGTAACGAATATTTTGGGACTCGTTTCGAGTCGATCGAACATCGTTTTGATATAGTTCGGGGTGTCTGAAGGTTTAAGGGCTAGTTTAAATACGTTTAAAAATTCGGAAAAATTACGGGGCTTTAATGAGAGGTTAATGAAGTGGTTAGTAACCCTCTAGTATGATTTGGACAGGTTCGGATATTCTGAAGATGATGATTTAGCCCGGGGAGGCTTATGGCACGCATATCGAGGCAGCAGCTTAGGACAGTCTGTGAGTGAACATTGTTTTCTAAACTATAATGCATAACTGCTTTATATGTTTTACATATGTGATTTCTATGATGATGATTGTGGTATGGGTGATTTACATATTTGCACGTATTTCGAGATATTTTTCGTATTTTTTCATATATCGAGGTTTATGGTTTTAATAATGGTTCAACGGCATGATTTTGGATTTGGAAATACGGAATCGGGCTTGAAACCCATTTGATTTACTAACTATCGGACTTTGAGTCTATTTGATTTAATAAGGCATCGGGCAAGGGGCCCAGTTGGTTTACATGATCGGGCTTGAGGCCCAAGTGGTTTATGATATCGGGCATGAGTCCCATTGTGGTTTATAAATATGATTTCAAGTTCGGAGACCCATAAATGGATTTGGATTTGAGAAATCGGATTTCTGGGTTTACGATGGTTTTATGGGAAACCGGGCATAGACCCTTTGAAAGGTTTGAAAGGTTTTGAGATGATTTACGAAAGGTTTTGAGATGATTTATGAAAGGTTTTTTAATATACCATCCTTTTATCTATGGATTATCTTCTCCAGGGAGGGTCATTGATCTGCGGACATTGACTTGGGAGGACCTTGGAGTAGTCACGACGCACTACCTAAGAAGTACTGCCCTTGTGGGGTGGCTCCCGATCAGGAGGGCATTTATGGATTATAACCCCCAGGGAGAGTCATTGATCTGCGGACATTAACCTAGGTGGACCCTGGGGAGACTTGGGACTTGAGACCCTGAGTAGCACGCGTATCTTTGGAAACCATGACAGTACTGATTGTGACATCGGGGATGTCAGGCATCAGGATGCCGAGGATTGATTATATGATATTTGGTGCACATGATTTATTGGATTTATGAAATGATATTTTTGTGCTTACGGATTCGGATCTGGATTTACGGATTTTAGTATTCTATGGTTTTGGGCTGAGTTCTCACATATGTTTGGATTTACGATTTTGGGCAGGGACCCACATGGTTTGGATTTACGGTTTTAGGCTGAGTTTCCGGTTACTTGGACTTATGGTTTTGGGCTAAGGCCCCAATGATTTAATTAAAGTAAATGGTTTGATTATTGGTTTTCGAATGCATGCATACTTTTTAGTGAAGGACATAAATGTCTTTTTGATTAATGTGCTTTATGAACTTATTGATTTTCGTCCACTCACAGCTTTCAATGATTTTAATGCCCTTCAGGTTGATCATAGATGCGAGCTGTAGCAGAGACCGAGACATCGCACTCCTCCACCGATCCTGACGCTCTCTGGAAGCCCCGGTCAGGCTGAGGTTTTTATTTATCCCTTGTCTGACACTTCGTGTCAGACGGGAGCATGGTACATCCCACGATAATCCCGAGGGGATTGGGATGAGTCGATGTTGCACCTCCAATTCTCCGAAATCTCGAGCGAAATATCGACGAAATTATGGATATTTCAATCCATGTTTATAACTTGGGGTTTATATGCATACAGACTCTACCAGATTCGTTATTAAGAGATGTAGCCCAGCAAACAGTCTTAAATCTCTAGAAAAGATATCATGTACTTAGTAGCTAGTTGATATGTGATAATCACTATTAGTGTGACTTAATCTGTTAAATAGAGATCATTAGCGAATTTGTTCTACCCCAAAAGTGCTTATTCGACAGTGGGCCCAAGGCCACCTTGGTTGGGCGCCTACGCGGAACCTAGGTGCAGAGTGAAGGAGCAGGCTTCATGTGGGTTGAAAGCGATGAGCTGAAGTGTCAAGGCCCACCCCTAATCCCCCAGGATTAGGGACTAAACCCTGCTCCCGTCGGACTTACGCATGACACGAAGGTTAAACAGACGTCCAACCTCCATGTGACACGTAAGTTGGACAAGGGATTGTCTAACCAACCATTTGACAAGTAACCGGTCTTTCCAGAGTATGCCGAACTACTGTGGATCGAGGGTGTGATGTCTCTGTCTCTCTCGATCAACAGCCCGTGCCGCAACAATCTAGAGGGTATCGAAAACACGAAAAGATTGTGAGTGGACAAAAATAACGTATATTTTAGAAATCAGTTCAATAAAACAATGACATTTATACCCTCCGCTTCAAAAAACAATGCATGCATATCAAATTCATGTCATAAAACCATTCAATATTCCGGTTAAGCAAAACATGTAAGAAAACCGAACACAGGTTCTTTTTCTCGAATCCTGGGCCTCAGGCCAAAACCACAAAAAACCATTTCATCCGGGCATAGCCCAAAACCTCGGAAAACCATGATTGAAAGCCATACCACATTTCCGTTCATCGAACCTGCTGGATCTATCCAAGTCTTTAAACTCCCGAGTCTTTAAACTCAATCCAGACCTCAATATAATCCGAGTCTTTAAACTCAACAGGCCTACGGGGGAAATATCAATATCCCAATCTTTAAACTCCCGAGTCTTTAAACTCAATCCAAGCCTCAATATAATCAGAGTCTTTAAACTCCTGAGTCTTTAAACTCAACAGGCCTACGGGGGAAATATCAATATCCCAGTCTTTAAACTCCCAAGTTTTTAAACTCAATCCGGGTCTTTAAACCCAATCCGGGCCCGTCCCCCGTCAATCATAATCCGGGTCTTTAAACCCAATAACCAGATCCAGCAAATCCAATCCAAAACCGTTTGAAAACCTTTTTCCATTTACGAATCTGAATCCGCAATCTCATTAGGATCCCGAATCCAACCCCAGAACTCATATCCATCTCTTTTCCAGATTCGAGTCCGCAACCATCATTCCGTAAGCCGGCATCCGGAATAATCATTCCGAACCCAAACCCGGAATCCACTTCCAAGTCCCAAATCGAATCCTGAATCGTCATCCGGAATTCCGATTCAACAACCCGAATCACGTTTTCGAAAACCACTTTTTGAACTGGGCCTCTAAGCCCGAAAACCCATTTCCAAAACACTTTTTCGAAATCCTTTTTAAATCATTGATATTAAATCATATTTCAAATCCCGACATCAAATCATTTAAAACCAGGTTCAAATCACAATATCCATCAACTTATCATAAAACGTGAATTTTAGTAATTTCCTCGAAAAACGTGCAAAAACCATAAACCATCACAATCATAAATCAAATCATAGAATTAAGTATAGAAAACATATAAAAACATATATGCATGCATCAAGAGTTAGAAAACAAAGTCCACTCACAGACCATTTCGGCGTCACCTCGATACGCGCGCACTTACGCCGTCCCCGGCCATCCCGCTATCCTAGACTTTCCTGAACCTGTCCAAAGCCCACAACGAGGTTACTAACTACTTCACAAAAGTCCTACTCAAGTCCCATAAATTTCCCGAACTTCTAAGCGTACTTTAAACGGAACCCTAAACCTTCGATCCTGCAGAACTAACCCGAAACAACGTCTGATTGTCCCGAAACTTGTCCCAAAAGATTCGTTACAACGATTAGATCAAAAACCTAGTTGGAAGTTTCATCAGAAAATCCACCACGCACCGCCAAAAGTGGCTGCGCGTGGGCCTCACGCGCCTGCACACAGGGTCATCTTCAACCTCTGGCCAACCGGTTCAACTGAACTAAACCGGCGTGACCAGTTCTCCCTCAATTCCTATCCGATTTCAGTCCTTTCGATTCCTATAGCTTCGTCCTGTTCTATGTAATCTATTCCCCTAACCAAAACACCATAACACGACCTCTAATCTGTCTCCCAAACTCGAAACAGAAACCACCCGAAAACCCCTGTTTCTCCTTCCGACCACCCACGCAATCCCCCTTCACAGCTTCACAACTGGAGGTTCCTAGGGACTGCCTAAACCTAGTAGAACCCACAGAATCCTTCGACTCAGTCCCAACCTTCACGACTTAAACTCTGAATCAAAACGGCAAAACAGAGGAAATAGAGAAACCTCACCTGTCTGTGCGCTGCCGTGAACACCGCCGTATCCCAGCCCGTCCAACGTCTCGTCTCTGCTTTCTGATCACTCCCCCACTACGAAATTGAACGGTTTGATCGAACACAGCAACACCACCACCTCAATTCTTCTCTGTTTTCCTGAAACTTAACCCGCACACCCACAAGTTTTCCTTACGAAAGTCTCACTCAAACTCACTCATCAGTTCTCACTTAATCTCTACTCACTCTCACCAGGTCACAAAGCCTCACACTTCCCTACAATTCGATCGATTCTCCTCTCTGCCTAGTCTCTGTTTTCCCTCTCACAAAACACGGCTACATACTCGAACAATCCAATTTAATTGAACCCGTGCACAAACTAGAACCCATTAAACATAGGGCACGTGTCACAAGCCCATGTTCCCAAACTCAAAATATCCAACAATTGTTGTACACTTGTCCTCATCTCCTTTGCACAAATTCCAAGGCACCAAAAAGACCAAAATTCCCCTAAGTCGAAAATTACCATTTTTCCCTTCGCCGTTCTAGACCCGTAACTCACTCGTCCTATGTCCGATGAAAGCATGCCGCCTATCGTTGAACTCAGGATGACGAAATCTACCTAATGGTCCTCGGCCTACGAGTAAAAACTCTGTCTTGTGAAAAGTCAACTTTTCCCCTTCGTTTACCCAAATTACGGTAATGCCCTCAACCTTCCGAACATCATAACTTCCTCATCGGATGTCGGAATCGGGCGTCCCACCTGTCTACGGACTCATGATGTCCCAAACTACGTCATAGGCATCAGTGAATGCCTAATTGACCGCCCGAACTCAAAGTCAACATTTTGCCCAAACTAGGGGCAAAATCGTCATTCTGCGCCTAATGTCCAAAGTAACCAACTAACCACCGATTAACTCAGTTAATCCGTCGCTAATCACTTCGCTAATCCTGAATCCCGGGACAGGTCGTTACATGAAGGGTCTTCGTGTCACGGTCTATCCCTAGATGGGCAGACTACGAAGAAAATAGGTTCTAGCTGTCTTCAAAGTAGGCATCCCACTAGTAGAAAATGCTACTAGACATGTAACGACCTGCCTTAGAAACTTAAGGAATTTGTGGAAAATAAATTGGGAATTGACATATTTACCCCTTTCTTTGTCCAAAAGTCAATTTTAATTTAGGAAACTTCTCGGAAGCCCTGATTGGACTGAGGCATGCGTCTCAAATTCACGAGTTCATAAACAGGTGCCACGTAGAAAACGGAGCTTGTGGAAGAAAGTTACACATCTAACTCAAAAGTATTATAGTATATTAGAGAACATGGGCATTTCAATAAATTAGACAAACAAGTAAGGTGGATAATTGTCGTAATGTTTGGAGGTGACTCCGCTTGTCACCTGTAGTTATGCGACATGTATCACCTGCTGGGAAAGGTATGGTGAAGACTTAGCATCGACTTCACCCTCTCGTTGATGGATATAAGAAGGAACCATGAAGTAAAGACACATAGATACATGGTTTCTATCTATCTCGGGTCTTGTTAATTAGAGGAACGGGGAAGCCCTCATGGCAGACCCTAGAAATGAGGTAAAGTAAAGGAAATAGAGAGGGAGGATGACGGTGGGAAGGCTTGACCTATACAATGAGAACCTTCCCTGGACTCGAGCAACCAAGATAGGCTTAAGCTTCGAGGAATTTAGGCACAAAAAGCCTGCAGAAATGGAATTCGAACCATGGCCGAAACTTCAAGGTGAGTGTCCTTATTTTCTAGGTCGTTCTACTTGCTTTTGAGATCATAAAACCATTCTATAGATTGATTCTAGTAGGTTTGACGTTGAAAGTATGAAGAATGGTACACTTTTGATGGAATTCAAACCAAGTTGATTTTTCCGGGTCAGGCCCGGCTGCGAAGAATTGGATCGACCCAACTCAAGGTTGAAGGCGAGTAGGAGTGCGACTGTACTTGCTGGCGTGTGGGGGAGTTTTCCTAGCCGTCCACCAGTGCAGCTGCGTGTGGAGCCTCCCCTCCAATTCTAGTTAATACGAAAGTGTCTCCTTTTGAAATTATAGATCCATTGGTACAATTTTTGAGAAAATTGGATATTGTTTCAAGATAGTTTTATACGCCCAAAGTGACAGTGTTACTAGTCAAAATACATATGGACCTCCCAAGATTTCAAAAATTGGATATTCCTTACATGATTAGGATGTCAGGTCGGACCTAAAAAGAGTCAGGATCTTAATTTAGGGCTCAAAAGGAGCTAAGACATTGGGTTCCACTATCGGTCGAGGTCAGTGGGTTGGTGAAAACGGTGACACCAGGAGGATGAAATATGTTTGGTTCGTATATCAAGACAATAATTTCAGCATGGTCAGTGTACATCCCTTGTTTAACAAGTTCCCCGATTGTATTATCACGTCCCAAGGGTAATTCTAAAACCTAGATTTGGTTGTCAAACGAGAGTAGGATCAAGGTTATCAAAGTGATTTTGCAAAGAGTCCCGTCAATTTTGTATCAGAGTAAACCAAGTTACATTGTCCTAGGGGACTTCAGTTGGGATTGAGATTATATGTAGCAAGGTAAGTGGATATTTGTTTTATAAACTGTGATGCATGTATAATTAAATGTTTTAAATATTTTATTACATGAAATTGATTACAATGGGCTGAATAAATGATTCTAAACGTGTTTTGGTAATTTTCCAGATTATAATATTTATTTAGGATGTGATTGATTCCGGACACATGTTTTACAGTTTTGTGGAAACAGTGTTTTGGGCTCAGGCCTGAATTGAAAATGTGTTTACTTGGATTCTGAGTCAAAGTTTGTTTTAAAAGTAAGGTTTTGGATTGATTTCATGTATTTTTTATCCACAGTTCATTATCCTCGATTATATGATATACACCTTCAGATGTGACTGATCCTGGGGATACTACATGATGTGTTGGATCCTGGAGGGACCATGATATGCATCCGGATATACAACCTGATCCTGAGGGATGGGGAATGAGGAGGGGGATAGTTACCCAGATGTCATAGATCCTAGGGATGCCACTCGACATTGCAAGTACGTTGTAGGATCTCAAGTCTACTCGAACGTTGTAGGTACACTGCAGGATCTCCAGACTACTCCGACGTTGCAGGATCTTGAGGCTACTCGAGCATTACTGGTAGCAGATACACTGCAGGATCTCGAGGCTACTCCGACATTATAGGTACACTACAAAATCTCCAGGCTGCTTAGAAGTTGCAGGTTCGCTACAGGATCCCAAGGCTACTCAGACGTTGGCGGTATGCTACATGATCCTGAGGCTAATCAAATATTTCAGGAATATTACTTTGCAGGATCACAAGGCTACCTGGAGACTCGATCTCCAGAAGGCCTAGTTTGATATAAAACCTCGGAGATGTGATATGAGGCCATTCCAGACTACAGGATCTCATGGTTGCTTGGACGTTGTAGGTACGTTGCAGGATCCCAAGGCTACTCAGATGTTGGCGGTACGCTATAGGATCTTGACATTGATAGAATGTTGCAAGGTACTCTACAGGATCTCGAGGCTACATGAAGGTGAGTAAATCCTATGGATACTCGATCTCGAGGAGGCCTGATCTGATATCAAATCCCAGCGGTACGATAATGTGGCTGATCGAATGTTGTAAGAATATTACCCTATAGGATCACGAGGCTACCTGGAGGTGAGTAAATCCTATGGAGACTCGATCTGGGGGAGGCTTGACCTAATATGAAATCCCAGAGATGTGATGATATGCCATTTCAAATGTGATTGATCCCGGGGATACGACTAGGTTGTGTCTGATGTAAGACCCATGCTAGGGAAACACGGAAGGCAATCCCACTTCGCTCAGGCCCGCGCGTTTTTCCCTAGGGGTCGCAGCCCAAAAGAACTCTTGCTAGATAGGTAAGTGCCCACAAATATAAGGCACATCACCCATTTCCCCCCGAGCGATATGGGATTTCCCACTGTGTTTCCCAAGCACAAGTCTTACAATCCACCCACCTTGGGGCATAGCTTCCTCGTTGCCACAAATCTGGTATTTGATACCAAAATGTCATGTCTTGTCTCCTCTAGAAAGATGTTGTTTACCTTGGGCCCCACACTCCAGTCTGTACGGTTTTGCTCATGGGGGTCACACCCCCAAAAGGCCTCTTGCTAGATAGGGAAATGCCCACATATATAAAGCGCATTGCCTATTTTCCCCCCGAGTGATGTGGGATTGCCCACCGTGTTTCCCAAGCATGGGTCTTACAATCCACCCACCTTGAGGTACAGCATCCTCACTGGCACAATTCTGGTCTTTGATACCAAAATGTCACGCCTCGTCCCCTCTAGCAAGATATTGTTTTATTTGGTCCCGGCGAGCTTGTCCGCACAGTTTTGCTTCAGGGGGTTCCACCCCAAAAGTCCTCTTGTTAGATAGGGAAGTGCTCACATATATAAGGCACTTCACCTATTTCCCCATGAGCAATGTGAGATTGCTCACTGTGTTTCCTAAGCACGGGTCTTATATCTGATCCTAGAAATATGATGTATATGCCCACACGGCTAATGCTCAGGGTCATTGAGGACTTGCAGGAAATTGATCCATAACCAGCATAAGTATGTTTCGAGGACAAAATTTCAGCATGTAGGGAAAGATTGTAACGACCCGTCCCGCAAACTTAAGGCATTTACAAAAAATAAATTGCGAATGGACGAATTTACCCCTATTTTATCCAAAAGTCCATTTTAATTTAAGAAACTTCTCAGAAGTTCCAATTAGACCGAGGCGTGTGTCTCAAACTCACGAGTTTGTAGACATGGGACACGTAAAAAAGGAGTCTGTGAGAGAAAATTGCGGGTCTAAACACTAATGGGTATTATAGTAAATCAGAGAATAAGGGCATTTCAGTAAATTACACACACGTGTAAGGTGAATAATTGTCATAATGTATGGACGTGACTCAGCTTGTCACCTGCAGTTATGCAATATATGTCACCTGCTAGAAGGGGTATGGTGAAGTCTCAGCATCGACTTCCCCCTTTCATTGATAGATATAGGAAGGAACCATGAAGTAAAGACACACAGATACATGGTCTATCGCTCTCTATCTCGGGTCCTGTTAACTAGAGGAATGGGGAGGCCTGCATGGCAGACCTTGGAGAGTAGGAAAGGAAAGGAAACATAGAGGGAGGATAATAGTGAGAAGTCGTGACTTGTATAATGAGAACCCTCGATTCTTGACATTGACACTTTAAAGCAAGGTCACTAGCACCTTCCCTGGACTCAGGCACCAAGATTGACAGGACCCATTTTTAATTTACTTTATTAATCATACTTGGTCCTACTCATGTCTGTCAACAATCCTCAATTTGACAGGACCCGTCCCTAATTGTCACTGAGACCAGACCGATTCTACTCTCGCTTGATAATTTCTAGTTAGACAAGGGATTTACTAAATTCCTTAACAAATCTTTAATTAACCAAAACGAATTCCTCCCTTGCGAGGTACCCCCCACTTCCATCCCATTTTCCCTAGCAAGTTACGGAATTATAAATTCAAAAACAAAACCCTAATTCTATTCATTTGCATAAGAAAGTGACACTCATGACTGGATGTAATTAGGGTCATGTAATTATCTTAATAATAATATCATAATTTACCCAATGAAATGTTCATATAAATAATCCATCGGTGCTGTTATTTATTACTATCTCAACTATTGTCCCGGCTATTATTCTTAATGATTCATATAATACCTTCCCATTATTAATCTTCCTAAATTACAATTATTTAAGTTATGTACTTTTATTTGTAATCCAAGTATTACATAACAACAATTGTACTATAATAGCTTATCTTAATTATAAAGACTTACTCTAGCCTTTTTCATTTCAAGCTATCCTCCTTATTTTTAACATAAAACCAGTAAGATTACTAAGGCTATTTGGCCAATTGTTCTTCTTAATTACTGTAATTATTAGAAACCAAATGAGGACCAAATATAAACATAACTCATTCATTTCTAGAACTGTACCCAAACGACGTCCAATTAATATTGAAATTACTCCATTAAATTCATAAAAATGTAACTAATATTTCTCGTATTGAACGGACGGCCAACAGAGGCCGCACGCGCAGCCTCAAGCCTCTTGCGCATGAAATCCACGTGTCTGAACAGTGTCACCATCAACCTTGCGACGAGTCTGCAATTTGGGTCGTCCAACCCAGCGACCCGACCCAGCTCTAACTTCTTTGTTCTTTATTCATTTTCATCCAAACTACTCGTCTCTAATGAAGGAAGGTTTCTCTAGTCCCAAAACTATGAAAAACACGATAATAAAATTAGAAACTTACCTGGTATAACTCGGCCATGGCTCCATGTCAGTTCCTAGAGTCATCCTGTGTCCAGCCCTCATTCCTTCAAGTTGGAAATTGTCGTAGGACCTTCAGGAGGGCACTGGTGCCCATGTTAGCTCAACTCCTAGTCTTTATAGGGAACCCGACATAGGAACCTCACGGGGTTCCCTCCCACCTTCATCGTCTTTCCCTTGTTTTTCTTAATCCTTCCATGTCCTTGTTACTATGGTTTTCCTCCCAAACTCCTTCTTTATCCTCCAGTCCTTCTAGTTCTCACTCTCCCTCACGAGCAATTATTTTCATGACTTTTCCATGGGTTTGGTCTCTCACCACCAAACTCACTCTATATATATCACACAACACACACACACACACACACACACACACACACACACACACACACACACACACACACACACACACACACACACACACACACACACACACACACACACACACACACACACACACACACACACACACATATATACATACACATATATATATATATATATATACACTACTAGGTCGGTGCTCTTGGGAGGGAAATTGTTCAAGGGCTTTCTAGACTTTTTGTTATGATCCGTCCCAAATTTCGGGATTAATTAAGGATTAATTGAGGACTATCATGACTAATCCCTTATTAGTCGAGGGATTTCGGACAATCGGTGAAAAATGACCATTTTACCCCTGGGATTGGGCAAAATGTTAACTTTTGACCCGGTAGGTCAAATGCACAAGGACCGAGGATCGTTACATAAATCGAGATGTTATGAGTCTGTAGACAGTCAGCACATCCAAATCGGACGTTCGACGGGAAAGTTACGGGTCTAGAACGAGAAAATGGTACTATTACACGTAAATCATGAAATTGGACACGTGGACTGTTTTGATTGGATAAATATATGTGGGGGGCCACCAGATGAGTGACAAGTGTCACCCATCTAATTGGCCCAAACCCCAATTAAATGGTTATCATTTTCATCCTCATCTGTTTTCTCTAACCCGTGAAACCCACAAACTCGTACAAACCCACACCATCAACCCTTAAATCCTGATCCTTTGCATATGGCCCGTGAATGGAAGTGAGAGAGTGAGGGGGACGAGCTGGACAATGGAAACGGGATGGACGGCGGTGCACAATGGTCGGAGTTTCGACTGTAAGTATATTTGAGTTCAAAATTGGAAGTTAGATTTAAATGTTTATTGGTAGATTTGATGAACTGGGTTATGATCTAGGGACACATACGAACTCAGAGGACTCAAAATCAAGGGAAACGATGGCTAGAATCGATGGCAGAACGGAGTTGCAAGTGGCTGGTTATTGTTCACTCTAGAACATGTATGATCTAGCCCTTGTTTCATGATTGTAGTTAGTGGGATCAATTCCTAGGGTTGAGACGAAAATAAGGGAGAAAAACGGGGTTGAACAGTGGTCAGATGAAGGTTTGGGACCAGGTCAAGGTCGCGGGTCTGCGTGACCCGGTTTAGAAAAAACAGGTGACCCGGATGAAGGTTGAAGGCGAGGTGATGTCAGACGTGGACCAATGAGAGCTTGACACATGTCACATGTCAGTGCACAATCATCACTGGCATGTCAGTGACGTGGCCCAATCACGGGCTGCCATATGTCACTGACATGCCAGTGACGTGGGCTAATGGCAGGTTGACACGTGGCACAGTCAGAGCCTATTAGGCTGACATCAAAGTTGACTTTGACCGTTGATTGCTAACGTTAACGTTGACTTTTATGTTCACCATGCGCGTGGGCACAATTTTTGAGGTGGTACTAGTGTCATTTTAAAGGTTTCGATGATCAGGATCCAATAGTGGTGGTTTTGGGTCAATCAGAGATTGTTATGTTGATCAAATCGAGGTTTTTAGCCTCGAGAAGCGTGTTCGGGATGCGTTCCCGAGTTGGTACTATTCGTACGTCTTAGGTATGACCTTATAGAGTTCATTAGTGACCTTTGGTATGATTTGGACAGGTTCGAAAGTTCCGGAGACAATTGATTAACCTCGGGGAGGCTCATGGCACGCATATCGAGGTGCAACTAGGACGGTCTGTGAGTGGACATTATTTTTCTAAATTGATGCATGCATAACTATTTTATATGCTTTATATAGGAAATTTCTATGATTATGATTATGGTATTTATGATTACGTATTTGCACGTATTTCAAGGTTATGGTTTTCTACTATGTTTATATGTTCTGGTATTTCAATGATGGTTTGATGAACTAATTTTGGATTTGGAAATATGGAATCGGGCATGAGACCCATTTGACTTGGAAACTATCAGACTTTTAGTCCATTTGATTTAAGGAAGTATCGGGCATGAGGCCCAGTTATGATTTATGAAATGGATTTAAGATGGTTTTATGAAAATTCCGGGCATGGCCCCTTTGAAAAGTTTTAAAAGGATTTATAAAATGTTTTACATATACCATCCTTATATGTGGATATGTGGATGGTCTCCTCCAGCTGTCTGGGATACTGAGGTAGTCACGACGCATTGCCTGCGAGGGGTCATTGCACAGAGCGACCAGACTGTATAGTGACTCAAGAGCAGGATTGCTATTATTAGACGTATGGGACGTCATACATATGAGATGTCATAGATAGGCTCGGAGAGATCCCAGACATCAAGCGTCTGTGACAGGACCGTCCCCAAAGGGACATTGATATCTATGCCCGGTCCTACTCCCGTCTGTCAAGTCGACTGAAGTTCCCAAATTACCCTCAGCACTTGCCAAACAAGGGATAATCAAACATGTACCCACTCATGCCGCCACCTCTCGAATAGCCTCGATTAGCGCTCCACGACCTGGAGGGTCAATAAAAACACAAAAGGTTTGAGTGGACGAAAATGAATCAGTTAATAAAACAGGTTACAGAAAGACATTTCTACCCTCCACGTAAAACCAATGCATACATTCGAAAATCATTTCATAATCCATTTCATTTTCCAATATAAGAAAGTCGTGTATGAAAATCAAAATCATTTTCCTTTGCTCAGACCTCGGCCTTAGCCTGAAACCATAAACACGGGGCATCAGCCCAAAATCACGAATCCAAAGCCAAGTACATAACATAACCCAAAATCCATCAAGTCATATAAACCGGGCTATTGCCCAACACATCCGAAACATCCAAAATCAACAGTAATTCACACGTCAATCAATCTGCTGGATCTCAAGTGCGTCCGAGTCTTTAAACTCAAAACTATGCGCATAATCAGGCCTTCCCGGGATATCAACGAGTCTTTAAACTTAGAGCATAATCAATAGGCATCATGAGATATCACAATAACCGAGTCTTTAAACTTAAAACATGTCAATCAAGGGCCCTCCCCCGTCATCAATCAACCGGGTCTTTAAAACCAAAACATCATCCAGCAATAGTACCGGGTCTTTAAACCCAAAACCATTTGTAAATCACAACAAATCTAGAATCCATCGTAAACCAATTTCCCAAGTCAAATCTGAGATCACACTTAATCGAAATGGAACTCATGTTCGAATTTCACATTCAAATCCCCAATCATATCCGTCATCCATTCCCGAGTCCGAATTCACAATAATGATTCCATAAGCCGGCATCCGGAAACATCATCTCGAACCCAAATCCGGAAATCCACCTTCAAGTTTCCGAAACCCGAAATCTCTTTCATCAAGGACACTTTTATGAACTGGGCATCAAGCCCAAAATCGCTTTTCCCAAAATCCATTTTAAATCTTTGAAATCAAATCATATTTCAAATACCAAATTCAAATCACCAAAATCACGGTCAAACCACAACATACTCGAAATCTTGTAAAACGTGCAAATCCATAATAACCTCGAAATACATGCCAAAACCGTAAGGCATACTCACAATCACCATCGAAACATCATCAAAACATGACACACACAAATCGTATAAAAACATTCATTAAACCATCATTGAAGCATGTGTGAAACCATAGTCTCGAAATACGTGCATTTTACGTATTGCATAGTGAAATAAGTATAAATACGAAAAAACGTAATTACCATCAGTCATAATCATTATCATAGAAATCATAGAAACATTTATGCATGCATTAAACTTTAGAAAGCAAAGTCCACTCACACACCGTCTATATCGCTCGCTTTCGCGCTGCACGCGTTTCCGTAATTTCTGACATTTTCCAGAAATCTCGAATCCTGTCTGAAATCATTCCTCAGTGTCACTAAGGACTCAAATAACATCATACCAATTTCCCAAAAAATTTCGGGAAATAATTACTAATTAAAAACATAATATAAACCTTCGGACCCTCGAAACAACATCGAAACGGTGTCCGTTTAACTCGAAACGAACGCCAAAATGTTTGTTACATTGTATAGGACAAAAGTCGTGTTGAAATCACCTCGAGAATCGGGACCACGCGCCTGCTACAGTGATCGCACAGTCGTCTTACTCACCCGACTAGCCTGCAAACGGGTTGTTCAGCCCGCGACATGACCCGTTAAATTTTCCTTCAATTCGACATTGTTTTCGAAAATTCAAACGTCCAGTTGTATTGAAATAAGTTTAATTGGGGATCTATAAACTAAATTACACACATCAAGCCTTTAATCCAACATTTCTCTCGAGATCAAACACGCGGTCTTAACTTTCGAAACTCACTCAAATCAACTTAGTTTTCAAATTAATTGGTACAGAAGCTTCATAAGACTTAACTAAACATTAAACCATAACCAATTTCACAAATCCTTACCTGTAAGTAGTCGTCCTCAACCTCGAAAATTTCCAGAAACTGGAACTTCTGTTCTTGGCCAAACCGCGATCGATTTCCTTCAATGTTTGTACGGTTGAAGTGTAAATGAGTCCAGAAGAATATTTTGAATCTCTGTTTGGCTCCTCTCAACTCACAGATTAAACTTCAAATTTCCCTCCAAATTTTTAGTTTTTCCGAATTTGGTTTTTCTCTCTGGTTCTCGGTTTCTTTCTTCTCCAAAATGACCTCTCACACTCCTAACCTCTCTGTTTTCAAACCCGGCCAACCCAACGTTCGTGGGAATCTCTCAGTCCTTCTGTGACTGTGTTTCCCGCAAACAGCCCAAACTCAAAAATAGCACCCCCCTTGCTCTGTTCCCTGTTGCTAACTCACCTAAATGTGCTTCCACTACCTTCAAACTGTCACAATTAGCCTCTCTCAGTGAAAATTTTCACTCACAATGTTAAACAATTCCCCCAAAGTCACTTACTCTGTTAAACAATAAGTCCCATTCACGGCTGTTTCAAACTGCAGCCTTGGCAAATTACCATTTTGCGCTCCTTCACAAAATTACCAAAGTGTCATTCTCGTTCTAGAACCGTAACTCATTCGTCTGAGGTCCGTCTTCAGCGTTGCCGCCTGCCTATGAACTCGTGACGTCCCAAACTACGTCACAGTCATTGGTCAAAGTCCGTTTGACCGCTCGAACAAAAAGTCAACCGTTCGCCCAAATTTCTAGGGGCAAAATCGTCATTTTCATCAAATTTTCCCAATTTTCCTTTTTCGAATGTCCGGATCGTTACAGTCTGGGATGCCAGGCATCTGGGATGCCAAGGATTGGTATAAATATGTTTTATTGGATTTAAAAATTTACTGGATTTGAGGATTTGGATTTACGATTTTGGGCTGAGTTCCCACACGATTGGTTTTATGGTTTTGGGACAAGGCCCTAATGATTTGAGGAAGGAAATGGCTTTGGTTTTATAAACAGTTTTATTATATTTGAATTAACTGGCTTTCGTATGCATGCATGATTTCTATGTGAAGGACATAAATGTCTTCTTTATGAAATGAGTTTTTATTAAATTATTTATTTTCGTCCACTCACAGCTTTTATGGTTTTAAATGCCCTTCAGGTTGATCGCAGATGAGGACTGTAGCAGAGACCGAGACATCACAGTCCTCCACTGATCCTGGCACACTCTAGAAGACCTGAGTGGGCTAAGGTTTTGGGTTATCCCTTATCTGCCCCTTCGTGTTACACGTGGGTTAGACGAGAACATGGCACATCCCGCATTAATCCCGAGGGGATTGGGATGGGTCGTATCACTTTTCTCCACAACTTTCACATTTTAATTTACAAATTTACCAAATTGCCCTTTTCCCTAAATTACCACAATACCCTTGAACTTTTTAGACCCATAAGTGTCTCAACCACTCTGATTTTAATGTGCTACCTTTCTATGATCTCAGAAGCCCAAGACCTTCCTAATAGCACTCTCGGTATATCCGTAAATTATCTTGATAAAAAAGTCAACATTTTGACTTCTTGGGGACAAAATGGTCATTTTGATCATTTTGAATGTCTGGGGTGTTACATAATTACCGAGGTTACTCTTAAATGTTGTCATCCAAGGGATATTTTTTAGTTTTACAACATGTTAAATTCACCAAATAGAGTCCACTCTTATGGGGTTACCGTTTACATCCAACCCACAAACCTCGTCTAGTAGGGGAATTTACTTATTTTTATTTTGTCTGAATTTTAATTCTATTATTATAATCGACACTATTTTCCAATGTCAATTACACAACACTTTATCAAACCTTCATTTGATCAGTAATTTATTGAATACTATGATTAGTTAATTATGACATTAAAACTAAATAATAATAATAAGAAATAAAGCAAATTGCATTTTCTTAAGAAAAAGGAAAACCCTTTTTACATACTCTATATTTGTACCCCAAATCTTTCTTTTTAACACTTTCATAATTTTTTTCATGTTTCATAAAATCTATTTAATGCCCAAAATATGATTATAATCAAGTCTTTTAATTTTCCAAAATTTTATTTTGTATTAAAGTATAAACATATTATATCAAAAATTTAGAAACATACTCAAACGATGTCCAATTAACTCAAAACATCTACCATTAAACTTAGAATTTCAAAACAAATATCTTTCACGTTGGCCAGACGGCAAAAGGCCTCTACACGCTCTGCCATGTGTTGATGGGACTCTCTGCGCGAGGTGGTCACGCGCCTATACAGTGCTTTGTCTTCCTTCAGTTCAGGACCCGTTTCCTAGTTTTTGGGTCGCCCGGCCCGATTGTATCTCGGTCATTTCACGTTCAGATTGGAAGTTTTAATAGTCCATCTATATCTACTCAATCTAAGGAATAGCTAGCTATGTGATGTTCAAATGGACAAAATCGTACCTAACAACATGTTCTGATTGTTTGACCGTTCAGCCATGGTGCTCTTAACCATATAACGACATTTCCCACATCTTCACTCTCATTTTCCTACCTCAAAATGGTCTTAAGATCTCCAAGGAGATATTGCCACGATAGTCTCTAAGTTTCCTAGCCCAAAACTTGGAACTCAAAACAAAAACTTATGGATTCCTTATTTTTTTTTTCCCTATTGTTTTCCTCCCCCTTTTCCTTCACTGCTTCCATTATTCCTCTTCCCTTCTTCCTTCCTTTCTTCTCTTCTCTTTTTCTTTCAATTTCTCGGGTGGCTTTCCTTAAACCTTTTCTTGGTTTCGGCTCCACACCCCCAAACTCCCTTTACACACTCATATAACATATATATATATATATATATATACATATACCAAGGTCGATGGAAATAAAAGAATGAGTAAAACTAAAGAAAACTCTAGAATCTCCTAGGACTTTCTTGTAAAATTACTAAAATACCCTTGGTGGCAAAATTACCATATTGCCCCTATTTCATTTTGATATGTATTGAACCCATTTGATACCCGATTTTGAAATATTACCTATATTATGGACTCATGAATCTGAGACCTTTATAACGGTCCTCAAGAAATGTCTAGAAAATGTCTAAGTCAAAAAGCCAACCTTCGAACTTTTAGGGGCAAAACTGTTATTTTCATTTTCAAAATTCGGGGTCGTTACAAAGATAGGCTTAAACTTCGAGGGAATTGGACACAGGAAGGCTACTGAAATGAAATATAAACCATGGCTAAAACTCCAAGGTGAGTGTCCTTGATTTCTAGGCCGTTTTACTTGGTTTTGAGATCATAAAACCATTCTATAGATTGATTAGAGTAGATTTGAAGTTGAAAGTATGAAGAATGATGGACTTTTTATGGAATACGAACCAGAGTGAGTTTTTCAGGTCGAAACCCAACTGCAAAGAATCGGTTCGACTTGACTCAAGGTTGAAGGTGAATAGGGATACGACTGTACCTGCTAGCATGTGGGGAAGTTGTCATAGATGTCCACCGGCTCATGGAGCCTCCCCTCCCTTTTTGGTCAACATGAAGATTTCTCATTTTGAAATTATGGATCCATTGGTACATATTTTGAGAAAATTAAATATAGTTTCAGGATACTTTTATATGTCTGAAGTGATAGTGTTACTAGTTAAAAATACATATGGACCTCCCGAGGTTTTGTGATATTAGATTAGGATATCGGCAATAGTTGGGTTCTTGGTTTAGGGTTCGGAAGAAGCCGAGACATCGGGATCCACTATTTGTCGGGGTTACTAAGATGGTGCGGGTAGTGATCCAGGAGGAAAATATGTTTGGTTCCTATATCGAGATAATAATTTTGACATGGTTGGTGTACATCCCTTATCTGACAGGTTTCCCGATTATGTTGTCAAGTCTCAAGAGTAATTTTGGAACTTGCATATGGCTGTCAGTTGGAAGTAGAACTGGGCATAATTCTCAAAGTGATTTCGAGATAGGTCCTGTCAAGAAAATTGTAGATGAGTTCCCATTTGCAGCCCAATAGTGAGCCAAGCAAGCAAATAGCATGCAATAATATTTTGTATGTCTTCTTCTTAATGTATCCAAGGACTAATAAATTTTCTTTCCAAGTTCATATGATCACCATGATGTTCAGGTTAGCAGCTTGTTATTTTAGTAAATTAGTAGTTAGACGTGCAGATTTCCTCAAGTCGGGATGAGAGTATTGGACCAAGATACATAGATGGTTTCGCGACTTAGGCAACCATAAAACACACTAATAGGTATATCCCGAATAATTATATCTCTTTAAGAAAAAATGGTTATATTGTAGTGAAAGACAAGTACAAATATTGAAAAGAAAATGTGTTAGCAATGAAATACAGTAAGTAAAATTACAGTTGCAGAAAGTAAATCATTTCTTTCACAATCTAACCTTGAGCAAGAAAGACATTCTAGAAATCACCAACCAAATGAACATCATTTGGAATCATGTCATAGGTTGGCAAAAACATTCAAGCGACATTGAGACGTCAAGGCTAAGATATTTGGATACCTCAAATATTGGTTTGAGTTGTAGACGTGATGACGTTAGTGTTGGGTGGCCTATAAAACTAACTATTAAAGTAAGTTCGAACAAAGGTGAATGCAAGAGGGTCTTTAAGGATAACTTGGATGCAAGTCCGGATGAAAGGAAGCTTGTTGTTCTTAGTTTAAGAGCTGAGAGAGACTGAGAAAATAACTGAATGTTAATCCAAGATAGAAAGAAACAATGATAGGGCCCAACATAAAAAACATGTCAAAACCATATCCGGGCCCTGCACCCGTCTGACAAGTAACCAAATATATCAAGTTTATCCCGAAACCCTGTCAGACAAAGGATACTCATATAATCGTGGGTTATGCCTCCTCTCTATAAGCAGCCTCAATTCCCGTGCAGCGGCCCTATAGGGTTTTGAACCCAAGGAAAATGTGTAAGTGGACGAAAACAAAGGTTTATAAAAACATACTATTTAAAATATATCATTTACCCTACGTTTAATAAAGTTATGCATGCATCGAATTTACGAATAAAACATCAAATTCAAAATACGTACAGTAACAAGAAAACTAGTAACGTCATAAACCTTCGCAACTATAAAACTAGATGAAAATACCAACCACGATCATACCAATGCATAATCATAACGATCACATTGCACTTACCAACACATCAAATCAGCCAACTATAACCATCAACATACTAAATCAATGAATCACATCAACTGACTCAACCTCGATGTATGTAGCTGAATCATCGTATCAAAGGTGCACTACCGGTAGGCTAATATCACTCAGGAAAGACGGATTCCCAGACTCGACGTTCGAATCACAGTCTTAGTCTTCGGAATTACGAAGCCCCAAGCTCGACGTCTGAGACGAGTCTCGGGAATGACGGAGCCCAGCTCGGCGTTTGAGAATATCCATCATAATCGGCATCTTGATGAGGGTCATCAACCATATCACATCATATCCCAGTCACACATATTCAGAATCCACAATCACATCTCTCATCATCACAATCATCATCACAAACATCTCAATCATCACAAACACCGAGGAACCACATAACCATCACAACAACAATCAAATCACAGTTCAACATCCCAAGCCTAAGCTAAACCATAACTCAACCATAACCTCGTAAAACAACCATTAAACTGTTCCAGAAAATCATGTACAATCCAAGTTTACCAATTATCATCCAAATCATATAAACATGACATAATAAGTATAAAACCATTTCCCACAATTCATTAAAGATCCGGGGTTTATTAAACCCAATTTCCTTCAAAACGTTTTAATAACACTTTTATTAAATATTCATAAAAAATCCCAAAGAAATCCATATAAATCGTATGTAACCAACCAACTAACAATTCTCCTAATAAATCGAATAAAATCATGTAAAAATGCATGCATAGGGTTTCGGAAAACAAAAGTCCACTCACACATACCTTACATACAACCACCCGAACTGCACGTTTTTCTGTAAAATCTCGGAACATCAATTACTTGATGATCAACTTTGAACTTATGGTCTTCGGCCCTGTTTTCTCGTCACTGCTCCTCAGCCTTCCCATACGTCATATGTTGTGTGTTTAGGTCCTACATGATCGTATAGCTTCCAGAATACTAATAGGAAGCCCAACTTCATGTCTCTATGATAAAAATCAAAGGTACAACTCCCACACCCCATGGGTCTATTTCGGGTCCATATTTTTTGAAAGTTTTCCATCTCCACAACACCACCACAACTCTCCTCTCTTCGCAAGCTTTCTATTTCTTTCTTCCATTTCCATTTTCTAGCCTTCCCTCACTCAAATCTCCGGTTTTTTCTCACGGTCTATAGTTTTCTATGGGTTCGGAATATGGCCACCGAACCAACACTCAGCACACCCCCTGCTAATTCAGCCTCGAGCGTGCCACCTATGCACGAACTCAGGATCCCGAAACCTTCGTAGTGATCTACTTGGAATCCCCCAATGATGTCTCAATCAAAAAGTTAAAATTTTTACTTTACCAAAGGCAAACCCGTCTTTTTACCAAATTTGCTTTCTTCAAAAGTCCAGGTCATTACAACCTATGTAAGGACTCAACTCGAATCTACGGGATTAATTAAGGATTAATGACGGATCATCAAAAAGTAATTAAGGACTAATCGAGATTAGTCGAGGATTATCAGACAATCAGGGTAAAATGACAATTTTGCCCCTAAAAAGGGTGAAAATATTGACTTTTGACCCGGAAGGTCCAATACACGAGAACTGAGGACCGTTACGTAGATCGAGATAATACGAGTTTGTAGACAGGAGACACATCAAAATTAGACATTGTACAGGAAAGGTACGGGTCATGGAAGGTTCGATTGCATTTACGGTTGCACGGTTTTCAAATGGGTTTGTCTTTAGTGTGACAGAACCCATCCCAATCCCCCTGGATTATCGTGGGATGTATCTGCACCCGTCTGACACCGCGTGTTAGACAAAGGATAAAAATTTTAACCCACTCAGAGTTACCCAGAGTGCGCCAAGATCTGTGGAGTTACGTATCGGCATGATATGTCTCGATCTTTGCTACATCCTGCACCTGCGATCAACCTGAAGGGTATCAAAAATATTAAAAGCTGTGAATGGACAAACACAATCAGTTATAAAAACAATTTATCGAAATGCCATTTATACCCTTCACGTAAAAGCATGCATGAATCAGAAAACAAGTATTTCAAATACTTTTCTCAAAAGCAAATCATTTTGCTTTTCAAAACAAAACAGGGTGAAAATGCTTCTTAATCAAAGTCATTTCCTCAGTAGGGTCTCAACCCAAAACCAAATCATACAGGCTCCCAGCCCAAAACAAATCCATATGGGATCTCAACCAAAATATCAAACCATGTGGGATCTCAGCCCATTATCATCAGTCACGATTCCAATCCCAGCAACGCGTGCCCATAATCTCAAGGACTACTCTCATCCTGAGCATGTCGTTGTGAACACATCACCGGTCAAAAATCTCCACATCGTCGTGAACATATCATCGATCGATCTCATATACCGCACTCCTAAATCAAGCATCCCTCGGCTGCCGCCTATCTCGGCTGCTCGACAGTAGGCGCATCGTGACCTATCCGTACCTCAGAGGTGAGCATTATCTCCATGGTGCTCTCCGGGGAAACATATTCACAATCGGAGGCCCTATCCGAGTATTCAAACTTAAAATCATAATCATCATTTTGAAAACAGTGGAAACATTTTCATAACTGTTGTAACTCAAATCAAAACAATTATTTCTCATTAATCATCTCAACAGGGTCCACGCCCGGAACATAGTTTCATCAAATCCATTTCCACAAAACCATCATTGAAAACAGTGTCTATCAACACTTCATAAACCTAGGATTCCTCGAATCCTATCAAATCCAAAACTAGGTCTCATGCCCGAAATATCTTTCATAAATCTCATAACTAGGTCACAGCCCGATATATCTCACGTTTGACTATACCCTAAGCCAAACCATAAATCAAATGGGTCATATGCCCAAAAGATATTTCTAAATTCGAAAACCAATTCATTGTTCAAATCATTTTCCAAATCCTAATAATCAAAGGGGATTTCTAACTGGGATTCATGCCCGAATCTCAATTTCACGCATCTCCGTGAAATCTTTCAAAATCGTAAATACAATCCTCAATTTCACACCACTCCCTAAAATCGTCAAATCATGTAATCACATGCACATAGTATACTTAGCCTAAGCCCAAATATCATATAAAACATAAATCTCAAACTACGTGCAATATTGTAGAAAATGTGATATAAAACATATTTAAATCATATGCACTCAAGGCATCTTAAATCATGTTCATAAGACATAAAACAGTTATGCATACATCATATTGCATAAAACAAGGTCTACTCACAGACCGTCCAAGCTGCGCACTCTGAAAATCTGTGCCATAAGCCACTCCGGGACTAATACATACTCTTCAGGACGTTGGACCTGTCCAAATCATACTCAAATGTCACTATCAACCTATAGAAGTCCATATCATAGACCCTCACACATCCCGGAATGGTCAACTTGTCCTGAACACGCCTCCTGAGGCTAAAAACCTTTGAATGACCTATCAAACGAACACCAATCGATATGAAATCACCACCATTGAATTTAGATCATCGAAACCTAAAAGATCAATTTAATCTCAAAATTCATGCCCACACGCCCCCACGCACGGGTCAAATTTTTTGTCAATGCTGACATCAACAAAAGTCAACGCTAACGTCATGGTTAACGGTCAAAGTCAACGCTGACGTTAGCAAAGTGAACACTACCGTCAGCCGATCAACACTGACATCATCAGGCTCACCGGAGACAACGGCCGGCGCCGCCGTCTAGTTCGGCTGCTGCTGGCCGGAATATGTCATTTTTGGTCCAATTTTCAAACCTTCATAACCTTCTAATTTCTCAACCAAATCTTACGTTCTATATATGGGAATCAGGCTACTTGAGCCAAGGAATCCAAATCTAAACCCATAAGTTCAAGAAAATACCTGGTTTTGAAGATATGGCCTCCCAAAATTTTGGCAAAATTTTGAATCGATGTCCCGACCACTCCCGTCGTCCAAAACCTTCCATTCTTGCACCTAAAAGCTCGTATGGGCTCAAATAACATGAATATGGGCTTAGAATCGATCCAAAACTTCAAAAAAAAACCCAAATCCAAGAACACACGGGTTACCTTTGTTTTTCGCATTTTCCGTCCATCCCCGCGGCGGCTCCACCGTCCCTTGCCATCTTTAAGCCTCTCCCTCATCCTCTTTATCTCTCTATGGTCTTAAGGAAGGGTGAAGATGATGGTTGGGGGGGTAGGTACGGTTTTGGAAGGAAAAATGAAAAAGATGAATGAAAATGAAGATGATGCATGTATGTGTATGGGTGTGGATCAATGGATGAGTGACACTTGTCACTCATCTATTGGTCCACAAAAGATATTTTGGGTCCCACTAAAGACAAACCATTTAAAAATCGTACAATTGTGAATATTTTTTGGAACCTTCGGTGACCCGTAACTTTCTCATATGATATCCAATTTTGACATGCCGCCTGTCTACAAACTCGTATCGTCTCGATCTACGTAACAATCCTTGATCCATGTGCATTTGACCTCCCAGGTCAAAAGTCAATTTTTTTCCTTTTAAAGGGAAAAATCGTCATTTTGCTCAAATCGTTCGATAATCCTCGACTAATCTCGATTAGTCCTTAATTAATTCTTGATAATTCATTATTAACCTTAATTAATCCCATAGATTCGGAACGGGTCCTTACATAATGGGACCTAAAATATCTTCTGTGGATAATTAGATGAGTGACAAGTGTCACTCATCCATTGATCCACACCCATACACATACATGCAACCATCATCATCTTCATTTTCCATTTTTTGCATTCATCTTCTTCACCTAAAATTGTACCCACCACCCAAACCATTACCATCTTCATTTTCTAGAGCAGAGAGAGAGATAGATAGATAGATAGAGTGAGGGAGGATAAGAGAAGGTTGTAGGGACGACGCATCCATCACAAGGTGGCCGAAAAACATGGAAAAGAAAGGTAAACCCAAAACACATTTTGGTTTGAAAATTGGATTTTGTTTTTTGGACGTTTGGGATGTGTTATAATGCCCTATTCATGTTTTCTGAGGTTGGAAAAGTGCATAGGATTGAAAAATCGAAGGATGAGGATGGCTAGACAAACCTGGGTTCAAGTTTGAAATTGGACCCGTGAAGATCGATCTTGGCTCAAGGTTTTCAGTTATGGTTTCTCGATTTTGATTCCATATTTCTATTCCTGGTAATGAGACGAGTGTCTAGGAAGAAAAATGGTGGAAAAATGTTGAGAAATGAGCGAGTTACGATGGGGTCAAGTTGCGGGTCAAATGACTCGTTACAGTGGGTCGGGTCGACCCGTCGATAGGTTGACGATGATGACGTGGCAAGCCACTTCATCATGTCAGGCCACGTGACCAACCAGAGGGTGACACGTGGCCAAGTGTTATTCCATTCAACAGTGACGTGGCAGTGCCATGTTAGACATTGTCAAACCACGTGGACCAATGAGAAGGTGCACGTGGTGAGCTGTCAGAGTGTGTTAGATGACGTGGTAGGTCCACGTCAGCGTTATCAGACCAAGTGGACCAATGAGGTGGTGCCACATGGCAGTGTGTCAGGTTGTCAAAGCTGACGTGTTAGTGACATGTGGCAGTGATGATGTTAGCAGCTGACGTCATCACGTGATGTGGTAGTGTTAGAGGGTGACACGTGGCACTAGTTAGGTAGTGCCACGTGGTAGGTTTTCAGACTTGACAGGTGTTAGACCTGTAAGGCTTACGTCAGCAACGATGTCAGCGTTGACCACCGTGGATCGAACTTTGACCAGCCCATGAGGGCGTGTGGGCATGAATTTTGAGGTGAAACTAGTCATGTTCGAAAGTTTTTGATAATCTAAATCCAATGGTGGTGGTTTCAGGTCGATCGAAGATCGTTTGATAGGTCATTTCGAGGCTTTTAGCCTCAGGAAGTGTGTTTGGGACACATTGACCGTTCCGGGAGTTTTGAGGTTTTATGATTAGGACTTGTATAGGTTGGTAGTAACCTTTGAGTATGATTTGGACAGGTCCGGACGTTCGAGAGAGTATGGATTAGCCCCGAAGTGGCTTACGGCGCAGATTTCGGAGCGCGCAGCTTGGACGGTCTGTGAGTGGACGTTTGATTTATAAATATGATGCATGCATAACTGTTTTATATGTTTTATGAACATGATTTTAGATGCCTGGAGTGCATATGATGCCAGGACCCGACCCTCCTCTGTCAGGTTCTGACTCATCTAGCATGATGTTGTCCTCTTTGGGCCACATCAATACTCAACGGCAAGCCTGCGCCCTCAAGGTTTTATTTTCTGGAGCTCACGGTGCAACTTCCCAGGGGGTCACCCATCATGGAATTGCACCAGCCTCAACTCGCTTAACTTTGGGGTTCCAATCCCCCCCAAAACCACTGAGCTCCCAAAAGGCCTCATGCTAGATAGGTGTGTGCCTACACCTTTAAGGCACACCACCCTCCTCTCCCAGACCATTCCCCCTCGCATGAATGTGGGATTGTTCACCGTTCCCTCCAGGACACGGGTCTTACAATCCACCCCTCTTAGGGCCCAGCGTCCTCGCTAGCACACTTCCCAGTCGGGGTCTGGCTCTGATACCATTATGTCAGGACCCAACCCTCCTCTGTCAGGTCCCGACTCATCTAGCATGATATTGTCCTCATTGGGCCACATCAATACTCAACGGCAAGCCTACGCCCTCAAGGTTTTGTTTCCGGGAGCTCACGGTGCAACTTCCCAGGCCTCATGCTAGATAGGTGTGTGCCTACACCTTTAAGGCACACCACCCTCCTCTCCCAGACCATTCCCCTCGCAGGAATGTGGGATTTTTCACCGTTCCCTCCAGGACACGGGTCTTACATATGATTTACACATTGTTTATATTGTTGATTTGGCATTTTTCGTAGAAAATGTTATATTGCACGTAGTTTGAGATTTCTATTTTTATATGATATTTGGGTTTTGGACGAGTATCCTACATGCATGTGTTTTATATGATTTTGATGGTTTCACGAAGAGGCGTGAAATTGAGAATTGAGTATCGATTTTGAATGATTTTACGAAGATGCGTTAAATCGGTATTCGGGCATGAGTCCCAGTTGGATGTTGCCTTTGACTTGGACGATAGTTATAGGGGATTGGGAAAATGATTTGAATATCGAAATGGTTTTCGGATTTGGAAATATCTTTTGGGCGTAAGTCCCAGTTGATTTATGGTTAGACGTAGAGTATAGTCAAAAGTAAGATATATCGGTTTGTGACCCAATTATGAGATTTATGAAAGATATTTCTAGCATGAGACTCAGTTGTGGATTTGATAAGGTTCGAGGAAACCTAGGTTTATGAAGTGTTGATAGACACTGTTTTCAATGATGGTTTTATGGAAACGGATTTGATGAAACTATAGTCCAGGCGTGGACCCTATTGAGGTGATTTTGGGCTGAGTCCCTACGAGATTTGGATTTGGACTGAGTCCCTACGTGATTTGATTACTGTTTTTATTGAGACCAACCTCTTGAGATTGATATGGTTGAGGGCCTCCAGTAGGAATGTGTTTTCCCAGAGAAGTCCTGGTGATAATGCTCGCCTCCTAGATGGAATGTGTGATAAGCCTTGAATTAAGCATGATTTTATACCCTTTATGCTTATCTTTTAATGTTTAAATGCCACATAATAGGAGAAAATAATGTCTTTTGTGTGAATTGTGTAAAATTGGATAGAGCATGGAAATACGAGAATTTTGGCAAAAGAATCACCTCAATCGAAGTTATATTACAGAAGTTACGATTAAATGAAGGGAAGCCACTGAAAAGGGCAAGTCGATTCGATAGAACGCTACCGAATCCAAAATGGAAGCCTAAATTCCACTCCGCCAGTGTTTACTGAAGTCAGATAATCCATTTCGGCGCGCGTGTTCTGAATGCCTTAAGCATTCTTCGGCGCGCGTCCACCGATGACCTGACCAGAGGTTTGCGCGTTGACTGGTACGTTGACCCCGAAATTCTTTCGCCTTGTTTGGCGAACGTCCACCGAACCTTCATACCTTGCTTCCGCTATTCATCCGAGTTGACTGGGCGTTGATCGTGGGTTTCCCACCAAATTTGACCACCTATTTTAGTGGCTGACCACCAAATTTGCTCCTGAGACTTTAATTCCGACTTTTAGGTTATTTTTAGGATAAATTCAAGTTGTTTTCACACATATTCTCCATTTTGTATTAGGATTTCAATCCTATTTACTTTTTTTTTTATTTTCACCCCTTTTATTTGTAGGAAGGGTTTTTAATTAGTTTTATTATATATTTAGGAAAGCTTTTCCTTTTAGAATTAAATTGTAACCTCCTATTTTTTTGGGGATTAATTTTCTCCTATAAATAGAGAGGCTTAGGTTATTTGTAAAGGGTCGCTCATTTTTTGTACCAAAACTTTACTTGACCAAACTTTCCAATTTATATAATCGGTATTACTTTGCAAGATTAATTACATCATACTCCATCTTCTACTCTTCATCCATGGAATAGTTGGGGTTCCCTATTGTCTCACCAAAGAGAGTTCATTCACTTAACATCCTTTGGGTTTCTCGGGAGAAAAAGTGTAACACGACCTCTTACTTCGTAGTTATCTTTTGGCATGAATATCGCTTCTATGATTTGATTATTAATCTTATTGTGGTTTTATGCTTTATATTGATTTCGTTTAAATCTTCCATGGTCTAGTATTTTAGTTTTTGTTATGTTTGTATATTGGTGCTTAATACTTGATAGATGAGTTGGCCGTTCCCTAGTCTATTATTGAAAGTGCGGCGTGAGTGTCTCTCTGCACGTAGTTACTGTGGAACCTAAAATCATCCGAAAATTATGGAGCCGCCACGTGTCCCGTAATTCCCAAAAATGACCAAATTGCCCTTGGCAAATAACGCTGATCATTTGAAAAATACCCACACATTAAATAATATATTTACCAGTTAAATACGTTATTTGATCGGGTTAAAGTCTCTGTAGTATTGATATTCTCCCCGATAGTTAATTATCGTTATTCTTAATAATGGATAATTAATATTAATATTAAAATACAATAAATATCATTACTATCATGATGAGCCATCATTACAATTATTAAATAATATATTTAATAATAATATATTATTTACTAATTAAATATTCAACCGACCAATCAGAACGCTCCAAGGCTCCCAAGATTTTTCTATAAATAGCAAGGTACATTTCATTTCCAAGGGACGTTGATTCTTCGTTTCGAAGTATATCCCTTTCCTCTCTCAAAGCTAACTTAAGCATCGGAGTGCTCTTGGTCGAACAACCCCCCGGGTAAATCGATCGAAGCAACGATAGCTAATTGTTTGCTGTTTGCAGGAATTGTGAGGACTTTTCGCGACAAGTTCAATCTTTGATTCAACAGTTACGAATATGCAACCATCTCATAGAACTAAGGTTATAGAATTTCGTAGGTTTGAAGTTGATATAATTCATGAATGAGTAAGACATAAAGAATGAGTTGACCACGTGTAAATAATAGATTAGGTTAGTTTAGATTTAGTTTAATTACTTAGGACTTTAAAATCAATCTTTACCCCCAACTAACCAATCAAACGACAATCATACTTAGGTACCCTCAATCTCCGGTCCAGAACGATCCCTATTTACCAATGCTACAATCTACAAAGAAAGGGTTTTTAATTGCATGCGTTTACTTAAGTGTTAAGTGTGACTTTATGTTTACTTTAATGTTTAGTTTTTGCGTATCAATGTGTTCGCCCGGAGAGGTTACGAAGCACTACCTGTTGTCGTGCAGCCGAAGGAGGCTCGACTCAGGAGTACTGGTATTATATGATGATCGATAGGTGATGTGTTCACGACGATCTGGAACGTCAGACGGTGATGTGTTCACGGTGACGTGCTCGGATTGGAGCAGTCCTAGAGCTATTGGCCACGCATGACTGGGATATCGTGACTGGTGTTGGATACGAGGATTGGTTATATTTGTTTTCGATGGGTGTTGTGTGCACAGAGGTTTTCACTGATGTGATATGAGACGTGACAAATGTTTTTCACTGGTATTGATTTAAGAAGAATTTTCACTGATTATGGATTTGAAAAGTAAAATATTTTGTTTTGAAAAGCAATATGATTTGCTTTTGAGAAAAGTATTTGAAATACTTATTTTCTGATGCATGCATGCATGCTTTTTACGTGAAGGGTATAAATGCGTTTTATAACTAATTATTTTTGTCAACTCACAACTTTTATTGTTTTTTATACCCTTCAGGTTGATCCTGAATGCGGGTTGTAATAGAGACTGAGACATCACATGTCGTTGTGTAACCCCACCGATCCTTATGTACTTTGGATAACCCTAAGCGGGTTATAGTTTTATCCCTTTCCTGGCACGTGGGGCCAAATGGGAGTAAGCACATCCCAGGATAATGCAGGGGAATTAGGATGGATCATATCAACCTACCCCCCTTAAAAAATTTCACCCTCGAAATTTTAAGACATTAGTTGGGGTAGACTTGCAAACTCTTTAGCAGGAAATAACTTTTGTGAAACACCAAGTTCTATAGGTGCTAACCAATAATAGATTTTTTGATACACATGTTGTTTATAAGTTGTTACAACCAAGTGATTACACTCTTCAAAATGCAGAAACAAACAAAAATAATAAGAATCAAACCCTCGAATTAACATAAGAACCACCCTGCTACGTTCGTCTACCAAGTGTCAAAGATCATCTATTATATACTAGCTGACCCTGAGAACTATGCAGGTCAGCGTTTAAGTCATAACCATCAGTGTCAAGAACATTTAGTCATGAATACCCAAAATTAATCATGGAGGATCGAACAACACTACTCGTTAGTACACGATATCAATCACAATATCACAATAATAGTACTACGTGTAGGCCAACTCGGGGATTGCACTCACACAACATTTGAGCCATATCCGGGAACTACCCACGCAACATCCGGCCGCGTAATCACCTATCATAAGACCATATCATGATTCCAACCATATACAGTATTTGCCAATGTGCACAAATCTCATCCAAAATGTTTCAAAGTATCACGAGTCTTTTATTTTAAATCTTGTAATCACAGCCCACAGTACAAGGATCCATGTCGACTATAACAATCCACACCTTATTTCATATCACGAAAATCGAGGACTCGCATACTCATATCTTATCTCAACATCACAATTTGAAATCATAAGTCAAAACTTCGACTAAACAGGGCCTCATATCTTCCTCACTTCCACATCTGTAGGCATCAGGTTAGCACAACTTGCTCAAATAAAATCGTGGTCGTTCGAGTCATATTCAAGCATGCATCACAACGATGATAATAACCTCACTTCACCTTCTTTTTTTAGTCAAAACGTTACTAAATTGAACTTTGTTAGTGTAACGCTTTTACCAATTCCACGGAACAATGATGTCCAACCAAGCAAAGTCTACAGAACATTGAGATTGGAGTTAACACCAAATCAAACTTAATAAAAACTCAAACTTGCAACCATGAATAGAATTCCTTCTAAACTTCCATTCGTTATGTCAGTTCATAACCAACAAGTTTACTCTTAATTCCCTGCCAACGTACTCAGTTCTATGGTCTTGTCTGATCTCTGGATTCTAAATCCAAATCCAAACCACAACACCACTGCCACTTTTCCCCAGCATAAGTGATGTCGCCATCATTTGTTCCCTAATAATCGTAAGGATTCTAAAATAGTAATAGAATGCTTATTTCTTCAACTCATAGCCCATACTAAAAAATAAAAGCATACAACTCCGCCAAGTCACATTTGATATTTATCCTTTCCCTTTTTATATTAGGGGAGTCAAGCAACACCCTCTTTTCTTCTTCTTCCTCCTCATTTCTTTCTTTGTTTATTTTTCCACTATTCTATCAAGCTAAAATCAATACGAATAATTCCTCAAGTCTTTGGTTCTTTTGATAACCACCCAATTGCCACTTAACACCAAGGTTCTATTACCTCAAGGAATTCTATATCACCACACCCTCCAGAAGGACTCTGAGGAAAATATCAACTATGTCGAATACCCTATTTTTCCAGTGATTTTATATAGTCCTAGACCAACAAGGACTTCGTATAGTATTCCAATACAGTATACTCATGACCTATCAGGGATCACCAAACGTCCAGAGGGAACCAATAACATACTTAAGGATGGTACATGTGCAAACAGTCACCAAATCTAGTAAGCTCCTTCTCATAAACAGTTATGTCTCAAATCGATTCAAAACACCTTAATAGGGTCTGCACTCAAACATGGCTTTCTCATAAACAGTTTTCCAAAAAACCATTGTAAGACAGTGTCCAGAAGTCATTTCATAACTCCAGAATTCATCAAATCAATCATTACTCAAATCATTTCACTTGAACCATATACCTATCATAACTCATAAATAATCATTTGAAACCAAGCAATTACATACAGTGGACCAGTAAAATCATATCACGTTTCCACATTCCCATGGCCCACAGTTTCCTGAAAATTTGTATTAATCAACCAAATCATGAAAGAAACATCTGGACACGCATATCAATACTCAAAACATAACCAATCCTCAATTCTCACTACACTCATGCAGCTTCCATTACGATATCTCTTGTTCATTGGGTCACATGATGCCCACCCAACTTCCTTCCCTATCTTGAAACTCCTCATTAATAACATACATCATAAAAAGGTGGTACCCCTTCGTACCATCAAACAGTACGACATAGCTGTAACATAAAAATTAACCCATTTTCTTACTAAAAATATTATCTTCTCCAAACACATTATCTGAACACAACTGATAATATAATAACATAAATAACGAAAACTCAAATAGTCGCAGTAACAACGCCAATCAAATCCGCAATTTTAACCATAGATCATGAGACCACAACAACCATCACATCGTCTTCTAGGTAGATTTCAATGGCCCCTACCTCCTATGGAAAACTATTTTGGGGGTCTCGTCCTTCTTTATTCCACTACGCATTAAAATTTGATTATCATAAAAGTTCTAGCCTCTCGTATCCACTTGGACATATACTTTTCCAAGGCATGGGAGGTATTCCTTCGCATGACCAACCAAATGCTAATACATAATTATTAACCAAAATATTACCACACACGTCGAATCCAATAAATTATCAATTATTCTACCAAAACACATATTCAAGTGTCTCGTCCAGGCCTAACATAACATCAATTTCTCTGACTTTCACTAATGTGCCCACTTATTATCTGTAGTCATATGTTTATTTCCCCTTATCAGCACGTGGCATCCACTATCCACGCCACTAATTTAAATCAACATCACACACATCAAGAGAACACACTGTCATACCACATATAACACCTAAACTAATTCAGGTGAATCACATAACCAACACATATCCCAAATCACATAAATAACCACTACTACCCCGGGGTTCCTATTCTCAACTCACTACCAGGCCGTGCATGAGGCTCACATCTCGGAGTCATGACAGTTTCAAACACATATCAGAACCCAAGCTCTGATTCCAAGTTGACAGGACCTGACACCGAAAACATGTCAAAACCATATCCGGGCCCTACTCCCTTCTGACAGGTAACCAAATATACCAAGTTTATTCTGAAACCCTGTCCGACAAAGGATACTTGTATAATTGTGGGTCATGCCTCCACTGCGTGAGCAGCCTCAATTCTTGTGCATTGGCCCTAGAGGGTTTCAAAACCAAGGAAAATGTGTGAGTGGATGAAGATAAAGGTTTATAAAAACATACTATTCAAAATATATCATTTATCCCTCGTTTAATAAAGTTATGCATACATCAAATTTACGAATAAAACATCAAATTCGAAATACGTGCAGTAACAAGAAAATCAGTAACACCATAAAGCATAGCAACTATAAAACTAGAACAAAATACCAACCACGATCATACCAACGCATAATCATAACGGTCACATTGCACCTACCAACACATCAAATCAGCTAACTATAACCATCAATATACCGAATCAATGAATCACATCAACTGACTCAACCTCTATGTCTATTGCTGAATCATCATATCAAAGGTACACTGCTGGTAGGCTAATATCACTTGGGAAAGACAGAGTCCCAGACTAGACGTCCGAGTGTGGACCAGCTCAGAAATACGAAGCCCGGCTCGAAGTCCGAGTCACGGTCCTAGTCTCAGGAATTACAGAGTCCCAAGCTCGAAGTCTGAGACGAGTCTCGGGAATGACGGAGCCTAGATCGACGTCCGAGACTATCCATCAGAATCGGCATCTCGAGGAGGGTCATCGACCACATCACATCATATCCTAGTCACACATATTCATAATCCACAATCACATCTCTCATCATAACAAACATCTCAATCATCACAATCACCGAGGAACCACATAACCATCACAACAACAATCAAATCACAGTTCAACATCCCAGGCCTAAGTCAAACCACAACTCAACCATAACCTCGTAAAACAACCATTAAACTGTTCCAGAAAATCATGTATAATCCATGTCTACCAATCATCATCCAAATCATATAAACATGACATAATAAGTATAAAACCATTTCCCACAACTCATTAAAGATCTTGGGTTTATTAAACCCATTTTCCTCGTAAAACGTTTTAATAACACTTTTCTTAAATATTCATAAAAATTCCCAAAGAAATCCATATAAATCGTACGAAACCAACCATCAAACAATTCTCATATTAAATCATATAAAATCATGTAAAAATACATGCATATGGTTTCAGAAAACAAACGACCACTCATACGTACCTTACATACAACCGCCTAAACTGCACGTCTTTCTGTAAAATCCCAGAACATCAATTCCTTGGTGACCAGCTTTGAAGATATGGTCTTCAGCCATGTTTCACCTCACTGTTCCTCAGCCTTCTGATACATCATACGATGTGTTTTTAGGTCCTACATGATCGTATAGCTTCTAGAAAACTAATAGGAAGCCCAGCTTCACGTCTCTATGATAAAACTCAAAGGTACAATTCCCACACCCCACGAGTCTGTTTCGGGTCGAGATTTTCTGAAACTTTCACATCTCCACAGCACCACCACAACTCTCCTCTCATCTTAAGTTTTCTATTTCTCTCTTCCATTTCCATTTTCTAGCCTTCCCTCACTCAAATCCCCGGTTTCCTCTCACGGTCCACAGTTTTCCATGGGTTCGGCTCATGGCCACCAAACCAACACTCAGCACACCCCCTACTAATCCAACCTCACCCACATCAATATATGTGGTGGTAGAGTCAGTGAGAGAAACCAAAATATCATATGCTTCTAGAGTCTGACACTTGTCACCATTTAATATGCCCTTAAAACAAAATGACTAAAATGCCCTTGGTGGCAAAATTACCATTTTGCCCTTACCATTTTTTACCCATAACTCTTTCATCCAACCTTTAATTCGAGCGTGCCACCTATGCACGGACTCAGGATCCAAAGACCTTCGTAGCGGTCTACTCAGAATCGCTCAATGATGTCCTAATAAAAAAGTCAACATTTTTACTTTTCTAAGGGCAAAACCGTCTTTTTACCCAATTTGCTTTCCTCAAAGGTCCGGGTCATTACAAACATGCTGTGCCTAAAGAGACGGGCTTTTGAAACAAAAAAAAAAACTTTTGAGAGTTTGCAGTTATTTTGAAATTGATTTAATTTGAACAATTTACTGGTTTGGTTGATTGATTGGTTGTTCTTTGAGATGATGGATTCTTCTCCATTTATAGGCGGTGGAATGTTGAACCGGACTACCATGTAGATTTGGCAAACCCATGTTGAACTGAAATTCCAATATTTTATTAATGATAACATTTTTATTTCTATATTTAAGGTCGTGCGTTTGAATTGTTTCTCAAGTGATCTTTGTAGTTGTTGGGGGAGATAAAAATAATATTTTTAGCTGGATTTCAGTATTTCTAATGCAAGTGCACAAGTGCAAATTTTGTGCGTCAACTTGAGGGCACAAATTTTCTACGGTTTAGCTGGACCTTAAAACTCCATTATGATATTGATCCTTTATGTATGTATATATTATCCAAATACGTAAATATCGTATTTTTTCTATAGAAATATCGGCAATTAAATTTTTGAAAATATGGATTTTGATATTGATCGTTCATGCTCAACAAAAAAAAATATTGAAAATTTAGTTCAAATTTTGAAATTTTTGAATGAAAATTTAGAAAAAAGTTAAGCACCCAATAATATTTATATACAACTAATACCTATATCATGTAAATTGAGAGGAGATTCTCTTCTTTCCCTATTTCTATGTCAGAACCCTTAAATACAATATATTCATAAAAATATTGCGGATATTTTTTCACTCCTATTTCAATATTGAGACACTAAAATACAAATATATCAACAAAAATTTTACGAATATTGCGATATTTTCATCAGTGCATATATCACGCTTCTAGAACTCCTTCCCCTTTTCCGCGTTGATTTTAGAAAATCTGCTTAGGTGTCTGAAGTATCATTTTTTTTTTATCGAGGTCTCAAGTATCACTTAAGCAGCTAATTATAGGCTAAGAGGAACAGCCGATTAGGCAGAACTATTTTATTTATTTAATTATTTAATTATTTAATATTTATTTTTAGGCTAAAAGTAGAATTTTTATGTTTAAATTTCACCCCGTCGTCTCTCGATATCTTCATTTCATTTTTCCATATTGTAAGTTTATTTTTCATGCTTATGGTTCTAAAACTTCAATTATGCACATGCAATTATTTTGTGTTTAGAAATACTATGTATTCTATAATTATTTGAAAGTACACGTTATATTATTAACTTTTAAATAGAATAATATTGGGGAAGGGAATTACAAGTTTATAACTGTTGACGTTACATCTGACCAAGCAACAGATTTGCTAAAATAGTACATTAGACCACGAGGTAAGCCTATCTAAGAATGCTTCAAGATCACACAAACTCATCATCAAGGCTCATGCCTTAAAGCTCATCACTACTACTATAACCTAAACCCTTGACAACTTCTATAAATAGGGAGCCTCTTCCCTCATTCAAAGGGACAGATCTTCTCCATCCTCTTTACAAACACTCATAAAGGTTCATAGTCTCATGTACATCTACAAATACTATTATATTAATGAGAGTGGGTACTATTATATTAATGAGAGTGGGATAACACCGTGGACGTAATCCGATTTGGGTGAATCACGTACGTTCTTGTGTTTTGGTGTGCGTGCGTGCTTGTTTTTCCAGTCTTGTTGGTACATTTTATGTATCAACAACAACATTCACATTCGGTTTTGACCTCATTCTTTACAAAAATCGAACATAAAATCTTCCACATAATGTGTGCAGATAAATACCACTAAATAATTACTTTTAAAAAAATTAATTAAAGAAAAAAACTCCCCCAAGACCTGCCGGCGGTAAGTCCCATCCTTCTGTCCAGTTACTATATATATGCAGTGACTACTTAAAAAAAAAAAAAAAAAAAAAAAAATCGCCTAAACCTCCTTACCGTAAGTCCCATATATATATTAGGTAGTTACTTACTTGAGGCCAGTTACTAGCATAAAATAAAATCAAAGCCCAATGTTCATTTTGTAGATTTTTATTCAAATATTTGTTCTCAGCTTATATCATGGACCATGGTGAAGCAACTCCTCCATAGTTGTTCTCAGCTTACATCATTTCTCTTGGCAACTTGTTTAGAAGGTTGCAATTTGAGTTCGCCAACTTGAGCCGTTTACATATAAACAACTCAACTTTTAATAAGATCGTGCATGTTTAAAGTAGAAATACACTTGCCGAATTCAACCCGGCTTCAAGTCTAATTTGTCAGATTATCCTTAATTTAGGAATATACTTGCCAAACTCAATTTGAGTCAAATTTGTCGATTTATCCTTATTCGTCCGTCAAAATATTGGTTATGCATCATTGCAAGTAAAAAATATATATATCATGAACCTGTATGTCATAAATTTTTGAAAGATAGAGTTATTGGGTGACTCACGATCTTGCTAAGCTGAAATTGATAATAATAGGAATCAAATTGTCTTAAAACCAGCTGCCCTAAACCCACATCACATATAACAAAGTGCTCCCCTGCTATAAGCCAATACAATTAAAGCACAAACTTGACCTGTTCAAAGGGTTAGCTAGTACTTCGGGTACCAAAACATCCCTTTAATGCCCTCTGGGTCAGGTTCAAACCCCAAATTTTGATAGAAATCCACAACTGCAATCACAATATAAAAGAAAACACAGTATGGCAATTAGAATGTCGACGGTTAAATTGATACAAACTGAAAATGATAACGCAGGGAATGTATGAAGCAGAAGCACAAATCAAATGCATACAACGGTAAGCGTATGGCATTTACAGACAGGTTTCAACAGCTTAAATAGCACCAATAGCATGATATGATGCTATAATCAACAAAATGCTACAAGAATTGCTGGTTTACCCTGACTATCGGCAAAGAGTGAAATATTTCCGATGTCCCTCTGCAGAAGAGCCCTTATAAGCTTTTCAACGAGGGCCTTTCCAAGGCCTTGCCCCTGGAATGATAAAGAAATCATTAGAAACAGTCATGAAAACATGTAATGTAATTAGTGCTTACCTCCAACAAACATTGTTCAAGCACCATCATACCTGATAACCTGGATCAACAAGGACATCCCAAATTGTGGCATTGAAGGCATGATCTGATGTAGCTCGAGCCATGCCAATTAACTTTTTTTGGTCGTTCCCCTCTGTCAAATAACTTCGCAAAGTACACTAAGTGTTCATCAAATAGTTTTAGAAGAAGTAATAGATTGCAAGGCCAATTGTGTTAAAAAGACGGGTGCTTAAAAAATGGTCTATCTACTATGTACCTGATCCGGGTGATTTCCGAACTGAATGCAACGTGGCTACCATGTAGCTATTTTTTAAAGCTGCAGCTAGCTTCGACAATGGTCTACGAGGCCAGCCTACCTATTAAATTTACATTAAAGTTATTTAACTTTTGTGAGTGACTATAACATAACCTACTGCCAAACAATACTATTTCATATAAACTAATGAATTACAGATCAAACTTTACTAAAAGGTCAATTAGGTAACGTACATCCGCAGTAAGTATATTTCTACCTATGACAAGTGACTTAGACACAACTGCAATTCAAAAGGCATTACTTTTAGATCATGTACAAAATAAGTATCAATGGAAGGGTAATTACCTTATCACAAAGGGCCTGAAGATCGTATACATCAATATCTCCACCAGAAGAAAATATTATTTCTTCAACTGTTCCATCGGGTTCAGTCTTTTCAATTAGAACTAACTCTTGAGGTAGAGGCTCTTCCTCTTCTTCTGGGATTGTGGATGGTGGTTCAACGACTTGTGTTGTGTTGTTGTTTAGAATACTGCAACACAAAGTGAGTTCAGGACCATCATAACATTTCTCTCTGTGTGCGTGAGAGATCAAATCTAAATTTTGCTCTTCAAGATTTCAATAAGCATCAATTTCAAACTGCAGATTGGTACAAGCATATTTCCAATAAGAGCCACCATTTTAAGCTTTAAAGCTCAACAAACCATACCATGCAGTTTCTAAATGAGTTTGCTGATCAAATTCTCATACCAATTAATAGCTTCATACTCGACTGAATCAAAATTAAAGCACTATGTAAATATAAATTCCTTAAACCTATAATATGCTTCTCACTTCAACTAAGCATCCTTGCAGTTATACCAAACATAACATTCCAATTCAAACCATAAACACTGAATATAATTTCTTCCACATTCGCTGTGTGATTTGCACATGTCTTGTCATTAATTAAGTGCATCGTCAGTAAAAACGAATATCTCTAATTACCCAGACTTAATGGATTCCCAAAATCCAGCCTTGAGTTGATATCTCTTATGCATCCTGCTCCCTATAAATTTCGAAAGAAAAAAAAAACAGCAAAAGGTAAAACGTATTATAACTCATATAAAGTAATCACTAAATTTCAGCCCTCACTATGCAGACACCGGAAATTTTGCATACCTTTAGCAAGCTTCTCATTCACATTGCAAGGAAAAAATAACTTGTTTGATGCTTGACGACACGATTCAAATGCACCAACTGGGCATCTGCTACGATTAAAAACGAAAAAGGACATTACTTTCTTCAATCCATCAATCAACAAATAAATAGTTAAATAAACCCAAATGGTTACTGTAAACAAAAATTACCAAATTCGAAACTGCATTTTCGCCTAATTAAAAACTTCTCAAACTAAAAATTTCTCATTACAGCTATAATTGCAGGCAAAGCTAGAGAGCAAAGCTAATTGGGTTTCCGGCCTGATGCTAAAATCTATTCTCTCTAGAGTTGAAGCAACCAAATTTTCCAACAGAGAGTCGATAAAGTGGCATGGGTTGAAATTGAATAATAAAGAACATCGGATTGAAAGAACTTACAGAGGATAGGAAGCGACCCCGCTGAGTGTACGCATCTTTCTTGTTGCTGCTGTGGAGCTGGAGCTTTTGCTGCCAAATTTCTGACCTGATGTACTGGCGATGGCGCACGCAACTTTGATTTTTCCCTCCTTGTCCTGCCTCCACCGAGTATATTACATAAATACCATTATTTCTCATGAAATAATGCTGTTTATCCTTTTCCTTTCCTCTTTAAACAAAAGTTATGACTTATCGCCCCTACACAAAAGAAAGGATTTTTCATGGTAGAGCTCGTTACGGTCCTGTATGATATTACATTTGGAGATATTGAAAATTATATTGTTTAATTTTAACTAGTTTGATATTCTAAAATTTGAAATTAATATCGAATCGTATTATATCAATTAAATTTGGTATAATTTCAATACGGTTTCGATTTTAAACCAAAATTCATTTGAATATTTGATACATGAATCATGAATCATAATTGATTCTATTGAGTAACATCAGTTCGCAGCCCTGCTATTATAAGTTCAATATATCAAAAGATCGAGTGTTTATGAGACTTTCAAAATAACCATACCAAATAACACTATTATTTTCGAAAGTTTGCTTTTGCTAGCAAGGGATCATCGAAGAACACGAGCGACAAACGCCTACTTCTATATGTTTATGGCGGTTGGTAATGTCCTTGGCTATGCAACTGTTTCGGTACTGGTTAGAACCGAAATCGTATCGACTTAAACAGGTACGGACCTAGAAGGTTTTGGGGTGGGCTCCAGCCCACCTCAAATGTGAAAAAATCAAAGGATTTTTTTACTAAATTTCTAGTAAATACTATTTTATTAAGCTAATTGATTATAAATCAGCCCTCTCCTATTCTTAATTATGGATTCAGTCAACTTCTATTTCAATACTGGGTTCGTGCCTGGACTTAAATTGGTACCAATTTGGTATCGTACCGATTTGGTATCGTACCGATCATCACTTTGGTTTTATTATTAGATAATTTTTCGGTTTGGTATAATGTGATCCGAAGAGTATGGTTTTGATTTTTTGGTACTATATGCAAAGCCCTACTTCGTGATTTGAAATGAAGAATGCTTTTGGGCTTTGCAACCTTCTATTTATTTCTGTAATCTATTTTCCATATTATATATATTTTGTATTTATTTTTTTTATTATATACTTTTGTATCCATCTTTAATAATTTCGAGATGAACATATTTCAAGCTAGAGAGATAATGTCCATACATTATTTTTTACTTATTGCATTTCATTTTTTTCTTTAAAAATATAAAAGATAAAATTAGGGTTGGAATGCATCAAGTAAAAATGAATTGTGAAAATCAGCTATCTTTAAGTTATCTTATAAATAAAGAAATTCTAACAAAAAATTAAATAAAGTTTTCTTTTAATACATAAATGTTAGGAGAGAAAATAATGTATTATATTCCCTAAATACAAAATTTGAAACTTTTGACTACATAATAAGTAGGAGAATATCGTAAAATCAAACTTTTGTTTAATCATATTTAGATCCCATATTATAGATTAATTAAGGTTATAATTAATGGCCCTAATGCGTGTCATATGTTGTATGGGCATTTCACTCACCACATTTTTAAACTTTCACTAACTAAAAAATGACCATGTAAGTTGCACTCAAAAAAACACCTAGTTGATCAAACTTTCTTCTACATTATTGAACAGGTTATATTGATTATACATGTTTTTTTTTATTATAAATTTTGGCTCAAAATTTTGTGTTAATTAGATTATATTGATTATACAATTAAAACTTTTTGTTGAGCAATTTTGGCTCACAACCAAAATCAAACTATATCAAACACAATTGGTACAGTACGATTCAGTATCAATTTCACATTGTGGAATTCCAAACCTTATTGAACTAATTAAAATTAATTGGTATAGTTATGATATCACCTCCATATACCATAACCGCGCCCATGGCTATGAAAAACTGAGAAGTCTTTTCTACGCAAAAAAAAAAGGTTAAGAAAATATCACAAGTAACTTAGAAAAAGTCTGCTCGACGTTTAAGTTCATGTAGTTAACCAACAATGAAGTATATACAACTTGCTAATATTGCTAAGATTCATCACTCAAACCTAACAAGTGGTCATGTGGGCATTGCAAAATCTACTAAAAATAGCTTCCTAACCTCACCAATATAGGCAAAGTTCGAGTTGTAACGAATCCTGGGCAAATGTTTTAACGCACAAGACTAAGATTCATTTGACCTACCAAACTCAGTTTTTGTCCTATTCGGTAGGGCTTGTTGGCAACGAAAAGGTATGGAAGTCAACTTTCCAACCTCGCAGACGATACTCAATTTTGAGTTAAAACAAAGTCGAATGATCAAAATTAGCGCATGAAGATAAAATTTGTCGCAAAACACATAAAACAAAAAAAATTGATAAATGAAAATTTGAAAAAGGTGGCAATTCAAAGTCAAATACTCAACCATTTATTCAAAGCGGTGATCTAGCTACAAGTCAAGAAAACCATGAAGTTTCTTATCAAGATTGACACGACCTCAAAATCTCCCTCTTAATCTTTGAGCTTTAACCTTTGATGTCTTTGAAAACTCCATCATGGACTTCCCTAGGCGCGTCTATGAGTCCACGATAGCAACTTCAATGATGCTTTACTATGTGAAATCAATTTCAGTGTGCTTATCTCTAATAAAGAAATTTCAATGCTGCTTGACTCTGCAAAAGCAATTTCAATGCTACTTGACTCTGCCAAAGCAACTTCAGTGATGCTTGACTTCGCAAAAGCAACTTCAACTTCAGGATAACAACAGTGGCTTCGACACTTTATGTCGCCACTCACCTTGAAATTAGTCAACACTTTCTTTTCCTTTCATTAAGAGATGGAGTAGACACCTTCACATGGTAAGTTGCTTTGCCTCATTAGACAACACTCCTAAGCTCTCCTCATTCAACTCGACAATGAGGCACAGCGTCACGGGCTTAACATAGGGCATGGTTGATCCTTCATTGCTGTGTTGCACCTCATTACCACCTCGTTTCAAGCACAATAGAACTTTTGAGATCAAGTCTCCAAAATGCCTTACACCAGCCAAAATAACTCCTCATAAATTTTCAATCACTCCATGGAATCAGGCGCAACTCGCCTCGCGTCATGGCATACCTCACCTTACGATATGGCATGCCTTACCTCATGTCATAGGGCACATTGTTTTGAGCTCCAACCACACCTCGCCTTGCAGCTATAACACACCTCACTTTACACTGTGACACGTCTCATTTCAAGTCATGGGAAGCCTTGCTTGCCACTGATTGTAAGCGTTGATGCATTATGGCATGCCCCACTCCCTTTGCATCAAACTTTCCCATCCACCAAGATCCACATGCACAGTCATTGGGAAGAATGTCTAGATGTTGGCTTTACCAACACTTGAAGATGACAAGTCCATCAATGTGTTATAGCATGCACGCCCCGCTCCTTTCACCACTTGTTAAAGTCAGCAACTCTAGCATCATCTGATGCATGCCACAAGATGAATTTTTGTCCCGTATGCTTCTACGCTCCCACGAAGTGAGTTATTCGAGATTTCACCAGAAGCTTACCTTCATGCATCTTGAAATGATCGTACACTGCTTGCGTTACTATAATCTAACTACCATATGTTCCAAAATTTTCAAAAGAATTAAGGTGGAAAAAAAAAATTATATATATACACACCTATTAGATATTAATATTCTACCCATTTATACATGTTACATATGTCGTTAAATGGTGACAAAAAAAGAAAAAATATATTATATAATTGTACAATAAAAGTACAAAAAGAAAAATAAAGAAGGCTTTCTTTTTTCTCTCGCCAAATGCGTTGACTTCCACCATTCAAGCCAAGCAACATTTATCTTGCTCAATAGAGCAGAGCCGCATCACTCAGAGCCATCTTCGAGCCAAATCGAGCAGGAAGAATTTCTTTCTCTGCAGCGCACCAATGTACTTGGTCCCATTGCAAGAGCAACCCACTTGCGTACGCCGGTGCCATTCAACCACACACTTAGTCGCACTAGCACACTCCTTTCACGCGACTTTGACTCCCATTCAGTGATATGCCTACCATGTCAACACTATCACATCAGTCTATGAACCTGCAGTCTACACCTGCCATCATGTCATCAACCCTGCCTTTCTCTCAATTGAAAATAAGAGAAAAAAGACCAGAAAATCAGAAGAAAGAAAAAGAATAAAAAAAAATTATTCTATTCTGCTTAACTCTTCAACTTTCAAGATCAGAAAAAAAAAATGAAATTTTTCTTTCCCATCTACCAGCCACCATAAGAAGAAAGATTAAAATATTATGGTTTTCTGTTTTAAATGGAAGCTACTCATGCTTAATCTTAAATAGAAAGAAAAAAACCTTAATTTCCTTTAGGTCACTAGTTTCAACATCGAACTAATTTTGGGCCTTAGACTTTTTGTTTCAACATGGAACTTCAAGCCCAGACTTCCAATTTAAAAATGGAACGACATCCTATAACGACCCGTCCCGAATTCCGGGATTAGATTAGTGACTAATGGAGGATTAGTGAGATTAATCGGTGATTAGTTGAGCAAAATCGGACGGCCGGTGTAAAACGACCATTTTGCCCCTAATTTTGGGCAAAATGTTAACTTTTGACTCAGGGAGTGAAACGTACGAGGACCGATGAATGTGACGTAAATCAGGATGTCATGAGTCAATAGACAGACGGCACGTCGAAATCGGACATCGAATGGGGAAGTAATGGTCACGGGAAGTGAAATTGGACTATTCACGCATTTCGAGGCATAAATTATATGGCTAAATTTGATTGGCTGATTTAATAATGTGGGACCCTTGGATGAGTGTCACTCATCCAATTGGCCATCTCCCCCAATTTGTGGATCTTAATCATGATTGGATGGTTTTTATGTTAAAATATTAATTATATTATTATTTTATAATTCCCTCAATATTTCTCTCTCATTCCCAGCTGTCCATTTCCCTCAGATCACTCATCCTCACCGTTCATTATCATCATCAGCTATCATCTTCATTATCATCATCAAAATCCATTTCTTCTTTTCAAACCCATGCACCATCATTCCCAAACAAACACACACCATCACCCACCACCTCCCCTAAACTTCGTCTAACGTTAGTGGCACGTAAACGAAATTGTGAGAGGGAGATGACGCGAGCATGATGGTGCTAACGGCTTGGACGATAGATCACAGTGGCTGGAAACCCGCAGGTGAGCAGTTTCGGGTTTGAAAATGGACTTTCAGTTAGACTGGTTGTTGGGTGTTTCTAAGGTCTAAATCTTCTTCCTAGGTGTCCTACAAACTCAAGAAACTTGACCTCAAAGGAAATGGTGGCCGGAGTCGACTGCAAGAAGGAGTTGCAGGGGCCATTGCTGTTCAATAATCAAGGGTGAGCTTTTAGTTTGTGGTTTGTGCTTTTAAACCCATAGAACTTCTAGTTGGATCCATAGGAAGGCATAGGAATTGAAAGGATTGGAAATGGTTAAGAAAATGGGGAGAACCGGGAATGCAGGTTCGGGTTGGACTAGGTTGGTCTGAACCGATCTGAACTGGGTCTACGAAAGGTAGACGATGACACTGTAGCAGGCGTGTGGCACAGTGTTTGGGGAAGTGTTCAACATGTGTTTTCATCTATTGGATGTAACGAACATTTTGGGACTGGTTTCGAGTCGATCAGACATTATTTCGATATAGTTCGGGACGTCCGAAGGTTTAGGATCGAGTTTAAAAATAGTTAAAAATTTAGGAAAATTATGGGGCTTCAATGAGAGGTTAATGAGGTAGTTAGTAACCCTATAGTATGATTTGGATAGGTTTGGGAGTCCCGGTGACGGCGATTAGTCCGGAGAGGCTTATGGCACACATATCGAGGCGGCAGCTAGGACGGTCTGTGAGTGGGCATTGATTTCTAAACTGTGATGCATGCATAAATGTTTTAAATGTTTTAAATATGTGATTTCTATGATGATGATTGGGATATTGGTGATTTACATAACTACACGTATTTCAAGGCAATTTACGTATTTGCAGGTATATCGAGGTTGTGGTTTTGTACTGATTATACGTGCTTATGGTTTTGGTAATGGTTTAATGAAATAGTTTTGGATTTGAAAAATTAAACTCGAGCACGAGAGCCATTTGTTTTGGAAACCCTCGGACTTGAAGTCCATTTAGTTACGTTATCGGGCCAGAGGCCCAATTGGTTCGTGGATTGATTTCGGATTGGAAATATGGAATCGGACATGAGACCCATTTGAATTATGAACTCTCGGACTTGGAGTCCATTTGATTTAATAAGACATCGGGCCAGAGGCCCAGTTGGTTTACGAAATCAGGCTTAAAGCCCAGTTGGTTTACATAATCGGGCTTGAGGCCAGTTGGTTTACAAAAATGGGGTCGAGGCCCAGTTGGTTTACGAAATCGGGCTTGAGGCCCAATTGGTTTACATAATCGGGATTGAAGTCCAATTGGTTTACGAAATCGGGCTTGAGGCCCAGTTGGTTTACATGATCGGGCTTGAGGCCCAATTGGTTATGATATCGGGCATGAGTCTCCATTATGGTTTATAAATGTGATTTCGGGTTCGGAGACCCTATATGGATTTAGATTTGGAAACATGGATTTCTGGTTTCATGACGGTTTATAGGGACTGGGCACGAATTTTTTGAAAGGTTTGAAAGATTTTAAGAATGATTATTAAATGGTTTTTCATATACCATCCGTTATTTATGGATTGTCTCCTCCGGGGAGGGTCGTTGGCCTAGGTGGACCTCGGAGTAGTCACATAGCACTAACTGAGTGGAGTTGCCCCCGTGGGGTACCTTACTCTCCGGAAGCCATTTATGGATTATAACCCCAATGGAGGGTCAATGATTTGCGGACATTGACCTGGGTGGACCCTGGGGAGACTTGGGATTTGAGACCCGGGGTAGAACGCGCATAGGTTTGGAAACCGTGACAGGATTGGTTATATGATATTTGATAAACATGGTTTGTTGGATTTATGAAATAGTAATTGGATTTCAGAAATGGTATTTGACACGACCCGCCCTCAATCCCCCGGGATTAAGGGCTAAGTCATGCTCCCGTCTAACTTACGAGTGACACGAAGGCTAAACTGACGTCCAACCTCCATGTGACACGTAAATCGAAATCAAGTAAAACATGAAATTCTGTAAATATCTCAAAAACCGTACAAATCGTAAATCATCAAGATCATAAATTAAATCATAGAATCACGTATTGAAAACATATAAAAACATTAATGCATGCATCATAAGATAGAAAGCAAAGTCCACTCACAGACCGTTTGCAACGCCACCTCGATACGCGCACACTTATGCCATTCCCGGCTAATCCGTTATCACCAACTTTCCCAAACCTGTCCAAATCCCACAATAAGGTCACTAACTGATTTATAAAGCTCATACTAAAGCCTCGTAATTTTCCCGAATTTTTAACTATTTTTAATCGAGCCTTAAAGTCTTTGAACATCCCGAAACATATCGAAACGATGCCCGATTGACCCGAAACCAATCCCAATATGTTCGTTGCATCGAATACTTTAAAAGTCGTGTTGGAACCTTCCTCAAACCACGTGCCACGAGCCACCCAAAGGTGCTGCGCGTGGGCCTCTTGACAGGACCCACCCCGATTATCACCTCGATAACCGGGACGAACCCTGCTCCCATCTGACAAACACACTCAAAAGACCAAAACAACCACAATAATACGATATATACATTGTCAGACCAGGGAGAAGTTGTAATACAACTAGTCAACAGTAGCACAGAGCATAGTAACAGTACAAGATAAGACAAAAATCCTACTAAGAACTGGCTACACGCGCAACGGGAAAACTCTATGCCTCTGCATCAATGTTAGCCCCGGCGCTAACACCACGACCTAGAGGGTGTTAAAAACATTAAAAGTGTGAGTGAACTAAAAATAAGAGTTATAAAACCGTTTTCGAAATAAACCAGGGTTCCCCCTTCGTTTGAAAACATGCATGCATAACCAAGTATCTGAAAACAACCATATATACGATAAGAAAATAAGTGCAGAAATCATCAGAAATCAAAACCAAAGTTTGGGCACTCGGCCCTAAATCCATAAGAACCAAGTTATTCGGGTCACAGCCCAAAACATTTGAAAACCAGTGAAAAACATCAATCATACAAGTTTACTGGATCTCAAGTGCGCCCGAGTCTTTAAACTCAAACCATGCGCAATAACCAGGCCTTCCCGGGATATCAACGAGTCTTTAAACTCAAAACACAATCACAGGCCTCGGGGGGGTATCACAATCACCGAGTCTTTAAACTCAAAACACATACCGAGTCTTTAAACTCAAAAAATCTCAATCCATGGCCCTCCCCCCATCAATCAATCCGAGTCTTTAAACTCAAAACCAGATCCAGCGGGTTTTTCTCTTTTTTCGGGTCTTTAAACCAAAAACCATTTTTCAAGCATAAGAAAAATGCATCGAAATCCGAAAACCAAAACCAAAACCAAACTAGAAATCTTCGAAAACTGAAATCACGTTTATCAAAATGGGACTTCCGTCCGAATTTCACTTCCAAATCTCAATCATATCCACAAATCTCTAGTAAAATAGAATGTGTATAAACATAAATCATTCATCCGAAATCGTCCTCAAAAGCATAAGAGAATCATATTCTCGAAGTACGTGCAAATCTGATAACTCGTATTGAAAAACGTGCAATCAAGTAAAACAAGAATATAGAAATCATAGGCATAAAATCATATATTGGAACATAAATAAATAAGTAAAAACAGTTATGCATGCTCGGTTAGAAAACAAACAGTCCACTCACAAGGTCCGAACGCGTCACTCACATCCCGTACGCTCCTCGGTTGTCTCAGGAATATCCCGACCTGTCAAAAGTCACCATTCTGGGTCACAAACACTTCATTTAAGCTTACCCTAATTTTCCCCATTTTTTCCGGATTTATAAACGTAATTAAACGAACCCCTAAACCTTCGAACACTCAAAACTACCCTGATACAGTGTCTGATCGATTCGAAACTTGTCCTAAAATGTTCGTTACATCGATTAGAGTGAAAACCGTGTTGAAAGTTTCCCCAAAAGAAGCCCCACGCGCCCTCACGAGCCGCCCAAAAGGGCTGCGCGTGGGAGCCACGCGCTGCTACAGTGTCATCGTCAACCTCCAGCCAACCCGATTCAGACCGATCTAGACCGGTCCGGTCCAACCGAGCTGGCGAGGCCGATTTTCACTAGTTTTCAATCCTATCTACACCCTTAGTTTTGTCCTTGAATTTGTGATTGATTCACTTAATAAAAACACGAAATGAAGTCATATACCTTACCTTCCAAACTCGAACCAAAAACGCAGAAAATCGACCTTCGGATTCCAGCCACCAGTCGCTCCTCCAGTCACGGTTTCGAGTCCTTGGGCTTGGCAGTTAGCTGCCAGAGTCAACAACAACACTCAACCAGTCCCTAAAACTCACGACTTTTGATTTGAACAATTCTGGAAAAACAAGGGACCCAAAGACTTACCTGTTTCTTTGCTCACCGCCGTGACCTCCACCGCAGCCCTACGCATCCCCAAGTCACTCCTTAGTCCTCTGATCACCACCACAGACCAGTCTTGCTAGGTTTGATCAATTGAGTCCACGACTGCTCACCCTTAACCTCTCTGTTTACTGGGTAGTATCACCTTCTCACAATCCTTTTCCTCACTCAAACTCTCACCACAGTTCACTCACCAAGCTCTCAACTTTATCTCTGATCACTCACTCTAACTCAAGGACTCACACACCCTGAAAACTGATCAATTGGCTCACTATCTCAGTGTCAGGACCCACTCCGGTTTCACCCCGAAACCCGAGGTAAATCCCGCTCCCGTCTGACTTCCCGACACAACACCTAAGTAAAACTCACTCAACCCAGTCAGACGCAGGAGTAATTAAACAAAAATATCCCGCAGTTATCGTTTACAGAGCATAGTACGAACATACACGGAAAATAAAAACCGATAAATTACACGCACACGGAAGACTTCCAACTACTCCGGGATCCCTCACGTCACTTCTATGCCTTGGACTCTGCCTCGACGTCAAGACCCCGCGCTCGCTCCACAACCTGGAGGGCAAGTTAAAACATAAGGTGTGAGTGGACCATAAGAAAAGAAAAGTTCTAAACCATTTATCAGAAAACCGAGTTTAGCCCTCCGTTTTGAAAACCACATGCATAACCAACAGTTATTAACTCAGTTATAAATCAATTCTCATAAAACATCATAAGAAACAGAAACACTATAAAACAGTTAGAAAAACCACTGCATAAGTATCCTAAAACTGTAGCAGAACCCATAAACATCACTTCATTATTTTCCGATCAAACCCGCTGGACCTATCCGAGTCTTTAAACTCAATTCAGGCCTTTCACATCCGAGTCTTTAAACTCCCGAGTCTTTAAACTCAAGGCCTACGGGGGAAATCAATATATCCGAGTCTTTAAACTCCCGAGTCTTTAAACTCAATCCGGGCCCGTCCCCCGTCAATATCAATATCCGGGTCTTTAAACCCAATAACCAGATCCAGCAAATCCAATCAAAACCAGTTGAAAACCATTTCCGTATTCACATCCAAACCCGAATCCGAAATCACTGGTCTGATGCCTTTCCCGCATCCCGAACCGTCATTCCGAACCCAAATCCGGAATCCACTTTTCCACTTGTAAACCAACCCTTTTTCCGAAATCCGTTTCCAAAACCGAAAACCTTTAATCATCGAAATCATGTTCCAAAATCCCTGTATAACCATTTAAAACCCTTTATCACTTGAAATCTCAAAATCATAGCATCATAATCGAAAATCAAGCATTCCTCGTAAAACGTGCTGAAACCCATATTTTCTCGAAAAACGTGCAACAATGTAAAACCAACCAAACATATTCGATCAACATAGAATCATAATCAAAACCATAAAACAATTATATAAAACAGATATGCATGCTCAAGTTTAGAGAAAAGGTCCACTCATAGTACCGAGCCCTACTCGCGTCCCGAACGTCCTGCACGTTCCTCGGCTTCCTCGGGAAATCCCGATCCTGTCAACAACCACCAAAATTCGTCACTAACACGTCCACGAGTATCCATCAAAATTCCCTCAAAAATCCCCGGGTCCTAAACGTAACAAACCGGAACCCTAGACTTTCACCCTCGCGGAACTAAACTCAAACGACGTCCGATTGACCCGAAACCAACTCCATTGAACTCACCATAACTCCTAGACCAAAACCCATGTTGGCTGTTTTCCCCATCGCCACCGCACGCGCCCCCACGCGCCACCCAAAGTGGCTGCGCGTGGCCCTCACACGCCTGCTACAGTGCCCTTCAACCTTGAGCAGATCCGGTTCAGCACAGTAGTCTGCAACCTGAACCGGCGTCAGCGGTTTACCGCCGTACCTGCACGATTTCTCTCCCTTTCTTCACCTAAAGCTTCGTCCAGTTCCAATCTATCCATTCCCCAGCTCCTCAGACCTCGACACCGCCCCAAACCTGTCGACTTAAGCTCGAACCAGACGGCCAAGCTCCCCCCGTTTCACGATCCAACCACCCAGCTCACCTCCCTTTACGGTGGCCACACCAAACTCTTCCCTGGACCTCACTGAACCTAAACCAACCCTCCTAGACCTTCGACTCAGCCCCTACCTTCACGACTTTGGGTTCAAACATCATGGCAAAACAGAGCACCAGAGTGCCTGCCGTCGTCTGAGCTCCGCCGTGTACACCCCTGTCACGGCAACCATCCTAGTCGACGCCTAGGACCCTCCTGAACCTCACCCTGACCTCCATTCCCCTCGACTCTAAGCCCAATCTCACAACTTCCAAATTGAACAGCACGGGAAAAACAGAGCAAGAGATCTCACCTTTCTATTGCGTCTCCGCCGTGCGCACCGCCGCGCACCACGGTGCTCGTTGGATCCCCTGCAACCTCCTACAGCTCCCCCCTGCCTTGGTTTGAGCCACCACACGGCGTAGTCACCACCCTTGAATCACAGCCTCCCTGTTTTCCCAGAATTGTGCCGCACCACTACCGTGCCGTCGTGCACGATGTCGCCACCAAAACACGACCACCTGCTCAAACTCTTCCCTCTGTCACTCTCACAAACCACTCTTCACTCCCTCTGTTTCTCTCTGTGTCGAACCAACACGAACACTGCACGGGTGCACCCCAAAATAATTGGACCATGCACGTACAGGATTCCACTAGAATCCTCTACACACCTGCCACATGTCACAATCCACTCCACACACTCCCACATGGCCCAATCTCAGCCGTCCATTTCCTTCTCTCTCTGCACAAATCCCAATGTGCCACAAAGACCAAAATACCCTCCAATTTAACTCATATTTACGGTTTTGCCACTAACTTCCTAGACCCGTATCTCTCGCCTCGTAAGTCCGATGAATACGTGCCGCCTGTCATCGAACTCAGGACGACAAGAACTATCTAACCATCCCAGGTCAACGTACCAAAACCCGATTATTCAAAAAGTCAACTGTTCCCCCTAATTTAACCAAATTACGGTTAAGCCCTCAACCGTCCGAACATCACAACTTCCTCCTCGGAGGTCGGGATCGGGCGTGCCACCTACCTACGGGTTCGTGACGTCCTAAACTACGTCCTAGTCACCAGTCAAAGTCCATCGGACCACCTGAACTAAAAGTCAACGTTTTTTGCCCGAACCAGGGGCAAAATCGTCATTCTAGGCTCATAAACCTATCGGGACCAACTAACCACCGGTTAACCTTACTAATCACACCTTAATCAGTCTACTAATCCCGATTCTCGGGACGGGTTGTTACATTCTACCCCCCTAAAAAAGAATTTCGTCCCCGAAATTCCGCAACTAGTTCCCAACACCTAAAGGTCTCAACAACAAGTTAACCACAACTGCTCCTGATTCCCCACCTTGGGTATTCACACTATCTCCAACTACTGTTACCACGGCCAACCCTCGCTATGTAACAACTGCCTGGTGTACGCAAGGGAAACTCTATGAACAGAAAACAAAGGTATTATAAAATACCTTATTTCAGCGTACCCGACAGAAATCATAGAGTACATCCTCATGTACAACCACCTTACCTACCCGAACCAACTCGTCTACTAACCAACTGAAATCGTGACCCATTTGGATCTGGATTTACGGATTTTGGTATTATATGGTTTTGGGCTGAGTTCCCATATGTTATGGATTTGTGTAAATGGATTTGGGTAGGGGCCCGTATGATTGGTTTTGTGCTGACACCCTAATAATGGTTATTAAAATAAATGGTTTGGTAAATGGTTTTCGAATGCATGCATGCTTTTTAGTGAAGGGCATAAATATCTTTATGAAATTTGTTTTCTTAAACTACTGATTTTCGTCCACTCACAGCTTTTGTTGTTTTTAATGCCCTTTAACTTGATCACATGTGACGACCCGAAAATTGGAAAAAAAAAATTGGAAAAATTGGAAAGAAATGACGATTTTGCCTTTGGTTATGGGGTGCAGAAGTTGACTTTTTGATCAGGACCTTGTTTGGACTTTCTAGAAGGACCGTTGGATAGATCTCGGGATGCTGAATCCGTTGACAGGCGGCATGCGTCAATCGGAGTTCGAACGTGGAAGTTAAGGGTCAAGAATTGTGAGGGGTATTTTGGTCATTATGTGTGCAGGGGTAAAATGGTAATTTGGCTAGTACTGGCTGATTCAGCCATGTTAATGATGTATTAAGCTGAGTTAAGGACACCTGTGCCTGCTAATTTGGATGAGGATTCATCACCTGGTGACATCTGTCACTTGATTATGCCAATTAGTGGCACAAAATAGTAGGAGGTGGGAGATATCTGTGCTGGAATTGAACCGTGTGTGTGCTTCCCTCAAACAAAAACAGAGGATGGGTATAATTGATCCAAGGCAACCATCAATCCCCTAAACTGAAACCGTGAGACTCCATTCGAATTGAGAGTGTGACATCGTGAGGAAATCGAAAGGATAAGGGGAAGAACAACCCAGGGAACCCGAAACCTCACCCGAAAACCTTAAATTAGAACTTAGGATTGAATTATGCAGTTTGGCATTAATTGATGGAAACAGAGATGAGAATGAGCTTATGGAGACTTAAATAAGTGGAATGGAACCGAAATTGAGGGAAATGGTGAAAAGACAAGCCCAGACGGACCTTGTATTCGTTTTACGAATTTTGAGTTGAGTTCCAATGGTTGGCAGGAATTAAAGTTACAATTGAGACTGGAACTAGGTTTAGATGAATCTTCTGAAGCTTCTGAGTGAATCAATTGCAAGAAAACAACTGAAATTGATCGAGATTGAAGGATGAACAGTGCTCACCTGTTCTTCAATATTTTGAATTCGAATTCGATTGGATTGAGGTAAGTTCTAATGTAATTAAGATTACAAAACCATAATTAGATGCATCACGATGCTATTGGCTGAATCAATTGAAGAAATAGAGTTGAATTAGGCAGGATTGAACCAGGTTGCACCGCAGGACCCGTTTGCAGGGAATCAGGCGAGAACGATGAATAGTGATCACTGTAGCAGGCGCGTGGGCACGATTCCCAAGTTAAGGTCAACACGACTTTTGTTCTATACAATGTAACGAACATTTTAGCGTTGGTTTCGAATCAATCTGACACCATTTCGATATTGTTTCGAGGGTCGGAAGGCTTATGTTACATTTTTAGTTCGTAATTATTTCCCAAAAAATTATGAGAAATTAATAGGATATTAATTGAGTCATTAGTAACCTTTAATGATGATCTTGGTCAGGACTTGGGATTCCTGGAAGGTACCGGAAATTACAGAAACGCATACAACTCGGAAAGCGAGCGGTTTGGACGGTGTGTGAGTGGTCGTTTGTTTTATAAATTGATATGCATGCATAGTTAAATGTTTTACATGATTTATTGCATGATTTAATTTACAATGATTGTATGATGGTTTGATATGATTGTTTATTGGATTTATGGATTATTTAATCAGTTTCGAGCACGTTTTAGGAGGAAAGTACAATTGTTAATTTTGGGCTAGGCCCGGGATTTTAAAAGGATGTTTTGACTTGGATTGTGAGTTAAAGATGATTTTATGGAATTGAATGATTTTCGGATATAATTTTATGGATTTACGTGCATTGAATTCTTGAATGCTTATACGGATTCACGAGAAATGAGAATTGGGCTTGAGACCCCATGATAAATGGTTTTGACGTGGTTTTAATGATGATTTTGAAATAAAGCTTTTGATTGGATTTATGTTCAGTGCCCCCAGATGTGTAATTCCTGGGTAGACTTCAGATGTGTAATTCCCGAAGTGACTCCGGATGTGTAATTTTCGAAGGGACTCCGGACGCTTAATTCCCAGAGGGATTGGATGTGTAATTCCCGGTGAGGCTGGATGTGTAATTTCCAGCGAGATCTGAATGTGTAATTCCCAGATACTCTTTATGTGTAATTCCCAGAGGATCCTCGGATGTGTAATTCCCGAGTTATGTGCTTTATTTGAAGGTAAAATGGTTTTATGAAATCATTCATATGTTTTTCCCTATGCATGCATGGTTTGATAAACTAGAGGGTAAATGATGTATTTTTAAATGTATTTTTAAATGATATTATTTTTGTCCACTCACACCTTTCCTGTTTTGATAACCCTCCAAGTCTTGGCACGACGTTCGGGGCTGATCGAGAGGCGGAGGCATGAGCGGAAATCAGTGCAGTTATCCCTTGTCTGAAAGGGTACTGAAGGGTAGTTTCGGGACTTCAGTTGACTTGTCAGACGGGAGCAGGACCGGGCACAGTTATCAAAGTCCAGTTGGGACGGGTCCTGTCATCACAGATGCGGGCTGTGGCAGAGACCGAGACATCACACTCCTCCACCGGATCCTAGCGAGCTCTGGAAGCTAGCGGGGCAAAAGGGTTGAATTATCCCTTGTCTGACACTTCGTGTCAAACGGGAGCATGGTACATCCCGTGTTAATCGCGAGGGGATTGGGATGGGTCGTGACACATCCAATGTCCAACACAATTTCAACAGCGACGTAAGGGGATTTGAGACAAAATGAAATCTTACTCCCATAAAAAATGGATATCGTGGACCATAATAAAAATTACATATCTTAGGATTCTCTAAATTCCTAAGATATGGAGTTGTGACCATTAGATGGTCAGGTCATATTGAGTTGTGAATTGTGTTGCGGGGAGCAACTGGGTTCGAGGAATCCTAGTTGAGTTGACGGTAGGATTTGATTGACATCCATACGATGTCAAGACTGCAGGGTCAGTCAGATTGTGGATTATACCGCAGAGGGCAGTTGGGTTCAGAGGAACCCTAAGGTGTGATTATGGAACCCTAAATCATGATGGATGGTCTGGAAAGGTGAACCCTAGTGGTGATTGATGGGTTAGAGAAAATGAGTACAACGGAGTTAGTTGATAACCTTGGTGGGAAACCCTAATGTATAATGTTGGTTTGGAAATGGGAGTCGAGTTGAGATTGGTTAGAGATTGATTGGACGAGTTACCAGGGTGTGGTACTTGTCGATGGAATCCCGGAGTGAGGATACGGAGTAGTTGGTACATATGGTTGATTCCGTTGGATGCGGAGTCTTGATAGGAATGTCTTGTGTTTGGGTCTGCACAAGATTGTGGCAGGCACTACTATCAAGAGTGGTTGTAGTTGTGGTTGTTGTGAATCGGGGGACATTCAAGGAACGTTTTCTTTTCTTGTATGAGTTGTCAGGGTGACTGTACCCAGAGTTGTTGGGTACGAGGGAGGCAAAATTACTGAAGGACCCACCCCGAGTATCACCTCGATAATCGGGAAGCATCCTGCTCCTGTCTGACAATCGAACACATAGACCAAAATAACCATAGTAATTACATCACATACATTATCAGACCAGGGAGATCGTACGAAACAACAAGTCAACAGTATCACAGAACATAGTTAACGGTACAAGATAAGCATAAAACCCTACTCTGTGAGCTAACTATACACGCAACGGGAAAACTTTATGCCTCTGCCTCTACCTCGGCGTTAGCCCTAAAACTCGCACCACGACCTGGAGGGTAGTAAAACATAAAAGTGTGAGTGGACTAAAAACAAATAGTTATAGAAAATAGTTTAAATGAAATCAGGGTTCACCCTCCGTTTTCAAACACGCATGCATAACTAAGTATCTGAAAACAATTACATGAACCGTATAAAAACTGTTACAGAAGACAGTTATAACATCATGTAAAACCGAATGCAACGTCAATAAATCAAACATGCTGGATCTATCCGAGTCTTTAAACTCATATATCAGGCCTTCCTAGGATATCAACGAGTCTTTAAACTCAAAACACAATCAATAGGCCTCATGGGGGTATCACAGTAACCGAGTCTTTAAACTCAAAACATATCAATCAAGGGTCCTCCCCCGTCACATCAATCAACCGGGTCTTTAAACCCAAAATCAGATCCAGCCATATCCGGGTCTTTAAACCCAAAACCATGTGTAAGTATATAGCAAATCCAGAATCCATCGTAATCCAAATTCCAAAACTAATCCGAAATCACATTTTATCGAAATAGGACTCATATTCGAATTTCACGTTCAAATTCCAAATCATATTCACAAATCATAATCAAAACATCATTAAAACGTAATACACACAAATCATATAAAATCATCCATCAAACCATCATCAAAGCATAGGAGAAATCATAATCTCGAAATACGTAAAAATGTAATAAATCACATCGAAAAGCGTGCCACCACGTAAGGCAAGAATGTCATAATCATAAACATAAAATCATATATAGAAATATAAAACGAGTGAGTAAAAATAGTTATGCATGCTCGATTAGAAAACAAAAGGCCACTCACGAAGTCCAAACGCGTCAATCGTGTCATACACGCTCTCCGGACTCCTCGGGAATATTCGGGCCTGTCAAAGATCATAATTTCAGGTCACAAATACTTCCATTAAACTTACATTAATTTCCCCAATTTTTTGGGATTTTTCAATGTAATTAAATTAAAATCGTAAACCTTTGAACACTCAAAACTATCCCCGAAAGGAAGTCCGATTGACTCGAAACTTGTCCCAAAATGTTCGTTACAATGAAAGGATAAAATCACATGTTGACCTTGACCGGAGATATTGCCTCACGCGCCCTCACGCGCCGCCCAAAGGGGCTGCGCATGAAAGTCACGCGCCCTGTACAGTGTGCTACAATGTTATCTCCTACACCCGACTCTCTGCTAAATAGGTCACGAACCCGCGACATGACCCGAGTTTTTCTCCTTCAATTCGACCTCAATCCTTGTAATTTTTCCACCGAATTCCATCTATTTTATCTCAATTTAAGTTCTCTATTAGTAATTACATGAATCGGCCCTTAATCCATCAATTTCCCCGATGAATGTTCAAACGAATTTCAACTTCGAACTCACCTAATTCTCATCTGTTGATTCAATTAATTCATACATGAAGGATCTTAGGAGTATAAGGAACATTAATACAAACTGAATTGCACAATTCCTTACCTTTAAGCACTTGAACTTAACCGCGATTTTTCACGAATTTTGGAACTCCAGTTCCCGGTCGAAACACGATCAAACGCCTTCGATTTTTATATGGTTAGGCTCGAAATGGTCTCAGAAAGCTGTTTCTACCCTCACTTTGGATCCCCTCAGCTTACAAATGCACATTCGAATTCTCCCTCAATTTTTCTAAGTTTCTCGATTTTCTGGGCTTCTTCCTCTCTATGTTCTTGGTTTTTTCTTCCTATTTCGATCTCTCAATCTCTCCAGTGTCTCCCTTTCTCTCAGTTCCTCACAAAAAATTACCTTAGTTCATTAATTCAAACAAAACAATTGATTCAAATGAAAAACGATGCTCTGTTTTTCCCCAAACCACACATGTGCACACACTCACGCCTAACCGAGCCACTCATCTGTTCTCTTTAGTGACAAGTGTCCCTCAATTAATTAATCAACTATTGAAATAGCTATCTAATAGTGTAAACGGCTAGCACTTGTTTCACTCAATTAATTAAATAACCAACTCAAACAACTAACACTTAATTAAACAGCTAAGGTACATATCCACTTTTTGATTTCACCGTCCAATTACCAATTTACCCTTCCTTCACATAATTACCAAAATGCCTTTCCTCGTTCTAGAATCATAACTCATTCATCCGAAGTCCAATTTCAGCGTGCCGCCTGTCTACGGATTCAGGGAATCGAGACCTACCTAATGGTCCTTGAATTATGTGAAAAACACGTGTCATGTAAAAAGTCAACTCTGACCACACTATATACAAGGATAAAAATGTCATTTTATATATTATTTTATCAATTTACATTCTTTGAATTTCCGAGGCGTTACAATTACTCCAACTTGAGTAGAGGTACGGGGTCGTTGCTCGGGATGAGAAAAGATCCAGGGTTGTCTGATTCACACACAGGGTGCTGGTGCTGGTGCCAGTGATTGTGATGACGATGAGCCACGGGTCGGGATATGACTCCGTCATGATGGGCATACGTTCGGTACCTGGGATCCAGTAGTGGATCTCAGACAGTGATGGACTGGATAGGATCCAGCTATAATTGAGACGTGTGAATCAAGTAGTAATCGACCACATCCTTTTAGATGTATATAAACAGTATAAGCTGATAGGTGAACTTGGTAGTAAGTTAGACTGGTTACGGACACGTGGTTGATGTCTGAGTGGGTTGGTTCCAAACTGGGTGGAACTTCAGAATCGAGAGAGGTTGTGATTGAGGCGACAAGGGGAGTGCTTGATTCCGCATTGGTAATGGGTATTTCGAAGTCATTTGGAGTGACATCTCGTGTTCTGCCATGGTAGATGATGGCTGTTGTCACCAATACATTGATCGTGTATTGGTGGGTGGACCCGCAATTTGTTTTGGGTCATCAGGAAGAGTTGGGTATTTCGAAGTTAGGTGAATGGGATTTCTCATTTTTTGCTTGGTAGCAGACGATGTTGGGTTACATGATGTGGTGAGTGCAGTGATTTTTTGGTTGCATTCACTTAGGATGAATTTTGATGTCATCGTCTTGGATCATTTTTGATTGTCCTAGGTGGAATGACAAGGATCGATATGAGGTAATTGGAGAGAACCCATAGTCTCGACGTGTCTCGTCGTTGACTGATCTGTTTAGATGTGAGGTTGGTTTAGAAGCGATTTGATAGTATGCGGATTCAATGAGGGTGTAAGACCCTATGACCCGATTTCGGGTGGATCGTTAGCTAAGTGAACATGTGTGGATCCACTTGGGATCGTGATGTTAATGATCGGGTGACGTGGTGATGGATCTGGATAGTGATCTTGATGATTAGGATAGGAGGCGAGTTTATTGATTTGTCTTGGATATTTGAGGATGAGGATGATGGGACTTACTTCTTTTTTAGGTTAATCCCATATGGGTATTAATAGAACTAGTGGGTATCCGATAGGGTTGGATTTGGTCAGCCTTAGATGTGTGAATGTTGGGATTGGCTTCCTTTCGAAGTCAATCGAATTGAGATGGTAATCGATTGAGCAGGTGACCGATAGGTTCGGAGTAGGTGCGTCTCGGTAGACGTGGGTGAGATTGGATGCCCAGTTGGCATGAATGGGTACACCTTGGTAGGCGTGAGTCTGATTGGTAAATGTTGGAATTCTTGATTGGGAGTAGACATTGTGATGTTGTTCAGGTGACCATGGGACTCAGAATGAATGATGAGTTGGAGTTTTCGATTTGTCTAGTACTGGATTGGACAAATGGACTCCAGAATTAAAGTGTGTTTAGCTACGAACCATGTAGTAGGCTGGTTGGCGGATGGATGTACGTACAGGGTACGTTGTGCGAGGATCGATACTGGACAGGCTTGTGGTGCCTGGTGACGGTATATGGGATATACCAGGGGTACGTTGGTGAGCGTGTTGGTAATCGGCTTAGTTCCGATATCATTAGATTAATTGAGGACGTGAACTGGACGTTGAATATTGTGCGCTGGGCTAGAGTGATTTTGATGGTTCAGTGATTGTATGAGCAGGTGCTCATAGCCGTGGATGGCTAGTGGAATCCTAGTGTGGAAATGTGTATCACTACTTACCAGGTATTCAATGGGGTCTAGTTACACTCAGTTGGAGTGAATTGGTGGTTAGTGTAACCATAAGTGAGTATGATGTCAGTTTTGACTGGCGACTGTCAAGCGGTGACAGTTTGGCGGGATGTGTCAGCGTGGATCGATGAGTGAAGTTTAGTGACTCCCAGTAGGAGCAGATGTCAGGATAAATTGGTTATTGAGAAAGGAACCGTCAAGTTGAATGTGTTAGTGTAATGGTAGAACTATCAAGTTATCACTCAACGTCGTCGGGTGTAGTCGATGCGACGTGAGTATTGGTGGAACGTCTGGGTGCAGGCAAGTATTGTAGTGGTTAGTGGGTGTACAAGTGTACATTTGATTTGAGGTCGAACTAGCTTTCCACGAAGTGGTTGTGGAACCGGGATTGTTGGAATTTTGAGGACGAAATTATTTAAGGGGGGAAGATTGTAACGACCCGTCCCCGAATTCCAAGATTAGATTAGTAACTAATTGAGGATTAGTGTGATTAATCGGTGATTAGTTGAGCGAAATCGAACGAACGATGTAAAATGACCGTTTTGCCCCTAGTCTTGGGAAAAATGTTGGCTTTTGACTCAGGGAGCCAAATGTACGAAGACCGATGAACGTGACGTAGATCGGGATGTCACGAGTCCGTAGACATGGGGCACATCGAAATCGAACGTCGAACGGGAAAATTATGGTCACGGGAAGTGAAATTGGACTATCACGCATTTCGAGGCGTAAATTATATGGCTAAATCTGATTGGCTGATTTAATAATGTGGGAACCTTGGATGAGTGACAAGTGTCACTCATCCAATTGGCCATCTTCCCCAATTTGTGGATCTTAATCATAATTGGATGGTTTTTATGTTAAAATATTAATTATATTATTATTTTTTAATTCCCTCAATATTTCTCTCTCATTCCCAGCCGCCCATTTCCCTCAGATCACTCATCCTCACCGTTCATTATCATCATCAGCTATTATCTTCATTATCATAATCAAAATCCATTTATTCTTTTCAAACCCGTGCATCATCCTTGACAAACAAACACACACCATCACCCACCACCTCCCCTAAACTTCGTCTAACGTTGGTGGCCCGTAAATGAAATTGTGAGAGGGAGATGAGGCGAGCACGATGATGCTAACGGCTTGGACGATAGATCACGATGGCTGGAAAATCGCAGGTGAGCAGTTTCGGGTTTGAAAATGGACTTTCAGTTAGTCTGGTTGTTGGGTGTTTCTAAGGTCTAAATCTTCTTGCTAGGTGTTCTATGAACTCAGGGGACTTGACCTCGAAGGAAATGGTGGCCGGAGTCGACTGCAAGAAAAAGTTGCAGGAGTCGTTGTTGTTCAATCATCAAGGGTGAGCTTTTAGTTTGTGTTTTGTAATTTTAAAATGGGGAGAAAATGGGGACGCCAATTCGGGTTGGATTGGGCCGGTCTAGACTGGGTCTGCGAAAGGTAGACAATGACACTGTAGCAGGCACGTGACTTTCACACGCAGCCTCCTTGGGCGGTGCGTGGCACAGTGTTTGGGGAAGTGTTCAACATTTGTTTTCATCTATTGGATGCAACGAACATTTTGGGACTAGTTTCGAGTCGATCGGACATCGTTTCGATATAGTTCTCGACGTCCGAAGGTTTAGGATCGAGTTTTAAAATAGTTAAAAATTCGGGGAAATTACGGGGCTTTAATGAGAGGTTAATGAGGTAGTTAGTAACCCTCTAGTATGATTTGGACAGCTTTGGGAGTCCCAGTGACGGGGATTAGCCCGGGGAGGCTTATGGCACGCATATCGATGCGGCAGCTAGGACGGTCTGTGAGTGGACATTGATTTCTAAACTGTGATGCATGCATAAATGTTTTATATGTTTTACATATGTGATTTCTATGATGATGATTGGGATCTTGGTGATTTACATAATTACACGTAGTTCGATTTATATATTTGCCAATATATCGAGGTTTGTGGTTTTGCACTGATTATACGTGCTTATAGTTTCAGTAATGGTTTTGGATTTGAAAAAGTAAACTCGGGCACGAGAGCCATTTGTTTTGGAAACCCTCGGACTTGAAGTCCATTTATGTACGTTATCGGGCCAGAGGCCCAATTGGTTTGTGGATTGATTTTGGATTGGAAATATGGAATCGGGCATGAGACCCATTTGACTTACGAACTCTCGGAATTGGAGTCCATTTGATTTAATAAGGCATCGGGCTAAGGCCCAGTTGGTTTACAAAATCAGGCTTGAGGCCCAGTTGGTTTACATAATCGGGCTTGGGGCCAGTTGGTTTACGAAATCGGGCTCGAGGCCCAGTTGGTTTATGAAATCGGGCTTGAGGCCCAGTTGGTTTACATAATCGGGCTTGAGGCCTTGTTGGTTTACGAAATCGGGTTTGAGGCCCAGTTGGTTTACATGGTCGAGCTTAAGGCCCAATTGGTTATAATATCAGACATGAGTCCCCTTTATGGTTTATAAATGTGATTTTGGGTTCGGAGACCCTAAGTGGATTTGGATTTGGAAACATGGATTTCTGGTTTAATGACGGTTTATGGGGACCGGGCACGCATTCTTTGAAAGGTTTGAAAGGTTTTAAGAATGATTAGGAAATGTTTTTTCATATATCATCCGTTATTTATGGATTGTCTCCTCCGGGGAGGGTCGTTGGCCTGGGTGGACCCCGAAGTAGTCACGGAGCACTAACTGAATGGAGTCGCCCTCATGGGGTACCTACTCTCAGGAAGGCATTTATGGATTATAACCCCCAAGGAGGGTCAATGATCTGTGGACATTGACCTAGGTGGACCCTGGGAGACTTGGGATTTGAGACCCCGGGTAGCACACGTGTAACTTTGGAAACCGTGATAGGATTGGTTATATGATATTTGGTAAACATGGTTTGTTGGATTTATGAAATGGTAATTGGATTTCAGAAATGGTATTTCTATGTTTTATGGATTTGGGTGGTGACCCATTTGGATCTGGATTTACGGATTTTGGTATTCTATGGTTTTGGGCTGAGTTCCCACATATGGTTTATATGTTATGGATTTGTGTAAATGAATTTGGGCAGGGGCCTGTATGATTGGTTTTGGGCTGAGACCCTAATAATGGTTATTAAAATAAATGGTGTGGTAAATAGTTTTCGAATGCGTGCATACTTTTTAGTGAAAGGAATAAATGTCTTTATGAAATGTGTTTTCTTAAACTATTGATTTTCGTCCACTCACAGCTTTTGTTGTTTTTAATGCTCTTCAAGTTGATCACAGATGCGGGATGTAGCAGAGACTGAGATATCACACTCCTCTACCGGATCCTGGCGCGCTCTGGAAGCCGGCCAAACTGAAGGGTTGAATTATCTCTTGTCTGACACTTCGTTTCAGACGGGAGCATGGCACATTCCGTGTTAATCCCAGGGGGATTGGGATGGGTCATGACACATCCAATGTCCAACACAATTTCAACAGCGACATAAGGGGATTCGAGACAAAATGGAATCTTACTCCCATAAAAAATGGATAACGTGGACCATAATAAAAATTACATATCTTAGGATTCTCTAAATTCCTAAGTGATGTGAGGCATTTGTTGAACCATAAATCAACTTAAAATTGAGGAGCTACTACATGGCCAATAATTCTGATAATGTATGATATTACCCATAGTACAGATGATGACGACATGTTACGATCTCTGCATTAATTTAATATATGTATCACCTGAATATATTAATTAATAAGATCAATGTCAATGATAAATAATTTTTCCCATGGGTTATTTATTATTATTTATATAGTTAGTATAAGTGATTTCCCCCAGAAGAATCACCTATTAAACACTATCACTTTCAACTAATTAGAAACTACAGTGACACTCAAGGTTTTACTATAAATAAAGGGTCTCACGTCACTTCACAGGTAATTCACAACACTCTCCATTAAACTGATTTAGGTATCGACGTGTTTTTGGTTGAATCATCTCCTCCGAGCTTCGATCGTACCACCATTTGTCTCTTTCTATCGTGTGTAGGGATCAAAAATGAATTTTATAAGTCCGGACGATTTCTATGTTAACACTATTTTATTTAGAAACTTCTATTTATAAGGTTGGAGATTCGAACTTAAGTGAGAGAGGCGGTTATGTAACCTAGCCAACAAGTCATGTTGAAGTTTTATTGGGCCTGTTTCTATAGCCCAAATTGTCCCACTAGCCTTGCATACTAAACAATGATCTAGTTACGAGGACAACAAACACATTTGGGCTAAAGGTTTTGGTTTGATTTGCATTCATTTATGTGTAGCCCATAGCTTTAACACGAGCCTAGGCCCGAGTTTCAAATGAGTCAAGCCGGCATAACAAGATTAAAATGAAGCACTTCACAAGACGAACACAATATGAAGGGTATTCAATGTGGCACAGAAATAAATAATCGTAACAAGGAGTCAAATATTTGGTACAATTAGCAAACTGCTACCTCGAGAGAGTATGAATTTCTTAATACCTAACCTAACATGAGTTTGAAACACATTAGGGGCATTATTTGGCAAGGGGTGAGTTGCATTTCATGCGGGGATTAGTCTCACCCTTCAAATATAGAAACATCTCATGAGATTTACAAAATAATAATAATAATAATAATAATAAACAAACAATAGACACTTCATAAAATACTTGGAAATGTTACAACAAAAATAGCCTCAATGTCTAATTAGACACGACCAACTTATAACTAGCCACTGTGAAAAATTATAACTTCCCTTCATTTTAAGCACCAAATCAGCAATGATCACTATCAACAACAATAAGTTGGTTTAGTGGCTTGGGTGTTTTCAGATCTGCTTTACTTTCAGTTTTATTAGATACAATCTCTATTCGGTGAATAAATTGTCATATTTCACCACTAGCTAATTTTATGTTTTGAATCCAATGATCTGATTATGAGTGCACTAAAATATATTTTGAGTCATTGAAAGAATAAAATCTCGCCACTAATTAAATTTTTTCCTTTTTAAAATCAATGAATAATGTCACTACTCGTGTCTATAGTGTGGTCAACAGTCAACATTCAAATTCGTGATTAATAATTTGATTGTTTTTCTTTTATGATAAATAAATAATTAAATTGGAAGAGAAAGAAAGAAATAACTACTCCATACACCTCTCCAATAATCGCATCTTTATTGAGTTCCGTGCCACTTCTGTCGCATCATCCCGCGCTACCGAACTACATTATCACCCTCTCCTTTTTCAGTGTGAATTTTTTGTGCCTTATTTTATTACTTTTTCTCATTTAACACCCACATTCCACGAAGTATTTTTTTTTTTAAGATACAAAAAGACATTTCAAAGTTAAATTAATTATTAACTTGTGACAAAAAATTTGAATAATATTCTTTCGACATTAAAACTCCTTTAATTGACTAATATAATCTTCATACCTAAATATATTCAAATCCTTCAGGAAAATATATATATATATATTCAAATCCGAATTCAAATTTAAATTGAAATTTTTATGAACTGATATGAAATAGGAAAAAAATTGATTGTATTTATATGACAAATTCAATATTATTTAATACATTTCTTTCTCCTCAAAATGGCGTGATATTATTATATAGTCGTAATCAGACAAAGCAATTCTTTTTCAGTTTATCTGGAAAAGAAAAAATAGAAAGAAGAACGCAATACAAGACAAAGGAATGATGAGGAAGAACCAAAAGCAAAAGGAGCTGCAGACCTGTCCATGTCCCCATAAAAAAGAAGACAGAAAAGGACCTGATTGAAAATTCCTCGACCCCATCGGGTCATTTTCGTCAAAAGCGAAAAACTACTTTGATCATGATGATTATAATCAACCAGAACAACAGTGGTAGTTGTTTGCTTGAGATTCTTCACCAGCTGAAAGATTGTAATAATAATAATAATGGTTTCCGAGCACAACTCTTTCTCTTTTTCTTCCCGCCCTCCAACTCCCAAGCTCTGCAGCTCCTTCACCACTCGGTACTCTTCTTAATTTCCTCTCTTTACATAATCATATATGTATGCATTTGAACTGCATGCTAATTATAGGTGTAATTTCGAGTTCCAATTTTTAGTTGTTTCATCTAAGAACCATAGATATGACTAGTCTCTGGGTTTTGTTTAAGTGTACGGTAATGATTCTGTTGAAAATGCTAAAGTGGGGCTTACAGATTTGATTTTGAATTTTTGATGGATAAAAATTACATTTTAATTGATGCCTTCTCTAAATTAATCTTTTTTAAAACAAAAAACGAGGATTTGGCTCCATGTGAGCATTATTATTATCACCATTTGTTAATTAGAAGAAGAACTGCATCTAAAATCTACCGTAGTGCAGATAATTGGTGAAAAAGTAGTGTTTGGACATGAAGACCTAAATTTGTGGGTTTGTATGTTTTTTTCCTCTTCATCTGTGATCTAACCTGTCCTGTTTTCAACTTGGGTTGAATGTTGTAAATTGGGAAATTTTGATTTTAGAATAATTTTCTGATTTTTTCACCTTGCTGATTGCTGATTTGAGAAGTTCAATGTGCATTTAGTATCTTTTCAGATGTTGCCGGGGACATTACAATTGTGGTCGATGGAGAGTCTTTCTTACTGCACAAGGTATGCTCTTGCTCCATTCATATGGAAAGTGTCTGTTTATTTAAACAATTTGTTTGCTTTTTAATAATAAATTTAATAATCACATTGTTGTTCTATTTGGGTGAAGTTTCCACTTGTATCTCGAAGTGGAAAGATTCGGAAAATGGTTGCAGCTGCCAAGGATTCGACTGCAAAATTGGAGCTCCTCAACATACCAGGAGGCCCACAGGCATTTGAACTCGCAATGAAATTCTGTTATGGCATGAACTTTGAGATCACAACTGCAAATGTTGCTCATCTGCGCTGCGCTGCAGATTACTTGGAAATGACTGAAGACTACAGGGAGGAAAACCTCATTGCGCGAACAGAGACTTACCTGAACGATGTTGTAGCTCAGAGTCTTGAAAGTCGGTGGAGGTCCTTTCCACGTGCGAGACTCTACCTTCTATAGTGGAGGAGGTTGAAATCCCAAGCAGATGTGTGGAGGCAATTGCCATGAATGCTTGCAAGGAGCAGCTAGTTTCGGGATTGTCAATGTTGAGCTGTGATGGTGAGTCTTCGGAGCTCAAGGCCGGTTGTCTTGAGTGGTGGGTTGAGGATCTCTCCCTACTAAAGCTTGATTATTATCAGAGGGTTATCTGTGCAATGGCAAGACAAGGTGTTCGATCGGATAGCATTTTTGCATCTTTGATGCATTTTGCTCAGGCTTCTCTAAAAGCTATTGGGAAATGCCAAGTTTGGAACCGGAAAATTTGAAGCCAAATGCTGGCATGGCAGAACATGATCAGAGGATTATTGTCGAAACCATTGTGAGCTTAATGCCTGCGGAGAAAAGTTCTTCGGTGCCATTGAGTTTTATGTTTGGAATGCTCAGAATGGCAATCATGGTGGATGCTACAATAGCCTGCCGGCTTGAGTTGGAAAGGAGGATTGCGTGTAGGTTGGAGATGGTTTCACTTGATGACCTCCTTATACCTTCGATCCAAGTTGGAAGTTCGTTATATGATATTGATACCATTCATCGAATACTGGTGAATTTTCTGCAGCGGATTGAAGAGGAAGAAAGTGAAGATTGTGGATATGAGTCTGAAGAAGGCCTTGGTTCTCCAAGTCATGGTTCATTGCTGAAAGTCGGGAAGCTTGTTGACACATATCTGGCTGAAATTGCTCCTGATCCTTACCTAAGCTTGCCGAAATTCACTGCTATGATTGAAATACTACCTGATTATGCTCGTGTTGTTGACGATGGACTTTACAGGGCAATTGATATCTATTTGAAGGTAACTCATCAACTTAATTCGATTCTTGCTATCAAATTATATGAGTACATGCATGGTGTGAATGGTATAGTCGAAGTGACTCTATTTTGTTGTTTCTTATTTAGGTTCATTCTATGTTAACCGAACAAGAATGCAAGAAGCTATGCAAGTTCATAGACTGCCAAAAGCTCTCTCAAGAAGCCTGCAACCACGCAGCACAAAATGAGAGGCTCCCGGTGCAGATGACAGTGCGAGTTCTATATTTTGAGCAGCTCCGTTTGAAGAATGCGCTGTCTGGTAGCTCAGGAGAGGGGCTCCTCTCGCAGAGAATAAGCAGTGGTGTGCCAAGTGCAGCCATGTCCCCGCGAGACAATTATGCTTCGTTGAGGAGAGAAAACCGAGAGCTGAAGCTGGAGATTTCAAGAATGAGAGTGAGGCTGAGTGAGTTGGAGAAAGAGCAGTTGTTTATGAAACAAGGAATGATGGATAAAACTGGAAATGGAAAGACTTTCTTGACCTCACTCTCTAAAGGCATTGGAAGGATTGGAATCTTTAGCGGCCAAACTGGAGGTAAACCGAAGAAATCAGTTCGAAAATCCCGGGGCACTGAGGGTAAAACTGGTAGGAGTAGGAGATTTTCTGTTTCATAGGTAGCTGCTTTGCTGTGAAAAAGATTAGGCTTTATTCTTCTTATGATCATATTTCAGGTGACCCAATTCTGAAGGGAGCCTGTAGTTTGGACGGCTATTACAAAGAAGAATGCTACTTGTATTACATGTATTGATCATGTCTTTTAAGGGGGTGGATTCCATATGAATCCCAGCTAGCTCCCGTAATAGATAATGTGGTCTAAATGTTGTACAAGTTTCAATTTATCACTGGAATATCAGCTAGGTTAGACTTTTCCTATGAATCAGGAGTTTGTAGTTTTCAATTATATGCAGAAGCTGAGCAACCAAAAAAAAATTAGCTATGAGTTAGCTTTCCCTTATGACAATAATTTAATTTTAGAGGAAGCTAAAAGCTGTTATTTTCTGGAAACAAAATTCATAATCTCAGAAGTAAACAGCCAAACCAAAACGAATGTGCGTCGTTACTTGTAGGACAAGGTAAAGTTCAGGAATGCCCCTGCTTTAGCACTCATCTGGCTTACAAGTGGAGAGAATTCATGATCCGCTGGTTTGCCCTAAAAGGCGCTTTCGGATCTGTAGAATAAAAGTGAAAATGCAAATGGATGTGAAAATAGATTATAAATCTGTGTTAGTCACCGATATAGTGTACTAACCTCAGGCAGATTCTGTCTGTAGACAACATCCAATCGAGCGTCGAGGGTGTTTTCGCACACGATCTTTCCATCCTGGGAGGCCACCACCACTCCACCAGAACTTATTCCAAACAATCAAACCAAAAACAAATTGAAATTAGTCGCAATTCAAGGTGTTTGTTTAATTAGGCGACAACTATGTCAAGTGTCCAACAAGTTACAAAAGGCTGAGTTGCACCCTAATGGCTGAAACAAGCAAACATAGGTGATGATAGAGAAGATTACCAAGAGGGTTCATGGGAATCGGCACTGTGCGGCGGTGGTGGGAGGTAGACGCGGTCGTCGAGGGTGACTCTAGGGACCGGAGCATTGGATTTATCAGCATAAGCCTTCTTTGCGTCCTCCAACACTGCCTCAACAAGCTTCTTGTCATTCTCTCTGCACCTCAGCAACACTGCTGGCTCCTTCAGCCTCATCAAACTCTATCAAAATTCCACCAATAATAACGTCAATGTTAATTTCGCAGCTACAAACACCTTCAACTTTTTTTTGATTCGCTGAGATAAATCTCATCTTTCTAAGTGGGGACCGAAAAGAAAAAATTGAATTGATTACCTGAACAATCAAGTCTTTGAGGAGCTTCTTGTATGCCTTCTTGTCATCCGAAACTTTGAGAAGATCCTTGGCTGCTTTCTCTTTCATGGAAACCACAATGTCATCTTGCGCTTGAAGAACTTTTATTCGTGAAGCATTCAGCTGCATTGAGTATTCACTGTGTATGCCAATACGTAATTAATCCTTTAATTATACATTAATTCCAACAAATTATTGTAACTAAATTTTAAAAAAAAAAAGAAAAAAAAAAAGAACTCACATTTTTCTCTTGATATCGACCTGCTTTGCCTTGCGGTCATATTCTTGTCTGATCTTTTTCTTCTCAGCTTCCACTATTTGCAGCTTCTCAATGTTAAACTCCTGTAAGCAAATTATCGACAATAGACCCATAATTAATTCGCAATTAAATATAAAAAACACACATGCAATCAATATAAATCAAATTCAAAAGAAAAAAAAAAGACCTCTTCGGAAGAGACAGAGATCTCATTGGCTTTCTCTTCAGCCTCCTGTCGGATGAATCTGACCATCTGCTGAATCTGCTTGGACACGTCGGCATCGTTCATCTTGTTGAAAATATTAATTAATTTCTGTGATAATTCAAAATAAGGTTAGATTTTTTATGTTATGTTGTTTATTGTTATGCGCCTGCAGGAGTGAATTAGTTAGTTCAAATTTCAAACTGAAAAGAAGAGTCGGTGCATGTGTGCATCAATGAAGAATTTGAGTGCATTATTCCAATGGAGGAGGAGAGTGTTTGAGGAGGATTGGGACACCTGTTTTGTGTCATTGTGTGCGTCCATTTGTTTACTGCGAAATTTCGTCCGAGCTTTTTGGACGTTGAATACTTCCAAATTAAATTCCTTATTTCCCGAATTTGTTCAAACTAAACTTTATTATTTTCCAATTCAATATTTTTTTATTTGTGTCTTATATTTTAATGATTTGTTGATGTGAGCATAGTGATATGACACTGTCTTGTTGGTTTCAGACACCCCAGAGGATCGCAGGAAAGGAAGCACAGGAGCTTTGGTGCAGAGAACCTGCGATGGTGTTCTCAGTGAGGTATACTTCTCTTCCTTTTCTCCTTAGCTGAAATCGAATGGTTTAGGTTAGCTTTTAGGTTGTGTTTACTTCTGTATTGGATTTGAATTGAAGAGGGAAAGATTTTGATCACAGTGATGACACTGTTCTATTGATCTTTCTCAATGCACACAAAGTGTTCGTAGAAATGCATCAATCAGATTTTTCTGAGTGATCTTAGTGCTCTCTCCTTCTAGAGAGAGTCACAAGCGTATGCACTGATTTTTCTTAATTGATTACAACACACACTGATCCTTTTCTTACACTCACAGAATCAGGGAGGCCACATGGCATCATCCACACGGGTTTCTCTCTTTTCTTGCTCACAAAGAAACACACATACACCTCACTTGAAAACAGTTAGAACAACCTGCCATGCTGGCACTCACACACACACTAGTGCCTAGGACAGATGTCACCAATTAAATGAGGCTTTAGATCAGGTGCTATGCACCATGATCAGTCCTGCTGCAGTTGCAGCTTATACACTAACACTCCCTCCTAAGCTGCTAACTGTCTTAACCCCAAGTAAGGTTCTTAGATAGTTAAATCTGACTTTAGGAAGTGGTTTGGTGAAGATATCAGCTAGCTGCTCATCAGACTTGCAGTATTTCAGCAGGATGTCACCATTTTGAATTGCTTCCCTAATGTAGTGATACTTTCTGTTAATGTGTTTTGTCCTTTGATGAAACACAGGATTCTTAGCCATTGCAATTGCTGACATATTGTCACACATTAGGACTGTAGGACTTAGCTGCTCTTCCCCGAAATCTTTTAGAACAAATCTCAGCCAAATGGCCTGAGTTGTGGCTTCTGCTGCAGACACATATTCTGCTTCTGCAGTGGATAGGGCAACACTACTCTGCTTAACAGAGGCCCAGGAGAAAATGCCACTGCCAAAGGTGAATGCATACCCTGAGGTACTCCTGCTGTCATCTTCTGAACCTCCCCAGTCACTATCACAATAACCAATTAGAGTAGCAGCCTGCCCTTTCCTGTATTCCAGCCCATAATCCAGTGTTCCCTGTATGTACCTTAGTACTCTCTTGGCTGTCCCAAGATGTTTCTTGGTAGGATTATGCATGAATCTAGATAATAGACTAGATGCATACATAATGTCAGGTCTTGTTGCAGTTAAATACAACAGACTACCTACCAACTGCCTGTAGACCTGTTCATCAGCAGGCTCACTTCCATCCTCTTTCTGCAACCTCTCATTAGCTCCTAGGGGAACACTTACAGGCTTACAACCTTTCAAGCCAAATTTCTCCAGTAGTGTAGAGGCATATTTCCTCTGATGAATGTAAATTCCTGATTCAGTCTGCAGAATTCCCATTCCTAAGAAATGGTGCAACAAACCCAGATCTGTCATCTCGTATCTTTCCATCATTTCCTCCTTGAAATTCTGCATCATAGACTCACCGTCACCTGTATAGATTATGTCATCTACATAGATGGATACTATCAAAGTTCCTTCATTCTGCTTGACCTTTAGATACAAGGTTGCCTCACTTGCACTCCTTTGAAATCCACAAGACAGTAAATAGGAATTGATCTCACCATACCAGGCCCTTGGTGCCTGTTTCAAACCATATAGAGCTTTTTCCAACTTGTAGACTTTGTCTTCCTGTCCTTGTTTTTCAAATCCCTCAGGCTGATCAACATAAACCTCTTCCTCAAGCACCCCATTTAGGAAGGCTGATTTTACATCAAGCTGAAACAGTTTCCACTCCTTTTGTGCAACTAGAGCAATCAAAGTTCTGATTGTGTCTAACCTTGCAACAGGAGCAAAGGTCTCATTGAAATCAATCCCTGGTTTCTGAGCATACCCCTTTGCAACCAACCTAGCCTTGAGTCTTTGAATTGAGCCATCTAGATTCAGCTTGGTTTTATAAACCCATTTAACACCAATCACCGGTTTGTCTGTTGGCATGTCAACCAGTTTCCAGGTGTCATTCTTCTCAATCATCTCTATTTCTTCTTGCATTGCCTTCTGCCATGCTAGGTCCTTCACTGCATCTTGGTAACCTTCTGGTTCAATTATGGCTACATGACACCGTGCATAAATTTCATTCAGACTTCTCATCTTGATAGGAGTATTACTAGCCTCTGTATCACTTTCATCTTCCTGGTCTTCTTGAGTGTCTTGCACCTGGTCAACATCTGTTTGATCTGTAACAGTAGGAACAGCATCAGTTTCTTCAGAGTGAAGTGTCACACTGAACTCTAAACTTGTTTTCCAGTCCCAAATGGCTTTTTCTTTGAAAGTCACAGTCCTAGAAACCACAATTTTCCTTGTTTCTAGGCAGTAAACCCTGTAACCCTTCTCACAACTGCCATATCCCATGAGAATTCCTTTTGAGGCTGAGGAATCCAGCTTCTGCCTAAGCTGATTAGGGATGTGAAAGTAGCACACTGCTCCAAAAACCCTTAGATGATTCACCCCAGGTTTCCTTCCACTATATAATGGTGTCTTCTTCTTGATAGCTTTAGTAGGACATCTGTTAAGCAAATAAACAGCTGTGTTCACAGCTTCTGCCCAGAATTCATAGGGCACCTTCTTATCATGGAGCATTGCTTTGGACATTTCAACAATCGTCCTATTTTTCCTTTCAGCCACACCATTTTGTTGTGGACTGTAGGAAACAGTGAACTGTCTTTGTATTCCCAGCTCCTCACAGAAATCCAAAAACTCCTGAGACATGTATTCACCTCCTCTATCACTCCTTATCTTCTTAATCTTGCAATCAATATGAAGTTCAACCATGGATTTGAACTTCTTAAAGGCATTGAACACCCCAGATTTATGCCTAAGAAAGTAGACCCAGCACATTCTTGAGTAATCATCTATGAATGTTAGAAAGTACTTGTTTCCACTTTGAGTCTCAGTCTGCATAGGACCACAGACGTCAGTGTGAACAAGTTCCAGTAGCCTAGTTGATCTCCAGGCTCCACTCTTGTCAAAGCTCTCAACATGCTGTTTCCCAAAAACACACCCTTCACAGCAATCCTCCTTCTTAGATAGATTAGGCAATCCAATCACCATCTCATCTTTAACCAAAGTGCTCAAACTTGCATGGTTTAAATGCCCAAATCTTCTGTGCCATAACCAGGTGTCATCCTCTTCAACAGAAAGCTTTGCCACTGGTATGATTTACTGGAAGGACAGTGGAAAGCATTTGTTCCCTGTCATAGCAACACAGGCTATTTCTTGACCCTTATCATATATAGTGACCTTCCTTCCTTCAAACACCAGATTGTAACCGTGTTCAACCATCTGTCCCACACTCAACAAGTTTTCATCTAAACCTGGTACCAGCATCACTTCCCTGATCAGTTTGTCACCATTCTGAGTCTTGATAACTAATGTACCCTTCCCCTTGGCCTCTACCAACTCACCAGTGCCCATCTTCATTTTGCACTTCAGGGTTCTATCTAGGTTTATCAAAACAGACTCATCAGAAGTCATATGGTTACTGCAGCCACTGTCAAGGTACCAAGTATCTGCATTCTTTGTGGTTGTAACCGAATGACAAGCATAGAACAGTGTTCCATCTTCCTCTGTATGTTGTGCAATATTTGCCTTCTCCTTGCTCCTGCAATCATTGGCATAGTTGTCCCATCTTATTGCACTTGAAACATTTCCTGGTTTTAAACCAGCAGTTTCCGTAATGCTTTTTGTTGCACACACTACACATGTGTAACGACCCGTCCCGAATTCTGGGATAAGATTAGTGATTAATCTTGATTAGTGAGGTTGAAAGGTGCTTAGTCTGGCGGAATCGGACAAATTGTGCAAAATGACCGTTTTGCCCCTGGTCGTGGGTAAAATGGTGACTTTTTGACCAGGAGGTCCGATGGACGAGGGCCAAGGACCGTTACGTAGGTCTCGTCGATACGAATCCAATGACAGGTGTCATGCCGAAATCGGAGATTCGACGACGAAGTTATGGTCAAGGAAACGAATTAACGAACCGAGGCTTCGATTAAAATAATAATATAATAATAAATAGTAATCGATGACTGTGCATGACACGACCCATCCCAATCCCCCCGGGATTACCATGGAATGTGTCATGCTCCCGTCTGACAAGAGGTGTCAGACAAGGGATAACTTGTTGCCACTGCCCAACCGGGCTTCCAGAGTGCGTAAGGATCGATGGAGGAGGTGTATGATGTCCCAGTCTCTGCTGCAGTCGCATCCGGAATCAACCTGAAGGGTATTAAAAACAAAAGCTGTGAGTGGACGAAAATAAACAAGTCTGTTTAAAACATTGATAAGACATTTATGCCCCCCAGTAAAAGCATATGCATGCACCATCATTGAAAATCATATATAATATAATATGAACCATAAACATAATTTTAGCCACTGCACCATACACTCCAATCCGACATCCCTGATGTCTGACATCCCTGACGTCAATAAGGTCACAATCACAAGGCTACGCGTGCCACTCTGGTCTCAATTTCCGAGTTCAATCCCCGAACCCCATTCGGGTACAGCATCCCCGATGCTTAGCGTCATAGACGCTGGACGTACTAGACGTCCGTGACCTCTCCGGGGTACCTCATCCGGAGGAGACAATATAATATGGAAGGATCTATATAGTGCAGTACCAAATACATTTTATTGATATCCAAATGCAAAGCATAAATATATACATAGATAAAATCCAAACCAATCTTTAAGTTTCATCAGACGGGTCTCAAGCCCAAATACCGTGAAACGTGCCATAACCATGATTTCAATATCATCAAAACTATTATAAGTCCAAATAGTTGATTTAAATCCAAAATCATTTATTCGATTCCATTTTAGGGTCCCCGACCCGAATCTCATGAATAAATCAACTGGGCCCCTGGCCCGATTTCATAAGTTAACTGGCCCCTGGCCTGAATTCATAAGTCCACTAGGCCCCCGACCCGAATTCACAAGTTAACTGGGCCCCTGGCCCGATTTCATAGTTCAACTGGGCCCTTGGCCCGATTTTACTTTATTCAAGTTCGTAACCGTTTCATGAAATCATATCCAACCACATTTATGGAAATCGGTGTAAATTCAGAAAACCTCGGTTTACGTGCAAATACGTAATTCACCTCGAAATACGTGAAATCATTTTAAATTCACCGATATCCAAAATAAATCATTTAATCACAGTTATCACAATCATGAAACAGTTATGCATGCATCGAATTTATAAAACCAATGTCCACTCACAGACCGTTTAACCGAGCGCCTCGATACGCGTGCCATAGGCCTTCCCGGGCCACACCACTATCACTGGGACTTCCAATCCTGTCCAAATCACATTAGAGGATTACTAACCTCATCATTAACATCCTATTCAAGTCCCGTAATTTTCCCGAATTTTTAAGTATTTTTAAACTGGATTTAAAACCTTCAGACATCCCGAACAATATCGAAACGGGATCCGATCGACACGAAACCAACGCTAAAATGTCCGTTACATTGTATAGGATAAAAGTCATGTTGAACTCACCTCGAGATTCGTGCCCACGCGCCGTCACGCGCCGCCGTGAGTGGCTGCGCGTGAAAGCCATGCGCCTGCTACAGTCACCATCTTCACCCGTATGTCTGGTAAACGGGTCTGATTACCCGCGATCTGACCCGGCCAGATAACCATCAATTCGACCTTGATTCCATCCGTTCTTGATCCTAAAACGATCATTAACCAATCAATTTCAGTTCTGTGTCAATATCCAACCTCGACATGGATTAAATCAACCAACCCAAGCTCGAACAGCAAAACGGGTCGTCCTTAGTAATTCACCCAACTCAAGTCCATTTCCAAATTAACTTCACAGGAAGTATACCAGGACTCAAACGAACCCAAAACCACAACCAATTGAAGAAGAGCTCACCTGGAAGTCGTCGTCCACAGCACTGTATTTCCTCTGAAAACAGTGGCCACCGTCCCAGCTTAGCCGTGGCTGGTTCCCTTCGAAATTGATACGGCTGAGCTCCAGACACTCCCAGAAAGCTAAACCCGTCCATGGTTTGGTCCAACAAGGCTTAAAAATCAAATTCTGAATTTTCCCTCCTAGAACCCGAAATGGTTTCTCATGGTTTTTCTTTCCAATTCGACAGCCATACAACTCAGAATGGTCCTCACAACTCATTCATCCTTCAATTAATCCAATTTAGCCGTTAAAAGTGCCCCACAGCACCACTCAGTCCCCTGTGCAAAGCTCCTGGCACTGACCCGAAAACAATATGAAATTAGTGCCCATGTCCTTGTGATCAGATGCCAACTCAAACCCCATGTGCAATCACCCCTCAAACTGGCCCAATTCAGTCATTTAATTGGTAAACAAACCATGGGATCGATCGCACAAAGAATCCCACATCACGGCCATTCAATCAAATAGTACCCCGTGTGAAATTACAATTCTGCCCTTGTGCAGAAAATTACCAAAATGCCCCTCACGCATCCTGACCCGTAACTCGGTCATACGGACTCCGATTGATGCGTGCTGCCTGTCTACGGACTCAGAGCATCGAGACCTTCCTAACGGTCCTTGGCCCTCGGCCATCGGACCTCCCGATCGAAAAGTCAACATTTTCCCCTTATATCGTCCAAATTACGAAAACGCCCCTGAACTTCCGTACATCATAATTTTCACCACGGACGTCGTAATCGAACGTGCCACCTGTCTATGAACTCGTGACGTCCAGAACTACGTCACGGTCATCGGTCAAAGTCCATTTGACCATCCGAATTAAAAGTCAACGTTTTGCCCACGCCTAGGGGCAAAACGGTCATTTTGCACAATTCGTCCGAAATCGCCCAACTAATCCCAGATTAGTAAATCACAATTAAATATTATTAAATCCCGATATTCCGGACGGGTCGTTACAACCTTCCCTCCTTAAAGAATTTCGTCCTCGAAATTACCAATCTCCTTATTCCACCACCACCACGTGGAAAACATTTCGACCCCACATCTGTGTACACCTGTACACCCACTTACTGGAACAACACCAGTCTCGTCTGTACTCAGACATCCCATCACAGTCATACGTCACAACAACAACACTCGACCATCTCGAGTGGAATTGATCACCTGATCCGCGATAAAATCGCTTAACCATTTAGCTGACTCCTTCAGCTAGACGGTTCCCTTCCATTGCCAAAATATCCTTACATTTGCTCCCATTGGGAGTCACCAAATCTCATTTGTCAGTCCACGCTGACACCACCAGTCAAACTGTCACCACTAAGCTTTACCACCCTGATAAAGCCCCAACCATCAGCCAGTCCGTGACAACACCACCTACTACATCACTCTCGATGTAGCGTAAGATCAACCACATGATCTCAATTCGCAGGGCAAGCCCAATCCTGCGACATATATAAATCTCAATGTCCATAATCGCCGACTCCCCCAGCGAACCAAGACGCTAGGAACTCACGGTGTGATCAAGTCACACAAGGCTACTCGTGGTTACTCAGACCACCAATTCACTCATCCTGAGTGTACGTATACCGTCAACTTACACAATCAAGTGGTGTAACTGGAACACATTGAATACCAGCCCAGCAGTGATCACACGTCTCAATACTAGGGTTCCACTAGCCACCCATGGCTAAGAGCACCTGCTCAAACAATCACTGAACCCGACAAAATCACTCTGCACAGCGCACAGTATCCAATGTCCAGTCCACAACACAGCCAAATAAATGATATCGGAACCAAGCCGATTACCAACACGTTTAATCACACACCACGGGTACATCCCATGTACCGCCATTAGGCACCACGCAGCCTAACCAGTATCAATCCTCGTACAACGTACCCTGTACGCACCTCAACCATCAATCTGCCTATGACCACCTAGGTCATAGCAAAACACGTTCCAATAATGAAGTACCTTTGTCCAAACCAACATGAGACAAAACGAACTCCACCCATCATCCCCTTTGACACGACCCATCCCAATCCCCCCGGGATTACCATGGAATGTGACGTGCTCCCGTCTGACAAGAGGCGCCAGACAAGGGATAACCGATTGCCATTGCCCAAACGGGCTTCCAGAGTGCGTAAGGATCGATGGAGGAGGTGTGCGATGCTCAAGTCTCTGCTGCAGTCGTATCCGGAATCAACCTGAAGGGCATTGAAAACAAAAGCTGTGAGTGGACGAAAATAAACAAGTCTGCTTAAAACATTTATAAGACATTTATGCCCCTCAGTAAAATCATATGCATGCACCAAAACCAATAATCCCATATTTATTTAGAAATAACCATTAGGGCCTTAGCCCGGAAACCAAAGCATATTTTCGATTTCCAAAAGTAAATCCAAGAGTTATTTCATCAATCCAGTAATATTCATTTATTATTTTTCCATCTCCGGCATCCCCGATGCCTAGCGTCCTAGACACTTGACGTTCCAGACGTCATATCTCACGGTATTAAGCAACGCGTGCTGCCCGGGGTCTCACCGGGTCCATATCTCTGACATCCCCGATGTCTGACGTCCATGACGTCTAGCAATCCTGCTCCTGGATCACTATACGGTCCGGTAGCTCCGTACAATGAGCCCTCGCAGGCAATGCACCGTGACTTCTCCAGTGTCCCCGACACTTGGAGGAGACCAGGATATAAATATCCTCATATCGAGATGGTTTTATGGAACACATTTTATTAATCATTTCCAAAATATCACAAGGGCCCTGCCCCGAATTTCCATAAAACCGTCATAAGTCCAAATGGTTGAATCAAATCCGAAATAGTTTATTCAATTCCATTTTAGGGTCCCCGACCCGAAATCACATATACAAGTCAACTGGGCCCTTGGCCCGATTCCTAAGTTAACTGGGCCCCTGGCCCGATTTCATAATTCAATTGGGCCCCTGGCCCGATTCAACAAATTAACTGGGCCCCTGGCCCGATTCACTTTATCAAATCCGTAACCGTTTCATGAAATCATATCCATCCATATTTATGGAAATCAGTGCAAATCCAGAAAACCTCGATTCACGTGCAAACACGTAAATCGCCTCGAAAAGCGTGAAAACATATAAATTCACTGATATCCAAAATAAATCATATAATCCCAATTATAACAATCATGAAACAGTTATGCATGCATCGAATTTATAAAACCAATGTCCACTCACAGACCGTTTAACCGAGCGCCTCGATACGCGTGCCATAGGCCTTCCCGGGCCACCTTACTATCACCGGGACTCCCAATCCTGTTCAAATCAATTTAGAGGATTACTAACCTCATCATTAACATCCTATTCAAGTCCCGTAATTTTCCCGAATTTTTAAGTATTTTTAAGTTGGATTAAAAACCTTCGGACATCCCGAACAATATCGAGACGGTGTCCGATCGACACGAAACCAATCCCAAAATGTTCGTTACAAAGTATAGGATAAAAGTCATGTTGACCTCACCTCGAGATTCGTGCCCACGCGCCGTCACGCGCCGCCGTGAGTGGCTGCGCGTGAAAGCCACGCGCCTGCTACAGTGCTCCTTCTTCACCCGAATGACTGGTAAACGGGTCAGATTACCCGCGATAGGATCCGTTTCAAACACCCTCAATTCGATATCAATTCCATCCGTTCTTGATCCTACAACAATCACCAATCCACCAATTTCAGTTCTGTGTCCATGATTAGCATCAACCGTCGATCAATCTTGTCGACAACCCGTGATCACCCAAAACGGGTCGATCACCAGAGCTCCTCCAATCCTTAACCAAAATCAAATTAACTTCACAGGAAGTTAATAAGGACTAATTCGAACTAATTAGCATAATTAATTTAACTCGAAAATACCTCAATCGTCACAACTCAAGCTCGAGTTTTCCGGCCGTCCACCATGTCCGTTCACGGCCCTAGGAGCTCCCAAGCTTGCCCCATTTGATCTGGTTCGACTCGTTGAAGTTCCAGGAAGCTCAATCACTCATCAATTAGGCTTGGGCTGGCCTGAAACTGGAAATTCGAATTTGAATTCCCCAGAACCCAGTTTCGGGTTTTTGAGTATTCCTCCACCATTTCCACTCCATTCTTCCATCTCTCAATCTCAGTGAACTGCCCTCGACACACACTTCATTCCTTTAATTCAATTTAGCCGTTAAAGGCATCCAAAAGTGTCCAATTTCCACTGTGCAAAAGTTCCCGCACTGGCCAGAAAATCATAGAAAACCCAGTGCACATGTCGTGCAATCGATGCCAACTCATTCCCATGTGCAATCCCACCCCAAACCGGTCCAATTCCATCATTTAATTGATAAACAAACATGGGATCGATCGCACAAGGCATCCACCTCACGGCTAATTCAATGGAACAGTGTCCCGTGAAGAAAATTACAATTCTGCCCTTGTGCAGAAAATTACCAAAATGCCCCTCACGCATCCTGACCCGTAACTCGGTCATACGGACTCCGATTGATGCGTGCCGCCTGTCATTGAATTCGTATCGACGAAACCTCCGTAACGGTCCTTGGCCCTCGGCCATCGGACATCCCGGTCAAAAAGTCAACATTTCCCCCTTATATCGTCCAAATTACGAAAACGCCCTTGGACTTCCGTACATCATAACTTTCACCACGAACGTCGGAATCGAACGTGCCACCTGTCTATGAACTCGTGGCGTCCCGAACTACGTCACGGTCATCGGTCAAAGTCCATTTGACCATCCGAATTAAAAGTCAACGTTTTGCCCACACCCAGGGGCAAAACGGTCATTTTGCACAATTCGTCCGAAATCGCCCAACTAATCCCAGATTAGTAAATCACCATTAAATATTATTAAATCCCGATATTCGGGACGGGTCGTTACAACCTTCCCTCCTTAAAGAATTTCGTCCTCGAAATTACCAATAACCTTACTCCACAACCACCTTGTGGAAAACAATTCGACCACACATCTGTGTACACTTGTACACCCACATACTGGGACAACACCGGCCTCGTTTGTACCCAGACATCCCATCACAGTCATACGTCACAACAACAACACTCGACCACCTCGAGTGGACATAATCACCTGATTCGCGATAAAATCGCTTAACCATTTAGCTGACTCCTTCAGCTAGACGGTTCCCTTCTATTGCCAATAAATCCTTACATTTGCTCCCGTTGGGAGTCACCAAATCTCATTTTTCAGTCCACGCTGACACCACTAGTCAAACTGTCACCCCTAAGCTTTACCACCCTAGTAAAGCCCAACCGATCGGTTAATCAATGACAACACCATGTACTACATCGCCCTTAATGTAGCGTAAGATCAACCACATGATCTCAATTCGCAGGGCAAGCCCATCCTGCGACATAAATAAATCTCAATGTCCATAATCGCCGACTCCCTCAGCGAACCAAGACGCTGGAAAATATAACGGCGTAGTAGCATCACGCAAGGCTACTCGTGGTTACTCTGACCACCAACTCACTCATCCTGAGTGTACGTATACCGCCAACTTACTCAATCAAGTGGTGTAACTGGAACACATTGAATACTAGCCCAGCAGGGAACACACATATCAATACCGGGGTTCCACTAGCCAACCATGGCTAAGAGCACCTGCTCACACAATCACTGAACCCGACAAAATCACTCTGCACAGCGCACAGTATCCAATGTCCAGTCCACAATACAGCCAAACAAATGATATCAGAACCAATCCGATTACCAACACATTAGTTACACACCACTGGTACATCCCATGTACCGCCATTAGGCACCACTCAGCCTAACCAGTATCAATAATCGTACAACGTACCCTGTACGTACCTCAATCCATCAATCTGACTATAGCCACCCAGGTTATAGCCAAACACGTTCTAGTAATGGAGTACATTTGCCCAAACCAACATGAGACAAAACGAACTCCACCCGTCATCTAGTTCCAATTCCGAATCCGAATCCGCAATTTCGTAAGAAATTCCGAATCCAAACCCAAACATCACATTTTCAACCCATTTCCAAATCCGAATCCGAAATCATTATTCCGTAAGCTAGCATTGGAATAATCATTCCGCACCCAAATCCAGTAATCCATTTTCGAGCTTCGCAATCGAATCCTGAATCGTCACCCAGAAATTCGATTCCAAAGCCCAAAATCTCGTTTACGTCCATCAAGACGTAACGTAACCGAATCTATCGGTTGCCTCTCCAAAACACTCGATTGACTTCACAGGGAAGCCAAACCCAATACCCACACGTCAAAGGTTGACAAAATCCGACCACATCGGAAACCTACTTAACCGAGTAACAACCATATGGACTCACTCCGAAAAGAAGTTCAGTCCCGTCATTAACGACTCACGTACCAAGGTAAGAGTGATAAACTCTCCACCCATCTGGATCATCAAGATCACAATCCATATCCATCGCTACGTCACCCGACAAGTAACATCACGATCCTAGATCGTCACATCGACCAAAGTCGACAACATCACAAATCAGATCCACCTGGGATCCACACATGCTCACATAGCTAACAAACCATCTGAAAGCTGATCGTAGGGTCTTACGCCCTCAATTGAATCCTTTGCCAAATTCCCCATGGTGGAAAGATGACCACGTATTTCACCACCAAATCCAAAATCATACACAACTGCTTGTGTCCAATGACCCAAGGCCAAACCTGGGTCCACCTACCAATACACGCTCAACGTACTGGTAGCAACAATCATCATCTGCCACGACAGAAAATATGAAGTCAACCCTAATGACTTCGGAATACCAATCACTGATGCGGAAACGAGCACTCCTCTCGTTCCCCCAATCACAACTCTCCCCAGATCGGGAGTTCCAACCATGTTGGAAACAGACATGCTCCCAATGAGATGTCAAGTCCAACCACTGGACTGCCCATGTCCATACCTCACTTGGACCACCACGTGTCCAAAATCAATTCATTACTCGGACCTCACGTCCGTCAATAATCATGTATGCACACATCCCGATTCCGAACGGGATATCCACAACACTGCCTGGATGTGCATACCCAACTGCCTTCGTCTCACATCACAACCTAAACAGGTTCAATTCTCAGGTTTCAAGTGATTCACAATCACAAAATCCCACATCAATACCACGAATGGTTTCCCCGACTTTTCCAATTCCAATAATTTCCTTGTACTCTCAGGGGATATAAGCAGTACACAAACTTACCAATCTCGGAGTTGACCACAACTCCCCAAATCCACCAACTCGCATGACATAGGGAACATCGTCCCTAGATTCCCTAAGTTTCAATCATACCATTTTATCCATTCATCACTTGACATCATAAATCTGTTAGGACTTATCCCAACACGACACAACCTCCACTGGATCCCATCCAGTCCAAGACTCAACCACCACTGAGTCGCAGATACCAATCATCTGTTCATCATGACAGAGTCACACCCCAACTGGTGGCTCATCGTCATCACACTTACTGACACCGGCACCAGCGCTAGTACCAATACCAGCGCACCATCATCAACACTAGTATCAGCACACAGGCATCCATACTAGTATTGGCATATAGGTATCACCATCCCAACATCCAAACATACCACACGAACACCCATGCTAGCACACGAACATCCATGCTAGCACACTGTGTGCAAAGTTGTTACCCTGGATCTCCATTCATTACGAACGACGATCCCGTAACACCACTCGTACCCCACGACTATGGGTACCTCCAATTTGACCACTGGCACATCAGGATAATGGACGTTCCCTGAACATCCCCAAGTATTAAAACCACACTAAATACCCTCGATAGCCAGTCATCTCGACACAACTGTCGACCAACAGTCATCGTTGTCAAGATCCGTATCCACACATCACACTACTATTCGATCCAACACGGGATTCCATATTTTATCTCATAACCGCATCCGTGGATCGAATCCCATAATCCAGACCAGACTCACTAGAGTCATCCACATGGTCATCCATGACCTCAGCCGCTCGTCGCAGCACAAATTCTCACTTAAGGTTCACCTTTCGGTCCATCAATTATAAATTAGGGTTCCAAGGTCACACCCTAGGGTTCCACCGAACCCAACTGCCTTCTGCAGTAAAATCCACAACCTGACCGACTCTGCGGTCCTGACATCGTATAGACGTCCAATCCAATCCAATCGTCAACTCAACGTGGGTTCCATCGTAGGTTCCACCACGAAGGTCATCGGCTAACTCCGATGCACCAACCCCCGTACACTAGCCAACACTACCAGGGTCCAACATAGACCAATACTCAACTGAGTTTCGCATTCCCAAACCATTATTCAATTGGGGTTCCCCGAACCCAGTTGTGCCCAGTGGCACAACAACCCTTCATCACATGACCGAACCGACGGTCCCACATTACCAGTTAATCGTATACAACCCCACCTGGGTTGAATCGCAACCATGCACGGCGTATCGGGCCAAACACACCCAATTCACCATACAAACCCAAAACTATCTATCAGGTTGACAACGGAACAGCAGCCCAAAGAGACATCACACCCTCGTCCTTCGCGCACAAAAGAGCAAAACCTGCTCTGATACCACTTGACACGACCCATCCCAATCCCCCCGGGATTACCATGGAATGTGACGTGCTCCCGTCTGACCAGAGGCGCCAGACAAGGGATAACCGATTGCCATTGCCCAAACGGGCTTCCAGAGTGCGTAAGGATCGATGGAGGAGGTGTGCGATGCTCAAGTCTCTGCTGCAGTCGTATCCGGAATCAACCTGAAGGGCATTGAAAACAAAAGCTGTGAGTGGACGAAAATAAACAAGTCTGCTTAAAACATTTATAAGACATTTATGCCCCTCAGTAAAATCATATGCATGCACCAAAACCAATAATCCCATATTTATTTAGAAATAACCATTAGGGCCTTAGCCCGGAAACCAAAGCATATTTTCGATTTCCAAAAGTAAATCCAAGAGTTATTTCATCAATCCAGTAATATTCATTTATTATTTTTCCATCTCCGGCATCCCCGATGCCTAGCGTCCTAGACGCTTGACGTTCCAGACGTCATATCTCACGGTATTAAGCAACGCGTGCTGCCCGGGGTCTCACCGGGTCCATATCTCTGACATCCCCGATGTCTGACGTCCATGACGTCTAGCAATCCTGCTCCTGGATCACTATACGGTCCGGTAGCTCCGTACAATGAGCCCTCGCAGGCAATGCACCGTGACTTCTCCAGTGTCCCCGACACTTGGAGGAGACCAGGATATAAATATCCTCATATCGAGATGGTTTTATGGAACACATTTTATTAATCATTTCCAAAATATCACAAGGGCCCTGCCCCGAATTTCCATAAAACCGTCATAAGTCCAAATGGTTGAATCAAATCCGAAATAGTTTATTCAATTCCATTTTAGGGTCCCCGACCCGAAATCACATATACAAGTCAACTGGGCCCTTGGCCCGATTCCTAAGTTAACTGGGCCCCTGGCCCGATTTCATAATTCAATTGGGCCCCTGGCCCGATTCAACAAATTAACTGGGCCCCTGGCCCGATTCACTTTATCAAATCCGTAACCGTTTCATGAAATCATATCCATCCATATTTATGGAAATCAGTGCAAATCCAGAAAACCTCGATTCACGTGCAAACACGTAAATCGCCTCGAAAAGCGTGAAAACATATAAATTCACTGATATCCAAAATAAATCATATAATCCCAATTATAACAATCATGAAACAGTTATGCATGCATCGAATTTATAAAACCAATGTCCACTCACAGACCGTTTAACCGAGCGCCTCGATACGCGTGCCATAGGCCTTCCCGGGCCACCTTACTATCACCGGGACTCCCAATCCTGTTCAAATCAATTTAGAGGATTACTAACCTCATCATTAACATCCTATTCAAGTCCCGTAATTTTCCCGAATTTTTAAGTATTTTTAAGTTGGATTAAAAACCTTCGGACATCCCGAACAATATCGAGACGGTGTCCGATCGACACGAAACCAATCCCAAAATGTTCGTTACAAAGTATAGGATAAAAGTCATGTTGACCTCACCTCGAGATTCGTGCCCACGCGCCGTCACGCGCCGCCGTGAGTGGCTGCGCGTGAAAGCCACGCGCCTGCTACAGTGCTCCTTCTTCACCCGAATGACTGGTAAACGGGTCAGATTACCCGCGATAGGATCCGTTTCAAACACCCTCAATTCGATATCAATTCCATCCGTTCTTGATCCTACAACAATCACCAATCCACCAATTTCAGTTCTGTGTCCATGATTAGCATCAACCGTCGATCAATCTTGTCGACAACCCGTGATCACCCAAAACGGGTCGATCACCAGAGCTCCTCCAATCCTTAACCAAAATCAAATTAACTTCACAGGAAGTTAATAAGGACTAATTCGAACTAATTAGCATAATTAATTTAACTCGAAAATACCTCAATCGTCACAACTCAAGCTCGAGTTTTCCGGCCGTCCACCATGTCCGTTCACGGCCCTAGGAGCTCCCAAGCTTGCCCCATTTGATCTGGTTCGACTCGTTGAAGTTCCAGGAAGCTCAATCACTCATCAATTAGGCTTGGGCTGGCCTGAAACTGGAAATTCGAATTTGAATTCCCCAGAACCCAGTTTCGGGTTTTTGAGTATTCCTCCACCATTTCCACTCCATTCTTCCATCTCTCAATCTCAGTGAACTGCCCTCGACACACACTTCATTCCTTTAATTCAATTTAGCCGTTAAAGGCATCCAAAAGTGTCCAATTTCCACTGTGCAAAAGTTCCCGCACTGGCCAGAAAATCATAGAAAACCCAGTGCACATGTCGTGCAATCGATGCCAACTCATTCCCATGTGCAATCCCACCCCAAACCGGTCCAATTCCATCATTTAATTGATAAACAAACATGGGATCGATCGCACAAGGCATCCACCTCACGGCTAATTCAATGGAACAGTGTCCCGTGAAGAAAATTACAATTCTGCCCTTGTGCAGAAAATTACCAAAATGCCCCTCACGCATCCTGACCCGTAACTCGGTCATACGGACTCCGATTGATGCGTGCCGCCTGTCATTGAATTCGTATCGACGAAACCTCCGTAACGGTCCTTGGCCCTCGGCCATCGGACATCCCGGTCAAAAAGTCAACATTTCCCCCTTATATCATCCAAATTACGAAAACGCCCTTGGACTTCCGTACATCATAACTTTCACCACGAACGTCGGAATCGAACGTGCCACCTGTCTATGAACTCGTGGCGTCCCGAACTACGTCACAGTCATCGGTCAAAGTCCATTTGACCATCCGAATTAAAAGTCAACGTTTTGCCCACACCCAGGGGCAAAACGGTCATTTTGCACAATTCGTCCGAAATCGCCCAACTAATCCCAGATTAGTAAATCACCATTAAATATTATTAAATCCCGATATTCGGGACGGGTCGTTACACCCTTTCAATTCCGGATCCGAATCCGCGATTTCGTAAGAAATCCAGAATCCGAACCCAAACATCATATTTTCAATCCATGTCCAAATCCGAATCCGAAATCATTATTCCGTAAGCTAGCATTGGAATAATCATTCCGCACCCAAATCCAGTAATCCATTTTTGAGCTTCGCAATCGAATCCTGAATCATCACCCAGAAATTCGATTCCAAAACCCAAAATCTCGTTTACGTCCACCAAGACGTAACAAAACCGAACCTATCGGTTGCCTGTCCAGAACACTCGATTGACTTCATAGGGAAGCCAATCCCAATATTCACACGTCAAAGGTTGACAAAATCCGACCACATCGGAAACCTACTCAACCGAGTAACAAACCATATGGACTCCATTCCGAAAGGAAGTTCGGTCCCGTCATTTACGACTCACATATCAAGGTATGAGTGATAAACTCACACCCAATATGGATCATCACGATCACGATCTAGATCCATCACTACGTCATCCGACAAGTAACATCACGATCCTAGATCGTCACATCGACCAAAGTCGACAACATCACAAATAAGATCCACCTAGGATCCACATATGCCCACATAGCTAACAACCCATCTGAAAGCTGATCGTAGGGTCTTACACCCTCATTGAATCATTCGCCAAATTTCCCTTGGTGGAAAGATGACCTCGCATTTCACCACCAAATCCAAAATCGTGCACAACCTCTTGTGTCCAATGACCCCAAGCCAAACATGGGTCCACCAACCAATACACGCTCAACGTACTTGTAGCAACAATCATCATCTGTCACAGCAGGAAATAAGAAGTCAGTCCCAATGACTTCGGAATACCAATCACCGATGCGGAAACGAGCACTCCTCTCGTCTCCCAATCACAACTCTCCCCAAATCGGGAGTTCCAACCATGTTGGAAACAGACATGCTCCCAATGAGATGTCAAGTCCAACCACTGGACTGCCCACGTCCATACCTCACTTGGACCACCACGTGTCCAAAATCAATTCATTACTCGGACCTCACGTCTGCCAATAATCACGTATGCACACACCCCGATTCCGAACGGGATATCCACAACTTTACCTGGATGTGCATACCATACTGCCTTTGTCTCACATCTCAACCTTTACAGGTTCAATCCTCAGGTTCCAAGTGATTCACAATCACAAAATCTCACATCAATACTACGAACGGTTTCCCCGGCTTTTCCAATTTCAATAATTTCCTTGTACTCTCTGGGGATATAAGAAGTATACCATCTTACCAATCTCGGAGTTGACAACAACTCCCCAAATCCACCAATACACATGACATAGGGAACATCATCCCAAGATTCCCCAGATTTTCAATCATACCTTTTGATCCATTCATCACTTGTCATCATAAATCTGTTGGGACTTATCCTAACACGACACAACCTCCACTGGATCCCATCCAGTCCAAGACTCAACCACCACTGAGTCGTAGATACCGATCATACGTCCATCATGACAGAGTCACACCCCAACTGGTGGCTCATCGTCAACACAATTACTGACACCAGCACCAGCGCTAGTACCAGCACCAACGCACCATCAACAACACTAGTATCAGCACACAGGCATCCATACTAGTATTGGCAAAAAAGTACCAACATACCAACATAGCACACGAACATTCACACGAACATCCATGCCAGTACACAGTGTGCAAAGTTGTTACCCTGGATCTCCGTTCATTACAAACGACGATCCCGTAACAGCACTCGTACCCCACGACTATGGGTACCTCCAATTTTTGCCATCGGCACATCAGGATAATGAACGTTCCCTGAACGTCCCATGATCCACAAGTGTGAAAGCCACACTAAATACCCTCGATAGACAGTTATCTCGACACAACTGTCGACCAACAGTCATCGCTTGTCAAGATCCGTATCCACACATCACACTACCATTCGATCCCACACGGAAATCCACATCATATCTCGTAACCGCATTCGTGGATCGAAACCCATAATCCTGACTAGACTCACTAGAGTCATCCACATGGTCCTCCACGACCTCAGCCGCTCGCCGCAGCACAAGTTCTCATTTAAAGTCCACTTTTCTTGTCCATCCATTATGAATTAGGGTTCCAATATCACAACCTAGGGTTCCACCGAACCCAACTGCCTTCTGCAGTAAAATCCACAACCTGACCGACCCCGCGGTCCTGACATTGTATAGACGTCCAATCCAATCCAATCGTCAACTCAACATGGGTTCCATCGTGGGTTCCACCACGAAGGTCATCGGCTAACTCCGATGCACCAACACCCCGTACACTAGCCAACACTACCAGGATCCATAACTTAGACCAATACTCAACTGAGTTTCGCATTTCCATAACATTATTCAAATGGGGTTCCCTGAACCCGGCTGTGCCCAGTAGCACAACCGTCCATCATCACGTGACCGAACCGACGGTCCCACATTACCAGTTAATCGTATACAACCCACTTGGGTTGAATCGCACCAATGCACGGCGTATCGGGCCAACCACACCCAATCCACCATTCAAACCCAAAACTATCTATTAGGTTGACAACGGAACTGCAGCCCAAAGAGACATCACACCCTCGTCCTTTGTGCACAAAAGAGCAAAACCTGCTCTGATACCACTTGACACGACCCATCCCAATCCCCCAGGGATTACCATGGAATGTGTCATGCTCCCGTCTGACAAGAGGTGTCAGACAAGGGATAACCTGTTGCCACTGCCCAACCGGGCTTCCAGAGTGCGTAAGGATCGATGGAGGAGGTGTATGATGTCCCAGTCTCTGCTACAGTCGCATCTGGAATCAACCTGAAGGGCATTAAAAACAAAAGCTGTGAGTGGACGAAAATAAACAAGTCTGTTTAAAACATTGATAAGACATTTATGCCCCCCAGTAAAAGCATATGCATGCACCATCATTGAAAATCATATATCATATAATATGAACCATAAACATAATTTTAGCCACTGCACCATACACTCCAATCCGACATCCCTGATATATGACGTCCCTGACGTCAATAAGGTCACAATCACAAGGCTACGCGTGCCACTCGGGTCTCAATTTCCGAGTTCAATCCCCGAACCCCATTCGGGTACAACATCCCCGATGCTTAGCGTCATAGACGCTGAACGTACTAGACGTCCGTGATCTCTCCGGGGTACCTCATCCGGAGGAGACAATATAATATGGAAGGATCTATACAGTGCAGTACCAAATATATTTTATTGATATCCAAATGCAAAGCATAAATATATACATAGATAAAATCCAAACCAATCTTTAAGTTTCATCAGACGGGTCTCAAGCCCAAATACCGTGAAACGTGCCATAACCATGATTTCAATATCATCAAAACTATTATAAGTCCAAATAGTTGATTTAAATCCAAAATCATTTATTCGATTCCATTTTAGGGTCCCCGACCCGAATCTCATGAATAAATCAACTGGGCCCCTGGCCCGATTTCATAAGTTAACTGGCCCCTGACCTGAATTCATAAGTCCACTGGGCCCCCGGCCCGAATTCACAAGTTAATTGGGCCCCTGGCCCGATTTCATAGTTCAACTGGGGCCCTGGCCCGATTTTACTTTATTCAAGTTCGTAACCATTTCATGAAATCATATCCAACCACATTTATGGAAATCGGTGTAAATTCAGAAAATCTCGGTTTACGTGCAAATACGTAATTCACCTCGAAATACGTGAAATCATTTTAAATTCACCGATATCCAAAATAAGTCATTTAATCACAGTTATCACAATCATGAAACAGTTATGCATGCATCGAATTTATAAAACCAATGTCCACTCACAGACCGTTTAACCGAGCGCCTCGATACGCGTGCCATAGGCCTTCCCGGGCCACACCACTATCACCGGGACTTCCAATCCTGTCCAAATCACATTAGAGGATTACTAACCTCATCATTAACATCCTATTCAAGTTCCGTAATTTTCCCGAATTTTTAAGTATTTTTAAACTGGATTTAAAACCTTCGGACATCCCGAACAATATCGAAACGGGATTCGATCGACACGAAACCAACGCTAAAATGTCCGTTACATTGTATAGGATAAAAGTCATGTTGAACTCACCTCGAGATTCGTGCCCACGCGCCGTCACGCGCTGTCACGCGCCGCCGTGAGTGGCTGCGCGTGAAAGCCACGCGCCTGCTACAGTGACTGCTACAGTCACCATCTTCACCCGTATGTCTGGTAAACGGGTCTGATTACCCGCGATCTGACCCGGCCAGATAACCATCAATTCGACCTTGATTCCATCCGTTCTTGATCCTAAAACGATCATTAACCAAACAATTTCAGTTCTGTGTCAATATCCAACCTCGACATGGATTAAATCAACCAACCCAAGCTCGAACAGCAAAACGGGTCGTCCTTAGTAATTCACCCAACTCAAGTCCATTTCCAAATTAACTTCACAGGAAGTATACCAGGACTCAAACGAACCCAAAACCACAACCAATTGAAGAAGAGCTCACCTGGAAGTCGTCGTCCACAGCACTGTATTTCCTCTGAAAACAGTGGCCACCGTCCCAGCTTAGCCGTGGCTGGTTCCCTTCGAAATTGATACGGCTGAGCTCCAGACACTCCCAGAAAGCTAAACCCGTCCATGGTTTGGTCCAACAAGGATTAAAAATCAAATTCTGAATTTTCCCTCCAAGAACCCGAAATGGTTTCTCACGGTTTTTCTCTCCAATTCGACAGCCATACAACTCAGAATGGTCCTCACAACTCATTCATCCTTCAATTAATCCAATTTAGCCGTTAAAAGTGCCCCACAGCACCACTCAGTCCCCTGTGCAAAGCTCCTGGCACTGACCCGAAAACAATATGAAATTAGTGCCCATGTCCTTGTGATCAGATGCCAACTCAAACCCCATGTGCAATCACACCTCAAACTGGCCCAATTCAGTCATTTAATTGGTAAACAAACCATGGGATCGATCGCACAAAGAATCCCACATCACGGCCATTCAATCAAATAGTACCCCGTGTGAAATTACAATTCTGCCCTTGTGCAGAAAATTACCAAAATGCCCCTCACGCATCCTGACCCGTAACTCGGTCATACGGACTCCGATTGATGCGTGACGCCTGTCTACGGACTCAGAGCATCGAGACCTTCCTAACGGTCCTTGGCCCTCGGCCATCGGACCTCATGATCGAAAAGTCAACATTTTCCCCTTATATCGTCCAAATTACGAAAACGCCCCTGAACTTCCGTACATCATAACTTTCACCACGGACGTCGGAATCGAACGTGCCACCTGTCTATGAACTCGTGACGTCCCGAACTACGTCACGGTCATCGGTCAAAGTCCATTTGACCATCCGAATTAAAAGTCAACGTTTTGCCCACGCCTAGGGGCAAAACGGTCATTTTGCACAATTCGTCCGAAATCGCCCAACTAATCCCAGATTAGTAAATCACAATTAAATATTATTAAATCCCGATATTAGGGACGGGTCGTTACAGTGCACATCCGGATGAGTGACAAGTGTCACACATCCCTTGTTTCCAGCTCCATGTTTCCCTCCCAACACTATCTTTACAACATCCTCATTCCTTCTCCATCATTTCCTTTCATTTTCTTTGCATTTTCTTCCAACCGTGAGCAAAAACAGAGAGTGTGTGAGCTGGGAGAATTGGCTCCCTTCCTTAGCCGTTCCTGAGTGAAAATTGAAGGTTGAGAGAGACTGAATTGGCTGGGAAACACGAGAGGCAGAGAGGATGCTGGGAAATCAAAAATTGAATTTTAGAAAATTGGGGGGAAAATTCGAATACTGGGAATTGGGCCTTGATGATCGAATTGGAGGTTACTTTCAGCTTCCTGGGATCCCCACGATCAGTTTCATTGAAAGAACGAAGGGAATTGGCCACCAATTCACTCTGAACGGACTTGGTGACAGTAATGGAGTTTGAAGGTTGAGTCGTGATCTTGGAGCAATCAAACGGTGTAATTGATGTGGGGAAACTACTTCTCAGGATCCCACGATGCTTCTGGGTTCATCAATTGGAAGAAACCGGTTGAGATTGACGGAATTCCATGGTTGCACAGTGTACGGCTATCGAGTTTGAGTCGTGGAGTTTGAGGCTTCGATTGATGCAATTGAGATGGGGAAAGAGTTTACCTATGTCCTTTGAAGCTTCTGGTTGCATCAATTGAAGGAAACCGTTTGATATCGACGACTTTCGAAGATGAACAGTGTTCGAGAGTTCTTCGATGTTCATCTTCGAGTCGTGTGATTTGAGGTAGGTTTTGGTGAAATTATTGTTACAGAACTTAAATTGAACTTAAAACGAAGCTAACTGAATGATCAATTGGAAGGTTTAAGGCTGAATTGATAGGATTGGAACCGGGTCATCTCGCGGGCTAATTGGACCCGTTTACCAGACATACGGGTTAGGACGATGCACTATAGCAGGCGCGTGGGTTTCACGCGCAGCCACTCACGGTGGCGGGTGACGGCACATGGGCACGAATCTCGAGGTGAGGTCAACATGATTTCTGTCCTATTTAATGTGACGAACATTTTGGAATTGGTTTCGTGTCGATCGGAAACCGTCTCGATATTGTTCGGGATGTCCGAAGGTTTTAAATCAAGTTTAAAAATAGTTAAAAATTCGGGAAAATTTCGGGACTTTGATAAGATGTTAATGATGAGGTTAGTGACCCTCTAATGTAATTTGGACAGGATTGGGAGTCCCGGTGATAGTGGTGTGGCCCGGGAGGGCCGATGACACGTGTATCGAGGCATACCGTTCAACGGTCTGTGAGTGGACTTTGGTTTTATAAATTCTATGCATGCCTAACTTCTTTATATGGATTATGATTGTGATTGTATGATGTTGATTTGATTGTTGGTAAATTGTACGGTTTCAAGTATTTCGAGGCGATTTACGTGCTTGCACGTAAATCGAGGTTTTTCCGGTTTTGCACGGATTTTCCATGTTTATGGTCTTGGATATAATATGATGAAATGGTTTTGAAATTGGAAATATGAACTCGGGCTTGAGGCCCACTTGTTTTGGAAATTTCGGACTTGGAGTCCATTTGAGTGCGTAATCGGGCCGGGGGCCCAATTACCTTATGAAATCGGGCCAGGGGCCCAGTCGTTTACGAAATCGGGCTGAGACCCATTTGAGTTATGTTATCGGGCCAGGGGCCCAGTTGATTTACGAATTCGGGCCGTGGGCCCAGCGGGTTTATAAAGTCGGGCTGCATGCCTAGTTGGTTTACAAATCGGGCCGTGGGCCCAGTGGTTTACAAAATCGGACATGGGGCCCAGTCGGGTTATAAATGTGATTTCGGGTCTGAGACCCTATGTTTAATAAATATGATTTCGGTTCAGGGACCCTACATGGAATTGTGATATTTTATGGAGATTTCGGGCAAGGGCCCATTGTAATGTTGTGAAATGATTTAATAAAACTGTTTTCCATATACCATCTGGATACAAGGATATATGATGGTCTCCTCCAGATGTCTGGGACACTGGGGAAGTCACGGTGCATTGCCTGCGAGGGGTCATTGTACGGAGCAGCCGGACCGTATGATGACTCAGGAGCAGGATTGCTATGATTGATGTCAGGGACGTCAGACATCTATGATGTCAGAAATATAGACCCGGAGAGACCCCGGGCAGCACTCGTAGCTTATTAAACTGTGAGATATGACGTCAGGGACGTCAAGCATCAGGGACGCTAAGCATCAGGGACGCTAAGCATCAGGGATGCTGGTGATGGTAATGGTAAATATGGATTAATGAATCTATGAAATGGCTTATCGGTTGGATATGTGTTATATGGTAAAAATGGATTATTGGTTATGAAATGGTATGTCGGGTCGGGGACCCTAAATGGTTTTGGATTTATGGATTTATCATTATGGCTTTGGGCGGTGGGCCACATGGTTTTAATATGTCTGGTGGTGGTATTCCACAGTTTTGGGCTGAGTTCCCACACTTGGTTTTTGGTTAACGGTTTTTGGGCTAAGGCCCTAATGGCTCGGTTGAGCAAACGTTTTGGTTACTGGTTTTCGTGGCATGCATACGTTTTTATTGGAGGGCATAAATGTCTTATAAATGTGTTTAATAAACTTATTGGTTTTTGTCCACTCACAGCTTTTGGTTTTAATGCCCTTCAGGTTGATTACGGATGCGATTGCAGCAGAGACTGGGACATTGCACACCTCCTCCATCGATCCTTGCGCACTCTGGATGCCCCGTTGGGCAGTGACTCTTGGTTATCCCTTGTCTGACACCCCTTGTTGGACGGGAGCAGGGCACATTCCACGGTAATCCCAGGGGGATTGGGATGGGTCCTGTCAACATGGGTTTAGAGTCACTCCCATTTCTGTTCTCTTCTCTAGGCTGGCCACAGAAACCACTTCTGGCCTGTTGATCAGACTTCTTGACCCAAGGTTTGGTGCCACTTTTAGAAAATAACTTAGGCTTGTTTGAACTGGAGGAAGCTCCTAGATGCATGCTAGAGAAAGCCTTTTCCACAGTATTCTCAGAATGCAGTTCTAGTCTCTGATCATAGGCTTTTATAGAAGCAATTAGCTCCTGTACATTAACCTCATCTAAATCTTTAGTTTCTTCCAGAATCGACACTATTGGATCATAAGGTTTAGTTAAGCTAATGAGAATTTTCTGTCCCATTCTAGCTTCTTTTATATCTTCTCCATAGGTTCTCATCTGATCCACTATCATATACAATCTAGATAGGTATGTACTTAGTGATTCATCATCCTTCATTCTCATATATTCAAAGTCCCTTCTTAAACCTTGAAGTTTAACTGATCTAACCTTTTGATCTCTATGAAATTCCCTCTTAAGTAGATCCCAAGCAGCCTTGAAACTTTCTTCATTCGCAATTCTAGAAAAAATAGAATCCACAACTGAGTTTTGGATAAATCCCAGTGCCCTGGCATCTCTGATCAGATCAGCCCTTGTAGGCACCACCACTGCTCCCTCAGCACCTTCTGGATCTGTGTTTATACCTCTGTTGACTAACTCCCACAGATCTTGTGCTCGTAGCAGAGTCCTCATTTTGATGCTCCAAAACTCATAATTGTTTCCATCAAAAATAGGAGCCCTTAGCTCATTTGTTCCAGCTCCAGCCATTTCAGTTTCAGCAACAACCAAACTTTATCACACAGTCTCCGATCACGTCCCAGCACTCAGATCATAACCCTGAATGCTCTGATACCATGTTGGTTTCAGACACCCCAGAGGATCGCAGGGAAGGAAACACGGGAGCTTTGGTGCAGAGAACCTGCGATGGTGTTCTCAGTGAGGTATACTTCTCTTCCTTTTCTCCTTAGCTGAAATCGAATGGTTTAGGTTAGCTTTTAGGTTGTGTTTACTTCTGTATTGGATTTGAATTGAAGAGGGAAAGATTTTGATCACAGTGATGACACTGTTCTATTGATCTTTCTCAATGCACACAAAGTGTTCGTAGAAATGCATCAATCAGATTTTCTGAGTGATCTTAGTGCTCTCTCCTTCTAGAGAGAGTCACAAGCATATGCACTGATTTTTCTTAATTGATTACAACACACACTGGTCCTTTTCTTACACTCACAGAATCAGGGAGGCCACATGGCATCATCCACACGGTTTTCTCTCTTTTCTTGCTCACAAAGAAACACACACACACCTCACTTGAAAACAGTTAGAACAACCTGCCATGCTGGCACTCACACACACACTAGTGCCTAGGACAGATGTCACCAATTAAATGAGGCTTTAGATCAGGTGCTATGCACCATGATCAGTCCTGTTGCAGTTGCAGCTTATACACTAACATGTCTAATGTATAAATGCCACGGTTTAATTCAGTTGATAATAATTTTAATCTGTATAATACAAATTTCAGATTTACACGACAATAATATTGTATTTGTGAAAAATGAAAAATTCCAGATAATATTATATTTGTGAAAAATGAAAGTAGGCTATAATTTTTACCAATATAATAGAAAGGATTTTATTGATTTGTCCGATTGTTTTTATTCTATAAAGAGAATCACATTTCGTGAACTGACTGTGATATGCTTTTTAAGCATATGATAATTAGTTTTTGTAAATTAAGGAACAAAATACATTGGATTGGGAAGCTTAAAAGTGCGGTTGCCCACAGGATCTCCTTGTAAATCACTCCACTGGTCTCCTATATTTCCCCATATTCTGTAACCTTCTTCCACCAACTTCTTCCGAATGTTTGATTTGTACATAACAGCACCCTGCCCTTTGTAACCTGCACTCCTGTGACATACAAATTAACATATATTACTTGATTTATATATCGAATATGTTGAATAATTTCTCTATATATTTATCGAAAAATATAATAAGTAGTGTGTGCTGGTGTGGTTTGTGAACTTAGAAATCAGATTTGAACACGCCAAAGATTACCTATAATAAGAAAGAAAAGGATGATGCTTGCATTCCACCGAGAGGGTATTTTCTCGTACCATGATTTTGATTTATCTAATTATTTTTGTACATATATCATAATCGGATCCGTTCAGTATTTTATTAATCATCTTTTTAATAGCATCATCGTAAAAAATCAATAAGATTGATGGTCATTTAGCAATCCAAATGTATCAAATAAATCAATAATTTTGATAGTAATTAAGATTCTCATGACTAACCGTTCATTCAGTTGATACATATGAATGATTAAATGATGATCTCAAATTTCGTTAATGTTTTGTATAAATAATTTCGGAATGATGATTTAGGAGTACTTGAATAATTTTGTTTTATAAAATATGTATAACAAAAATTAGATAAATTGAAATGTTTTTTAACTATGAAGGTGAGATGTCGATCGTTATTAAGCTACGCTTGGTAAAGCATGATCTTGACTCGGATATCTTGAACCTACATATTAAAGCTAAACTTGGCATAGTAAGCCTGCTTTTGACTCCCATTAATTTATTTCCACCACTTATGTTGGATTTTCCACAGTACAATGAATCTTTTTGGCTTCAACCCCACTAATCAATGGAGATATTTTTCTTCCATTAGGTTTGTCTGTTCAAAAGCTCATGGTAGATTTTTCCAAAGAAACATTCAAATCATGAGATTTTCTTCATATGCTTTCCTTTTTTCACTCAATTTAAGGAATATTGATAGAAATTTTTTACATATGTTTGCTGTTACTTAATAACTAATTAAAAAATTCATATTTAAGTTTCTCTATTTTTTTTTTAAATTATATAAATTTTGTTAATATTTCTCGCTTCATTATAATCATATCTTCCACAACAATAAACATAATTAAGCACGTAAATACACATACCACATATGTGCAAGCTAGTATTGACGTGTGAACATAAGCACGTATATACACATACCACATACGTGCAAGTATCGATGTATTATAGAAATCTTTGATATGGATCGAGCTTATTTACCTCAAAATGAGCCTTTCATAACCAATAAAACCTTGATTATGCAAGTTTTGAGCAGTGACTTGGCCAAGGGTTTCTTCATCTCTTCCTGTCAGCATGAACACTTTAAACCCACTATTCACCAGCTTGCTAAACAGTCCCAGCATTCCGCCAATTGCCGGACACTCTCCACTCATTGCCCATGCCTTGAACGCAGCTGGATCATAAGGATCGCACCTACATAAATATCACAAAATCGAATACGTGTTAATTTTGACGTACAATTTGACAACACAAGATACTTCATTATATTAGATTATAAACGTTGAATTCTTATAAAAATATATTTGGTAAGAGAATAATATATCCATATATATTAATTATGTACCCGTATCTCTTGCTCTTATAGTAGAATACATTGGATAGGCAAGTGTCATCCACGTCCAAAATCCAAGCATCCAAGCCATCCTCCGACCGAGCTATGGCACTCGCGTAGCTCAGAATTTCGCCCACGATCAAATCGACGTCACTTTCATACTGACCTCCAATCATGTATGTTTCAATATAGCGCAAGCACTGAATAGGCACCGTGCGCCATGCATGCACATTGTTGGCCTCCACCGCCAGTCTCCAACTCAAGCAAAAGCTGCCGTCGGCCGGTGGCAGGCTTGGCTTAGAGCAAGCTGGCTTTGCACCTGTTGCTTTGGAGAGCAAAGCCAGCTGAAACAAAAGCATAAACAACTCTTGGGCCCTTTGCACCATTTCTCTTAAGCCTCTAACATTCATATGTGCTTGCTTTTATCTGCAAGAACAAAATAATTTGTAACAAATATATAAGTAACAACAAATAAAAAACAACTTAATAAATTAGTCTAAAATATAAAAACTAATAAAACATGTGTACATGTTTGTCTATGCATGTCTTATGCAATTAAAAAAGTACACGAGATTGAACCTAAATTTTGCAAAGATTTACGATGAATCGTTGGTGTTTTGGGGATGACTAATTAAGCAGAATTAAGGGTTGAAATGAGGTCTATAGCATTGAGATTTCTTTGGCATGGGGTGTCACTTTCTTGGGTTTTAACAAAGAAAGTGTACTCCTTTGGGAAATTCTACATATATATGGTGGCTTTTTATAGCCCTAGATGATCGAGCTTGTGAGTTGTGAAGCAAATATTGCATAAACTTAATCGTGGATCAACTTGACAATGACCCAAGACTTATATAATGTCGTCGCCTGAGCTGCCTGGAAATTTACCAAGAAAAAGGGAAGTGCAAATATTTTATGAATATTTAGAAGGAATATATTCGTATCCACATTGTTAAGAAAGATGAGAATAAATGTTTTGATCGAATATCGATCACCAATGGAGGTCGGAGAGAAGTTATACTCGATTGGAGTGAAATATAATGAATAAAGTACGCTTTGATCATTAATATAGGGGCTTGCACTTTTTTTAAGTTTATAAGATAGATATTTTTAAAATTTAATTCGAATTAATGTTTACGACGATATCAAATGACCACTTTGCTTGATTCAAATTAGTCTCAATAATCAAATGTTTTAAAACAGAATATTATAGCTGTTGTACGAAAGAAAATCTTGGAATAAAGGAAATGGTGAGAATTGATCCAACACAAAAAGATGATCGATGACTTTAGATCTCTACATTGCTATGGTGGTCTTAAATAAATTATAAAAAGGGGCGTAGAGAATTATATTGTTTGGTGATCTGAAAGGAAAGAATTTTAACTCACTAATATGCCTCGTGAGGAATTGAAAGTTATTTTCTATGCCAGAAGGGAAAAAAAAAACCCTAATATATGTTGAAAAGAAAAGAAACCAAAAATCTTAGTTTTTTTTTTCTTTTCAAACGAGACAACGCTTTTAAAACGAGATAACGCTTTAAAGAAGAGTCATATTGAATCACTCCTATTAAATAAGATTTTAAAAATATTAGTAAAATAATTCAATGTTAGAGTCAAGGTACCACTTAAATCGCGAGAAATCGAACCCACACTTTATAAAATACAAATATAAATTCACCCTAATTATTACGCTTCTCATAAATAAGTGGGGAGGAAAAATTTGCTCTATCGCTAGTGTTTACGTATGCAAAACTACGTCATGCAACCTACAATTGTTGACAACGTACTCTTGTTGGACGATTCAATTAAATTACAAATTTTATGATTGACTTGTAGAACAATGCATGATTAATTAATCCCACTAAAAAGTCTGATCTATTCCGCAGAAGAATTCACTAATTACTCTTATATATATATATATTATAAAGTTAGGGGCTCAAAAAACTTCACTAAAAAATTCTGATAAAAATACCTTTTAAATTACTTAATAGTTAATGATATAATAATAAAATTAAATATCAAATTTATGAGTCTAAAAAAATTATAAAGGTTAATGGTAGAAGTGTGGGTAAACAAAATTAGTGGACTAGGTAATTACTCCTCTTGTTTTTATTTAATAAATTAGAAATTAATATTATTTATTTTTTTTAAAATATCTTCGCGTTAACGGGTGGCATGAGTCTATTAGTATTAGACTTTACTAAAACTAAAATATCATTAAAAATATGTAATAGTTTAGGATACAATAGTAAAATTAAATATTAATTTATAAATTAAAAATAAATAATAATGGTTAATGGAAGGTGTGGTTAATGGAATAAGTGAGTGATAGAAAGAATGGATCGAGTAGTAAGATCATATAGTTACTCATCTTATTTTTATTTAAAGATAGAATGTCAAAATGGTTAAATTTCTATTAATGCTCAAAACATAAATAAGGGTGAAGTTCAAAATAGTTAAATTTTTCATAATGCTCAAAATACCCTTGCAATAGAAATTTATTCAAAAATAGATGATGATAAGTGAGGTCAAAACAATAAAATTAGGTTAATTTTCTCTTAACCTCAAAATATCCTTACTTGACAGATTTATTCAAAAATAGATCATTTAATAAGTGAAGTTAAAATAATAAGAATATAAAAATATATAATTAAACAATAAAAATCTATATATAAAATTAACCCAAAAAGTCCTTGGTCAAAGAAAATATTAAAGTACCGATGACAATGCAATATACTAAGGGTGAAATGGTCAAATGAATAATGAAATAAAATTTTTTATAAATTTTTCATTTTTGTAACATTTCTTAATTTTTAAAGCAATGAATAGTATTTAATTTTTATTTTTGGTTATCATAAGTAAGGGTGGATACGGTTTGGATCGATGGGTATATTATTCAAATCCAAATTATTAAAATTTTAATGATTCGATACATTAATTTTAAAAAAAATGAAACTATTCCAATCCACATTGTTATCAACAATTTGGTTAGGACGGTTTACGCATATAATTTTCATGTAACTTTTTCACTCAAAAGACTGATCCAAAACTTGTTTTTCCCAAAATTCCACTTTCTTCGTCAAGATTTCATTTATTTGCATCAAGATCTCATTTATTCACATTAATATTTCATTCATACATATCAATAAATTAAAATTTTCATCGGTTTAAACTTCGAAATATGACTGTTTATGTTTAAATATAATTTAAATTCGAAAGTAGCACAAAATAGGTGAGTGTTAAGTGAGGTAGTGTATGTAATAAACATTTATATTAACATATTAGAAGATGAAAAATATTAAATAATAAATAATATAAATATTTGTTAGAATAAATAAATGAGAACTTTATCCATTCGATTTGGAATTCAATAGTTTTCAAAATGAAAATTCAAAACATTACCGTTACTAATGAAAATGTTTGATTTTCAAATCATTTGAATTTTATCTAGTCAATCCAAACTGAAGTACTAATAACGGTTTGAATTGATTCGGTTTCCTATTTCAACGGATTTATACCCACTCCAAATCATAAAGGTGTTATTTGGTAGTATTTTCTTCCACGTGCCCACATACATATGTTTTTAAAAGATGCTTTGCAAACCAAATTCACAAACATGGAACTATTTTTTTTCCATTTTCTTTAAAAATAAAAAATAAAAATTTTAGTCATATTTTATATATTAAAAAAATACATATTGATACATGCGTATATAATAAATTTGAGTTTCGTATATATGAAAATGGCTTATGTACACACAATAAATTTAAGTGTCATATATATATATTAATTAGAAAACAAGTCTGACAATAAATTTTACGATCAATATTATTAATAATCAGTTATAATACATAGAAAAAGGTTAAATAAAGGTCGGGAGTTTATAAAATTTCAATGACAAAAATATAAATTAATATTATGTGATTCTGACCTGACTAGTAATGAATGTGTAACCAAATGAATGAATTATATGTAAAACATGCACTGTTTTGCGGATGGTGCAGCGGATCAATCTCTCGGAATAAGCTGTGTGCAAGCTTAGCTATAGGTAGATGGAGCTAGATATATAGCTAATTTCTTTTTGATCTTCTTTCCAACACTTCATCAACTGCTGTTACTGTTAGTGCAATATATATAACGAGCGCGCTGATGGGAACATGGACATGAAGATGGCCGGTCGATTCATTAGGCATACAATGCAATAGGGGGTAGGGGTACATGATATCCTTAAGTAGCAAAAACGTTGGGTGGGAATGACGTCACAAACCATCAGCAACTGCCAAAATATTTGCGGTAGTGGATAGACACGTACTGTAATGCAAGGGGGACCCTTGGACCACCGCCACTACCACCACCACCTGGGCTAACAAACAGAGATGAACCACGGAGGTTTGTGGGGAAGGCCATTAATTTCTTATTAATTAATCCGGCCAGTGGAAATGTAGTCCTAGTCCACTTGTTAAACAGATCGTGGCGAATTCAGCTGCCGTCAGATTACTCTATATACGCACTCACAAATATATATGAGGCACAATCTGAGCACAATTTGATAAACCAATTCAATGTATTTATAAATGAATGTGTTTTCCTTGTCAGGGCATTAGAAGTAGAGATTGAAAAAAAAAAAAAAACTTATCAAATTCAATTCTCTTCTAATAGTGAGTTATTTAATCTAACTCAATTCCGTGATACTATTTCATTAATTTGTAGCAGAGGGCAGGGTGATCCTCATCCCGAGGCCATGCTAATTAGTGAAGGATGGAAGGGATGGATAAATAGGTAATCAATAAATAGCTGAGCCTCATTTAAAATAGGTAATCTCATTATTTATTTTAAAGTAATGAGATTAACTAGAGGGAGGTGTTAATGATTCTCATTACCTCCTTTCATGATATATATATCTTTTTACTAAAATACCCTACAAATAATCCAAAATAATAAATTTTTAAAAAATTAGTAAAACCATAGTTTAGAATAAGTACAAATTAATTATAATAGTACTTATAAGTAATAATTTTCTCATGTGAATCAATCTTTATTTTCTGAGTCGCCTAATCAACAATTAAAAATATGGTTTACAATATTTATCAATCAGTTTTTTGTACTACAAAAAAAAATTATGCATATTTTATTTGTTTTTATTAATGAATAAAAAAAAAGATATATTACGTTTTGGATTACTTGTTATTAATAGCTAAATAATTGTTTTTAATGATGCCAAATATGTGCATCACACTTCTAAATCTTGTTTGCTAAATAAGTATATTTGATAATATTTAGTCAAAGAAAATATGTTTAATATTAAAAATTTGGTCGTCCAATCTATGATAAAAGTCTTGTACATGTTGAGTGATACTAGTGTTTATATAATTGTGGTCTTTAGTAGCTTTTGTTGTAGTAAACTACATACTAATCAAAATGTAATTATTTTATTTTTGTATAAGGGCAATATAGTAATTAAGTTAATTTTTATTCCGATTCATAGCAATTAGTAAAAAATAACAATGAAAATCGAACTCGTCAATGTCTTAATACTATAATGAGAATGATTGTCCACTTCTCCGATTACCCATTTATCAAATTACCTACTTCTCTCAATATTACCCACTATTTTCAATATTAATGGGCAGTAAACGTGCCCTAAAGTTTAAATTAAATATATTCTAAGTTTCTTAAAAATTGAAAAATCTTAATTGAATATATAAAAAATTTTAAAGTCCTTAAAATTACTAAAAAGTCGTAATTCAATTTTTGGATGGTGAAAAATTGATTGACCTGTAGTGTGCATAGAATCACTGGCAGCTGATTGATTCTTTGCACACTAATTTAATTTGGTCTCGTGACCTATACAGTTCTCTCTCTTTTTTTTTTTCTTTTTCTTTTTAAAGCCTGAACTTAATTAGGTTATGCTTTGTAGTTTTAGGATTATAGTCCAATATTATCCTTTGAACTAGTCATTTTAGTCTCGTTTTCTCTTCATAAGTAATTTTTTTTAATCATTTAGCTCACTTGATAGGCTTCCATTAGCAATATTAAATCTTTTCGGTGAATTCTGTTCGAAATGTATATATGTTAAATATGCCGGCCCGATCACGTCGTGGTAAAGTATCTTAGTCGCTTAGCAAATTGTTCAACTAATTAAACTGTCATGTGAGACCCTCTGTATCTCTATTCTAGCTCCTTTCTCGATCTCTTCCTCCCCATCTTCCATTGTGGATTCCTATTTACCATATTAAATGAAAGTTTCAAGAAACATTTCGACTAATAACCCGTAAAATTTCCCATCAGTACAAATTTTTGGGGAATGAATACAAGCATGAACAGAAAGGAAAAGCATGTTCAATCAAATCAGGTAATAGTGACCTTTATTTAGGGTTAGAGGAACGTCAGAATGCATGTGATCGAAAGAAACTTTATTGAAGATGAAACAGTAGTATCTCATTTGCATGCATATTGTTGTTGTCCTTCACAATTCCTACTTTCTCAGAGGCATATGATCCTTTACTTTCGGGCCACCGTTTCTGCACATCATCACATGCTTCAACTCCACAAATCAATTATCAACCAACCATTTTTATCCAACCTTTGCTTCCAAGCCATCTCTCACCAAATTTTGTCCACCACAAAAAAATGAACTTATCAAGTAACTGGCCTAATAAATTTGTAGTTTTGAATACATTTTGACGTCCATCAATATATTTTTTTAAGTAAATGTAATTTTTGAATAGAATTGACGCAAACCATAGCGATAAAAATAATTTCTCCTTTTGTTATGGGGTGATGGATATTGAAGATTATATGCGAGCTAATTCATATCAGTACTCCATCTGCAGCCACCATTGCCTTGCCATTGTCCAACTGCAATCTCTACATACATCCCCCCACGTGGGCGTGCTTGCTACAAAATCCATATCACGATACGTCGATTCGTAAATAGTTCAACACTTACCAAATTAATATTATGAATCGTAAATTTTTTATGTTCAAATTCTTAATAATTTGATAATATAACATGTATGTATGATCGGAAAACAAAAAAATTGTGTTTTGTATAACTAGAAAATGCAACAATATCTTGAAGCTTTTATGCTCAGAGAGTCAAGCGCTCTCAAAGGAGCTCTGAAACCGTGTGATTGGTTTGTTTTGTCCGATTATAAAATTGAATGTTTTGAACATGAGGAACCATCACATGGTTTATCATACTGGGCTTTTGCTTGTTGGCCCATGCGCGTAGCACGCATCGTTTTCCGTCTGGTCCGTGGTCTAAATTGATTGTAAAAACTTGGGTGCCATGCCTGGCCCATTGACGGGGTAGGATTATGGCTCATCTCCTACAACACATTGCGTGTCACGTCCCTTTTCTTATCAAAATCAAAAAATGGCTTGTCACATCTCTGCATATGTCTAAGAGATGTGTCGTAATTAAGTAGCGACACTAACGCCAATGTATAAATTGTACCTTTTCATTTGTATAAGTCGAACTAAAAAAAATTAATTCGATACATTTTGGTTTGATGAATTCTATATATTTAAATATGTACTATAATCTTTAAAAGGAAATCCTGAAAAAAGATGGCATTAACTTTAAGAGTGTGTTTAGATAAAATAAAATAATAAAGGATTTAATAAAAAGTTAGAATTTTATAATTTCTACGCACTAATTTTTTTGTTTGGATAATAAAAATTGGAAGTTACAAATTCCAAAAAAATAGAAACAAGAAATTTGGATGTCCTAAATGATGAGTTGAAATGATGTCTAAATGGACAAAATTTTATAAATGATGAGTTGAAACAATTGAAATTTTAATTTCCATGATTTTTAATATTGTTATCCAAACGTTAGAATTTCTAAATCATGAAAATTGTAAATATGGAATTGCAAATTATGAAATTTTGTAAATTCTCATTAAATTATAAATTTTTCATCCAAACACATTCTAATTGTTCATCCAAACACACTCTAATTGCAAATTGCCCAATTGTTCTTAAATTTGTGTACATATTATGAGAATCCAAGTCGTCTACCTTTTAAAAAAAAAAAATCGAATTGGTAAATTACTATTCGTGATGGTTCAAAATTTTAAAATATGTCATCCGAAGATCAAAATCTTTCCTCATGTTATAAGGGTTTAAAATCAACCAGAGAATCCAAATCCATCTATAGACCATAGTTTCAAGTCAACCATTTTTTTTTACTTTATAATAATATTGAAAAAGTGAGATTACATTATTAAATTAACTATATACATTAAATATCGATATTGTACTTTATAAAAGTTGAACTTGAAATTTTTTATATAATATGTGAAAAAAATAATACTAATATACCATAACACGTACGTACGAAATGACTTTATATTAACAATTTATCCCTATATGCTAAATTGTTTGCTTACAAAATAACAAAATGGAAGAAATAGTAATGATAATAAAAGGTTTAGCACTTAGCAGCCACCTACTAAAATAAAATAGTGAATTCAACTGTCCAACTAATGAAATTATTTCCCCTTTTAAATCTTTTGGTAGGTAGGTGGTTAGTCCTTTGTCTTCCTTGAAGGATATGCAATTACCAACAAAGTTTCTTCAAGTAGGGTCCAGTGATATAAGTTGTAAGTAGTAATCAATAAAATCTCAAGCTATAAAGTCCCTTTAAAAAGTTTCCCAAAAACTCAAGCTATAAACTATCATGGGTAAAGCAAAACTCATTAACATAGCAATTAGCAAAAAGGTCCTTTCTTTGCCACACAAAGTCAGTACATATGAAACAATTTGAAGAAGTTATAGAATAGCATAAATCAATTTAATAGTGTAATTCAATATATATATATATGGGATATTATTATGAAACTCTTATATGCGATCATTATTAGTAACTTGTATAATGTAATCAAACTCAGTTAACATAAAATCGATTCTTAAAATTTTTTCTCTTTTATAAAATAGTCTCATGACAAACCTTAAAATTTCCTTTGTTATAAAAATAGTTGTACTAATGATGTGATTAGAATCCAGGTGATTATGATGATGAGCAATGCGATGAAAAATCACGTGCCTAGTTTTTGGCCGATTGGTGGGCTGTAGCGTTGTGAAATGTAGGACTGGACATATAAAATCGAAACTATACCGTTTCAGATAAAATCAAACCGAAAAAATCTCGAATAGTAAAATCGATATGATGATCGGTACGGTACTGAACCGGTACCTATTCAAGTCGATACGGTTTCGGTTTTGAGGTTTTGAAAAATCGTCTCGTATCGATACCGAATCAAATTAGCATATATATATATATATATTGTAACGACCCAGATTTTATTATTATTTAATTAAATGGAAATTATATGTAAAATGACCATTTTGCCCCTAGTCAAGGCAAAATGTTGACTTTTGACCTGAAGCACCGTTTGACTTTGACTCTTTGACCAATACGTAGATCGGGTCACCCTGATTTCGCGGACAGGCGGCATGCCAAATTTGGAGACCCGGAGCGAAAGTTATGGGTCAAGGACGTTACAGGATACTATTACGTTTTTCGAGGAACGAGATAAGTAAACGGTGTTAAATTAGTCAGACTTGGACCTTTGAACCAATCAGATGAGTGACATTTGTCACTCATCTAACTGACCCAAAAGCCCAATTATTTGGGTGCATGAATCTTTCTTTTCTCTTTGTCGTGAACACCATTTGCACAACACACAAACACTCTTCCTTCTTCCTTTTCAATTTCTCTCAGCCCAGATCGATTTCTCTCACCCTCATTACCCCTCACTAGACATCATCATCATCATCACCTTCACTGTCGTCGTCGCCGGCCACCGCAGCCCCCACGACAACCCAAACCCGCGACGGCTCAAACTCACCCTAAACTGTCGACCGTGCAAACCCCGCCTTCCCCTTCCGTCTGGAGCTCGACCGTGGACACAGAAGAAGACAGGAGACCCGACTGGAGCTCACGACCGGCCGGTTCGACGCGTGACGCCGCCTGACGCGACGGAGAGGAACCGGGAAAACTGGGCAGAAGTTCTTCACGCCAAAGGTAACGATCTCGATCTTTTTCTTCGTTTTGGAGGTTACAGACGTCTAGGTAGGGTTTAGACGAGTCTCTAGGGCTAAATTTCGAAGAAAATGGTGACCAGAGGAGGAAATTCTGGGCGGGTCTTAGCCGTGGGTCACGATGGCTCTGCCGCTAGGTTTTCGGTAGGATCCCACCGAGCAGTGCCGCAGGCCTTCGGTGCAAGACAACCGAAGATTAGATTGAGGATTCGGTAGGACACCACCGAAGATGACGTCATCATTCTGACACTGTTCTGACAGCGTGATGACGTCATCTTGTCAGACTTGTCAGGGCAGGGACCAATCATAGGCTGACACGTGGCGTCTGACACCTGTCAGAGGATGACGTCATGCTGACGTCATCAGTTACTGTAGCACCATTGACCTAGTGTTGACCAGGCGCGTGGGGGCGCGTGTGAACAGTATTTTTTGTGGGGCTGGTACCATGTTCAAGGTTTCGACGATACGGATCCAATAACGGTGGTTTCGGGTCGATCGGAGATTGTTAGGTTGGTCAAATTGAGGAAATTGGCCTCGGGAAGCGTGTTCGGAGCGCGTTCCCAGGCCGGTTTCACCCTAAGTTTTTATGCTAGACCTAGTAGGGTCAATTAGTGACCCTTAAGTATGTTTGGACAGGTTCGGACCTCGTGTTTAGCTTCAGGACAGATGTAAATGGTTCGTTAGAGCAGTAAGGACATGTTGTGAGTGGACCGTTGATTTTATAAATGAATACATGCATGACTATGTTACTTGTTTTCTAAATTGTTTTATGATAAATTTTTTATGATGTTGGGATTTAAGAACTGGATTTCGGATTTCGAGAAATGAATGGATTTTACTAGGAAAAGGGGACTTATCGGGCTTGAGACCCAGTTGACGAGCATTGACTCAGATTTGGACCAAAGGTATTTTGAAATGATTTGTGGACCATGGATTATATTGATGATTTGAGATGATTTGAGACCTTCAACTTAAAGACTTGTTTATAAAGAATTATGGGAAAAGATTTTAACTTGATTTTGAAAGGTTTCATTAAGTACATGTTACACCCTTCCATATTTGCGGATTGGTCTCCTCCATACGTCGACCTGGAGGGTCACGATCCACTGACCAGAATTGGCTTCCCCATTGGGAACCCGTTCCAGGAGTGGGAGATTGTGTTGTGGTCCCGGACCAGTTTTCCGGAGAGATATTTGAACTAGAATCCGAGAGAGAGAGCTCGGACTAGATTCAGAGACAGAGCCTTCCAGACGGAGAATTCCTGGGAGAAGACTCGGAGTGAGACCCCGGGTGGTATGCATACCCTATTAGAGATAAATCGTGACCATTATCGGGGATTTGATCCCTAGGGGCTGTGTGCTCCGAGTTGGCATCTTCTCGGAAGAGCCGAGGAAGGGGTTGTGGATACATGATTACTTGTAGAGTTATATGATGTTGCCCATATATGTTTTTACTATAGATATACGTATATGTATAGATAGGTTCCATGTTTTTATATGTGATCGTATTTTCTGTTTTATACTGCACGCATGTATGTTTCCATAAACGAAGGGTCAAACTATATATATATATATATATATATATGTTCAAATGGATTTATAACTGCTTATTTTTGGTCTACTCACACTTTGAATGTTTTCTTGACCCTTCAGGAGAGGAAACCGAGGAGGGCATCGACTCCGGGGCCGATGCATAAATACCACCGTTGCGTTTACACCACCCTGAGGGGTAGGTTTATCTTTATGTTGTATTAGTACGATCATAATGCTCATTTCCCTTTGTCTAACATGTTGTATTTTGGAAACACACCGGTGTGTATCTAGAACCCCCCAGTAGGGGTATTGGTGTAATAAAACCCTTGAAAGGGTATTTGTGGTATTTTAGTTTACGTGTCAGATGGGAGCAGGCTTCTCCAGTGATCCCTAGGGGGAAAACGGGGCGGGTCCTGTCATATATTTTTTAAAATAACTAAAACTATTTTCCTATTGGGTGATATAACAATTATATACTAAAAATTATTATGATTTCTTTGTGGCCTAATGATAATAAATTTATCTAATTAATATTATCTTGTCTATCATACTTGAAAATACTCTTATTGGACTACACTAGAAACCAATTTTCTTAACTTAAATACTAACAACACTATTAGTCACCTAATGAGTTGATATCATAATTCATCTTTAATAGTAGAAACAAAAAAAAAACTTACTAATCGAGTATTTGTTACACTAGAAATTATAATTCCTCATTAGTATTCAACTAAATCCTAAATCCATAAAATTTTATCTCAAAATTAAAATCGGACCGAAATTAATTGATATGATACAATTCAATACTAATTTCAAATTGTGAAATATTGAATCGTACTAAACCCATTAAAATTACATGGTATAATTTTGATATTATTAAATATCATTGTCCTAATGAAATGACATATGGGGATTTGGTTTTATAGTTGCTTTATAGCTATTGGTCCACTCACATGCCCTCGAAATTAGATTCGGCCCCCACAACAAATGTGAAAATTGCCCTTCTGCTTGAAATTTGTTCGTCAGTCTCTGACACACTACCATGAATGGGATGAGCACCTATTGGCCTCACCATTAGGACTCACCATCTATTATTAATCATAGGGTTAAAAATCTAAACCGTAATAAATAAATAAATAAATAAATAAATAATACTCCTGCAAATTATTTTATATTTAAAATAAGCTTACGTAAGAACGGTGAGTTGTTAGATTAATTTTCTTCAAATTTTATCTAACATGAGTAAATTTGATACATTTGTCAACATTCATTACTATAAATTAATTATATTTCTTTTCATATAGTATACAGTAGATCTCATAAAAGACAAATTTAATAAATATAATATAATTCTCTTCATCTAATATTATGGTATCCGAAAATAAAATGATCCTTAAAAATGTAATAAAAAATAAAAATCAAAGGAAAACCAAAACGTAGAACTTCGGTCCAAAAAAAAAAAACAAAAACGAAAAAGAAAAAGTAGAACAATTAGAGGAGGAAGATTGAAGATGAAGAAGAAGAAGCAACCCATTACCTAATGACCCTCAAATGGCCCAATGTCTCTCTGGCCATGAACAGAATTAAAAAAATAGAGAAAAGCTGGGATCTTTAACTGCGCCTCTGCATTTGCAGCTGCAATTCAACAGATCTGAAGCTTCCCATCTCATTCATTCTCTTTCTATTTTTCTCTCACATAGGACGTGAAGGTGAAAAAAATATACACCGAGGAGGACACAGAGAAGAAGTTCTCGACGACTCACTGTCACCCTTTGCATCTACTACACACTCTCTCTCTGCAGCATTAGATCTCACCATCTCTATCTCACTCTCTCTTCATCGGTCAGTGGGTGCAAGACGCTCGCTTTGCTGAAGAGGCAGAGGGAGATGGTGTTCCAGGCGTAGGGGAATTTCGGAACGATGATGAACAGGAATGTGAGGGAATCTCTGGTCGGAGGGAGGAATTTTCCGGCGGGGTCGCAGCACCGACGAGGTCTGAGTTTGAATTTGGCGAAGGAGTCCGACGAAGGCAGCTTGGATCTCTTCTCGAAGAATCGCAGGACTCTCTCTGTAACTTCCTCCGATGAGTCCTCCGATGGTACATTTCTCGTGCTAGTCTCTTTTTTAACGGCCATAAATGTCCTCGAGATTTGTGGTAATTTCCACGAGTAAGTTGTACTGCTTGCTTGATGTGGGGGTGGTTCGGTCATTTTGGCTGAATATTAACCGCCTGAACTGAGAAAGAGTCAATTAAGATTTGTCGGCATCTTGTACCAGAGGAGCTTGAAGCTCGATTACCGCCAAACGATGCCATTTCACAGTTGGGCATTCAAAACAGAATCTTTTGATCGCAAAGTTTTGTCTAATATTTTCAAATAGGAATCTGTTCTCGATGATTCAGTGGATTGGATTGCTTAAGATTTGAATTTTTGATTAATTTTGTTACTTTGATTTGATCTTGCAAACAGTTTCGGTGAAATTGGGGAGACTTTCAGTTGGATCGGCCAAAGTTGGGAGGACTGGCATTGACGATCTGTTGTCATCTGCAGATAGTGGAAAGCACGATTACGACTGGTGAGTCTAAAAACGTCTTCTTTGTTGATTTTTCTTGGATTTTGTTTCTTCGTATGTTTCAAATTCATCTTTTTTACCGGGTCATGAGCCAGAAAATATTTTATTTTACTTCAAATTCCATTATTTTCATGGTGGAGATGTTGGATTCAGAATCATTCCTTGCTTACATGTGCTGTATAGCTTCAAGAGATGCCCTTTTTGGTGACTCTTAAATCTTAATTAATTAACACTCAAGACAGAGATCGTATCTGAATGTGCCGTTTTGATAAGGACAAGGCGAAGAAAGCATCGCACTCTAGAATCAAACATTAACTTTGATTTGGATGAAAGCACTCTAGAATCAAACATTAACTTTGATTTGGATGAAATGCATCTTGTAACGTCAGCATTTCAAAAACTTCCCTCAGATAAGTCCAGATTCCAGAACAGATTCAAATTTTGGTTTTTCTGAGGAGAGATTCTAAGGTTTCACCCGTAGTATACAAATATACATTTGGTGATTGTGTGGATTTTTTCTAGTTTTCATCGTTTGCCTGCCACATTTGGCAGTCCCGAAGTATTACTTTGTGACAGACCTCATCACTAAAGTATCCTATTGTTTTTGACAAATAGAAAGAATGAATGCTCTCTATTTAATGTAAACTTCTATATATACGTCACCTACTGTTTTTGACCAACGGCTTTGGATTAAGCTCATTTCATTTTTAGTATTCGGTACATTTATCAAGGGTTCAGGACTAGTTCATGCTCAAAATGGTAAATCGGAAGTTTTTGTGTAATGTGTTGTACGATGTCAAATCAGCATATGTTCACTTTTATTGCTTGTTTGAATTGTTACCTTCTTAAACTCAAATTAGTAACTAGATACAACTAATTGTGTCTAATATTGATCACTTTTCTATGTCATCAGGCTTCTCACTCCTCCTGAAACTCCACTTTTTCCTTCATCAGATGGAAATGAATCTCAACCAACCTTAGCTGCTCCACGAGCCAGTTTAAGTAGATCTGGTTCTACAACTAAGCCTTCAAGGGTATGTATGAGTTTCCCAGTTGAATTTTTCCATGTCCAATGTGAATTTAGGTTGGGAAATGAGATGCTTTTCTTAATTTACATTTCTTTTTCTCAGCTTTCAATTTCACAATCCGAGAGCAACCATTCATCAAGACCTGCTAGAAGCAGTTCAGTGACTCGCTCTTCAACCTCAGCGTCACTATATAACAACTACTCCTCAAATAGATCCTCCAATATTCTTAATACAAGCTCAGCTTCAGTCTCATCTTACACCAGACCGTCCTCCCCCATTACCCGCTCTCCATCTACCGCAAGACCTTCCACTCCAACCTCACGCCCAACGCTATCACGACCGACAACTCCTTCCAGGATTCGTGCAGTTTCAACCCCCTCTTCTGTTGAGAAGCCTCGACCAGTGCAAACCTCAAGGCCCTCAACTCCTAGTAGTTCCAGGCCACAAATTCCTGCAAACTTGAGTTCAAATTCTTCTAGACCAAATTCTCGTCCATCTACTCCCACTCGGAGGAGTTCATTGCCTTCCTTGTCTCCAGCTTCAAGTCCTTCCCCTTCAGCTGGGCGCGGTGTTCTGTCAAATGGGCGCAGTTCAGCACCCTCTTCCCGACCAAGTTCCCCTAGTCCACGTGTCCGTCCCCCACCACAGCCAGTTGTTCCCCCTGATTTTCCTCTTGACACACCGCCAAACCTTAGAACAACTTTACCAGACAGGCCAATTTCTGCTGGTAGGTCCCGGCCAGGTACTTCTGTCTCAATGAAAGGGAAGTCAGAACCCCCGGCTGCTGCCGTGGTTGTACCACGAAGACAGTCATCACCCATTGCCTCAAGGGGAAGGCTCACAGATCCCCCTGCAAGGGGCCGTGTACATCCCACTGGACACCTTCCTGATGGTCCTGAGCCTAGGAAGTCCACACATAGCCCTGACCTCGGCATGAGGAGGCCTGTGAAGACATCCACGATATCTCCAGATAGCACTGGTTTTGGGAGAAACATCTCCAAGAAATCACTCGATATGGCTATCCGGCATATGGTATGTATGCTCTTTCCTTGAAATCGTATGAATCAAGTTTGAGCCCTTGAAAAAGAAAACCTACAAATTCTTTTAGCTGTTCAAAGACATTCCAGAGGATCATTTAACTCAGTTATTTATAGAATCTCCCCAAGTCCCAACATAACATTATTCTTAAAATTGTCTCTTTCTCACCATCATCATATTGTATTGATGTAATCTTTGTTATTGTGATCTAGCCTTTTACTTCTAATTCAATAGCAAGAGATTCAATAATTTTGAACTTATTATACTTAATCAAATTAATTGATTCTAATACTTGATCTACGATCTGGTACAGGATATAAGAAATGGGAACGGGAATGGGAATGGTCGTCAACTTTCAGGCAGCACCCTCTTCCCTCAGAGCATTCGATCGTCCACTGCCAAGACCCAGTCTGTTCGTGGATCTGCCCACAGTAACGGAAGCCTACATGCCAGCAGCAATGGAGCCATTTCAGAGAATGGAAGCATTATCAACAGGCATGTAGAAACTGGAAGCGAAGCAGACAGTGGACAGTATTCTGCAAAACTGAGTGAGGTGGACATCTACGAAAGCTCTCGTTATGATGCAATATTGCTCAAAGAGGACTTGAAGAACACAAACTGGCTGCACAGTTTGGATGGTAAAGTTGACGAAGGACCCATCTTTGACAACAGATTTGAGCATCTGCCTGAACCTTTCGGGCTCTTATAACACCCGAGTAAGTGTTGTGTTTTTCTTCTATTTTTAAGTTATATATGATGGTGTCTTAATATTGATGAATCGCTTAAAAACAGAAGAATGAAGAGAAACCCAGTACTTAGCATTTTGCAGTGGAATCAATGAATGCATTTTTATGATTGTTGCCTTTTTGGTGTCTTCTGTATGTTTGCAAATAGTTTGCTTTGCTCAAAGCTGTCAAGTGGAACGAATGTAATGCATTTCGCATGTCTAACGGGCTTTCGGAATTGGAAACTGACGGCCCAGATTATGGGCTTTTCAAGAAGCACAAACGCGCTTATGAATATGGCATACAATCCATGATTGTTAATATGGCATACAATCCATGATTGTTAATATGGCATACAATCGCTTATGAATACATTTTAATGGCGATCAATGCAACCTCATTAATTAAAAACAAAACGTCTTATGCATAAAATTTCCGAATTCTAAACTGTACTAGTTATACATATATATTTTTTATTTGATAAATAATATTATAATAACATTTTACGAAACAAGAAAGAAATGCTTTTATGAGAGTATATATTTTTAGTTGTCTCTGTAGGCTTCAACATATATCTTTCAAACATGTTTTTCGAGAAGTTAACTTTGTTGTAGATTCCAGAGCTAAGATTGATCTTTTTTCGACGAATCCAAGATACTGAGTTAGATCTCTCTTAGACTTTTATAAGTAAACTTGATATTCCGACTTCTTAATAGTGATTGTGCATGCCTAAGAGGCTTGGCTCTATAAGCATCACCCTTTCTTTTCGCATAAGAAAACAAAGTATACATATTTTAGGTTGGTGTAATGGTGTGGGTTATGAGTTAGCTTGTGACCCAAAATTAAACAATTGCATACAACCACCACTTAAACCAAACACTAATCATTGTATACTAGTGCTACTTGCATTCATTAGTAAATTTCCTCTTTTCTAATTATACTCATGCAGACGTAGAGCTCAATTATATTACTTTAAATCGACGTGCTTTCTCATCCATAATGTTTGATATTTAATGTAATAATTAAAAAGATTAGATACTAATTGCTTTGATTAGTCAAATTGCCCTTTTTGTAGTTCTAATCATGCATATACACGCGTAATGAACACACATGCCCGGCCTTTGGCCAAAACGGCTGACCAGAATTTCATTGCTTTCAACCAAAAGACCACTCACCTCATTTTCATCTTCTTCTCCAATCTCCCTCCTTACTGTACACTTCACTTTCACCTTTGTGTCTCACTGGTTGATTTAATATTTTATTGCTTCAAAAAAATAAAATAAAATAATAATACTACTACTACGTGTCCATCTTTTGAATACACGGTGGAATTACCCCTTTATTATAAATGACGAGAATAATCAATATCGTATTGGCTTATTATATCTAGGGGTGGGTGCAAATCTGTTAAAATCGTCAAAAGATCCGCTTCAAACAGTTATTTATCTAACGGTTTAAGTTTGACGGGATAAAAGTCAAACGGTTTGAGAATCCAAATTGCTCCGTTAGTTGCGGTTTGGATTTGGATTTTCATGTTTGAAATCCGTTAAATCCAAACTGAAAATTTAAAGGATATATTAATTTTTAAATTTATTACTAATACAAAGTAAAAATAATAAAAATAAAGGAAGACAAAAATATGTTAAAAAAATAAAAACCAGCAGAGAAAAAGAAAAGAAAAAGTGAGTCTATGTGGGTTGTTTGCAATCCAACCCATTAGCATCAGTTTGAGTGTTGACTATTTATATATCCTCCAAAGTCCAAACTATGTAGCCCAACACTGGATATCTCAACGCAACCCATCACTTTGTTTCTAATTTTTTATTTATCTCAATGAAGGCTATGGGTTACACATGTTGGATTCTTGTTTGGTGTGTTATACAAGTTTTGGTTCAATAATTACATATATCATAAAGTTCCTTTGGTTTTTTTTTTTTATGTCTAAACGGTTTAAACCGTTATCGATCCAAACCAAACCCAGTGACGGATCTATAAAGGGGCAAGGGGGGTCAATTGAGCTTTTCAACTTCTCAATTCTTCCCTCAAGATGTGTATATTGACCCTTTCCAATTCATGTGAAATAATGGTTATTCCGTTTTTCGGGTTTGAAGGTCAGCTGTAGCAAGCGAAGAATAATGGGGTTTTGCATGTTTTTTTTTAATTTAAAATAAATAGAAACATACCCAATGTTACGACCCGAGAATTCGAGAAAGTGAAATTTGAAAAATTAAATGGAAATGACGATTTTGCCCCAAGAAGGTCAAACATTGACTTTTTTACCCGGGTACTTGTTGGACATTCTGCAAGGACTGTTGCGAAGTTCTCAAAATTCTAAGTCCATATATAGGCAGTATGTCGATATCGGATACTGGATGGATTCGATACGGGTCAGAATTGGCTAAGAGCAATATGATAATTTTCACACTAAGAGTATTTTAGTAATTTTTCTAGAATGTCCTAGGGCACTCTAGAAGATTCTTCATTTTTCCTCCTCCTCCTTTCCACCAACCTACTATGTATATTTATAGGAGATTTTATGTGTGTGGGTGCAATTTCGGTGGAGTATGACCGAAAAACCACCATGGAATGTAACAACCTGTCCCAAATTTTGGGATTTAGTAAGAATTAATTGAGGATTAGCCAGACTAATCGCAACTTAGTCGAGAATTATCAAACGTTCGGGGTGAAAGTACAATTTTGCTCCTAGACAAGGGTAAAATGTTGACTTTTGACCTGAGAGGTCCAACGCGCGAGGGTCGAGGACCATTACATATATCGAGTTAATACGAGTCCGTAGACAGGTGGCACGTCGAATTCGAACGTTCGACGAGGAAGTTACAGGTCACAGACGTTTTTAGGTACTATTTACAATGACACATTTTACGAGGAAAAGTAGCCATTTGTCTTTTAGTGTGGGCCCCAGATATTTTGTGTAGACCCAATGGATGAGTGACAAGTGTCACTCATCCATTGATCCCTAAACATACATACATGCATACCACCGCCCTTTATTATCATCTCTTGTTCATTCGACCCAAACTGACACCCCACAAATCCACAACCCCAATCCTTCCCCTCACCTGTGCTGGACTGAGTGATTGAGAATGAGGGACTGAGATAGAAGGATGGCTGAGAGACGGCGGAGGAAGGTAAACCGAAACCCATAAACCCTGTTTATTTCAAAAATTGAAATTGAATTTTGGGTGTGTGTTGAAGAATGGGATTGGTTCTAAAGTGTCCTAGGGAATGAGACGAGCCCATAAGAGTTAGTTCAAAGGCGTTGGTGGCCCGAGACGGCTGGAAACGGATGAGGAATGTCGAAGCTACTGTTCATTCATAAACATGTGAGATTTCGATCGATTTTCTTAGTTTTGATTAGGGGGATCTATTCTTGGGGATTGGAGGATCGTGAAGGAATTAACGAGATTGATTTTGGTTGCGAAATGAAAGAGTTTGGACCGGGTCGGGTCGGGTCGTGGGTCTACGCGACCCTCTATAGTGGAACGGGTATGACCCATCGCGAGGAGGATGTCGATGACATCATCCGTGACGTCATCATGTGTGAGTTGTTAGGTGACGTGGCCCAATCCCGGGTCGACACGTGTCATGATGTTAGTGCCCAACCAACCTAACATGTCAGTGACGTGGCCAATCAGATGGTGCCACGTGTCACTAACATGTCAGACACGTGGACCAACTGATGACTAACACGGTGCATCCTGTCAGGTCTGACACGTGTCAGATTGACAGGTGTTAAGGATGACGTCAGCCGATGACCATTGACGTTAGCGTTGACTTTGTTGACGTCAGCATTTGACTTTGACCAACATTAACAACGCACGCGGAGGCGCGTGAATATGAATTTCAAGGTGGGACTAATGCCATTTCAAGGGTTTCGACAATTCGGATCCAATGGTGGTGGTTTCGGGTCGATCGGAGATAGTTAGGTTGGTTAAATTGTGATTTTTCACCTCAGGAAGCGTATCTAGGACACGTTGACTTTTTTCAGAAATGTTGGGGGTTCTTGATTAGGACTTATCTAGGTTGGTTGTAACCTTTGAGTGTGTTTTGGACAGGTCCGGATGACCTGGAGAGGTTGGATTAGCCTCAGGGAGGCTTGTGACACGCGTATGGAGGCGACATCTAGGACGATCTGTGAATGGACATTTGTTTTATAAATATGATGCATGCATAACTGTTTTATATGTTATATATCTATATTTGAATGCCTTGAGTACGTATATTTGTGCTATTTGGTATTTTACATATTTGCACGTATTTCGAGGCATATGGTTTGATGTTGGATTTATATGTGCTTGGGTTTTCATGGTGGAATTGGAAATGTGGAATCGGGCGTGAGACCCATTTGATTTGGAAACTATCGGACTTGGAGTTCATTTGTTTTAATGAGATATCGGGCTAGAGACCCTTTTGGTTTACATAATCTGGCTAGAGACCCAGTTGATTATGATATCGGGTAAGAGTCCCATTTGTGGTTTATAAAAGTGATTTCGGGTTCAGAGACCCTAAATGGATTTGGATTTGAGAAAATGGATTTATGGATTTATGATGGTTTTATGGAAATTCCGGGTATGGCCCATTTGAAAGATTTTGAAATGATTTTATAAAATGTTTTTCATATACCATCCTTATATGAGGATATGTGGACGGTCTCCTCCAGATGTCTAGGACATTGGGGAAGTCACGGCGCATTACCGGCGAGGGGTTATAGCAAGGAGCGACCAGATCATATAGTGGCTCAGGATCATGATTGCTATGATTAGACGTCTAGGACGTCAGACATCTGGGATGTCATGGATTGACTCGGAGAGACTCTCGGCAACACGCGTAACATAGACCGTGATATGACTTCTGAGACGCTAAACATCTGGTGTCAGGGCCCGCCCTTAATCCCCGGGATTAAGGGCTAAACCCTGCTCCCGTCTAACTTATGCATGACATGAAGGCTAAACGAATGTCCAACCTCCATGTGACACGTAAGTCGGATAAGGGAATTTTCGATTCGACCGTCCAAAAACTTTCGAATTTCCCAGAGTGCGCAGAGTCTACTGTGGAACATACGTGTGATGTCTCCGTCTCCCTCGATCAACAGCCTGTGCCGCAACAACCTGGAGGGTATCGAAAACACGAAAAGACTGTTAGTGGACAAAAATAAGGTATAATTTAGAAAACAGTTCAATAAAACAATTACATTTTTACCCTCCACGTAAAAACCAATGCATGCATATCCATTCAAGGCATGAAACCATTCATATCAAAAACCATCAACGAAAACCATAATCAAAATCCGTATCAAACCCGTTATTCAAATCCAGGCCTCAGCCTCAAATCAATTTCAATTCCGGGAACTCAGTCCCAAAACCATAGAAAACCATTTCATCCGGGCCACTGCCCAAAACATCGGAAAACCTAGTGAAAAACATCAATCATACAAGTTTACTGGATCTCACGTGCGCCCGAGTCTTTAAACTCAAAACACAATGCGCAATAACCAGGCCTTCCCGGGATATTCGAGTCTTTAAACTCAAAACACAATCACAGGCCTCAGGGGGTATCATATCCGAGTCTTTAAACTCAAAACATATACCGACTCTTTAAACTCAAACACATCAGTCCAGGGCCCTCCCCCCGTAAATCAATCCGAGTCTTTAAAGTCAAAACCAGATCCAGTGGGTTTTTCTCTTTTTCCGGGTCTTTAAACCCAAAACCATTTCCATTCAATCAACAATGAAAACCACAAAAAGTCCTTTTCCGAATTCGCAACAATGATTCCGTAAGCTAGCATCCGGAACAACTGTCCCGAACCCAAATCCAGACTTCCTTTCCAAATCTCGGAAACCAAATCCGAAACAACATTTCTGAAATCACAAGAACAGGGCTCCAAGCCCGAAATCACTTTTTCGAAATCCATTTCAAAACCTTGAAATCAAATCATATTTAAAATCCTGAAATCAGATCATTAAAACCACAGTCAAATCACAAATTCGTGCGAAATCTCGTAAAACGTGAAATTTCATAAAATACCTCGAAGAACGTGCAAAACCGTAAACCATCAAGATCATAAAGCAAATCATAGAATCACATATGAAAACATATATGCATGCATCAAGAGTTAGAAAGCAAAGTTCACTCACATACCATTCTGACGTCGCCTCGATACGCACGCACTTACGCCGTTCCCGGCCATTCCGCTATCCTCGGCTTTCCCGAACCTGTCCAAATCCCATACCAAGGTCACTAACTACTTCACAAAGATCATACTAAAGCCTCATAATTTTCCCGTATTTTTGGCTATTTTTAACCGAGCCCTAAAACTTTCAGACATCCCGAAACATATCGAGACGATGTTCGATTGCCTCGAAACCAGCGCCAAAGTGTTCGTTACATCGAATATTTTAAAAGTCGTGTTGATAACTTCCCTATGAACAGTGCCACGCGCCCTCACGCGCCGTCCAAAGGGACTGCGCGTGGGCCTCACGCGCCTGCACTGTTCATCGTCTTCAACCTTCTGTTCAACCGGTTCAGACTGGTCCAGTTGAACCGAACCAGCGTGACCGGTTTTCCCCTCAAACCTCACCCGTTTCCAGTACAATCAATCCCACTAGCTTCATCCTCTTCCTAGCAACCTATTCCACTCCTTAAAACACGAATTAAGTCCTAAATCTCCCTTCCTGAAACTCGAACAAAATCCAGAAAAAAAACCAGGTTCTGTCTCCGGCCACCAGGGGTCACCACCAAGCTCTGGGTCAATACCTAAGCTTAATCACACCCTCCTAGAGCTAATAAGACCACGAGAAAGCTTCGTCATACCCCCAAATGTCACGACTATCGCTTTAAAACAAACTGGAAAAACAGAGAAAACAAAAGGGGACCGAGAAATTACCTGCTCTCAAACCACCACCGTGAGCTCCGCCGTGCTCCACTGAGTCTGCAAGGCTCCTCACAGGTTGCAGAACACCACCACTAGTCTAATTTCGATGGTTTGATCGCCTAGGATGCACAGCCGTGCACGGTGTCCTCTGCCCTGTTCTCTGATTTCCTCCAGTGAACACGCCCTTACTCGACCCTCCAAGTTCTCCCAAGACACTCCCTACATTCTCAGCTTTTCTCTGATCAAACTCACACACTCCCAAAGGGTCACTCACCTTGCAACCCGATCAATTTTCCTCCCTGGCACCGTCTCTGTTTTCTCTGAGTTCTGCACACCTCGCACCCACACAACCTCACTCCAGTTCACCTCAACACGAACACACACCCACACTGAACCTCCTTTGATCACTCACTCAACTCAACGTCTTCAAAAGCTGGGAATCAATCAAGAAATCTCACGGTCTCACTCTCCCTGTTTTTCCCTCTCTGTGAACAAATTGCACGATTGCACAGCCGTGCAATTTGTAGCCGTGCACACCCAAACCGACTAGAAACCTCTAGGTGTCTCCCACGTGTCCATCATCCTGTGGTCCAAACCCAAAATATCCAACCAGCTCTGTATGACAGGACCCGTCCCAACTGGACGTTAAAAACCGTACACGATCCTGCTCCCGTCTGACAAGTCAACTGAAAGTCCGAAACTACCCTTCAATACCTGCCAGACAAGGGAATTTTTGCGCCTGTGCCCGCACATACCTCCACCTCTAGAATAGCCTCGATCAACGCGCCACGACCTGAAGGGTTAACAAAACAGAAAAGGTGTGAGTGGACAAAAATGACCTTTTATAAAAACATTTACCAAAATACATTCTTACCCTCCAGTTTTCACAAACTTGCATGCATATCGTAAAACATGAGTAATAGTATGAAATCATTCAAGTATGAACAGTGGACCGATAAAATCAAAACATATTTTCTCATGGTCCACAAAAACTCATGTTCACCAAATCAGTTTAACATCTCAAAAAGTTCACAGTTTCTTTAAATCATTTTAACCGCTAAACCACGGTTTCCTCAAAATCATTTTCCATAATCCATGGGACTTATTTCCATATCCTGTTGCTTAGAGTCACGTTTATCCCTGCAACGCTTGCAAATCGACAGGCTCAAGGACCGCTCAAAATCCGAGCATCCACTGCTGTGAACACATCATCAGTCAGCAATCCGTCGCTGGGAAAAAACCTCACCAGCCGACGATCCGGATCTCGTGAACATATCACTTACCGATCCATATAATCCAGCACATCTGATCTGAGTCAAGCCTCCCCTGGGCTGCAAGACAAAGATCGTGCTACGTGACCTCTTCGGGGTAAACACTTCCATCCCGAAGGCGAGCGTTATCTCCAGGGTGCACTCCGGGGAAAAACATATTTTCTCCCGAAAGCCCTAAATATCCGCAACATATCACCATCACAAAAACCAGTGAAAAACAGTTGCATTAAAAACCAAATCATATATCAATACAGGGTCTCAGCCCCAAGTCCCGATTTACTTTATAAATCCGAAAATCATTAATATCATCATGTCATCACATGGAAATACAATTCCAACCAAAATCACAATTCCATTGGGTCTCAAGCCCAAAATATCAATATCACGTAAATCCGTGCAACTGTAAACCCGAGTTGCCACGGTCACGTAAATCCATGAAATCAATCACTGACTCATAATCCGAGTCCAAATATCATTTTCAACTTCCTGACTCATAACCCGAGTCAAAACATCATTTTCAATCCGGGCTTTAGCCCAAAACATCATTTGCACGTTCCTCGTAAAACGTGCCCGAAAGACTGATTAAAATAATCACAAAATCACGAGGATACCAAAAATCATCAAATTCACATGTAACTCCAAATCCGAGTCAAAATCATTATTTACTTGGGTTCTCACGCCCACAATATCATTTATAACCAATTTCATGATTTCTCGAAAATCGTGTCAGAATATAATAATATAATAATCATAAAATCGAGAAATCACCGAATCAGAGCATCAATCATGTCAAATCATAGAAAATCATATAAATAAGCATTTTAAACCATTATGCATGCATCACAGTTAGAAAACCAAAAGTCCACTCACACACACCGTTCAAAACGGTTCGTTTCCGAGCTGCACGTTTTTCCGTAAAATCTGGAAATCACAACTCCTGCCCAAAATCATTATAGAGGGTTACTAACATCTCAAAATACATCATATAATTTTCCCCAATTTTTCCGGAATTTAAATACGTATTTAACTCGTAAAACAAAACTTCGGATACGCGGAACATTATCGAAACAATATCCGATTTCACCGAAATCAACGTCAAAATGTTCGTTACACTGAGAGGATCAAAAGTCATGTTGACCTCACCTTGAGACTAGGCCGGACGCGCCCTCACGCACCGCCGTGAGTGGCTGCGCGTGAAACCCACGCGCCAGCTACAGTGTCGTCGTTCAAGCCCGTTTGTCTGATAAACGGGTCGTTTAACCCGCGACACGATCCGGTTGGTTTTCAGTCAATTCCACACTGTTTTCATCAATTGAGCATTCAGTTAGTTTCGTTATAAGTTCAATTAGGGTTCTGTAACATTAATTACTTGAAACATTACCTCAATCCTCACGATCAAGGATGAACAATCGAAGGACCTCCGGCCACTGTTCATCAGTCGAATTACCTCAATTCCACATGATTTTCCTAAATTGATTCATCAAGAAGCTTCATTGATCTCAGGTAAACCTTTCCCCCAACTCAATTGCATCAATCCATTGCTCAATCTTCACGACTCAAACTCGAACATCCGTGCACTGTGCAACCATGGAGTTCAGCCAATCACAACCGTTTTCTTTCAATTGATCCTTCCAGAAGCATCGTGGGATCCTCAGGAACGTAATCCCCAGCTCAATTTCATCCATCGAAGCCTCCAATTCCTCGACACAATCTCGAATTTCCTCCTCTGTCACCAAGTGTGTTCAGAGCCAAAACGTTGCCAATTCTTCGTGTTTTCGATGTGGATCGACTCGTACTGATCTCAGGAAGCTAACTCGAGCTTCAATTCCACTCCTCACGGCTCAATTTGCAACAATTGAATTTTCCCCCCAAAATTTCTAAAATTCGAAACCCAGAATTCCTCACACTCACAACCCCTCGTGTTTCCCTTGCTAGTCCAGTCATTCCAACTCTCATTTTTCTCACAAAAACGGCAGAGAAAGGGAGCCAATTCTCCCAGTTCAATCCCTCCCCAAAATGTGCACGGTTTGAAGAAATTTCAAAGAAAATAAAGGAAAATGGTGGAGAACATGATGATTAGGGGTGATGATGGTGTTTGGAGGGAAACATGGAGCTGGAAACAAGGGATGGGTGACACTTGTCACTCATCCGGATGTGCACAGTCACCGGGTACTGTTCACATTAAAATATTATTTTAATCCCGGTTCGTTCGGTTAATCGAGCCCGATTCCGTGACCATAACTTCGTCGTCGAATCTCCGATTTCGGCATGCCGCCTGTCGTTGGATTCGCATCGACGAGACCTACGTAACGGTCCTTGGCCCTCGTCCGTTGGACTTCCCGGCCAAAAAGTCAACATTTGGCCCCTACTATGCCAAATTACCAAAATATCCCTCAACTTCCGAACATCATAACTTTCTCTACGAATGTCAGAATTGAACGTGCCACCTGTCTATGAACTCGTGACGTCCCGAACTACGTGACAGTCATCGGTCAAAGTCCATTTGACCGCCCGAACTAAAAGTCAACATTTTGCCCACGCTAGGGGCAAAACTGTCATTTTGCACGTTTCGTCCGATTTCACTCAACTAATCCCCGATTAGTCATTCTAATTCGTAATTAATTAATATTCAATCCCGATATTCGGGACGGGTCATTACACTGTACACTTGTCCCAATTTGATTGCACGCATCCCAAGGCACAAAAAGACCAATACCCTTGTGATGTCCAAATTTACGATTTTACCCTCAACTTCCTAGACTCGTAACTCTCTCGTCCGACGTCCGATGAAGGCATGCCGCCTGTCGTTGTACTCAGGATGATGAGATCTACCTAACGGTACTTGGTCTATGTGTGAAGTCCTCGTCGTACAAAAAGTCAACTTTTTCCTCTATTTAACCAAATTACAAAAGTGCCCACAACCTTCCGAACATCATAACTTCCTCCTCGGATGTTGGAATCGGGTGTGCCACTTGTCTACGAACTCGTGACGTCCCGAACTACGTCACAGTCATTGGTTAATGCCCAATTGACCGTCCGAACTAAAAGTCAACATTTTGCCCATTCTAGGGGCAAAATCGTCATTCTGCGTCAATCGTCCAAAAGTATTCAACTAATCACTAATTAACGTGCTAATCCATCACTAATCCCTACTTTCGGGACGGGTATTTACATCTGGGATGCCGAGGATTGGTATTTGGTAAACATGAATTACTGGTTTTATGAAATGTTATTTCTATGTTTATGGATTTGGGCAGCGGCCCATATGACTTTGGATTTACGGTTTTGGGGTGAGTTACCACACGATTGGTTTTATGGTTTTGGGGCTAAGGCCCTAATGATTTGAGGAAGGAAATGACTTTGGGTTTTCTAAATTGTTTTTGTTATATGTAAATTAACTGGTTTTTGTATGCATGCATAGTTTTCAAGTGAAGGGCATAATTGTCTTCTTTTGTGAAATTTGTTTTCTTAAATTATTTATTTTTGTCCACTCATAGCTTTTATAGTTTTTAATGCCCTTCAGGTTGATTGCGGATGCGGGTTGTAGCAGAGACCGAAACATCACACTCCACCATTGATCCTGGTGCACTCTAGAGGCCCGAGTGGGCTAAGGTTTGGGTTATCCCTTATCTGACCTTCGTGTCCCACGTGGGTTGTATGGTCCGGCCCATCGTGTTTCACGTGGGTTAGACGAAAGTATGGCACATCCCGCGTTAATCCCGTGGGGATTGGGATGGGTCGTGTCAAGGTGGTATCAGAGTGAGGTTTTTAGTGGAGTCCATTGCACGCAGGTGCCGGGGATGTGATGTCTCTACGAGGATCAACCCATTATCAACCTGAACGTTAGGGTAATAGTACGAGAATTCGTGGAAATGAATAGTAGATGGGCTGCGAGTGGCCTGATACGCTGTAATTGGTGAGAGGGACCCAAGAAGGGTGATATTTGACGAAATTGCAGTGTGGGACCATTGGACGGTCGTGTCAGATGGGGGATTGTGTCACATAGTATAGTGGAGTTCGTGGATGGCCATGGTCGAGTCTAGTTGAGACTGTTGAGAAGTGGATGGGACGTTCGGACAGTGACTTGGGAAACCTAGTGGTGGTCTACCTTAGAGATATCAGGATGGAACGTCTTCTCCTAGTGTGATCCTGTCAGAGTAACAAAAACTAGTAGGATTTGTGTTGTGATGAGCTACTGAGTAGGGGTGCATTGAATCCCTGGTGGTTAATGGGCATGAGATGCCATGTTTCGGTGTGTCAAATTCTGGATGGATGTCGATTGGCATGGGAGGGCACGGTATAGATGCTATGTGGAATGGTAGGCCGTGATTGTGACATGTAGTGGTTGTGCAGTGGTAGGCAATGAGTACGGCCAAGTCCTTGTGGGCCAACGGCTGGAGGTCGTAGAGTGCGAAAGGACGAGATCCTTGGATTGTGCTTACTAGTTAGTTGGGTACCAGTTACCCTCGTAAGACAACTTTTCGGAGTCGAGAGCTATTGATTGGATAGGTTACCAGAAGAGTGGTACTTGTGGACATATAGGGGATATTACGCGTGAGCAGTTGGTACCTGCGGTGAGTTACCCACATGGGTATGGAGTCTCGATGACAGAGCGTTTTTAGGATTGGTCTGCATGCGGTTATGGTAGACGCTACTATCGATAGATATGGATGAGTCTTATCGAGTTGGATGGGCTCATGTTACAGTGACGACTGAGACGATGAAGATTCTCCAGTCGTGACGATGATACAGAGGTGTGTGAGTATCGCTCAGTACGAGCAGAGATTTATGGATTCGACTTGGTTACCATTGAGTGCGATCACAGAAGAAGATGTTGAGCTTTGGGTGTACGAGGCACGGGGTATACCTGGTTTTGGTGACTAGTTCCCTAGTGGATGCGATATTTGAGGCACGGATGTGCGCTGAACCCATAAAGGTTAGATTTTTTACGAATGCGTGGACAGATGGCTGAATGAGTTGATGACTTGAGAGTCCAGTGGGAATTGGTTTTAGTTGACTGTGAGTGACCATACCTTCTGAATTTCATATAAGCGTGTTCGAGGAGAAATCTGGTCGTGAGAAATATAATGGGTTATCAACAGATATTGTTGGTTGGTGAATGTGACTTCTCATTTTCCGCTCTTTAACAGGTGATACTTGGTGTTTATGCTCCCGTAGGATGACGTAGGATGAATTTTGATGTCATCGTCTGGGATCACCCTTGATCTTCCCTATGTGGGAGGATGAGGAGTGATATGACAGTTAAAAGGTTCAAAGAGGGTGTAGGACTTAACTAAGATTGAGAGTTATGCGGATCCTAAGTGGATCGAGTAGTGTTTTGACGATCAAGAAGATCGAAATAGTGATATGACATCATAGTCGAGTAGTGATATGACATCATAGTCGAGTAGTGATATGACATCATACACGAGTAGTGATATGACATCATAGTCGAGTAGTGATATGACATCATAGTCGAGTAGTGATATGACATCATCGAGTAGTGATATGACATCATAGTCGAGTAAGCCAAAGCGATCGAGGATCGCAGAGACGATGAGGATAGAGATAGTAATGGATTGATGTTAGCCTCGTGACGAACAGTTGAGGTCCGAGTCGTGTTCAGAATGAGGATTAGTATGTAGTTGGATGTTGCCAGAGTGCAGTCCTTGAACAGGCCTGGGTAGTACCTTGACAATTGATATGATATGGGGCCACCTGTGAGTAATGTGCGTTGGACGATGGGTTGACCAAGTCTGACTGATGTGGTAGGATCCTTAGAAGCAGTCTTGGATAGACATGAGATAGTAATCGAATTGGGTCCGATGGTGACAGTTCGATGAGGACTATGATCGGACATGGTCCGACATCATGCTATGTTGACTAGCCATTGAATACCGTGTGCTAGAGTAGAGTGAATTGAGAGGGTTCAAGGGTTGTAGGAGCCTGGAGCTCAGGGGCATGTGGGCCGGATGAACCCCAGAGATTTTACAGGTGATTACCACTACTAGCAAGTATTCAATGGGGTCCAGATACATCTTGAAGGTATCAGGAGGACAGGTGAGATGTCAATTGATGTATCGATATGAAGAACAATGTGTTAATTTGAGACTCGAGACGAGTTTGGATTTCAGCGCAGGTCGCTGAATGACATGAGATACGATGAAGGGACTCGAGAGCGAGTCAAGATCAGAGTGGTGCAGCGAAAGCGCAGTGGAGCCAGGAGTTTCCGGCTAGTCACCATATTTGTTGTGCACTTAAAGGGTTTCAGAAGAAATTTGTATCTCTATGGACAGTGGGTTAGGGTTGCAGACCGTTTAGTGACAGAGAATAGACGATCGCTTAGTGGGAACAATGAGGACAGCTTGAGATAACATGATCTAGAGTATAATTGTTTGATCAGATGCTGAGCAAGATGTCAGCTTCGATTGTCAGATGGGAAGAATAGCCAGGCTGAAAAGTCGACTATGATGTCGGCTTAGTATAGCAGACCTGTTAGAGTGAGTGACATGTGAGATAACCGAGGGTCGATGTCTCGAGTGAAACGTACGTGCTGACGTGTGGATTCTCTAGATTCAGAATCAAGACTCAGTTGGGAGAGTTGAGATGGAGCTTTGAAATCTCCGGTGATGGTTGGTCACGAAGTGTTAAACTTGATCACGAAATGCTGAGCTGAGTCTCAGCATTGACCGTTGGATTGTGGTTCATGTCGAGTGACAGTAGTACCGACGTGTACTGTGGGTTGTGTCGCTCGTGTACTATTACACGAGGGTGCCCGAGTAGAGATAGGATTGGAATTCCACCATTTGGTTATGGAATTTGGGTCAGTGTGAATTTCGAGGATGAAATTATTTTAGGGGGGAAGGTTGTAACGACCAGTCCCAAATTTTGGGATTTAGTAAGAATTAATTGAGGATTAGCTTGTCTAATCAGGACTTAGTCGAAGATTATCGGACGTTGGGGGTGAAAGTACGATTTTGCCCTAGACAAGGATACAAAGTTGACTTTTTGACCCGAGAGATCCAATGCGTGAAGATCGAGGATCGAGGATCGCTACGTAGATCAAGTCGATACGAGTGCATAGACATGCAACACGTCGAATTTGGACGTTCGACGAAGAGGTTACGGGTCACATACGTTTTTTGGTACTATTTATAATGGCACATTTTACGAGGCAAAGTAGCCATTTGTTTTTTAGTGTGGGCCCCAAATATTTTGTTTAGACCCAATGCATGAGTGACTCATCCATTGATCCCTAAACATACATACATGCATACCACTGCCATTCATTATCAACTCTTCTTCATTCGACCCAAATCGAAACCCCAAAAATCCACAACCCTAATTCTTTCCCTTCGCCTCTACTGGACTGAGTGACCTAGAGTAAGGGACTAAGATGGACGGATGGCTGAGGGACGACGGAGACCACAGCGGAGAAAGGTAAATCGAAACCAATAAATCTTGTTTATTTCAAAAATTGAAATTGAATTTTGGGTGTGTGCTGAAGGATGGAATGATTCTAAAGTATCCTAGGGAATGAGACGAGCCCATGGGAGTCGGTTCGAAGGCGTTGGTGGCCTGAGACGGTAGGAAACAGAGGAGAAATGTCAAAGCTACTGTTCGTCCATAAAAAGGTGAGATTTCGATCGATTTTCTAAGTTTTGATTAGGGGGATCTATTCTTGAGGATTGGACGATCGTGTAGGAATCAACATGATCGATTTTGGTTGAGAAATGGAGGAGTTTGGATCGGTCTGACCGGTCTGACCCGTCGCGAGGAGGAAGACGATGACCTCATCAATGACGTCATCATGTGTCAGCTGTCAAGTGACGTGGCCTAATCCCGGGTCTACACGTGTCATGATGTTAGTGCCCAGTTAGCCTGACATGTTAGTGACGTGGACCAATCAGATGGTGCCACGTGTCACTGACATGTCATACACGTGGACCAATCGATGATTGAAACATGGCACCTTGTTAGGTCTCACACGTGTCAGATTGACAGGTGTCAGGGATGACGTCAACCGATAACCTTTGATCGCTGATGTCAGCGTTGACTTTGCTGACGTTAGCATTTGACTTTGACCAGTATTGAGCACGTGCGTGGGGGCGCGTGAGTGCGAATTTCGAGGTGGGACCAATGTAATTCGAAGAATTTCGACAAATTGAGGTTTTTCACCTCAAGAAGCGTGTCTGGGACACGTTGACTTTTCCAGGCATGTTAGGGGTCCTTGATTAGGACTTGTCTAGGTTGGTAGTAACCTTTAAGTGTGTTTTGGACAGGTCCAGATGACCCGGAGAGGTTGGATGAGCCTCGGGGAGGCTTATGGCATGAGTATCGAGGCGTCATCTAGGACGGTCTGTGAATGGACATTTGTTTTATAAATATGATGCATGTATAACTGTTTTATATGTTTTATATCTATATTTGAATGCCTTGAGTACGTATGTTTGTGGTATTTGGTATTTTACATATTTGCACGAATTTCGAGGCGTATGGTTTGATGTTGGATTTATATGTGCTTGTGTTTTCATGCTTGATTTAGAAATGTGGAATCGGGCGTGAGACCCATTTGATTTGGAAACTATCGAACTTGGAGTCCATTTGATTTAATGAGATATCCGGCTGGAGACCCTTTTAGTTTACGTAATTGGGCTAGAGACACAATTGATTATGATATCGGGCATGAGTCCCATTTGTGGATTATAAAAGTGATTTCGGGTTTGGAGGCCCTAAATGGATTTGGATTTGAGAAAATGGATTTATGGATTTATGATGGTTTATGGAAATTCCGGGCATGGCCCCTTTGAAAGGTTTTGAAATGATTTTATAAAATGTTTTCCATATACCATCCTTATATGAGGATATGTGGATGGTCTCCTCCAGATGTCTAGGACATTGGGGAAGTCAATGCGCATTTCTTGCAGGGGTCATTGCACGGAGCGACCAGACCGTATAGTGAATCAAGAGTAGGATTGCTATGATTTGACGTTTGGGACGTCAGACATCTGGGATGTCATGGATTGACCCGGGGAGACCGTTGGCAGCACGCGTACTTAGATTGTGATATGGCGTCTGGGATGCCGAGGATTTGTATTTGGTAAACATGAATTACTGGATTTATGAAATGGTATTTCAGTGTTTATGGATTTGGGTAGCGGCCCATATGACTTTGGATTTACGGGTTTGGGCTGAGTTCCCAAACGATTGGTTTTATGGTTTTGGGGCTAAGGCCCTAATGATTTGAGAAAGGAAATGACTTTGGGTTTTCTAAATGGTTTTTATTATATGTAAATTAACTAGTTTTCATCTGCATGCATAGTTTTCAAGTGAAGGGCATAATTGTCTTCTTTCATGAAATGTGTTTTCTTAAATTATTTATTTTCTTCCACTCATAGCTTTTATAGTTTTTAATGCCCTTCAGGTTGATTGCGGATACAGGATGTAGCAGAGACCGGGGCATCACACTCTGCCATTGATCCTGGCGCACTCTGGAGGCCTGAGTGGGCTAAGGTTTGGGTTATCGCTTATTTGGCCTTCGTGTCCCACGTCGGTTGGATGGTCTGGCCCATCGTGTTTCACGTGGGTTAGACGGGAGTATGGCACATCTCGCGTTAATCCTGGGGTGATTGGGATGTGTTGTGTCATGGAAGGTGATAAATAGAGAAAGAAAACCAGAGAAGGGAAGAGAAGGAAAGAAAGGAAAGAATGAGAGAAAATGAGGAAAACTGGAGGAGGAGAGGTACCCCAGGCATGAGGCCATGATTTAACCCGTGGGGGTTCAAAAATTGTATGTGGAGGATTAAACCATTTTGAGGGTTTTATCACGAGCTGAGGGTCCTAGGAGGCCCTGTAAACTCCTAGGATCATTCTAAGCTAAGAAAACGAGGGCCTAGACATCAGAAATGCTGTTGGACAGTTTTGGAAACCATGGGCGAAAATAGAAAAGACATGGAACGCTTAAAGGTACATTATTCTTTTTTTTTAAGAAAAAAATGTAGAGTTGTTCCTGAGATTGAGACGATGAAGATTGATAATTGGATCATCGAAAACGGTCGAGAGAAGAGGGAGTTCTGGTTGGATCAAGGCCACGAGTCGGATTACCCGAGTTGCAGGGCAATTGGGTTTGTCCCGAGGTTGAAGGTAAACAGTGGCTGGCGTGTGACCATCACGTGCAAGCGAGAGTGGCGGTGCCTGGGGGCGCATGTTGTCGTACCTTTATTTCTGGCCAACAAGAAACTTTGTGCTATTTTCGAGATGATCAGACATAGTGTGTGAGTGTACCTTTCTTTCCTTAAACTATTATGTATATTTATATGTTTTAAATGTTTTATTATATGATTTTCATGATGATGGTTTGGTTATGATTTTTACATAATTTTTTTGTGGTTTTACTAAAATTGTTTTAAATGCATGGTTTTTGAGGATTTTGCATATTTAGTGTTTTTTGACTTATGTCGGATTTGAGACATGGATATGGTTTTAGAACTGATATGAGTTATACAAGTTTTCTCGTTATTTGTGATGTGAAATGTTGTGTTGTGGATAACCCTCATTGGGATGCTGGTTTGGTTGGTCAATTTCAGACGTTGAGGTAAAACTTCTTTTCTTGAGACTGGTTTTGTGATAAGTAGTCTCAAATGTCGAGATAAAGCTCATTTTCTTGTTACTGGTAATTTGATGAGTAGTCTTAGATGTCAAGATAAAACTCCTTTTCCTGAGACTAGTGTTGTGATGACTCAGACGTCGACGTAAAACTCATTTTCTTAAGTCAGTTCTCATTCGGACGTTGAGGTAAAGCTCATTTTCCTGAGTGAGTGGCCTACCGGTAGTGCATATATGACACGGTGATTGAAATTCAGGCATCGAGGATGAGTTAGTTATGTGTGAGCATGGTTATGGTATTTCGATATGGCTTTATGATGATTTTCCTTCCGATATTATTGGATTTTCTAATATTTACACGTACTTCGAGATTCTTGTTGTTATCTTGATGTGATGATTTTCCACATGCATGCATAGTTTTAGAAAACGGAGGGTAAATGTTGTATGTTTTCAAACTATGTTTTCAAAATATTTCTTTTTGTCTACTCACATGTTTTGTGGTTTTGATAACCCTCAAGGGCCGTTGCACAGGATTTGAGGCTGTTCAAGAGGCGGAGCTTGAACTGAAAAAGAGTACGAGTTTCCCTTATCTAACGAGTGTTCGGATTACTTGTCAGACGGGTAGGGTCCAGGTGTGTTTAACAAGGTGATTTTAGGGACAAGTCCTGTCAACTTGGTATTAAAGCTTAGATTCTAAGATGTGATTAAAATTATCATGCCATCGAGATGTAAGCCTCGTGCCCAACCAAGTAATGAGACACATATAGGTGCCACATGGTAGTTATAGGGTAGGAAATTGATTGGATTATTAGAGCGAACAGTAAATGTTTCATAATGATAAGAAAAAATATTTGTGTGGGTCCAGACAGTAAGGGAACTTAGAAGTGAAAGCCATAGTATTTGTCGGCAGGTTGGACCCGGATATGATAAATGAATAAGTTTCCCCAGTTGGAGTAAGTGTTTGAGGTTTAAGATAACAAAAGGCCTTTTTTCAGATCCGACGCGTATAATGATGGTATGGATTCCAAATAGTGAATTAGGACTCCAATAGGAATCAAGATATCTAAATTAAGATTGGATCTAAGTTGAGATATTAGTATAGGACTTGGAAAATAGTCGGGGTTGAGAATTTAGGGCTCAGAAAGAGCTGGAAGGTGGAAATGTTGTTACAGTTTAAATATTGAATAAGGCTTCATATTGGGACCCGAAGCGATGTTTTGGTCCCGATAAGTTTAGTTGTACACATAAATTGAGATTGTGTAATGATTTCAGGTAGTTCAAGACAGTATGGGATAAGTACCCCCTGCCTTGGATAAGTGATTTGTATGAGCAGGTGAAAAGGACTAGATATTTCGAAAATAGGCCTCCAGACGAGATGGGGCCATTGTGAGTTCTTAGTAATGTTATTTGGATTAATTTATGCCCTAGTAACATTTATGGATTTAATAGAGGAGCAGTTGTGTATACTTTTAACGCATGTTAGTTTTTGGGTAATTAGTGTAATTCTTTTGGGCATGTGATACCAGTTGATGTAATTAGTATGACCCCCTCGCCCCACCCCTTGCGCCCAAGTAAAACTGAGGTAGTAACTAATGGAAGTAACTAAATCAGAGTGAGTAATGAAGGCTAATGAAGTTTTGGATTGTTAGGACGCTACATGAGAGTTCTTTATGATTATAGCTTCATTAATTTGTTGGCAAGGAAGTCGGAAATGGAGTGAAGAAATAAGCCATGGACCTGGGGAAAATAGAAGAAACAAAACCCCATACATCACATGATTCACATATCAGATGTTGGGACACTAAATGGATTAAGTGGTGTTGAGGCCCATATATACAGTTGTATATGTTTTGTTGGTATACATTATAGAGAGAGTGTGGAGGTTACTGAATGTGACCATGAGGTAAATGCCTAGATTACATGATATTGAGGGTCATAAATTTCTTATGAGTGTGTTATGATTATTGTGGTCTCATGGTCCATGATTTGTAGAATTTGAAATTTGATTATTTATTTGGTTATATTTCATGGTATGCATATATGTTTGTAAACCTATGAAGGTATTGAGATGAAAGATTATTACGTATGCATTTAGATAGTTACGACCGTGTGGATTAAGCTACCTCGTATATTACTTGGAACTGGTAATAGTGATATACTTTTAAAAGATATGAAGGTATGATCTTTATAAACAGAAATACAGGAATTTACAAGTTGTATAAGAGAGTAGAGTATTTCTTCCATCGAGAACCAAAAATGACCTAAATTTGAGATAACAGAAGTATGTGCAACTAGTTAAGAATTGTGAGTATAATATCAGGTATTGTTTAACGAAATCCAATGTAGTGGCTAGTACTTTGAGCAAGAGGTATGTGGATTCTATTTCTCAACATATATGATGCTTTTTAGAAGGAACTAAAAAGTATCACACTCACGGGAAACATTGTTAGTAAACTGGCTTGAATTAGTAGATAACAGAGTTTATGAAGAGACATCATGGTATACCACTAGGCAAAGAACTAAGTGGGGAAAGTATGTGAAATTTTGGTAGATGTCTCTGATTCTTAAGTAGATGTCGGACTTACTTAACAATTGCATTTTTATTTCAGCTTCTAAGAATCCAGAGAAGTTATGGATAATTGTAGATGGATTTATAAGTTACTCTAACTCTTACCAGTAAGAGAGCATTTTCGCATATAATGATATGCGACACGATTGTTTGATGAGACTAAGAGATTGCATGAAATTGCGAAGTCAATTATCTTTGGCTGAAATCCAAAGCTTATATCAAGATTCTGGTAGGAATTGAAGAAGCTTTTCAAAATAGCATTACATTTTTGCATTACTATTAACCCTCATGTAGATGATCAGCCTGAGAGGGCCGTCCAAACTTTGGAAAACGCGATGAGGATATTATGCGATTTAGTAGATATAGAGAATTGAGTCTTAGTTATACTGGACCATATGAGATTGTTGAAAGGATAGGTCCAATAGTTATAATTTAGTAGTACCTTTAGAACCATTCCGAAGTCATGTTGTGTTTATAGATACTTACGAAGTACTCACATGATGAATCACATGAGGATTCAAGGAACAACCTGTAGAATAGCAAGTTAAGGTGTGGATAACGACATTGTTATCTGATGACTTGATATATTGGTAGTGATAAGAATACTGGTTTAAGACTCAGATATGAGTTAAGATAGTGAAGTGAGAAAATCCGAGAAAAAGAAATTATGATGAATGGAAAGATAAACAGTGAAGAAAAATTGAAGGGACTGTATGTTCTTACTTCAAAATGTTTGATTATCAGCTTGAAATCAAAGAAACAGGTGCTTCAGTATCTTTCCGGAGACCCTGTGTTTAATTAAGAAATGAATAACGACGACAATGTCCTATGTTTGGAAAAGAGTAGTGGTGTAATGGAATGGATATCGATTTAGGAATAGGACACGAGATATGACAATGAAATTGCAACTTGAAAGAAGTCGGAATCGAGAACCATAGTTCGAAAGGATGTTGGAAGGTGAATTATTGAGTACAATTTCAAGTAATGAATAGGGGTTCAGAAGGAACTCAAGTTATGGCTACATGCTAAGTTTTGGTTATGTTTATTGTGGTATTTAAGTTTAATCTCAGTTTAATAACGTCTTGACTTGAAATGTGAACCAAGGGTTGAGTTGGATTGTGGTGTTGTGTGATTTCGTCCATGAATTGTGTCCATTGTTATGATGTTGCGTTTCTCAGACGATTAGAGATAAGGAAGTTCCAAAAAGTTGATACTCGAGATAGTCCACTGTTATAGCATTACACGAAGAGCTATTATACAATTTGATTGATACTTGAGTTGAAATTTGGTTCAGCCTGGTTATGGGGCTAGTGTGATTTGACTTACAAGTTATGTTTATACTATTGTGATAAGTACGTGAATGTGACTCAGACAATATTTAGTACAGTTCTCGAGGTGGTTTATGTAACGGCCCCAAAATTCGAGAAAAAATAAAAGTTGGAAAATTTAAGTGAAAATGATGATTTTGCCTATGTAGGGTCAAATGTTGATTTTTTGATTGAGACACTTTGTGGACGTTTTGTGATGGCCGTTACGCAAGTCCCAAATTCCTGAATACATAGACAAACGGAATGCTGAATATAGAGTTCGGATAATTTCGTTTTGGGTCTAAATAGTATAAGGGCATTTTGGTAATTTTAGACAAAAGTGTATTTTAGTCATTTTCAAGAAAAACCTAGGAGACTCTAGAATGTTCTTTATTTTCCCCTCTCTTTCTCTTCACTGACTTAGATCATTTTATATAGGTGTGTGTGTGTGTGCGAAAAATGGTGGTCGGTGGGTGGTGGCAAAAAAAGAAAATAGCCACCAACACCAACTCGTGAAGTAGAAGTGGCTAAGAAGAAATGGGAAGGAAGAAAGGAACGAGAGGGGAAGAGAGAAGAGGAGAAAATTAAGAGAAAAACCACGATGAAAGGAAAGGGAAAATAGTGGGAGAAATGAAGTAGTCGTGAGTTTTTGCTTTTGGGTGTTTGATTTTGAGGGTGGATCGTGGAAACAAGTAGTGTTTCTTGGAGATCCTGTGAGAAATTAAAGTCTGGAACCAGAACGTTTGGACACGGGAAATTGCCCCAGTTGAAGATGAAACCATGGCCGAAACCTTAAAGAGATTATGCAATGTAACCAAGTACTTTTTATTCATTTTGAGGTTTGGGATCAGCAAGACGAAGATAGAGCATTAGAACGTGGGATTTGGTGGTAAAATGAGAGGTTTCGAGTCGGGTCTGGTCACCGGGTCGGGTGACTCGAGTTGCAGATCCGCTCGAGGTTAGGGGAAAGTACGCCTATGATTGTGGTCGCAGGGGCGAGTACGCCTACGATTGTGGTCGTAGGGGTGTGGAGCCCACTCATAGAGAGCCATGGCGGTGCGGTGGTTTCTGGACTTCTGGCCAACATGAAAGTTTCTTCACTTTTTCTTACATACCTAGTTAGGTAATATTTGTGGTCTTTCGACATTCTTTGAGCAGCTTTCCGAATTTCCAAAATAATATGTTTTATTTAACATGAAATTAATAACATGGACATTTGGGAATATAAGCCTAAGACTAAGTTGGAAAATTGATGGTCTTTATGGGAGACACATTCAATTGGATAAACAGAAGATTATGGGAGACACGTTCAATTGCGTAAAGGATGTGTATGAGTAAGCTTATTTTTCTTAAGTTTGCTATGCATTTTGTATATGTGCAAATATTATTGTTAGGGTTTTAAGGAAATAATCTAACATAAGGTTTAATGATGGTTAAAGGTATGGCTTATGTGACTAATTAGAGGATGTTATGATAGTGAATTAATAATAGATTATGGTGAATAGGAAGTTTACAAGGATTGTGAAAAAGAGCATAATGTGTAATGAATTTTAAATGGTTATGTAAATTGTTATGGCCTAGTTATAAGGATAATAGTGACATACTGTTTATATTCTAAAGTTGAATTAATTTCCACAAAAGTTAAAGGACTTAAGGTGAAGGTGTATTTTGTTATTAATGATTGGTTAATAAATAAGGCAAAAAGAAACGAGCAGACGAGTTCCATGACTCAACAGGGCTAGTGGGTAGGATGTGGGCGGCAACCCTGTGGGAACAGACTTTATTTGGTTGTTTAAATACGGTTGAGATTTAATATCCCTTGTCTGATAAAAGTTAAGGGTACCTTTGGAATTTAAAATTCGTTGTCAGACGGGAGCAGGACCCGTAACAGCCGTGGGAACGATCTCTATTTGGTTATTTAAATAGGGTTGAGATTTAATATTCCTTATCTGACAAAATTTAAGGGTTACTTCAGAATTTAAGGTTTGTTATCAGATAGGAGCAGGACCCGTATGATTTTCAAGGTAAATATGGGGACGAGTCTTGTCAATTTACGCAGATTGATTGTCTCCGAGTATCAAGTATTGGTTGGTTAATTTTGAAATTTCTAATATTTGTGTCTAAGTGATTTTGTATGACTTGATGAGCTCGGATTTTGGGAAAGGTGGGCCACATATTATTTAAGATTGTTTTATGAATGTTGTGGTCCCACAGTCTTTGGTTAAGTGATTTGGAACATAATTGTTGGATTGTTTACACTTCATCCTAAGTGATTTTTAAGTTATTGAGATCGTGACGGGTAAGAGTAAACACGGAAATCCTAACAGTGCCTTAGAGAACACACCAGGTATTACTACTATAAAAACAAGTCAGCTTTCGGTCGAAAACTTGACTGATATCACCTATTGATTAAATTTTGAGGACAATTTTTTAAAGGGAGGTAGAATGTAACGATTCGGGAATTCGAGAAAGTGAAATTTGGAAAATTAAATGGAAATGACGATTTTTTCCTTAGAATGTCAAACATTGACTTTTTGACCTAGGTACTTTTTTGACATTTTACAAAGACAGTTACGAAGGTCTTATAATTATGAGTCCGTAGATAAGCAGTATGTCGAGATCGGATATTGGATGGATACGAAACGGGTCAGAATTGACTACGGGAAATATGGTAATTTTGATACCAAGGGTATTTTGGTAATTTTTCTAGAATGACCTTGGGTACTCTAGAAGATTCTTCATTTTTCCTCCTCCTCCTTTCCACTGACCTACTATGTATATTTATAGTAGATTGTATGTGTGTGGGTGCAATTTCGGTGGAGTATGGCCGAAAAAGGGGGAAACCACTATGGCAGGTGATAAACCAAGAAAGAAAAGTAGGGGAGGATAAGGGAAGAGAAGGAAATAAAGGAAAGAAGAAAATAAGGAGAGAAAATGAGGAAAATTGGGGAAGGAGAGGTACCCCAGGCCTGCGGCCATGATAAAACTCGTGAGGGTTCAAAAATGGTATGTGGAGAATTAAGTCATTTCGTGGGTTTGTAGCACGAACTGAGGCTCTTAACAGACCGTGTAAACTCCTAGGATCATTCTAAGCTAAGAAAACGAGGGCCTAGACGTCAGAAACACTGCTGGACAGTTTTGGAAACCATGGCCGAAAATAGAGAAGACATGGCAAGCTTAAAAGTATGTTATTCGTTGTTTTTTTGAAACTTTAAAGCTGTTCCTGAGGTTGTGATGATGAAGATTGATATTTGGATCATCGAAAATGATCGAGAGATAAAGGATTTCTGATCGGGTCAGGGCTAGGGGTCGGATGACCCGAGTTGCATGGCAACCAAGTTTGTCTCGAGGTTGAAGGTAAATAACAGCTGGCGTGTGGCCACCACATGCTAGGGAGAGTGTAACGATCTGTCCCGAATATCGAAATTAGATATTAATTAATTATGAATTAACGTGACTAATCACTGATTAGTTGGGTTGAATTCGGACGGACGGTGTAAAATGACCATTTTTCCCCTAGAATTGGGCAAAATGTTGACTTTTGACCTGAGAGGTTCAATGCATGAAGATCGAGGATCTTTACGTAGATCTATTCGATACGACTCCGTAGACAGGTGGCACGTTGAAATCGGACGTCGAATGGGGAAGTTATGGCCACAAGATCGAAATCGGGTTAATTAACTTCTTGGGATTCGAATTAAATAATCCTAAAATCTGATTGGTTGATGAATTAATGTGGGGCCCTTGGATGAGTGACAATTTTCACTTATCCCTTTGGTGGGTGTCTGTAACGACCCGAATCAAGAATAATAATATTTTAATGTAAAAAGACTATTTTGCCCCTGAAGGGGGGGAAACTTTGACTTTTGACCCGGGTAACAATTTGGACTTTGACCAATGACTATGACGTAGGTCGGGACGTCACGAATCCGTAGACAGGCGGCACGCCGAAATCGGAGTTTGTATGAAGAAGTTATGGTCAAGGAAGCGTTTTAGCAGAATTTACGAACCGAGAACAACGGAATAAAATATTAATTTATTACGGAAATCCATGCCAACCTAATATTTAAATCAAACCGATGGATTGGTGACAAGTGTCACCCATCCAAGCCTACACTATTCCCATAAAGCAACTAATACTATTTAATCTATTTTTTATATTATTTATTTTCCCTCCATTTGATTGCAGCCATTGGATTTCTGGCCAGATTAAATCCTGGCCCTTCATCCTCATCTGCTCCCTTGTTCATGCACGATCTGTCTCTGCCTTTTTCTTACAAACACACATACAGCCCCCCTCACAAAACCGTGCATTTCTTCCATTTTCTCTCCATCCAAACACACGAACCAGCCATCCTCTTCGCACCAAACGACCACCCACAGCACCACCATCATCTGGTCTTCACAACCCGTGCAACCACCAGCCACCACCAGCCCATTTTCCCGTCCGAAATCCCGTCCAAAAACTCAGACCCGAAACACGACGGAAACGGGTCCAAGAAGCAAACCGTGACAACCACACCACCTCGACGCAGGGGAAGCTCCAGTCTACACCGTGAGGACCCCAGGAGCTTAACTGGACTACGGCACGGCCTGCGGCGGCGTCACGGCGGCGGTAAGGTCGAAAACCCGAAAACCCGAAAACCCGTTTTACTCCCCTGTTTCGGACCAACCTGTTTTAGTGCTAGGAACTCAGTTGTTTGGTGTTAGACATGTTCTAGGGTGAGAGACGAGTCGATCAGGACCGGTTTGGACGACGGAGACGGCGTGGATCACCGGAGAAGGCGATCGGACTTTGGCCGTGAGTTTCAGAGGAGAACTGGTGAGTTTTCTCCCATTTTCTTTCCATTTTGAGGTTGTAGAACCATAGAACAGACCTAGACGACCCTATAGGGATGAACCCCGTCGAAAATGGTGGCCGGAATCGTACGGTTGAATCGGGTCAAGCCGTGGGTCGACGGCGACCCGGTTCCAGTCAAACGGGTCTAACCCGATACTGTAGCATGATGACGTCATCATGCTGACGTCACTTCTGACGTCATCCTGTCAGATATTGTCAGACCAGGGACCAATCAGAACATGCCACGTGTCACCTGACAAGTGTCAGTGATGACGTCATGCTGACGTCAACATGACGTCACTGCTGACGTCAGCGATACTGTAGCAGCGTTGACCCACGCGTTGACCAGGCGCGTGGGGGCGCGTGTGAACAGTGATTTTGGTGGGGCCGGTACCATTTTCAAGGTTTCGACGATACGGATCCAATGGAGGTGGTTTCGTGTCGATCGGAGATCGTTATGTTGGTCAAAATGGGGTTTGAAGCACCGGGAATAGTGCCCGGGATGCGTTTTTGAGGCGGATCTGTTCTAGGGTCTTGGTATTGATATTATAGGCTCCTTAAGTAACCCTCAGGAATACTAATACAGGTTTATAGAGATCGTTGAGCAGCAAGGACCGAGTGTGAGTGGGCTGTTTGATTTATAAAAGGCTTGCATGCATAAACTGTTTTACTATTTCCACTGATGAGTCTTATGAACTGTTTATATATGTTATTACAATGTTTTGGGCATGAGACCCGTCTGGATTATATGTGGATTTTGTTTGGGATGTCCGGGGGACATAGGGTAAACTATACTGTTATTGTACTGTACTTTCCTGCCTGTGTATATTGTCTCCTCCAGGGAGGGTCGTTGGCCTGGGTGGACCCTGGAGTAGTCACGGGGCTCTGACTGAGTGGAGTTGACCCCCGTTGGGCTGCTTACTCTCAGGAAGGCATGTTCATATACCTCGGGCAGTGACCGGGATACTGGGAGCTGATGTACTTAGAGAGTCTCGGGTGTGAGACCCTGAGTGGCAACGCGTAGCCTTAGAACCATGACATCATTTGGGTTGGGTTTTACAGTGCACTGATATGTTAGTTTCACCTTACGATGATTATTGTGGTTCATTCGTTATGATTTCATTATAATATTATGTTTTCACTGCATACAAGATTTGGAAAACGGAGGGGTAAAACCTTATGATTATTTTATTATTAAATTGATTTCTAAACTGTTATTTTTGGCCCACTCACCCTTGTTTTACTGACCCCTCCAGACCCTGACACGGCAATAGAGGAGGAGGATCCGGAGGAGGAGGCAGAGGTTTAGTTTGCCTAGCTGTGCACCTGTACACCCACTTGTGGGTAGGTTGAGCACCGAATAAATGTACTCTGACTAGTGTGCTCACATGTTGTATTTTACTTTCCCTTGTCTGACAGTATCACTTTAAACACTGTGTTTGTACGTTATCTATCTATGTGAGTCTTCGGTTTTTATTTAAGGGTACTTTTGGTATGTTTAGAGTCATTGTCAGACGGGAGCGGGTCACGTCCCCGGGTGGTCCCAGTGGGATTGGGACGGGTCCTGTCAGCTTGGTATCAGAGCATTAGGCTTTGTAGTCAGAGTACTAGGTTAGCGGTTTGTACTTTGTACATGGTCGCTTTCGATGTCTTTTAACCTGTTTGCCTCTTCACAGTTGGATATGCCTCCCCGACGTGAACCCCGTGCACGTGTTGACGAGGGCAATGGAGGAAATGGAGACACTGCGAGCATTGAGCGGGCTCAGCGCCTGGGTGCTACGCACTTCAGTGGGGGAACCGACCCCGAGGAAGCACACCAGTGGATTGACCGCTGGGAGAGGATTTTCGAGGTCATGCACTGTCCTCCGGAGGAGCGTGTCGTACTGGCGACTTTCCTACTGGATGGGAGCGCCTATCGATGGTGGCACAACCTTGTTTTGGCCGGCTGGACTGTTCACACCATTCCATGGGAGACCTTCCGAGAGCGGCTTCTCAACCAGTTCTATCCACGGTCGTTTCGCAACGCCCGTGAGGCGGAGTTTCTGCAACTCCGGCAGGGGGATCAGACTGTAGCAGAGTACGAGGAGACCTTCCTGATGTTGTCTCGCTTTGCTGAGAACTTCGTGATCACCGAGGCAGACCGATGTCGCAGATTTGAGTGGGGCTTGCGACCTGAGATTCAGGCGATGGTGACTGCAACACCCTTTGCTTCCATGAGGGATCTGACTGATGCGGCGACCAGGGTTGAGAACAGTATCCTGGCTCGTCAGCGAGCTGAGGGGGAGACTCGGCAACGTGATCGCCCACACTTGGGATTCTCGGGCCGTCGTGGCTCGAAGGGAGGACATTCTGGTGGATCTTCATCTTCTGGCAGCCGAGGACGTTCTGGTCAGTTCAGGAGTCCTCAGAGGTCTGGACAGCGTTCTGGAGCTTGGCAGCGGTCTTACTCACCGATGAGCATCTCACCGGGAGGATACTCGGGTCGACCTAGGGAGGTCACTTGCTTCGCTTGTGGGGAGCCGGGGCACTATGCTTCTGAGTGTCCACTGATCCGCGGCAGTACTGCGCCAGCACAGAGCACAGCATCCCAGACTGACAGCAGCCGGACACGCGGTGTTGTGCGTGGCCGTGATCGAGGAGCTAGAGGACGGGGACGACCTGCAGAGTCTATGGCTCGTGTTTATGCTGTTACCCAGCAGCAGGCCAGATCCATTCCGGGAGTGTTGATAGGTACTGTACATATTTATGGCATGGTTGTTCGTGCATTGATGGATTCGGGGGCAACTCATTCTTTTATTTCACCGCGTTGTGCGAGTCTGTTGGGCCGTGAGGTGACCGCACTTGAGCACGAGATGGGAGTGGGGACACCGATGGGTGTGACCTACCGGGTGAACCAGGAGATACGAGCTTGTCCTGTGGAGATTGAGGGAGTCGAATTTCCTGCAGACTTAATCCTGATGAATGTTCACGATTTCGATGTGATACTTGGAGTTGATTGGTTGTCGGAGTACAATTCACTCATCGACTGTGGTAACATGCGGTTGACTTTGAGAGGTCCAGGATTACTGGAAGTGATATTTCAGGGAGAGTGTGGAGACGCATCACCCAAGGTAATATCTGCACTCACAGCTACTAAACTCTTACAGAAGGGGTGTCAGGGTTATCTTGCTTATGTGGTAGAGTCTACGGATGAATCTTTGCGTATTGAGGATATTCCGATTGTGCGGGAATTTCCTGATGTCTTTCCAGGAGATTTACCTGGATTACCGTCACCTAGGGAGATCGACTTTACGATCGAGTTACTCCCCGGGACTCGACCGATTTCACAAGCACCGTATCGTATGGCACCGGCGGAGCTACGGGAATTGAAAATCCAATTACAGGAACTGGTGGATCTAGGGTTTATCCGACCCAGTACATCACCATGGGGAGCGCCGGTCTTATTCGTGAAAAAGAAGGAGGGTAGTTTACGGTTGTGTGTGGATTATCGGCAGTTGAACAAGGCTATGGTAAGGAATCAGTATCCCTTACCCAGGATCGATGATTTGTTCGATCAGTTACGAGGAGCGCGGTATTTCTCCAAGATAGATCTGAGGTCAGGATACCATCAACTGAGAATAGCCGAGGGGGACGTTCAGAAAACAGCTTTTCGAACGAGGTATGGGCATTATGAGTTCTTGGTGATGCCCTTTGGATTGACGAATGCACCAGCGGCATTCATGGACTTGATGAATCGAGTCTTTCGAGCATACTTGGATAAATTTGTGATCGTGTTTATCGACGACATCTTGGTGTATTCCAGGAGTGTCAGGGCTCATGAGGAGCACTTACGGATGGTATTGGGTAAACTACGACAGGAGCAGCTGTATGCTAAGTTAAGCAAGTGTCAGTTTTGGCTAAATAGTATTGGATTCTTGGGTCACATTATATCACCCGAGGGGATAAGTGTGGATCCTCAGAAAACGGAGGCTGTGACGAATTGGCCAAGACCGACCACGGTGGCGGAAGTGCGAAGTTTTGTTGGCTTAGCGGGCTATTATCGGAGATTCGTAGAGGGTTTCTCCCAGATTGCCGCACCATTGACTCGGTTAACCCGGAAAGGGGTGAAGTTTGTATGGGACGACCAGTGTGAACAGAGTTTTCAGGAATTAAAGTTCCGATTAACCACTGCACCTGTCCTTGCATTACCAGACAGCAGTGGAGAGTTCGTGGTATATAGTGATGCATCGCTGCAGGGTTTGGGTTGTGTATTGATGCAGAATGGAAAAGTGATTGCTTACGCATCCCGGCAGCTGAAGACGCACGAGTTGAACTACCCTACTCATGATTTGGAATTGGCAGCGGTGGTTCATGCTCTAAAGATCTGGAGACATCATTTGTTCGGCGTGACATGCCGAATATTCACCGATCACCAGAGTCTTAAACATTTGTTCACTCAGAAGGAACTCAACATGAGACAGCGGAGATGGTTGGAATTGTTGAAGGATTATGACTGTATGATCGAGTACCATCCTGGCAAGGCAAATGTTGTAGCTGATGCACTTAGCAGGAAGTCGGCGGGATCAGTTGCGCATTTGAGATTGGTGTATCTTCCTTTGCTAGTGAAACTTCGGAAGAGCGGAGTTATGTTAGGGATGGACGATCAGGGAGCCTTGTTGGCTAGCTTTCATGTGCGACCCGTGTTGGTCGACAGGATCATCGAGGCTCAACTACAGGACCAGATACTCTGTGATTACAGGAACGAGGTTGAATCCGGACAGAGACAAGATTTCTCCGTCAGGGGCGATGGAGCATTAGTAAAGCTTGGGAGATTGTGTGTACCTGCGGTACCAGAGTTGAGGAGAGAGATTTTAGACGAGGCCCACAGTTCGGCCTATGCTATGCATCCAGGAGGGACAAAGATGTACCGTACCCTCCGGGACTATTATTGGTGGCCAGGGATGAAGAGGGAGATAGCTGAGTTTGTCAGCAAATGTTTGATCTGTCAGCAGGTCAAAGCAGAACGGCAGCGTCCGTATGGGGCTATGCAGCCACTTCCAATTCCACAATGGAAGTGGGACCATATTACCATGGACTTTGTCTTCAAGTTACCGAAGACAAGGAGTGGAGTTGATGGAGTCTGGGTAATAGTGGACCGGTTGACTAAATCAGCGCATTTTCTGCCTGTACGTGAGACGTACAAGCTCAACCGTTTGGCCCAGCTATTCATTAATGAGATCATCCGACTACACGGTACCCCAGAGTCGATCGTGTCGGATCGGGATCCGCGTTTCACATCTAGGTTTTGGAGGAGTCTACAGACTACTTTGGGTACGAAATTGTACTTCAGTACGGCATTCCATCCACAGACCGACGGACAGTCTGAAAGGACAATACAAACTCTCGAGGACATGATGAGAGCCTGTGTGTTGCAATTCCAGGATTCGTGGGCTGATCGATTACCATTGATGGAGTTTGCCTACAATAACAGCTACCATGCGAGTATAGGGATGGCACCCTATGAGGCACTGTATGGTCGACAGTGTAGAACACCGGTATGCTGGATGGAGATCGGAGAAAGAACCGCAGTGGGGCCGGATCTGATGGATATGACCCAGGAGATAGTTCGGGTTATTCGGGAGAGATTGAAGGCGGCCCAGGATCGTCAGAAGAGCTATGCGGATCGATGGATCCGAGATTTAGAATTCGAGGTTGGTGACTTTGTCTTTTTAAAGTTCTCGCCGTGGAAAGGGATTCTTCGATTTGGACGACGTGGGAGATTGAGTCCTCGTTATATCGGACCATATGAGATTGTCGAGAGGATTGGTCCAGTGGCTTACCGTTTAGCACTACCTTCGGAGCTTTCCCGAGTACATGATGTGTTTCATGTATCGATGCTACGGAAGTATCTTCGGGATGACTCTCATGCACTGCCAGAGCAACCACTGGAACTGATGACAGATTTGAGTTTCGAGGAACGGCCAGTGCAGATTTTGGATAGGAAGGAAAAGGTCTTAAGGAACAAGACGATTTCTTTGGTTAAAGTACTATGGCGGAACCACGAGGTGGAGGAAGCGACATGGGAACCCGAGGAATTGATGAGAGGGCAGTACCCATACTTGTTTGAGTAAATTTCGAGGACGAAATTTCTGTAAGGAGGGTAGGTTGTAACGACCCGAACCGAGAATAATAATATTTTAATGTAAAAAGACTATTTTGCCCCTGAAGGGGGGAAACTTTGACTTTTGACCCGGGTAACAATTTGGACTTTGACCCATGACTATGACGTAGGTCGGGACGTCACGAATCCGTAGACAGGCGGCACGCCGAAATCGGAGTTCGTATGAAGAAGTTATGGTCAAGGAAGCGTTTTAGCAGAATTTACGAACCGAGAACAACGGAATAAAATATTAATTTATTACGGAAATCCGTGCCAACCTAATATTTAAATCAAACCGATGGATTGGTGACAAGTGTCACCCATCCAAGCCTACACTATTCCCATAAAGCAACTAATACTATTTAATCTATTTTTTATATTATTTATTTTCCCTCCATTTGATTGCAGCCATTGGATTTCTGGCCAGATTAAATCCTGGCCCTTCATCCTCATCTGCTCCCTTGTTCATGCACGATCTGTCTCTGCCTTTTTCTTACAAACACACATACAGCCCCCCTCACAAAACCGTGCATTTCTTCCATTTTCTCTCCATCCAAACACACGAACCAGCCATCCTCTTCGCACCAAACGACCACCCACAGCACCACCATCATCTGGTCTTCACAACCCGTGCAACCACCAGCCACCACCAGCCCATTTTCCCGTCCGAAATCCCGTCCAAAAACTCAGACCCGAAACACGACGGAAACGGGTCCAAGAAGCAAACCGTGACAACCACACCACCTCGACGCAGGGGAAGCTCCAGTCTACACCGTGAGGACCCCAGGAGCTTAACTGGACGACGGCACGGCCTGCGGCGGCGTCACGGCGGCGGTAAGGTCGAAAACCCGAAAACCCGTTTTACTCCCCTGTTTCGGACCAACCTGTTTTAGTGCTAGGAACTCAGTTGTTTGGTGTTAGACATGTTCTAGGGTGAGAGACGAGTCGATCAGGACCGGTTTGGACGACGGAGACGGCGTGGATCACCGGAGAAAGCGATCGGACTTTGGCCGTGAGTTTCAGAGGAGAACTGGTGAGTTTTCTCCCATTTTCTTTCCATTTTGAGGTTGTAGAACCATAGAACAGACCTAGACGACCCTATAGGGATGAACCCCGTCGAAAATGGTGGCCGGAATCGTACGGTTGAATCAGGTCAAGCCGTGGGTCGACGGCGACCCGGTTCCAGTCAAACGGGTCTGACCCGATACTGTAGCATGATGACGTCATCATGCTGACGTCACTTCTGACGTCATGATGACGTCATCCTGTCAGATATTGTCAGACCATGGACCAATCAGAACATGCCACGTGTCACCTGACAAGTGTCAGTGATGACGTCATGCTGACGTCAGCGGTACTGTAGCAGCGTTGACCCACGCGTTGACCAGGCGCGTGGGGGCGCGTGTGAACAGTGATTTTGGTGGGGCCGGTACCATTTTCAAGGTTTCGACGATACGGATCCAATGGAGGTGGTTTCGTGTCGATCGGAGATCGTTATGTTGGTCAAAATGGGGTTTGAAGCACCGGGAATAGTGCCCGGGATGCGTTTTTGAGGCGGATCTGTTCTAGGGTCTTGGTATTGATATTATAGGCTCCTTAAGTAACCCTCAGGAATACTAATACAGGTTTATAGAGATCGTAGAGCAGCAAGGACCGAGTGTGAGTGGGCTGTTTGATTTATAAAAGGCTTGCATGCATAAACTGTTTTACTATTTCCACTGATGAGTCTTATGAACTGTTTATATATGTTATTACAATGTTTTGGGCATGAGACCCGTCTGGATTATATGTGGATTTTGTTTGGGATGTCCGGGGGACATAGGGTAAACTATACTGTTATTGTACTGTACTTTCCTACCTGTGTATATTGTTTCCTCCAGGGAGGGTCGTTGGCCTGGGTGGACCCTGGAGTAGTCACGGGGCTCTGACTGAGTGGAGTTGACCCCCGTTGGGCTGCTTACTCTCAGGAAGGCATGTTCATATACCTCGGGCAGTGACCGGGATACCGGGAGCTGATGTACCTAGAGAGTCTCGGGTGTGAGACCCTGAGTGGCAACGCGTAGCCTTAGAATCGTGACATCATTTGGGTTGGGTTTTACAGTGCACTGATATGTTAGTTTCACCTTACGATGATTATTGTGGTTCATTCGTTATGATTTCATTATAATATTATGTTTTCACTGCATGCAAGATTTGGAAAACGGAGGGGTAAAACCTTATGATTATTTTATTATTAAATTGATTTCTAAACTGTTATTTTTGGCCCACTCACCCTTGTTTTACTGACCCCTCCAGACCCTGACACGGCAATAGAGGAGGAGGATCCGGAGGAGGAGGCAGAGGTTTAGTTTGCCTAGCTGTGCACCTGTACACCCACTTGTGGGTAGGTTGAGCACCGAATAAATGTACTCTGACTAGTGTGCTCACATGTTGTATTTTACTTTCCCTTGTCTGACAGTATCACTTTAAACACTGTGTTTGTACGTTATCTATCTATGTGAGTCTTCGGTTTTTATTTAAGGGTACTTTTGGTATGTTTAGAGTCATTGTCAGACGGGAGCGGGTCACGTCCCCGGGTGGTCCCAGTGGGATTGGGACGGGTCCTGTCAGTGTCCCTAAATTGGGGATCTATGTCTATTGGTCCATTTAATTAATTAATTAATTCATCTCACATCTCTCTTTCTTCGTGTTCAAACATCTTCATCCTCTACGACTTTCTTCTAAATTGTGAACCTTAACCCCATACTAGCCCCTTTAATCCTCATTTATGATCCTTGGGTTGTGAATGAAATTTGGAGAGTAAGGTGAAAGGATGACGGTGGTGCTAGCGGCGTCGACCGTCGTGGACGGTGGCCGGCAACCCGTGAACGGTGAGTTTTGAGTTCAAAATTAGAAAATTGAATTTAGTGATTATTGCTCGATTCTAATAATTGGAGGTGTTTTTTGGAGGTCATAGGAGGTGTTTAAGATTGATTTCGAGGCAGGCGATGGTCTGAGGTGGCCGGAAACAGAGGTGGAAGGTTGGCTGGTTGTTCTTTGATCTGGAAGGTAACTTCTGGACTTAGTTTTAAGGTTTTGAGTAGCTGGATCGATAGGAAATGGAAGGACGAAACTATAGGAATTAACGGGGTTGAAAACAGTTAAGAAATGGTTGAGAACCGGTCTCACCGGTTAGCCGATTTGGTTAAACAGGAAGAACGAGAGAACTGGGTCTGAACTGGGTTCGATCGAAGGTTGAAGACGACACTGTTCCGGCGCGTGGGTTTCATCCGCAGCACCTTAGGATGGCACGTGAGGGCGTGTGAGGGCGATTTTCCGGTCATGGTCAACAAGTGTTTTCATCCTTTCAATGTAACAAACAGTTTGGGACAAGTTTCGAGTCGTTTGGACATCGTTTCGGGGTAGTTTTGGGTGTCCGAAGGTTTAGGGTATATTTTAAATACGTTTAAAAATCCCGGAAGATTGGGGGATTCAATGTTAGCCTATTTGAAGTAGTTAGTGACCCTCGAGTGTGATTTGGATAGGTCCAGAAGTTCCAGAGATGGTGATTTAGCCCAGGGAGGCTTATGGCATGCGTATCGAGGCCGTAGCTAGGATAGTCTGTGAGTGGACCTTATTTTCTAAATTGTGATGCATGCATAACTATTTTATATGTCTTACATATGTGATTTCTATGATGATGATTGTGGTATTGGTGATTTAAATATTTGCACATATTTCGAGGTTTACGATTTTATACTGTATTTCTACGTGATAGTGATTTTAATAATGGTTCAATGGTAAGATTTTGAATTTGGAAATATGGAACCGGGCTTGAGACCCATTTGATTTACAAACTATCGGACTTGGAGTCCATTTGATTTAATGAGGCATCGGGCTGGAGGCCCAGTTGACTTACATGATCGGGCTTGAGGCCCAGTTGGTTTGTGAAATGGAATTTCGGGGTGTGACCCTATGAGTTTTGGAAATTGGATTTGTGGAAATGGTTTATAATAAGTATACTTCGGGCATGAGACCCATTTATGGAATTACGGTGACTTTATGAAAATTCCGAGCATGGCCCGTTTAAGATGTCTTGAAATGACTTTACAAACTGTTTTACATATACCATTCTTATATGAGGATATGTGGATGGTCTCCTCCAGATGTCTAGGACACTAGGGAAGTCACGGTCCATTGCCTGCAAGGGGTCATTATACCGAGCAACCAGACCGTATAGTGACTCAGGAGCAGAATTATTATGATTAGACGTTTGAGAAGTCAGACATCTGAGATGTCAAAGATTGACCTGGAGAGACCCCGGGCGGCACGCGTAGCCTTAGATCATGAGAAATGACGTCTGGGACGTCAAGGGTTTGGAACGCTAGGCATCTGGGATGCCCGAGGATGGGTATTTGGTAAACATGAATTATTGGATTTACAAAATAATATTTCTGTGTTTATGGATTTGGACAGTGGCCCACTTGGATTTGGATTTACGGATTTTGGGATTTTACGGTTTTGGGCCTAAGTTCCCATACGATTGGTTCTGTGGTTTTGGGCTAAGGCCCTAATGATTTGAGGAAAGAAATGCCTTTGGATTTATAAACGGTTTTTATTATATTTGATTTGATTGAGATAACGGGTTTTCGAATGCATGCATACTTTTTAGTGAAGGGCATAAATGTCTTCTTATGAAATGTGTTTTTATTAAACTATTTATTTTTGTCCACTCACAACTTTTAATGGTTTTTAATGCCCTTCAGGTTGATCGCGGATACGGGCTGTAGCAGAGACCGAGACATCACACTCCTCCACCGATCCTGGCGCGCTCTAGAAGCCTTGAATGGGCTGAGGTTTCGAGTTATCCCTTGTCTGACACTTCGTGTCAGACGGGAGCATGGCACATCCCGCGTTAATCCCGGGGGGATAGGGATGGGTCATGTCAGAGAGTGGCGGTGCGTGGGGGCACTTTCTACCTATCTCAATTTACGACCAACATGAAACTTTGTGTTTTCGATGTTACGAATCCAAGGATACAATTTTTGAGAAGATCGAACATCGTCTCGGGGTAATTTTTGCTGTCTGAAAGTTTATACTTTATTTTAAATTTGTTTAAAATCCCGGGAAATTGAGAGATTAAAGTATGAGTTAGATGGGATGATTAGTGACCGTAAAAATGAATGGTGACATGCAGGAAAGATCTTGAAAATTACGAAAAGGTGTGTGATGCGGTATTGGACTACGCGAACAGTGTGTGAGTGAACATTTCTTTCTTTAAACTATTATGCATGCATATTCACATATTTTAATTGCTTTATTATATTATTTTCATGATGTTGGGTTGGTTATGATTTTTCCATGATTTTTGGTGTTTTTACGGAAATTGTTTTAAATGCATGTTTTTCGAGAATTTTGCATGTATCATTTTTTGGGCTTATGCTGGATTTGAGACCTGGATTTGATTTTAGAATTGTTATGAGTTATATATGTTTTCTTGTTATTTGTGATGTGAAATGTTCTGTTGTGGACAACCCTCTTCAGGATGCTGGTTTGGTTGTTTAGTTTCAGACGTCGAGGTAAAACTCATTTTCCTGAGACTAGCATTGTGATGAGTAGTCTTAGACGTCGAGGTACTTCTTTTCCTGAGATTAGTGTTGTGACGACTTAGACGTTGAGGTAAAGTTCATTTTCCTGAGTCAGTTCTTACTCGGATGTCGAAGTAAAACTCATTTCCCTGAGTGATTGGCCTACCGGTAGTGCACATATGACATAGTGATTGATATTCAGGCATCGATGATGAGTTGGTTATGTGTGACCGTGGTTATAGTATTTTGATATGGCTTTATGATGATTTGCCTTATGAAATTATTGGATTTTCTAATATTTGCATGTACTTCAATATTCTTGTTGTTATCTAGATATGATGATTTTCCACATGCATGCATAGTTTTAGAAAACGGAGGGTAAATTTTGTATGTTTTCAAAATATTTCTTTTTGTCCACTAACACATTTTCGTGGTTTTGATAACCCTTCAAGGCCATTGCAGAGGATTCGAGGTTATTCAAGAGGTGGATGCATGAATTGACGAAGAGTACGAGTTCTCCTTGTCTGATGAGTGTTGGGATTACTTCCTATACGGGAGCAGGGCCCAGGTGTGTTTATTGAGGTTATTTTATGAACGGGTCCTATCACCCAAAACGACGTCGTTTTGGATAAGCTCATTTAAAACAATTACATGCGAACACTTCCCCATTTCCCTCCCACTTGTCTGTTGCTCTACCTTGCGGGTTGCTGCTTTCCTTTACAAATTATAATTACCAAGGCAATTGAAGTTACAATATAGATCTACATCTTACATCTACTTTACCAATTTCTCAAAAACAAGCCGAGTCCTCTCTTCTCCTCAAGAGAAAATTGGATGGAGCATTTGAGGCTCCAATTATTTAGTAATTCCACCATTACTTAACAAGTGAAATAGTCAATAAGAGCATCTAAATTCTATCTTCTAACTTTTGACAATTCCAATTTTCTAGTAAGTTTCAATTCAAAATCTTAATTTCTTAATTCTTTACATTAATTTTTTAGAAATGTGTTGAAGTTGTGTTATGAATAATTCATATAGGCTTTTGTTTTGAACTTACTCATGAATTTATTTTTATTTGTAAGGATATGAATTTTTGTTTGAAGGATTTATATGAGTTTTGTTAATGAAAAATCAATTTGATTTTTGTTTCAATTGATACGAATTATATATAGGTGATTTGATAATTGATATGGTGTATAAATTTATGATTTGCATATTTTGTTGATTGATATAAGTTCAACATTGGTTAATTGTTAACATGTCTATGACTTTGGCCTATGAGAGTTTTTTTTTTAAAAAATTTGTTAGTATAACTATGAGTTTTTTAATGAACAATTATTCCTAATAGAATTAGGATATTTTTTTATTAACCTTATAGATATGGAGTGATATTTTAAGAGGAAGTGTTTAGATCCTACATCAAATAGTTTCGGCAATTCAAATTTAAAACAAAGTGAATTGGAATTGGTTATGGGTTTGGCTAATTTTCCTGGAGACCTTGGAATTCGACCTCAAATGTTGGATTATGATCTTAATATACAAGATGAAGTTCAAAGAACATATCTACATAAAGGTCTTTGTCAACCTAGAAATCATATTTTCCCAAAAACCAACATTTCCCAATAGGATATTCAATTTAATAAACATTGGTACGATGAGTTTAATTTGTTGGAATATAGTATACAAAAAGATCCTGCATTTTTCCTTCCATGCTATCTTTTCAAACCCAATTTTGATCAAGTGAGTAATGAGGCCTTCATTAACGAAGGCTTCAAAAATTGGAAGAAAGGGAAAGAAAGAATGAGGGGGCATGTGAGGGTTGTTGGTAGTTATCACAACCAATCTAAATAAGCTAGTCTAGATTTGATGAATAAGTAGTACATCCAAAATGTTCTTATCAAGTAGTCAGACCAAGCTCGCATTAATTATCATACTCTCTTGAATGATGCAATTGATTGTACAAGGTTTTTGTTGAGACAAGGGCTTTCTTTTCGAGGTCATGATGAAACAGAAAAATCAAGCAACGCTGGAAATTATGTGCATCTCGTGAAATTTCATGCAGATCATGATGAGAAAGTTAGGTTGGTTGTGTTTGAAAATGCTCGTGGGAACCTCAAATTAGTAGCTCATGCAATTCAAAAGTGTAACAGCTCGAAATTTCAATAAGGGTAAAATTAGAAAAATTAAAAAAGGAAATGACCATTTTTTCCCCTGTATGGGTCAATGTTTGACTTTTTGACCGGGATATATTTGGGATATTTTGTAAAGGATGCTATGAAGGTCTCGGCCTCCTGACTACTTCGATAGGCCGCATGGCGAAAATAAAGTTCAGATTAATTTATTTTGGGTTTAAACAGGGCAAAGGCATTTTAGTAATTTTTTCTTGAAAGGTAAATTGGTAATTTTTTCACAAGTGATAATGATGTTGACACTTGTTTAGAGTTTTCTAGTCATTTCTTTGGTGCGCCGACTCACTTGTGGAAATTATATGTACATATACTTGCATACATGAAAAAGTGAGGTGTGCGATGAAGCTTGAGAGAAAATCACCCCAAACCCATGAGAAACCCAAAACTCAAAAGCCATAATAGCTCCTGCTGCTAAGAGAGAAGGTAGACAGAGAGGAAGGAGAAAGAAAGAGGAGGAACGGTGAAACCCCCAGACCCGAAGGCCCAAAAGCAGACCTTAGTAGGAGAAAATCCAAGTTTGGTTGCACCACTGAGTTTCTGGGTATGGGAACTTGAATTGAGCTTACTAAGCTTCTTTACAAGTCCTTATAACTCTAATAGACTGTTGGTTCAAAGTGTTGGACGTTGAAACCACCCAAAAACCTAAGAACAAGTGTGGATGGATTCCAAGAGCTTGTAACACGACCCATCCCCAATCCCTCTGGATGAAAGGATAAGTCATGCTCCCGTCTAATCCACGTGCGACACGAAGGCTAAACACCTGTCTAACCTCCATGAAACACGTAAGCCAGACAAGGGATACCCAGGTGAACCGTCTAAAAGTTACAGCTTGGGTGAAAGATTATAGTGACTTTTTCATGTTTTTAAAGCTATAGAACTATTCTAGGATTAAATTAGAAGATAGTGGTTGTGAAAAGGAGGAAAAATGATGAAAATGGAGGGATTTATGACCAGGTCGGGTCGCTGAGTCAGGCGACCCGAAATCGGTGGAATCAGGGGAGGGAGATATTAAATAGTGTTAGAGTGTGGGTGCCACGTGCAATAGCTTTTTGTGGCGCGTGGGGGTCTGTTCCACTGTGTCTCGAGATGCAGCCAACATATTTTTTTAATGACAGGACCCGTCCCAACTAGACGTTGATAACCGTGCCTGGTCCTGCTCCCGTCTGACAAGTTAGCTGATGTCTCGAAACTACCCTACAGCACCTGTCAGACTAGGGATAACTGCACTGATTTCCGGTCATGTCTCCACCTCTCGATCAGCCCCGAACGTCGTGCCACGGCCTGGAGGGTCATCAAAACAGAAAAGGTGTGAGTGGACAAAATCATAACATTTAAAACACATTTAAAAATATATAATTTACCCTCCAGTTTATCGAACCATGCATGCATAGGGTCAAACGTGTGTATAACAATCACCGAATTTCCAGCCAAATCACATAACAAGTATCAAATCCCGGTTCTTAGGCCAAAACATATGAAAACATAATCACCTGGCCACACAGACCAGATAACATCAAATAACACTATTCACAAGTTCACAATCAATAAATCAATCAATTTGCACTATTCACAAGTTTCCCAACAATCACACTGTCACATCTGCACTACGCGTAGGCCAACCTCGGGAACTGCACTCAGGCACCATCCGAGTCATATCAGTCATGTCTGGGAACTGCACATGCACCATCTAGACGTACCACATACTCGGGAACTGCACTCACGCAACATCCGAGTCACGTCTAGGAACTGCACTCGCACCATCCAGAACATGATCCAGTATCCACAATCCCAAACACAATCCATACCACCACACATATCAACCATATCCATGACTTCAAACCAAGTCAAAAGCATTCCCAACAGGGTTTCAAGCCCAAATACCATTTACACGTAAATCCGTAAAACGACATCGAAAACATTAAAATAATCCAGAAATCATCCTTGACTCACCAATTAAGTCAAAATATCCTTTTTAAAATCATTTTGACTTTGGGCCTAGCCCAACATATCATTTGCACATTTTCTCGAAAAACGTGTCCGAAAGACCGATTAAAATAATCATTAAATCACAAATAATCATACCACTTCATCAGGGCATCATTGCAATTCAATTCATGCAATCAATCATGTAAAACAGTTAACTATGCATGCATAATGGTTTATAAAGCAAACGTCCACTCACACATCGTCCAAACCGCTTGCTTTCCGAGCTGCACGCCTTTCCGTAATTTCCGATACTTTCCAGGAATCTCGAATCTTGTCCAAAATCATTATTCAAGGTCACTAACAACTCAATTTACATCATATCAATTCCCCATAATTTTCTGGGAATTAAATATTAATTTAAAACATAACATAAACCTTCGGACCCTCGGAACATTATCGAGACGGTGTCCGATTGACTCGAAACCAACTCTAAAATGTTCGTTACATTGCATAGAGTAAAACACCTGTTGAACACTTCCCCAGAAAACGCACCATGCGCCCTCACGCGCAGCCGCAAGCGGCTGCGCGTGAAAGCCACGCGCGTGAATAGTTATGCTACAGTGTCATCTCTGCAACCTGACTTTCTGTTAAACGGGTTGTGAATCCGCGACCAGACCCGGTGCAATCTTTCTCAATTCGACCTCGATTTCTTCCATTCTTTCATCCTACTTCATTTAATCCATCCTAATTACGGTTATGTATCCTTAAATTAAGCTATTTCTAACTCAAACTAATCGATTCCCAACCTTAGTCACGATACTCAAAATTTCCAATTGATCAATATTCAAGTTTATTCTTCAAATTAATCAAACTAGAAGTATAGGAGAACTATTATAAGAACTATTTCGAAGTCAATTTCAACTTCCCTTACCTCCAAGCACACAAACTCAAGCCTGATTTTTCTTCGAAATTGAGACTTTCGTTCTTGCTCAAAACGGCAGCAATTTCCTTCATTTTGATTGTGTACTGGTTCGAAATGGTCTCAGAGAGCTTAATCAAGCCTCAATTTGGATCCGTGCTGCTCAAAACTTGGAATTCGAATTTTCCCTTGATTTTCAAACTTTTCGAATTTGGGTTTTCGAGTCTCCTCTCAGTCCCTCGTTATGGCCCTTCGATTTTGTTGTTCTAAATCTCACAAATACACCATTTTTCTCAAAGGATGTTCACTGGTTCCAAGTGAATCGAATGAATGATCAAAGTTTGGGTTCTCTGTTTTGGTTTTTGAGGAAAACACAACACACACGATTTTGTTTGTAATTCAAACACATGAATCATCAATTGCCACTAATTGGGCTCAGCACAGTGACAGATGTCACTTGATCAGCTAAGTGACTCACCCCCACATTAACTCAGCCAAATTAATCGCCCAAATTAATCCGGCTGCCTTAAATTACCAATTTTCCCTTCTTTGCATAATTACCAAAATACCCTCACTATTCGAAACCCATAACTTTTCCATTCGGATTCCGATTGATGCATGCCGCCTGTCTACGGATTTAGCGGCCCGAGACCTATCCAACGGTCATGGCTAAAAGTCAAAAAGGCATCCCGAACAAAAAAGTCAACTTTCGGCCCTTATAATCAGGGGCAAAATCGTCATTTCCTTCAAATTTTCCAAATTTTCCTTTTTCGAATTTCTGGGTCGTTACATTTAATGTTTTTAATGTTTCAGATATTTTGACGCAAGTTTTGAGGCCTGAAATAGGCACCGTGTCTCCGGATATTCGAATAAGAGTTGGAATTAAATAAGGATCTTAAATTAACTTAATTGTTAAAATTTTGTGGACATATTTTTTTTTTTTGAGGAGGGTAGGTTGTAATGGCCTGAAATTTCAATAAGGGTAATGACAGGACCCATCCCAATCTCCTCGGGATTAATGCGAGATGACCCTGCTCTCGTCTGACACGAAGTGTCAGACAAGGGATAATTCCTACCTTTGCCCTCTAGGGCTATCAGAGTACGCCAGGATTCAGAGAAGGCATGTGATATCTCGATCTCTGCTACAATCCACATCCGATGTCAACAAGGGTATTAAAATAGAAAGACTGTAAGTGGACAAAAAGTAATAAGTTTCGTAAAACACATTTATAAAAGACCTTTATACCCTTCACTAAAAAGCATGCATGCATAGTAAAACCATTTACTCAAACACGTATGTTTAAACAACCATAATTAGGGTCACATCCCTAAGTTCCGTAAATCCAAGTCACACGGGCTCCTGCCAAAAACCATTTACTGAAAACCATAACATCATAAACATATGAGGGATCTCAGCCCAAATCCATTTATCATTATAAAACATAATTTCCCAAACCAATTGAAATCATGTTTATTATCCATTATATTCATATCCAGATTCTGTCACGGTGAAATAAAGCTACACGTGTGCTAACCGGGGTCTCAAACCCAAGTCTCTCTAGGGTCCACCCAGGTCAATGTCCGTAGATCAATGACCCTCCCTCGAGGTAACGAACCATGCCCATCCTGAGAGTAAGGAACCCAACTGGGGGGCGACTCCACTCAGTCAGTGCTCCGTGACTACTCCGGGGTCCACCCAGGTCAACGACCCTCCCCGGAGGAGACAATCATATATAAAGGATGGAATATGAAAAACCATTTGAAATCATTCTTTAAACCTTTCCAGGATTCATGCCAGGCCCCCATAAGCCGTCATAATCCATAAAATCCTTTTATGGGTTCATGTCGGTTCCCATAAACCGTCATGACCCGTAAAAACCATTTCAAGGGTTCATGCCGGTTCCCATAAACCGCCATGAACCATAAAAACCATTTGTAACACATAACTGGGCGCTAGGCCCGAATCCACATAGAAATTGGACCTCAAGTCTGAATCGTAAACCAATTGGGCCTCCGGCCCGATTCCGTAAATCAAATGGGTTTCGAACCCGAGTTTACCTTTTCGAATCCAAAACCATAAGTACGGAAAATCAATGTAACATCAGAAAACCTCGATTTACGTGCAAGCACGTAAATCGCCTCGTAAAGCGTGAAATCATATAAATCATAAGCACCCAAGTCAACATCATAAAATCATATTCATAATCCATATAAAACATTTATGCATGCATTACAGTTTAGAAATCAAGGTCCACTCATAGACTGTCCGAGCTGCCGCCTCGATTTGCGTGCCATAGGCTCTCCCGAGCCAATCGCTATCACCGGGACTCCCAAACCTGTCCAAATCGTAATAGAAGGTTACTAACTACTTAATTAACCTCCCACTAAAGCCCCGTAATTTTCTGGTATTTTTAACTATTTTAAAACCGACCCTAAACCTTCTGATGCCCCGAAACATATTGAGACGGTGTCTGATCGACACGAAACTAGTCCCAAAATGTTCGTTGCATCGAATAGAAGATTTCACGTGTTGAACACTTTCCCAAATTATGGTCCACGCGCCCTCACGTGCTCCTAGAAGGGTAAAGTTACTATTCATCATCATCAACCTTGGAAAACCGGTTTTTTTTTTCTGGTGTCCGGTTACTGTGCTGAACCGGCGTGACCGGTTCAGTGCTCCTCCTCCTTCGTTTTCGGTCCGTTTGCTCCCATTTTAATCCCTAAATTCCTATTTCCTCATTTCCTATCAATTTCAATCCTTAAAATTAAGTAAAACGCCCTAAAACTCATGGTTTAATTATGAACCAAACGGTTCAATATTCCCAAAACTCACCCACGGCTTCACATCCGTCCAACCACCATAGAAACCTTCTTAAAACTATCCTAGCAACCTATTTGATTCATTAAAACCATTAAAAATGAACCATAACAAGAAAAATGGAAATTGGATCGAAAATGGACTGACCGGGTACCCGCACGGGTTTCCTCCCTTCCAGCCGCCGTTCACGGAGGCCCTGGCCATCCAGGCCGGCCACCTCAACTCCCTCAGCCTCTTGGTCCTCTGCCCTGGTCTTGGGTGGAATTTGGATGGGGTTGGGTTGCACGGGAATGAGAGAAATGGTGAGATCGGGTGGGTGTTTAGGTTTGAAATGAAAATGGAATGGTTTGCATGGTGCATGAATCAATTTGGGTGTCCATTGGATGGGTGAAACTTGTCACTCATCCATTGGCCATCAGGACAAATATCTGGGCCCACTAGAGTCCAAAAGTGAACTCGTCTCGTAATTCGTACAATAGTACCCTTGAACTTCCGTGAACCGTAACTTCGCCGTCAAACGTCCAAATTCGACGTGCCGCCTGTCTATGGATTCGTATTCTCCTTATCTACGTAACGGTCTTCGGCCCTCGGCCATCGGACATCCTGGTCAAAAAGTCAACATTTGCCCCCTTTTTAACCAAAATTACTAAAATGCCTCTAAACTTCCGAACGTCATAACTTCCCGCTAGAACGTCGGAATTGAACGTGCCACCTGTCTATGAACTCGTGACGTCACGAACTACGTCACGGTCATCGGTCAAAGTCCGTTTGACCGCCCGAATGAAAAGTCAATGTTTTGCCACGAATAGGGGCAAAACGGTCATTTCGCATCGTTCGTTCGATTTTGCCTAACTAATCACCGATTAGCCTCACTAATCGTGATTAGTCACTAATCTAATCTAGGAATTTGGGACAGTTCGTTACCGGTAAAATTACAAAATTAAAAAGGGAAATGACCATTTTGCCCCTAGATGGGTCAATGGTTGACTTTTTGACTATGATATGTTTTGGATATTCTGTAAAAACCATTATGAAGGTCTCGGCCTCCTAAGTACGTCGATAGGCAGCATGCCGAAAATGGAGATCAGATGAATTCATTTTGGGTTTAAATAGTGCAAGGGCATTTTAGGGGGGTGTATGCAATTGGAGATTTTAAATGATTTAAGGTGTTTTCAAATTTAGGGGTATTCAACTAGGATTTTAATAGATTGTACAAAAAACTTGGTGTATTCAATCCAACTTTTGAATGATTATTTTAAAATCATTAAAAATCTTGTTGTATTCAATTTGCTTTTAAAATGCGATTTTGAAATCTAAGTGTATTAAAAAATTTCATGATTTTTTATGATTTGATAAAATGATGGATTTTGATTGATTTTGGAATGAAAAATACCCATATCAATCTTTTACTCAAATCATCACACCTCAACCAAAATTTCATTAGATTTGGAAAAAAAAAAACATATTTCTTAAAAAGTTCTTTCGTCGTTCATCCAAGCCACCCTCTTCCTTAACCCTTGCACTCGTTTATGCCTGGCCTTCTAGCTTCATTTGGTGGCTTCCTGTACTCTGTAGGACTATCTCCCAATTGGCCTTCAATGCCATTTTCTCTTTCTTCCTCAACTCACAAAAGTTCACGCCCTACATTGTCAACTCGCTTGTCCTCCTCACCATCTCCTCACAAAAGTTCACGCCCTTTTCTCCTTCTTCCTGAACTCATAAAAGTTCACACCCTACATTGAAATGAAAATCATAGCCAACAAGAAATACTATGAGAGCTAAAAACAAACCCACAAGAAAGAAAAACAAGGCTGGGTTGTTGTTGAGTTGTTGGGATAAACACAAAGTTTATGGCTTTTTGATTCGGCGGGAGAGAGAGTGGCTCATCACATGATTCTCACTCATTCACTCTCTCTATAGCTCTTCTTCTCTTCTTTAACTTTTGATGTTGCTTGTTGTGGCTTTGCTCTCCCTTTTCTCTTTTGTTAAAATTATTATAAACATAATTATATCAATGTATTCATAATACGTTTCATAATTGGGACGTTTCGCTAGCTGGGAGTGGAAAGGTCTGAGGGAAGAAATGGATGGGTTTGAATTAGGGAAGGTTTCTTATGTGATGAACTCAACAAAACAAATATTTTAAAATCATAACAAATTAATAAACCAAAATCCATAGAAACACTTCAAAATCAATAAAAAGTTTTAAAAATCTGTTAAAACCCAACAGATTTGAAACTCATTAAAATCTATTAAAACCCTTTAAAATCCAAATTGAATACACCCCCCTTAGTAATTTTTTCTTGAAGGGTAAATTGGTAATTTTTGCACAAGTGATAAGGATGTTGACACTTGTCTAGATTTTTCTGGTCATTTCTTTGGTGCACTGACTCACTTCTGGGAATTACATGTATATATACTTGCATACATGAAAAAGTGAGGAGTGTGATGAAGCTTGAGTAGAAATCTCCCCAAACCCGTGAGAAACCCAAAACCCAAAAAACCATGACAGCTCATGCTGCTAAGAAAGAAGGCAGACATAAAGGAAGAAGAAGGGAAAGAGGAGGAACGGTGAAACCCCTAGACCCGAAGGCCCAAAACTGACCCCAATATGAGAAAATCCAAGTTTGGTTGCACCACTAATGTAACACCCCGGACATTCGGGGAGTTTAATATTTCAATTTAATGTGTGAATTGACGCTTTTACCCTTGTGATTGGTATGGCCAAATGGTTTACTTTTTGATTGATGAGTTAAATGGACTTTGACCAATGACCGTGACGTAGTACGGGACGTCACGAGTTCATAGACAGGTGGCACGTCCATTTCGGACGATCAGGGAAAAAGTTATGACTATCGGAAGTTCAGGGGCATTACCGTAAGTTGGACTTCACGGGCGAAAATGTTGACTTTTCGTTTAACAATTAAGTTTCACACGACTCCAGGACCGTTGGGTAGGTCTCGACGTCCTGAGTCCGTAGACAGGCGGCACGCCAAAATCGGACTTCGTATGGCTGAGTTACGGGCCTAGGAAGTGAAGGGCATTTTCGTAATTTCTGAACTAGGGGCATTTTGGTCATTTCACCCATGGTCACTGTAGCAATCGCGGGGGAACAATTGCTGCACCACCGTGTACGGTGGTTCTGAGTCTCAATTGTTAAATCAGTGTGTGAGTTGGAAAGTTGGGATTGTTTAAAGCCTTATAAACGTCAGAACGTGGCTGATCATGGACACCATTTGTTAATTCAAGATTCGAACTTTTGCGGGAAACATTTCTCAGTGGACAGTGAGGCTTCCACGAGCTGTTGGCTGACAAGGATTGTTTAAACTGAGTGGGATTTAAGTGTACTTCACTCTGTTGCAGTGAGGGCTGAGAATTGGAGAGGAAAACCAGAGAATTCAGTTTCTGGAAAATTGGAGGGAATTTCGGAGTTTAATTTATGGTGCTTGATGGACCAAACCAAGGCCTGGTTTAGTCTTCTGGGAGTATTTGGAACTCAACCACATCGAAATTGAAGGCTAACAGTCACGGTTGAGCTAGGACGGAGGCTGCTGTTTTCAGGGAAGTTGCAGAGCTTGGGACGACAACCTACAGGTACTTTCAGACACAATTGATTGTTCATTTTGGTTCGTTTTGATCCTGATATGCTTCCTGTGAAGTTAATTGGACAATGGGTTTGAAACCAGGAAGTTCTGGTGATTGACCCGATTGGTTGATCGCGGGTCGATGGGTCGTTTGGGGATGTTTCGAGGTTGATTTTTGTCACAGAACCTAAATTGGATAGTTAATGAACATGTTAGGATCAAATTGGATTGAAATAGAGTAGGAATTGATGGGTATTCAACCGGGTCAAGCCGCGGGTGGCAGACCCGTATTACAGACAAACGGGTGAAGGAGGTGACACTGTAGCTACAGTGTCAGGCGCGTGACTTTCACACGCAGCCACTTTGGGAGGCACGTGAGGGCGCGTTGGACCTCATCTCCGATCACGATCAACATGACTTTTGTTCCTCTCATCATTCTGAACATTTTTGGTGATTTAACCATGTTGATCTGAGATAAGCTTTGATGGGTCAGTTTAGGGCCGGTTGCCTCGGGAAACGTGTTGTACGGTTTCCCCGAGCCGGTTTCTATTTCGGACTTTGTGGTTAAACGTTTAAGACTTGTAGTGACCCTTACATGTGATTTGAACTGACAGGAATTGTACGATAATCTCGGTACAGGTCCGTACGCGCAGATTCGCAGCGGAATCGTACAGTGAGTGGGCCCGTTTTCATTAAACCCTTGCATGCTTAAATGTTTTCTGATTTACTTATATGTTCACATGCTGGAATCTATAAATGGTTTTGATGATATTGAGATTTCGGTTATGGGACGTTTCACGGTATTTGGGCATGAGACCCGTTTGATGAAACGTAACAATCGGTTCAGATTTTACCTATGTATACATATATGTTGCATGTGGATATCAATAAAATGTATTTGGTGCTGCACTGTATAGATCCTTCCATATTATATTGTCTCCTCCGGATGAGGTACCCCGGAGAGGTCACGGACGTCTAGAACGTCCAGCGTCTATGACGCTAAGCATCGGGGATGCTGTAACCGAACAGGGTTCGGGGATTTAACTCGGAATTGAGACCCGAGTGGCACGCGTAGCCTTATGATTGTGACCTTATTGGACGTCAGGGACGTCAGACATCAGGGATGTCAGATTGGAGTGTATAGTGCAGTGGCTAAAATTATGGTTATGGTTTTATTACATGCCTTATGATTCATATTATATTATTTATGATTTTTAATGATGTTGCATGCATGTTTGGAAAAACGGAGAGGTAAATTATATGTTTTACTTTTCAAATGATTTTACAAACTTGAGTTCGGTCCACTCACCCTTAATGTTTTTGGTAACCCCTCCAGGTCGTGATACTGAGGTAGAGGAGGAACCTGAGGCTGAGGCATAGATCTACTTCTGCGTACCTGAACCCCTGCTGGGTGGTGTACCCGCAGGATATTGTTAGAGTCGTGCTCGCAACTTGTAATTTCGGATTTCATCCCTTGTCTGACATCTGTTTAATTCGGATTTGTTGTATGACTTTAATTTTGATTATTTATGCATTTGAAGTTTTGAGGTCAAAATTGGAATGAATTATTGGGTGTCAGACGGGAGCAGGGCACGTCCCCATATGGTTCCAGGGAGGATCGGGGCGGGTCCTGTCAACTAAGTTCTAGGTGTGAGACCTTGAATTGAGCTTACTAAGATTCTTTACAAGTCCCTACGACTCTAATAGATTGTTGGTTTGAAGTGTTGGACGTTGAAACCACCGAGAAACCGAAGGACGAGTGTTGGACTGATTTCAAGAGCTCGGATGAAAGATCACGGTGAGTTGTTCATGTTTTTAAAGATAGAGATCTATTCTAGGATTAAATTAGAAGATATTGGTTGTAAAAAGAAGGGAAAATGATGAAAGTCGAGGGATTTATGATCGGGTCAAGTCGCCGGGTCGGGCGACCCGAAACCAGTAGAACAGGTCGAGGAAGACAATGAATAGTGCTGACACGTGAGTGTCACGCGTAGCAGTTTCTGGTCGCATGTGGCGGTGCATGCCACCATGTCTCGGGATACAAGCAACTTATTTTTTTAATGTTTTTTATGTTACGGTCATTTTGGCGCAAGTTTCGAGGCAATCGGACTTCGTCTCGGAGTAGTTTTTAGTGTCCAAAATGCATAGTTAATTTAAAAATTAATATTTAATTCTCGTGGATTAGGGTTCGTACTAAGAGTTCATGTTAGGTTTCATGGGACTTTAGTAACCTAGAATTATTATTTTTGGACAAGAGACGTAGCCTCCGGAGGCAGCGAAGAATGTTCAAAATAAGCGTAAAAGGCGAAAGCGGACTGTGAGTGGAATTTTATTTTCATTAGAATATTATGCATGCATATTTATGTATTTTAATGCTTTTCTATATGATTTTGATGATATTTGGTTAATTATCATTTTGTAGGTTTTTCGGTGATTTTTATGGAAATTAATTTAGTTGCACGTTTTACTAGATTTTCCCTTAAACTGTGTTTTGGGCTTCGACTTGGGTTTCAAATTGTGGATTTGATTTATGAAGTTGATATGTGTTAAAAGTATGTGAGTTCTTGATATTCATGGTTCGAGTTGTGGATTTCAGTTTGAAGGGTTATATGTGTGTTATACAAGTACGTTTCTCGATATTCGTGATGTTTGATGTATGATGTGGACAACCTTCCTCGAGATGCTTGTTGGTCAGTTAGTTTCAGACATCGAGCCAGGCTCCAGTTCCTAACACTAGTATTGTGATGACTCAAACATCAAGCAGAGCTCCAGTTCCTGAGTCAGTTCTGTAAGACCCGTGTCCTATAGGGAACAGTGAACAATCCCACATTCCTGCAAGGGGGAATGGTCTTGGAGGGGAATGGTGGTGTGCCTTAAAGGTGTAGGCACACACCTATCTAGCACGAGGCTTCTTGGGAGCTCAATGGCTTTGGGTTCGGCTGGATCTCCAAAGTTAAGCGAGTTGAGGTTGGTGCAATTCCATGATGGGTGACACCCTGGAAAGTTACACCGTGAGCTCCTGAAAACAAAACTGTGAGGGCGAGGAGACCCAAAGCGGACAATATCATGCTAGAGTCGAGTTCTGACTGAGGAGGGTTGGGTCCTGACAGAATGGTATCAGAGCCAGACCCCGACTTGTAAGTGTGCTAGCGAGGACGCTGGGCCCTAAAGAGGGTGGATTGTAAGACCTGTGTCCTGTAGGGAATGGTGAACAATCCCACATTCATGCGAGGGGGAATGGTCTTGGAGGGGATGGTGGTGTGCCTTAAAGGTGTAGACACACACCTATCTAGCACGAGGCCTTTTGGGAGCTCAGTGGCTTTGGGTTCGGTTGGAACTCCAAAGTTAAGCGAGTAGAGGTTGGTGCAATTCCATGATGGGTGGTTAGGATCCACCCCGGTTTCACCCTGAAAACCGAGGTAAACCCTGCTCCCGTCTGACACCCCGAAACAACACCAACGTAAACTACTAAAGTAACACAGTTAGACGCAGGAGAAAAGTTACATATCCCGAAGTCAAATTTTACAGAGCATAGTACCAAATACAAAAGAAAGAAAACCGATAAACTCAATACACGCACAACGGAAAATCTGAAGTACTCCGGGGTCGCTCTCGTAACTTCTATGCCTCCGACGCTGCCTCGACGTCAAAACCCCGCGCTAGCTCCACGACCTGGAGGGCAATTTAAAACAGAAGGTGTGAGTGGACCATAATTAATACAAAAATTTCCGAAAACCATTTCATAATAAAACCAGGGTTTGGCCCTCCGTTTTGAAATCACATGCATAACCCAGTTACTAAAAACAATTATAAATCACGTAAAGCTCATCATAAAAACATTTTCTGAATCATTATAAACACAGCTATAGAAATTATATCATAAGTATCAGAAAACCGTATCATAAAACATAAGTCTCAACCAATCATTATCCGATCAAACCTGCTGGATCTATCCGAGTCTTTAAACTCCCGAGTCTTTAAACTCAATCCAGGCCTCAATAATATCCGAGTCTTTAAACTCAACAGGCCTACGGGGGAAATATCAATATATCCGAGTCTTTAAACTCTCGAGTCTTTAAACTCAATCCTGGTCTTTAAACCCAATCCGGGCCCGTCCCCCTTCAAACATAATCCGAGTCTTTAAACCCAATATCCAGATCCAGCAAATCCAATCCAAAACCATTTGAAAACCTTTTCTAAATCCGTATCCAAACCCGAATCCGAAATCACTGGTCTGATGCCCTTCTGGCATCCAAAACCGTCATTCCGAACTCAAATCCGGAAATCCACTTTTCAACTTTAAAATCAATCCCATTTTTCGAAATCTGATTTCAAAACCGAAACCCTTTAATCACCAAATCATGTTTCAAAATCCCTTTAACCACTTATCCATTGAAATCCCAAATCCATAGCATCATGTTCAGAAATCGCACTTTTCTCGTAAAACATGCTGAAAACCGAACTTTCTCGAAAAACGTGCAATTATGTAAAACCAACAAAGCATATTCGATAAACATAGAATCGTGACTAAAACCATAAAACAAGTAATGAAAAGTAGTTATGCATGCTCAAGTTAAGAGAAAGGGGTCCACTCACAGTACCAAGCCCTTAATCGCGTCTCGAACGTCCCGTACGTTCCTCAGCTTCCTCGGGAAGTCCCGATCCTGTCAAAAGTCGCCAAAGTACGTTACTAAAACATCTCCGAAGGTCCACCTAATTTTCCTCAAAAATCCCCGGGTCCTAAACGTAACGAACCGGAACCCTAAACCTTCAACCTCGCGGAACTACTTCGAATCGACGTCCGATTAACCCAAAACCTATCCTAATGGATCCGTTATAACATTTAGAACAAAAACGTAGTTGGAATCTTCGTCGCAAACCACTGCACGCGCCCCCACGCGCCGACCAAAGTGGCTGCACGTGGGCCTCACGCGCCTGCACACAGACACTGTTCACCGTCGTCTTCCTTGGGCGAACCGATCTGAACCGGCGTACCTGGTTCACCGCCGTGCCTGCACCGTTTTCCTCCCTCTCTTCACCATATTCATCGTCCAGTCCTAAGCTACCCATTCCCCTCACTCAGACATCTCGACTCAGCCTACAACCCGTCAACTCAAGCTCGAACAAAAACCCGAACCAGTCCCCTGTTTCACGATCCAGTCAACCAGGTCACCCCCCGTCACGGTGTCGACCTTAAACCCTTCCTAGAACCTCACTGAGACTTACCCAACTCACCAAAATCGTCGACTCACTCCCAAAAGCCACGACTTTTGGTTTGAAATTCACGGCCAAAACAGAGAAATTGAAAAAGGATGAGGAATTACCTGTGCTCCGGCCGCCGCCGTGAGCTCCACCGTGGCAACACAACTCCTCTAAGTCTCCTTCGTTCTCTGGACACCTCCACCCGCTTCGATTAATTGAACACGGCAGCACCACCACCCAAAACTCCTCACCTCTTCTCTGTTTCCTCTGGTTTTCCCGTAGCTCACAACGCACACACACACGACCACTGCACCTCTCAACCTTCTCACTAGCTCTATTTTGATCTCTCGTCACTCACCCCCTTACTAGAACACACCAGCACCCACGGCCACCGTCCAATTTTCCCCCAATATCCCTCTCTGTTTTCTGTTCTTCTCTGGTTCGAACACACACGGGGGCACATATTGCATGGTTTTGAACACACCCGTGCACTCACTAGAACCCTCTAGCCAAGCCCCACGTGTCACAATCCCTCAAGCCTCACACAAAAATCTCCTCTCTGCCCTGGACAAGTGTCCAAATCGGGTTGCACCAGCTCAACAGCCAAAAAGACCAAACTGCCCCTCTTGATCCTAAAATTACAATTTTGCCACTACCTTTCTAGACCCGTATCTCACTCATCCTAACTCCAAAGAACACGTGTCACCTGTCGTTGAATTCAGAACGACGAGATCTACCTAACTATCCCAGGTCAACGTGTCAAAACCCGATCGTACGAAAAGTCAACTTTCCCCCTATTTTACCCAAATTACGATAATGCCTTTAACCTTCCGAACATCATAACTTCCTCCTCGGATGTCGGAATCGGGCGTACCGCCTGTCTACGGCTTCGTGACGTCCCGAACTACGTCACAGTCATCGATCAAAGTCCATGTGACCGCCCAAACTCAAAGTCAACATTTTGCCTAACCTAGGGGCAAAATCGTCATTTTACGCTAACGACCCTATCGAGACCAACTAACCACCGATTAAGCTCACTAATCCTTCACTAATCACCATCTTAACCCTAATTCCCGGGACGGGTCGTTACAGGTGACACCCTTGGAAGTTGCACCGTAAGCTCTCGAAAACAAAATCCGTGATGGTGAAGAAGCCCAAAGCGGACAATATCGTGCTTGGGTCGGGTCCTGATCGAGGAGGGTCAGGTCCTGATAGTTCTCACTCAGATGTCAGGAATGGCTTGAGTTCCTGAGTGAGGTTACACTCAGAAGTCGTGTTAGGTTCCAATTTCTGAGTTGCTGACCTATTGGTAGTGCAGTGGTTATGATGACTAATATGAAGCATCGAGGAAGGGTTAATTGTGTGTAACTACTGTGTTGGTTTATGTGTGATTATTGGGATGGTCTACTTATGTTGTTTGTTTACAAATGTTTTACACATATTTCGAGGTCATGAATTATGTATATTTTCATTGAGTTTTAAATTAAGTTTGATATGCATGCTTGGTTTTCGAAAACAGAGGGTATAAAAGTATGTCTTTCAAAATATTTTTTTCAAATTTTATTTTGGTCCACTCACATTTTTGTGTTTTTATTGCCTGTGACACGAGGATGGGGACCTACTCAGGAGCGGAGGCATAAGCTAAATATTGAATACTTGTTGTCGCTTAGGGTAAACTTATGTGTTTGAATTACGTTTTGTAAAACTAGTGCTCTGTATACTATGGTCTGGATGGTTGTAAAATTATCCCTAGTCTGACAGTTAGACGGTTTTGTGGATATTCTACAATCGTTTGAGGTTATTCTCGACATTTTGAGTAGTGGCTATCAGACAGGAGCATGATCTCTCGTGATTGTCTAGAATTATCAGGAGGGGTTCTTTCAAAAAGGATATTGTCAATTCATGTGTTGTTGAAACCATTGAAACTATCATTATTGATATGAAGGGTGTATTCTTTTCTTTATTGGTTGATGAATCAAGAGATATTTCGATAAAAGAGCAAATGACAATGGTATTTCGTTATGTGAACAAAATGGGAAAAGTACTTGAAAGGTTTGTGGGGGTATAATATGTTTCCTATACAACTTCAAGCTCCTTAAAAAGCGTCATTGATAAATTTTTTTCCACAAACAAATTAAGTATTAATATGCTACGAGGACAAGGATATGATGAGGCTAGCAATATGAAAGGTGGGTACAATGGTTTGAGAGAAATCCTTTTACATTCATTGTTTTGCACATCAACTTCAACTAACTCTTGTAGCCGTGGAAAAAGGAAATGTTAACATTGCTACTCTTTTCACATTGACTAATGGTTTGGTGGGTGCAATTGGAGTTTCTTGCAAGCTTCGTCATGCACTTTGAGATATGCTACAAAAAAGACTTGTGCAAACTCTTGAAGATAATTGTCCAAACAAGGAAAGGCTTAAATCAAGAGACTAGCCTCAAACGTCTTCGTCATACACGTTGGAAGTTACATTATGGCACCTTATTTAGTATTATTTCCATGTACGACTCTGCGGTGAAGGTGCTTGAATTAATTGTTGATGATGGTTCTGCCGACAATATTTGTGATGCAAATAGGTCACTGAAGGAAATACAAACTTACGAGTTTGTGTTTTACCTAATTTTTATGAGGTTTATATTGGGATTCACAAATGATCTATCACAAACATTACAAAAGAGGGATTAAGATATTGTGAATGCGATGGCTCTAGTTCAAGCAAGTAAACTACAACTACAAGATATGAGGGAGAATGGATTTAATCTTTTACTTGATCAAGTATCTTGTTTTTGTGACAAGCATGATATTGATATTCCTAAGATGGATAATTTGTTCATTAATTGTGGGAGATCAAGACGTGTTGCTCCAAGAACCACAAACTTCCATCATTATCATGTGGACTTCTTTGTAAGTGTTCTTCATAAACAAGGTGTGGAGTTGAATAACTGCTTTTATGAGTTAAGTACAAAGTCGCTTCTTTGCTCAATTTTATCCTCAAGAATTTAATTCTCGAGAACTTCTCACACTTGAAGATCAACTTGGTGTTTATATTCAGGATATGCGTTCAAGTAGTGAATTTTCCAAATTGAAAGGAATTAAGAAGATTGCAAGAAAATTGGTGAAGACGGGAAGGAATAGTACATATAATTATGTGTATCTGTTTCTTACTTTGGCTTTGGTTTTACTAGTTGCAACTGCTTCGGTGGAGAGAGCATTTTCTGCTCTGAATATTGGCAAAACTCTGCTCCGCAACAAGATGGAAAATCAATGGTTGAGCGATAGTATGGTTGTTTACATTGAGAAAGATGTTTTTGTTTGCATTGATAACAAAATTATAATGCGACGTTTTCTAGTTATGAAAACTCGTCATGGACAATTATAGGATTGTAATATTATCTCTTTTATGAATGCGTGACTCTCTTTTTATTTTGTTGTTGATATGTTGCGCTCTTTTTCCTTAGCTAGGTTGAAATCCATAACATGATTTTATTATTTTAACGAGGTCACTTTATACATATTTTGTAATGTATCATCTTACATCGATGAGAATTACACACAAAAAAAAATTGCAGGTATTATTTTTGTTTAACAAATTTAGAAACTCTTTAAATGTTGACCATCTCGGAATAATTTACTGGATCCACCATCGAAATAGTTTCATTTCTAATTTTAGAGAATTCAAACTGTATCGAACTGTTAAAATTTTAACAGTTTGAGCTTGGATATTGCCAATATCCATATCGAATCACATCATATTTACCCCTAATTATACCGATTATTCGTCTAGACATGAGGGTAATTTGGATGGAGCTACACCACGTGAATTTTAATACGCACCTTCTTGTCCAGTCCATTTTGAAGGAAATTGTCATAATGTAACATAACGTTATTAGAGTATTCACACCAAATTCTTTACCTTCGATTTTTATTTTTAAAGTTAAATTTGACAAGATACATATAATTAGTTATCCACTATCCTTTTTAGTCCATTTTAAAATAAATATAATATTGTAATATAATGTTATTATTTAATTTAGTATAATATATAAAATGTGAAAACACGTTATTAATATTACAATTTTACTTTTCATTGTATAATGAGTGATTTGTAATTCAATTATTACAATTTTTAACCAGCGACGCAGATAATTAATATCTAATAGAAAGATAAGTTTGTTTAATATTATTCACCTGTATTATAATGAGTATCTACATTAAGGTAGTTAAATTTAATTTTAAAAAAAAAATTAACTAAAATTTGTACAAAAGCATCCAAATGGATATGCAGCAGACTAGTTAAATTGAATACAAACTCTCCTCTTTACAAACTCCTTTCTTCATTAAAAAAACTCATAATCATTTGCATTTCATAAGTTCTAAATTTTCGTGGATTATCGAAAAATTCAAAGAAAATAGAACGAATTTCCAAATTTTTTTCGTTGATGAGTTGTTAATTGACTTAGACTTCTCGGATAGAGTTGCGAAAATTTTAATTCTTTCTGGTATTTGAGAAATGAAGGTTTTGATATTTCGTAGCTTTCAGGTGACGATTAGGAATGCCGAGTTGACGTGAACAGAGTTTGAGTATAATAATTTTAACACATTCAATAATTAGGAGGAAGAAAAGAAGAAAAAAAAAATAGAAGTTCTATCATAAACCATGGTGATAAAATTGAGTGTAATGATGCTCCAGACTTTCTTGGAGGCGAAAAATATCATTCGCCACATATATCGTCTCTCAAACAAGGATATGAAGTTTAGAGTTGTTATTCTCTTTTCCTATTGAGATAGATTCCCATTTGAAATTTTAGCTCTTGCGTTTGACTCTGAATTCGTTCTATCCAATTTCACCGTTAAAATAGATATATTTATTTGAACCGTTAAAAAACTAGCTATATATGTAGTGAATTGCCCGAATTATAAGCTGAATAGATTTTACACCCAAAATAAATATATTTATTTGAACCATTAAAAAATTACGTTAAAAATTAGCCGTTTATATTCAAATTATGTTTTTATATATTCAAATTTGAAAAAAATGAATTTAATATTTATAGTTGATAAAAATATGGAGAGTCTGATTTTGATAATGGTAACAATTAGTTAACTATTACATTTTTTAAATTATTTTAAGTTAAATTTATCCAAAAATTTAATTTTCCAACGTATTGTGAAAGCGGTAAAAGCTTATGTGACCCGTAGCAAGTAACTCCACCCCAAGCAATTAAAAAATGAGAAAATATGCGTTAAAATTGCCCCTGTTTTCCAGATTGGTGTCTAAATTCCGGCTCAAAGCTCTGTAAAGAGAGAGAAAGAGGCGTTGGCTTCTTGGTTGATTCTACAAATTAGGCAACCAAATTGATACATATATAATGGAAGCATCGAGATCCGCGTCTCCTTTCGCTTCACGAACAAGCATCAAGCAACAACGTTCTTGCAGCAGCTCTCTCTCTCTCTCTCTCTCTCTCTCTCCGCCACTGAGAAATGAACGTTAATCTCTGCGTTGCTGGCGAATCTTGGAAACTCCTACTTTTTTTTTATTTTTTTATTTACTCTTTTAATCTTTTACTCTGTTTTGGCGGCGTGTTGATGAAGAAATGCCGTTGAAGGTCACGCACCTAACGCATTAAACACTCTCATTTATCCACTCAGTCTCACTTTGCTCAGCTCTGAGACTCTGAGTCTGAGCCTCCACATTGACAGCTGTCTTCCAGCTCCGTTGGTTTCAGAATCAGATCGGCCGTTTTGGAGCCTCCAACGGTCCGTCTTCTCTCCCCCATTCTTCAATATTCAGGTAATTGATATGCATTTTGTTTTTTTTTTTTTTTATTGTGTGGAGAATTTAATGGTTAATTTGCTGGTTTTACTGCTAAAACTGGGGTTTTAGAATCGAGGACTCATCTAGAAACAAATCTTTAGGGTTTGTAAGTTAGTATTGTGGAGACGTTGGATAGTGCGAGCTTCCTTGATAAAAATTTCACATATTTACTTGCTTTAGCTTGTAACGTTTTCTGCTTGCTTGCTGAGAAAAAATCATTGAGATAATACAGACGAATTATTTTTGGAAGTAATTTTCTTAATCTTTAGTTCGGCAATTACTTTTTGTTTTTTGTCAAACTTTAGTTAATTACTTCGGGTCTGCTTAATTAAGCATGACACCGCTAATTTCTCGTATTTGCTCAATTTCGTTGCAATTTAAGGATTTTCAGGGAGGATTTGGTTTAAATTGTTGATGTATAGAGTTAACTTTTTGTTAAAATAATGAATTAATTAAATACGTTCCTGGCTTACTTTACTATTGTTAAAATAATCACTTAGATTCATTAGTCCAAAAAAATTTCAGCATTATATTCTGTAAAATACATTATCAAAATTGTCGTTTATCTTGTTTTAAATTCATGGTTTAGTTTTTGTCTCAGAAGTTCCAGAGTGCTGTGTGTACGTTTCTGCATTTGAAATTTTTATCTCATATTTATGACTAGTTTATTTAGACATTTGCCACGGTTTACTTTTTGTACGTGTGGCTCATTATCTATGTGCTTCGTTTATTTGTCTCGCATTAAGAACTAGTGATCGAACTCCTTCAATCCATGGAGGAAAGATCATGAAAGCTGAAAAGGGATTCTTTCAGCATTTTGATGGAATGCTTTAAGGCTTTTTTGCTTTCTCTTTAGCGAAAAAGATTTATGCTTTTGCTTTGAATTTCTTTATTGTAACTTTTTCTTTTAGATACTATATTGTGGGTGAACACTTTCTTGATGCTCTGTGAGTCTTGAACTTGCGCATTTTGCACAAATATTTAAAGGCATGGTGGTAGTGCAAAAATGTGGCCATATATCAACTTTGTATAAACAAATTATACCCTTACATTTCTTATATGCTTCCACTGATAGGAAGATTTGGAAATTGATTTCTTGGACTTTATTTTTAAGTGGATACTTTCCATTTTCCGTATATGTACTGAAACAACTATCAATAGTTTTAGACTGTAGAAATGATTGAGGGCACTTTTCTTACACCTTTTTCATTTTTTCAGGGGAAGAAGAAAGTTTGCTGAGATCTATCTCATAGCCTTACTCCTTAACTGATTTCTCAACAAACAATACTAGATGAAGCCACCTCTAATTTGTGCAATAGTGACTTTGTTCTTTTTCCTTTGCCAAACTATAGCTGACCTCAATTCAGACAAGCAAGCCCTTCTTGACTTTATTTCCATTGTTCCTCATGGCCGAAGAGTTAACTGGGATCCTACTAAACCAGTCTGCAATTCTTGGGTTGGGATCACTTGTACCTTGGGTGGCACCCGTGTGGTGGCTGTCCGGCTCCCAGGTGCGGGTCTGTATGGTCCAATTCCAAAAAAGACTCTTGGAAAGCTGGATGCCCTCATGATCCTTAGCCTTCGGTCTAACCGCCTCAGTGGGAATCTTCCGGCTGATATTTTCTCCCTTCCTTCCTTACACCACGTATACCTGCAAAGTAATAATCTTACAGGTAATATCCCTTCTTTTTTTCCTCCCAAACTCACCTTGCTTGATTTATCTTCCAACTCTTTCACTGGCAACATTCCATCGGCAATCGAAAATTTAACACATCTCATTGGACTGAACCTCCAGAACAATTCCCTCACCGGATCTATTCCTCAAATAAACATTTCAAGGCTTGGGCATTTGAATTTGAGCTACAACCACCTTAATGGTTCAGTTCCTCCTACCCTCCAAAAATTTCCCACTTCTTCCTTTGAAGGAAACTCCATGTTATGTGGGCCACCACTAACCCACTGTTCTTTGATCACTCCCTCACCCTCACCCTTTCCATCCCCCAATCTTCCACCACCTGTTCCCTCAAAACCCAAAAGTCAATCAAAGAGGAAACTTGGAATAGGGGCTATCATTGCCATTGCTGGTGGTGGCTTTGCACTGTTGTTTTTCTCAGTTCTGGTGATAGTGCTATGCTGTTTGACGAAAAAAAATAGCGAAGGCAGCGCTGTAGTGAAACCAAAAGGCATAAGGGGTGAGCAGCCAAAGGGGGACTTCGGAAGTGGGGTGCAAGAGGCTGAGAAGAACAAGCTGGTTTTCTTTGAAGGCTGTTCGTATAATTTTGATCTCGAGGATCTACTAAGAGCTTCGGCTGAGGTTCTAGGTAAGGGGAGTTATGGCACTACTTATAAGGCCATCTTGGAGGAAGGAACAACAGTGGTCGTGAAACGAATGAAAGAAGTGGTGGTGGGAAAAAGGGAGTTCGAACAGCAAATGGAGAATGCTGGGAGGATTAGTCAGCACTCAAATGTTGTTCCTCTTCGTGCCTATTACTACTCCAAAGATGAGAAACTCCTGGTTTATGACTACATTTCAGCCGGCAGCTTCTCAGCATTATTGCATGGTATGATCCTTTTCATCATGTTCACTCTTTCTACTTCTAGGACACTTATGTGCTAAGTAAACTCCCTATAATCTCTTCAACTGAAGCTTTGCAATTAACTTTGATGGGAGGACATACAAAATTGACTGTAAATCTTTTGCATTTAGACCATCCGGAATTGTTTTAAAAAAAAATGGCTATGAATTTTCTTGCTTATCTTATGCAGGAAGCAAGGAAACTGGACAGAATCCACCAGACTGGGAAACTAGATTAAAGATTTCCCTTGGATGTGCTAAGGGCCTTGCCCATATCCATTCTGCCAGTGGAGGCAAATTCATCCATGGAAACATCAAATCCTCCAATGTCCTTCTCACCCAGGACCTGAATGGCAGTATCTCAGATTTTGGCCTAGCTCCCCTCATGAACTTCACAACCATACCTTCCAGAAGTGTGGGCTACCGAGCTCCGGAAGTGATTGAAACTAAGAAGTCCTTCCAAAAATCAGATGTTTATAGTTTCGGAGTTCTACTCCTTGAGATGCTGACTGGCAAAGCACCGGTGCAATCACCTGGACGTGAAGATCTTGTTGATCTTCCAAGATGGGTTCAGTCCGTTGTTCGAGAGGAGTGGACCGCCGAGGTGTTTGACGTTGAGCTAATGAGGTATCAGAATATCGAAGAGGAATTGGTACAAATGCTTCAAATTGCTATGGCTTGCGTGGCAAGGGTGCCGGACTTGAGGCCTACCATGGAGGAAGTTGTTAGGATGATTGAGGAAATCCGGCCCCCCGATTCTGAGAACCACCCGTCGTCAGAAGACAACAAGTCCAAGGACTCAAACATTCAGACCCCATGATTCTCTAACTGTCGTATATTCCTTATTGTGTGATTCTTTGTAGGGTCCTTGTGTAAAAGCTTAGTACTGTCTTATGCTCTCGTAATTAGGCATTGAAAGAAGGTCACAAACGTATAAAAATACAAGTTCTGTGTAATATGAACTTACATCGTCTGATAATTTAAGAATGTAAATGTCCAAAATAAAAGCACATCTGATCTCTAAAGAATAGTAATTCTTACTTTAAAAATAAAACTCAGCAAGTTAAGCCCTATTCATGGCAATTTTGAAAGCTAATGACTAGGGTTAGTAGGAACGTTGCTAACCAAGTCAGCGCCGCTGACGTACCTAGCGACGAATGACATTAACCGGAAAGGAGCGCCAATAAGAGGAGCATCCGTGAGCGCCACACCACCATTTTTGTCACTCTCAAGAGAGAACTCTAGATTCCGATCTTCATTCTCATCCAATGGAATTTGCACAATTTCACTAATTGAATCGGATACTGGCAAATCTGGAACTAGAGGAACAAGCTGAGAATTCACGTCACCATTACTGTGCATCTCCTGTTTGATTGGAGCAACTTCCCGGGAATCAAGCTTCTGGTCTGAGGTAGACATATCCAGGTAATGATTACTATGCATCTCTTGTGTGACTGGAACAACTTCTGGGTTCTGGTATGATGTAGAGATGTCCTCATTGAATTTAGAGGTGAGCTCGATGACACTGGCTGTTTCAGGAGGTATAACTGTTGCACTCAGCCGGTCAAGTTCCACATACAGTTCGTTCACCTAGAAAAAAATAGCAAGGAATAAAAGAAATATCAGACAACGCCCATCAAAATCGTATAGTGAGAGCTATAACCTAATCAAACAAGTCTCAATATATAAGAAGACACTAATACTACTATAGAAACCAGGGATGGAGCATCATTTCACCTTTTCAACAAGCTCTGCATTTTCTGACACTAATCTCTCAACCAGTGCATATGCTTCTTCAACCTGAGAGTTCAAATCTTCACGTTCCGAAGTATGCTACATTAACAGTCAGATATTTCTTCCATTGAGAAGTAAAGTGTAAAGAAAGCTATAACAGGAAAAGAGATCTCCGTTCATTTTACCAACATTTTCCTGTCAAAGTGATAGATTTATTATTACTGTAGCATTGAAATAGATTTCCAAATAGGAACCAAACCTTTTCAAGTCCATCCGATGAAGTAGAGGAGACATTCTCAAAATTTTTGATTTGCAACTGCAGACTAGAAGAGTTTTCCATCAGCTGTTTATTTTCTTGTACGAGATTATTCCTGGATTGCTCCGATTCCAACACCTGCCCAGCTTTTGTTTTAATTTCCATATCAGAAGAAAATACAAATATCTGTGAATTACTTACGACCAGAAAGTAGGATGTGCATGCAATAAGGAAATGGCTTTACTCCATTAAACCTATCTGATCCAACGATAGTAAAAAACCCACTGTTCTCAACAAAGTAGGTATTCACGTCAACCACCTTGCAGATCATAAAGAATTTAAATTGAATGTATCAAGAAGATACTTGGGTCGATCTAGTTACATACCTGTGCTTGTAATCTAGCTATGTCGTCATTCAGAGTTGCTATATTTTCTTTATGAGAATCCTGTAACAAACACATGTTAAGGACTAAATAAGTGTGTCATATGAAAGGAAAACATGTACACATATTGATAATTGAGAGACGGAGAAAGATAAGGACAAAGAGACCGCCTTCTGGAATCCCAACTGTAAAGAATAAATGTAGAAAGAGCATTACAAAGGCACACAACTATAGTGTATTTTTTTTAAAAAAAAAAATCCTTACTACAGGCATAGCAACTAAACTCTTAACTATTTTTCAGGTGTAAATAACAAAGAATTTAATGTAAAAATTTAAGGTCATAAATGGGCCCTATGCGAAATTACAGTATATAGTATTAGAACAGTAATTACCTCTTTTAGAATCCAGGCATCTCTATCTTTCTCTAGATGTTCAATATTTTCATGTAAGCTTGCCTATAGAAAAATCTAAAATGAGTTGTAAGGTTGCAGAAAAAGGAATGAAGGCTGTCAAGGGAGGCTGGACGGAGTATTAATTATGGGGTCACAATAAATGGAGTGAGGCTGCTAACCACTTTCGAATCCAAATGGCCCTTTTCTTCTACTAAACGACTGATCTTCTCCTCTAACCCAACCTGCAACAAACACAGAATTGGCAACCAATTCCTCAAGTTTACAATTTTGGTGAATACAATGTCGCATAAAAGAACAAAAGAAAACAGGAAATGAATCCTGAAGAAGGAAAAACTTAACGGGCCCTTGAATTGAAAGATCAAGAAAATCAATAATAGTCCTATGATCCAAATTGAATCACCTCTTTTTCAAGCCAAGAATCTTTTTCACTCAGTAATCGCACAATTTCCATATGTAGGCCGGCCTGCAAATCATCTAGTTAGATAGACATCCTGAAAATGTATGAAGAAGCATAAAATTGCAATATGAAATGTCATAGAGCACAATACAAAACCGATGTACATTAACACCTTCTGTCTTGACTATATTATTATTATATTTACCCTTTTCTGCATGTGTGATTCATTTTCATGCCGCAATTGATTTAATGTATCTTCTAAGGTAGCCTGAAGAAGAAATACACAAGATCAATATGAAAATTATGGAAAGCATGCCTGAGAACAAAAAAGTCCATTAGCTCACTCTCAGTACTACCTCTTTCTGTCTATGTGAATCATTTTCATTTTTCAACTGTATAACGGTATCCTTTAAGGCAGCCCGAGATAATAAAACAAAATCAAAAGTTTGCACCAAGAAAATTGTAATAAAATTTTGACAAGTATTTATATTACCTCTTTCTGTATGTGCAAATCTTTCTCCTTTCGTAACTGATTAATTGTTTCTTCTACGGTAACCTGTCAAATTATAATTATACTATGGTCAACATGTACATTTACACCATATACAGTTAGATAGAACTTGTGCTGTTCGTTAGCCATGTCCAAAATTACCTCTCTTTGGCGCCATTGAAGTTTCTCAGATTCAGCTAATATGGTCTGCAAATCAAAATTTCAAACAACAGAAACAATTTCCAAATTGGATTAAAATCCTTGAAAATCACAACACAAATGCTCCACAAACCAAAATGGAACCTCTTGACACGAATAACATATTCAAATGTCCTATTCAAATGGTAGAATCAGCTGATACTCGATCGAGTTCAAATTCACACTTACACATTGTGTTCCATTGGCCTCATGCTCATTCCGATTCACATCTGCGCCTTGAATAGCATCGGAGCGATCATCCACCACGGCATCTGTAACTTCGACATTACTGATGACCGGCACATCATCGGAAGGACCGCCGCCGGCGGTTTCCTGAGAAACCTGGCCATTACTTGCAACCGGTGCATTGTCGGTAACCTCAGCCTGCTTATTCTTCTTCTTCTTTTTCTTCTTTTTCTTCTTCTTATCGTCCTCCATTTTTTAAGCTCGCAAAATCCTCGCCCTCTTTCTCTGCCACAACATAAGGAAACCAGACGACCCGGACAGACCCGGACAGACCCGAACCCGAATCCGATTTGTTGCTCTTGGCTTTTTTTTCCTTCGCTGAGATTTTATCAATCGAATTTCGCTTGTCTTTTTGGGGATGCCGGAAAAGCTTTACGTTTTTCGCATTTTATTTCTTAATAGCAACGTTACCGATGCGACTCAGTTTGGGCCTTGATGGGCCGAGAAGCACACGAGCTTCCCATTTTGACCTTAAGGAGTTGGCAGTGCATGATTGGGTGACTGAGCTCCCTGCAATGTGACTTGCCGTAGGCTAGTTCTGTCATTTGTACGTTGACGGCACTGACGGAAGGAGGTCAGTTCGTTCCGAGCTAACGGTGTTACCGTTTGCGTAGTAACGACGCTACAGAAACTTTCACGTTGACTTGGGCCCACCGCAAAGACACAAAGCATGTGGGAGCCACATGATCGGCGATCCGGCTCCGTCCAAAATGCAAACCTTCAAACGCATTTTCCTCCTCCGCTCCAATTATTATTTTTTCAGTGGTTGTCTCTTCTGCTCCAATTGGGATATTGGAAACTTTCACGTTGACTTGGGCCCACCGCAAAGACACAAAGCATGTGGGAGCCACATGATCGGCGATCCGGCTCCGTCGAAAAGGCAAACCTTCAAACGCATTTTCCTCCTCCGCTCCAATTATTATTTTTTCAGTGGTTGTCTCTTCTGCTCCAATTGGGATATTGGATATTTGGATTTGAAGCAAAATTTTGTGTTTTCTTTTTTACATATAAGTGAAAAATAAAAAACAACTTTACTTTTAAATCCACTTTTAATTGGTCTCAAATTCGAATATGGATGAAATATTGTATGAAAAATTTCTATCCCCTCCCTTTTTATAAAAAAAAAACACTTTTTTTTTTTAGAGTAAATCTACTTATTATGCTTGCAAAAAAATACTAATGACATTTGCTTAAAATATTTATATCAATTTTAAAACTAAATTTTAGGTGTATCTTGTATAAAAAAATCATTAAAAAATTATTAAGATGAGAATAAAAAAATTCATAAGTATCACAATTTTTTCATAAGCAAAGAATATGTATTGTAAGCAAGTCATCATGAAGTCAGATTCGTAGCTATTAGTTCAGTATATTATATCAGGTATTTGTCTGGAGGTGAATACCGAAGGAGTGATTCATGATATCCGAACTATGCAACCCCTCTTCGAGACTGTACAACTAAGGTACACCTTACGCAAGTATAACACTGTGGCTCACGAAGTTATAACTTTCTGTAAGCGTTCTAAACGCTGTTTTATGTGCGAAGGCCTTGAGCTCCTATAATTATTTAATATTTTAACTCATAATGTAAACATTTCGATTCAGTTACTTTTTTTTTAAATTTTTTTTTTCATAAGCCTCACAATATATTACTAAGAAATTGAAAACGTATGTAAGCACAAACCTTTATTTAATCTTCCGTGTTAAAATTATATAATTAAGATAGTTAATTTCGTATATCATTTATTCTTTATTTGAATTGTAATTTTGTAAACAAACATACAATTAGTATGATCACACTTTAATTTTCCACCTAAATTTTATTCGTGATTTTTCGTGACATCACACTTACTAAATGATACCATCTAATTTTAAAATTTCTTAAAATAACGATAAACAGATTTGGTACATCGAGTACCACATTATTTTATTAATTAAACTTGAAGGCAAACCTAATTTAATCTAATTATCTTCACTGGTGGGTCCATGAGCCGCCGACTTCAACCTCTAATATTTCACACAAAATTGAAATATTTAAAATTTTAAAATTTGAGAGCCGCCGTAAATGAAGGTAGGAATATAACTAGGGAAAGAAAAAGTAACGGATAAGAAGTCAGAAGAAGGCAAACAGAGCCGAGACGGTGAAAACGGAGGTGTATAAGTGGAAAGGGCAAGCCCGAAGTCTCTCACAGTTTTGTTTACCATATCAGGGGTCGCAAGCGCATCGACCAGGAATTCACCCACCGATTGGTTGTTGCGGAGCTTTGGGAGGCCGCGCCAGATCTATTTGCAAACCCGTTCCCCTTTGCTGCCGCTGTTTCCCTCCGATCTCAGGTATTCACCCATGGAAATTGTGTACTTCTGATGTTAATATATAGCCAACGTTCGAATTTTTTGGGGGATTTTGATGATTTTTGGGGAATTAATGGGTTTTAATTTGAAATTCTTTGATGGGTTTATGCATACAGGTTTGAGTTTGAGTTTGAAGTTGTAATCAATTCAATTTCATCATGGCCTCCAAGCGCATCTTGAAAGAGCTTAAGGATTTGCAGAAGGATCCTCCAACTTCTTGCAGCGCCGGTAATTTTTTGAATTTCATTATGAAATCTAGATATGATCTTACATTCTTACTCAAAAGATCGAAACTTTTCTTAATAGATTTGTGTTTGTGGGTGCATGCTGATTTCAATGATTAGTGTGCATGATTGGTAATAATGATGGGTTATTTGAATAGCTGGAAGGATATTGAAATAGAATATTTGTTAATTTGTGTTAGGTCCTGTGGCTGAGGACATGTTTCATTGGCAAGCTACGATTATGGGACCCCCTGATAGTCCATATGCAGGAGGAGTTTTCCTTGTCACCATTCATTTCCCTCCTGATTATCCTTTCAAACCCCCTAAGGTAAATTTTACATCTTATGTCCAAAGCTCCGTCCTACTTCGTTTGATATGCTCGTTCGATCTTTTTTTCTTTTCAAGATGGATAATGGTGTTTCATGTTCCAGGTTGCATTCAGGACCAAGGTCTTCCAGTCTTCCACCCGAACATCAACAGCAATGGAAGCATTTGCCTTGACATCCTTAAAGAACAATGGAGCCCTGCACTTACCATCTCCAAGGTTTGTCATCATTCCAATTAAGTTTATGTTATTTGAGATCATTTAACCTGCGATGATCTCATTGAGTTCATCCTGCATAACATTGTTTTGTCTTCGTATTTTCATTTAATCTGGAAATAGTATACATATATGTGCTGCCATGATCATAGAGTTTTTTTCATTAGGCCTATATGGATAGGTGGATGTTGCAGTTGCTTCCTGTATAAAATTGAGGTTTAAAGGGATAGTGTAGATGCTAGCCTATGCTTTCTGTATATCATCTTTACATGTCTTTCCAAAATTATCAGTTCAAAGTTTTATTTTTTTAGGCTAGGAATGTTTTGGTTCTCCATTGCTTACTACTGCTAAACACCCTTCAATATTTTCACTTTATGCTTCTCGTAAAGGAGCATAGGATGGTACTTGAAAAAATGTTGCATTATAATTGAGGACTAGATCTCGTTCCTGGCCTTTTCAATTTATTGCATTAAGTATCACTTACAAGTTTAAGTTATATAAACTGATACTGAAAGTTTGAAACCTAAACACGAGTAAAAGGGATCTGTTTCTTTTTCATGAAGTTGTATTTAGCGAAGTCTTTTTCATGTAAAATCAGGTGTTGCTCTCAATCTGCTCATTGCTGACTGACCCAAATCCCGATGACCCTCTTGTACCGGAGATTGCCCACATGTATAAAACTGATCGAGCCAAGTATGAATCCACTGCACGCAGCTGGACTCAAAAGTATGCAATGGGTTGAAGCTGTTTTTTTTATCTTTCCAGATTTAGAGTTTGTATGTGGTGGGAGGGATTCTGGGGTGGTTTAATTTGGGAAGAGTGAATCTTTATTCTTCCTTTGTTGTATCACAAAAGAAAGGTATGAATGGGATGTAATTCTGGTGTTTCCCGGACTTCCTTGTTTGATGCTGTTCCTTCCAGCTTTCTAGACAATTTATCAACTGTAGTCTTCAAGTTTTAATTCCATCAACTGAGCAATCGATTTGTTTTTCGCCCTCCATGTCTTGGTGTATCTTAAAAGATAAAGGAACATATATAGAATTCAATGAACTGCTTTGTTTGTGGTTTTCTTCATTCAATAAAATATGTTGATCATTGATTTATTAAATGAAAATCGTCATTTGCTTCATCTGGTATCTTGTATTTTTTAGCATGTCTCTTATAAGAGCTCAAGTATCATACCAAAATAGGTTATTTTTGAGCTTGTCTCTTAATTCCATACATAATTAAGTTTTTTCATTAAAAAAAGATGAAGACTCAAGGCCGACTTTTAAGGGTAACCGGGCCAATTTTTTTATTTTTTTTTTATTTTAATACATGGTTGTTTAAGGACTTTTAAATATTTTTAAAGATTTTTATTTAAATGAAAATTTTTAAAGACATTTTAAAATTCTATAAACTGGTATGGACATTTGTGTATTATTCAAACACTTTTTATAAATCTTTTTCTGGACCTTCCCTTTGTTTGGACAATTTCGTTGGACATATATTAACAAATTTTGGTAGGTATCGTAATTTCTCTATTTTATTTTCTCTTCTTGCAATGATTTCTTTCATCTGAATATTAATGACTGAACCTTTCACTTCATCATCATCATTTTGAGTCATATATTCAGTAGAGACTTATATCATACGCTCACACTTATCACATTTTTTTTATTAGAATTGAACACACCTTAGAATCTATTTGATGTTTTTGAATATGTTGAAGGCTTTGGAATCGTTCAAAGGTGGATCTCGAAATTTCTAGAATTTTTTGAAATTTTCTTAACGTTTTGGAAAATCTGAGATTACCATAAAGTTTTCATCAGTAAAAGCCAAATAACACTTTTAGTGACGAAAAACTTGAGGAACGTCGTGGCAAAAAAGAGCAAAAGTGATGATTTTTGGAAAATTATGCAGAATTATGCAAAAAAAATCTGCACTAAAATAAAAAAAAAATTTGCCACATTTTGGTGCATGTTTTTTCAAATTATTTTTTACTATGAAATGAACCATTATTATAAAGGAACACGAGTTTATTTGGAGAAAATGTTCTCTAAAGAACGAGACGTTCTTGAAAAAAATTGTTCGGTGAGGTTCACAAGTAAATCCCTCCGCTTGAGGCTAGACATTTTTTTGTCTTTATCATATATATATATATATATATATATATATATATTTCTAATATTCAATCTCACCAAGTCTACACCTTAAACAATTCATTAAAAAAAAAAAGTCCTAATTGAATATTTCAAGATTTGTTTTGACATATTTAATAATACTAAAAATCTTAATTGAATACACCAAGACTTTGTAAAAGTCTTTTAAAACATTTAAATATTTTAATTGCAAACATATGTATTTTAAAAATATTTAAATATCCTTATTGAATGCACCCTCTTTAATCAAAATACCAACTTGGGCTAATTGGTTGGGACAAATGCTATTTTTCTACTATATGTTTTTTAAAGTGTTTATATATCCCGATATATAATCATTTTGAGAATTGAAGAATTATAAGGCCCTAATTTAAAGGTTTGATTTGGACCTCCAATAAATATAGACTTTTATTATGAATAAGATGTTATTTAACCCAACAATTCTTTTTAGAGTTATATTTGGAGCTATATAAACCGTAAATACAGCCCAATATAATTCATCATTGTGGGTGGCTAAACGGCACTCACAAGGGCGGAGATGCCAACTTCTGGCATATTCCTTCTGTGTAATTCGTTTTTTCCTTTTTGCTGTGTGGCCTTAGGTTCTTATTCAAGTTATCCGGATTCTTTTGCTAGGGTTTTTTGCCCTCTATTAAAATTTAAAAAAAAAAAGAAAAAGAGAAAAGAAAAAAAAGGGGCGGAGATGCCAAGAGGGGCCCTCTGCCAACTCTACATAGTATTCCAAAGCCACGTGTTAGATAACAAGTGTCCACCAGAATTTGACCTCTCCCTAATGTAAATTTAATATTACATCGCAATCTAATTAGAAATTAACGTTAAACTTGATTAAATTTACAAAAAGAATTTTGAAAATAATAATAACTGTGTGCAGAGATTCTCAAGTTGTTGAAGACTTAGCTGGAAAGACAGCTGAAGGACAACAGTCAATGGGCTGGCAAAGGGAAAGCAAAATGCTATCTTCATCTAATTATTCTAATTTCTGACCTCTGACCTCTAAACCTCCGCATCTTCCTCTAATCATTCTAATTATTCATAACAGGCCATGCATCACACTCATAAATCTGCATCCACGAAACATTTTGAACTCCTTATCATTTAGGTAATACTCTTTTTTTATGTGACTGAAAAGATACGAATTAAATTTGAATTAAACTCTATAATCAGCTGATAGTAAATAAATATCAGATTTAATATAATTATAAATCATACTTTTTATTTATTTAAACTGAATATAATTTGGAAATATTATATATTGCAATTCTTGTGAATTTGTCAAGAGTTAAGACCTACCAAAAGTAACCTGCAAGAGTTGCACCACGTTTTTAAAAAAAATGGGGATTTCTTCTTAAAAAAAATTGGACATTTGAGGGAGTACCAAGTTTCTTTTATTTTTATTTTCACTCATAATTTATCATACGTAACTCTTCATAATTGGAAAGGATTATGCCATCAAACACTTCATTACAAGTTTGGCCATTTTTCTCCACAATTTGAATTTCATTGCCTGAGTTGAATAATTCCTCAGTGGCTCAGTGCTCACCGAAGTTGTATTAAAAAAAAAGGTTTTTTTTACTTGAAAGACACCCTCTTCTCGAAAGAAAGTCCCATTTGCACCATATTCAGTGTACCATGAAACCGTTGAAATGGATCACTTAGCTATGTTTCCGTTCAATCTGTTAAGTGGGCATCAATTTTAAGGGTGAAATTGGATATTAACCTTGAGCATGGAAGAGAGTTTACTAATCTGCCCTCGAGACCTTTCCCTCCACACCGCCTCCAACACATGCGAGTAAAACCGGCGCTTGCAATGCTCCATAGCCCATCGCCACCCAACACGTATGCTGCTATAATTATTCAACAACTCCCACTTCAATTGTTCGATAGTTGCCCCGTCTTATTTTCGTCATCATCTCTTTCACGCCTCTTCAAGAAGATCACATTTAACGACCCATTTCGGAAATTTCAAATATTTTTGGAATATGAAATTGGAAATGGACAGATTTACCCCTGTATTTATTTATGCCTCAAAAATCAATTGTAAATTGGAAAACTTTTAGGAAATTTTGATATGGCCAACGCGTGCGTCTCGATCTCACGAGTTCATAGATAGGCAACACACGGAAAATAGAGGTCTTATGGAAAAGTTATAGGTTTGGACGTCTGAGGGTATTTTGATAATTTAGGAATCATGGACAGTTTGGTAATTTCACTACTTGATGACTAAGCCTATTTCCTATGTGACAAGTGTCACCTTCAGAATGGGGATGTCATCCACCGCTTAGAATACTGGTTATTATGGGAAGGGAGAAAATGGAATGAGGGGGAGGAACACATGGATGATTCTTAGAGGGAAGATGTCGAAATTAAAACCCATGGCTTTTGTCCATGGAAAGAACCTGTTCTCTATCTTCCTGTTTTCCGTCTGCTAATCGCGTGCAAAGTGGGAAGGTTTAAGCTAGGCAGTAAAGCTATTTGGGAAGGCTGAGATAGGAATCGAAGAATGGTTGTAGGAGATTTCCGATTCGGTGGAGGCATAACGAAAACTGTAGCATAATTTCTCCGAGTATGTCATGGCCAATTTGACCCAATTGATGAATAAATCCATCCTCCCACGCCTTGTTCGAGTCGAGTGGTGGTTTTTGGAGGTGGAGGGCACGTCGTGGTCGACAAAGTAAAGAAAACACTAAACCCTGGTTTCTCGAGCTTGAATTTCGTTCAATCAAGTCATATATATTATTCAAATCTAACATCATATTTAAGCTCCTACAATTGAACCGATGAAGTTTGATTACTGGAACTTGACATTTTGATGGGAATTGAAGAAGACATGAAATCAGGTTGTGAGTACCCATTACAAGAAACCTGGCCAACTTGTGATGCGGTTGGAGGACAGGGACAAGTGCGATGGTAGCTATAGTGAGCATGGGGGCCACTCGTCGACCCTTCGTTGGTGTGTAGGGGTGCGTGCAAGATTATCTCGAAGCTTAGTCAACTTGTGTTTTCATCTATTCGATATTACATACATTTTGGTACATATTTCGAGTCAATCAGACACTGATTGTAGTGGTTTTATATATTTAAAGTGACTGTGTTGTTATCTTTTGTACATACTAGTATCCCAGGACTTTGAGGAGCTGGATATGGAATCATCACATGACTATGAAATTAGAATGAGACTCGAAATGAATTGAGATATTAGTTTTGGATTCAGAAAGAGCTAAAGTATTAAGTTCCACTATGTTAGGGTCAGTGGGTTGGATGTGGACAGTGACCTCATAAGGATTAATTGTGTATGGTTCGTATACCTAGATATTAATTCTAACATGGTCAGTGTACCTTGTCTGACAACTTCTATGTTTTTTATATAAAAGTGCTCAGGGTATTTCAAGTACATTGATTGAGGTGTTAGACGGAAGCATGACCAGGCAAGGTTATCAAAGTGTTTTTTGGAGCAGGTCTTATCAATTTAGTATTAGAGTAAACCAAGTCACCTTGTACTGAGGACTGAAAAACGGTGCATAGTACAAGAAGGAGTTCATTTGAATGCACGTTTAGTGGGCATTTATTTATAACTGTGATGCAAGCATACTTAAATGTTTTGAATATTTTATTGCATGATTTGGGTTACAATGATTTAAAATAATTATCTGATGATTTTCTGGATTGATTGATTGATTGATTTCTACGCACGGTTTTTACGAATTTTTGTGGAAATAGTGTTTGGGCACATGCCTGGTTCAAAAAACATTTTGACTTGGTTTTGAGTCATGGATTTATGTAAAAATGAGTTTTCTTGATTTATTTTACTATTGTTTTCCATGGTTAACCATCCTCGTGTGATGTTATTCCCTCTAGATGTCAGTTTGAGATCCCAAAAAGGTCACAATATGACATTCCCTAGACTTCAGTTCGGAGACTCATATTCCCAGGGATGTCATTATTTAGTATCGCTCAGATGCAAACGGATCCCATGAATACTAGATTGATATTATCTGATCCCGAGGGACGTTAGTGCTGTCAAATAGAGATGGATCTCCAGCGTATCACCCGAATGTTGTCTGATCTCGGCAATGACTCGGATGTTGCAAGATTCCATGTAGATCTTGAGATTACTCAGATGGTGCAGAACTTCATGAGGATCCCGAGAAAGACTACGCACGTAGCACTTATTGATTCGTGACCGATACCAATGGAATCGAGCATTGGTTGTATTTTTGTATGATATTTGTGTCCAAATTTCCGTTGATTTGATAAACAGAGAGTTCAAGGAAATGTTTTTTATTTGGACTATGAGTCAAGGATTTTTTTTTGAAAGAAATGTTATGGATTTGATCCTTGAACTGGTTTCACGGTTGTGATGAATTCCCAGACGGTCGAAACTAGGGGTATTTTCTAGAAGACTAAAGCTCAGGGATTGTTGTCATTGTTATTGTTATTGTTCCCTCGTAATTGAAACTTGGAGTGTTTCCCAGACGGTTGATGCTCAGGGGAGTTGATGATGGACTTTCGATTAGTTATTGATATTGGCGTCCATATATAATTACATGGTTTTATGGACGGGATTTTTGGGAAAGGTAGGTCATTGGGATCATTTACATATTGATGATTTTGTGATCCCACAATCTATTGATAAGCCTTTATTTAAGCATAATTTTATACCCTTTGTACTTGTCTTTTAAGGCAATTTATGCCATCAATAAAAGAAAATAATATATTTTGTGAGAAATTTACAGAATTAAATAAAACTTGGAATTATAAGAATTTGAGCAAAAGAATAAACTTAATTGGAGTTATATTGAAAAAGTTATGATTTAAACAATTGAGGCTACCAAAAAGTGTAAATAAATTTGGTAAGGCTTTACTGAATCCATCTAATCACCCAAGAAGAATATTTAACGTGCACATCCTAAACATGGAACAGATATTCGACGCGCGCTTTGTAACGACCCGTCCTAAATTTTAGGATTTGATTAGTGATTAATGAAGGATTAGTGAGATTAATCGGTTATTAGTCGTGAGATTTCGGACGGATGGTGCAAAATGACCATTTTGCCCTTGGAAATGGGCGAAATGTTGACTTTTGGTTCGGGCAGTCAAATGAACTTTGACTGATGACTGTGACGTAAGTCAGGACGTCATGAGTCTGTAGACAAGCGGTATGTTCGATTCCGACGTCTGACGAGAAAGTTATGAGGTTTGGAAGTATAGGGGCATTTTAGTAATTTGCCATGTAGGGGCATTTTGGTCATTCTATTATGCATTGGGATTTGCGCCTAATCAGAGTGGGACACTTATCCCTTATCTGGAAGGCTGTGGAACCTTGATCACCGCCTCACCTAAGTTCAAAAAAGGAAGAAAGCGTGCAAGCGTGTGTTCGATGAGGATATGCCGAGAGATGAAAACGAAGTGTGGGTGTGTGATCGTGAACCAAAACCCCCTCAAACCTCAACAAATTCTTGTGATGTGTGAATGAAAAAGAGAGGGGAGGTTCAGACGAGTGTGCTGGTGCCATCATGTTGAGCCGTCGTGGATGGTGGCCGTGAAACCGACACGGTAAGGTTTTGTGATTCAAAAATGGAAACTTGAATTTTAGTGTTTGTCACATGATTCTAATGCTTGGAAGTGGTTCCTGGAGGTCCTAGTAGTTGATTGGGACCAAAACCAAAGCTTGAGTTGGTCGGGATCAACGGTAGGACATAGTTGCAGAACACGGGTTGGTGCTTCGATTTGGAAGGTAATTTCCAAACCTGATTGCCATGATTTAAGTAGTTAGATCAGTTGTAAATGATGGGACGAAGCTATGGGAGTTGAAAGGATTGAAAAAGATGGAGAATTGGGTGAGAACCGGTCTCGTCGATTCGGGTGGACTGAATTTATAGTGAACTAGGTTCACTCGAGGAAGACGATGAATAGTCCTCGGCGCATGGGCTTCACGCGTAGCGCCTTTGAACAGCGCTTGGGGGCTCGTGGGGTGGTTCTGGGAGATATTGTCAACATTTGTTTTGATGGTTTCAATGTAACGAACATTTTGGGACTGGTTTCGAGTCGATCGGACATCGTTTCGATATAGTTCGGGATGTCCAAAACTTTAAGGACTAGTTTAAATATGTTTAAAAATCCGAGAGAATTACGGGGATTTAATGGAAGGTTATTGGAAGTGTTAGTGACCTTAGAATGTGATATGCACAGGTTCAGAAGTTCCGGGGATGATGGATTAGCCGGGAAAGGCTTGGTGCGTGCGTATCAAGGCGGCAGCTAAGACGGTCTGTGAGTGGACTTTTCTTTCTAAATTATGATGCATGCATAACTGTTTTATATGTTTTCTATATATGATTTCTATGCTTTTGATTGCGATATTACGATTTGCGTATTTGCACATATTTTGATGTGATTTACATAATTGCACGTATTTCGAGAATATGGTTTATGCTATGCTTTGATGATGATTTTGATGGATGATTTTATACTATTTACACGTATTATGATTTACATAATTGTACGTATTTCGAGAATATGGTTTATGCTATGCCTTTACCCTCACGGTTTTGTTCCCGAGAGCTCACGGTGCAACTTCCTAGTGGGTCACCCATCATGGGATTGCACCAGCCTCTACTCGCTTAACTTTGGAGTTCCCCAGAAATCCAAAGCCAGTGAGCTCCCAGAAGGCCTCATGTGACAGGACTCGTCCCCGAAGGACATAGATAACCGTGCCCGGTCCTGCTCCCGTCTGACAAGTCAACCGAAAGTCCCGAAACAACCCTTCAGCACCTGCTAGACAAGGGAATTTTGCGCCTGTGCCCACACATACCTCCGCCTCTGGAATAGCCTCGATCAACGCGCCACGACCTGAAGGGTTAATAAAACAGAAAAGGTGTGAGTGGACAAAAATGACCTCTTATAAAAACATTTATTAAAATACATTCTTACCCTCCAGTTTTCACAACTTGCATGCATAACGTAAAACATGAGTAATAGTATGAAATCATTCAAGTATGAACAGTGGACCGATAAAATCAAAAAATATTTTCCCATGGTCCACAAAACTCATGTTCATCAAATCAGTTCATGTTGTAAAACATCAAATCCCGGCTCTCAGGCCAAAACATGTGAAAACATAATCACTGGCCACAACGGCCAAAAACCCGTACTCAATACCAGTACGTCATCACAAATAACCTCAATCAGCACTAATCACAAGTGCACAATAAATATATCAATCCAATCAATCCGCACTACTCACAAGTGCCAATATCCAGTCACTCTCTTGAGAACAGACACCTCTGGGCTCAACCCCCTCGGGCTCAGTCACCTCTGGGCGAACACATCCCCAGGCTCAGACCCATCCGAGTGGTACATCCAGGCTCAGTCTCATACGAGAAGCTGACTACCATAGGATCAACTCATGATCCTACAATCACATCTGCACTACTCACAAGTGCACAATCACAACATCCATATAACCCGTCACGATATCAATGCAACGCGTGCAACTCGGTGTCTCACGTCTGAGTACATCCTCTAGGATCTACGACGTCTGAGGGGATATCAACTCTAGGATCAACGACGTCTAGAGGATATCATCATAATCCCACGCTCCTGCGAGTGAGCCTCCCTCGGAGCTACTCATCTCCAGGCAGTGGATCGTGACTACTCCAGGATCTACGACGTCTGGAGGAGACTATCAATCACAGAGGATGGTATATGTGGAACAGGTCACCAAATCCAGTAATCTCATTTTAAAATCATGTATGTCTCAAATCAAGTCAAAAACATTTCAATAGGGCCTATGCCCGAGACATAGCTTTCACAAATCAAGTTCCACAAAGCCATCATAAAACAGTGTCCAAGATTCACTTTAAAAATCATAATCATCACTTTAATCATATTCACATGTGACTCCAAATCCGAGTCAAAATCACTATTCACTTGGGTCACAAGCCCAAAATACCATTTTCACGCAAATCCATGCAACCGTAAACCCGAGTTGCCACGATCACGTAAATCCATAAAATCAATCACTGACTCATAATCCGAGTCCAAATATCATTTTCAATCCGGGCCTAGCCCAAAAACATCAATTTCATCATTTCTCGAAAATCGTGCCAAGATATAATATAATAATCATAAAACCGAGAAAATCGAGAAATCACCGGATTGAAATACCAATCATGCCACAACATATCAAATCATATAATAACGCATTTAAAATCATATATGCATGCATCACGGTTAGAAAACAAAAGTCCACTCACACACACCGTTCAAAACGGTTCGTTTCCGAGCTGCACGTTTTTCCGTAAATTCTGGAAATCACAACTCCTGCCCAAAATCATTATAGAGGGTTACTAACATCTCAAAATACTTCATATAATTTTCCCCAATTTTTCCGTAATTTAAATACGTATTTTAAACGTAAAACAAAACTTCGGATACGCGGAACATTAACGAAACAATATCCGATTTCCTCGAAACCAACGTTAAAATGTTCGTTACACTGAGAGGATCAAAAGTCATGTTGACCTCACCTTGAGACTAGGCCGGACGCGCCCTCACGCGCCGCCGTGAGTGGCTGCGCGTGAAATCCACGCGCCTGCTACAGTGTCACCAGCCTAACCCGTATCTCTGGTAAACGGGTCCAATTAACCCGCGAGACGACCCGGTTCCAATCCTATCAATTCGACACTGATTTCATCAATTGAGCAATCTGTTAGTTTCGTTATAAGTTTAATTAAAGGTCTGCAATCACAATTACACAATTACATACTCCAAACCTCACGATCGCAGATGATCAATCGAAGAACACCCGGCCATTGTTCATCATTCGAACTCCTTCAATTTCGATCGATTTCCTTAAATTGATTCAACCAGAAGCATCAGTGGACTCCGTTAAACATTTCCCCCAACTCAATTGCTTCAATCCAGTATTCAATCTCCACGACTCAAGCTCTATAGTCGTCACTGTGCAACCATGGAAGTCCGTCAATCTCCAACGTTTTCCTTCAATTGATCCCTCCAGAAGCATCGTGGGATCCTCAGGAACACAATCCCCCGCATCAATTTCGTCAATCAAAGCCTCAATTTCCTCGACTCAACCTCGAATTTCCTCCTCTGTCACCAAGTGTGTTCAGAGCCAAAACATCACCAATTTCCTTCGTTCTTTCGACGTTTCTGATCGTAGTGATCCCAGGAAGCTCGAAGTGAGCTCAATTGCGATCCTCACGGCCCTATTTCCAGTATTTGGATTTTCCCCCCAAAATTCCTAAAATCCGAAACCCGGAATTCAACACACTCACAACCCCTCATGTTTCCCTTGTTATTCTAGTCCTTCAATCTCTCATTTTTCTCTCAAGAACGGCAGAGGAAGGGAGCCAATTCTCCCAGTTCAGTCCTCCCCCAATTGTGCACCGTTGGAAGAAAATGTAAAGAAAATAAAAGGAAAATGATGGAGAACATAATGATTAGAGATGATGATGGTGTTCGGGAGGGAAGCATGGATCAGATTTCAGGGGATGGGTGACACTTGTCACTCATCCGGATGTGCACAGTCACTGGGTACTGTTCATATTAAAATATTTTTTTAATCCCGGTTCGTTCGGTTAATCGAGCCCGATTCCGTGACCATAACTTCGTCGTCGAATCTCCGATTTCGACGTGCCACCTGTCATTGGATTCGTATCGACGAGACCTACGTAACGGTACTTGGCCCTCGTCCATCGGACCTCCCGATCAAAAAGTCAATATTTGGCCCCTAATATGCCAAATTACCAAAATACCCCTCAACTTCCGAACATCATAACTTTCTCTACGAATGTCGGAATCGAACGTGCCACCTGTCTATGAACTCGTGACGTCTCGAACTACGTCACAGTCATCGGTCAAAGTCCGTTTGACCGCCTGAACTAAAAGTCAACATTTTACCCACGCTAGGGGCAAAACGGTCATTTTGCATGTTTCGTCCGATTTCACTCAACTAATCCCTGATTAGTCATTCTAAACCATAATTAATTAATATTCAATCCCGATATTCGGGACGGGTCATTACATCATGCTAGATAGGTGTGTGCCTACACCTTTAAGGCACACCACCATTCCTTTCCTAGACCATTCCCCCTCTCGTAGGAATGTGGGATCATTCACCATTTCCTCTAGGACACGGGTCTTAAAATCCACCCCCCTTAGGGCCCAGTATCCTCGCTGGCACACTTCCAAGTCGGGGTCTGACTTTAATACCATTCTGTTAGGACCCAACCCTCCTCGGTCAGGACTCGACTCATCTAGCACGATATTGTCCTCTTTGGGCCTCCTTGCCCTTACCCTCAAGGTTTTGTTTTCTGGAGCTCACGGTGCAAATTTCCAGGGGGTGACCCATCATGGAATTGCACCAGTCTCAACTCACTTAACTTTGGGGTTCCAATGCCCCACCAAAGCCACTTGAGCTCCCAAAAGACCTCATTTAGATCAGAGTTGCGGAGCGACCCACTCTACCTAACCCGATATTTTCCCCTTTAGACTCACTAGCCGAACCAGCCCAACCCGCATGGTTTTGTTCCCGGGAGCTCAAGGTGCAACTTCCCAGTGGGTCACCCATTAAGGGATTACACCAGCCTCCACTCGCTTAACTTTGGAGTTCCCCGGGAATCTAAAGCCAGTGAGCTCCCAGAAGGCCTTACGCTAGATAGGTGTGTGCCTACACCTTTAAGGAACACCATCATTCCCTTCCCAGACCATTCCCCCCTCGCAGGAATGTGGGATCGTTCACCGTTCCTTCTAGGACACGGGTCTTACATATTGTGTTTTGTTAATGATTTGATGATATGATATTGGGTTTGAATGTGAATTCGAGCGTGAGACCCATTTCGATAAAATATGATTTCGGATTTCGGTTTAAATTTGATTTTGGATGGATTTTTGGATTTGGATTATGGTTTCGAAATTATGATTTTTGATATGGATTTGGAAATGAATTTGGTTTTGAAATGGTTTTGAATTGGATTTTCTGGATCTAGATTTGGGTTTAAAGAACCGGTGATTGATTGTGACAGAGAAGGGCCCTATATGTGATTTAAGTTTAAAGATTCGTGAGTTTAATGACTCGGTTATTGACTTCCCCCGAGACCTGTTATTGAGTTTAAAGACTCGTGAGTTTAAAGACTCGTTAACTACCCGGGAAGGCCTGATATGTGATTTGAGTTTAAAGATTCGGTGATATGAGATCTAGCAGGTTCGATTGACTGCTATGTGTTTCGGATTTATGTGATACCATGATTGTTTTCATGTGATTTTCAGATGTTTTGGGAAGTGGCTCTGTGATATTGGATTTATGGTTTTTGGGATGTGTACCCACATGACTTGATTTGGTTTATGGTTTTGGGCTGAGGCCCAGTGATTGGAGAAAGGAAAATAATTTGGGTTTTATAAACGATTTTCTTATGTTGAAAATGAAATGGTTTTTGAATGCATGCATTGGTTTTTATGTGGAGGGCATAAATATCTTTTCTTGTAAAATGTTTTATGAACTTATTTATTTTTATCCACTCACAGTCTTTTTCTGGTTTTCGATGCCCTTCAGATTGATGTGGATGCGGGCTGTTGGAGAGACCGAGACATCACACTCACATATTCCACTACGGTTCATGCGTACTCTGGAAGATAGTTGGATGGTTAGCCTGGGTATCCCTGGTCTAGCTTACGTGTTACATGGAGTTTAGACGGGTGTCCAGCCTGCGTGTCACACATGGGTAAGATGGAGCATGTCTCATCCTTGTAATCCCGGGGGGATTGGGATGGGGCGTGTTGTAACGCCCCGGAAACTCAAAGAATGTAAAATTGCAAAATGATAAATGAAATGACGTTTTTTCCCTCGTGAATAGTATGGTCAAATGTTGACTTTTTTCTTGGCAGGTCGAACGGATGTTGGCCGATGATTGTGACGTAGTTCGGGACGTCACGAGTCCCTAGATAGGTGGCACGTCCGATTCTGACGATTGGGAAGTTCAAGGGCATTTTCATAATTAGGTCGAAAAGGAGGAAATTGTTGACTTTTTGTTCGACCACTATTTTTCACGTAATTTGAGGACCGTTAGGTAGGTCTTGATGCCCTGAGTCCGTAGACAGGCGGCACGCTGAAAACCGATCTTGGACGGATGAGTTACGGTTCTAGAACGAGGAGGGGGCATTTTGGTATTTTTTGTAAAGGAAGGGTAAAATGGTAATTTTCCCAGGGCTGCAGTTTGAAATAGCCGTGAGTGGGACTTATTGTTTAACAATGTAAGTGACGTTGGGGGAATTGTTTAACATTATGAGTGACAATTGTCACTGAGAAAGACTGAGGGGAAGCACAAGCAGGTGGGTTGCAACAGAGGACAGAGCACGGGGGGTGTTGTTTTTGAGTTTGGGCTGGTTGCAGGAAACACAGCCACAGAGAGACTGAGAAATTCCCATGAGCTGTTGGGTTGGACGGTTTGAAAACAGAGGTTAGAAATGTTGAGAGATCATTTGGAGCAGAGAAAAACCCAAATCGGAAAAACTGGATATTTGGAGGGAAATTTCTAAATTTGATTTGTGAGGGGAGAGAAGCTAAACTAAGATTGGAAATAGTCTTCTGGACTCATTTCGACTTCAACCACACGAAAATTGAAGGAAATCGATCACGGTTTGGCCAAGGACTGAAGTTCCAGTTTCTGGAAAATTTCGAGGTTGAGGACAACTACCTACAGGTAAGGATTTGTGAAATTGGTTACGGTTTAATGTTTGTTTAGGTTTTACGAAGCTGCTGTATCAATTAATTAGAAAACCAAGTTGATTTGAGTGAGTTTCGAAAGTTGGCCCGTTTGTTTGATCATGAGTGAAATGATCGATTTAGGGCTTGATGTATGTAATTAATAATGGAGAACATAAATTAACACATAATGGAAGGATGTCGGTGGAAAAAGGGAAGGAGTTAAGTGGGAATTGTTAGAGATTTAACCGGGTCGAGTCGCGGGTCTATAACCCATTTAGCAGGATTTCGGATGAAGAATACGACACTGTAGCTTACTGTGCATGTCGCGTGGTTTTCACGCGCAGCCACTTTGGGCGGCGTGTGAGGGCGCTTGAGGCCATATCTCCAGTCACGGTCAACATGTGATTTGATCCTTTCAATGTAACGAATATTTTGAGTTAAATTTCGAGTCGATCGGACGTCGTTCGGGATAGTTTGGAGAGTTCAAAGGTTTAGGATTTTAATTTAATTACGTTGAAAAATCCCCAAAAATTAGGGAAATTAATGTAAGCTTAATGGAAGTGTTTGTGACCCAAATTGTGATCTTTGACAGGCCAGAACATTCCCGAAGCAACCGAGGAGCGTACGGGACGCGATTGACGCGTTTGAACTTTGTGAGTGGACTTTTGATTTCTAACCGAGCATGCATAACTGTTTTTACTCCCTTGTTTTATGTTTCTATATACGATTTTATGATTACATTTATGATATTTCTGCTTTACGTGAATGCACGCTTTTTGATGTGATAAATCGTATTTTTACGTATTTCGAGACTATGGTTTCTCCGATACTTTGATGATGGTTTGATGAGTGATTTTATAAGATTTGTGCATATTAAATTTTAATGATGATTTGATTATGATTTGTGAGTAAGATTCGGGATTTGAACGTGAAATTCGGACATAAGTCCTGTTTGATAAAATGTGATTTCGAATTGGTTTTGGAATTTGGATCATGATGGACCCTGAACTTGGTATGATTTACACATGATTTTGGGTTTAAAGACCCGGTACGATTGCTGGATTTGGTTTTGGGTTTAAAGACCCTGTTAATTGATGACAGGGGAGGGCCCTTGATTGAGACATGATGAGTTTAAAGACTCGGTTACTGTGATGCCCCCCGAGGCTTATTCGTTGTGTTTTGAGTTTAAAGACTCGTTGATATCCCGGGAAGGCCTCATATTTGAGTTTAAAGACTCGGGTGGATCTAGTAGATTTTATTCGTTGATGTTGCATTCGGTTTTACATGGTTTTATAGCTATCTACTGTAACGGTTTCCATACGGTTTATATAAGTGATTTTCAGAGACTTAGTTATGCATGCGTGTTTTGAAACTGGAGGGTGAACCCTAATTTCTTTAAACTGTTTTCCTAGAATCGTTTATTTTAGTCCACTCACACTTTTCTGTTTTAATACCCTCCAGGTCGTGGTACAAGTTTTGGGGGTTAACGTCGAGGCAGAGGCATAAAGTTTTCCCGTTGCGGTGTAGTTACTTCACAGAGTATGGTTTTATCCTTATCTTGTTTTGTAACCATGCTCTGTGATTCTGTTGACTGGTTGTACCGTTGGTTGTATCGTACTTTCCCCCTGGTCTGACAGTACTTGTTATTTATTTTTGTGTGGTTATTTTGGTTATTTGTGTTCAATTGTCAGACGGGAGCAGGATTCTCCTTGGTTATCGAGGCGATAATCTGGGTGGGGTCCTGTCAATTGGTATCAGAGCATAGGTTTACGGTTTATGTCTGGCACTTGGATGTGCCTAGGTTGTTGTACTAACTTATGCCTCTTTCAGAGAACGATCGGCCATGCCTCCGCGACGTGAACCCCCTCCATGACTTGCAGAAGGCGTTGTTAGTGATACCGAGAGTGCCACGATCGAGCGAGCCCAGCGCCTTGGGGCTACGATCTTTAGCAGTGGGGCAGATCCTGAGGAAGCCCACCGGTGGATTTCTCGGTTTGAGTGGATTTTTGCTGTGATGCGCTGTCCTCTTGAGGAGCGAGATGTGTTGGCCACTTTTTTGCTGGATGGGGCCGCTTATGAGTGGTGGTATACTCTGGAGTTATCAGGTTGGGATGCTCATATAGTGACTTGGGAGACCTTTCGTGAGCGGTTCCTTGATCAATACTATCCCCATTCATTCCGTGATGCTAAGGAGACAAAATTTCTGCAGCTTCGATAGGGGAGCATGTCTGTAACAGAGTACGAGCAGAAGTTTCAGATGCTAGCCCGTTTTGCTCCTACCTTTGTGTCTACTGAAGTTGAGAAATGTCGTAGGTTTGAGCTTGACATGCGAGGTGAAATACGTGCCATTGTGACAGCTGGAACTTTTACTACCCTCAGAGAGTTATCGGATGCTGCAGTACGGGTGGAGGCTAGTTTACCGATACGTCCACAGTTCTCAGGTGGTGGACAACGTCGAGAGCGTTCATTTCGTGGAGCGTCGAGTCAGAGAGCTCTGAAAAGGGGCTGTTACAGCGGAGCTTCGTCCGCGGGCAGTGACCATTTCGGTAGGCCTGGCAGTTTTCAGAGTTCCGGATTCAGAGGACCCAGAGCACAGCCGGCTCCACAGGCGAGTGCGACCTCAGTTGCTTCCACAGGAAGATAGAGTGCGGATTTACTCGAGATGTTCCTAGTGTTATCTGTTTCTTCTGTGTAGAGCGGGGCCACTACCGGAGAGAGTGTCCATCTTTGTTACAGGGTGGTGGCGCAGGTCGGGGTGCAGTGGAGCAGAGGCGGAGTACAGCGTCAGTTTCTGGGACAACGAGTACTAGAGGAGGTTCTGGAGCTACCAGTGGACAGAGGGGTCGTGGGCGAGCATCAGGACCACAGGTCCGAGTTTTTGCGGTTACACAGCAGGAGGCCCGGGCAGCACCTAGTGTTTTGACAGGTACACTTACAATCCTTGGTCATGATGTGTGTGCTTTAATAGATCCCGGAGCTACCCATTCTTTTATATCACGGAGTTGTAGTTTGTTAGCGAATAGAGAGGTGTCTGCACTAGGTTGTGATATGGGTGTGAGTACGCCCACGAGGGAGGTGTTTGTGCTAAACCAAGTGTTGAGAGAGTGTCCCGTATTGGTAGGCGACGTTGGGTTGGTAGCTGACCTGATACTCCTAGATTTGCATGACTTTGATGTTATTCTGGGGATGGATTTGTTGACATTACATCATGCTTCTATCGAGTGTGTCGATAAGAAGGTAACTTTCCGGAGTCCAGGGTTACCTGAAACTACCTTTCAGGGAATACAACGAGCAAGTCCTGTTGGGGTGATTTCAACTCTGAAAACCAATAAGTTATTAAGGAAAGGGTGTCAGGGATACTTGGCTCACGTGGTGGACACACGTGCTGCACCATTGAAGGTGGAGGATATATCGATAGTGCGGGAGTTCCCAGACGTCTTTCCGGAGGATTTTCCGGGATTGCCACCCCACTGAGACATTGAGTTCACCATTGATCTTGTTCCAGGTATGCAACTTATTTCTCAGACTTCGTATCATATGGCGCCAGCTGAGTTGAAGGAATTGAAGGGGCAGTTGCAAGAGTTGGTCGATATGGGGTTTTTTCGACCGAGTGTATCTCCTTGAGGAGCTCCAGTTTTGTTTGTGCGGAAAAAGGATGGAAGCTTGAGGCTCTGCATCGATTATAGGCAACTGAATAGGGTAGCAATCCGGAATAAATACCCCCTGCCCAAGATCGATGACCTGTTTGATCAACTGCGGGGAGCTCAACACTTCTCTAAAATTGATCTTCGTTCTGGGTATCATCAACTGCGGGTTAAGGCAGAGGATGTACTCAAAACAGCCTTTAGAACCCGATATGGTCATTATGAGTTCCTAGTGATGCCGTTCGGGTTAACTAACGCATCAACGACATTTATGGATTTGATGAACCGAGTGTTGCAGCCATACTTGGATCACTTTGTTATTGTATTCATTGATGACATTTTAGTCTACTCAAAGAGTGCGAAGGCGCACGCAAAGTACTTAAGGATGGTGCTTGGTACTCTAAGGAAGAATCAGTTGTATGCAAAGCTTAGTAAGTGTCAATTTTGGTTGACCAGCATGAGTTTCTTGGGATATGTTATTTCGGCTGAAGGAATCAGTGTAGATCCCCAAAAGATCGAGGCAGTAGCAAAGTGGGAACAACCAAAGACAATCACTGAGGTCAGAAGTTTCTTGGGGTTAGCTGGTTATTTTACAGGCAGTTTGTGGAAGGATTTTCTACCATTGCTGCCCCATTGACACGGCTGACAAGGAAGGGAGTCAGATTTTTTTGGAATGAGAATTGTGAACAAAGTTTTCAAGAGTTGAAGAAAAGGTTGACAACTGCTCCTGTATTGACCCTTCCGGACGATAGTGGGGAATTTGAGGTGTACATCGACGCATCCTTACAAGGATTGGGATGCGTGTTAATGCAACATGGGGAAGTGATTGCTTATGCCTCCCGCCAGTTGAAGTCTCATGAACGCAACTATCCTACCCATGATTTAGAGCTAGCTGCTGTGGTACATGCTCTAAAGATTTGGAGACTTCATTTGTATGGTGCGACCTGTAGACTGTTTACTGATCATAAGAGCCTAAAGTACTTGTTCACACAGAGGGAGTTAAATGTGAGGCAAAGATGATGGTTGGAACTGATTAAGGACTATGATTGCACGATTGAGTACCATTCTGGAAAAGCTAATGTGGTAGCTGATGCTTTGAGTCGGAAATCAACACATTCTGTGGCACACCTACGGATGACCCATTTGCCCCTATTGGTTGAACTCCGTAAGACTAGCGTTAATTTGGGACTTGATAGCCAAGGTGTCTTGCTAGCTAGTTTCCAGGTGCGGCCAATCCTAATTGACCAGATCATCGATGCTCAATTCCAAGATCCTGTCTCGTGCGTTCTTCGGATTGAAGTGGAAGCAGGGGAACGACAGGATTATGCAGTCAGAGATGACGGAGCCTTACTAAAGGAAGGACGGTTGTATGTGCTTGGAGACGTCACATTAAAGATAGAGATTTTGGACGAAGCACATAGTTCAGCGTTATGCATCCAGGTGGAACAAAAATGTACCGCACGCTTTGAAAACACTATTGGTGGCCGAGTATGAAACTGGAGATCGCCGAGTATGTCAGTAAGTGTTTGATATGCCAGCAGGTAAGGCTGAGAGGTAAAGACCCTATGGAGCATTGCAACCACTTCCTATCCCAGAATGGAAATGGGACCACATAACGATGGATTTTGTGTTTGGACTTCCTAGGACGCCCAGAGGCCACGATGGAGTTTGGGTGGTTGTGGACAGACTCACCAAGTCAGCGCATTTCTTACCTGTATAAGGGAAGACTTCCAGATGACACAGTATTCCAGATTGTTTATTAATGAGATTATACGATTACATGGCACTCCTGCCTCTATCGTATCGGACCGAGATCCGCGATTTACATCCAGATTCTGGCAGAGTTTACAGGAAGCTTTTGGGACGAGATTACACTTTAATACAGCGTTCCACCCTCAGACGGACGAAACGGACAGTCAGAGCGAACCATTGATACCTTGGAAGATATGATGAGAGCCTGTGTTTTGCAATTCCAAGGTACTTGGGAGTCACACTTACCATTGATGGAATTCGCTTATAACAATAGTTACCAAGCGAGTATTGGGATGGCACCTTACGAAGTCTTGTATGCACGGCAGTGCAGAACTCCTTTATGTTGGACTGATGTGGGCGAAAGGAAATTGACTAAATCCGAATTGGTGGAATTGACGACAGAGAAATTCAAACTCATCAAAGTTAGACTCAAGGCAGCCCAAGATAGACAAAAGAACTATGTGGACCGTCGGATTAGAGATCTTGAGTTTGCGGTCGGAGATTGGGTATTTCTGAAGCTATCTCCTTGGAAAGGTATAGTGCGGTTTGGCAGGCGAGGGAAATTGAGCTCCCATTTCATTGGGCCATACGAGATTGTTGAAAGGATCGGCCAGGTTTCATATAGATTAGCACTACCTCCAGAACTTTCCAAGGTCCATGATGTATTTCACGTGTCGATGCTACAAAAGTATGTGTATGATGCCTCTCATGTACTAGAAGAACAACCCATTGAACTCAGAGAAGACTTAAGCTCTGAAGAACAACCCCGTATAGATTTTGGATCGAAAAGATAAGGTACTTCGTCGGAAGACCATTCCCATAGTAAAGGTTCTCTGGAGAAATCAGAATGTGGAGGAAGCCACATGAGAACCCGAAGCACAGATGCTAGAACAGTTTCCATATTTGTTTCATTAAAATTTCAGGATGAAATTTCTTAAGAGGGGGGGGGGGGGGGGGGGAATGTAACGCCCCGGAAACTCAAAGAATGTAAAATTGCAAAATGATAAATGAAATGACGTTTTTACCCTCGTGAATAGTATGGTCAAATGTTGACTTTTTGCTTGGCAAGTCGAACGGACGTTGGCCGATGACTGTGACGTAATTCGGGACGTCACGAGTCCCTAGACAGGTAGCACGTTCGATTCCGACGATCAGGGGAAAAAGTTATGACGTTCGGAAGTTAAAGGACATTTTCGTAATTAGGTCGAAAAGGAGGAAATTGCTGACTTTTTTTTCAACCATTATTTTTCACGTAATTCGAGGACCGTTAGGTAGGTCTCGATGCCCTGAGTCCGTAGACAAGGGGCACGCTGAAAACGGACCTCGGACGGATGAGTTACGGTTCTAGAATGAGGAGGGGCATTTTGGTAATTTTTGTGAAGGAAGGGTAAAATGGTAATTTTCCAGGGCTGCAGTTTGAAACAGCCGTGAGTGGGACTTATTGTTTAACAATGTAAGTGACGTTGGGGCAATTGTTTAACATTGTGAGTGACAATTGTCACTGAGAAAGGCTGAGGGGAAGCACAAGCAGGTGGGTTGCAACAGAGGACAGAGCACGGGGGGGTGCTGTTTTTGATTTTGGGCTAGTTGCGGGAAACACAGCCACAGAGAGACTGAGAGATTCCCACGAGTTTTTGGGGTTGGACGGTTTGAAAATAGAGAGGTTAGAAGTATTAAGAGATCATTTGGAGCAGAGAAAAACCGAGAACCAGAGAGAAAAACCCAAATCGGAAAAACTGGAAATTTGGAGGGAAATTTCTAAATTTGATTTGTGAGGGGAGAGGAGCTAAACTAAGATTGGAAATAGTCTTCTGGACTCATTTCGACTTCAACCACACGAAAATTGAAGGAAATTGATCGCGGTTTGGCTAAGGACTGAAGTTCCAGTTTCTGGAAAATTTCGAGGTTGAAGATGACTACCTACAGGTAAGGATTTATGAAATTGGTTACGGTTTAATGTTTGTTTAGGTCTTACGAAGCTGCTGTCTCAATTAATTAGAAAACCAAGTTGATTTGAGTGAGTTTCGAAAGTTGACCCGTTTGTTTGATCATGAGTGAAATGATCGATTTAGGGCTTGATGTATGTAATTAATAATGGAGAACATAAATTAACACATAATGGAAGGATGTCGGTGGAAAAAGGGAAGGAATTAAGTGGGAATTGTTAGAGATTCAACTAGGTCGAGTCGCGGGTCTATAACCCCGTTTAGCAGGATTTCGGGTGAAGAAGACTACATTGTAGCTTACTATGTATGACACGTGGTTTTCACGAGCAGCCACTTTGGACGGCGCGTGAGGGCGCGTGAGGCCATATCTCTGATAGAAATTTTACCAAGCACAAAAGATGTACTAGGAAAAACCTCTACGTGTAATAAACTTTGCAAGCGCACAAGACGTGTAGATAGTATAGATGCAAGCAAAGGTCGATCCCACGAAGACTTGCTCAATGATATCCAATTCCGTTTAACTCAATTGACTTAAGTGGAGTAATTAAAATGCAATGAGGGGTTTGTTATGTTTTATGAATGAAGTAAATTAACTAATAATAACTAAGTTGAGCTAAGGTTTCTATCCACCTTTACCAATTATAGTTCAGTTAGATTTCCTTGATTAGATTACTATACATGTATTTGAATTAAGTGTCCGTGCAGGGGTCCGGCTAAAGTTCACCCCACACATATTATCTTCTCTTAGATTGCATGTTTAAGCGTGATGTGCCCGCCCTTAAACAACTATTACCGATGGTGCGTGATAATGCATGAAACATAAAGAAGATTTAATAACACTACACTGTCCCTAGAAAAGTGATGTGCAGACCTAGGAAGTCATGAATTTAGATTACGAATAAGATTCCCCCTCTTAAACGTGATGTCATAAATTGCAGGGTGAACACAAACATCAAGGTGGTCCGTCAAGCAATTACATCGACAATTATACACAAATAAGGTAGCTAGGCTTATAAGCATAAATTGAGTTCATGAAGCGCAGTAATCCAAAAAATCCAGGCATTCATAGCAATCATAATCAAGAGCCAGAAATCAAACACGAACTAACATGGCTAGGGCTTCAAGTAACCCTAGCCCTAATTACACTACTCAAACATTATTGAATAAAACGATCACATAATTAAAAGGTGCACAAATATAAATAAAGTAAGAAATAATAAAAGGAAAATGATTAAAAGAGATGAAGGAAAAATCCCTCAAGGTAGACGTGCTGAATTTGAAGATGCTTGAATTATAAAGAGTGCTTGAATTAAATTACAAAACTCTAAACTAAGAACATGGATTGAAGTACGAATTTTGATAGAGTTTTGGGGACCTTCAAGAGGTAAATTCGGCCTCCAAAAACAATGAGAAAACATCTATTTGTAACCCCAAACACCTTCCCTAACATCTCCCTCAAAGAAAAGGGAAAACAGCCCCAAAACAAGGAGGAAAACTTCTTGTTTTTGTGAAAAACCATAGTTGGCCGTTTTTTGTATCCTTCTTGTACAAGGAGTCTCTTTCCTTCCTTCTTTCCACTTCTTGACTTTATCTTTGACTAGGAATTCATTTAATGCTATCCTAAATCAGATTACATTGCCCTAAATAAAAGGAAACATGATAAATTGTGGCTAGGGAAGTTAATTAACCCTAGCCATGTACAAGATGGTTTCTTAATTTCCAAGAAACTTGCTTTTCCTTGTGTCTTGCCTCTTTAACTTCAAGATCTGATTAGGAAATCTTTAGGTCTTCTTATCCAAGTCAATCCATGTAATTCCTCATTGAAAAGGGAAGAAAAATTCATCCAAAGGGCAGCTGCCCCAAATCCCTAAAAAGTAGGAACTTGATAAGGCAAGAAATCCTAGTTTCTTGGGTTCCAAAGAACAGATAAGAATCCTTCTTTTAATGGATCTTTTGGCCAACTTCCCCAGCTGGATTCCAGGGCATAATGTCTGAAATAGCCCACTTAATCTAGATGTGCAAGGCTGGCAAGGCTGATCCACAAAGTCACACACACACACTCCTTGTAGGATTAGGAGTGCTTCTCGACTAAGAAAGGCAAGAACCCCTTTTCTTGGTCAATCTTGATTGTCTTGACAGGTGCTATCACCTCATTGGAACCCCTGGAGATTATATGAGCTGCTGATCACATCCAATACATTGAAAAATGCCAATTCAAAGACAAAACCCGAGAGGCCCTCAGCTGGGATTTCAGCTAGGGACCTTAACTTCATTTTAGTGTTATTCCTTCATTTTGGCTCGGATTTCCTCCATTCTTTTTGCATTCTCTTCAGAATTGACTTAACTTTCATAATCTACATATGTCTCACAAAATGGATCATTTTCTCCTATTGTGTGTACAATTATAATCAAAAGATACGTAAAAGGGATAAGAAATAACATTGAAATGATGCTTAATTTGTGACTTATCAATCTCCAGTCACGGTCAACATGTGATTTGATCCTTTCAATGTAACGAACATTTTGAGTTAAATTTCGAGTCGATCGGACGTCGTTCGGGATAGTTTGGAGAGTTCAAAGGTTTAGGATTTTAATTTAATTACGTTAAAAAATCCCGAAAAATTAGGGAAATTAATGTAAGCTTAATGGAAGTGTTTGTGACCCAAATTGTGATCTTTGACAGGCCAGAACATTCCCGAGGCAACCGAGGAGCGTACGGGACGCAATTGACGCGGTCGAACTTTATGAGTGGACTTTTGATTTCTAACCGAGCATGCATAACTGTTTTTACTCCCTTGTTTTATGTTTCTATATATGATTTTCTGATTACATTTATGATATTTCTACTTTATGTGAATGCACGCTTTTCGATGTGATATATCATATTTTTACGTATTTCGAGACTATGGTTTCTCCGATACTTTGATGATGGTTTGATGAGTGATTTTATACGATTTGTGCATATTACATTTTAATGATGATTTGATTATGATTTGTGAGTAAGATTCGGTATTTGAACGTGAAATTCGGACATAAGTCCTGTTTGATAAAATGTGATTTCGAATTGGTTTTGGAATTTGGATCATGATGGACCCTGAATTTGTTATGATTTACACATGATTTTGGGTTTAGGACCCGGTACGATTGCTGGATTTGGTTTTGGGTTTAAAGACCCGGTTAATTGATGACGGCGGAGGGCCCTTGATTGAGACATGATGAGTTTAAAGACTCGGTTACTGTGATGCCCCCCGAGGCCTATTCGTTGTGTTTTGAGTTTAAAGACTCGTTGATATCCCGGGAAGGCCTGATATGTGAGTTTAAAGACTCTGATGAATCTAGCAGATTTTATTCGTTGATGTTACATTCGGTTTTACATGGTTTTATAGCTATCTACTGTAACGGTTTCAATACGGTTTATATAAGTGATTTTCGGATACTTAGTTATGCATGCGTGTTTTGAAACTGGAGGGTGAACCCTGATTTCTTTAAACAGTTTTCCCAGAATCGTTTATTTTAGTCCACTCACACTTTTCTATTTTAATACCCTCCAGGTCGTGGTACAAGTTTTGGGGGCTAACGCCGAAGCAGAGGCAGAGGCATAAAGTTTTCCCATTGTAGTGTAGTTAGTTCACAGAGTAGGGTTTTATCCTTATCTTGTTTTGTAACCATGCTCTGTGATTCTGTTGACTGGTTGTACCGTTGGTTGTATCGTACTTTCTCCATGGTCTGACAGTACTTGTAATGTATTTTCGTGTGGTTATTTTGGTTGTTTGTGTTCAATTGTCAGACAGGAGCAGGATTCTCCTTGGTTATCGAGGCGATAATCAGGGTGGGTCCTGTCACGTGTCATCAATGAAATCCTTTGATATTGCACCCCAACTCAAAAGAAGATAATTACAGCTACCTAGTTCTCAAAAACAAGAAACTCCATTTAAATGCGATTCAATTAAGGGTTTAAGAAGAAGAATATAAAAAATCATGTAAAGCAAAAGTAAGAGGATTGAGCAGGAACATTAAGCTGAATCAGAAGAACATTAATCTAAGACGAAATTGGGGACTACCAAGGATAAGTATTATCTTTTATTTTGAATCCCTTAATTTACTTCTGTCGTTGTCTTGTTCCCACCTTCCGGATCGGTTGTCATCCCATTTCCCCTTTGCTCCCTGAATCATCGCCCTTATTTTCCCTCAATCCTTCACTACCCTCGCATCCCTATTACCTCCGACATCTACTCTCCCTTTGAGCTACTTCCACTGGAGGTAAATTAACGGCTCCCTTTCCCCCACCCATTATGAACGGACGACGGGTTGCATACACAAAGGTAAATAATTAAAACCCCCACATTTGATTGCTCCACTTGTGTTCTCTAAAGTGTTCATCTTCTCTTTGAATACACTTATAGATGGAGCAAACCCAACAAATTTCCAAGTTGTGGTTCAGAAACTAACTGGGGCACCCAAACACTCATATGCTCAAAAACGCCTTCTCACCCTATCGCCTCCGCCACCTACTCTCCCTTTACGCCACGGTCGGTCAACTCCTTCCCCCCCCACCCCAAATATGAACAGACGACGGGTTGCTACATAGAGGTATATAGGTAGATCATAATGAACCTCTCTAAAAAAATAATAGAAAAATAAGAAATATGCATAATGTTAAATTACCTACAAATAAATTTAAAAAAACTTTAAAAGATAGAAAAAATACCTATAAATTTGTAATTCTACAATATTATCGAATATAATCTGAGAATTTTGGTGGATAAAAATGATTAGTAAACTAATAATGCATTCGAAAAAAAAAATTGTATGTATGAAATTTTGAAAACCACATTATCTTACAAAAAAGTTTTTAAAAAATCAAATATAAAATATTAATATTTAACTTTAAAAAGTTTCATATCCAAATCTAAAAATGGTATTAGAACACTTAAAAATAATAGTATAATAAAAAACACAGTAAAAATCTTAATAATACGGTAAATTGACCATTTTATATATTAAGCAGACTATTTTAACTGTTATGCTTAAAAATTGGACTAATTTATATTTAATACTTAATTAAACCAAAATATAAACATGGATTGATTTGAGAAAGGTTGGACTTATGCTTATTACGATGATACTATAAAAATGATGATGATCATGCCTTACATGTTTTGTCTGGTGATGATGACGATTATGAACATCATGGGCATCCATTATGATTTCGGCTTCTGGGAGGTGGCTATTTTTACGTATTCTGTTTCACTCTAGGGCAGCCAAGAATGCTTAACATGCTAGCTTGCAGCCTAGTAGTAGTCCCACGCATCAAGCCCAAAATACATATATTTGCATTAAGAGCCAACAACAACCAAGTAAATTGATAAGTTGGTCATTCCCGGCTCACCAAGTGAAGCCCAAACACAAACACCAAACCCCTCCTCCAAAAAAAGTTGGTTTAATAAATCCAGAAGGCTAAACCCAGCAGCTAAGAAGGCATTAGGCAACACAAGGCTTAAAGCGTAAACTCAACTTAAGGCTAGAAGCCCAAACCTAATTAATCATGGGCCATGGGTCAACGAAACAGCTCAGTCAACTTGACAAAAGTCAAACTGAAACAGGTTAACCCAACCCAAGTTAAACCAAATCTATTCAACCTTAACTCGAGTCAGCTCAGTCAACTAAGTATGACATGATGCTATGATAAAATGATGATGATCATGCCTTGCGTGTTTTGACTGGTGATAATGATGATCACCACTTCTAGTAGTTGGCTTTTTTTGCATCTTCTATTTCACACTAGAGTAGCCAAGAATGCTTAACATGCCTTGCATATGAGAATGCTAAAAATAATAAAACTTGGTGGACCAAAAGGCTTAGCATGCAGCCTAGAAGGCTTGTCACACATCAAGCCCAAAATAAATATATTTTCCTTAAGATCTAGCAGCAGCCAAGCCCAAACCAAAACCCCCTCTTTTTGGTTTAACAAGCCCAGAAGTCTATGACCTATTAGCCCAAAAGGCATTAGCCCACACAAGACTTGAAGCTTAAATCCAACTCAAGGCTTGAAGCCCAAACCCAACTGAGCATGGGTTATGGGTCAAGGTCAACTTAGTCAACCTAATAGGAGTCAAATCGAACTAGGTTAATCTAGCCCAAGTCAAATCAAACCAAGCTAACCCCGACCCGAATCAACTAAGTTAATTGACTATGCCACGATGATATTATGAAATGATGAAGATTATGCATTGTGTGTTCTGATTAGTGATAATGATGATGATCATGGCCATCCACGATGATCATAGCTTCTGGAAGGTAGATATTTTTGCGTGTTCTGTTTCACGCTAGGGTAGCCAAGAAAGCTTAGCATACCTTACGAATGAGAAAGCTAAGAAAAAAATGGTGGCCCATGGCAGCTAATTCCCGATTAGTCTCGATAATTCTTAATTAATTCTCGATAATCCCTCAAATTTGGGACGGGTCCTTACACGAAATACGACCATGACGGCTAACTAGTCATATGTCTCCACCTAGAAGCAAGGTAAACCAATAGGTTTAAATGATCCTCATCTCTAGAAGTGGAAAATTTTTACACAATTGAATTTCTAGACATCTTAATATCAATTATCAATCTCATGAGATAATTCCAAATTATGGGTTTGTCCTAGAAGAGACCACATTGAGCACGCTCTAGCGTCTAAACCTACTCCCGAGAATAGAGAGATCACGATAAGTTATATATGTTTAGGTAAGATATGGAATCAGAATGAAATTATCATCGATAATATATTTGTATTTGTGGTAGCTACCAAAATAATATCTAGGTGATGATATTGAATCTCGCTCCATTGATGAATGCCAACGTAGAAAAGACTGGAAAAATGGAAAGAAGCAGTACATGTCGAATTAGATTCCTTGAAAAAATGGAAGGTGTTTGGACCTGTAGTTCCTGCATCTCCCCATGTTAAACATGTAGGATTTAAATGGGTATTTATAAGGAAGTGTAATAAGAAGAATGTGATTATGAGATATAACGCTCTTTTAGTGGCGCGAGGAATTTCTCAATGCCCTGAGATTGATTACGAGGAGATATATTCTCCTGTATTAAATATCATAACATTCTGCTACCTTATCAATTTGGTAGTTTTTGAAAAACTGTGTATACATTTTATGGATGTTGTCACAGCTTATCTTTATGGGGATCATGATATAGAAATTTATGTGAAAGTTCCCAAGGACTTAAGATACCTGATGAAAATAGTTCCAGACCACGGAACACGTCCTTCATTTGTTTAAGACGTTCACTTTACAGATTAAAATAAACCGAATGATGTGGTATCTAATTGAATATTTGATCAGAGTGAGATATGTGAAGAATGAACTATGATTATGCGTGTTTATTAAGAAAACAAGTTATGGGTTCAATGTAGTGATAGTTTATGTTGATGACATGAATCTGATTGGTACTCCTGAAGAGATTAAAGAAACTGCTAAGCACATGAAGTTAGAATTAAGATGATGCTTCTCGTGGGAATGAAATTATGTCTCGGTCTAGAGCTCAAGCACCATGCATATGGGGTTCATCAATCGAATTACATCTAGAAGATGTTGAGACACATTAATGAGGATAAAACGAAGTTTTCAAGCACACATATGACCATCTGTAGTCTAGATCTTAAAAAAGATGTATTTCGTCTTGCACGCGATAACAAAGATATATTCACAAAAGACATTCCATATCTAAGTGAAATAGGCACATTATTGTACTTGGCTCAATGCACTAAACTGGACGTCTCATTTGCTGTGAACTTTCTAGCGAAATTTAGCTCTGCACCAACACGCCGCCACTAGAATGACATAAAAGAGATTTTCCAATATCTTAGAGGTATGACGATTATGGGTTAATTAACACAACACATCCTAATCCCTCATGATTAACGCGAGATGTGCCATGCTCCCGTCTGATATCACGTATCAGACAAGGGATAATCTCACCTTAACCTGCTCAAGGTTATCTAGAGTACGCTAGGATCAGTGGTGGAGTGTGATGTCTCGGCCTCTACTACAGCCCGCATCTGCAATAAACCTGAATGGTGTTGAAAACCACGAAAAGCTGTGAGTGGAAGAAAATAAATAATTTAATAAAACACATTTCAGAAAAGATATTTATACCCTTCACTAAAAAGTATGCATGCATTCGAAAACCAGTTATTGTGCTCATTTACTTTAAATCAAATCATAGGTTTTCCAAATCCAAACTCAGTGAAAAATGCTTCTCAAACAAAGTCATTTCCTTCCTCAAATCCTTAGGGCCTTAGCCCAAAACCATAAAATCAACCATGTGGGAACTCAGCCCAAAACCAAGTATGTGGGTCACAGCCCAAATCTAGTAATACAGAAATACCAATCCAGTAAAATATATTTAAAACCATCATTGGCATCCCATATGCCTGTAATCCATCCTTAGCATCCCAGATGCCTGACATCCCGGATGTCACTATCATAAGACTGCGTGTGTCCCTCGGATCTGAAGTCCGAGTCTCCCCAAGGTCCACCCAAGTCTCTGACCCTCCTTGGGGGGCATAGGTTTTAACCTCCAGAAATCCTAATCCTCAACCTCTCTACAATCTTTCACGTAGAGCGGCATGTAACGACCCGAACTTTTATAAATAATATTTTAATGTAAATGACCATTTTACCCCTAGTGGGGGAAAAAGTTGACTTTTAACCTGAGAGATATTTTGGACTTTGAATTATGAGGCGGCATGTCAAAATCGAACTTCGTATGGAGAAGTTATGGTCACGGAAGTGAAAACTGATTACTTTACGCCTCGGGAATTGTGCTAATTAAATCAATATCTAATTTGGTGGGACAATTAAGTGGGGATTGTGCTACTTTACGCTAGGGTTTGTGCTACTTTACGCCTCGGGAATTGTGTTACTTTACGCTAGGCTTTCACTTAGGAGAATCTGATTGGTCCATTATTTAAACCCATCCATTAATCTCTATTCCCCTCATTCGGCCGTGACCCATAATCAAACAGACACACACACATATTTAACTGCACCACCATAGTCGACCACCGCCATTTCACCGTCCACCATGACCAGCTGAGGGAGATCGACTGAGAGAGTGACTAGGAAGAGCTGACGACGTCACGGCAAGATTGAGCTACGACGGAGCCACTACGAAAAGGTGAGGAACGTTCAAACCTAAACCCGCGTTTTTGAACCAAAAATGGAAGTCGTGTTTCTAGTGTACGTTTATCATTTTTAAGTACCCTATTATGTTCTAGGGATTAAGGTGAGCAAGGTGAGATAGGTTTCGAGGCAAATGGCGCCCGGAACAGCGAGATAACGATGGTGGAAACCACGGGTTACTGTTCATCAATGTTGCAGGTGAGATCTAGTCCATTTTTAGTGATTTTGATTATCTAGAACTATAAATGGAATTAAGTTGAACACTTAGGAAGAAACCAGAGGAAAAATAGATGAAAAATGGAGAAATGGTGATCGGGTCAAGTCGCAGGTCTGTGCGACCTAGTTACAGACAACCGGGTCAACCCGTCGCGAGGTAGGGGATGATGACGTCATCATGTCAGACATGTTAGACACATGGCCCAATGAATGTCCGACACGTGGCTGTGGCGTGGACCAGTCATCGGTTGACATATGGCACCTGTCAGAGTCTGACACGTCAGACCTATCAGTTGTCAGATGACGTCAGCAACTATTGTAGCAGCGTTGACCGAACGTTGACCTGGCGCGTGAGGGCGTGTGTGAACAGTGTTTAAGGTGGGACCAACACCATCTTTTAGGTTTCGACGATACGAATCCGATGACGGTGTTTTCGTGTCGATCGAAGATCGTTAAGTTGGTCAAAATTGAGTTTAATGCCTCGGGAAGCGTGTTCAGGCGACTTTCCTAGGCCGGTTTCATTCTAGGGTTGCATGATTGAGTTGTAAGGACTTGTTGTGACCTTAATGTGTACTTTGGACATGACAGGGACTGTACAATAACGCCGGGACGGGTTTATACGTTCGGTTTAGCAGCGGACCGGACTATGAGTCGGCTTTTGGTTTCTAAATGATGGCATGCATAAATGTTTTTACTATTTCACTTTATAATTGAGACGAGACTATTATGGGTATTATCTTATGATGCTTATTACATATTATGATGTTTTGGGCATGAGACCCGTCTAGATTATATATGGATCGTTTTCAGGGATCATCAGGGGATTCAGTATATCTATACTACTATTGTGCTGTAATTACCGACCTTATTGTTATTGTCTCCTCCAGGGAGGGTTGTTGACCTGGGTGGACCCTGGAGTAGTCATAGTGCACTAACTGAGAGGAGTCACCCCCGTGGGGTAACTTACTCTCAGTAGGGCATTATGATTACACCTCGGGCAGTGATCTGGGATACCGGACACTGGTGGACCTAGAGGATACTCGGGATTTGAGACCATGAGTGGCACGCGTAGCCTTAGGATGGTGACATTATTAGGCATCAGGGGTGCCAGACATCAGAGATGTCAGGGTTTGGTTTTACAGTGCACTATTACGATGGTTTTTCTTATTCAATTATTTATATGATTGTATGATTATGATACGGTTATGATTACTCATATTTCATTCAATGCATGCAAATTTTGAAAACGGAGGGGTAAAACCTTATGATTATTATGTTATTAAACTGGTTTTGGAAACTTGCTTATTTTCGGCCCACTCACTCTTTACTATTTTTATTGACCCCTCCAGGCCGTGCTACTGAGATAGAAGAGGAGGATCCGAAGTACGACGCATAGATTTTTTTATTGTGCACATGTACACCCAGTTGGGTAGGTTGAGCACTATTTTGTAACCTGACATTTGTGCTCATATTTTGTATTTGTATTATCTCTGGTCTGATAGCATTGAACTCTGAATTCGTATGTTTAACTTTATTTATTTAATTCAAAAAATTTTAGTTCGGTTAAAGGTATTTTCGATATGTTTAGAGTCGTCAGACGGGAGCAAGGCATATCCCCGGGTGGTCCTAGTGGGATTGGGATGGGCCCTGTTAACTTGGTATCAGAGCACTAGGTTAGTGGTCAGGGCATTATTTTAGCAGTTTATACCTTGTACATTATTGCTTTGGATGTTTTTTAACCTGTCTATGCCTTTTAACAGTTTTTTTATGCCTACGAGACGCGCTCCTCGAGCACGGACTGAAGAGGACTTAGTGAGAGAGGTGGAGAGCGCGAGCATTGAGCGGGCCCAGTGATTGGGTGCTACGATCTTTAGCAGGGGGCCAGACCCCGAGGAGGCACACCAGTGGATCGACTGTTGGGAAAGGATATTCACAGTGATGCACTGCCCACCGGAGGAGCGTGTGGTGTTGGCTACCTTTCTACTAGATAGTTGTGCGTACCGCTGGTGGCATAATCTGGTGATGTCTGGGTGGACTATCCACTCTACTACTTGGGAGACCTTCAAGGAACGATTCCTCAACCAGTACTATCTGAGGTCCTTCCGCAATTCCCACGAGACCAAGTTCCTTCAGCTCTATCATGGGAGCAAGACCATAGCGGAGTATAAGCAGCCTTTCTTGATGCTATCTCATTTTACGGAAGCCTTTGTGAGCACGGAAGAGGACAAGTGTCGCAGGTTCGAGTTGGAGCTCTGAGGGGACATTCAGGCCATGGTGACTGCTACCCACTTTGATTCTCTAAGAGACTTGACGGATTCCGCGGCGCGGGTCGAGGCCAGTCTCTCGGTGCAGCAGCGGACTGCTGGCGAGGCATGACGACGGGATCGTCCACACCTTGGATTTTCGGGACTTCGGGGCTCGAAGGGTGGCCATCACAGAGGAGCTTCATCATTGGGTAGCCGGGGACGATTTGGTCGACACGGGAGTCCCAGAGGTCAGGACAGAGGTTTGGTTCCTAGTAGCAGCAATAGTCCCCCATAAGTGATTCACTTGGTGGATTTTTTGGCAGGCCGAGGGCGATGACTTGCTTCTCTTGCAGAGAACCAGGACATTATTCTTCGGATTGTCCATTGGTGCATGGTAGCAACAGCTCAGTGCAGAGTTTGTGTCAGGGCCCACCCCTAATCCCCCAGAATTAGGGACTAAACCCTGCTCCCGTCTGACACCCCAAAACGAAACATTTTCTAACGCAGGAGAATTTAAAACAATCCTAGAGTCAACATTATACAGAGCATAGTACCAAACTAAGAAAATCAAAAACTGATAAACAAAGTACACGCACAACGGAAAATCGGAAACACTCCGGGAAACTCTCGAGTACTCTATGCCTCCGACACTGCCTCAACGTCAACCCCCGCGCTAGCTCCACGACCTGGAGGGCAATTAAAAACAGAAAGTGTGAGTGGACCATAAATAAAAATAATAGTTTCGAAAACCTTTTAATAACCAAACCAGCGTTTTAGCCCTCCGTTTTGAAAACATACATGCATAACCCATTAGTTGGAAACAGGTATAAATCACATAAGGATCGTCATAAAACCAGTTTCAGAATCAGCATAAAAACAATTATAGAACTCACGCCATAAGCATCATAAAACATAAAACCAAGCATTCATTATCCGATCAAACCTGATGGACCTATCCGAGTCTTTAAACTCAATAACCAGGCCTCAATAATCCGAGTCTTTAAACTCCGAGTCTTTAAACTCAACAGGCCTACAGGGGAAATATCAAGATATCCGAGTCTTTAAACTCCGAGTCTTTAAACTCAATCCGGGTCTTTAAACCCAATCCGGGCCCGTCCCCCGTCAATCACAATATCCGGGTCTTTAAACCCAATAACCAGATCCAGCAAATCCAATCCAAAACCATTTGAAAACCATTTCTAAATCCATATCCAAACTCGAATCCGAAATCACTGGTCCGAAGCTCTTCCGGCATCCAGAACCGTCATTCCGAACCCAAATCCGGAAATCCACTTTTCAACTTTAAAAACAAATTCCGCTTTTCGAAATCCGATTCTAAAACTGAAAACCTTGATCATCGAAATCATGTTCCAAAACCCCTTTATAATCATTGAAAATCCTTTATCGTTTGAAATCCAAAATCATGGCTTCGACATCAGAATTCAAACCTTTCTCGTAAAACGTGCTAAAAACCGAACTTCCTCGAAAAACGTGCAATTATATAAAACCAACATAGCATATTCAATAAACATGAAATCATGAGTAAAACCATAAAACAATTATAGAAAAGCAGTTATGCATGCTTAAGTATAAGGAAGGGGGTCCACTCACTGATACCGGGCACGTCACTCGCATCCCGTGTGTCCCGTACGTTCCTCAGCTTCCTCGGGGATTCCCGATCCTGTCAACAGTCACCAAAATACGTTACGAACACGTCTACTAAGGTCCTCCTAATTTTCCCCAATTTTCCCGAACTTCTAAACATAACAAATCGAGACCCTAAACCTTCAACCTAGTCGAACTAACCTCAAACGACGTCCGATTAACCCGAAACCTATCCCAAAATATCCGTTACAACCTCTAGACCAAAAACCTAGTTGGAACTTTCCCCAGAAAACACCCCACGCGCCCCCACGCGCCGTCCAAAGTGGCTGCGCGTGGGCCTCACGCGCCTGCGCACAGACTACTGTTCATCGTCTTCCTCAGCTACTCGACCAGTCTGAACCGGCGAGAGCGGTTCTCTGCCGTCCCTCCACCATTTCTGCTCCTCTTTTCACCAAACTCTTCTTCCTCTTCCCAGTAATCGATTCCCCTACTCCAAACACTTCAACACAATCTCTAACCCGTCGTCCCTAGCTCGAAACAAAAACCCGTTCAATCCCCTGTTTTTCAATCCGACCACCTGCACACTTCCCCTTCACGGCTTCGACACCAAAAGGTTCCTAAGGACCTAAGGAATCAATTAGCACCTACCAGACCCCTCGACTCGTACTCAAAAACTACGACTTTATGTTTGAACCCAAACTAAAAAACAGAGAACACTGTAACTCACCAACGTTCTGGCCTCCGCCGTACAATCCCTCGTCACGGCTGCACAACCAGTAGCTACCTAGGACCCTAATGAACTCACCAGACCTCACCAAACACCTCGACTCAGCCCCTACTGTCACAACTATCGATTTGAACTTCCACGGCAAAATAGAGCAAGTATACGGGGGGAAGAAATTACCTGTGCTCAGGCCACCGCCGTGAGCTCCACCATGGCTATGCGACCCCTCTAAGCCTCTTCCGTCCTCTGGACACCACCACCAGCCTCAATTGATGGATTTACACAACAACACCACCAACCACCCTCTCTGTCTCCTGGTTTTCCCGTGAACTCAAACACTCCTCACACCCTCAGACTCACTCGAGCTGCCCTCACAACTCACTTACTACCTCCCTCTCGATCTCTACTCACTCCCTCAGTCACCAGAACACACCAACACACCCGGCCAACTCTCAATTTCTCTCAATCTCACCCTCTGTTTCTCTCTTCTTCGAACACGATACACAGCCCAAATAATTGGGACCGTGCACACGCCTAGAACCCACTAGAGCAACCCCACGTGTCACCATCCCCTCAGCCCTCTCACAAATATCCCAATCTTCACTGTACACTTGTCCTGATCCTATTTGCACAAATCCCAATGTGCAAAAGACCAAAATACCCCTGCTTGTGAGTCAAAATTATGATTATGCCATTGTCGTTCTAGATCCGTATCTCGCCCGTCCAATGTCCGATAAAAATGTGCCGCCTACCGTTGAACTCAAGACAACGAGATCTACCTAACGGTCCTCGATCTTTGTGTCAAAACCTCGTTACACGAAAAGTCAACTTTTTTCCCAAACCAGGGCAAAATCGTCATTCTAAGCTAACAGACCCAAAAGTAGTCAACTAACCACCGATTAAGCTCACTAATCCGTTCTTAAACATTCTTCTAATCCCAGCTCTCGGGACGGGTCGTTACAGTTTGGCTTCTCGCATTACTAGTGGCTGAGGACAGGGTGGAGCTCGTAGTGGTGACGGAGGAGCAGGGGGACGCGGACAGGCGACTGAACCCCTAGCTCGAGTCTATGCGGTTACCGAGTAACAAGCCAGGATAATTCCGGGTGTTGTGACAGGTACTCTTATTATAGCTAATCTTGTTGTTCGCGTATTGATGGACTGTGGGGCTACTCATTCATTTATTTCGCGGAGTTGTGCGAGCTTATTGGGTCCTGAGGTGTCAGCACTTGAGAGTGAGATGAGTGTGGGTACACCGATGGGAGTTGTCTACGGAGTGAACCAAGTTATACGAGATTGCCCAGTGGAAGTGGAAGGCATGGAGTTTCCAGCTAATTTGATTATAATGGATATGCATGACTTCAACGTCACACTAGGAGTCGACTGGTTATCAGACCACTATTCTTTGATTGACTGTTACAACCAGCAAGTGATCTTACAGAGTCCGGGTTTACCAGAGGTGATCTTCCAGGGAGTGTGGTGAGTCTCGTCACCCGAGCTAATTTTCGCACTCACAGCTACTAAATTGTTACATAAGGGTTGCCAAGGATATACCAGTGGTACGGGAATTTCCTAATGTATTCCCGGAGGACTTCCCTGGGTTATGACCACCTCGGGAGATCGATTTCACGATTGAACTACTCCCTGGGACGCGACCAATATCACAGGCACCGTATCGTATGGCACCGACGGAGTTACGGGAGTTGAAATCTCAACTGGAGGAGTTGGTGGATCTGGGATTCATCTAACCCAGTACTTGACCATGGGAAGCACTCGTGCTATTTGTTAAGAAGAAGGAAGCTAGTTTACGGATGTGTGTGGATTATCGGCAACTTAATAAAGCAACAATAAGGAACCAGTACCCCTTACCCATAATTGATGATCTTTTCGACCAACTACAGGGAGCACAGTACTTCTCCAAGATTGATCTACGATCGGATTATCATCAGCTGACGATTGCTGAGGATGATGTTCCGAAAACGGCATTTCAGACGAGATATGGGCATTATGAGTTCTTGGTGATGCCATTTGGTTTGACGAATGCACCAGCTGCACTCATGGATTTGATGAACAGAGTTTTCTATTCGTATCTGGACAAGTTCATGATCGTGTTCGTCGGCGATATTCTAGTATATTCTAGGAGTGCCAGAGCGCATGAGAAGTATCTACGACTGGTATTGGGGAAGCTGAGGCAGAAGCAGTTGTATGCCAAACTGAGTAAGTTTCAGTTTTGGTTGAACAACATTGGTTTCCTGGGACATGCCATATCACCTGACGGGATTAGTGTGGATCCCCAGAAGACTGAAGCGGTGACGAACTGGGCTAGAGCGACGACAGTGACTGAGGTATGGAGTTTCGTTGGATTGGCAGGTTATTACTAGAGATTCATATAGGGTTTCTCCAGCATTGCCGCACCTTTGACTCGATTGACCCGGAAGGGAGTGAAATTTGTTTGGGATGAGCGGTGCAATCAGAGCTTTCAGGAGCTGAAATATCGAATGACCACTGCACCCGTCCTTGCACTACCGGACAATAGTGGGGAATTCGAGGTCTACAGTGACGCATCGTTGCAGGGACTGGTTGTGTGCTGATGCAGAATGGTAGAGTTATTGCATATGCATCGAGGCAACTTATGCCATATGAACTGAACTATCCTACACACGATTTGGAGTTGGCAGCAGTGGTTCATGCCTTGAAGATCTAGAGACACTATTTATTCAGAGTGACATGCAGGATTTTCACCGATCATTAGAGTTTGAAACATCTGTTTACCCAGAGAGAGTTGAATATGAGGCAATGACGGTGGCTAAAGTTGATCAAGGACTACAATTGTACGATCGAGTATCATCTGGGAAAGGCAAATGTTGTGGTGGATGCATTCAGCAGGAAGTCAGCAGGATCAATTGCTCATCTGAGGATGGTATATCTTCCCTTGCTTGTGGAACTCCGAAAGACCGGAGTTATGCTTTGGATGGACGACCAGGGAGCTTTATTAGCCAGCTTTCATGTATGACCTGTGCTGGTCAATCGGATCATTGAGGCTCAACTCCAGGATCCGACACTATGGGTTTACAAGATTGAGGTTGAAGCAGGCGAGAGAGAGGACTTCACCATCTGGGATAATGGAGCTTTAGTGAAGCAGGGCCGTCTGTGTGTACCTGCAGTGACAAAATTGCGGACGGAGATTCTTGATGAAGCCCATAGTTTGGCATATGCAATGCATCCGGGAGGGAAAAAGTTGTACCGTACCCTCTAGGACTAATATTGGTGGGCAGGTATGAAGAAGGATATCACGGAGTTTGTCAGCAGGTGTTTGATTTGTCAACAGGTCAAGGCTGAGCGATAGAGACCGTACAGAGCCATGCAACCACTTCAGATTCCCTAGTGAAAATGGGATCACAGTACGATGGATTTTATCTTCAAGTTGCCGAGGACACGGAGTGGTTTTGATGGGGTCTGAGTAATTGTAGACAGATTGACCAAGTTAGCACATTTTCTGCCAACATGTGAGAGGTACAAGCCAAACCGACTGGCTCAACTATTTGTGAACGAGATCATTCGACTACATGGTACGCTGGAGTCGATAGTTTCTGATCGGGATCCACATTTTACTTCCAGATTCTGGCAAAGTTTGCAGAACGCCTTAGGTACGAACTTGCACTTCAGTACAGCTTTTCACCCAGAAACTGATGGACAGTTCGAGAGGACTATACAGACACTGGAGGACATGATGAGGGCATGTGTACTATTGTTCCAGGATTCGTGGGATACTCATTTTCCATTGATGGAATTTGCGTACAATAACAGTTATCAGACAAGTATCGGAATGGCACCTTAAAAGGCACTGTATGGTCGGCAGTGCAGGACACCTATCTGTTGGATGGAGGTAGGAGAGTGAGCAGCAGTTGACAGGACCCACCCCCAATCCCCCGGGATTAAGGGCTAAATCTTGTTCCCGTCTAACTTACGCATGACACGAAGGCTAAACCGACGTCCAACCTCCATATGACACGTAGGTCGGACAAAGGATTTCCAACCAACCGGTCTACACTTCCGAACTTCAAAGAGCGCGCAGACTCTGCTGTGGTTCGCGTATGTGATGTCTCCGTCTCTCTTGACTAACAGCCCACACCGCAACAACCTGGAGGGTATCGAAAACACAAAAAGACTGTGAGTGGACAAAAAAAAGTATAAGTTCAAAAACAGTCATCAGAAAACACAATTACATTTTTACCCTCCATTTAAAAACCAATGCATGCATATCAAAAGCCATGTCATAAAACCATTATATACTCAAGTTATTCAAACCATTTAAGAAAAACCGAACTCATTCTCTTTTCTTAAATCCAGGGCCTCAGCCCAAAATCATCCAAATCCATAACATCCGAGTCATTGCCCAAAACATCGGAAAACCATCATTATCAAGTTTCAGTGAAAACCAAAACACGTTTATCATCCATTTCAACCAATCGAACCTGCTGGATCTATCTGAGTCTGTAAACTCCCGAGTCTTTGAACTCAATCTAGGCCTTAATATAATCAGAGTCTTTAAAATCCCGAGTCTTTAAACTCAATAGGCCTACCGGGGAAATCACAATATCCGAGTCTTTAAACTCCCGAGTCTTTAAACACCCGAGTCTTTAAACTCAATCCGAGTCTTTAAACCCAATCCGGGCCCGCCCCCGTCATAATCATATCCGGGTCTTTAAATCTAATAACCAGATCCAGAAAATCCAATCCAAAATCCTTTTCAAACCATTTCCAAATCCATGTCCAAATCCGAATTTGAAATCGCCATTTTGAATTCCAATCTGAATCCGAAATCAGCATCCCGAATCCAAACCCAGATTCATATCCATCATCCATTTCCAAATCCGAATTCGGAACCATCATTCCATAAACTAGTATACTGAATAACCATTTCGAACCCAAATCCGGAAATCCACTTTCAAGTTCCAAATCGAATCCCGAATCGTCATCCCGAAATCCGATTCAAAAACCCGAAATCACATTCTTTAAAACCACTTTTCTGAACTGGGCTTCAAGCCCGAAATCACTTTTCTAAATCCATTTTAAATCTTTGAAATCAAATCATATTTCAAATCCCGAAGTCAAATCATCGAAACCATAGTCAAATCACAACATTGATCGAAATCTCGTAAAACACGCAATTCGGTAAATATCTCGAAAACCGTGCAAAATAGTAAACCATCAAGATCATAAATCAAATCATAGAATCACATATAGAAAACATATAAAAATATATATGCATGCATCATAAGTTAGAAAGCAAAGTCCACTCACAGACTGTTACGCGGTCGCCTCGATACACGCGCACTTACGCCGTTCCCGGCCAATCCACTATCACTGGCTTTCCCGAACCTGTCCAAATTCCATAAAAAGGTTACTAACTACTTCATTAAGCTTCTATTAAGTCCCCAAAATTTTCCCGTATTTTTAACTATTTTTAAATGGGCCCTACAACCTTCGGACATCCCGAAACATATCGAGACGATGTCCGATCGACTCGAAACCAATCTCAAAATGTTCGTTACATTAAATAATTTAAAAGTCGTGTTGGAACCTTCCTCAAAAGCCATGCCACGTGCCCACACGCGCCGCCTGAAGTGACTGCGTGTGGGCCTCACACGCCTACTGTTCATCTTCTTCAACCTCTGTCAAGCTCGGTCTGAACCGATTCGGTTCAGTCGAACCGGCGAGGGCGGTTCAACGTCTTTCCTTCTTCATTTTTTGTTCTTTTTCATTACTTTCTACTTCTACAGGTTCCTCAAACTATTTCCTAGCTATTTACGCAATCTAAACATAACTTCGAGGTTTGTAAGTTACCTTCCAAGCAACCTGCAACTCGACTTGTTCCCTCTCTTTGTTTCCACGTTTCCAGCTAGCTCAAGCCCCCCTTTCAAGCCCAATGGCTTCCTAACGTCTGCCAGAACCTCACCTGATCCAGTATTTGTATGAAAAACCATCGAATCACCAATTGCCATTTTTGATATTAAAAGAGAATTTCATGGAACTTAGACTTACCATCCATCTCTCGCCTCGAACACAGGCTCAATAGCTTCCTGATGATCTCTAAAGCATGACCCACTTAACCAATTTGATCCTTAACCCGTAAATCCAACTTCCCTATGTTCAACCTCAAACAGGGGATTTCTTGGGTTTCCTTGGCTACCACCGCCGTCCTTCGTCGTCGTGCCTCACCGTGGCCACCAGGAGTCTCAGCACAACCTCCCTTACATATTTCCTTCACACCCTACCACCATTTGATCAAGTTTGAGAGGATTTCGTTTCACGATCACCCTTGTGCCTCTGTTTTTCTCTCACGATCGCCGTGCAACCAACATTTCACATTTAGATGTGTGTGAGGCGGTGCTATAGGTTCCATATGTAACGACCCGAACTTTCGTAATTCTTATTTTATTGTAAAATGACCGTTTTGCCCCTGAGGGGGGGGGGGAAAGTTGACTTTTACCTCGGGAAGTATTTAGGACTTTGACACGTGACCGTGACGTAGTTTAGAACATCACGAGTTCATAGGCAGGTGGCACGTTCGATTCCGACGTTCGGGGAAGAAGTTGTGACGTTCGGAAGTCGAGGGGTATTTTGGTAATTTGGCCATTTGGGGGCCAAATGTTGACTTTTGACCCGGGAAGTCCAACGGACGAGGGCCAATGACCGTTACGTAGGTCTCGTCGATACGAATCCGTAGACAGGCGGCACGCCGAATTCGGACTTACGACGAAAAAGTTATGGTCAAGAACGTAACCGAACTAATCGAGACTCGGAACTTAAAATAATAATAAAATATTAGAATCTGATTTACTTTAACCCAATCAATCTGGACCCTTGATGAGTGACACATGTCACTCATCTACCTCATCCACATCATTCCCAACAATCTGGATCTATGTCTGCCTTTAGAGTAATTAATTCATTTAATTTCCTTAAATCCTCACCTTTCATCCTTAAGTCAGACTCAATCCTAGCCGTTGGTTTCTAATGCCTATTCTGTTTTAAACTCATCAAACCATACTCCCACATTTTCATTCTCTTAACCGTGCACCCTCTCATCCTTCAAACAATCACACCAGCAGCTCACCACCCAACTTCCCTCACCAGGCAGCACCAGGCAACCACCAGCAACCTCCAGACGGCCATCACCACCACCAAGGCCACCCTGCACGGCCGGAAAACCCACAAACCCGAGAGGAACCCGTGCAGCCCAAAACCATCCAACCATCCAAACCATGACTTCTGGGCTCGAACAAACGTAGGGCTAGGATCAGTGTGACCTCTGGACGACTCAGGACCGGACTGGGCAGCCCACGGCGGCGACACGGCGGCGGTAAGCCTGCAAACCCGAGAGACACCGATTTCCTTCCCTGTTTCGAAACTTCCGTTTTTAACGTTAGAATTGTTTGGTTGCTTTTGAGACATAACCTAGGGGACTAGACGAGCATTTTGGACCAGAGTTTGTGGCTGGAAGCTTGACGGCTCGCCGGAGAAGATGAACCAGAGCCGGCAGCCGGTTTCCCGTCTATTTTCAGGTGGTACCTTCAACTTAAAAACCTGTTTTAATTGCACAGAGCCATAGAACATGTTCAGACGAGTTCATAGGAACAAATCCCATCGATTTTGGTGGTCGGGTTGATGAGAACTGGTCGGGTCGAACCGTGGGTCTGCGGTGACCTGGTTCTCAGACCCGGTTACTATAGCTGATGACGTCATCATGCTGACGTCAGCAGTGACGTCATGATGACGTCATCATGTCAGAATATTGTCAGACCAGGGACCAATGGACTGTTGACACGTGTCCTCTGACACTGTCAGTGATGACGTCATGCTGACGTCAGCAGTGACGGCATGCTGACGTCAGCATCACTGTAGCACTGTTGACCAGAGGGTTGACCGGCGCGTGGAGGGCGCGTGTGAACAGTATTTTGTGTGGGACCAGTTCCATTTTCAAGGTTTCGACGATACGGATCCAATGGCGGTGGTTTCGTGTCGATCGGAGATCGTTAAGTTGGTCAAATTAGGGTTTGACGCCTTGGGAAGCGTGTTCGGACGGCTTTCCCGGGCCGGTTTCAGTCTAGGGTTTCTTAGTTGTTTAGTAGGGACTTAAAGTGACCTTTACGTATGTTTTGGGCATGACAGGAATTGTACTTTAACCCTTGGACGGGGCTTTACGCTCGGGATTGCAGCGGGATTGTACTGTGAGTGGGCCTTTGATTTCACTAAACTTCGGCATGCATAACTGTTTTACTTTCTACTATATCTATATGTGATTCAAGTAAAAGTATCTGTTTATCTTGTGTATGATTTATGGCACGTATTACGATGTTTGGGCATGAGACCCGTCTGGTTGTTTATGAATGGTTTGGAGTCATATATATGTATAATGGATCTCGATATTATCTGTGGTACTGCACTGTATAGATCTACCCTAGGATTCTATCTCCTCCGGATGTAGGTACACCGGAGTGGTCACGGCGCATTGCCTGTGAGGAGTCATTCTACGGCGCATTCCCCGGGTGGCACGCGTAGCCTTGAGACTGTGACCTTATCGGGCGTCTGGGACGTCAGGCATCTGGGATGTCAGGGTTGGGATGTATAGTGCAGTGACTAAGATTATATTATGTTGATATTATTCTGCTTATGACTATATGGTTTTGTGGTTTATGATACTATGCATGTCTTTTCGGAAAACGGAGGGGAAAAGCTATATGTTTTCGAAATGGTAAACTACTTTGTAAACCTTGAGTTTCGGCCCACTCACCTTTGTTGTTTTACTACCCCTCCAGGTAGTGCTATCGAGGAGGAGGATCCCGAGGAGGAGGAAGAGGAGGATCCCGAGGAGGAAGAGGCATAGGTTTACGTTGCGTACCTGAACCCTACTGCTGGGTAGGTTGGCACGTAGTGTGTCTAGAGTCGTGCTCAATAAACTGTATTCGGGAACTATCCCTTGTCTGACCCTATTTGTATTCGAGTATTTGTGTGGCGTGCTATGTATGACTTAACTATGGATTTTCTTTATGCATTTTATCTTCAATAAGGATATTTTTGGTATTTTAATGTCGGGTGTCAGACGGGAGCAGGGCACGTCCCGGGTGGTCCCAGGGGGATCGGGGCCGGTCCTGTCACCATAACCCTCTAGAGCTGGGACACATGTTCAAATCTCCATAAACCACCATTCCCAAGCATCCAAGTGTCCACAATATAGCTGGGCACAGATCCCAAGACAAGCCAAATGACCATTTTACCCTTATTCCACAAATTACCATTTTGCCCCTCAAATTCCTAGGCCCGTAACTTCGTCGTTCGATGACGGCGTGCCACCTGTCGTTGTACTCAGGGCATCGAGACCTTCCTAACAGTCCTCGAAGTTCATGAAAATTCCATGTCGTATGAACAGTCAACCAATTGCCCATTTTAACGAAATTACCAAAATATCCTCAAACTTCTGAACGTCATAACTTTCTCCTCGAATGTCGGAATCGGACGTGCCACATGTCTATGAACTCGCGACTTCACGAACTACGCCAAGATCATTGGTCAAAATCCATTTGACCGCCTGAACGAAAAGTCAACATTTTTGCCCATTCCGGGGGCAAAACCGTCATTTTGCACCGTCCGTCCGAAATCACCCAACTAATCACCGATTAACTTTACTAATCTGTCATTAATCACTAATCTAATCCCAATTTCTGGGACGTTCCCATACAGCAGTGGGGCCGAATCTAATTGATATGACCTAGGAGATAGTCCGAGTTATCAAAGAGAGATTGAAGGCTGCGTAGGATTGTCAGAAAATCTATGTGGATCGACGGATTCGGGACTTGGAGTTCGCGGTCAGAAATTTTGTATTCTTGAAGTTATCTCATTGGAAGGGAATCATTCGTTTTGGTCGACGTGGGAAATTGAGTCCCCGTTACATTGTATCATACGGGATTATGGAGAGGATTGGTTCCATGGAATATCGGTTGGCGTTACCTCTAGAACATGCCAGGGTCCACAACGTATTTCATGTGTCTATGCTACGGAGGTATCTACGGGATGAGTCACATGCTTTACCGGAACAACCACTAGAACTGAGAACTGACCTGAGCTTTGAAGAGCAACCAGTGCAGATTTTGGATTGGAAGGACAAGGTTTTGAGAAATAAGACAATTCAGTTGGTAAAAGTGCTATGGAGAAATCATGATGTTGAAGAAGTGACATGGGAGCCTGAGGATTTGATGAGGAGCAATATCCATATTTGTTCGAGTAAATTTCGAGGACGAAATTTTTGTAAGGTGGGTAGGTTATAACGACCTGAATTTTTATAAATAATATTTTAATGTAAATGACCATTTTGCCCCTAGTATGAGAAATATTTGACTTTTAACTCGGGAGATATTTTGGACTTTGACGTATGGCCGTGACGTAGATTGGGATGTCAAGAGTCCGTAGATAGGTGGCACGTCGAAATCAGACTTTGTACGGAGAAGTTATGGTCAAGGAAGTGAAAACGGATAACTTTACGCCTCGAGAATTGTGCTAATTAAATTAATATCTTACTTTCTAGAAAAATTAAGTGGGGACACTTGGATGAGTGACAAGTGTCACTCATCCCTCAGCTAGGGTTTCACTTGGGAGAATCTGATTGGCCTATTATTCAAACCCACCCATTAATCTCTCTTCCCCCCATTCTGCCGTGACCCACAACCAAACACACACACACACACACATTTAACTGCACCGCCATACCCGACCAAAACTATTTCACCGTCCACCATGACCAGCTGAGGGAGATCGACTGAGAGAGTGAGCGGTAGGAGCTGACGACATCACGGTAATGCTGAGCTACGACGAAGCCACGACGGAAAGGTGAGGAATGTTCCAACCTGAACCCGTGTTTTTGAACCAAAAATGGAAGTCATGTTTCTAGCTTACGTTTATCGTTTTTAAGTACCCTATTATGTTCTAGGGATAATGCGAGCAAGGTAGGCTAGGTTTTGAGGCAAACGGCGGCTGGAACAGCGAGATAACGACGGAGGAAACCACGGGTTATTGTTTATTGCAGGTGAGATCTAGTCCATTTTTAGTGATTTTGATTAGCTAGAACTATAAATGGGATTAAGACGAACACTTAGGAAGAAACCAGAGGAAAAATGGATGAAAAATGGCGGGGTCAAGTCGCGTGACACGACCCACCCTCAATCCCTCAGGAGGGCTAAGTCATGCTCCCGTCTAACTTACGCGTGACACGAAGGCTAAACCGACGTCCAGCCTCTATGTAACACGTAAGATGGACAAGGGATTCCCTAAATCGAACCGTCCAAAACTTCCAAACTTCCCAGAGCGTGCAGAATCTACTGTGGATCGCGTGTGTGATGTCTCCGTCTCTCTCGACCAACAGCCCGCACCGCGACAACCTGGAGAGTATCGAAAAACATAAAAGACTGTGAGTGGACAAAAATAAAAAATAATTTTAGAAAACCGTTTACAAGAAAAGACAATTATACCCTCCGTTTAAAAAACCAATGTAGGCATAAACAACTCATATCAGAAAACCATTTCATATTCACTTACGAAAACCGAACTTATTTCTTTTTATCAAATCCCTGGCCTCAGCCCAAAACCATCAAAATCCATATCATCCGGATCATTGCCCAAAACATCAAAAAACCATCATTGAAAACCATCGTTATCAAGTTCTCATCGAAAATCCAAAACACATTAAAACACATTTCCATCACGGTCAGAATTGGAGGTGCCACTTGTCTATGAACTTGTGACGTCTCAAACTACATCACGGTCATCGGTCAAAGTCCATTTGACTACCCGAACGAAAAGTCAACATTTTTTTCCATTTCAAGGGAAAAATGGTCATTCCGCACTGTCCGTCCGACATAATCCAACTAATCACCGATTATCTTTACTAATCTGTCGGTAACCACTAATCTAATCCCGGTTTCTAGAACGGGTCGTTACATCACGGGTCTGTGCGACCCGGTTACAGACATCCGAGTCAACGCGTCGCGAGGTAGGGGATGATGATGTCAGCATGTTGACGTCATCATGTCAGACATGTCAGACACGTGGACCAATGGATGTCCGACACGTGGCAGTGACGTGGACCAGTCATCGGTTGTCATGTGGCACCTGTCAGAGTCTAACACGTCAAACGTGACAGTTGTCAGATGACATCAGCAGCTACTGTAGCAGCGTTGACTGCTCGTTGACTTTAAACAGTGTTTGAGGTGGGACCAACACCATATGTTAGGTTTTGACGACACGAATTCGATGATGGTGGTTTTGTGTCGATCAGAGATTTTTAAGTTGGTCAAAATAGGGTTTAATGCCTCATGAAGCATGTCCAGGCGGCTTTACCGGGCTGGTTTCATTCTAGGGTTGCTTGATTGAGTTGTAGGGACTTGTAGTGACCTTAATGTGTACTTTGGACATGACAGGGACTATACGATAGCACCGGGACAGGTTTATACGTTCGGTTTAGCAGCGGGACCGGATTGTGAGTGGGCTTTTGGTTTCTAAATGTTGGCATGCATAAATGTTTTTACTATTTCACTTTATAATTGAGACGGGACTATTATGGGTATTATTTTATGATGCTTATTACATATTATGATGTTTTGGGCATGAGACCCGTCTGGATTATATATGGATCGTTTTCAGGGATCATTAAGGGATTCAGTATATCTATACTACTATTATGCTGTAATTACCGACCTTATTGTTATTGTCTCCTCCAGGGAGGATCGTTGACCTGGGTGGACCTTGGAGTAGTCACGGCGCACTAACTGAGAGGAGTCACCCCCGTGGGGTAACTTACTCTCAGGAGGGCATTATGATTACACCTCGGGCAGTGATCTGGGATACCGGACACTGGTGGACCTAGAGGATACTCGGGATTTGAGACTCTGAGGGGCACGCGTAGCCTTAGGACGGTGACATTATTCGACATCGGGGGTGCTAGACATCAGAGATGTCGGGGTTTGGTTTTACAGTGCACTATTACGATGGTTTTCCTTATTCAGTTATTTATATGATTCTATGATTTATAATACGATAATGATTACTCATATTTGATTCAACGCATGCAAGTTTTGAAAACGAAAGGGTAAAACCTTATGATTATTATGTTATTAAACTGGTTTTGGAAACTTGCTTATTTTTGGCCCACTCACTCTTTACTGTTTTAATTGACCCTTCCAAGCAGGGCTACTTAGGTAAAAGAGGAGGATCCGGAGTACGAGGTATAGATTCTTTTGTTGTGCACCTGTATACCCAGTTGGGTAAGTTGAGCACTATTTTGTAACCTAACATTTGTGCTCGTATTTTGTATTTGTACTATCCCTGGTTTGACAGCATTGAACTCTGAATTCGTATGTTTAACTTTATTTATTTAATTCGAAAGACTTTAGTTCGATTAAGGGTATTTTCGGTATGTTTAGAGTCATTGTCAAACAGGAGCAGGGCACATCCCCGGGTGGTCCCAGTGGGATTGGGATGGGTCCTGTCACGGCCCCTCTCAGGCAATTCTTGGAGTTTAGTTTCCCTAACACTTGGAGTGTAATCCACACGTAGGATGATAGCCTTAAAACCAACATCAAATCCAGTAGAAAACCATTATAAAATCAGTTATACCTCAAATCCAGTTTAAGCATTTCAACAAGATAATTCCCAAATCCAAATACAGTTAGGATCTCCGAATTCGAAATCACATTTCATAAACCATAAATGGGAATCATGCCCAATATCATAAACCAACAGGGCTTCCAGCCCGAAATCGTACCTACTGGGCCCTAGGCCCGATGCCACATAAATCAATAGGGACTCAAGCCCGTAGTAATATGTCAAAATCCGAAATCTTTTCATTTAAAACCATTGTTGATTCAACAACTACTCAACACAATATCCAGACGGCTCTCAAGTCCAAAACACCATAAACCTTGAAATACGTGCTAAACCATAATCATATAAATAAACCGTATGCACTTAAGGCATTCCAAATCATGTATATAAAACATATAAAATAGTTATGCATGCATCGTATTTAGAAAGTAAATGTCCATTCACAGACCGTCCTTGCCGCATCTCGAAATTTGTGCCGTAAGCTTTATTGGGACTAAACCAACCTCTCCGGGTCATTCGGACCTGTCCAAATCACGTCGAAAGGTCAGTAAAGTACTTTATAATTTCATACATAAGACCCATGAACAGTCCCAGCCCGGGAACACGTCCTGAACACCCTTCTTGAGACTTTAAACCTCAATTTGACCAACATAACGATCTCCGATCGACCCGAAACCACCACCATTAGATCCAAATTGTCAAAATCTTTAAAATGACACTGATCCCACCTCGTGATTCTTGCCCACGGGCCCCATACACCGATCAACACAAAAGTCAACGCTGGCCAAAGTCAACTGCTGACGTCAGCAAAGTCAACGCTAATGTCAGTATGACGTCATCTTTGACAAGTCTGATAGATTTAGATCTGACTCTACAGTGTCATGTGTCAGCTACTCACTGATCCATGTCACTGACATGTTAATGACATGTGGCAGCATCTAATTGGGCCAAGTCACTAACATGTCAGTGCCGATTGGGCACTGACATGTGGGCACTAACATGTGACATGTGTCACTCTGCTACTGGTCCAACTCTGACATTTTAGTCTGACATGATGCTAACGTCATCGTCCCTAATCTCGCGATGGGTTGACCCGTTTCCACTGTATCGGGTCGCGCTCGACTGGAAAACACTCCTCTGACCACCATTTTCCTCCCCGTTTCTTCCTAAACGCTCGTCTAATCCCCCGAAACAGTTCTACCTAATCAAAACCATCGAAATCGAGCTAGAATTACCTGTTCGACTGGTGAATAGTATCGTCGAGTTTCCTCCTCCATTTCTGGCCGTCTCAGACCACCGTTGCCTTCAAAACCAATCCCAATCGAGTCGCACTGGTCCTAAGAACACATTAGAATCATCAGGAACCCTCAACAAACGTTCAAAACCGATTTTCCATTTTTGAATCAAACACGGGTTACGGGTTACCTGTTTCCCGAGACTCTTCCGCCATCCACAACGGCCTTGCCACTCCTCACCGTCTCCTGTTATCTCAGTCACCCTCAATCTCTCACAACTCACAGAAGATGATGAAGGTAGGGTGGTGTGGTGTTTGTGTTTTGGGTTTGGGAGGGTTTAGGATTAAGGGATGAACAAAGAAGATAAAGATGGGATCCCAATTATTTGGGGTAATGGGCTAATCAGATGAGTGACACTTGTCACTCATCAATTGGTCCTTCTAGAAATTTGAACCAATCCAAACAAGCCACTTATCCACTTTCTCGGTATGCGCAAATAGTTCTGATTTCCTTTCCTGGACTATAACTTCTTCGTACGAAGTTTGATTTCGACGTACCCCTTGTCTACGGACTCGTATTGACTCGATATACATAACGGTCCTCGATCCTCGTGTATTTGACCTCCCGGTTAAAAGTCAACTTTTTCTCTATTTTCAGGGGTAAAATCGTCCTTTGTACACCGATCGTCCGAACAATCCTAGACTAATCCCCGATTAGTCCCACTAATCCTTAATTAACTCTTAATTAATTCGGTAAATTTAGGGCGGGTTGTTACATTTATTCTATCCATATGCATCAAGAAATAGGACAAACCTCTTTGATCCTCGAAATGATGGATGCCTTATCGGGTATGCTGATGTAAATTACCTATCAGATCCACATAAGGTACATTCCCTAACTGGTTATGTTTTCACCATTGGGAACACATCAATATCTTGGATGTTTACAAAACAGGCCCTTGTTGCCACCTCTTCGAATCATGCAGAGATTGTAACTTTTCACGAAACAGCTCGTGAATGTTTATCGATGAGTGCCATTATGGGGCATTTACGAAGTACTTGTGGATTGCATTCCACCAATAATGAGCCAACTATTATTTATGAAGATAATACTACCTACATTGTGCAAATAAAGATCGTTTTCATTGAAGGTGACAACACTAAGCATATTGCACCTAAGTTTTTTTTCAACCAACAGCAACAAGAGCATCAAAAGATTGAAATCGAGTCAACCAAATCTCAAGACAACCATGCAAATTTTTTTACCAAGTCATTATCAAAGGCTACATTCCAGCAACATGTTCGAGGTATTGGCTTATGTAGACTGGATGATCTATGTAGTCTGTAGTTTTCAGGGGAGTTGATATCAGGGGGAGTACCTTGAAGTACACCATGTATCCCCAAAGTGTACTAAGTATCTCGAAGTATATTCACTTGACCATTGTGTACTCTTTTATTCTACGACCAGGGTAAGTTTTTCCTATTGGATTTTGTTACCTATCTAGGTTTTAACGAGGCACACTTTTGGTATGGTCACCTCACTGACACAGCATTTAGAAGATTGCGTGATTCGAATCATATACATTTACTCATTTTTTTTCCCTTTAACCACGGTTTTTCCCATTAGGTTTGCCGGGCAAGGTTTTGGTGTAGTAACTGTAATGCATCTCATCCCATAGACATACTATATGCTCATTATCTAGGAGTGACGACTTCAATTACCTATGGAGGTTATGATGCGACTACTTCATATCGGCGCACGTTGCAATTTTTTTCCTACGACCATAATTTGTATTTTCTGGCAAAATTTTAACGAGACAGCACATAAGCGCGTAGTAAAGCAGCACTGATTATATGGAATACCCAAAGGGGAGTACTGGGTTAAATAATATAAGTTATGTGCCTATTTATATAAGCGCATTTGTGTCGTTTGTATTGTGACCCTATAACCCTGCTACTATATAAAGTAGGTTATCCTTAATAATATTTGGTTCTTCATTCTACCTCCCAAAAATTCTCTATTCTTTTATACGTATTACAATATTCACAACATGTGAGTGATTTTTACCGATAAGGCTTACTTTCGTTCTTCCATTATGCCCAGCCAATTGCTCAACTACAACAACAATAACTAGCTTAGCGCCGCTTCCAATTACACTTTGGACGACTCTAAATTCTAAAAGCTTAACACTCTCTGTCTTGATCTGTCATTCATTATATGTTACCATTCTACAATAGCCAATGATCACATCATAAAAGTCTTACTTCTTTTATTTAACAATTTTATGGCATTGTATACACACGATGAATCAATGAAGATTCAGAACATACAACATCACAGAGCATCATCATCATCATCCCCTAATAGCAACACCTCTAGTGGATTCTTCTTCTTACAGCCCCAGTGACACTTCCAAGAACACCTAGAGTTAAAAAGAGCAAGTCTTGCAGATTGAAGGGCAATAATATCTGAAGTTGATGGAGATTTTGAGAGCACAATTGCATACCCATCATCCATATAATCAGTCCCCTCTGGAAACAACTGCCAAACAAGGGTCCCACCTCCACCCCCTCCTTTCTTGGTAGAGTTCAAAACACTTTTATAAACCGTGCTCAAAAAAGTGTCTCTAAACGTCGAGTTGTATCCGGGGTCTTTTGAAGAAACGCCAAATTCCGCGAACACGACAGGCATTTGGAGACTTTTCTCTGCGTCTTCGATGTGGGATTCGATCCAAGACTTGGTGAATTGGAGATGGACGTCCGAAATTGATTCGGAGATCCATGAGTCTGCATAGATGTGGACCGACGCGAAATCGACGCCCAGAACTTGGTGGTTTCTGATGAAATCTGTTCCAACTTGTTGAGCGTATGTGTTTGGGTTGAATTTGAGTCTGTCCGGAGCTGAGGGGCCGTAAAATCCTTCCAATCCAATCTCCACCATGTGCTTTGGATCTACACTCTTAACATAAACTGCCATTTCTTGTATCCAGTCCTACAAAAGATACACCATTTTAATATTCCTAGCTTCCTTCAACTACAAGAAACCAATTTGGATCCATAGAATTTGGTACGGTTTGAATTTTCTTAGAATTTAAGTGAAATTGCACCAACTTAAGTAATCGTTTGAATGATTTTGATTTGGCCGGTCATTTCATTTATATAATTATAAAAATATGTTTTTATCAACATTTCGAATTTGACAAAAAAGTTAGCATTTTTTTTTTCTTCCAGGGAATAGCTTTATAAAGTTTTTGTGTTTTTGATACAATGACATTGGAGGTGCTAGAAGGCAGATAAGCATAATGATGTCTCAGATGGTATATATGATGCGCCCCTAAGAACTCTAGGTGACATAACGCTCTAAAGTTGAAAGAGATTAAAAATTCTAATAGTAGATTCCACATATTAAAAATTCAAGCATGATATTAGCAACTACTTTTATTACCTAATTATAAGGGGACAAATATCAAAATCATAAATAAATTAAATAAAAAGAACCTTAAAAATGTGGTTTAGATTAAATGGAATTTCAAAATCTAGAACCGGAATTAAACTATATATTCTAAACAATTTGGTTTAATTTGTCTTGTTTTGACTCTTCTTTTTGCCCAAACGCAAACCAAACTGCCAAATAAAAATTCAACTCAAATCAATTCCTAAACACGGATTTATACCTACTCTTAAACACGGAATCATTTTCTCAAAGAGACTAATACAAACCTGCAGCGTATCACCAGAAGGATCAGAGGTGCATCGAGGCTCATTCATGAGTTCCCAAGCAAACACAGTGGGATCATCCTTGTAGGTTATGTTCGTGAGTGTATTAACTCTATTAAGCACCGTCTACAAACTCAAAACAATGTTAATCGAAACATATAAGTTTCATTCACTCGGGGCATTTTGGGATCAGAAGAAAGTCTCATCATAAATGGGGATTAAGCTCACTCTTTGCGTGTGGACATATCATGATATTTACAATATATTTATATATATATATAGTTAAGAACGCTAATTAAACAAATTAATAATGATACCCACTAAAAATGGTTTAAGTTAACTTGCCTTAACATGAGCCCTGTAGTAGCTTCTGAGTGTTGGATGAGAGAAAAAATCATCATCAGATGTCAAATTCAAACCGGCCGCTTTTCCCCACTTAACATATTGGGGCTTTCCACCATAAGCATCCCAGTTGTTAACTAAAGACAATATCAGTCTGATTTTATACTTCTTTGCTTCACTTATCACAAAATCTAAACCCTGCAAAACATCGTGTACTGTCCTCAATTTACTATATATTTGAACAAGATTGTAAATTCAGAAGCCTTAAACAAATTAAGGGTGCAACTTGGGTTGGGCCAACTTGAACTCGCCTATACTGATTGGTTGGTTTGTTTCTTTTATAATCATGGTTATAACATGAGGGATTTTGAGTTTTTAATCACGAAATAAAGTAATGATCTCATTTGCCTAGTTAAATTATATATTTTGAATTTTTAAGTTAAAACCGTGACTGTAAACTCGTGGATTAAGCCAAAACCAAACTCCACCCGAAACCCTTATAAACCGAACTAACTTGGTTGACCTGCCAAACCCACCCGAGTTGCACCTAGCTAGAACAAACTATTTGGTAAAAAATTTGCCTTGAAAACTTCTTCATCATAAACTGCTGGAGATTTTTGAAGGGCTCGCCATTGGCCGTCGTTGAAAGCCCAAGTCCTGCACACAGTTAGACCCACTGAAGATGCTCGCTTGAATACATCAGTGACCTTTCCTCTCGTGGATTGATCAGCAGCAAATACCATAAGCCAATAATTGTTGAATCCATTCACATAGAAAGGTTGATCATTCAAAACAAATTGGTTCCCTTTCTTCTGCACCAATTGCCACTCTTCAGCTTCCATCCTACATTGCAACGTATGTTTTGGTATATATATGTTCAGCACATGCATAACTAAATTCTAAGAAGAAAAAAGGTTGAAAATTTAAAACTAGATCGAATAAAATGTTACTCTTGATGATGATGATCTTCAGATTCCTCAACGATGTGGAAACTAGAAACTGAATGATTGACGATGGAAATCGTAAAAATGATCACCAAAAGAAAGCTTCTTTTGTGGGGATGATCCATGGGTACGTATATTGAACTTGTGAGAGACAAAGACAATACATGTTTAATTTCTTCAGCTACTTGTATTTATATTATATATTATATATATGTATTGATGATGTCAACTATTTTCTTGAAATGGGGTATTGGAAAATTGAAGAGATGATCACATTTCATACTTTGAAGGGAAGACAAAAAAAAAATTGAAAACTCTTCTTGTTTCTATGTGTAGGAGTAAAGTTGCAGCTACTATCTATGGGTCCTACAAGAATTAAGGTGGTAAAACCTATAAGAAGCAACAAATGGACAAAATCATAAAGATGAAAATCGAAGTTGGAGAGAATTCTGGGAAAGATAATTAATCTGTAGTGTATATGATTTTGGTTAGATAATATGTTGTTGTCAGCTGCAGGTGAGATGTCTTGATCATCATGCCATAAGCTTGAGTAGAGTGCATTTGATCATCAAGAGACCCTAATTAGAGGCTAGAGAGAACTAGACTGTTCCTATATGTGTATAAATTTTAAAAACACACAAAGGTCAAAGAGAAAGCAACCAAAATGAAGGTTCGTTTTTCACCAGAAAATGAAGGAGAATGGGAAGAAAAAGGAAGAGGAAGAGAAAGAGAAAGAAGATGCTCAAGAAAGGAATTGTGTGGGTTAAGTTGCAATGTAAAGGTAACTTCTTTGATTCATTCCTTTTTAATATTTTTGCTACTAAGTGTACTTATTTATATGCATCTCAAGAAAAGATGTTAATTATGATCGTTTAGTAACTCACCTACAACATGCTAGTGAATTGGTTTTTAGAAGAAATTAAGATTGGTTGTAAAGTGCCTTTGAGCTAAAATTTTATTTTTATGTTGATAAAATGGAAAAGGTCCGAACAAATTATAAATATGTTTCCTCTATTTATTTAGATAATAGAATTAGACCATGGGGATGAGTTTGATCATAGTTCTTGTCAAGATTACAAAGTCAAGTTAGCCATTTGCTGCTTTTAACACTGATATTGTTCTTTATTTATCACAATATCATATCACCAATATAATGTGAAATTTAATCGCAAAAAAGTCTCAATGTTGTATATATATATAATTCTTCCATGTGAAATTCTTGAATAGGTCTTACTCCGAAAGACGAAATTTTGAAGTGCTGAAGTCCTGCACCATACAAAACCAAATGTAAAAACCACCTCCGAACATGGTAAATCTTATGATACACTTACAAAATCACGGGGGGTGAGGTTCGATAGGGTTTTTGGGGGAACCGTTGATTTCGTGGCATATGGTCAGAGGTAAGGTAAGTTTGTGTAACTTACAGTCAATTCATCAACATCAATCACAAGGAACAAAAGAGAAGTGTATTGTTCGGATAGGTCGCGATATGACATGACACAGTACCGTTTATATATACCTTGGAACTCACTAATTATATATATATATATATATATCACCATAACTGTCATCAATCATGTTATTCTAGCGAAGACAAACTCCATCATTATTATTGAGATTATTATTGATCTTTTATTGATCTTACTTGTACTAAATCAAGATTTCAGGTATGGTTATGTCATGTCATATTATCTTGTTGTTTACTAGTTCATTTGTGTTATTATGCTTGTTTAGAGTGATTATATTTTTACTTCATTAAATTGAGTAGAAAACATACAATTTGCAACAAAGTCCAGTGTTTCTGTTGGGTGGCTCTTTTATGTGCCGAAAGCGTCCTAAGTTGTTATGAAGAATGCAGTACAATCTGCATCACCCTTTCTCACTTCTCAGTTGGGCCTTGAAATTGCCCATGGGGTTTGGAACTTCCATGGTTCAACGATAGCGATGTCCACCCACAATCTGATCTCAGTTTCCCACATGCCGTCTTGAAAAAACGAGTAGACATTTGGTGGTATTTGAAGAATGGTATGGTAGGTGATTGTGTATTCCATTAGAATTTTAAAAAAATCTAGTAGGATTTATAAAATTATTTTAAATCCCCCGTGATTCTAGTTAAATACATTCTCCTTAGTTTCCTTTTCGATTCAAAAAATCCCAAAAATATTGTTTTTATGTCATTTTCTTTGCTTACTAATTCATAAAATAAAGTAAAATTCATTTTAAAACTTAAAATTAAAATGAATCGTTTCAGTAATAAATAAACCATAGATAATTCTATTACACATAGCTCTCGAATTCTAATATAATTTGTATTTGTTAGGGCCCTATTTATGACTTGCTTAGTGCGTGCCATGCCCTCCCATGCCTATGAACTTCCAAGCATGGGATGTCAAGACCATTTTCTTTTGTGTATTTCTGTAGTAGTATCATTGGCAATCATGTTCCTTTTCTTTTGTTATTATCTGGTAATCCCAACCAACGGTCCTGATGAAGCAGCTAAGATGATATACCCAATGGGCCCCATTCTAATATACGCGTCCAAATGCTCCAACCATTTCCATTCAAGACGCGTCTGCTTTCTGTGATTACTCACTCGCTGATCTGTCTTCCATCAATACACTTACCATTTTAGACCATTGTCGCCACCCCAAAATATTAGAATATTCAAGTGCATTCAAGAAATTATCTCATAATATTCCATAAGTTCCATACAACATTATAAAAATTGGTAAATTAATACATTGTTAATTTTTCAAGAAAAAAACGGATATATAATTGATTATAGAAGTGTAATAATAGCACCCTCATGAACTCGGTAAAATTCTGACTCGAATGGACTTAAAAATTACTAATTAAAGGTCAAATCCGGCATTTCACAATCAACCGCCACTGAATCTTAGCTGGGATGGCATAAGCTGAAAATATCAAGTAAAGTGATGGTCATTTAGCAAAGCTAAACAGCTAGTTGTAATGAGCAAGGAAGGCCATCCCACCATTAATACAAAGCTTCTTTAGTTTCGGTTTCTGGTGTTCTCGTCTCTTTCCCCATTTTATTCTCAAAGCCGAAAGCTTTAGCCAGCGATCTCTCGCCGGTTCTTGTCACTGACTGGTTTGCTCCGGTTCATGAAGGTAAACCCAACACTTTCTACTTGGCATGATTTTGTTTGATGAAAACCTAAGATGTTCCAGCACACAGTCTCATTCCCTTAGTTTGATAATTTGAGCTTGATTACTTCTGAGTTCTCAGTTGTTTTTTTGATCTGGGTTTTTGAAAAAGCATAGATCTTGATCTGTTTTAGTTGTTTCTTCGCTGGGTAGGCTCAAAACCAAAGTGGGTATGAAAGCCGCTAGCTTTGAAGCTGTGTTCATCTTTGTTTTTCTTTGTTTATCCACCACAATCCATTTTATTTTGGCTGCTAATTATGTCCCGTCTGATAAAATCTTCCTAAATTGCGGTGGTCCTCCTGAAACCACCGATTCCGATGGGGTGAAATGGACGTCAGATGTAGGCTCTAAGTTTGCATCTGGTGGAAATTCCAATACCTCTTCAGCTGCCACTCAAGACCCTGCAGTCCCTGAAGTTCCTTTCATGACTGCTAGGATTTTCCGCTCTGAGTTCACCTATAAATTTCCTGTTGCCTCTGGCCGAAAATTTGTCCGTCTTTACTTTTACCCTGCTTCCTATTCTGGGCTAAATGCTTCCAATGCTATTTTTAGTGCCACTGCCCAGTCCTATACTATTCTTAAGAACTTCAGTGTTGCTCAAACAACTGAGGCTTTAGATGATGTTTATGTTATTAAGGAGTTTTCCGTCAATGTCGAAGGTGAGACATTGGCCATTTCGTTTAAGCCCTCTTCCGGTGTTGCTAATGCATATGCGTTTGTGAATGGGATTGAGATTGTGTCAATGCCTGATATTTACAGTGCTGTTGATGGGACTACCATGATTGTGGGTCAATCTAGTCCTTTCTACATAGATAACAGCACAGCACTAGAGAATGTTTACCGGTTAAATGTGGGTGGGAATGATATCTCCCCCCCAGAGGATACGGGTCTGTTTAGGTTCTGGTATGATGACACCGCCTTTCTGTTAGGGGCAGTATTCGGGGCTCCTGGATTTGCTGATCCAAACATGACAGTGAAGTACCCTAAGAGCATGCCTACATATGTTGCACCGGATATTGTCTATTCAACTGCCAGATCAATGGGGCCAAATGCTAACATCAACCTCAACTACAATTTGACTTGGTTATTCGCAATTGACTCTGGATTCTCTTACTTGGTTAGGCTACATTTCTGTGAGATTGCCGAAAATATAACCAAGGTGAATCAAAGAGTGTTTGATATAATTCTCAACAATCAAACTGCTGAGTCTGGGGCTGATGTTGTTGCTTGGGCTGGAGGTAATGGAATTCCAGTGTACAAGGATTACGTGGTGTTTGTTCCAATTGGGGACCCACAGGTGGATCTATGGCTTGAACTGCATCCCAACACTGCTAGTAAGCCACAATACTATGATGCAATCCTAAACGGAGTTGAGATATTCAAGATTAATGACACAAATGGAAACCTTGGAGGGCCAAATCCTGTTCCTCTTCCTAAGCAGGATTTGATTGACTCATCTAAGGTTAGACCATCATCAGGTAATGGCAAGCCTAAGGGCGATCACAAAGCAGTTATTGCTGGTGGAGCTTGTGGTGGAATTGTTTTAGCTCTTGTTCTTGGTGTCTTTGCTATTTGTGTGTCACGCCGCCGAAGACGAGGGAAGGACTCAAGTGCAAGTGAAGGGCCATCTGGCTGGCTCCCCATTTCTCTATATGGGAATTCACACTCTAATGCTTCTGCAAAGACAAACACAACAGGAAGTTACACTTCCTCCCTTCCTTCAAACCTTTGTCGCCATTTCTCGTTTGCTGAGATCAAATCTGCCACCAAGAACTTTGATGAAGCTCTGCTACTTGGGGTGGGAGGTTTTGGCAAGGTTTACAAGGGGGAAATCGATGGCGGAGCAACCCAAGTAGCAATCAAGCGTGGAAACCCACTCTCTGAGCAAGGTGTGCATGAATTCCAAACTGAGATTGAAATGCTTTCAAAGCTTCGCCATCGTCATCTTGTGTCTCTGATTGGCTATTGTGAAGAAAACTGTGAAATGATCCTTGTTTATGATTACATGGCTTATGGAACCCTGCGTGAGCATCTGTACAAGACCCAAAAGCCCCCTCTACCCTGGAAGCAAAGGCTTGAGATTTGTATTGGTGCTGCTCGCGGTTTACATTATCTTCACACTGGTGCCAAGCACACTATCATCCACCGAGATGTGAAGACAACGAATATTCTTTTAGATGAGAAGTGGGTTGCTAAGGTCTCAGATTTCGGGCTGTCCAAAACAGGTCCGACATTGGACAACACCCACGTCAGCACTGTTGTGAAAGGTAGCTTTGGTTATTTGGATCCGGAGTACTTTAGGCGGCAACAACTCACAGAAAAATCTGATGTCTACTCATTTGGGGTTGTGCTTTTTGAGATCTTATGTGCTCGCCCGGCATTGAACCCAACGCTTCCCAAGGAGCAAGTAAGCTTGGCGGAGTGGGCTGCTCATTGCCACAAGAAAGGCATTCTTGAGCATATCTTAGATCCGTATCTCAAGGGGAAGATAACACCTGAATGCTTCAAGAAGTTTGCTGAGACAGCAATGAAATGTGTGTCAGACCAAAGCATTGACAGGCCATCAATGGGAGATGTGCTCTGGAACCTCGAGTTTGCTTTGCAGCTACAAGAGAGTGCAGAGGAGAGTGGCAAGGTCATTGGTGGAATGGACATTGAGGAAGAGCCGTTCATGTCCTGTAAAGGGAAGAAGGACCCTGATGCAATGCCGGTCTTTGATGGCAAGGTGACGGACTCAAGGAGCAGCGGAATGAGCATGAGCATGGGTGGCAGGAGCTTAGCCAGCGACGACTCAGATGGATTAACACCAAGTGCTGTCTTCTCCCAAATCATGAACCCTAAAGGACGTTAAGATTGAAGACACCTTAACCCGTCAGGCAATGAAGTTTGCTCATTTACTTCTTTTACTCTACTTATCATTCATTTTAAGCTATGTTCTTGTACTCTAATGATCATTCAAGAGTCTTTTAATATGAATTCATTGCGTTTAGTTGTAACTGTGTATCTATAGCTACATGAAGAGTTTGAAAAATAATGTTTTATACTTGTTCTCCTTCGGTTCTCCTTAGGTAAATGATTGTTCATTTGGCTTCTGCATTTTGAAATGAAATCAGTTCATGTTATGAATATGATGAGTTGCCATTGTCCAGCACCATAGCACATTAACATGTGTGGGGGACCATGATCTAATGTCTTATAATTATCAGATTATTGTTGTTTATTATTCCGTATGAAAAAGATTGAAGAATATTTTGTCACAGCTGTGTCGGCTGGCCCACTGCGTGGATGTAAGTGGGATTTTGACTGACTCCTATAAGAAAATCATCAATAGGATTCAAAAATAGCGTGAGACGCGGTTCAATTGATGCATGTCGGGTCCATAATATATCAAAGGCCATATTGTGTGTTCATTACCTATGCGTCTGTGCGGCTACTAATGATGAAATTTGTAGCTTTTGTATAATATTAAGGGTAGTCAATTTTGATTGTTGATGATGCGTGTTAGAGTTTGACACTTCAGTGGATTGTCGTGAGAGGAGGTAAGACCATTTGGACCCATTTCAATAGAAAAGACACAATCAAGACACAAAGGATAACTCAAAACATGGTTCAGTTCCATATCCTATACTATTATATTGTACAAGCTTTAGACATCAGCATTCCCACCACAACAATCAATCACTTGTTGTAAATAGTTAAATCTATTTATGTAATAGGTATTAGGGGTAATTTTGTCCTTTTATATTCATTAATTATCCCTCCTTATATAAGGGATAATTATATTTGTAAACCCTAATGATCTCATAAGAAATCAGACGTATTATTTCATCTCCATGGCTCTCCATATTCTCTCTGCAATCCTCCTCTACCAAATTTCCTTCACAACATGTTATCAGCACGATCGTCTCAGAATCGGTGATTATTCAAGTGGAGGATAAATTCAATCAAGTAGGTTTTTTGTTTCTTCAAAATTCAATTTTTATTTTATTAAATCAAAACCCTAGAAAGCATGAATTCTAAGATTATTAAATGAATAATTCTTTGATAATTATTGAAATTAAATTTAATATTGAATTGCATATACTATGCTTGAATTGATAGCAAAGCTTCACTATTTGTTTAAAAAATTTCTGGAAACTTTGATATTTGATGTTAATGGTTGATTCTTGATAAACCCTAGAATAATAATCCTAATAATCGAAATTGGATTAATGTTTGTTGTTTGCGGTTTGACGAATCATTGTTGTTAATTTTATTAATTTTTAATAATTGACAACATATATATTGTGGAACCAAAAAATCATCCGAAAATTGTGGAGCTGCCATGTGGCCCATAATTCCCAAAATGACCTAATTGCCCCTGGCAATAACGCTAATCATTTGAAAACACCCACACATTAAATAATCTATTTACCAGCTAAATACGTTATTTAATCGGGTTAAAATCTCTGTAATATTAAGATTCTCCCCGAGAGTTAATTGTCGTTACTCTTAGTAACTTACAATTAGTATTAATATTAAAATACAATAATTATCATTATTATCATAATGAGCTATTATTATAATAATTAAATAATATATTTAATTAATAAATATATTATTTATTAATTACAAATTCAACCGACCAATCAGAACGCTCCGAGGCTACCAAGATTTTCCTATAAATAGCGGAGCACATTTCATTTCCAAGATACGTCGATTCTTCGCTTCGAAATATATCATTTTCCTCTCTCAAAGCTAACTTAGGCATCAGAGTGTTCTTGGTCGAACAACCCCCCGGGTAAATCGATCGAGGCAACGATAGCTAATTGTTTGCTGTTTGCAGGAATTGTGAGGACTTTTCGCAGCGGGTTCGATTTTTTATTCAACATATATGAACGGATTCATATGATGAATTGATGCATGAAAAACTTGAATTAATGAATTAACATTGTTTGGATTATTTAATAAATGATATTTGAGATATTATAATTGATGTTTGCTTGATAATCGCATATGGTTGATGTTTCATAATTATTTGATAATTAATGATGGTTACATGATGTTTGATATTAAATTGAATTGATAGTGAACTGATGGTTATTTGTTGAATTGATGTTTGATAATTTGAGGATGATAATCATTAATTCAATAAAAAACTTAAGGTTGCAAAAATGAGTTAGGGTCAATCCTCCCTCAATTTTCGCCACAATAAGTGGCATCAATTTAGGGGTTCACACTGCTGAATTGGGGGGGGGGGGGGGGGGGGGGGGGGTGTGCATCAGTTGAAAAAAATAGACTGAAAAAAAAATGGCCCAAACGCTGAGCCTTGCAGACCAGCCTAAAAAAAAAAAAAGGAAATGGCCTGAAAGCTGAGCCCAGTAGGCCAGCCCGAAGAGAAAAAAAAAAGAAAAGAAAAAAAACTCAGGCTTAGAAGGCCCGAAAAGAAAACAAATATACAGCCCAGAAGGCTATAGCCCGAAAAAGAAAAAGAAAAAAAAAACAAGACCCAAGCCATTTGGGCTTAACCCATTTCAGCCCAGCAAGCCCCAGGACCGGCCCAGAAGGCCTCAGTGTCGGCCCAGCGCTACAGTGCGCGGCTCGGCTCCGACAAAAAAAAAAATAGAATCTTCATTCGCACTCCTCGAGCCTAAAACATATTCTCATGCATGCCTGAAGCATTTCCTTACACCTAAATTAAGGATTCAAGTGGGATTTGTTCCTACTATTTATGCATGTTCCATTGTCTAATTGTTTGTATATGTTTTAATTGCTTAAATTAATTGTATACCTATTATTTCCATCTTATTTAGCAATGTCATTGACTACTTGTAAATAAAAGGAACATGAAGTTTCCTTCATAACTATCCTCACTATCCTGGATTATCATACCATGTTATAGAACATGAAGTTCTCATTAGTTGCTTATGGATGTAATTTTTTCCCAAAGCACTAATATTATTAATTCCTCTTTGTAGAGAATGACACATCTCAACAAGCTGGATTTTGACGCACTTGAAGTTTCCGGAAGAAACTATTACCAGTAGACTGAAGATGTGAAACTTCATCTCACTGCAAAGCGAATCCGGTCAACCATCCAGGAAGATAATGTGGCTTCTGAGCATCAGAAGGCGGGCGATATGATTCTCATCCGGAGGCATATGGATCGCGTACTGCATCGTGAATACTTGGGCCAAGAGGACCCGAGAGCTTTGTGGGTTTCACTGGCTGATCGTTTCGATAGGTGTTATAAATGTGGAGGTCGCGACCACTGGTCCCGCACCAGTCGTGCATCAGCCCAAGTTATTGCCCAGTACCATGCTAGTCGTGGTACTCGAGAGGCTAATTTTGCTGCAGGACTAGTCCTTACTGATACCACCCTTGCCATTGCTAATTTCCAGACTATAGCTGGACATGATGAGGATTGAGTTATTCACATAAACATGGACATGATCGGCGTTTGTGCCCTTTTTTTATGGATATTGTTTTTTTTTACTATTTCTGGATATTGTTTGATGATTCATATTTGCTTTGGACTTATTTTGTTATTTGCTCGAATATTATTAAATCTTTTTATTCTTTTTTAATAAATGTGATTCTTAATTACTTTAGTTATATTGTGACGACCCGTCCCAAATTAACGGGATTAATTAAGGATTAATTATGGATTAGCGAGGCTAATCAGATATTAGAAGAGGATTAGCGGACGTTTGGGCGAAATGACGATTTTGCCCCTAGAATTGGCAAATCGTTGACTTTTTGTTCAGGCGGTCAAATGGACTTTGGCCGATGACCGTGACGTAGTTCGTGACGTCACGAGTTCATAGACAAGTGGCACGCTCGATTCAGACGTCCGAGGAAGAAGTTATGACGTTCGGAAGTTCGAGGGCATTTTGGTAATTTGGGCCAAAAGTTGACTTTTTGACCGAGAGGTCCGATGGCCGAGGGCCAAAGACCGTTACGTAGATCGAGACGATACGAATCCGTAGACAGGTGACACGTCGAATTCGGACGTTCGACGGGGAAGTTACGGTTCACGGAAATTGAAAAATACTATTCATAATAATGCGTTTTTCGAGGAAAGTGGAATTAGGTGGGGCCCAGGGATTTGTCAGTGGCCCAATGGATGAGTGACAAGTGTCACTCATTCACTAGACATCACTTTTCATTCATGCATCTTCCATTTCCTCTTCATCGATCATTTTCTTCTTTTTTCCTAAACCAAACCCGATCAAACTCTCACCCCAAATCCAACCCCTCAACCCAATGATCATATCTAAGAGACCAGAGTGTGAGAGGAGGACCTGTGGATGGTGGTGGCTGGCTGGAAGCCACACCGCCGTGGACGGCGGCCTTGAACCCGAGAAGTGCACGGTTAGGCCCAATTTTCCCATGTTTTCGATTCTTGCTTTATGGACTGTATTGGATGATTAGGATGAGTTTATTGAGGTTATAGGAAGGCGTAGAGGGTGGTTTGGACGGTGGTTTTGGGCTGAGCAGCCTTGGGTGCAATCGGGAAAATCGAACCATTTGGACCAAATTCAAACCGTGAGTTTTAGTTAGTTTCTTCTAGGTTTATTAATTGGAATGGATAGGAAACATTTAAAGAGGAATTTTAGGATTGAAATGGGACAAAAACGGATGAAAAATGAAGAGTGTAGGGGCCTGGACCGGTCACGCCGATCCAGTTAGACCGGAATTGCAGAGAAAACTGGACCGGCCCGGTCGGACCGGTCGGCTAGAGGACAGGGATGACCCTGTGCAATGGCGCGTGAGGCCCACGCGCAGGGCCATCTCGAGACGTGTGTGGGCGCGTGTTGAGGAATTTGACGATGGTTCCAACATACGAAATCATCTATTCGATGTAAAGAACATTTTGGGACTGGTTTCGTGTCAATCGGACATCGTTTCGATATAGTTCGGGCTATCCGAAGGTTTAGGTTCGCGTTTAAAAATAGTTAGAAATTCCAGAAAATTAAGGGACTTTAGTGAGGGGTTATTTAAGTAGTTAGTAACCCTATAAATGATTTTGGACAGGTTCGGGAATCCCAGAGGCGACGTTTGGCCTGGGAGACGCTTATGGCATGCGTATCGAGGCACGGCTTCGGACGGTCTGTGAGTGGACCCTTCTTTCGAAATTGATGCATGCATAAATGTTTTATAATTGTTTTAGACCATAGTTTGTGATGCCATGAGTGCATTTGTTTGTGGTAGCCTAGGATTTACGTATTTTCACGTATTTCGAGATTTCCAGTTTTATACGATGCTTATACGTTCTAGGTTTTCAACGAGGGTTTAATAAATGGATTTGGATTTGGAAATATGAAATCGGGCACGAGACCCATTTTATTTATGAACTCTCGGACTTGGAGTCCATTTGAATTGACGAGTAATCGGACCGAGGGTCCATTTTTGTTATACGATCGGGCCGGGGGCCCAGTTGATTTACGATTCGGGTTGGAGGCCTAGTTAGTAGTACTGTCGGGCTTGATGCCCCGTTGATCTATGATATCGGGCCTGAGACCCATTTAGTTGAGATATCGGGCTTAAGGCCCCGTTAGTTGTGAAATCGGACTTGAGGTCCTGTTGCTTTATGATTCCGGGCTTAGGGCCCAATTGGTTGTGATATCGGGCTTGAGTCCCAGTTCAGTTTGTGAAATGAGCATTTGGGCATGAGACCCTGTTAAACTGTGAATTTAGGCCGAGGCCTGTGAAACGGATTTGAATCGGATTCGAGGAATCCTGTTGAGATGAATCGGGTATGAGACCCAGTTGAGAAATGAGTTTTGAGAAATGAGTTTTGAGAAAGAAAGAAAGAGATTTGAAATCAATGAATTGAACCCTCCATATGTATATGGTCTCCTCCAGCATCGACCTGGAGAGTCACGATCCACGGACCAGAGTGGGTATCCCCATAAGGATCCCGTTCCAGGAGTGGTGGTTACTTATATTGATGTGGTCCTAGATCAGATTCCGGAGGGATGTGTGGACTAGCCAGAGAGAGAGAGCTCGGACTAGATCCAGTGATTGAGCCTCTCAGATGGAGATTCCTGGGAGAAGACTCGGAGTGAGACCCCGAGTAGTGTGCACACTAGTTTAGAGATGATATCGTGACATATATCGGGGATGTGTTCCCTAGGGGCTGTGTGCCCCGAGTTGGTATCTTCTCGGAAGTGCCACGGATGGGTTATACGTATGACAGTACGTATGAGATTTTATGGAAAAGTGATTTTAGGGCAAAGACCCTATGTTTTATGATTAGAAAGTGATTTGGGGCTGCGACCCCGTATACGAGATTTGAGGGCGGAGACCCTGTGTTTTGTGTTTCAGAATGTGATTTGGGGCGGAGACCCCCGTATTTGAAATTGTGAAAGTGATTTGGGGCGGAGACCCCTTATTTGATATTTTGAGAATGGTTCTGGGCTGAGACCCACGTGATGTGATTCGGGCTGAGTCCCTATTGATTTGAGGTACGAGTTTTTGGTTATTTCGGGTCGTGGACCCAAATGGATTACGGGTCATAACGGTTTATGGGAACCGGGCATGAACCCTTGAAAGGTTTTGAGAATGTTTTCAATGGTTTTATGAATGTCTGATAAATGTTTTTGAATGCATGCGTATGTATTTATGAAGGGCATAAATGTCTTTAAGCAAAAAATGTTTTAAATGAAAATGTTCAAATTGTCCACTCACAGTTTTCGTGTTTTAATGCCTTTTAGGTTGATCGCGGATGCGGGTTGTAGTAGAGACGAGACATCACTCCCCTCCTCCTACGATCCTAACGCACTCTGATAGCCCTGGCAAGGGCTAGAGAGGGAATTTTCCTTGGTCTGACACTTGGTGTCAGACGGGATCAGGCGGGTCCCACGTTAATCCTGGGGGATTTGGGACCGGTCCTGACATATATTGCTGGTTAGGCATGTCAAATGGTGAAGTTTGTTGTCTAGCCGACAGTGCTACTACACACATTATCCTCCGTGATAGGATATTTTTTACAAATTTAATACCTAACCACACCCATGTGACAACTATTTCTGGCAAATCAAATTTGATTGAAGGCTCCGGAAGAGCCTAATTTATGTTGTCCAATGGTACCGTATTTACCATTACTGAAGCCTTATACTCACCACGTTCCAGCAGAACGTTATTGAGTTTTAAGAATATTCGAGCTAATAATTATCATGTTGAAACCACAAAAGAAAAGAATGTGGAATATCTTTGCTTAACCTCCAACTTGTATGGCTGGAAGCGTACATTGGAGAAATTGAAATGCCTCAGTAGTGGACTCTACATGACCACTATTAGAACCATTGAGGAAAATCACATAGCTAGCTAGAAGCTACCTAACCCTAGCAACTACTTATTATGGCATGACTGATTGGGACATCGAGGTCAAGGTATGATGCGCCGTATCATCAATACATCACACGGGCATCCCCTTACAAATAAGGACCTTGTGTTTAGTGAAACACTATGTCAAGCTTGCTCCATGGGAAAATTGAACACTAGACCATCATATGCAAAGATCGATAAAAACTCTGTCCCTTTCTTGTACAGAATACAAGGGGATATTTGTGGACCCATCCAACCACCATGCTGACCATTTAAATATTTCATGGTTTTGGTTCATGCATCGACGGAGTGGTCCCATGTGACCCTATTGTCCACACGCAATGCTGCGTTTGCTAAACTCCTTGCCCAAATCATTAAATTAAGGGCCCACCGTTCGGATTATCCTATAAAGTCCATCAGACTTGATAATGTCGGTGAGTTTACATCTAAATCTTTCGATGATTATTGCATGTCCGTTGGGATTGATGTTGAACATCCAGTTGCACATGTTCACACCCAGAATGGTCTCGCAAAAGCATTCATTAAACAATTACAAATGATTGCACGGACCTTGGTTGTGCGCACCAAGCTCCCAATTTTTGCGTGGGGCTATGCAATTTTGCATTCAGTTATGTTGGTCCAGTTGAGGCCCACTGCCACCCAACCCTATTCTGCGTTACAGATGGTAACTGGGTACGAACCTGATGTTTCACACTTACGCGTTTTTGGGTGTGCAGTTTACGTGCCAATTGCGTCGCCACAACGTACAAAAATGGGACCTCAACGCCGAAGGGGCATATATGTCGACTGTGAATCCCCCTTGATTATACGCTATTTAGAGCCCTTGACAGGCGATCTCTTTACCGCTCGATTTGCGAATTTTCACTTCGATGTGACAGTCTTCCCGCCGTTAGGGGGAGATAAGAACGATAAGAACGCCAACGTTCATAAGGAACGACGTGAATTGACGTGGAATGTCTCCACTATGTCTCATCTTGATCCCCGAACTGCAAAAAGTGAGAATGAAGTGCGGAGAATTCTAGATCTACCGAGTGTAGTGAATAATATTCCAGATGCTTTCTCTGATCTAGCTAAAGTGACGAGATCACATATACCTGCTGCAAACGTGCATGCAAGGATAGACGTCCCCGTAGGACGCACCGTCTCAGATGGACGGGTCATCCCAGATGGACGAAGTACGACCATGGCAGCTAACCAGTCATATGTCTTTGCCCAGAAGCGAGGTAGACCAATAGGTTCGAAGGATTCTCATCCCCGGAAGAGGACAAATTTGGCACAATCGAATCCATTGGATATCATTATATCATCTGATCCATCTCATGAGATAATTCCGAAATATGGGTCTGTCTTAGAAGAGACGACGTTAGGGGACGCCTCAACATCTGAACCCACTCCCGAGAATAGAGAGATCTCGGTAAACTATGCATGCTTAAATGAGATATGGAATCAGAATGATATTATCATCGATGATATATTTGTATTCGCAGTAGCTACTGAAATAATAACTAGTGATGATATCGAACCTCGCTCCATTGATGAATACCAACGTAGAGAAGACTGGCCAAAATGGAAAGAAGCAATCCAAATCAAACTTGATTCCTTGAAAAAAGGAAAGGTGTTTGGACCTGTAGCTCTTACACCTTCCCATGTTAAACCTGTAGGCTTTAAATGGGTATTTGTAAGGAAGCGTAATGAGAAAAACGAGATTGTGAGATACAAAGCTCGTTTAGTGGCGAAAGGATTTTTTCAACGCCCTGGGATTGATTACGAGGAGACGTACTCTCCCGTAATGGACATTATAACGTTTCGCTACCTTATCAGTTTGGTAGTTTCCGAAAAACTGAGTATGCAGCTTTTGGATGTGGTCACATCGTATCTCTATGGGGATCTAGATACAGAGAGATATATATATATATATATATATATATATATATATATATATATATATGAAAGTTCCTGAAGGACTTAGGCTATCTGATTCAAATAGTTCCAGACCACGGAACACGCTCTCCATTCGTTTGAGGCGTTCATTTTACGGATTGAAACAATCCGGACGGATGTGGTGTAACCGTCTAAGTGAATATTTGATCAGATTGGGATATGTGAATAATGAATTATACCCATCCGTGTTTATTAAGAAAACAAGTTCTAGGTTCGCTATAGTGGTAGTTTATGTCGATGACATGAATCTGTTTGGTACTCCTGAAGAGATCCAAGAAACCGCTAAACACCTGAAGTTAGAATTTGAAATGAAGGATCGTGGGAGAACACACTTCTGTCTTGGCCTGGAGCTCGAGCACCGTGCAGATGGAATTTTGGTCCATCAGTCGAATTACATCCAGAAAATGTTGAGAAACTTTAATGAGGATAAAGCGAAACCTTCAAGCAGGCCCATGATCGTCCGAAGTCTAGATCCTAAGAAGGACCCGTTTTGTCTAGCAGATGACAACAAAGAGATATTGACACCTGAAGTGTCATATCTAAGTGCAATAGGCGCATTATTGTACTTGGCTCAATGCAATAGACCGAAAATTTCATTTGTTGTGAACTTGCTAGCTAGATTTAGCTCTGCGCCAACACCCCGCCACTGGAATGGCATAAAAGACATCTTCCGATACCTTAGAGGTACAATGGATATGGGCTTATTCTATCCCTATGCATCGAGGAATGAATCAAACCCCCTTGGTCCTCGAAATGATGCACGCCTCGTTGGGTATGCTGATGCAGGTTACCGATCAGACCCACATAAGGCACGTTCCCAATCCGGTTATGTCTTTACCATTGGGAATACAGCAATATCTTGGAGGTCTACAAAACAGACTCTTGTTGCTACGTTTTCGAAACATGCAGAGATTTTAGCCCTGCACGAAGGAGTTCATGAATGCATATGGCTAAGAGCTATTATTGGGCATATTCGAAGTACATGTAGACTAAATTCCACCCATAATGAACCGACAGTTATCTACAAAGATAATGCTGCCTGTATAGAGTAGATGAAGACTAGTTTCATTAAGGGAGACAACACCAAGCATATTGCACCGAACTTCTTCTTTAACCAACAACAGCAAGAACATCGGAAGATTGAGATCAAGCCAATACGATCTCATGATAATCATGCAGACTTGTTCACTAAGTCATTACCAAATGCCACATTCCAATAGCATGTGCGAGGTATTGGTTTACGTAGACTGGCTTATCTACCTAATTTGTAGTTTTCAGGGAGAGTCAAGATCAGGGGGAGTATCCTGAAATAACCACGTATCCGGAATTATACTGAGTATCCCGAAGTATATTCACATGTTCATCGTGTACTCTTTTGTCCTACGACCAGGGTTATTTTGTCCCAATGGGTTTTATTACTTGGCTAGGTTTTAAAGAGGCACATTTTGGTATGATCACCCTGCTAACAATGCATCCTGAAGATGCTATGATTTGACTCATATGCATTTGCACATCTTTTCCCTTCGACCACGGGTTTTTCCCACTAGGTTTGAGAGGACCAATCCCAATCCCCCCGGGATTAACGCGGGATGACCCTGCTCCCGTCTGACACGAAGTGTCAGACAAGGGATATTTATGACCTTTGCCCTCCCGGGCTATCAGAGTACGCCAGGATCCGGAGGAGGTATGTGATATCTCGATCTCTGCTACAGTCCACATCCGATGTCAACCTGAAGGGTATTAAAAACAGAAAGACTGTGAATGGACAAAAAGGAATACGTTTCGTAAAACACATTTATAAAAGACCTTTATACCCTTCACTAAAAAGCATGCATGCATAGTAAACCCATTTATCCAATCATATATGTTAAAACATCCATAATTCGGGTCTCAACCCCAAATTCTGTAAATACAAGTCACCCGGGCTCCTGCCCAAAACCATTTACAGAAAACCATAGTATAGTAAACATACGTGGGATCTCAGCCCAAATCCATTTATCATTATAAACACAATTTCCCAACCCAATTGAAATCATGTTTATCCATTATATTCATATCCAGAACCTGTCACGGTAAAATAAAGCTACGCGCTTGCTAACCGGGGTCTCAAACCCAAGTCTCTCTAGGGTCCACCCAAGTCAATGTCCGTAGATCAATGACCCTCCCTGGAGGTAACGAACCATGTCCATCCTGAGAGTAAGGAACCCAACTGGGGGGCGACTCCACTCAGTCAGTGCTCCGTGACTACTCCGGGGTCCACCCAGGCCAACGACCCTCCCCGGAGGAGACAATCATATATAAAGGATGGAATATGAAAAACCTTTTGAAATCATTCTTTAAACCTTTCAAGGATTCATGCACGTCCCCTCATAAGCCGTCATGAACCATAAAACCTTTCATAGGTTCATGCCGGTTCCCATAAACCGTCATAACCCGTAAAAACCATTTGTAACACATAACTGGGCCCTAGGCCCAAATCCACATCCAAACTGGACCTCAAGTCCGATTCGTAAACCAACTGGGCCTCCGGCCCGATTCCGTAAATCAAATGGGTTTCGAAACCGAGTTTACCTTTTCAAATCCAAAACCATTTCATGAAATCATATCCAAAACCATAAGTACGGAAAATCAGTGTAAAACCAGAAAACCTCGATTTACGTGTAAGCACGTAAATCGCCTCGAAATACTTGAAACCATATAATTCACGAACATCCAAATCAACATTATCAAATCACATTCATTATCCTTTTGGAAACCCAAAACCATTTCATTTAGACCAATAAAGACGTACGGACCCGTATAGGCACCGTATAGGGCCGAAAACTCGAAATACGTGTCTATATGTAACCACGCATCCAAATGCACTCATGGCATCACAAACAAGTATTGAAAACATATAATAAACATTTATGCATGCACCAATTTAGAAAACAAGGTCCACTCACAGACCGTCCGAGCTGCCGCCTCGATACGCGTGCCATAATAGTCTCCCGGGTCAATCACCATCACCGGGACTCCCAAACCTGTCCAAATCGTAATAGAAGGTTACTAACTACTTAATTAACCTCCTACCAAAGCCCCGTAATTTTCCCGAACTTGTAACTATTTTTAAGCCAACCCTAAACCTTCCGAAGCCCCAAAACATATTGAGACGGTGTCCGATTGACACGAAACCAGTCACAAAATGTTCGTTACATCGAATAGAAGATTTCCCGTGTTGAGCACTTTCCAAAATTATGGTCCACGCGCCCCTAGAAGTTTGAAAACACTGTTCATCGTCTTCAACCTCCAACTTACTGTTCACGACACTGTTCATTCGTCTTCAACTTCGGTTTTCTCCGATTTTCAAACCGATTTTAGGTCCATTTCATCCCATTATAATCCTAATATCATCCTAATCCTATTTCCTATCATTTAGACATTAAAAACCGAAGGAAAACACCAAAACCGTGCCCATTCAATCCGGCCATGGCGGAGGTATTTTCCTCCGCCGTCCACGGTTGTTCCCGGCCGTTCTAGGCCTCGAAACCAATGCTAAAAGAACCCTAGAGTCCCCAGAAACCTTACCCAATCCTTAGAATCGAATAAAAATCAAGAAAACCGAATTTGAGTTTTTTTTGAATATTTTCTTACCTCACGGTTTCTCTCCACTGTGGCCACCATCGTCCCCCGCCTTGGCTTGCCATCCTCAGCCTCTCACCACCTCCTCACGGTCATATACAAGCATATATGAAGATGAGCTAGGGTGGTGGTGTGTGTGTGCTTCAGGTTAGAAGGAAAATGGAGAAAACATGGGTTATGGGGTTTCGGGTGCGTGAGGAAATGAAGAACAAAGGAGATGAATGATATTTGGTAGCTGATGAGAGGGAGATGGAATTGATGGTGAGGATTGAAAGATTAATTAGAATGAATGGCTAGGATTTAATGAGGTGTGGATTAGATTATTAAATTAATTAATTTAAGATTATGTAATTAGTGAGATCCACAATTTAGGGGTCTTAGCCAATGGGATGAGTGACACTTGTCACTCATCCATGGGACCCACTCAAAATATCTGGCCAATCAGAATTTTCCAACTCAGCCCCGTCTCGAAGTACATGCATAGTGAAATCGAACTTCCGTGACCTATAACTTCCCCGTTTGAATTCCGATTTCAGCGTGCCGCCTGTCTATGGATTCGTATCGTCCCGATCTACGTAATAATCCTCTGCCCTCGGCTGTAACGCCCCGGAAATTCAAAAAATGTAATATTGTAAAAAATTGAATAAAATGACGTTTTTACCCTTGTGATTCGTATGGTCAAATTGTTGACTTTTTATTTGAGGGTCGAATCGACGTTGACCGATGACCGTGACGTAGTTCGGGACATCACGAGTTCATAGACAGGTGGCACGTCCGATTTGGACGAACAAGGTGAAAGTTATGACGTTTGGAAGTTCATGGGCATTATCGTAATTTGGACGTTATAAGGGGAAAGTTGACTTTTTGTTTGACAATTGGTTTTCACACGACTCGAAGACCGTTAGATTCGTCTCGAAGCCCCGAGTACAACGACAAGCGGCACGCGTGAAACGAACATCGGATGACCGAGTTACGGGTCACGGAAGTCGGAGGGCATTTTGGTAATTATTACATTGAGGGGGTATTTTGGTCTTTTGCACGGCGGTTACTGTAGCACCACCGTGAAAAACAGAGTGCACGGCCATGCCGTGGTGTTTTGTGCGTGCAATTTGTTTAATCGAGTAGTGGTCTGTTTGGGATGGATTGTTTATGTGAATTGAGGCAGTGGGAAGCACACATGGGTGACTGAACAGAGCTCAGAGCACGGGCTGGGATTAAAAATGGCCATGGTTTCTGTGTTTGCGGGAAACCATTTTTAGAGACCTCAGTTGGTCTCCCACGAGCTGCTGGCCACACTGATCGACTAACCGTGTAAGGGAGAGGAGAGAGGATTCATTTGGGTCATTTGTGCATCAGTTGTGAGGGCTGATGACAGGACCCGTCCCCGAAAGACATAGATAACCGTGCCTGGTCCTGCTCCCGTCTGAGAAGTCAATTGAAAATCCGAAACTACCCTTCAGCACCTGCCAGACAAGGGATATTTGCGCCTGTTCCCACTCATACCTCCACCTCTCGAATAGCCTCGATCATCGCGCCACGACCTGAAGGGTCAATGAAACAGAAAAGGTGTGAGTGGACAAAAATGACCTCGTATAAAAACATTTGTCAAAATACATTCTTACCCTCCAGTTTTCACAAACGTGCATGCATATCATAAAACATGAGTAATAGTATGAAATCATTCCAGTATAAACAGAGGACCGATAAAATCAAAACATATGTTCCCATGGTCCGTAAAACTCATGTTCACCAAGTCAGTTCAAGTTATAAAACATAAAATCCCGGCTCTCAGGCCAAAACATGTGAACACCATCACCTGGCCACAAAGACCAAAAACCCGTACTCAAAACCGGTACGTAATCACAAATATCATGTTTCTAAATTCCATGTCCACGTATTTTCCTTAAAACTCATTTTCATTAAATCAATTTATATTTAAAACCACGGTTTCCTCAAAATCATTTTCCATTAAATCACGGGACTTATTTCCATATCATGTTGCTTAGAGTCACGTTTATCCCTACAACGCGTGCAAATAAATAGGCTCAAGGACCGCTCAAAATCCGAGCATCCGTCGCTGTGAACACATCACTAGCCGGCAATCCAAATCTAGTTAATACATCATTTACCGATCTATGTATATCCAACACATCTGATCTGAGTCGAGCCTCCCTCGGCTGCTCGAAAAAGATCGTGCTACGTGACCTCTTCGGGGTAAACACTTCCATCCCGAAGGCGAGCGTTATCTCCAGGGTGCACTCCGGGGAAAACATATTTTCACCCGAAAGCCCTAATTATCCGCAACATATCATCATCACAAAAACCAGTGAAAACAATTGCGCTTGAAATCAAAATCATTTTCAATACAGGGTCTCAGCCCCAAGTCCCGATTTACTTTATAAATCCGAAAATCATCAATATCATCATGTAATCACATGGGAATACAAATCCAACCAAAATCACAATTTCATTTCGTCTCAAGCCCAAAATATCATTTTCACGCAAATCCGTGCAACCGTAAACCTGAGTTGCCACGATCACGTAAATTCATAAAATCAATCACTGACTCATAATCTGAGTCCAAATATCATTTTTAATTCCCTGACTCATAACCCGAGTCAAAACATCATTTTCAATCCGGGCCTAGCCCAAAAACACCAATTTCATCATTTCTCGAAAATCGTGCCAAAATATAATATAATAATCATAAAATTCAGAAATCACCGGATTGAAACATCAATCATGCCAAAGCATATAAAATCATATAATAAAGCATTTAAAACATATATGCATGCATCACGGTTAGAAAACAAAGTCCACTCACAGACACTGTCCAAAACGGTCCGTTTCCGAGCTGCACGTTTTTCCGTAAGTTCTGGAAATCACAATTCCTGTCGAAAATCATTATAGAGGGTTACTAACATCTCAAAATACTTCATATAATTTTCCCCAATTTTTTCGGAATTTAAATATGTATTTTTAATGTAAAACAAAACTTCGGATACGCGGAACATCAACGAAACGATACCCGATTTCCTCGAAACCAATGTCAAAATGTTCGTTACTCTAAAGGGGACAAAATTCATGTTGAACGTACCTCGGGATTCCCACTCACGCGCCCCCACGCGCCGCTGCAAGCGGCTGCGCGTGAAAGCCACTCGCGTAGCACAGTAACGCTACAGTGCTCCTTCTTCACCCGTATGTTTGATAAACGGGTTGAAAAACCCGCGATAGAACTCGGTTCAAACTCACCCAATTCGACATCAATTCAATCCAATCTTTCAACTGATCCCTTGTAATCCATCTCCATTTAAGTTCTGTAAATCGAATTGCACAAATTAGGGTCTAAATCCTCACGACTCACGATCGATCCTCGACGGGTTTTCAATTCGGGTTCACTAATTTCAACCCTGATTTTCAAATTAATTCACACAGTGTGTATGTAACAACCCGTCCCGAGCGCCGGGATTAAGATAGTGATTAAGGTGGGATTAGTAAGGTTTATTGGTGGTTAGGTGGTCCCGATAGGTCCGTAAGCTTAGAATGACGATTTTGCCCCTAACCTGGGCAAAAATGTTGACTTTAGTTCGGGTGGTCGGATGGACTTTGACCGGTGACCAGGACGTAGTTTAGGACGTCACGAATCTATAGGCAGGTGGCACGCCCGATTCCGACATCCGAGGAGGAAGTTGTGATGTTCGGAAGGTTGAGGGCATTATCGTAATTTTGGGTAACTTAGGGGGAATAGTTGACTTTTTGTGTAATCGGGTTTTGGTATGTTGACCTAGGATGGTTAGATAGCTCTTGTCGTCCTGAGTTCGATGATAGGCGGCACGTATTCATCGGACTTACGATGTGGGAGTTACGGGTCTAGGAAGTCAGTGGCATAATCGTAAATTCGAGTTAAAAAAGAAGGGTAATTTGGTCTTTTGGTTATCTGGGGATTTGTGCACAGAGAGGGCAAAGTGGATGGCTGAGATTGGGCCAGATGGTGAAGGTATGGGCAGATTGGTGACATGTGGCAAGTGTGTAGTGGGTTCTACACACTTGTACACGGGTCCAATTATTTGGGACCTAACTCGTGCCCGTGTGTGTGTGTTCTTCAACCAGAGTGAAACAGAGGGAGGAATTGAGAGAAATTGAGAAGGTAATCGTGTAGGTTGGTGAGTCTGGTGAGTTGTGAGGGTGAAAGGAAGAAGAAAGGAGGTTGATGATCGAGTTTGGGACCGAGATCGTGCACGGAGACACGGTGGTTGGTGAGGCTGAGTTTTCTGGAAAACAAAGAGACGGTGAGACAGAGACGGTGGTTGTGCCGTGAGGTGGCTCAACTCAAGTCAAGAGGAGGCTGGGACGAGTGCAGAGGACTGGTTGGACACCGTGGTACACGGCTGAGTTCACGACGGCGACAGGAGGACAGGTAAATCCTCACCCCCGTTTCTTTGCTCTGTTTTGTCGTTTGGGTTTAGAAGCTGAGTCGTGGATCTAGGGCGAGAGTCGAGGGAATTGGAGGTTAGAGTGAGACTCATGGAGGTCCCAAGAGTCGACTGAGTGTGTAGCCGTGACAGAGGAGTACACGGCGGAGGTTAGCACGATGGGAGTATCTGTGTGCTCTGTTTTGCCGTGATGTTCAAACGGCTAGTCGTGACGTTTGGGCGAGAATCGACGGTCAAGGTGAGTCGGGTTAGGCTTAGAAGGGTCCTAGGAAGAGGTTGGTGTAGCCACAATGAAGGGGGAAGCCGTGGGTGGTCGGGAAGGAAAACAGGGGTTTTTGGGTTGTCTGGTTTCGAGCTTCAGTCGACGGGCTAGGGACAGTGTCGAGGTTAGAGGCGTTGGGGAATCGATAGGGTAGGCCTGGACGATGAGACTGGTGAAGAAAGGGAGGAAAATGGTGCAGGCACGGCGGTGAACCGCTGACGCCGGTTCGAGTTGCAGACACTGTTGTGAACCGGGTCTGCTCGAGGTTGATGGTGCACTGTAGCTGGCGCGTGAGGGCCACGCGCAGCCACTTTGGGCGACGCGTGGGGGCGCGTGCGGCGGCGATGGGGAAAACGGTCAACATGGTTTTTGGTCTAGGAGTCGTGTTGAGTTTAATGGAAGTGGTTTCGGGTTAATCGGACGTCGAATCGACGTAGTATAGCGAGGGTGAAGGTTTAGGGTTCCGGTTCGTTACGTTTAGGACCCGGGGATTTTTGAGAGAATTTAGGTGAACCGTCGTAGACGGGTTAGTGACGCCATTTGGTGGTTGTTGACAGGATCGGGAGTTCCCGAGGAAGCTGAGGAACGTGCAGGACGTTCGGGACGCGATTGAGGGCTCGGTACTGTGAGTGGACCCTTTCCTTAAACTCGAACATGCATAACTGTTTTCTATACTTGTTTTATATATGTGATTTCATGATTGTTGGATTTAGGATGTGATTTTACATAATTGCACGTTTTTCGAGAAAATACGGTATTTGGCACGTTTTACGATAAAAGGTTGATTTCTGATTATAATGTTATAGTTTTGGGATTTCAAACGATAAATGGTTTTCAATGATTCTTACTGGATTTTGTGACTTGATTTGGTGAACAAGGAATTTGGTTTTAAGATTGGAAAGTAGATTTCCGGATTTGGGTTCGGAATGACGGTTCTGAACGCCGGAAGGGCTTCGGACCGGTGATTTCGGATTCAGGTTTGGATGTGAATTCGGGAACAGTTTTCAAATGGTTTTGATTGGATTTGCTGGATCTGGTTATTGGGTTTAAAGACCCGGATATTGATTGACGGGGGACGGGCCCGGATTGAGTTTAAAGACTCGGGAGTTTAAAGACTCGGATATATTGATATTTCCCCCGTAGGCCTTTGAGTTTAAAGACTCGGATATTATTAAGGGCTGTATTGAGTTTAAAGACTCGGGAGTTTAAAGACTCGGATAGGTCCAGCAGGTTTGATCGGAAAATGATGGGTTCATGTTCATGGTTTATGACACGGTTTTATGATTCACAGGCTGTGATTTTTCTAACTGTTTTACAGTTTTTCTGTTTCTTATGATGTGGTTTATGGTAATTTGGTTATAACTGTTCTGATAACTGGGTTATGCATGTGGTTTTCAAAACGGAGGGTTAAACTCGGTTTTCTGATAAATAGTTTTAGAACTTTTCTGTTATCATGGTCCACTCACATCTTCTGTTTTAAATTGCCCTCCAGGTTGTGGAGATAGCGCGGGGTCTTAACGTCGAGGCAGTGTCTGAGGCATAGAAGTGACGAGCGGGATTTCCGAGTGCTTAAGTTTTCCTCCGCGTGCGTGTACTTATTATCGGTTTTTATGTCCTTGTGTTTCGTACTATGCTCTGTAAAGTATAACTTCGGGATATTTTATATAGTTTCTCCTGCGTCTGACTGAGTTTGGGTGATTTTGCGTGAGTTGTACTTGCGTGTTGTGTCGGGGAGTCAGACGGGAGCAGGATTTACCTCGGGTTTCGGGGTGAAACCGGGGTGGGTCCTGACAGTGTATCGTGAGGGTGTAAGGAACATTTCTACAAGATCAATTTCATACAATCATACCTTTAACTAGCTGAACTCAAGCTTGATTTTAAGCTTCCATGGGAGCTTCTGTTCTTCCCCAATTCGACACGATTTCTCCTCGTTTTTGTTGCAGAGATGTTCGTTTTGTTCCCAGAAGTCGAATTGAATCCTCAATTGTGATCCTCACAGCTCATAATCTCGAATTCGAAAGTCCTCCCAATTTCAAGATTTTTCGATTCAAAATTAACCCAGGGGCCTCACTGTCACTCGATGTAACGACCCGTCCCGAATATCGGGATTTAATAATATTTAATGGTGATTTACTAATCTGGGATTAGTTGTGTGATTTCGGACGAATTATGCAAAATGACCGTTTTGCCCCTGGGCGTGGGCAAAATGTTGACTTTTATTTCGGATGGTCAAATGGACTTTGACCGATGACCGTGATGTAGTTCGGGACGTCACGAGTTCATAGACAGGTGGCACGTTCGATTCCGACGTTCGTGGTGAAAGTTATGATGTACGGAAGTTCAAGGGCGTTTTCATAATTTGGACAAATGAAGAGGAAATGTTGAATTTTTGACCGGGATGTCCGATGGCCGAGGGCCAAGGACCGTTACGGAGGTTTCGTCGATGCGAATCCAACGACAGGCGGCACGCCGAAATCGGACTTCGTACGAGGAAGTTATGGTCTGAAACGTGAAATCGGGGAAGTTACGTCTCGGTAACTGTGTGGATTATTTTATTCAGAAATGGTGGTTAGAGGACACTTGGATGAGTGACAAGTGTCACTCATCCGACGGCTAGATTGGATCTTGATCCACTAATCATAAACTATATACTAAAGTTTCCACTATATAATAATTTAGGATTAAATCCCTGCTTTTGATCTGAGCCATCCATTCCACCCCCAGATTGCATCACAGCCGTCCATCTCATCCCTCCCTTATATTTCTGCTAATCCTCACTTCCTCACCGTGAACAAGCAAAAAACAGAGGTATAAGGAATTGATTCTGGCCTTTGGCAATCTCCCTTCCATAATTGATTTCACAAATGGATATTTGGTGATTTAGGGAAGGTTTTAGCTGAGGGAGGGCACGGGGGACTGAGTGGGGAGGTGTAATTCGGGAATCAAATTTCGGGGAATTGGAGGGAATTTCGAATTGGAATATTTGGGCCGTGACGATCAAAATGGAGTTTACCTTGAGTCTTCTGGGATCAAAACGATCAGCTTTGCTTCAAGAACGAAGAGAAACCATGGCGGATTGAGGAAGAACTGAGCTTCCATGGCAGCTCAAAGTCGAGCTTGTGTTCAGTGGGTTTGAGGTATGTATTTCTCAAATTGACCTTGTAGAAATGTCCCTTACACTCTCACGATGCTAACTGAATGAATTAATTTGGAAACCAGGGACGATATCGTGAAATCCGAATTGAAAACCCGTCGAGGATCGATCGAGAGTCGTGAGGATTTAGACCATGATTTGTGTAATTCGATTTACAGAACATAAATGGTGATTGATTACAAGGGATCAGTTGAAAGAACGGATTGAATTGATGTCGAATTGGGTGTGATTGAACCGGATCCTATCGCGGGTAATCAGACCCGTTTACCAGTCATTCGGGTGAAGAAGGAACACTGTAGCAGTCACTGTAGCAGGAACGTGGCTTTCACACGCAGCCACTCACGGCGGCGCGTGACGGCGCGTGGGCACGAATCTCGAGGTGAGGTCAACATGACTTTTATCCTATACAATGTAACGAACATTTTAGCGTTGGTTTCGTGTCGATCGGATCCCGTTTCGTTATTGTTCGGGATGTCCGAAGGTTTTAAATCCAGTTTAAAAATACGTAAAAATTCGGGAAAATTACGGGACTTGATTAGGATGTTAATGATGAGGTTAGTGATCCTCTATTGGGATTTGAACAGGATTGGGAGTCCCGGTGATAGTGGTGTGGCCCGGGAAGGCCTATGGCACGCGTATCGAGACGCTCGGTTAAACGGTCTGTGAGTGGACATTGGTTTTATAAATTCGATGCATGCATAACTGTTTCATGATTGTTATAATTGGGATTATATGATTTATTTTGGATATCAGTGAATTTATATGTTTTCACGCATTTCGAGGCGATTTACGTGGTTGCACGTGAATCGAGGTTTTCTGGATTTGCACTGATTTCCATAAATGTGGTTGGATATGATTTCATGAAACGGTTACGGATTTGTTAAAATGAATCGGGCCAGGGGCCCAGTTAACTTATAAATCGGGCCAGGGGCCCAGTTGACTTATGAAATCGGGCCAGGGGCCCAGTTGATTTATATATGTGATTTCGGGTCGGGGACCCTAAAATGGAATTGAATAAACGATTTCGGATTTGAATCAGCTACTTGGACTTATGACGGTTTTATGGAAATTCGGGGCAGGGCCCTTGTGATATTTTGGAAATGAATAATAGAATGTGTTCCATAAAACCATCTCGATATGAGGATATTTATATCCTGGTCTCCTCCAAGTGTCGGGGACACTGGAGAAGTCACGGTACATTTCCTGCGAGGGCTCATTGTACGGAGCTACCGGACCGTATAGTGATCCAAGAGCAGGATTGCTGGACGTCATGGACGTCAGACATCGGGGATGTCAGAGATATGGACCCGGTGAGACCCCGGGCAGCACGCGTTGCTTAATACCGTGAGATATGACGTCTGGAACGTCAAGCGTCTAGGACGCTAGGCATCGGGGATGCCGGAGATGGGAAAATAATAAATGAATATTACTGGATTGATGAAATAACTCTTGGATTGACTTTTGGAATTTGAAACTATGCTTTGGTTTCCGGGCTAAGGCCCTAATGGTTATTTCTAAATAAATATGGGATTATTGGTTTTTGGTGCATGCATATGATTTTACTGAGGGGCATAAATGTCTTATAAATGTTTTTAACAGACTTGTTTATTTTCGTCCACTCACAGCTTTTGTTTTCAATGCCCTTCAGGTTGATTCCGGATACGACTGCAGCAGAGACTTGAGCATCGCACACCTCCTCCATCGATCCTTACGCACTCTGGAAGCCCGTCTGGGCAATGGCAATCAGTTATCCCTTGTCTGACACCTCTTGTCAGACGGGAGCATGACACATTCCATGGTAATCCCGGGGGGGATTGGGATGGGTCGTGTCACTCGAGTTTCTCTCTCAATTCGGCTTCCTTAGTCTCTTCATTGCACAATGAAGCTGAGACAAAGGTTAATTAGCTGCTAATTGATAATCATTAAGATAACCCATAATTTAGGGAATTAGTGTCTAAAGTGGTATAATTGTGTTTTCCCTAATACACGATTCCATGTTATCTGGGGCAAGAAAGATGACAAAGGACAGGTGTTATTGTCTGATCATGGTGAAAAGACCATTTTGCCCTTCGTTCGACAAATTACCATTTTGCCCCTAGACATCCTTGACCCGTAACCTGGTCACCCGAACTCCGTTTTCGACGTGCCGCCTGTCGTTGGATTTGTATCAACGAGACCTACGTAACGGTCCTTGGCCCTCGTCCATCGGACCTCCCGGTCAAAAATTCAACATTTGGCCCCTAATATGCCAAATTATCAAAATACCCCTCAACTTCCGAACGTCATAACTTTTTCCTCGAACGTCGGAATCGAACGTGCCACCTGTCTATGAACTCGTGACGTCCCGAACTACGTCACAGTCATCGGTCAAAGTCCGTTTGACCGCCCGAACTAAAAGTCAACATTTTGCCCACGATATGGGCAAAACGGTCATTTTGCGCAATTCGACCGATTTCACTCCACTAATCCTAGATTAGTCATTCTATACTATAATTAATTAATATTCAATCCCGACACTCGGGACGGGTCATTACAGCTGAGATTGAGAGAAACCGTGAAGAACATTTTCGGGTTTTTGGGGGGAAAATTTCAGAGTTCGATTTTAAGGGACCAATCTAAACACTGAGGGAATTTCCTGGGAGTGACAGAACCACAACCGTGCAAGAGTTGAAGAGATTTGAGCACGGATTGCTCAGGAACCCAAGTTCCAGTTTAGAGAAAAACCAGTTGGAGGGAAAAATCTAAGTTTGATTTATACGACCTATTGGACAAAACTAATCACTGATTGAGTCTTCTGGGAGCAAAAGGAAACCGACCACATCGATTTCGAAGGACATCACTCACGAATTGGCTCAGAACTGAGGCCCCTGGTTCTGAGAATTTTCCAGCTTGAGGACGGCTACTTCCAGGTTAGTATTGGGTCAATTGGTTGGATGTTATGGTTCGTCTAGGTCCCCTTAAGCTACTAGTGAAGTTAATTGGATAATGGAACTGTTTTGGGTGAGTTCTAGATGAAGACCCGTTCGAGATTCCAAGCTTGGGTTGGTCGATTTAGGGACAGTCGAGGTTAATCGATCATACAGAACTAAAATTAATGGATTAAAGAAGATGATAGGATTGAAAACGGGAGGAATTGATTGAGAATTGAAGGTTAACTGGTCGGGTTGAGTCGCGGGTAATAGGCCCGTTTAACAGGCTATCCGGGTGAGGAGAAGACAATGTAGCAGGCGCGTGGCCTTCACGCGCAACCACTTTGGGCGGCGCGTGACGGCGCGTGTGAGGTCATTTCCGATCATGGTCAACTGAGGTTTTCTTCCTTTTAATGTTTTTAACATTTTATCTTTAGGGTTCGAGTTGATCGGGAGTCATACGGGATAAGTTCGAGGGTTCGGAAGTTTAGGTCGTTATGTTTAATTATGCGGAAAAATCCGGAAAAATTAGGGAAAATCTTACGAGTTATGTGGGGATGATTGAAACCCTCCTTGTACGTTTTTACATGCCCGGACATTTCCGAAGCTACAGAGGAGCGCAAGGGGCGCGATTGACGCGTCCTAAAACTGTGAGTGGACTTTTGATTTCCAAATTGTGCATGCATGACTATTTTACTTAATTACCTTGCGTTTCACTCATGATTATATGATGATAAATATGCTATTTCGGTTTTACATGGTTTCACGCTTTTCGAGATAAATATCGTATTTCGCGCATTTCGAGGTTACAGTTTTCTCCTATGCATGAATGATGTTTTGATGAAGTCATTGGATATGATTATGCATGTTACGTATTTATGACGTTTGATTGTATTTTGTGAAGATGGCATGTTTTGGTATTTGCATGTGAATTCGGACATAAGTCCTATTTTGACAAGTATGATTTCGGAATGAATTTTTTGGGACAATGGATCATGAGGAATTGTGTTATAAATGGTTTTGGGTTTAAAGACCCGGTTGATTGTTGGATCTGGTTTTGGGTTTAAAGACCCGGTTAATTGATGACGGGGGCGGGCCCGGTAAATTGAGTTTAAAGACTCGTGAGTTTAAAGACTCGGTTATTGTGATACCCCCGAGGCCCATTGATTATGTTTTGAGTTTAAAGACTCGTTTTTATCCCGGGAAGGCCTGATATGGAGTTTAAAGATTCGGATGGATCCAACGGTTTAATTGTGATTGTTGATTCACTTTTTACTTGACTTGCGTAATTGATGTTTCAAAATGACGGTTTCTAGATTTTGGTAATCTTACATGATTTTTACACGAGTTATGATGGTTTTCTGCAATGTTTTCCATGTGTTTCAGAAAAAGGGATTTCGAATGTTTAATACGCGGTTTTCGAATGTCTGGTTATGCATGCGTGTTATAAAACTGGAGGGCGAACCCCGATTTCCTTAAACTGTTTTCTGCAACTTTTGTTTCGGTCCACTCGCACTTTATTGTTTTAACTACCCTCCAGGTCGTGGTACGAGTTCGGGGGCTAGCGTCGAGGCAGAGGTAGAGGCATAAAGTTTCCGTTGTGGAGTAGTTAGTTCACAGAGTAGGATTTGTTCTTTAACTTATTTTGTAATGTTATGCTCTGTGAAACTATGGACTTGATGTCCAGTCGGTTGTATTTTTTTAATCTCCCTGGTCTGACAATGGGTGTGATGTAATATTATTTCGTTTTCCGGTCTTTTGGGTTCGATTGTCAGACGGGAACAGGATGCTTCCCGATTATCGAGGCGATAATCGGGGTGGGTCCTGTCAATTGGTATCAGAGCCTAGGTTTACGGTTCGTGTCTGGCACTTGGGTGTGCCTTGATTATGGTACTAACTTATGCCTCTTTCAGAGAGAGACGATTGGCCATGCCTCCGCGACGTGAACCCCCTCCACGACCTGACGGTGATGCCGAGAGTGCTTCGATCGAGCGAGCCCAGCGTCTTGGGGCTACGGTGTTTAGTGGTGGAGCTGATCCCGAGGATGCCCACCGTTGGATTTCTCGGTTTAAGCCGATTTTTGCTCTGATGCACTGTCCTCCTGAGGAGCGAGTTGTGTTGGCCACATTTTTGCTTGATGGATCTGCTTATGAGTGGTGGTATACTCTGGAGTTTTCGGGTTGGGATGCCCGTACAGTGACTTGGGAGACCTTTCGTGAACGGTTTCTGGATCAGTATTATCTCCGATCATTCCGTGATGCTAGGGAGACCGAGTTTCTGCAGCTCCAACAGGGGAGCATGTCGGTAGCTGAGTATGAGCAGAAATTTCAGATGCTAGCCCGTTTTTCTCCTACCTTTGTGTCTACCGAGGTTGAGAAATGTCGTAGGTTTGAGCTTGGCCTACGGGGTGAGATACGGGCCATTGTGACGGTCGAAGCTTTTACTACTCTCAGGGAGTTGTCTGATGCCGCAGTGCGGGTTAAGGCTAGTCTCTCGACACGTCCACAGTACTCTGATGGTGGACAACGTCGAGAGCGTTCATATCCTGGATCGTATGGTCATGGAAATGATGATGGTGGCTGGCAGGATCGCATGAGGGAAGCATGGTGGCTGGTGGTGGACAACGTCGAGAGCGTTCATATCCTGGATCGTATGGCCAAAAACAGGCTGCACATGAGGGAAGCAGGGAGAGGAGATTGAAATGATGATGGTGGTGGCAGGATCGCAGGCCGCCGTGCACGGCGGCCATGGAACCGTGAAGGTATCGGTTTTGGCCCTTTTTCAATTTATTTTTAATTCTTGACGTTGGGGATGGTTTTAATCGATTAGGATGAGTTTATTGGGTTGTTAAGAAGGTAATAGGATGATTTTGATGATGGTTAGAGGTTGAGGAAGCCCTGGGGGATTTCTGAAAATGTTGGTCCGTGAGGAAGAAAATCAAACCGTTGGATTTGTGGGTTTTTCATTGTTTTGATTTCACAAATTGGATTCTAGTATTAAGATAGGAAGTTTAGGATTGAAAAGGGAAGGAATGGACGAAAAATGAGGAAATCAGGGCCTTGGGCCGGTCACGTCAGTCCAGGAAGACCGCTGTACAGAATGGACCGGACCGGTCGGTTCGGACCGGCTTGGCCGAAGGTTGAAGATGATCCACAGTGGGCGCGTGAGCCCACACGCAGGGCCCTTTGGGCGGTGCATGGCAGCACGTGGGACCCCTTTTGGGGATGTGTTCAACACATGAAATCATCTATTCGCTGTAACGAACATTTTGGGGCTGGTTTCGTGTCAATCGGACATCGTTTTGATATAGTTCGGACTGTCTGAAGGTTTAGGATCGCGTTTAAAAATAGTTTAAAATTACAGAAAATTACGGGGCTTTAGTGAGGGTTTATTTAAGTAGTTAATAACCCTCTATATTAATTTGGACAGGTTCGGGAATCCCGGAGGCGACGATTGGCCAGGGAGAGGCTTATGGCGCGCGTATCGAGTCGCGGCTTCGGATGGTCTATGAGTGGACCTTTCTTTCGAACTTGATGCATGCATAAATGTTTTATAAGTGTTTTAATATATGCTTTGTGATTCCATGAGTGCATTTGTTCGTGGTAGCTTAGGATCGACACATTTGCACGTTTTTCGAGGTTTTCGGCTTTATGTCTTACCTTTACGTACTGCGTTTTCAATGATAGTTTGATGAAATGATTTCGGATTTAGAAATATGAATTTGGACTTGGAGTCCATTTGATTTGATGAGGAATCGGGTTGGAGGCCCATTTGAGTTATACGATCGGGCCGAGGGCCCCGTTGGTTTACGAATTCAGGTTTGTGGCCCAGTTGGTTGTAATATCGGGCTGAAGGCCCCTTTGACTGTGGTATCGGGCTTAAGGCCCTGTTGATTGTGAAGTCGGGCTCAAAGCCCCGTTGATTTATGGTTTCGGGTTTAAGGCCCAGTTAGTGGTGATATCGGGCTAGAGGCCCAGTTGATTGTGAAATCGGGCTTGAGTCCCAGTTCGGTTTAAGAAATGAGAATTCGGGCATGAGACCCTGTTGAACTGAGGATTTAGGCCGAGGCCTGTGAAATTGATTTGAATCGGATTCGAGGAATTCTATTGAGATGAATCGGGTATGAGACCTAGTTGAAATATGTTTTGGGAAAGAAAATGTATTCTACCCTCCATGTGATTATTTGGTCTCCTACAGACGTCGACTTGGAGAGTCACGATCCACATACCAGAATGGATATCCCCATAGGGATCCCGTTCTAGGAGTGGAAGTTATGATGTGGTCCCGGACCAGATTCGGGAGATATGATCGGACTAGGTCTGAAGATAGAGTCTCCCAGATGGAGAATTCCTGGGGGAAGACTCGGAGTGAGACCCCTAGTGGTGTGCACACTAGTATAGATATGATGAATCGTGACATATATCGGGGATGTGTTCCCTAGGAGCTGTGTCCCCCGAGTTGGCATCTTCTCGGAAGTGTCGTGGATGGGTTATACGTATGAGGTTCTTATGGAAAGTGATTTGGGGCGGAGACCCCGTGTTCTATGATTTGCATATGGTTTTGGGCTAAGGCCCTAACGATTTTATAATTGTTTGATAAATGGTTTTGGGATTGTGATTTCGGGTCGGGGACTCATAAATGGATTTATGGTTCATGACGGTTTATGGGGATCTGCATGAACCCTTGAAAGATTTTTATGTAACAACCCGTCCCGAGAGCTGGGATTAGTAGTGTGATTAAGATGGGATTAGTGAGCTTAATCCGTGGTTAGGTGGTCCCGATAGGTCCGTGAGCCTAGAATGCCGATTTTGCCCCTAGTTCGGGCAAAAAGTTGACTTTTAGTTTGGGTGGTCCGATGGACTTTGACCGGTGACCAGGACGTAGTTTAGGACGTCCTGAATCTGTAGGCATGTGGCACGCCTGATTCCGACATCCGAGGAGGAAGTTATGATGTTCGGAAGGTTGAGAGCATAACCGTAATTTGGTTAAAATAAGGGGAAACGTTGACTTTTTGTACGATTGGGTTTTGGTACATTGACCGAGGATGGTTAGATAGATTTCATCGTCCTGAGTTCGATGACAGCCGGCACATATTCATCGGACTTACGATGTGGGAGTTACGGGTCTAGGATGTTAGTGGCAAAATTGTAAAATTGGGTAAAAAGGAAGGGCAGTTTGGTCTTTTGTGCTCTGGAATTGTACAGAGAGAGAGGGCAGATGGACGGCTGGGATTGAGCCATGTGGGAGAGTATGGAGTGGATGGTGACATGTGGCAGGTGTGTAGTGGCTTCTGGGGGGTTCTTGTGTGTGCACGGTCCAAATAATTGGGGTGCACCCGTGCAGGTGTGTGTTCGTGTTCTTCAACCAGAGTGAAACAGAGGGAGATCGTGAGGAAAAATTGAGGGGTGATCGTCGTTGCTGGTGAGTTCTGGTGAGTGAGGAGTGATCAGAAGAAGGTTGAGAGATGCTGGGGTGGTGTTGTTAAGGTTCGAAGGGTGCTGGTGGTGTGTGAGTGAGTTGAGAACTCACGGGGAAAATCAGAGAAAACAGGGAGGAGGTGCGAGCTTGTGGTGGTGCTGTGGCCGTGTACGGTGCCATTTACCTCGAGAGGAGGCTGAGGCGGCTTTGTGGACCCTAGAGAAAGCGGCGGCGAGCACGGCGGTGACCGGTTGCAGGTAATTCTTAAGTCCTGTGTTCGATGCTCTGTTTTCCCGTCAAGTTTCAAAGTGGAAGTCGTGAGTCTAGAGGTTGAATCGATGGGTCTAGAGTGGTCTAGGGGATTTAGTTGAGTCCTAGGAGTTTACTGGTTGTGCTGCCGTGACGGGGGGTGCACGGTGGTGGTTGGCACGACGGAGGGGACTCTGTGTACTCTGTTTTGCCGTGAGTTTCAGATGGGAAGTCGTGGACTTGGGGAGTGAGTCGAGGGTTTCTGTGAGTTGGGTGTGACCCAGTGAGGTCTTAGAAAGAGTTTAGGGTCCATACCGTGAAGGGGGAAGACCTGGGTGGCCGGGAAGGAAAACAGGGGACTGGTTCGAGTTTCTTTCGAGCTTGAGTCGACAAGGATGAGGCCGTGTCGAGGTACTTGGAGTTGGGGGAAGGATAGGGTAGGACTGAACGAAGCTGTTGGTGAAGAAAGGAGGTGTTTTGGTGCAGGAACGGCGGAGAACCGTTGACGCCGGTTCAAGCTGCAGGCTACTGTGTTGAACCGGGTCGACGTGGTGCACTGTAGCAGGCGTGTGAGGGCCACGCGCAGACACTTTGGGTGGCGCGTGGGGGCGCGTGCGGCGGTTCTGGGGAAAATGATCAACATGGTTCTTAGTCTAAATGTTATAACGAGTCTAATGAAAGTGGTTTCGGGTTGTTCGGACGTCGTTTGAGTTTAGTTTCGTGAGGGTGAAAGGTTAGGGTTCCGGTTCGTTACGATTAGGAACCGGGGATTTTTGGGGAAAATTAGGTGAACCTTCGTAAGTGTGTTAGTAACGTACTTTGGCGGTTGTTGACAGGACCGGGATTTCCCGAGGAAGCCGAGGAACGTGCTGGACGTTCAGGACGCGATTGAGGGCGTGGTACTGTGAGTTGACCCCTTCTCTATAACTGAGCATGCATAACTGCTTTTTCTATAATTGTTTTATGGTTTTATATGTGAATTCATGTTTTCTGAATATGCTATAACTGTTTTACTTAATTGCACGTTTTTCGAGGAAGTACGGTTTTCAGCACGTTTTATGATGAAGGTTTGATTTCTTATAATGATGCCATGATTTTGGGATTTCAAACGATAAGGGTTTTCAATGATTATAAAGGGATTTTGGAACATGATTTTGATGATCAAGGTTTTCGGTTTTAGAATCGGATTTCGGAAAGCGGAGTTTGGTTTTAAAGTTGAAAAGTGGATTTCCGGATTTGGGTTCGGAATGACGGTTCGGGATGCTGGAAGGGCATCGGACCGGTGGTTTCGGATTCGGTTTTGGATGAGGATTTCAAAATGGTTTTTCAACTAGTTTTAGATTGGATTTGCTGGATCTGGTTATTGGGTTTAAAGACCCGGATATTTATTGACGGAGGACGGGCCCGGATTGGGTTTAAAGACCCGGATTGAGTTTAAAGACTCGAGAGTTTAAAGACTCGGATATATTGATATTTCCCCCGTAGGCCTATTGAGTTTAAAGACTCGGGAGTTTAAAGACTCGGATACTATTAAGGCCTGGATTGAGTTTAAAGACTCTGGAGTTTAAAGACTCGGATAGGTCCAGCAGGTTTGATCGTAAAATGATGATTGACGTTCATGGTTTCTGACACGGTTTTATGATTCATATGCTGTGGTTTCTATAACTGTTTTATAGTGTTTCTGTTTCTTATGATGTTTTGCTTCATAACTGTTTCGATAACTGGGTTATGCATGTGGTTTTCAAAACGGAGGGTAAAACTCGGTTTTCTCATTAAATGGTTTTTAGAACTTTCTTATATTCTGGTCCACTCACACCTTCTGTTTTTAATTGCCCTCCAGGTCGTGGAGCTAGCGTGGGGTCTTGACGTCGAGGCAGTGTCTGAGGCATAGAAGTGACAAGAGGGATCTCGGAGTCTTTAATTCTTCCGCGTGCGTGTAATTATCATCGGTTTTTATTTCTTTGCAATTCGTACTATGCTCTGTAAAACTCTAATTTCGGGATTTATTGAGTGCTTTCTTCTGCGTCTGACTGTTTTTGGGTCGGGGTGTCAGACGGGAGCAGGATTTACCTCGGGTTTCGGGGTGAAACCGGGGTGGGTCCTGACATTTTATGGTTCATGACAGTTTATGGGGACCGGGCATGAACCCTTGAAAGGTTTTGAGAATGTTTTCAAATGGTTTTATGAACGTTTGGTAAATGATTTTTGAATGCATGCATATACTTTTAGTGAAGGACATAAATTTCTTTTGATGAAAACGTTTTATTAAAATATTTGTTTTGTCCACTCACAGTTTTCGTGGTTTTAATGCCCTTCAAGTTGATCGCGGATGCGGGCTGTAGCAGAGATCGAGACATTACACTCCTCCTCCTACGATCCTGGCGTACTCTGGAAGCCCCGGTGAGGGTTAGAAACGGAATTTCGTGTCAAACGGGAGCAGGCATGTCCCACGTTAATCCTGGGGGATTTGGGACGGGTCCTAACACTATCTACCCGTATTCCAGAAGAGACGACATCAGCTACCTCAGAAGATTCCGATGTGATCACCTACAAGCACGTTGCACTCTTTTTCCTTCGACCAGGGTTATTTTTGTCACATAGGGTTTTTGTTACTTGGTAAGGTTTTAACGAGGCAACATATAAGTGCGTAGCCAAGCAGTACCATTACATGAAATATCCAAGGGGGAGTGTTGTAAATAGTTAAATAGTTATGTTTATTTATGTAATAGGTACTAGGGGTAGTTTTGTCCTTTTGTATTCATTAATTATCCTTCCTTATATAAGGGATAATTATCTTTGTAAACTCTAATGATCTCATAAGAAATCAGACGTATTATTTCATCTCCATGCCTCTCCATATTCTCTCTGCAATCCTTTTCTACCAAATTTCCTTCACAACATCACTTAGATATTGTGCAAGCTCATGTGAATTCTTTTGGATAATGGGCTAGTGGGTAAAGTTGAAATTCATCGATTGTGACCATTTTTTGCGCAAATTCAAATCTAGTTTGAGAATTGCGAATTGTTAAAAAGTTTTAATCGAAACCTAATTAATTTTGAGAGAAACCGGCGGATTTGTTAAACCAACCAAACTAATTTGAGTTGGTTCACTTTCGATTATAGAATATATCATAGTAGAGCAAATTTAAGTACTTAAATTCATTTTAGATCAAAGTTTGGGATTATGAAATTAATTTTTTTTTAAAAAAATTTCTTCATACACAATGCAATGTTGACATATTTGCTTAAAAGTGCTATTCAATTTCAACCGAGAATAGAAATAATTTTTTTTAACACTTATCATTTAGTATATTGGGAAAATTATTGTCATCGTTCCAGATTTGCATTAGTTTTAGTAATTGTCAATGAACTTCATTATTAATAAAAGACATCCTTAAATCTTACACTAATTTTATCTATTCCTTTTAAAATTTTATTATTAATAACAAACGTCCATAAATTATGTCTAAATGTGCATTAGCAATTGTTCCTTTAAAATTCATAGCTATTTTTGTTGAAAATAAGGATAAATTATTTTTCTAAGTGTCTTTCCACAAACCATAGATAAAATTAATGTAAAATTCAGAAATGGTGACAACAATTTTTCCTTACCATATTTACCTGTTTGGTTCAATTAAACCGGCATATTACAAAATATGAAACCTGAACCGAATTAATTTAACTCAGCCGGATCTCCAATTGAAGTTTGAAAAAAAAAAACACAAAACAAAAACAAACCAAACCAAACTAATCGAACCTGATCAGTTCTCGATTTGGTTCGGTTTTCTGGGTTTCCCCAGCCCTACATCACACCACCACTTGGGTGTTGCACTCTGTTAGTTTCATTTGTGAATTGGCTGCCCAACTGAATTGAACTCGTGGAGTAGTAACACCAAAAGTAGAAAAAACCTAAGAAATAAATAGAGCTGTGAATGTCTAATGATCATAAATCACTTACGATTTTCAAAATCGAAAGATGTTCATGGGATTCGTATTTATAACAATCCAAGAATAACTTACACAAGATTCTCACGCCAAAGCAAAACATAAGCATAAAAGGAGACACTCAATGACCTCAGAACGACATTGAAACCGCTATATTACTCATTTCTCAGGCGGCGGGATAACCATTTCTGAAATGGAAATTATCTTCTTTTGCAATTCTGGCTTGTTGGCGCCCACAAGCTTGTCGATTTGCTGCCCGTCCCGAAGGAAGAAGAAAGTAGGAGTTGCTTTGATATCCCATGAAGTGCTGAAGTCCTGCAGCATACAAAACCAAATGTAAAAACCACCTCCGAACAAGGTAAATCTTATGACAGACATCCATCAGTTTACAAAATTATGGGGGTAAGCATCGATAGGGTTTTCGGGGGAGCTGTTGATTTCCTGGCATATGGTCAGAGGTACGGTAAGTTTGTGTAACTTACAGTCAATTCATCAACATCAATCACAAGGAACAATAGAGAAGTGTATCGCTCGGATAGGTCGCGATATAGTGATGCAATCATTTTGCAAGGACCACACCATGTCGCGCTGAAGTTTGCAACCACCTGTTGGACATAGCAATTGCAATCTAGGTAAGGAGCTAGAAAACAAAGCTAACAAATGGATCGAGCCAAACTTGCCTACAAGGTAAGCTAATATAAATGCAGGTCCGCAGTCAATACAATAGCATGGACCAATAATGAGCGAGCCACAGAGCGAAATTGTTCACCGATGCATTTATGACCATGCTGTCTGTCTAAACTCTAAACAATGATCTAATAAAGAAAAGGCTACAACATTATTTGACAGAAGTTGGCCTGAATTTTTGTGTTAGAGAAAACATAACCTCATATAAAAAGCAATGTTCTGAAGTTATTTAAAGAATGTTATGAAGGAGTCAGGGCTCTATAACATCATAAACTGTTTTTTTTTTTTTATTGTGGTAGATTGTACTTCTTATCAAGAAAATGATATGTTGGGAGAGATTTTTAATTAAAATCCCAGCATATGAAGATGGAACAAAGTCCCAGCATATTAGAAACAATCATCTCACTAACATTGGGAGAGATTTTTAATTAAAATAGGACCTCTTATGATCAAGAAAATGATATGTTGCAGCCGGGATCTCTTAAAAACAGGTCCAACAGTTACTATGCCGCTCATTATATTTGGTTTAAATTCTGTCCTAAGTTGCATTACTGGATATCGCCACACTTTACTGTGGATAATGTTTCTCTTCTCATCAAAGTTTACATTTGCAGCGGGTACAATTAACAACTTTAATAACTTTTTAGTGGATTATAGGATCTATAAAGATTTGATAAGCACATTGTTCTATCCTATTTTATTCGCTCCTACATGTGCAGCCTTTTACAGGATCTATCCATATTCTGTGGTCATGGAACTTTTTTCTTGTCTCTTGAGTCACAATCTAATTTTTCTCACTAGCCGCAAAAGTGTTAATGATCACCAATATCCAATCATAGTTACTCATTACTATTAAGAAAACACTGAAAATGAAATACCAAATACCATTTAACACAGTGCATTTCTCTTGAAAAGAAAAAGGAGATTAAACTTACAATTTTGCCATCCCTTTTTGCTTCTGCAATCTTTTGATCCCAACCTTCTATGGTGGTGATGAGGTGAACATTTGCACCAGTAAACTCAATTTTCTCTTCAGGTTCCTCTTTAGGTTCAGTATGCAACTATCATATAAGTCATCGTGTCAGATTACCCAATCAAAAAAAATAAGTCAATAAACACCAAATGGAATACAAGAAGTTCCACAATCATCACAAAAACACACATATTTACAAGATCCGATCATGAAATGATGAATTTTTCTTTTCAGCTGTGGACATAATTATTTAAGACTAAACACAGAAGGAAGATAGTGCATGCATTCATTATAGTCTCATGGGCATATAAATTGAGCTATTGCACTCATCTACTAACTTCATAAGCTCGAACAGGAAGTACAGACTTGTCCTAATCTAAGTAGTAAGGTATTCTATCACTGGGAATCAATAGATATTCTATCACTGGAAATCAATAGCTGCAAACTTTAAAAACACCGACCTTGCTAATGCAAGTTCCCATCTTGATGTCCAAAGCCAACTAGTGACACAGCAGCACCCTGAAATCTTAAACGTCCACTAATTTCATTAAGAAATCTGTAAAATACATGATTACAAGGTAAATACTTTCATGTAATCAATTAGTCTGACAGCATAAATAGGATCTTAATTTTTTCGACAACCATTATCCAAAGTATTGTGCTCAAAGAAAGTAGAGAAAACCCATGAAACCGAGCCACAATTGAAATATCAATCGCCAGAACAAGTACCAAATTTTTAACGAAAAAAACCCTCAATTCGAACTTCCATCAATATAACTTCATGCCCAAAATTTCACCTTTTCAAATTTCAAAGAACACATAGAAGACATAAGTTAACAACAACAAGAAGTTCTGTAAAGCTGCCTTCTTTATTGATAAAACCCTCAATTTTGACCCGTAAAAGAGAAAAACAAGCAATTCCATTGTTCTAATGCGTTTGGAAACCGCGAATAGTCACTAAAACTCAGCTAAATTACCTTTAGTCTAAATCGAATTGTGGAGCAAATTAATCCGTCATTACAGGTCGAGGACGGAGAACACAAATTGAAAATTTGAAGGCGCCTCTGGAATTTGAGATACGGAGCAAAGGACCGAGAGCAAACCGCCGCCGGCTTTTTCAGGTTGTGAGAAATTTGAAACTCAAAGCGCGATATCGAAACAGTTGCAGAGAAAACAAGCGATTGATCAGCAGAAAGAATCTAACCACGCAGTAAGTTAATTCGTTCTTTCCATTTGCAGCTTTTCGCCCTTGTGCACGAACTTTTAATTATATCAAGAAGGATAAATTGCATAAAAATACACCAAATATATAATCGACTTCAAAAAATACCTAAATTATAAAAGTTAAATTTTAAATACTTAAATTATACTATCAATTGTAGAGTACATATATTAAAAAAATATTGATGGCAAATTAATAGTTCAGTTAGCTTGTTAGTGACCAAAATTATAAGGACATTTTTGCCATATTTTTTCCTTCTTCATCTTTCTCAATTAATCTTCTTTATTTTCTCCAATCATTCATCGCAAAACACAAACAATAACAGCTATTTATTTCAAAACACAAACAAATTTCTAAAAATAAATAGCAAATCCAACCCTTCTATTTACATTTTCACATAAATAGCAATGAGCAGTAGCATCGGCTACTTGAGACACAGTAGATCTTTTTTTTTTATTCTAAAAAGTCTCATCACCCAGCTGCCATTGGATTATTTCTTCATCACTCTCACTTCACTTGTCATAACTCTTCTTAACCTTGAACTCTCTTTCTTCAGTCAAATTCCATGAAAATCAAGCACCAAGGTTAATACCACTAAACCCAATACCACCAATAACCTAATATCTTTCCTTTTGGCGGTTGTTTCTTGATATCTTCTCCGTTCCTCCGCCTTGATTAATTCTTCTTGCTTCTGGTTCGATGGCAGATTGGCGGACCCTGAACAAATCTGTCCATGTCAATGCTGGGGGTGGTGGTTCTCATTTATGTTGTCTGTGGTATCATAAATTATCGAAAAATTGTGAAGTTGTCACTGGACTCATAAGTATCATAATGTCTGTATTACCTTTAAAATATACGATGACGGCATCATACTATCTTTGCATTAATTTAATATATTTATCAGTTAAATATTTTAATTAATCAGATCAATACTAATAATAAATAATCTTTTTACGAGTTATTTATTATTATTTATATAATTAATAATAGTGATTTCTCTCGGTAGAATCACCTATTAAATATTATCTCCTTTAACCAATTAAACATTATCTCCTTTAACCAATTAAACACTTTGGTAGCTCTCAAGGCTTCACTATAAATACAGAGCATCACTCATCTCTAAAGGTAATTCAAAAACTCATACTGATATTTTGCCAGTTTATTTTTTTCGATTAAACCAATTTAGGCATTGAAATGTTCTTAGTTGAATCACCCTCTGGGCTTCAAGTTTAACCCAATTTATTTCTTGTTATTGTGTGTAGGGATTGAGAAAGAATTCTACAAGTTTGGACGATTTATGCATCAATAACCGGTACTTTCATTGAGAGTCGAATTGAGAAATACTCAATGCATGCTCTCTAGTTTTCTAAAAAAAAAAAACTTTATTATCGTTCATCGTTCTTTATCTATGGCAAGAACGAGAAAAATGAAACGATCTGACAGGCCTACCGCCTTCTTCACAACGACTCATAATAAGAGCTACTTGCTCAACGGAATCCCAAAGGTTCAACTGAATCACCCCTAATAGGAACTGCAACCTGTTTTGCAATTACAATTTTTCATGGCACAAAAAACGGTGCCATCTCGGGTTAGGATGCTCATGCCATGCCAATGCCACTCGAAGTCAGCGTACTCCTCGACATCAATCTACTTCCCATATCGGCGCAATGGAAACCTCCCAACATGCGGATAGGCGGCTAGCAAGAAAGGCATTGTAGTAAGCCCCAAATTGGCACCATGCTAAAGAAAAACTTTGGAGGCTTCTGAATGACCTATGTGATGGATGAGGATGCACTCAAGCCTAAGAACGAGGCGTGACACCTTGCCACCAGAGCTTAAGACATAAGTCTCAACGCTCTGCACGACATACACTGCACAAGGACGCATTCAAGCCCATGAAGAACATGACATGACACCTTGCCACCAGAACGCAAGATGTAAGTCCCAATGCTCCTATGACATGCACTGCACAAGGACGCATTCAAGCCTATGAATAAGGCGACGTGACACCTCGCCTCTAGAGCTCAAGAAGTAAGTCCTAACACTCTGCACGACATGCAGAAGGACATACTCAAGCACATGAAGAACGCGATGCAACACCTTGCCATCGGTGCACGAGCAAGTTGGACAGCTAAGCAACCAAGACCAAGTCAAATCATAGCTCCTACAATGACTTCAGGGAGACCTCGGAACGTCTAAAGTTTCTAGGAGATGCAGCGCACCTCTCGAAGGGCAAGGGAACCTCCCAAAGTGCACTAGAAAGGATCACATCAGTTGCCGGACAATGTCTCGAGACACGTCACTAAGTGATTTTGGAGAAGAAAGATGCACTCACGAAGTAAGGAGCCAACAATATGACGCGACCTCCCAGATTGAAAATTCCCACTCAAGTGGACAAGTCAATGAAGGTTCAAGACGTTCTAGCTACCACATAGAGGAATATGAGACATACTCACCAGCACGCTCACACACTTCGACAATGGGGACCCCGGGAGGTTGACACCACCTGACTCGACGCTACTCTCCCCTTTGCCAAGCCATACTACATGTTGAAGACGTCAAAAGGATTTTGGATTGATATCTCTAAAAATTCCAACGCGATGGCAATCTGGAGGGTGATTTTCAACATCAGATTCAACCATGCATCATCAATTTCAAGTGTCGAACCATGTACCATGGCATACCTCCAAGCGACTCCAACAAAGAAAGTTATACCCATGGAACAAGAGTGCAACTTTGACCACAACCTTTGGTGTATGACAAATTGGAAGACATGTCAGAATTCCATTACACATCAAGTACATGCGAGGAAGTTCAATGGATCAAGCATTTTCTCAAAGCATATACACTCGCCCTAGTGGACAAGTAGATAGGAGTTCAAGTTGGACCAACCACACATTGAGGAAGGTGATACATATTCACCATCAAACCCACATACTTAGGGGACAAAGAGAGAGCAAAATAGCCATGGTAACTTCCTTCCTCCACATGACGCATTATACACTAACTTGGAAGCCACGCTAAGCGAGTAAGACAAACACAAAGCAACCCAAACTTCTGATGCCCTGACTTGAAGGAGGTTTTGCAAGCGGTTCTATATGCCCCTCCACTGAACCTATAACAAAATCAAGTACAATTCCCGATTCAAAAGGCCAAGACCCATCAAAGGCGAACAAGAGAAGACCAACAATATTGGGTGGTCTATCACAACTCCTATGGCGCACCTATCACAACTATGAACCTGCGAAGGAGAATTGTTTCACCAAATACCTCGCCCATGAAGCTAAAAAACAACTCATCTAAGATGACTACAAGGATCCTACTTCAAAAGTGAACAACATCATTATAATCCAAATAAGTATTTGTTTTCGTTGTACTATTTCTTCAACAAACTTATCAAAAAACTTGAGATTTTTCTTAGAAAATTTTGCATACCAATGGAAACTCCAAACCTTCGCCCCACGAAGCACTCCAAAGCTTCGCCACGTGAAGCACTCCAAGTCTTCGTCACGCGAAGAACTCCAAGCCTTTGCCATGTGAAGAACTCTAGGCCTTCGCCATTCGAAGCACTCCAAGTCTTCGCCACGCAAAGCACATTAAGCCTTTGCCATGCGAAGCACTCCAAGCATTTGTCACGAGAAGCACTCATAAGCATTCGTCACACGAAGCATTCCAAGTCTTCATCATGCGAAGCACTCCAATCCTTTGCCACCCGAAGCACTCCAAGCCTTTGTAATCCGAAGCACTCCAAGCCTTTGTCATGCGAAGCACTCTAAACCTTCGTCATCCGAAGCACGAGCCTTCGCCATGTGAAGCACTCCAAGCCTTCGCCCATGCGAATCACTCCAAGCCTTTGTCATGCGAAACACTCCAAGCCTTCGCCACGCTAAGCACCTCAAGCCTTTGTCATGCGAAGCAATCTAAGCCTTCGCCATGTAAAGCACTCCAAGCCTTCTCCATTCGAAGCACTCGAAGACTTCCACATTGAAGGATCTCCAAGCCTTTGGTAGCAATGCAACTCAAAGAATTCCACATCGAACCATCTTCAAGCCTTTGATAGCGAAGCAACTCAAAGCCTCCCACATCGAAGCATTTCTGAGCCTTTGTTAGCAAAGCAACTCAAAGAATTCACACTATGAATTCTCAATGTATTCGCTCGAGAAGTAGTGATGGCTTCACCCCATGAAGCATCAAAGTCCTCACCTTGTGAAGTATCAAAGTCCTCACCTCACAAAGCATAAATACATTCATCTATAGTGACAGGACCCATTCCAATCCCCCCAGGATTAGTGCGGGATGACCCTGCTCCCGTCTGACACGAAGTGTCAGACAAGGGATATTTCCGACCTTTACCTTCCCGGGCTATCAGAGTACGCCAGGATCCGGAAGAGGCATGTGATATCTCGGTCTCTACTACAGTTCACATCCGATGTCAACCTGAAGGGCAGTCAAAACATTAAAATCTGTGAGTGGACAAAACAAAAGTTTATAAAAACATTTTAACGAGAAGACATTTGTACCCTTCACTAAAAAGTATGCATGCATTCAAAAACTATTTATCCAGAAAAACCATAATGAAATCAAGTACACGGGTCACTACCCAAATCCATAAAGGACTCAGTCCAAATCATAAGAAACTAACCATACGGGCCATTGCCCAAAACCTGTGTAAACGCACATCATACATCATATTATATATCATATTTATATCATATACACATATAATTCACACAACCAATCCTGTCACAGTTTCCAAAGCTACGCGCGTGCTACCCAGGTCTCAATCCGAGTCTTCTCAAAGTCAAGATCAATGTCCGCAGACCACTGACCCTACCTGAGGTAATAGTAATTATAGCCTTCCTGAGAGTAAGGAACCCAACTGGGGGGTGACTCCACTCAGTCGGTGCTCCGTGGCTACTCCGGGGTCCACCCAGGCCAACGACCCTCCCCGGATGAGATAATAGAATTAAAGGAAGGTATATGAATACATATATATACATAACGTGAACGCTCATGCCCGGTTCCCCTGAACCGTCATGATCCATATCATCCATAACAAGGGTTCATGCCGGTTCCCATAAACCGTTATGTACCACAATGACATGACAAAGGTTCATGCCGGTTCCCATAAACCGTCATGAACCACAATGACCTTTCCAGAGTTCATGCCGGTTCCCATAAACCGCCATGTATTTGGAAATCCATCTAGGGTCCCTGACCCAAAATCATCAGTGTAAAACAACTGGGTCTCGTGCCCGAACATATGACTCAACTGGGCACCGTACCCGATATCTAAGGGTCAGTCACGACTCCGATCATAGTGATGCGTGCAACCATCCATCCAGGACCGCTCTCAATCCTGGTATGCCTCGTCATTGGGCTGGGTCGAGCAAGCCCGGCCCAAAATTTTTGGGCTTGGGCTGGGCCGGGCTGGGCCTATTTCATAATTTAAAAAATACCGGGCCGGGTCGGGCGGGCTTGATCATAAATATGAAAGCCCATGCCCTTTGTCGGGCCGGGTTTGGGCCGGGCTTTTATCGGGCTTTACGGGTCGGGCCTTCTAAGCCTACTTGGGCCGGGCCTACTAAGCCCATTTGTACCTACCTAATTGTAAAAAAAAAAAAAAAAAGTGAGTTGAGCTTAAATATTATTATCGAATATTAAAATAAGCTAAGGAGGGGTACTATTGGATTTGGAGAATTGACTTAACTTTTCGACCATAAAGCCGAGATAGGATAAGGAGGTCGATAAGAGAGTCAAAGACCTAGTGAGTTTTTTTGAATTTAGGGTTAGGGTTTGGTTTGGGCATTGGGCTTTTAAATGACACTAGGTTGATATTTGGTTGGAGTTTTTGATTTTGGCTATGATAGTAGTAACAAGATTGGACTGGGTATCAATTCTTAATTTATAATTATTTTATATTTTCGAGCTTATGGGTTGGGTTTACCTGGGCGGGTCGGGCTGGGCTTACCGGACTTTATCGGGCTCGGGCCTATCGGGCCTAGCGGGCTTGAATACCCTAAGCCCAAGTCCAGCCCGTCAACATGCGGACCGGGCCGGCCCAAGGCCCATATCTGGCCCGGTCGGGCTTTTTGTCATCGGGCCTATCGGGTACCCATAAGCCCGTGGGTTCTGGGCTAAATGATGAGGGCTAAATCCTGGTATGACGCCGTGAACGAATCAACCGACGCGACCACCACAAGATCATGGTGCACTCATCACCGATCGCTATCCTGAACCGTCAGCACTCCAAAGTCGAGCCTCCCCAGGCTGCCCGACCACGAAACGTGCATCGTGACCTCTCCGGAAGGAACACATCCCAATCCGGAGGCAAGCGTCATATCGTCGACCGTGCACATTGCACCCGTCGCGACCACGATTTAGACCCGAAGGTCGTAAATAGTGTCATATGCCCGAGACCAAACCAAATGGGTCTTATACCCGAGTTTATTCTTTTAGAAATCCAAAACCATTTCATTTAAACTAATAAAGAAATACAGACCCGTATAAGCACCGTATAAGGCTGAAACCTCGAAATACGTACTTATACGTAACCACATACAAATGCACCCATGACATCATCAAAAATGTAATAAAACATATAATAAATATTTATGCATGCACCAATTTAGAAAACAAAGTCCACTCACAGACCGTCCGAGCTGCCGCCTCGATTTGCGTGCCATACGGCTCCCCGCGCCGATCACCGTCATCGAGATTCCCAAACCTGTCCAAATTTTAATACAAGGTTACTAACTACTTAATTAACCTCCTACCAAAGCCCCGTAATTTTCCAGAACTTTTAACTATTTTTAAACCGACCCTAAACCTTCCGACACCCCGAAAACTATCTACACGATATCCGATTGACGCGAGACCAGTCCCAAAATCTTCGTTACATCGAATAGAAGATTTCCCATGTTGAACACTTTCCCAAATTATGGACCACGCGCCCTCACACGCCCCAAGAAGGGCCAGATTACTGTTCATCATCAGCAAGCTCCAGCGGACTGGTTTTCCTGTGCTGGACCGATTCACCTGGTTTGACCGGTCCAACTGGACCAGCGTGACCGGTTCACAGCCCTAGACACCCCATTTTTCATCCTAGTTCTTCCTTTTCGATTCCTTTCTTCCTATTTTGATGTTTTCTAGCCATTACAATCCTTAAAACAACCTAAAAACCGCATAAACCCATGGTTTGATTTTGAACCAAACGGTTCAAAGTTCCCAAAATGCAGCCATGGCTTCACAGCCGTCCCTAGCTCCCTAAAACCTTCCTAACATGTCCCTAGCAACCTAATGGACTCATTAAAACCATTAGAAATGAACCATAACATCAAAAATGTAAAAATGGATCAAAATGGACTTACCGTGAACCTCACGGGTTCTTCCTCCTTCCAGCCGTCGTGGACGGCGGTTCTGGCCAGCAACCACCTCCTCTTGTCCTCTCTTCCATCCCTGGTCTCAGTCCTGGTCGCTTGAATGAAGGTTGGATGGGTTTTGGTTTGCACGGATGGGAGGAAAAGCGTGAGATCGGGTTGTGTTTTGTGTGTTTGAAATGGAGAAAGAAATGCACGGTGCATGAATCAATATAGGTGGCCTGTGGATGGGTGACACTTGTCACTCATCCAATGGGCCTCCATTAAATATCTGGGCCCCACTAAAGTCCAAAAGTTAACTTATTTCGTAATTCGTGCAATAGTGCACTTGAACTTCCGTGAACTGTAACTTCGCCGTCGAACGTCCAAATTCAACGTGCCGCCTGTCTATGAATTCGTATCGTCCTTATCTACGTAACGGTCTTCAGCCCTCGGCCCTCGGCCATCGGACCTCTTGGTCAAAAAGTCAACTATTTGCCCCATTTAACCAAAATTACCAAAATGCCCCTAAACTTCCGAACGTCATAACTTCCTCCTCGAACGTCGGAATTGAACGTGCCATCTGTCTATGAACTCGTGACGTCACGAACTACGTCACGGTCATCGGTCAAAGTCCATTAGACTGCCAGAATGAAAAGTCAACGTTTTGCCATGACTAGGGGCAAATCGGTCATTTCGCATCGTTCGCCCGATTTCGCTCAACTAATCACCGATTAACCTCACTAATCGTGATTAGTCACTAATTTAATCTAGGAATTTGGGACAGGTCGTTACAACCTTCCCTCCTTAATTAATTTCGTCCTCGAAATTCCAACTGACCTAAGTCCAACCGTTCTTCCCTCCTTAATTTAGTTTCGTACTTGAAACTCCAACTACCCTGATTCCACATCCACCCCGTGGAAAGAAAATCCAACCTCAAAACTCGTGTACACTCGTACGCCCACTAACCAGAACGATACTCGTCTGCAACCAGACGTACCACTAACACTCACGTCGTATCTACTACATTCGACCACGTCGAATGATAGAAGTCGTACGCTCCGAACTAGCACCACTTGTCAGATCTACCAAGTCGCTGACACTACACTCGAAGGTTCCCTTGCTCCATCACTAATCTATCCTGATATCTACTCCCACTGGGAGTCATCAGACCTCACACAACGATCCACGCTGACACCTCAGACAAACCTTCACCACTTGACAGTCGTCAGTCGAAAACTGACACTATACTCACTCGTGGTTACACTAACCACCAACTTACTCAACCTGAGTATACGTATAACAACCAAGCCTTTGACTCGACCTGTGTGTAACTAGACCCATTAGAAAACCATGACCCAGTGCACAGTATCCAATGTCCACTTCACGACCTCGACAAATCCAATGGTATCGGAACCAATCCGACTACCAACACGCTCTCCAGCATACCACTGGTATAACCAGAATACCGCTACCAGACACCACAAGTCTGCTCAGTATCGTACCTCGAACAATGTACAAGGTACATACATCTACCCATCAATCAGCTTACCACAACAACAACGACAACACAACCACCTAGGTCGTTGCCAAACACGTTTCTATAATGGAGTTCATATGTCCAATCCAGCATTAGACAAATCGAAATTCCAACCCTTCATCTATTTCCAAATCCGAATCCGAATTCGCAATTTCGTAAGAAATCCCGAATCCAAACCCAGAAATCATATCCATAATCATGTCCAAATTCGAATCCGAAATTATTATTCCGTAGCTAGCATTTGGAATAACCATTCCGAACCCAAATCCATAAAAGAAAATCCATAGTCAAGCTTCAGAATCAAATCCTGAATCGTCACCAAGAATCCGATTCCAAAACCCAAATCCAGAAATCCTCTTTCAAGTTCCAAAATCAAATCCTGAATCGTCATCCAGAAATCTGATTCCAAAACTCGAAATCTCGTTCCCATCTACCGAGACGTACCAAAACTGAACCTCTCGGTTACCTGCTCAACCGATTACCCTATTACCATCGATTGACTTCATAGGGAAGCCAATCCCAATATCAACATATCTAGGCTGACAAAATCCGACCTCATCGGACACTTACTCACTCGAGTAACAAGCTATGTGGGATTTACCTCGAAAAGAAGTTCAGTCCCATCATGCTCCACTCAAACATCCCCTATAAGAGTGATAAACTCTCCACTTATCTGGATCATCAAGATCACGATCCAGATCCAACACTACTTCAACTGACCATAGACGTCACGATCCCCGATCGTCACGACGTCCAAAGTCCTCAACCATTTCCCACATCTAAACAGATTAGCCAACGACAAGCCACGCCGAGACTGTGGGTTCTCACTGACTACCTCGTATCGATCCTTGGCATTCCACCTAGAAAATCAAGGATGATACAAGACGATGACACAAAATCCATCCTCGTGAATGCAAATAAAACTCGCCGCATTCACCACGCCATGTAATCAACATCATCTGCCACCAAGCAGAAAATGAGAAATCTCAGTCACCTAACTTCGATATACTCATCACCTCCTGATGACCCAGAACAAATCCCGGGTCTACCAACCTATACACGATCAGTGTACTAGTGGAAACCAACAACATCTACATCATCAACATCATCTACCATCATCAATCATGGTAGAATCTGAGAAGTCACCCCAAAATGACTTCGAAATACTCATTACCGATGCGGAAAACCCGCATTACTCGAGTCACCTCAATCGCAAACCCTCGCGATTCCGAAATTCCAACAAGATTGGAAACAACATACCCGGACATCAACCACGTGTCCCTTAACCACTTTAACTCTATCTGAGATCCACTCATGAACCACAGAAATCGAACATATGCACATCACGACGGATGTGACTCAACGTCATCTCAATCACCGGCACCAGCACCAGCACGAGTACCAGCACCAACGCATTATCACCTGCACTAGTATCAGCACACATGCATTCATACTAGTAGCAGCACACTAACACCAGCACACCGTGTGCAAAACTGACAACCCTGGATCTCCGCTCATACCGAGCGAAGACCCCGTACCTCTACTCGAATAGGAGAAACTCTGCCTCCCTTGTACCCGACAACTCTGGGTACAGTCACCCTGATAACGCATACGAGAAAAGGAAACGTCACCTGAACGTCACCGATTCCCAACAGCCATAACTACGACCACACTAGTTAGTAGCGCCTGCCACAAACACATGCAGACCTAACTACCAGATATAGCGATCTAGACTCCGCATCCAACGGAATCCATCGACCGTACCAACTACTCCGTATCCCCGCTCCGGGATTCCATCGACAAGTACCAACCCTGATAACTTGTCCAACAAATCACTAACCAGTCGTAACTCGACTCAACCAATGTCATCTACCAGGTCGCCCACGACCTTAGTTGCACCAACAGCACATCAGAACTAAGTAGTACGACAACCAACTAAGTCAAACCGATAAGTACAACCTCGACTGCAGAGCGCAGTCCCATCACTAAAGCTGACATGGCTAGACCGACTAACGAATCCAAATTCGAATAGTCGTCCAAGTCAAACCACTAGTCAACTTACATTTCCGAACCATACACCCAAGGTAGGGTTCCACAATCACACCTAGGGTTCCACTGAACCCAACTGCATAAGGCAGTACAATCCATAATCTGTCCGACCTCGCGGTCCCGACATCGTAAAGACGTCAATCCTATCCTACCGTCAATCCAACTAGGATTCCACGAATCCGGCTGCCCTCAGAAGCATGTCCATCTAACCCAACAATATCCGAACATCGGATGGTCATAATTCCCAACCAGTCGTCGGAACCGATCATACGATATCGTGAAAGATGATCCCAACTAACCGTCTCACGATCAAAATGCTAACGTACGAATACGTTCATCCTTCCATAGGGTCCCACACTGTCATCCCTGACAGAACTATGGCAACCCCGGCATCAAGTGCCGAACCAAGACATTCCACGATTCCATCCTACTAACTATCGTACCGGCACCCTAACTATCAGGTTGATCACGAACTGTAGCCACTTGAGATATCACATCCTCGACCTGCATACATTCCAACAGCTCCACGGTTTCTCGAATAGAGAAAACCACGCTCTGATAAGCAATCATATGCTCTGATACCACGCTGACAGGACCCATCCCAATCCCCCCGGGATTAGTGCGGGATGACCCTGCTCCCGTCTGACACGAAGTGTCAGACAAGGGATATTTCCGACCTTTACCTTCCCGGGCTATCAGAGTACGCCAGGATCCGGAAGAGGCATGTGATATCTCGGTCTCTACTACAGTTCACATCCGATGTCAACCTGAAGGGCAGTCAAAACATTAAAATCTGTGAGTGGACAAAACAAAAGTTTATAAAAACATTTTAACGAGAAGACATTTGTACCCTTCACTAAAAAGTATGCATGCATTCAAAAACTATTTATCCAGAAAAACCATAATGAAATCAAGTACACGGGTCACTACCCAAATCCATAAGGGACTCAGTCCAAATCATAAGAAACTAACCATACGGGCCATTGCCCAAAACCTGTGTAAACGCACATCATACATCATATTATATATCATATTTATATCATATACACATATAATTCACACAACCAATCCTGTCACAGTTTCTAAAGCTACGCGCGTGCTACCCAGGTCTCAATCCGAGTCTTCTCAAAGTCAAGATCAATGTCCGCAGACCACTGACCCTACCTGAGGTAATAGTAATTATAGCCTTCCTGAGAGTAAGGAACCCAACTGGGGGGTGACTCCACTCAGTCGGTGCTCCATGACTACTCCGGGGTCCACCTAGGCCAACGACCCTCCCCGGATGAGATAATAGAAGTAAAGGAAGGTATATGAATACATATATATACATAACATAAACGCTCATGCCCGGTTCCCCTGAACCGTCATGATCCATATCATCCATAACAAGGGTTCATGCCGGTTCCCATAAACCGTTATGTACCACAATGACCTGACAAAGGTTCATGTCGGTTCCCATAAACCGTCATGAACCACAATGACCTTTCCAGAGTTCATGCCGGTTCCCATAAACCGCCATGTACTTGGAAATCCATCTAGGGTCCCTGACCCGAAATCATCAGTGTAAAACAACTGGGTCTCGTGCCCCAACATATGACTCAACTGGGCACCGTACCCGATATCTAAGGGTCAGTCACGACTCCGATCATAGTGATGCGTGCAACCATCCATCCAGGACCACTCTCAATCCTGGTATGTCGGCGTGAACGAATCAACCGACGCGACCACCACAAGATCATGGTGCACTCATCACCGATCGCTATCCTGAACCATCAGCACTCCGAAGTCGAGCCTCCCCAGGCTGCCCGACCATGAATCGTGCATCGTGACCTCTCTGGAAGGAACACATCCCAATCCGGAGGCTAGCGTCGTATCGTCGATCGCCGTGCACATAGCACCCGTCGCGACCACGATTTAGACCCGAAGGTCGTAAATAGTGTCATATGTTTGAGACCAAACCAAATGGATCTTATACCCAGGTTTATTCTTTTAGAAATCCAAAACCATTTCATTTAAACTAATAAAGAAATACAGACCTATATAAGCACCGTATAAGGCCGAAACCTCGAAATACGTGCTTATACGTAACCACATACAAATGCACCCATGGCATTATCAAACATGTAATAAAACATATAATAAAAATTTATGCATGCACCAATTTAGAAAACAAAGTCCACTCACAGACCGTCCGAGCTGCCGCCTCGATTTGCGTGCCATACGGCTCCCCGAGCCGATCACCATCACTGAGACTCCCAAACCTGTCCAAATTTTAATAGAAGGTTACTAACTACTTAATTAACCTCCTACCAAATCCCGGTAATTTTCCCGAACTTTAACTATTTTTAAAACGACTCTAAACCTTCTGACACCCCAAAAACTATCGAAACAATGTCCGATTGACGCAAGAATAGTCCCAAAATCTTCGCTACATCGAATAGAAGATTTCCCGTGTTGAACACTTTCCCAAATTATGAACTACACGCCCCAAGAAGGGCCAAATTACTGTTCATCATCAGCAATCTCCAGCGGTCCGGTTTTCCTGTGCTAGACCGGTTCAAATGGTTTGGCCGGTCCAACTGGACCGGCGTGACCGGTTCACAGCCCTAGACACCCCATTTTTCATCCTAGTTCTTCCTTTTCGATTCCTTTCTTCCTATTTTGATGTTTTCTAGCCATTACAATCCTTAAAACAACCTAAAAATCGCATAAACCCATGGTTCGATTTTGAACCAAACGGTTCAAAGTTCCCAAAATGCAGCCATGGCTTCACAGCCGTCCCTAGCTCCCTAAAACCTTCCTAACATGTCCCTAGCAACCTAATGGACTCATTAAAACCATTAGAAATGAACCATAACATAAAAAATGTAAAAATGGATCAAAATGGACTTACCATGAACCTCACGGGTTCTTCCTCCTTCCAGCCGCCGTGGACGGCGGTTCTGGCTGGCAACCACCTCCTCTTGTCCTCTCTTCCATCCCTGGTCTCAGTCCTGGTCGCTTAAATGAAGGTTGGATGGGTTTTGGTTTGCACGGATGGGAGGAAAAGGGTGAGATCGGGTTGTGTTTTGTGTGTTTGAAATGGAGAAAGAAATGCACGGTGCATGAATCAATATAGGTGGCCTGTGGATGGGTGACACTTGTCACTCATCCATTGGGCCTCCATTAAATATCTGGGCCCCACTAAAGTCCAAAAGTTAACTTATTTCGTAATTCGTGCAATAGTGCACTTGAACTTCCGTGAACCGTAACTTCGTCGTCGAATGTCCAAATTTGACGTTCCGCCTGTCTATGGATTCGTATCGTCCTTATCTACGTAACGGTCTTCGGCCCTCGGCCCTCGGCCATCGGACTTTTTGGTCAAAAAGTCAACTATTTGCCCCATTTAACCAAAATTACCAAAATGCCCCTAAACTTCCGAACGTCATAACTTCCTCCTCGAACGTCGGAATTGAACGTGCCACCTGTCTATGAACTCGTGACATCACGAAATACGTCACGGTCATCGGTCAAAGTCCATTAGACAGCCAGAATGAAAAGTCAACGTTTTTCCATGACTAGGGGCAAAACGGTCATTTCGCATCGTTCGCCCGATTTCGCTCAACTAATCACCGATTAACCTCACTAATCGTGATTAGTCACTAATCTAATCTTGGAATTTGGGACGAGTCGTTACATATAGAGCATCAACAACTGATGCTTTTAACATCTTTGCTCGAAGAAGTGGTGCCTTTCTCCAACAAAGCGGCAAGTCCTTTGCTGGCAAAGCATCAATGCCTTTGGCCTATTAAGTAGCCAAGACTTCATGCATGAAAAAAATTAAATCATTCGCTTGCGAAGCGTCAAGACCTTCGCCCTTACAAAGCATCAACAATTGGTGTTTTAATGCTTTTAGCATGCAACCTATCAACATTTGTGTCTTGTGATGCACCAAAGCCTTCCACTAGCGAAGCACTCAACGACTTCACCTACGAAGGACTCGAAGCACCTCCCCAAAGGGCAAAGTACAACCTTCACCTCAAAGATCTAAGTCATCACCTCAAGCAATTTAGAAAAGTCTACTTGACGGCTAAGTTCAATGCAGTTAACCAATAATGAGGCGCATACTACTCAAGAAAATTTCTAAGAAGCTATCCCTATTCCCAACACATGGACTTGCTGGAATTAGAAAAGAAACTGAATATCGCTTCCTAACCCCACCAAGGGGGGCAATAACTGGGTCATGACATGACAAGTCTTGGGCAAATGTCTTAGTGCGTGAGGGTCGAGTACGAGTTCCAACACACAATTTTGAGATTCATTCAAACATACCAATATCAAATTTTTCTTCCTTGAAGAGAGCTTGATGGTGCCAAAAATATACGGAAGTCAACTTTCCAACTCCACTAACGACACTCAATTCGGAGCTAAAACTAAGTCAAAAGACCAAAATTAGTACACAAAGGTCAATTCTGTCGAGAATCACAAAACACTCATAAAATGGAAGGATTCTTTTAAAGAAAATTAAATAATTTGGCAATTCACAAGTTGAATGATCAAACATTTATTCAACACTAAGATCTAGCTACAAGCGAAGAAAAACTATGAAGCTCATCGTCAAGACTGATACGACCTCAGAGTCTATCCGTCAATCTGTGAGCTTTATCCTTAGAGGCCTTCGATTTCTCCATCGCGGACTTCTAGTGACACATCGTCTGTGACCTTCATCAAGAAATTGGGGCAACCTCCTTAGCATCGCTCATTTGGAATAGTTGGCTTTGTGAAAGAAAGTTTAGTGCTACTTGACTCCGCAAAAGCAACTTTACTACCGCTTGACTCTATGACGGTGGTGAAGCAACTGAGGAGCTACTTGACACTGTGGAAGCAACTCCAGTAATGCATCCCTCCTCAAAAAACAACCTCAACGGTGAATGACTCTGCTAAAATATTTCAATGGAACCTGAATTCGTGAAAGCAACTCAGCCACGACTTGACTTTCAACTTCGAGACGGAACGGTGGCCTTGGCCCCTATGCCTTCATGTCACCCGCCTCGAGATCAATGACCACTTTCTCTTAAAATAGTTTTAGAAGGATAACTTCAGCAGCATCCGAAATGGCAATTGTAGCTTCAACAATCAATTTCAGCATCACTTGACTTCATAGAAATAGTAGTGGTAGCATCATGCATGCATTGACGGCCTTTTGCATTACGTGTCTCCACGCCAATTTCCTTCAACATCGAGATGATGACACTTCCATGCTCTCTTCCTTCAATTAGGCAGTGATGTACAACATTTAGAGCTACAAATGAGGCATGATTGATCCTCCATGCTCCACTTTGCAACCACCCCATTTTGAGCTCAACAGGGCCTGGAATGTCAAGTCTCTAGAAGGTCCTCAACCAGCCAAACCACTCCTCGAAAAACATGATTCACTCCGTGGAACCACATGCATTTCACCTCGTGTCATGGGACACCTTGCCTCGTCTTGCACTGTGGAACGCATCCCTTTCTTTGCGACATGCCTAACTTCAAGTCATGGGATGGCCCGCCTCTTGCTGATGAAAGCCTAGACATATCATGGTGCTCCTTGATCCCCATGTGTCAAACTCTTTTATTTTCCAGGCACCACATGCATGGTCATTGGAAAATACACATCTTGCATCACTTGCTGCTCCAACAGAACTTTGCCTTGTTCTGTGGGATGCCAAGTCTTGCGATATGGCATACCTTACCCCACGGTTTCAGTATGCCTCATTTTATAGATGTGCCATGCCTTGCCTTGCATTCTGCTACACCTTGCTTATCATGTGCCGAGCTTTTCTATCCATCAGGCGACACATACATGGCCATTGGAAGTATGCCTCATGTCATATGATGCAACACTTTGCGCTCCAGCCATGCCTTGCATTGCATTCTACTGCGTCTCGCCTTACACTATGACACGTCTCACTTCAAGTCATCCTCCCCCGTTGAAAGCTTCAATGTTGGCTCCACTCGGACTTGAAGTTGACAAGTCTGTCAATGCGCCAAACTCTTCTATCCAAGAAGCACCACGAGCATATCAATTAAAAGTGCATCTTGATGTCAATTTCCTCATCACTTGAAGTCGGAAACTCCAGGAAAATTTGGGACACGCCACTAGTGGTCTTACTACAAGTTGCTCCATGAAATGACTTCTTTAGGACTTTTCTAAAAGTACACCTTCATGAATCTTAAAATGACTGTTTCGGAGAGTAGAGCCCATCACCACTTGAATCGTTGCAATCAGACATCTATAGCTCCCAAAATCTACAAAAGAAAGAAAACAACGAAAATATATATATTTATATACATATTGTAGAAAGGTATAATTTTCTGATATGATTTACAAGCCAACTAGGCATATTTATACACATCAGTATGGGAGATAAGATGTGACAATTATCTCCCATCTAAATCTAATTAGGACATCTGTCCTAAGTAAGTAACTGCAACAAACTAATTAGGGTACAGATGTCTAGGTCTAAACATATGTCTAGTCTAACTGTGATATCCAATGATGTTTGAATAGGTGTACACGGGTCTGTCTTAGACAAGTGTACACTGTTCTGTACACTGTTTAACATCCCCCCGCAAACTAGGCACCCTTTGGGTGACGAGTTTGTTGGATAGGCTGTGATGTCTTGCCACTGGTGGACCTTTGGTGAACAAATCCGCAAGCTGGTGGGCAGAAGGGACAAACTTGACTTGGTGGGTGCCAGAGGCTATTCTTTCACGAAGAAAGTGATAGCCCAAGGCAATGTGCTTTGTTCTGGCATGAAAAACTAGGTTGCTGGTCATGTAGGCAGAACTGATGTTGTCACAGTGAAGTAGAATCGGTAGGGGAGGCTAAAGATGGATTTCTCAAAGTAGGTTGAGAATCCATAGAGTGTCTGCACAAGTGTAGGCGAGAGCACGGTACTCGACTTCTGCACTAGAACGGGAGACTATTTTCTATTTCTTTGCACACCATGAGATCAAGTTTGGACCCAAGAATAGGAAAAAGCCAGTCACGGATCGTCTCGTGTCATGACAACCTGCCCAATCAGCATCAGAATAGGCACGGATATGGAGAGGCAAGGGGTTGCGTTGGATGTGTATGCATGTACCCAATGTACCCTTTAAATACCGGATGATGCGCTTTACTGTAGTGAGATGAATTTCTGTGGGGGAACTCATGAACTGCGCAACCTGTTGGACAACATAGGAAATATCTGATCTAGTTAAGGTTAAATAGAATAGGGCACCTACTAGTTGTCTGTAGAGAGTGGCATCGGTTAAGGGTTGTCCATCATAGGTAGAAAGGCTGGTTTTGGCAGCAACTGGAGTGGGGGCTCATTTGCAATCAGTGAGCCCACTTCGTTGGAGGATGTCGGTGGTGTATTGATTTTGAGTGAGATGAAGGCCAGATGCTGTTTTGGTGGCTTCGACACCATGGAAGTAGTGAAGAGGACCTAAGTCCTTGATGGAAAATTCATGGGCTAAGGTTTGCATGAAGTGGGAGACTATAGTGGTGGAGTTACCTGTCAATATGATGTCATCAACCTAGAGGAGGAGGAACATTAGGGAGCTGTTGTTGTGAAACACAAACATAGATAGGCCAGCCCGACTTTGAATGAAGCCATGTTGAAGGAGAAACGAACTGAAGCATTCAAACCAGGCACGGGGTGCTTGTTTGAGGCCGTAGAGGGCTTTGTTGAGGAAACAAACATGAGTGGGCCGGTTGGGGTCAATAAAACCAGGTGGCTGTTGCATATACACTTCTTTGGTTAGGTTTCCATGTAGGAAAGCATTAGTCAAATCCATTTGACAGAAGGGCCAGTTGATGGGACACAGAAATGGTAAGAACAACTCGGATGGTTGCTGGTTTTACCACAGGACTGAAGGTTTCCTGATAGTCAAGTCCTTCTTGCTGGTGGAAGCCTTTGGCCACTAGTGACAGGACCCATCCCAATCCCCCCGGGATTAGTGCGGGATGACCCTGCTCCCGTCTGACACGAAGTGTCAGACAAGGGATATTTCCGACCTTTGCCCTCCCGGGCTATCAGAGTACGCCAGGATCCGGAAGAGGTATGTGATATCTCGGTCTCTGCTACAGTCCACATCCAATGTCAACCTGAAGGGCAGTCAAAACATTAAAAACTGTGAGTGGACAAAACAAAGAGTTTATAAAAACAGTTTATCGAAGACATTTGTACCCTTCACTAAAAAGCATGCATGCATTCGAAAACCATTTATCCCAAAACAAACCATATGTGGGACTAAGCCCAAAGCAGATATAAACCAAGGTCGAAAGAACCACAATGAAAACGACCGTACGGGCCACTGCCCAAATCCATACGGGACTCGGCCCCAAACCATAAAGAAACCAAGTACACGAGCCACTGCTCAAATCCTGTGCACACCTGTGCACACCACATATCATATATCATATATACATCACATACATATATATAAGTCACACAACCAATCCTATCATGGTATCCAAAGCTACGCGCGTGCTACCCGGGTCTCAATCCGAGTCATCTCAAAGTCAAGGTCAATGTCCGCAGACCACTGACCCTACCCGAGGTAATAGTAACCATAGCCTTCCTGAGAGTAAGGAACCCAACTGGGGGGTGACTCCACTCAGTCGGTGCTCCGTGACTACTCCGGGGTCCACCCAGGCCAACGACCCTCCCCGAAGGAGATAATAGAAGTAAAGGAAGGTAGATGAACATATATATACATAACATAATATCCATGCCCGGTTCCCCTGAACCGTCATGATCCATAATATCCATAGCCAAGGTAACATGCCGGTTCCCATAAACCGTCATGTACCGTAATAACATAACCAGGTAACATGCCGGTTCCCATAAACCGTCATGTACCGCAATGACCAACAAGGGTTCATGCCGATTCCCATAAACCGTCATGAACCTGGGAATCCATTTAAGGTTCCCCGACCTGAAATCAAAGCCGTAAAGTGACTGGGTCTCGTGCCCGAACATAGGACATCAGCTGGGCACCGTGCCCGAAATCTGAGGTCGTATGCCCGAGACAAAACCAAATGGGTCTCATACCCGAGTTTATCCTTTTATAAAACCAAAACCATTTCATTAAAACCAATAAAGAAATGCAGACCCGTATAAGCACCGTATAAGGCCGAAACCTCAAAATACGTGCTTATACGTAACCACATACAAATGCACCCATGGCATTACAAATAAGCATTTAAAACATATAATAAACATTTATGCATGCACCAATTTAGAAAACAAGGTCCACTCACAGACCGTCCGAGCTGCCGCCTCGATTTGCGTGCCATACGGCTCCCCGAGCCGATCACCGTCACTGGGACTCCCAAACCTGTCCAAATCGTAATAGAAGGTTACTAACTACTTAATTAACCTCCCACTAAAGCCCCGTAATTTTTCCGTATTTTTAACTATTTTTAATCCCGAACCTAAACCTTCCGATGCCCCAAAACATATCGAGACGGTGTCCGATTGACACGAAACTAGTCCCAAAATGTTCGTTACATCGAATAGATGATTTCCCGTGTTGAACACTTTCCCAAATTCCCTGCCACGCGCCCTCACGCGCCGCCTGAAGTGGCTGCGCATGGGCTTCACGCGCCTGCTACAGTACCTGCTGACGTCATCGCTGACGTCAGCATGACGTCATCTGACAGGTGCCACGTGTCATGCTCCCATTGGTCCATGTCACTGTGCTGTCAGTGCCACGTGGGAGTCTGACATGTGCCACGTGTCATCACGGCACTGGTCCACGTCTGTGCCACGTGTCAGCCCCTGATTGGGCCACGTCACTGACATGTCAGTGCTGACTGTGCACTGACATGTGACACGTGTCGGTTGATGAGTGGTCCACGTCACTTGACAATCTGACAGGTGCCACGTCATCATGCCACATCACCACCTTCAACCTCGCACAGCCGGTCCGGGCCGGCCGGTCCGGGCCGGCCGGTCCGGTCCAACTCCTGCAACTGGACCGGCGTAACCGGTCCAGGCTCATTCCGGCCCAGTTTTTCACCGTTTTCAATCCTAATCAATCCTAACCTTCCTATAATCGTCCTAGGAACCTAACCCAATTAATTAGAACCCCTAAAACCCACGAAAATCCACGGTTCAATTTTGAACCTCACGGTTTAATTTTTTTCCCGATCAGCCTACACGGCTGCTCAGCCGTCAACCACCACCAAAACCCCTTTAAAACCTTCCTAGCATCCTAATAATCATTCCCTAATCATTTAAAACCAACCATAATGCTCACATCGAAAAATAAGGAAAAATGGGCTTACCGGGTACCCGATCGGGTCTTAGGTTCCAGCCACCGTTCACGGCGGCCCTGGCCATCCAAGCCGGCCACCTCAACTCCCTCAGCCTCCTGGTCCTCTGTCCTGGTCTTGGGTGCAATTTGGATGGGTTTGGGTTGCACGGGAATGAGAGAAAATGGTGAGATCGGGTGGGTTGTGTTTGAAATGGAGAAAATGAAAATGCACGGTGAAGTGCATGTATGTAATGTGTTGTCCAGTGGATGAGTGACACTTGTCACTCATCCATTGGTTGCTAAAAAGCAAATGGGCCCACTAAAGACAAACTGCACTTTTTGTCTCGTAAAACGTGCCATCGTGAATAGTAATCGGGAACTTCCGTGAACCGTAATTTCGCCGTCAAACGTCCGAATTCGACGTGCTGCCTGTCTACGGATTCGTATCGTCCTTATCTACGTAACGGTCTTTGGCCCTCGGCCATCGGACCTCCCGGTCAAAAAGTCAACATTTGACCCCTTTTATCCAAAATTACCAAAATGCCCCTAAACTTCCGAACGTCATAACTTCTTCCTCGAATGTCGGAATTAAACGTGCCACCTGTCTATGAACTCGTGACGTCACGAACTACGTCACGGTCATCGGTCAAAGTCCATTTGACCGCCCGATTAAAAAGTCAACGTTTTGCCACCATCAGGGGCAAAACGGTCATTTCGCACCGTTCGTCCGATTTCGCTCTACTAATCACCGATTAACCTCATTAATCGTGATTAGTCACTAATCTAATCTAGGAATTTGGGACGGGTCGTTACAACTAGGCGGGCTTTATATTGCTCAAGTGTGCCATCTACATTGCACTTGATGCAGTAGATCCATTTACAACCCACGGTATTGGCTTTAGGAGGCAAGGGAACAAGATTCCAGGTGTGTTGTTCCAGCAGAGCACTGTATTCTGTGTTCATGGCCTGAATCCAATGAGGGGAGGTAGAGGCTTGCTTGTAGGTGGTCGGTTCTGAGGGAGGGACAAGAGAAGTAGTGTATAGTTGGGGAAGAGGGTAGCGGGAGACATGTAACAGGTTTCGGGACTTGGAGATCCTTTCCTTGCTATAGGTGATCATATGGTGGGTGTTTCTGGGGGGAATTTGATTGCTAAAGGAGGATATTGACGAGTTTTCTGTGGTGGTAGGAGATGGTGGTGCTAGAGCAGAACCTGCAGAGGGTGGTGAGGAGGGGGGGCTATTGGAGATAGTGTTTGTGGGGAAGGAGGACTTGAAGAGTGGGATGGAGAGGTGGGAGGACTAGATACTGGGGTCTGATTTGGGTGAGCAGATGACAAGGTGGGTTCAGTTTGTGGGTTGAGATCATTGAATTGGTGTTGGATGGGGATAAAGGAGAAAGTAGGGGTAGGATTGGGTGTTTAGCGAATGGGAAGGCAGATTCATTGAAGATGACATGGCGGCTGATGTAAACACGTCCAATGGAGACGTGTAGACATCGATAAACAGCATGGGAGGGGCTATACCCGAGAAATACACAAGAAACAGAACGACGTTCTAACTTGTGTTTGGTATAATCACCAATATATGGGAAGCAGGAGCAACCAAAGGTGCGAAGGAGATGATAGGAAGGCTGTTTCTAGTGTAGTTGAAAATAGGGTGATGACCATTTGAGGACAGGGGTGGGGAGAAGGTTGATTAGGAAAACTGCCGTGGTAATTGCCTCTTCCTAGTAGCAATAGGGAAGACCAACAGTGATTAAGAGGGTGCATCCAACCTCAGAAATGTGTTGGTTCTTTCTTTCAGTCAGGTCATTTTGTTGTGGGGTATGGGGGCATGAGAACCTTTGATGGATGCCATGGTTAGTGCAAAATGTGGTAAATGAATTGTTGGAAAATTCTTTGCCACCATCACTCTGAAATTGTTTGATGGTGGTGGAAAACTGAGTTTGAACATAAGTAAAAAATATGGTGAAATGGGCAAAAACTTCAGATTTGAGTCGAAGGGGGTAAATCCAAGTAAAACGGGTGTAGTCATCCGTAAATAGAACATAATATTTATAACCAGAAACTGAAGATACAGGGGACATCCATACATCTGAGGGGATTAAAATCCATCCTTACAGGGGCCCTGAAAAAGAATAGAGTTGGTAGTTAAATCCCGGATAATAAAGTGTGTAGGAAAGAAGGTGAGGCTAACATTTTGATCTTTGGTGAATTGAGAAACAGAGAGGTGGTTTTTGCGGATAGTGGGAACATGTAGGACATCTGTAAGTTTAAAGAGAAACGAACCAGATGAGAATGTAACGTTACCAGTGTGGGATATGGGCATGGTTTGGCCATTGCCGACCATGATCTGTTCCTGGGAGGTAAGGGTTGTGGATTGTGGAGCAGCAAGGGTCATGGAAATATGGTTAGTTGCTCCATTATCCGGATACCAGTTAGGGTCTAAGACAGCAACGAGATGAAGGCTAGCAAAGGCCTGTGAGAGGTCATGATCTACAAATTGGGTGATCTGTGGGTAATGTGCTACAACATGACCAAAACAATATCAATCCCAGTGTTTCATCACACTACCTACAAGGATGTTGTCAGTCAGATTTGTTGTAAGACCCGTGTCTTGAGAAGAACGGTGAACAATCTCACGCAGCTTGGAGAGTCAAAGGTGAAGTGTCTTATATGTGTAGGCACGTATCTATCTAGCACGAGGCCTTTTGAGAGCTCACTGGTTTTGGATTCCTTAGGATCTCCAAGATGGGTAACCTATTGGGAAGTTGCACGTGAGTTTCCATAAACAAAACCGTGAAGGTTGGGACCAAAGAGGACAATATTGTGCTAGATGGTTCGGGTCGTGACAGAATGGTATTAGAGCTGGACCCGACTGGAAGTGTACTAACGAGGACGCTGGAGGGGGTGGATTGTAAGACCTGCGTCTTGAGAAGAACGGTGAACAATCTCACACCGCTCGAGGAGAGAAAGGTGAAGTGCTTTATATGTGTGGATACGTATCTATCTAGCATGAGGCATTTTGGTAGCTCACTAGCTTTGGATTCCTTGAGAACTCCAAAGTTAAGCAAGTTTGGTCTGGTGCAATCCCAAGATAGATGACCTACTAGGAAGTTGCACGTGAGTTTCTAGAAACAAAACCGTGAGGGCTGGACACAAAGCAGACAATATCGTGCTAGATGGCTCGAGTCGTGACATTTGTTCCAGATTCAAGTATTTGAGATCTGACTGCATCAAGTTGACTTACTTGTTCGGAGTCCACAAGTGTTGTCTACTACAATTAGACATGGATTTAGGGGTGATGAAGTGTGAATTATTTGCTGAAAAAATCACATCATTTAGGTTAGTGTTACACTTGTTTGCTTACCTAATTCCCAGCCTCTCACCTACGAGGATGTTAAGTATTGGGTTGGATAATAAACAGTCACATTTAGGAAAATTTGGAACTCCTCCTAGGAAGATATATATGTCTCATGAGTATAAAGGATATATTAGCAGTGTAGGACATATATACAATGGTGGCGTTGCAAAATTTAGAATCAAATTGTTAAAATATGCTAGTGAGAAGGGTTCTAAGTTTGTTTACATAAAAAATGACAGTCAGCGTGTTACAGCCGAATGCTTTAACAAATCATCTCAGGGCTGTGGATAGCGTGTTCATACAATCTTGAACAGGCCTAATATTTTTTCTACATTAAGACTCTGCATAATGAGTATACTTGTAGATGGAGGATTCATGATCAGATCAACACTACTTTGAGTTCCAGGATTGTGTCCTCGGTCCTTATTGATGAGCTTAAAAACAATCCACTTACGAGGCCAATAGATATTGTCACAGAATCAAGAAGAATTACGGGCTAAGAATTCCATACTATACTTCATGGTAGGGAAGGAGTAGGCAAAAACTTAGGTCCATGATGATGAGGCGAAATCATATGAACAGTTAGTGTGGTATGTTGGAGCATTGTTACAGACAAACCCAAGCTCTCATGTACGGCTTGAATTCGATGAAATTTCTTCTCGTTTTCGCCGAATTTTCATTGCCTATGTGCCTTAATCGAAGGCTTCAAGCTTTGCAGACCATTCATTTTCCTTGATGGTACGTTCATAAAAAAAACAAATACATAGGTCATTTGCTTGCAGCTACTACGAAAAATGGAAACAAAGGTAATATAATTCATAATGCCATATGCCTTTTTTACTTCACTTCAATTTCTACTTAAATTCCCTAGGACCATGGAGAATTGTTTGCTACCATGTATTTCTCCCTAACAAAGGTATATTACGAGATCAATTCACAACCCCATGAAGCCTTACCAAAAATCCAAAATATTGAAGCCTTCGTTTATCACTAACTTATATAAATCTCTAGAACATGTATGTTTATCTCTAACTTATGTATAGAGCCACACTTTAATTACAATTTATCTATTGTTTTACCCCCTATTTGTATGTGCCTTTATATTCCAATATTCCATACGATCATGAAGAATTGTATTGCTGCCATGTATTTATCTCTAGAACAGGTATGTTAGGAGATCAATTCATAGCCCCAGGACTAAATAGAAGGCTTAACAAAAGCCTAAAACATTGAAGCCTTTGATTTATCCCTAACTTATATTCATCTCTAGCTTATGTATAGAGCTAGACGTTAATTACAATTTATCTATTGTTATACCACCAATTTGTATGTGCCTTTATTGGAAAATATTCAATTAATTGCTCTTGTTGTTGCATTGTTAATGGTAGGCTCACCTCCAGGCGCCATCTTACGACATTTTTTCCAACATAGAAGGGAACAAATAACAAAGCTCAATAATAGGGAATATATAAAATGTTTACCAATAATCCAACAACGCAACTGGTAACACTCTCATGACGCTGCCCCATGTTATGAATGGATTCCATCAAAAAGTTCTTCACTGCAACAGCCCATGCATACCCTCTCATCTTGCCAATATCATCAACATATGTAATGATGTTCCAACTCAAATTGTTGCCACTATTACAGAAAAACAAAGCGACACAAATATATAAGCACACCAACCGTACAAAATCACTGCCTTCCATAGGTCCACACTCATTATCTGCGTACACATTTTTGTCTTTCAGAATACGTTTTCTCAAATGTTGCACTCCCCAAAAACAACACTCATAGAATCCCATTTCACCTTTCCTTTTCCTCTGGTTGATATTGATCCCTTGCCCTCGAAGAGGCAACGCAAATATATCAGCTACATCTTTTGCTGTTACAGTGCCCTTTATCCCACCAAAATCAAATTCCCGACTAGCATTATCATAGCACTTGATTATCGACACAACATCTCCATTGGATTTCTTGTAGGCTACCTCAATAACCATGTTATTATTATATTCTTTGAAAAAACCCCAGAATGGTGTTGCATGCATCACTTGTCTTTAAGACTCTGTGATATTGCTCTTTATTTTTTCCATCAAACGAAGAAACTTCAACATGTCAAATCGATACTCCAGGAACATAGTTCTTCTATTTGGCATGAAATCCATATTCGCCTAAAAAACCCAAAACAGAGAATGCAATTAGTGGTCTTATTTGATACAAAACAACAGAAAAACCATATTAGACCACCACTTCAACCAAAATCCTACAAACCAAATGTACATATACCCAAAAGTTGATAAACCCTAAAATTATGGACTTTTTTTGCTCACGTTATGCAAGATATGTAATGACATGTGTTTGTAATTTTTGAAAAAAATAGATGACTAAAAGTAATGCTGCATTTTGACAAACAGTTAAAAAGTCGGAAATTTTTTTAATTACTATTACTATTTATTGTATTTGATTAATCTATAGTTTGGATTCTAAAAAAGAACCTAATTATCATTTACCCCTTTAGTTAATCAAACCAATCTGTCATCATTAGGGTATGGGTTTTGGCATGATCATCATCTTCATACTGACCAATTATAATATTAAAGATTATCATATATTATGCCGTGAATAATCTACACACCTCCCATTCTTATCATGCCGCAAACAATAAACATTAATCTAATTACAAATGCAATTATAAAATAATTCATATAATCAATCTTATCTCCATTTATAAATAAAAATTAGGCAATTTCAATTCAAGCATATCATCTTGAAGTATAGGGTTCATGTTCCAGTTGATCAACAATAAAATAATACATAAAGTCTAAATTGAATTTAGATTTAGAAGTTCTATTGCTTTGAAGAGCAATAATTCGTGTTGATAACGTATTGTGAATATTATTAATACTTATTAATACGTATAAAAGAATAGAGAGAGCTTTTGGGAGGCAAAAAGAGGAACCAAATGTTGTTAACGATAACTTACTTTATATAATAGTAGAGTTATTGGGTCGCAATACCATATATATATATATAAATACCCTTACATGAATAGCCACATAACTTATACTATTTACAACATCACAATAGTTTTGGGTTTTTAATTTTTTATATTTTCTCTTTGTATATCAGTTCTTTGTCTCTTTCATCATACATTTGCTCTACTTTTCTTCGTCATCTCTGTTGTAAATATATTGAACTGTATGTCTATTTCTATGTAAGGACGTTTCTTTCCATGTATTGTAACCTAACCATACTCCTATATAAAAAGGGTTTAACTGGAATGAATTGATAACTCTCTATTGTATTCACAACACGTTATCAGCATGATGCCTCCAACCATGGTTGTGTTCTTCTTTTTCTCTTTTTTGTTCTCCATTCAACATACACTGCCAAACCAATATCGTCGTCTGTATCTTTAAATTCCTAATTTCCTAATTCCCCCAAATTCAACTAAAATTCCTAATTCATATTTCCCCCAAGTCCACTCTCTGCCGACATTCAAGAAAGCCTAAGCACCTATCTTCTTCTACAACGTTCACTCCAACTCCCATGATTGACAAAAACCCACAAAAACCTATCTTCTTCTTCAACAAGACTGAAAGTTTTCGATTGATCAAAATGCAAAACAGAGAGTCCCAAGTCTGCTCCGATGGAATCGTCCTCCTCGTCTTCAGCTCCTTTGGCTTCGTCTCTGCACTTAGCCATGGAGGCCTTCGTCGGAGCCTCTCTCATGGCCATCTCCGCTTTCTACATCCATAAACGCAGCGTCGACCAAGTCCTAAAGGGCCTCATCGAGATTTCCACAACGAGTCTTGGCCTAGTTGCCTCATATCTGGGTAGGAGCTACTGCTCCTCCTCAACCCACCACCACGACGGGTTTCCGGCGTCCTCTCTGAATATCCAACCCATTGTTGTGGAAGCACCGATTGAGCAAATTGGTCATCGAGAAATCCCTAATCCCTAATTCCTCATGCCTTCGCGTGTTTTCCAGTGACCTAGAATCGACGATATCAGAAGCTCAATTGAAATTGGTCACCATGAGACAGCGATGACCGAAGCCTATGAGTTCTCTTCGAGGCGGGACAATATGGTAATGTGATGATGATGATCAGATGATTCTGGGCATGACAATATGGTAATGTGATGATAATATGATAATATATATATGATAATACATGATAATATGCTATTATTTATGATAATAATGATGATGGTATATATGTATGATGAGGGATATGACATATAATGATGCTACATGATATATGAATGCTATATGTGATGATATGATGCTACATGATATATGAATGCTATATGTGATGATATGATCATGATTCTGATATGCTCTGTTTTGATGCTTATGATGTAGATGATATACATGTGATAATGACATGCATATATGATAATATAAATATATATCATGATTATATATGGTATGGATGATGTATGGCGATGTATGATCTATGATATGCTAATATATATGATAAGGTGATGATGATGACATGTGTACAAGATACTATGATAATGATGTCACATGTTATGATGATATGATTTTATGCTTATGATGATGATGGCATACATGTGATGATGATCATATGACCCTGGGCATGACAATATGGTAATGTGATGATAATATGATGATATATATGATAATACATGATAATATGCTATTATTTATGATAATAATGATGATGATATATATGTATGATGAGGGATATGACATATAATGATGCTACATGATATATGAATGCTATATGTGATGATATGATGCTACATGATATATGAATGATATATGTGATGATATGATGCCACATGATTTGGTATATGGGATATATGATGATTATGGTGATGTTTATATGATGAAATCGTATATGGTATACACATGATGTGATAATATGATGATTATGGTATGACGATAATGATATAATATATGATGGATACATAATGCTATGATGTATATATGATGGGATGTGTTGATCATGATATGTTGACATATACTATGATGTTGCTATATGTTTTGGTTTTAAATAATTATGAAGATTATTCCTGGATGATGATGGCCATTAATAGATGGATGAACTGATAATCAATAATGGCAATGGATTGAGCCCACAATTGATAGTTGATAAAAACACAAACGGGCCTCAACCATCTTGATCCCAAAGTTTTGGAGCCCGCACAACATGTATGTTGCTGGACGTGGGTAGTGGAGCTGGTTATCATATTATGATTCATGTATTAGAGGCCCAAATCCATATCCAACAAGTCTAGAAGGCCACAAAAACAATTCAAGATAGTCTTGGCCTGAAGCCCAAAACCAAGCCCTAACCTATAAGCCCAGAAGGCGGCATTTTAGCTCAAATATCCAAAGCATTATGTCAATTTATTTAAATTTTATGTTCGAAGCATTTGATTACATATATCAAACTATATAATGTCAGAAGCATTAATTAAACTGTTTTCACATGCTTATTAATGTTTATTTACGCGTTTTTATGCTTATTTATTTAGAAAATATATGTATTTAAATGCTCTGGACATTCATCAATGAACCAGATATTTATGAATGAACCAATAGTTCATACTAATCACCGAACCCGTAGATTCGACAATGCTAGAAAAAAAAAAGGGAACCCGAAGATTCCTTTCTAAATTCACTGGATATGATAAAACGAGGTTTTACATTTTAAATCTAATTTATTATGCCATTTGCTAGAACTTGAAGTTCTTATTTGGTGTTTATGGATAAAGCATTAAATGCAATGATTTTTCCTTTATATAGACTCTAGAAGAACGGTTTACTCATCATAGGGAAAATTTCTTGCCTGAAGCAAGACATGAATGACCCATCATCCATTCTAAGGATTTGAAATCCATATATAAATATCATTTGGAACATGTGGTTTCCTTTTCATCGCTCGAATATGATTTAATTCAATTCAACACTTATTCTCATGCATGTGACCCATTAAATTAAATCTATAAATATGTATATTTTGTGGGGACGTTTATTATCTAGCTGACAATATTATACTCCGAGAGATATGACAAAAGAACGTTGTAGAATGGTACTGAATTACCATCAATAAGATTTTTTTTCCCCAAGTTCCAAAATAACTTTGTCAAGATTTACAGATATTCGAGCAAACGGTTATCACGTTGAACCCACCAATGACAAGAAAGTGGAATATCTTTGCATAACCTCCAATCAGTATGACCAGAAGCATACACTGGAGAAACTAGCCAGAAGCTAGCCAAAAGTTAGCCAGAAGCTAACTTGTTCGAGTAATTGCTCATTATGACATGACCGGTTGGGACACCCAGGTCAGAGTAATGATGCACCGTATCCTCAATATATTGCACGGGCATCCTTTTACTCATAGACACCTTTTGTGTTTAATGAAACATTATGCCAAGTTTGCTAGTTAGCAGAAACCGAATATTATACCATTATATGCAAAGATGAGTTAAGACACCACCCTTTTCTTGTACAGAATACAAGGGAAATTTTGTGGACTTTCCAACCACCATGCGGACCATTTTGAAAAACTTTCATGGCTCAGGTTGAGATACCGAAAAAGTGCTCACATGCTACACTTTTGTCCACACGCATACTGTGTTTGCTTAAATCTTAGCCCAGATCATTCAATTGAGGGCCACACCACCCGGATTCTCTTATATAGTCTATAAGACTCGATAATACTGGAGAGTTTACATCGACATAATTCGATTACTATTGTATATCCCTTGGGATTGCTGATGAACATTTGGTTCCCCATGTTCACACCCATAATGGTCTCGCTGAAACACTAATTCACCTTGGTAATGCTGACAGGACCGCCCCCGAAGGGACATTGATAATCGTGCCCGGTCCTGCTCCCGTTTGGCAAGTCGACTGAAATTCCCAACTTGCCCCCAGTGCTTGCCAAACCAGGGATAGCCACACGCGTACTTACTCATGCCTCCGCCTCTCGATCGGCCTCGAACAACGCGCTACGACCTGGAGGGTCAATAAAAACCAAAAGGTGTGAGTGAACAAAAATAAATCAGTTTACAAAACGGTTACAGAAAGACGTTTTTACCCTCCACGTAAAACCAATACAAGCATTCAAAAATCATTTCGCAATCCGTTACATTTTCAACGTAAGAAAACAGTGCATGAAATTAAATCATTTTCCTTTTCGTAACCTTCGGGTCTTATCCCGCAATCATAAACACAGGGCCTCAGCCCAAAACCATGAATCAAAACCAAATACACAACATGATCCAAAACCATCAACCACATAAATCGGGCCACTGCCCGACTCAACCGAAACATCAGAAATTAACAATAAATCACAAGTTAATCATTTTGCTGGATATCAAGTGCGCCCGAGTCTTTAAACTCAAAACCATGCGCATAATCAGGCATTCCCGGGATTTCAACGAGTCTTTAAACTCAAAACATAATCAATAGGCCTTGGAGGTATCACAATAGCCGAGTCTTTAAACTCACGAGTCTTTAAACTCATTAAGGGCCCTCCCCCGTTATCAATTAACTGAGTCTTTAAACTCAAAACGTGCTCCAGCAATAGCACCGGGTCTTTAAACCCAAAACAGTTTTTCAACGGGGCCTTTAAACCCAAAACATTTGTCAATCACAACAACTCGGGATCCATCCAGAAATCATATTTGTCATAACAGGACTCATGTCCGAATTTCCACATTCAAATCCCCAAATCTTACTTCACAAAACATAATCAAATCATCATTAAACATGGGGCATATATGATCATACCAAATCACTTTATCAAATCCTCTTCCATTCCCGAATTCGAATTTGCAATAATGATTCCGTAAGCCGGCATCCGGAACCGTCATTCCGGACCCAAACTAGAAATCCGTTTTCAAACTTCCGAAAATCGAAATCTCGTTATTCAAAATTACTTTTATGCCCCGAGCATCAAACCGAAATCACATTTTTCAAAATCCGTTTTAATTCCTTGAAATCACATCATTTTTCAAATCCCAAGGTCCAAAACATCAAAACCACAATCAAGCACCAGAAATCACGGTCAGACCACAACATACTTGAAATCTCGTAAAACGTGCAAATTCGTGAAAAATCTCGAAATCCGTGTCAAAATCGTAAACCATACTCACAATCGCAATCGAACATCTTAAAAACATAATACGCTCAAATCACATAAAATCATTCATTAAACCATCATCAATCATAAAAAAACCCTTAGTCTCGAAATACGTGCAATTTCGTGTGCATATCAAAAATAAGTATAAATACGGAAATCGAAATCATCACAAGTCATATCATAATCATAGAAATCATAGAAATATTTATGCATGCATTAAATTTTGAAAGCAACGTCCACTCACACACCGTCCATAAAGCTCGGTTTCGCGTCGCACGCGTTTTCGTAATTTCCGGAAATTTCCAGAAGTCTCAAATCCTGTCCGAAATCATACTTTAGTGTCACTAAGGACTCAAATAACCACATACTAATTTCCCATAATTTTCCGGGATTTAAACGTTAATTAAAAACGTAACGTAAACCTTCAGACCCTCGAAATAACGTCGAAACGGTGTCCGATAACTTCGAAACTAACGCTAAAATGTTCGTTACATTGTATAGGATAAAATTCATGTTGACTTTACCTTGGAATTCGTGCCCACGCGCCGCCGTGAGTGGCTACGCGTGACACTCACGCGCCTGCTACAGTGACAAGCATTGTTCATCTCCTTCCTCGCCCGTTTCCCTGGTAAACGGGTCTGCAACCCGTGTCTTGACCCGATTCAATCCCTGCGAATAACCACTTAATTCCTTCAATTAAACTCTCAGATAGCATCGTAATGGACTTAATTAAGGTTCTGTTTTACTCATTGCCTGAAACCAGCTCAAACGAACACGGGTCCTAATCGGGTTCAATGTTCCAATTCATCACACAGTCACAGTTTCTTTCAATTAATTAGTTGAGAAGATTCGTATACTCACTCTAAGGATGATTTCACAATTAATTTCACAAGAACTCACCTCAATCACCACGACTCCAAGCTCGAATTTTCCGGCCATCCACCACATCCGTCCATGGCTCCAGGAGCTTCGAAAATGGCCACACTTGATTTGGATCTACTCATTAAGGTTCCAGGAAGCTTATTCGGACCTCAATTAGGCTTGGGCTGGCTTAAAACCGAAATTCGAATTTGAATTTATCAAAAACCAGTTTCGGGTTTTTGAACTTTCCCTCACCATTTTCCTCTCATTTTTCCAACTCTCTATCTCAAAGCATCTCTCTTAGTCCCTTAATCTCCTTCCCGTTCACAATTGCACTCAGTTTGGCCTTGGAAAGGCTGATCACGCATGGGAAAGCACTCTGTTTTCTTCCCGTTTCAGAGACACAAACGGCAGAGAAAAGCAGCTGTGCACTCACCCATACTCTCATGCTTCCCACACAAGGCATAAACATTCCATTATCCATTAAAAAACTCCTCAGCCCATCAATTCACCACATAAACAATCCACCCCCGTGCACTGATCATGTTCCCCATACACAGCTGTTCAAAGCAGCAGCCTAAAATTACCATTTTACCCTCCTTATGACCAATTACCAAAATGCCCCTCACGCATCTAGACTCGTAACTTGGTCCTTCGGACTCCGATTGACGCGTGCCGCCTATCTACAGACTCAGGGCATCGAGACCTTCCTAACGGTCCTTGGTCCTCAGCCATCGGACCTCCCGATCGAAAAGTCAACATTTTCCCCATTTTTGTTCAAATTACGAGAATGCCCTTGGACTTCCGAACGTCACAACTTTCACCTCGAACGTCGGAATCGATCGTGCCACCTGTCTATGAACTCGTGACGTCCCAAACTACGTCACGGTCATTGGTCAAAGTCCATTTGACCTCCCTAATTAAAAGTCAACGTTTTAGCCATGACTAGGGGCAAAACGGTCATTTTGCATCGTTCGTCCAATTTCGCCCAACTAATCACCAATTAGCCCCGCTAATCAGGATTAGTTACTAATATAATCCCGGATTCTGGGACGGGTCGTTACAAATGCGCACCAAGCTTCTAGTTTCTCGCAGGGGCTATGCAATTTTGCCTGTAGTAATATTGGTCTGGTTGAGGTCAACACCACCCAACGATGTTATGCGTTACAGCTGGTGACTGGGTACGAACCAACTGCTTCGTACTCAAGCATTTATAGGTGTGCAGTTACGTTCCAATTATGCCGCCACAATGTACACATATGGGACCTCAATAAAAGAGGGCCATACATGTCGGTTATGAATCCCTCTCTATTATACGCTATTTAGAGCCCTTGATAGGCGATCTCATTACCGCAATATTGCGGATAGTCACTTTGATGAGACAGTCTTCCCATCGTTAGGGGGAGATAAGAAAGTCAAACGTTCCTGAAGAAAGACATGAATTGACGTGGAATGTCCCCACTATGTCTCATCTTGATCCCCGAATGTACAAAGTAAGAACATCGTGCGGAGAATTCTAGATTTACACCTAGATTTACAAAGTGTATCTAATAATTTGTCAGACGCTTCCTCTAATCTAGCTAAAGTGACGAGATCACATATACATGCTGCAAAATTGCCTGAAAAGATAGACGTCCCAGTAGGACGTGTCGTCCCAGACGGACGAGGTACGACCATGACAGCTAACCAGTCATATGTCCCTGCCCAGAAGCGAGATAGACTAATAGGTTCGAAGGATTCTCATCCCTAGAAGAGGATAAATTTGGCACAATCGAATCCCTTCTAAATATCAACTGATCAATCTCATGAGATAATTCCGGATTATGGGTCTGTGATAGCGTTGGGAGACTCTTCAACGTCAGAACCCACTCCCGAGAATAAAGAGATCTCGGTAAATCTTGCATGCTTATGTTAGATATGGAATCAAAACGATATTATCATCGATGATTTATATGTATTCACGGTAGCTACCGAAATAATAATTAGAAACGAAATCGAACCTTACTCCGTTGATGAATGAATGCCAACATAGAGAAGATTGGCCAAAAATGGAAATAACCAATCCAAGTCAACTTAGATTTCTTGACAAAAAGGAAGGTGTTTGGACCTGTAGTCCCCACACCTCCCCATATTCAACCTGTAGGATTTAAATGGGTAGTTACAAAGAAGCGTAATGAGAAAGATGGGATTGTGAGATGTACAACTCATTTAATGGCACACATTTTTCTCAACGCCCTGAGATTGATTACGAGGAGACGTATTCTCCCGTAATGGACGTCATAACGTTTTTCTAGCTTATCAGTTTGGTAGTTTCCAGAAAAACTGAATATGCAGCTTATAAACGTGGTTAATGCTTATCTCTATAGGGGATCTATATAGAGATATATTTGAAAGTTCCTGAAGGAGTTAAAAACATGATGCAAATAGTTCCAGATCACGGAACACGCTCTCTACTTCTTTGAGGCGTTCACTTTACGGATTGAGATAATCCGGACGGATGTGGTATAACCATTTAAGTGATTTCATCAGGATGGGATAACGAAGAAGACCCATGCATGTTTATTAAGAAAACAAGTTTCAGGTTTGTTATTGATTGGTATTCCAGAAGAAACCACAGAAACTACTAAGCACCTGAAGTTGGATTTTGAAATGAAGGATCTTAGGAGAACGAAGTTCTGTCTCGAACTGAAGCTCGAGTATTGTGCATATGAGGTTTTAGTCTACCAATTATATCACATCTAGAAGATATTGATATTAGACCCAGAAGATGTTGAAATTCTTTAATGAGGATAAAAGCAAAATATTCAAGCACGCATATGATCATCTGCAGTCTAGATCTTATAAAGGACCCGTTTCGTCGGGAAGATGATAACGAAGAGATGGTGAGACCATAAGTTTCATATATAAGTGCAATAAGTGCATTATTGTACTTGATTCAAATGCACTAGACCTGCCATTTCATCCACTGTGAACTTGTTAGCTACATTTAGCTCTGCACCAACACGTTGTCACTAGAATGACATAAAAGATAGTTTCCAATACCTTAATGATATGTGAGATATGGGCTTATTCTATCCCTATGCATCGAGAAACGATTAAACCCCCATTTGGTCCTCAGAACGATGCACGCCTTGTTGGGTATACTGATGTAATTTACCTATCAGACCCACACAAAGCACGTTCCCAATTCGGTTATGTCTTTACCATTGGGAACAAAAAAATATCTTGGAGGTCTACGAAACAGACCCTTGTTGCTACTCTTCAAATTATGCAAAGATTTTAACTCTTCACGAATCAATCTGTGAAGGTATATGGCTAAAGGTCGTTACGGGGCATATTTGAAGTACTTGTGAACTGCATTCCACCAATGATGAACCTAAGATGATCTACTAAGATAATGCTATCTTCATCCAGCAGATGAGAACTAGTTTCATTATAGGAGACAATAACTAGCCATCATCTAATGCAACATTCCAGAAGCATGTTCATGATATTGGCTTGTGTAGATTGGCAGATCTACCAAGTTCTTAATTTTCAGGGGAGTAGACATCAGGGGGAGTATCCCGAAGCATACCAAGCGCCCTGAAGCATAGTGAGTATCCTGAAGTATACTCACAAGATCATCGTGTACTCTTTTGTCCTACGACCAGGGTTATTTTTTCCCATTGGGTTTTGTTACCTGACTAAGTTTTAACGAGACACACATTTTGTTATGGTCACCCCATTAATAATGCATCCTGACGATGACATGATTCGACTCATATGCATTTGTTCATCTTTTCCCTTCGACCACGGGTTTTTCCCACTGGGTTTACCGAGCAAGGTTTTGGTGTAGCAACCTTAATGCATACTATCTCAAAGACGGACTATCTACCAATGTTCCAGAAGAGACAACTTCAACTACTTCCGGAGATCCCGATATGATCACGATCAATGCGCGTTGCACTCTTTTTCTTTCGACCAGAATTATTTTTGTCCCACGGGATTTTTGTTAACTAGCAAAGTTTTAACGAGACAACACATAAGCACGTAGCCCAGCAACACCATTACATGAAATATCCAAGGAGGAGTGTTGTAAATATATTAAACTGTATATCTATTTCTATGTAAAGACGTTTCTGTCCATGTATTGTAACCTAACCCTACTCCTATACAAAGAGGGTTTAACTGAATGAATTGATAACTCTCTATTGTATTCACAACAATCTCTCATTTTTCCATATTCTCAAGCACAAAAAAGTGAACCATATGTCACATGTTCTTGGATTTCATTCAGTTTGATAATCATTTCATTGTTTATATTCAATTTTTACTTTATATATTGAGAATATGGCAAGAAAAATAAAGGATGATATGAGGAAGAGAAAAATGTCCGAGGAAAAATATATGGCATGAAAACTAAAAACCAAAAACTATTTCTTCCTCTCCGTGTCACCACTCTTCTTCATCTCTCCTATACCTCTATATTTCGAGCACATAACGTGCAAATTGAAATAAAAAAAGAAATGCGGTAACCTATATATTTATTTATTTATTTAATGGGTCGTTTGACTTGTGTCTGCAGCATAGTTTCAATCACCTGGTTGCTCAATGCAAGATTGTTTCTCTTGTCACTACTCTTTGTGTCCAAACCTCTCCTCGAACTTCAAACATTCCTAACAATGAAGACATCGATATTATGTTAGCCTTCACGGTTGGCCTAAATCACAGCACTGATGAAGCTAAAATCACTTCCAATCATCAACAAATTGAAGAACAAAAATCATGCTAGCACTTTTAATCCTTCTCAACTCTAATCAAGGAGGGACCGCGCTGTTGGCTTTTCTTGATCTGGTGGATCATAGAAAGACCTCTGAAAAGCAAGCTCTTCGACATTGCTCTCATCACAGCGTTTATGTCAGCAGCTTACTTGTCGCGTGACTGCATCCGGTACCATTGGGAGGTCCATTTGATCCCCTACAGATACTGGACTGGAAAATCATCTCATGTAAGAATGCCTTCTAAACCAAAATGCCTGCATCAGTGTTCGCCTTTCATTTATCGCTACTGGTGCGAAGGGTTAGGATTTCTGGGAACCCTAGTCAACTATATGATCATCTGGAACATGTCCAATTTCATGTTCCAGATTGTGCCTCAGTAACTGGTTGAGTGTTTCGGGTAACATTTTGTAACCCTACCTTCTTGTTCAAGCAAAGTCAATGGATTATGGAATCGTAGAACTGTAATTTTTGTCACTATGAACCAAAATAATGCACTGTCGTACTGGAATTTCCGGTATTCAAGATTTTGCAGATATAATATTGCTTGACCATCAAAAATCTGTTGCTTGTTCATGGCATAAAATGAGCTTTTTTATGCAAAGATCAATCTTGATACAATATTGCTGGATATGAACAATCTGCTACTTGTTCATGCCATAAAATGAGCTTTTTCATAAGACCTGCCAATAAATGCGAAATACAACACTCATGTTGTTCCCAATTTAATCATCTACCTTCCTCGCAGCTGTGAAGTTTTATCTCGAGCCATCAGTAGTACTAAAATGAAGTCATTCATTACATATTATATTTATTTATTTTCAATTTCGGATATGAAATCCATGTTCTTCATCAAATGCTCCATTTTTTAGTTGCTGTAACAAGAGGGGAAATTTCATAAGAGTGAAGAACCATAAATCAGAAAAACATGACAGACCTTAGACATATTTGCAGTAAAATTTGCCAATAGAACCAGAAAGCTAACAATATGAGTCCTTTTATATACAGGATATTCTGTCTTTATTAAAAAGAGCACACCTTTAGTAAATTGATTTCCAAAATTCTCAATTTTGCTTTCATTTATTCACATGATTGAATGTTTTAGATGTAGAATAATCATTTATAGCTTAGACTTTAAGTTTGTAGTCTCGAACTGGTTAATCCCTTCAACTTTAGGTTTCCAGTATCAAATTTAAGGCTCCGCCCAACTTTGATACTTAAATTGTGAAAACGAAGCTCCAAATACCCTAACTGATAAGCATTGTCGATAAATACGAACAAAGTTTAAGAACATTGTGTATACTTTTCACCATGCTTCCTATCTTTAATAAAGACAAGATGCCATGTATGGAGGAAAACTAAACAATCTATAAACTGATTGAAGTTACTGAGGGTAAAAAATCGCACTCGCGTATCTTGAAGCATCTGACTATTTGGTAAAACTGAACTTTGAAAGAACTGCAGCTGCCTGGTCACCGGATAACAAGAAATAAGGATGCCTGAGAGCAGCAGCTGCCGATAACCGCCCCCTTCGAAGGGAACCTCTCTCTGAAACAAGTTTTGAGGCCAAATCCCAGCCTCGACCCGAATCGAGATCAAGAAGTGACAAGTCGGGCCTGGTCCGAGTGTAATCCCTCCATTTGTTCAAGTCATATTTAACTGTTCTGATCTCAGAATTGAAGTTCTTTAAGCCTGCTGAAGACCTTAAGGATGGTATGGCCATTTGCAGTAGTATAATTCCAGCAGAGTACATATCAAACAGGTCAGGACTGTTCAGCTGCAACAATAATGGGAAACTCTCATTCATGTAAACAGATTTTAAAACGAGGAAGTTTCTGCGTATATAAACATTCGGGTGCAACTCAAGCGGGTTGAAAGGTCAACCCAACCTTCATTACGGGTTCGGGTTATTAGGATTCTAAGGTTTTGGGTTGGCTTCAAATTGGTTCTAGTTCAATTCAAAAATTCATGGAATTAGGGAACGTATCTCAACATTCTCTAAAATAAGATGGTCAAAAATAGTAAAGTCTAGTCAAACATGAGCGGATTCGAATTGACCAACTCAAATTGCACCCCTAATAAGCATGTCCTCCCCGGGCAAATGAAGCTTACGAGGCTAAGCAGAGTCTTAGGCTCTAAGCATCCATACAAGTAGGAGATCATCTGAACATTTTATATTTTTAGCATCACAAAAAGGAAAGGGTTGAAATTTAGTACCTGCCAGAGAATTGGGGAGAGCAATGCAGCAATAGGCTCTGGAGGAGGCACCGGTGTTTCCTCCGGCAGCACATAGAGTTCAGGAGGGCAAAAATCCGGATCTAGAAGCGTCCGGTCCGGAACATAGTTCTTTCCGATCCGGAGGTCCGTGGCTGCCCCAAAATCTATGAGCTTGATCTGTCCCTTTCTTGTCACCACCAAGTTTGCCGGCTTAACGTCCCGGTGAACAATCCCTGTGTCATGGATTTTCTTCAGGGAAGTAATAATCTGACGCATTATTTGCTTGATGATTAATCCGCTCCGCTTCACAGAGTCCACATCTTGCAACACACGCCCAAACATGACAGACTCTAAGTTAAAAGGAAATTTCCGATCTTTCATGTAATCAGCAAGAGTTTGGTTTCCCTGTCATCATCGTGTAAATCATTCAAGTGTTTGCGTGGTCTGTGCAAGTTGAATAGAGAAAAAGGCTTTGGATTTTCGAATAAGTGAAATCGAAATGGTTTAGAGTACCTCAAATTTCCAAACAAGCCATTTTCCTCCCTTCGTAAACTGAGAATTTGTTTGGTCAGCAACAAAGCTTCCCAGAAATGCAGCACATGTTTCAGGTGCTGCTCTAGACAACCTGTAATTGAACCATTCTTCGAATTCGCCACATTTTTCAGCCCCTTGGATTCCAACCTTCACCTGCAGATTTTCATAAGTAATTCTTATCAGATTGATCAAGTAATCAAGTAAGGTGTCAGTCTTTATTTATTGATCAGAAAGTCACCTTCTTGAGAATGACCTTCTCCTTAAACTTATCATCCAACGCTGGAGCTCTGCCTCGGCCTCTGCCTCTGCCTCTCAACTGCACCTTCTCTTCAACGTTCACATTCTTTGGAACAACTGCCCCGGAGTAAACAACGCCGAAAGATCCTTCTCCCATCTTATCCCCAATCAAAAAATCGGTCCTCTTCAACTTTCTCCTCCCAATCAAACTATCCAAACCCAGTTGCAGAGGAGCGAGAAGGTAAGCATCAATGGCCCCAATGAGAATCCCCGGCCGCGCAGTTAGGTATATCCAAGCAACGCCAGCAACAATCAGGAAACCCCATTTCTGTGTTTCCGAAAAATCCTCCGTAAATCTCTCAAACTCCAAGAAACCATATTGAACCGGAGGAAATTGGTCCAGATGGAGAGCGGTCTCCAGTAAATTTGCAGGGATGATGTCGCCGGAAAATGCATGGCACCGGTGAGGGTCGTGGGCTCTGAGCTGGGTTGTGAAGATGCAGAGATGGTTGGGTTTGAATGGAGAGAAGCATTTGGTGTTGGGGTTGTGTTTAAGTGTGGTTAGACTCGGAGGAGATGACAGATAAGCCATTGTTTGTGGTCGTTATAATGGTTATGTTGTGAACTATGAAGTTTTGTTTAGAGGAAGAGCCAATGTTAGTGTCAGCAAAAGGCCGGTATTTTGACACGCGTCCAATGCTTTATCCACATGTGAAATATGAAGTTTTGCTTACCATAAGCAACAAAAGTAATAATAATAAGTAATATAAATGCTAATTCCCTAGATGATGATTGGTAGTTTATTCTTTTTTTTTCCCAATCTACTTACTTAAATATCAGAAAAATTCACAAAATCAAAATAAAAGAGGGATACATTGATCTGCAAATGTGACTGCGAACGTTTGAGATCGTAAAATTTCAAGACAAGAAAAGAAACCAACTCTTCACTACTGCTTCCAGCAACTTGCATAGTTTTATCTGGTAGAGACAATACATTCTAGTACATGGGGCTGTCCTGAAGAAAAGAGGCTGCAGGCCTAACGTAACTGAAGCCGGTGAAGGGGTTTCCGACAGCATTCGGGCTAGCAGCAGGGGAATCCACAACAGACATGTCGGTCCAGCACTTGTCGAAATTGGCAATGCAATGCTTCCCGGCGACTTCAGGACGAAAGCTTGGCTGGATTTCCCGGGTATCCAATTTTTTCCAGTTTACTGGCTTGAACCATTTGTGGCGCTTGACTTCGTCACTCCCCAAAGCCCCACTACCAAGGCGCTTGCTTGCATCCTTTTGTAGCAGCTGTAAACATTAACAAAGCAAAGTGAGTTCTCTTGTAGCTAACTAAGAACACGAATGGAGGAAGGGCTACGGAGACTCAGAGAATCAGAAAGGTGGACTGAAGTACAGGAAATCAGCACAAAGAAAACATACCCCTTTCAACAGAGAATGGGCTTCACTTGACAGAAAGGATGGCAACTTGATCTTTTCCTTCACTATCTTCTGCTGGATTTTCTCCCTGTTCCCAGTAAATGGAGGCTGCGGAAGCAAAAGCAGAGACGAATTAATTCCATAATGATCAAATAAATGTTACAACTTCTAAGGAGGCTGCAGAAGCGAATGCAGAGACGAATTAATTCTATAATGATCAAATAAATGTTCCAACTTCTAAGGTCCGAATTCACATAAACATTACGGACAAAATTCCTAAAATGCATGTATGCGCATAAATTACATAACCAAAAGGCAGAAAACCAAAATTATCTGAATGTTGACTGCACATTCAAACAGAATTCCACCTGACCATCCACAAATTATTGCAGCTAATCCATCTACATACTATACATATATAAGAACTACTTTTATTGAACAACAAAACTGTCACCAGAAAGAAGCACAATTGCGAACAAAGTGAATAAATTTGCAAACCTTTCCAGTAAGCATCTCAAACAATAGGACTCCCACGCTCCACCAGTCTGCAGCCTTATCATGGCCCTTTCCAAGAACTATTTCAGGCGGCATGTATTCTACAGTTCCACACATAGAATTGGATCTTGTATTTGCTTCAAGTTTTTTCGCAAGACCGAAATCAGTCAACATGGCCTGATTAGGAAATCAGTGATAAGGATGTCAGTTACACTTCATTGAGAACAATAAATCAGAACAATACTCAACAGAAAGGAAGAGGGGGTTACATGGCCATCTGAGTCCAATAGAATATTTTCAGGTTTAAGATCCCTATGCATTATTCCATTTGCATGGAGGTGGGAAACTGCAGAAACGATCTCCGCCGCATATATTCGTCCCAGCTCCTCTCTGGAAAAATGAAATTCTAAAGTATTAAGTACCTGTATCTTTGAGGTTATAAATAGCACAAAATATTGGAAGTTGAAACCAAAGATACCTGAAAAGACCATGCTGATAGAGCTGAAAGAAAAGGTGACCACCATTAACAAAATCCAGCACAAGGTATAGTCTATATTTGGTCTGCACCACAACAAATGAGATTAAGTTAGTAATCGAGTCATCATCAAGAAAGTCACCAAAATAGCAGATTTCATTAAGTTGAAAAGGAAAATTGGAATAAACAACTTCCAAGGTACAGAAACAATTACCTGAAATGAGTATCTAAGCTGGATAATGAATGGATGATCAATTTTTGTTAAGATATCCCTCTCAGCTTTCATGTATTCAGCATGATTCTTCTCCATGATCTTGTCCTTCCGCATGACCTTCATTGCATATATCTCTGACGTCCCTTTCTTCCTCACCTGGTATACTTTTGCAAATGCACCCTGCCCAACAACCTTCAAAACCTCAAAATCTTCAATGCCTACACTCTCGATCTTCATGGAGTTTTCCTCAACTATTTCAAGAGGCTTTTCAGTAACACCATCACCAATAAAAGGTTCTTGAGAATCTTTGATGGGATCTCCTTCGGCACACTCCACTGAATCCTCAGAGTCACTTATAGTCAGTTTGCTAAGCTTCAATGATTGGCTTATACAAGATGAGGGACCAACTAAAGAATGTGATCGGTTGTGAATAACCACTGGATCATCGTAAATAAGCTCAGCCACATCTTCGAGAGAGGCAGAACTAGCTGGATCACCAGAATGCACTTCTGCTGATGCCTGAACTGGTAGAGGGCCAAATACATCATCAAAATCAAGCTCAACGTGATCCGAAACTACAGCATCCATTGTACCCATAGGAAAAAGAAGCTGGGGCGTCTGGATTGGTTTGCACATGCGGGCCTTGGCCAAACCAGGTAGCTGAGAGGAAACCATGTTTTCAAGTATAGTCCAGGGATGCTAACTTAAGAGAAACACTTAAACTGATCCCTGTTACAGATTTATTTACCCAAAGAGACTCAAAAGGCCTTTATCTAACCAACCAGTGCTCCAGAAGGACTCCTGTCAATTGCCTTAACCAAAAGGAAACTCACGAATGGAAAGGGCGTTCCAAGAAATTTTGGCAACAAACAGAACAAAAGCCAGGCGAAGAAAAGGGTGTTCTTGTTTCCCGATTTACAGGAAAACACGGATGCTTCAGTAGTTGTTGAATTCATGAAGATCAAGCTGTCTGACCTGAGATAAGACCAAATACAAGTATTAGTTAGTGCTGTGTGACAAAAACAAAATACAGCTAAAAAGCAAGCCTAAATAGTTCTATACAAGCAAGATATACAAAATTCAAATATGATTTAAAGCACTTAAGTTAACCTATTTAATTTTGTAAATCACACAAATCAAAACTCTTTCTTTGCTACCGAGTTTGAACATGTAAAACAAAGGAGAAATTCGAGTAAAATTTCAATTTGGTATTCGAACTTCAACAGAAATTTAATTTTTTCTCCAAAACCTTTAGAAAATACCCATAATATCCAAAGAACATCTTTTTGTTCCCTCCAAAATGTATTTCCCTCCATAACCCAGATTTTGATTTTCAAGAAAAATGAAGAACCGCAAACACTTAACTTGATATGAGGTAAATTTCAGTGAGCATTGGAATTAATCAGAACCAAAATATAAATTTACAGAACGCATAATACAAATCAAAACTAAAGCGAAAATCAAAACACAATACGTTAGTAACGCAACGCAAATTTCAATTTCTTCCAAAACCCAATTGTAAAGTGAAAATTGAATTGAAGAAAGTATAGAGATTTCAGATTTCTAACTGAGGTTGTGTAGCCCCCAGATTGAGGACAAAATTAAAGCAAATTCATCTCACCTATTCCTAGATCTCAAAACAGCTTGAAAGCTGTTCGCGTATGGCTTTATAATCATATATAAATACAAAATAATGTGAAAAAGACGAAAAAATTTAGATCTAAAAACAGGCTGTTCAGGCGAAAACCTCATAATTAAGTTATGTTACTTTTCCTACCGTTTCTCGGAAACCAAACAGAAAGAACGTACGAAAAGAAAATTAAGAGGAGAACGACAGAGAGGAGTTGGTTACCTGGGAAGGGTGCAGAGACGGAGCGAAGGACGAAGCAGAAGGGAAAGAGAGGTTTTTTGGAAACGTCCGTTTTCACAAATCCTCAAGCGTAGGGGTCGCTTCGCCGCTTATATTGCCTTATGTTAACGTGGGCCAACGAGTTATTTATTTATTTATTTTTATATATGTGGCCAACGAGTTATTCGGTTCTTCCAATTTTGACGCCTGGAACGTGGCGGAATATGATTGGTCGGTGGAGGACTTGCGAAGTTGTATATGGATTCGACTTTTTGAGAGTACTTGGATTTTGTTAGGAATATGCTTTTCTCATTTGCTTTCCCTGGTGTGGCTGCCTGTGTGCCTTCAGACTTCCCACGCCCACTTTTTTTTTTGGACAATCTTCCCACGCCAGCTTAGAACTTAGAAGAATGCGTCTGTCTACGCTTGCTTTTGGGTTTCGTTGGATAATTGATGTTTTTAAAAAGAAAATTACCGTTAAAAAAATTGTTTTGTTAGGTATTTAATTATTTATATAGAAACTGGGATTATATTCTTAAGAAAAAGAAAATTACCATTAAAAAATTGTTTTGTTAGGTATTTAATTATTTATATAGAAACTGGATTATATTCCCTTTTTTTTTTTTTCTTAAGTAATCTTAGATATACGTTTGAGGATTGAAAACTTAAGGGCTTATATACTTATTGTAATGGGACTGGAATCAATGCTAGGAATTCTTATTATTTACTTGTGCAACCTTTACTTCAACTAGATAATCTTATTATCCCTTGACCAAAAAAAAGATAATCTTATTATCCATTTTGGGTTAATCTTATTAACTAGAGGAGACGTGTTAATGATTCTTATCACCCATTTCATCATTTTAATTTACTAAAATAACCTACAATTAGCCCTCGGCATTAGGCCGGGTCGGGCCGGGTTGGACTTATTAAATAATTTTTAAATTTGCGGGCCGGACCGGGCAGGTTTAATGACATAAAAAAGAGCCAACGGGTTTTTATCGGGCGGGGTTTATATCGGGCTTTTCGAGTTGGGCCTATTAAGCCCACTTGGATCGGGGTTACGTGAGTTTTTGCAATAAATTATGTCTTAAATTTTAAAATTACAAAAAAATATATGCATGAAAAAAAAATATTAATAATGAAAAAAAAAATATTAAAGGGTACAAAAACGTTGGGCTTATTAAGTAGATGGAGGAGTGGTTAGGATTTGTATTGGGAATTGGGTATTGAGTATTGAGTTTTTTAAAATAAATTAGGTGGGTTTGAGGCTGAGATTTGGGTTTGAGTTGAAATATTAGTATTAAGAATGGGTTGAGTATTAATTTTTAAATAATAAGTATTTTATATTTTCGGGCTTATGAGCCGGGTTTATTACGAGCGGGTCCGACTGGGGTTACCGGGTTTTATCGGGCTCGGGTTTATCGAGTTTGAATACCATAAACCCAAGCCCAGCCCGCTAACTCTTGGGCTGGGCCAGCCCACAGCCCATAGCGGGTCAGACCGGGCTTTTGTCCATCGGGCTTATCGGACCCCTATAAGCCCATAGGCTTTTGGGCAAAATGGTGAGGGCTACCTACAATTCTACATCACACCAAATACTCTAATATAATATTTTATTTATAAAAAAAAAAAAAAAAACTAAAAACGTAGTTTACAAGCAGGGGCCACTTGAAGCCTAGAGGGGGCGCAGGCCCAGTGAATTTTTTGTATTATGTGTACATGTAAATGTAATTATATTTATAATATTATATTTTTTTTGTTATATTTACTATTTGTTTACGAGCATACTAAATATTATTTAATATTACTTACTAAATATCGAAATTTGAGTGCATAAGTAAGTATTTTGTAGAATTTTAAGTACTTAAATTGAAGATAACACAATTAATATTGAAAAATAAATAAACACATACGCATGAAAATCTCTAGCTATTGCCATTATTTATATATTTTTATTTTTGTTACCATTATAATTGTATATATAAAATTACCTTTCTAATATTAATTTTTTTCTTGATGGAATTAATATTATAAAATTATTTCAATCAAAAAATACCCTTAGCATTATTTATAGTGTGCCCTCATTGACTTGAATTTATAGCTACGCCATTATTTACAAGTATTAATTACAATAATTCTAACTAGTTATGATGTACTCATATGAATAAACCATCATTTTCCGAGCCAACTGGTTTAAGAACTAAAAGCATGATTTACAATATTTATCAATGAGTTATATACTTCTTAAAAAAATAAAAAAGAACCAATCAAATATATTTTCTTGTATTTTATTACATTGGATTTGTTATTTATTGGCTATATAAGATTCAACTCCAAAAAAACCAAAATAAAGAAAATATAATATATATATATATGTGTGTGTGTGTGTGCGGGCGTCAAGGACATTTTAGTAATCAAGTAAATTTTTATTTCAATTCATAAGAGCTAGTAAACAATAACAATAAAAATTAATCTCGTGATTGTTCTAATTTTATATAGTTAGTAAATAATTCAGTATGAATGATTATCCACTTCTCTTCCATTGTCCATTATTCTCATTCGTAGTAAATAAACATGCCCTATAGTAATATCTAAGACCCTCTTTACACTATTAGATTTGTTTTTGTGTGCAATACGTATATTTCGAATTGATTCATTAAATCAAATCCGAATAAACCTGAAATTGCGATAAATTGATTTGATAAAGATACTAAGTTTTTGTACCAAGTGTGTTGTGGTAATATTTAATTGTTTATTTGATTGGATTGGTTGTATTTTCAAAAAACAGTCACATTTGCAAAATTAACCATTGGATTTTTTTTAAATCTTTGTGAAAAAATGCGAGTTGAAGTTTACAACAAATTAAAAGTAATTACGTCAACCACTCAATTTAATATCCAATTTAATAATCCCTCAAAAAAAATCCAATTTAATAAAAAATTTGATATCACTATTACTATTTTATCAAAAATATAATATGAATGGAAAGAAAAATATGCCATGCACAGGTTGAATACACAGATTTACACACAGATTATGAAGGTGTGTTTTTCACCTCCTTTATGCACCCAATAAAAATAAAAAAGGAATTATATCAATTAAAACATTAAAAAAGTGATGAAATTTTGTTGGGCCTTTCATGATAGAAGACTAACGATGACACGGTCTTTATTTCACTATTAAAAAAAAAAGACAAGGTTTTTATTACATAAAAGTGAAATTCTTTTTTCTCATTATTTTATTTTCGCAGGTAAAATATGGATAACTATATAATTAAATTGATAATTTTGACCGGAAAAAGGATAATCCATTTACTATAATATTATTGTCAATGTTGGATTGAATTCGTTATGTGAAAAATATTAAATGTGACAGATTATAATTTTACGCAGAAAAAAGCTTAAGGATGGCATACTTACGGCTACCATTAAAAAAAAAAGACCACATACGACTTGGCGTTTGTTGTCAAACGACTTGGGTTTCAATCAAAACCGAGTAGCAATTAAATCCGTCGGCCGAGAATGTCGAGTGGTTTTTTGAGTTAACCATGTGCGACTGTCTTCCCTCCACCCCTTTATCCTCTCCCGTCCCAAAATCTCGTCAGTTAGGGTTTTGCAGAGCCAATCAGAGACCCCAAAACCCACAAAATACTTACTTTCAAACCCCAAATTATTTGAAGCTATCAATTTTCACTAATTCAGACATCACAGGTCTTGGAAACTGGAGGTCTTTGTTCCTCAGCAGAAGGGCGAGCGAGAATCCAACAGAAGATTTTGGGTTTCGCGCGGAATTGGGGTTGAAGGAGAAAAGTGAAAACCTTTTCGACCTCGAAGCAAAACCAAGCGATGAAAATGGTATTGATCCCGGTAAGGAAGCCAATGCTTCACTGGGTTCGGACTTTCTGGAATTGGATGGCGATTCTGGGGACGATAAGGCAAAGAGAAAGAGTAATGAGAGCTTAGAAGAAGAGAATTGGGTTCGAATGGATGGGACAGATGGTGATGGATTGGAAAAGGAGGAGGGCCTGAAGCACATTGATGGAAAAGTTGGGCTGAGGAAAGGGAAGCAACTGATGAGGAGGTCAAATATTCTTGCTAAGCAAGTGATCGGTGTCGGGAGTGCTCTTAGCTTGGGATTTGTTTCACAGCTTTGGGTCAACACAAATTCTGTAAGCATCATGCTTACCAATTATCATATTCTATGATGAAATTTCGTAGCTTAATCAATTTGTTGCCAATTCGTGAAGAAGAAGAAGAAATGGATGCTATCGTAAGTTAATTAAATTATAAATATTGTGCAGTGGATGGTAGTGTTTGTGGAAGTGAGGCGAAACTTGCTTTCGGGGGAGGCTGAACGTTTTCTTCTTGACGATATTACACAGGTATACATTTCTTGAGTGTACTTTTACGCATTGTGCTGTTTTGTGTCATGTTATTCAAGTTGTTATCCTTTGAAATCGAAGGTTGGTGATGTTGTGCTTTTGAAGGACGAGAGTGTGATTGAGAATGAATTTAAAGTTGTTGGACTGGAAACATTGGTATGTTCTCTCTCCACTTTTTCGTATATTTTTTAACTGTCTGATGCTTGATAAGAGCTTTTCTGTTGCCCCTTTGTTTCCGAATAGGAGTTCATTTCTATGTTTGCTTTCTAAGTGGATTGTTGTTTAGAATCTTTCTAAGTCCATGTGTTAGCATGTTTTGTTAAATGCTTAGTGCTAGTGGACTATCTGAAGGACCCTGTCCTAGGGGCCAAGACCCGGCTTATGGTCTCTAGATAAAGGTGTTGTGTGTACCCTGTTCAATATCTTCTTCGTATCTGCATTTTGCTATTTGAGTTCTGAAGTTGTGATTTGCTAGGTAGGATACCAAGTTGTAACACCTGGTCGACGAACAATTGGGAAGGTGTGTGTCCCATTGTTGTTCATTATCTTCATATTGATTTACCTATACCTCAATAATCTAATTTGTTTCACGTTGCGTTTCTAGGTCCGAGGATACAGTTTTAACATCAACTCAGGGGCTGTTCAATTACTTGAGCTAGATTCATTTGGGATTTCCATAATCCCCTCGAGTTTGGTAGGTGTTATCGAACTTTTATACACTAATGCAGCGAAGGCTGAATATTTGAACTTTACTTCGGTTTTTACCTAGAAGGCTAGAACTAGCTTGCATATCCAGAGATCTTATATATTCCATATTTTGGGGAAAGCCTAATTCCTGCTGCTTCCTGCAATTTCAGGTGAGTACATATGCCCTATTTGTTGAGGATGTGCTGGAAGTTGTCCCTGATGCCGTCATTGTACATGAAGCTGCAGCTTCACGCATACACAGGCTGACCAAGGTACTTTTTTTGTACACTCTGAAACTGTAAGTCACTAAAGTATGTTCGCTGCTACATTCTATTTTGCATTTTAATTAAAATAATTGTACCATTTGGCATGACAATGATATCTAGGCCTGAAAATAGGAATGAAACGATACCTATGAGATTTTTTATGGTCTGTAAATTTTGCCTTATTTCTTTCACTCTTTAAGTGTGTTCGAAACTAAGTTACCAAAATAATAGAAGCTGACATTCAAAATTATGGCCTGCCTGGTCTGTAGGGTTTCTTGGACACCCAGAGTGTTGCGTCATCCATTGATGAGCTTGAAGAATATTCTGATTTTGAAACACCCGTTCGATCTGAAAAGCATACCAGAAGAAGAAATGTTGGTAACAAGAAGTTCAATTCAAGGAAAAGCAAGACCAATGATGATTGGGACCTCCCAATGGATTACTTCTGAGTTCTGATTTTAGACGAATGATAAGGTTTTGTTGCCTTCTTGTAGATATATATCATATACAAAGATTGGCCTAGGTTTCTCTGATGTAATATGCATGCCAATCTAAAAGTTGAGCTTAAGAATTGAGTAATTTATCCAACATAAATGTCATGATGTCTTGATTGTCTTAGGATCATGAACCTCCGTAAATCACGTTCGTATTTTAATCCAAAGTCCTCGTTTGAAGTTTGATAGAATAAGCAAAAATTGAAAACAAGAAACCAAATGGGTTATCGCCCAAAATAATTCATACTGAATTGTCTCGCAAGGTAAGCTACAGCATACCGATTGAGACTTCATGATGTTCTTTTTTGGATGTGCAGTAAGTAAACATTACGAGCCACGAGTGACATGTTCATGATCAATTCATATATGCATGGGCGATTGATAGCAAAAAGGGCTATTTTCAGGATTAATTCTATAATCCTTGGTGTAAGAATTTCATCAATGTGCAGCTACATACATGATACATCGTTACATCTACAGCATCGTAACAAACACACAAAGGATTACAGGTCACAACTCACAAGGAGATTCAAGCTTGGCAGATAAACAGATCTAAACAGTTGACCGGTCAAACTGTGGAAGCTGACTCTTGATTTGCGTGACATGGTTAGACCTTAATTATGGAGCAGCTGCTCACTCGCAGCAACTCTGCAACTGCTACCCACTTTCTCATCGTCATTCCTACATATGACAGCAACGCTGCATTTACCCTCCTTTACCCGTCAAAATTACCGCCTTATTTCACTTCATAAAGCTACAAGATTTTAATTTTGAATGGATGCCACTTTTTAATTTTCTTCTATAAAGTTCAAACTACTCTGAAAATAATGAGTTAATTTTTACATTTCATTTTAATTTTGAATGGATGCCACTTTTTAATTTTCTTCTATAAAGTTCAAACTATTCTTTGAAAATATTGAGTTACATTTCATTTTTTACTTATTGCAATCCACTTTTAGTTTTATCTTTTTAAAGAATAAATGTATTTATTTTTTACTTATTGCAATCTACTTTTAATTTTATCTTTTTAAAGAATAAATGAGTTTTTATTTATTACAATCCACTTTAAGTTTTATTTTTTAAAGAAGAAATGAGTTTAGCAAGTAAAGATAAAGAATAAATGTATTTATTTTTTACTTATTGCAATCTACTTTTAATTTTATCTTTTTAAAGAATAAATGAGTTTTTATTTATTTATTTATTACAATCCACTTTAAGCTTTATCTTTTTAAAGAAGAAATGAGTTTAGCAAGTAAAAATGAAGTGCATCAATCAAATTTCTTTTAAGATACTTGGAGCCCCAAGGATTTATAATATATGGGCTCTAAAAAATTATTCTCAAAATCCAAGATTTCTGACCATTCGATTTTTTGGATCAAGTTGATTTTTCTCACCACTATCGTTAGGAAGATCCGTATTCACCTAAATTTTTTGGATGTAAAATTTCATGCGGTTAGAGCATGTCTAGTGGGGGACTTTTGGCTAGGACAAGGCAGCTTCTGGCCTCTAGCCCCTGTGTTTCAGATTCTAATAGAGTGCAGGATAGTCAGGGAAAGGCTTGCCCTGGGACTATTCTAGCCTCCCTTCATGCCCAGGCAAGGCACTTAGGGGAGCAATGAATGTCAAAACGCGGGGCTTGCGTCCCAAGCAAGAAGAAGGTCTCATCCGGCGCCGCCGCCTCCAACCGCGCGCCCTCACAAATCACGCTGCATTTTTCTTTTCCTTCCTTCTTTCTCTGAGTCTGGCCTTCCGTTTGTAGCATAGAAGATGCCATGCCCAATTTTGAAGGCAAGAAGCAGATCGCCATGGGTGAGTTTGGGAGCAGCAGTTTGGGTCCAAATTGCTGCTGGAAACAACTACAACTTCCCACTCTATTCCCCTTTGTTGAAATCCGTACATGGTTTGAATCAGTTATAGCTCACCATTATTGGGGTTGCTTGTGATACTGGAGAGTGTTGGTGTTCCCTCCTTGGGTCGTGCTTTTGGTTGGTTGTGTGCTTTGCTTCTTGGGCTATGGCGTCCTCAGTCGTGCTTTTGGTTGGTTGTGTGCTTTGCTTCTTGGGCTATGGCGTCCTCTGGCTTGTTGTTAGCCAAACTATTTCCGGCTTGCCTTACGTTTTGGTGAGTCCTCATCCAATTCATATCTCTCTGTCTCCATTTACCTTTTCCTAATTCTTGGCATTTTGGATTTTCAAATTCATTGTGAAGTGCGATTTGATGGTGAAGTGCTTGAGGTAAAATTTTGAAACTCAAACACTGTAATCGATTGGGAATAGGAATAGATTTAGAATGTTAGGCTTGTAATCCTTTTGATTTGGATGAAAAATGAAATGAATTTGTATGGAAGAAGATTGGTTTTCAATGTGTGCACACAAGGTGTTTGATAAATTGCCTATGAGCAATCCTCTCTAAAAATTCTTTGAAACTTTCTTTTCTTTTTGTTTTATACATCTCTTATCTGCTCATTACATGAATGTAGTCTAGATTAGATGAAGAAAGACAGTTACAAGATGATGTCATTTTGAACTATGCCTGATAAATAGAGATCATTGTTACCCAAATGAACCATTTGGACACAACTGACATGTGCTTTCAAAATTTCACTCATTGTTGGTATGAGATTGCTTTTTGTTTCAACGTCAGATGAGTGTTGAGGTTCAAGGTCCCTGTGCTTAAAGTTGTGAGGTGTTCAACTTGCAAATATGCTTTAGAAAAGAAAATTCTACATGTGAACGTCATGTTATATGGGTGTATCATCTTCATGCTGCAAAGTTGTTCGTTGATATGCTGGTTTTCTATTCGGGGTATTTGTTTTCAACAATGTGAAGTACTCTCATGCTATGTATAATCTTTAAGAAAATCATTCAAATAAAAATTCAAATTTTTTACTCTTGCTCCTCCCTATTAAAAATATTATATCTTATCTTGAGCAAGATGACATGAATAATATCGTTAGAGGAGTTAAATCTTACTTTTAGGCCATTATTCTAACTCATGTACTATTAGATGTGCTCTAAAAATTATGTGAGATTTTATATATTAGGGGAAGTTAAAGGTAATATCCTCTTCATTATTCTACAAGGAATGGGTCCCATCCATGAGCGTGGTAGGCGAAATTGATGGGCACGTAATCATTTCCTGAAAATATATTAATTGATCAACTTGGGAATCTGAAGATCATTATAAATAAACTCGCAGACAAAATTGTAGCCGTTAGCACTTTGCGCCTGTCCACTTTCAAATTCAAACGACCCTCCCTTTCTCCGGCTCCCTCTTTTTCTTTATCTCACTTAAATCCCATCTTTCAGATTGAGATACTCAACAAAATGCAAGCGCTACACTCTCCCATTCTCGGAGACCGGCTTCTCCGGCCGAAGAGCGGCCGGACGCCTCTCCAGCCGAAGAACCCTCCTGCCATTCCAATCAAAGCCGATCTTGCAAAAATCAAGCCGGTACAGCAATGGATTGGCATCGGCGATGATTCAAACAAGGAGAACCGTCCGATCTACGAAACTCCGACGAAGATGATGGAGGTGATGGACGCGTCGCTGGCGGAGGAGCTGAGCGCGATTCGGAAGAAGATGGAGAGGCTGAAATTGGACAGGGAGAGCACGCAGAAAATGCTCAAGGAGAGGGATTTAGCGCTAGAAATGCAGATGAAGGAGATTGAAAGCAGAGGTCAGATTCAGAGGATGCTTGAAATCGAACTTGATCGGATTTACAGATTGAATCAGATCCATACTCGATCAATTGTAAGCCTCCAAGAATCTAATTTCCATATGAACGGCAAATTTATCACCTTTTGTCTTAAAAATCTTTGTTTATTGATTTTGGAACAGAAAATTTCGCCCATTCGATCGCTGAGGGAGAAGGAGCAAGAAAAGAAAGTGATTCAATCACCGTTGCAGGTAATTGATTGTGGTTTAAATTTCAATTTTGAGATTGATTAGAGATGTGCTTAATTTTTATTATTTATGTTAATTATTGTTTTTTCGATCAGAGAGGGAAGGATGTGGAGGATATGGAGGAATCAGTGGATGAAAACACACCGGTGAAGATGAGTCCTGTTTCGTCGAATTCCGAAAACGTTGAGGATAAAATTACAGAGAATGGAATTTGAAGAATTTTGGGAAAGAGGGTGATATAATAGCTCATTATGTTTGTATTCTCTGTTCTTGGTCGAAATGTGAAGATTGAAGTCCACTATTCAAATGTCAGTTTTTCCAAGGTCGATAAATATGCTTTAAACAGTTTACTTATTATGAAAATAGAATTTTGGGAAAGAGGGTGATATAATAGCTCATTTTATTCTAATTTGGCATAATTGAATTCAATAATTCAGAGTAAAATATATTCAATAATTCTCCGTCCATTAGTGATAGAACGTAGTTCAAAAAGCTCTTCGGTCTATTGCTTTCAACTCATCCAATCGTCCATATTACATACCACAAAAGAGACTCCCACGAAACCACTCTTTCATGCCATAGCCTGGTTTCGCAAGGAGGCCCATTGAAAGTGGCCTCCGACACGCTGTCACGACAAACATATTTTGAGTAAGAACAAGTTGAATACTAATTATAAGACTAAATTTAGGTGACAAATCACCTCATCTATAACAAAAACGTAGTTCAAAAAGCTCAAAAAGCTCTTCGGTCCATTTCTTTCAACTCATCCAATCGTCCATATTACATACCACAAAAGAGACTCTCACGAAACCACTCCTTCATGCCATAGCCTGGTTTCGCAAGGAGGCCCATTGAAAGTGGCCTCGGACACGCTGTCACGACAAACATATTTTAAGTAAGAACAAGTTGAATACTAATTATAAGACTAAATTTAGGTGACAAATCACCTCATCTATAACAAAAACTCTGGATACAATCAATTAATCAATAACAATCCCGAACACACACCATTCACATACGCCCTGCAAATATCACAATCACATATACTTGATTGGCCTTCAGGTCCATTGCAACCTTTGAAAACTACCTCCTTAATATATGGTCATGAGCAAATAAATAAAACTTGACAATCCTAGAATTTGCGCTTTTTATTTGGGATTAGGAGGACAAACCCCAGAGGCTATGGTTTTGAAACAGCACCAACAATTTGAATATTTTGACTTACATTATAAATTGTATTACATTAAAAGTTGAATTTTTTACAAGGACTTAATTTGTAAAATGCCACCCACAAATGAAATCTTAGCCATTGGTTATGTTTTATGAGAAATGTTTAGTAGCTCATGACTCGAAGGATACAACCAAAGGTAAGATTCGATATGTACTTCTACATTTCATTTAGTTTATCTTATGTTAAATTTGATAGAATAATTGTATTCAATAGCTCGGTAAATTGTTTAATAAACTTTAAAAATACAAATATTTAAATGCAACTCATTGACCGCCATAACACTTTCCAATTTCTATTCTATATATTGCTACACAATGTTGAACTCAATCAGACTCCCCAATATTTCTTTTTATTAATTTCCTTCCTTCAAATCTTTGTTGCTTCAATTGGTTTGTTTATAGAACATGGGATGTTGCTTTTTCCATTATAAAAAAAATATATCAATAAAAAAAAAAGAAAATTCTCAAAAGTGTGAAAATATACTCTTTAGTCTTTATAACCACGAGGGATATACTCGAACATAGGCAAACTGCATTGTTAATTTGCATCTTCTTGGACAAATCTATAAGGGTATCATGGGAAATACGCTACCCTTTTAATTTTTCCAAAACGACAACAGCAATTTACAACATTTTGCTTGAGGAACGTCGCCCTCATATTTGAAGGTTCACGAATCGTACTCAAAGTATGTCGGTGACAAACAAGCAAACTCAACGGCTACTGCGTGGTTGCGCTGCAACACTAGTATGTTGTGAACAATCTCAACCGCACGATCTAATCCATTGAGGCATGGATCACCAATCAATGGCTTGTCAATCCACGCAATTAAAAGGATTAAAGGTTGAAAGCGAAGCTATAGGTGAAAGGGATAAATAATTGAGGGGTACGAGTGCGGTTGATTAGTCCTCACGCAATTAAAAGGAAAAGATGTAAAAGTTAAACCGGAAGTAAATGCACCCGCTCACACGTACCGCCGTAGGGTCTCTATCAATGACAACGGAACTCCAAAATTATAAGCAATGTTGAAAATAATAATATTAACGAAGATATTAACAATTAAATTTATGGATGATATCAATGAATATATTGATATCAATATTGTTTACGTTTAATATAAATAATGAATCTAAAAGTTAAAAAAATTTAATAAAATTTTTAGAAAATTTAAGTACCTAATAATAGTTAAATAAAACTAATAAAAATTATAAAATAAGTTTGATATAATAAATATATGATATATAATATGATATAATATGATCTGATGATAACTAATAATGTAATACCTTAAATATAAACATAAATTAAAACATAATTTTATTTATAATTTCGCATCGAGGATACTTTACACGTTGAATTTCACTAAAAACAAATAGATTTTATAATATAGAACTTATTTGGGAGTTAAATTCCAATTTTTTTTCATGTAATTCGAGAAATTTGTAAGAAATTTTCCAAAAAAACGAGATTCAAAACGAGAAAACTAAATTCGTAAAAAATTCGCAAATAAATTAGATTGAAAGAAAATAAAAAATAACATCATTGTTAAAATTAATTATAAAATTTTAATTATATTTAATTATAATTTACTTTTCCAAAACATCTAACATAACAAAGACTCCTACTTCACACTCACATGAGACTCCCACTATCACACTCACATAACAATTTAATTAATTGAACGGTGGAAATTTATTTTTTTGGATAAGTTGACAGGACCCGTCCCAACTGAACTTTGATAACCGTGCCCGGTCCTGCTCCCGTCTGACAAGTCAACTGAAATCCCAAAACTACCCTTCAGCACCTGTTAGAAAAGGGATAACTGCACTGATTTCCGCTCATGCCTCCGCCTCTCGATCAGCCCCGAACGTCGTGCCACGACCTGTAGGGTTATCAAAACAGGAAATGTGTGAGTGGACAAAAATAATATCATTTAAAACACATTTATCAAAACACATCATTTACCCTCCAGTTTATCAAACCATGCATGCATAGAATCAACATATAAATCACCGGCTCTCAAGCCAAATCATATGAAAATATCAAATCCCGGCTCTCAAGCCAAATCACATGAAAATATCAAATCCCGGCTCTCAAGCCCAAATGCCATTTGAATCATTTTATAAAACCATTTTATCATACAATAAAGCATATAACTCGGGAATTACACATCCGAGGGTCCTATGGGAATTACACATCCAGAGTCATCATCCAGTTGGGAATTACACATCCAGCCCTGCTGGGAATTACACATCCAGCCTCACCGGGAATTACGCATCCGGTCCCTCCGAGAATTACGCATCCGGAGTCCCTCCGAGAATTACACATCCGGAGTCACTTCGGGAATTACACATCCGAAGTCTACCCACGAATTACACATCTGGGGGCATCAAACATCAATACACAATCAAAATCTTTATTTCAAAATTGTAATGACCCGTCCCGAATATCGGAATTGAATATTAATTAATTATGGTTTATAATGACTAATCTGGGATTAGTTGACTGAAATCGGACGAAACATGCAAAATGACCATTTTGCCCCTAGGCGTGGGCAAAATGTTGACTTTTAGTTCGGGTGGTCAAACGGACTTTGACTGATGACTGTGACGTAGTTCGGGACGTCACGAGTTCATAGACAGATGACACGTTTGATTCCGACGATCAGGTACAAAGTAATGACGTTCGGAAGTTGAGGGGTATTTTGGTAATTTGGTTGAAAAGGGGCCAAATGTTGACTTTTGACCCGGGAAGTCCAATGGACGAGGGCCAAGGACCGTTACGTAGGTCTAGTCGATTCGAATCCAATGACAGGCGGCATGCCGAAATCGGAGATTCGACGACGAAGTTATGGTCACGGGAACGGAATCGATTAACCGAACGAACCGGGATTTCGATTAAAATATTATTTTATTGTGAACAGTACCCGATGATTGAACACATCTGGATGAGTGACAAGTGTCACCCATCCCTTGATTTAGGGTCCCTAATTTCAGCTCCATGTTTTGGGGAAAACACCATCATGCTGTTTTATTATTTTTCTAATCACCATTAATCATTTAATCATCTTTTATCCTTTTAATCAGCCATTAATTTTCATTGTTTTCTCTTAACCCGTGAGAAAAGCAAGTCTGAAATTGTCCATCAATTCTCTTCCATTGCTGAACTTGAGAGTAGGGAATTGAGTGAATTGAGAGACAGAATTAACTGGGGAAAACACGAGGGATTGAGAGAGAGAAGGAGACTGAGAATCGAAAATTTGGATTTTGGGGGGAAAAATTGGATTTTGAACTATGAGCTCTGAGGATCGAAATTGAGCTTGGAATTAGCTTCCTGAGGTTATGACGAGTCGATCCAGATCAAGAACGAAAGGAATTGAGGCCCAATTGACATTGAACGGGTCCGGTAACAGTGAGCTTGTGTTCGAGCTTGAGTCATGATCAATGAGGGATCAAACGACGAAATTGATGAAGGAAAACTGTTTCTCTTGGTCCATTAAATCCTCCTGGTGGATCAATTGAACGAAATCGAGTAAGGTTGATGGTTTTCGAAGGATGAACAGTATTCGAGTGTTCTTCGAATGTTCAGCTTTGATTTGAAGGTTCGAGGTAAGATTGACTATAATTAAATTCACACATCCCTAATTGAAACTAATTCAATGCTAATGAACGTTTGAATTGTTAAAATCGGTGTTGAATTCATAGGAATTGGACCGGGTCACCTCGCGGGCAAAAGGATCCGTTTTACAGTTAAACGGGCGAGGAAGACGAGTCACTGTAGCTGGCGCGTGGGGTTCACGCGCAGCCACTCACGGCGGCGCGTGAGGGCGCATGAGGCCTTGTTTCAAGGTGAGGTCAACATGACTTTGAATCCTCTCAGTGTAAAGAAAATTTTGACACTGGTTTCGAGGGAATCAGATATCGTTTCGTTAATGTTTCGCGTATCCGAAACTTTGTTTTACGTTTAAAATACGTATTTAAATTCCAGAAAAATTGGAGAAAATTATATGAAGTATTTTGAGATGTTAGTGACCCTCTATAATGATTTTGGACAGTACTTGTGATTTCCAGAATTTACGGAAAAATGTGCAGCTCAGAAACGAACCATTTAGACGGTGTGTGTGTGAGTGGACTTTGTTTTCTAACCGTGATGCATGCATATATGATTTAAATGCTTTATTATATGATTTGATATGATTGATGTTTCAATTCGGTGATTTCTCAATTTTCTGGATTATTATATTATTTTTTGCACGATTTTCGAGAAATTATGAAATTGATGTTTTGGGCGTAGGTCCGGGATTGAAAATGATGTTTTGACTCGGGTTATGAGTCAGAGATTGAAAATAATGTTTTAACTCGGATTATGAGTCAGGAATTGATTTCATGGATTTACGTACAAATGGCAACTCGGGTTTACGGTTGCACGGATTTGCGTGAAAATTATATTTTGGGCTTGAGACCCAATGGAAATGTGATTTTGATTGGATTTGTATTTCCATGTGATTACATGATGATATTGATGATTTTCGGATTTGTAAAATAAATCGGGACTTTGGTTTTCCGGATTTGAGGAAACTATATTTTGGGGCTGAGACCCTGTGTTGATAAATGATTTGGTTTCAAAGCAACTGTTTTTCACTGGTTTTCATAATGGTGATGTGTTGCGGATATTTAGGGCTTTCAGGTGGAAATATGTTTTTCTCCGGAGTGCACCCTGGAGATAACGCTCGCCTTCGGGAGGAAAGTGTAGGCGAGGGAGGCTCGACTCAGACCAGAGATGTGCTGGATTATATATAGATCAGTAAGTGATGTGTTCACGAGATCTGGATTGTGGGCTGGTGATGTGTTCACAGCGACGGATTGCCAGCTGGTGATGTGTTCACAGCGGCGGATGCTCGGATTTTGAGCGGTCCTTGAGCCTATTGATTTGCACGCGTTGCAGGGATAAACGTGACTATAAGTAACAGGATATGGAAATAAGTCCCGTGGTTTTATGGAAAATGATTTTGAGGAAAGCGTGAGTTTATTGAGTTTTAAATTGATTTGATGAAAATGAGTTTCAAGGAAAATGTGGACATGGAATTTAGAAACGTGATTTGATTTTATCGGTCCACTATTCATACTTGATTGATTTCATACTATTACTCATGTTTTATGATATGCATGCATGTTTGTGAAAACTGGAGGGTAAGATTGTATTTTGGCAAATGTTTTTATAAGAGGTCATTTTTGTCCACTCACACCTTTTCTGTTTTAATGACCCTTCAGGTCGGGGCACGATGATCGAGGCTATTCGAGAGATAGAGCTATGAGTGGGCACAGGCGCAAATATCCCTTGCCTGGCAGGTGCTGAAGGGTAGTTTCGGATCTTCAGTTGACTTGTCAGACGGGAGCAGGACCGGGCACGGTTATCTATGTCCTTCGGGGACGGGTCCTGTCAAATTGGTATCAGAGCACTAGGTTGCTAATGTTGTCGCCACGCCATACCTCCGAAACGTAAGCCTCGTGCGTGACTTGGTAGTGAGATGGGTATATTAGGGTATTTGAGACCTTGTGATAGATCTCGGAATGTAATTGACCTTGGTTTGTGGGTCAGATGTTAATTAGTGTAACTGCGATTTAATAACTGTCGAACCCGAATTTTTGTGGGTCCCATGACTGAATGAACCCAGAGACTAGAAAGGTAGTACAGTTGGGTTGATTGGACCCTGGATGAGATTATTCTCAGTAAATTCCTTGAGCGGAATGTGAGTTCCAACGTCTAGAGTGTGATGGGGTATTCCTTAGGCTTTGTAAGTGGTATAAGATGCGGTTCACCGGTGGTAATTGCTAGGTGACCGAGTATGCCAGGGATGGCATGGATGATTGAGTCAAGATTTTGGTTAGGACTTGAGATGAGTCATGGTAATATCTTAGGACTCAGGAGCAGTCGGGTTTTGAGGAACCCTAGGTAGTGATCGTGGAACCCTAAGGTAGGGTATTTGGTTCGGAAAGGTGTGATGGCGAGTGGTTTGACTTTTAATGACTTTTCGAAGTCGAGACCGACTTACGGTTATGTCAGGTCTAGTCATGACAACTTTAGTGGTGGAACTACAATCCACAGTCGGGGTTGTACTTATCGGTTAGGCCTAGTTGGTTGTCGTGCTACTTAGTTGTGACAGATTGTTGGTGCAACTATGGTCATGGGCGACCTAGTAGACGACATTGGTTGAGTAGAGTTACAATTGGTTGGAGATGTGTTGGACAGATTACCAGGGGTTGGTACTTGTCGATGGAATCTGGAGTGGGGATACAGAGTAGTTGTACAGGTAATTGATTCAATTGGGTGTGGAGTCTCGATAGCGGTGACTGGTGGTTAGGTCTGCACAAGTCTGTGGCAGGCACTACTACCGAGAGTGGTTGTTGAGAATCAGGGGTCGTTCAGGGGACGTTTTCTTTTCTCATATGAGTTGTCAGGGTGACTGTACCCAGAGTTGTTGGGAACGAGGGAGGAAAAGTTTCTCCTAGTCGAGCAGAGGTACGGGGTCGTCGCTCGTTATGAGCGGAGATCCAGGGTTATCAGTTTTGCACACGGTGTGCTCATACTGATGCTGTTATTTGTGTGCTGATGATGAAGTTAGTGCTAGTGTTGGTGCTGGTACTAGTGATGGTGTTGGTGCTAGTGTTTGTGCTGACGATGAGTCACGAGTCGAGTTGTGACTTCGTCGAGATGGGCATGTGTCAGTAACCAGTCTAAAAGGGACACGTGGTTGGTGTCCGAGTACGTTGGTTCCAACATGGTTGGACCTACGGAATCGAGAGAGGTTGTGTTTGAGGTGATAAGAGGATTGCGGGTTTTCCGCATTGGGATTAGGTATTCTGAAGTCATCGGGGGTGACTTCTTATTTTCTGCCCCTAGCAGATGCTGATTATTGTCACCAGTACGTTGAGCGTGTATTGGTGGGTGGACCTATGATTGACTTTGCGTCATTGGACACAAGAAGTTGTGTTTAATTCTGGGTTACGTGGTGTGGTGCGTACAGCGAGTTTTGGTTTGCTTTTACGCAGGATGGATTTTGTTGTCATTGTGTTAGATCATCCTTGCTTGTCCTCAGTGGAATGTCAGGGATCGATACGAGGTAGGTGGAGAAAACCCACAGTCTCGGCGTGTCTCGTCGTTGACTGATCTGCTGATGTGGGGATTGGTTGACTCGGTGAGCATGTGTGGATCCTAGGTGGATCGGGTTTGTGATGTTGTGGACATTGAGCATTGTGACAATCTAGGATCGTGACGTTCATGGTCGGCTGACGTAGTGATGGATCTAGACCGTGATCTTGGTGATCCAGATGGGTAGAGAGTTTATCGCTCTTATTTGGCTATTTGAGTTAAGGATTATGGGACTGAACTTCTTTTCGAGGTAAATCCCGTATGGTGTATTACTTGAGCGAGTAGGTTTCCGACGGGGTCGAATTTAGTCAGCCTTAGAGTTGTGAATGATGGGATTGGCTTCCTTATGAAGTCAATCGAATGTAATGTGTTAATCGTTTGAACAGGCAACCGAGAGGTTCAGAGTTAATCCGTCTTGGTAGACGTGGTGAGATTTGTTGCCAGTTGGCATGAGTAGGTACGCCTTAGTAGGCGCGAGTCGGAATGGTACGTATGGGATTACGTGATTTGGAGTGAGGTATGATACCGGGTAGACTGGTGGTGCCTGTGACGGTATATTAGGTATACCAGTAATACGTTGGTGAGCGTGTTGGTAGTCGGCTTAGTTCTGATACCATTGGATTGGTTGTGAACGTGAACTGGACATTGAACACAATGCACTAGGCAGAGTGATTCTGATAATTTCAGTGATTGTTTGAGCAGGTGCTCTTAGCCATGGTTGGCTAGTGTAACTCTAGTGTTGAGTTGTGTGATCACTGCTAGGTTGGTGTTCAACGTGTTCCAGTTACACCGTCTGATTGAGTGAGATGACGGTATGCGTATACTCAGGGTGAGTGAGTTGGTGGTTAGTGTGACCACGAGTTGCTTTGCGAGATGTTATCATGCCGTGACCTTACCAGCATCTTGGATCGCTGAGGGGTGACAGTTGTGGATACTGAGGTTGGTATTTGTCGCAGGATTGAGTTTGCCCTGCGAGGTGAGATCATGTTGTTGATCTTACGCTACATTGACAGAGTTGTAGTACGATGTGATGTCACTGATTGATTGATGATTGGAGCTTTACTAGGGTGGTAAAGCTTAGTGGTGACATTTTGACTAGTAGTGTCAGCTTGGACTGACAAGTGAGGTTTGGTGACTCCCGATGGGAGCGGAGGTCAGGGTATATTAGTGATTAAGAGGAATCGTCAAGTTGGAGGAGTTAGCTTGATGATGACATTGTCAATTTTAGGTGATCAATTTCACTCGAGGCGGTCGAGTGTAGTCATTACGACATGAATCTGTGATGGGACGTCTGAGTGCAGACGAGTTTTTGTGTTGGTTAGTGGGTGTACAAGTGTACACGTGTTGTGAGGCCCAGTTGTTTCCACGAGGTGGACGTGGAATAAGGATAGTTGGAATTTCGGGGACGAAATTCTTTAAGGGGGGAAGGTTGTAATGACCCGTCCTGAATATCGGAATTGAATATTAATTAATTATGGTTTAGAATGACTAATATGGGATTAGTTGAGTGAAATCGGACGAAACGTACAAAATGACCGTTTTGCCCCTAGGCGTGGGAAAAATGTTGACTTTTAGTTCGGGCGGTCAAACGGACTTTAATCGATGACTGTGACATAGTTCGGGATGTCACGAGTTCATAGACAGGTGGCACGTTCGATTCCGACGATCAGCGAAAAAGTTATGACGTTCGGAAGTTGAGGGGTATTTTGGTAATTTGGTTGAAAAGGGGCCAAATGTTGACTTTTGACCAGGGAAGTCCAATGGACGAGGGCCAAGGACCGTTACGTAGGTCTAGTCGATTCGAATCCAATGACAGGCAGCATGCCGAAATCGGAGATTCGACGACGAAGTTATGGTCACGGGAACGGAATCGATTAACCGAACGAACGGGGATTTCGATTAAAATATTATTTTATTGTGAACAGTACCCGATGATTGAACACATCTGGATGAGTGAAAAGTGCCACCCATCCCTTGATTTAGGGTCCCTAATTTCAGCTCCATGTTTTGGGGAAAACACCATCATGATGTTTTATTATTTTTCTAATCACCATTAATCATTTAATCATCTTTATTCCTTTTAATCAGCCATTAATTTTCATTGTTTTCTCTTAACCCGTGAGCAAAGCAAGTCTGAAATTGTCCACCAATTCTCTTCCATTGCTGAACTTGAGAGTAGGGAATTGAGTGAATTGAGAGATAAAATTAACTGGGGAAAACACGAGGGATTGAGAGAGAGAAGGAGACTAAGAGTCGAAAATTTGGATTTTGGGGGGAAAAATCGGATTTTGAACTATGAGCTCTGAGGATCGAAATTGAGCTTGGAATTAGCTTCCTGAGGTTATGACGAGTCGATCCAGATCAAGAACGAAAGGAATTGAGGCCCAATTGACACTGAACGGGTCCGCTAACAGTGAGCTTGTGTTCGAGCTTGAGTCGTGATCATTGAGGGATCAAATGACGAAATTGATGAAGGGAAACTGTTTCTCTTGGTCCATTAAAGCCTCATGGTGGATCAATTGAACGAAATCGAGTAAGGTTGATGGTTTTTGAAGGATGAACAGTGTTCGAGTGTTCTTCGAATGTTCAGCTTTGATTTGAAGGTTCGAGGTAAGATTGACTATAATTAAATTCACAGATCCCTAATTGAAACAAATTCGATGCTAATGGACGTTTGAATTGTTGAAATCGGTATCGAATTGATAGGAATTGAACCGGGTCACCTCGCGGGCAAAAGGATCCGTTTTACAGTTAAACGGGCGAGGAAGACGAGTCACTGTAGCTGGCGCGTGGGGTTCACGCGTAGCCACTCACGGCGGCGCGTGAGGCCTTGTTTCAAGGTGAGGTCAACATGACTTTGAATTCTCTCAGTGTAACGGACATTTTGACACTGGTTTCTAAGGAATCAGATATCGTTTCGTTAATGTTCCGCGTATCCAAAGTTTTGTTTTACGTTTAAAATATGTATTTAAATTCCAGAAAAATTGGGGAAAATTATATGAAGTATTTTGAGATGTTAGTGTCCCTCTATAATGATTTTGGACAGGACTTGTGATTTCCAAAATTTACGGAAAAATGTGCAGCTCGGAAACGAACCGTTTAGACGGTGTGTGTGAGTGGACTTTGTTTTCTAACCGTGATGCATGCATATATGATTTAAATGCTTTATTATATGATTTGATATGATTGATGTTTCAATTCGGTGATTTCTCGATTTTCTGGATTATTATATTATTTTTGTACGATTTTCGAGAAATTATGAAATTGATGTTTTGGGCGTAGGCCCGGGATTGAAAATGATGTTTTGACCCGGGTTATGAGTCAGGGATTGAAAATAATGTTTTGGCTCGGATTATGAGTCAGGAATTGATTTCATGGATTTACGTACAAATGGCAACTCGGGTTTACGGTTGCACGGATTTGCGTGAAAATGATATTTTGGGCTTTAGACCCAATGGAAATGTGATTTTGATTGGATTTGTATTTCCATGTCACATGATGATATTGATGATTTTCGGATTTATAAAATAAATCAGGACTTTGGTTTTCCGGATTTGAGGAAACTATATTTTGGGGCTGAGACCCTGTGTTGATTAATGATTTGGTTCAAAGAAACTGTTTTTCACTGGTTTTCATAATGGTGATGTGTTGCGGATATTTAGGGCTTTCGGGTGGAAATATGTTTTTCCCCGGAGTGTACCTTGGAGATAACGCTCGCCTTCGGGAGGAAAGTGTTTACCCCGAAGAGGTCACGTAGCACAGTCTGTTGTCGTACAGGCGAGGGAGGCTCGACTCAGACCAGAGATGTGCTGGATTATATATAGATCGGTAAGTGATGTGTTCACGAGATCTGGATTGTGGGCTGGTGATGTGTTCACAGCGACGAATTGCCAACTGGTGATGTGTTCACAGCGGTGGATGCTCGGATTTTGAACGGTCATTGAGCCTATTGATTTGCACGCATTGCAGGGATAAACGTGACTATAAGCAACATGATATGGAAATAAGTCTCGTGGTTTTATGGAAAATGATTTTGAGGAAAGCGTGAGTTTATTGAGTTTTAAATTGATTTGATGAAAATGAGTTTCAAGGAAAATGTGGACATGGAATTTAGAAACATGATTTGATTTTATCGGTCCACTATTCATACTTGATTGATTTCACACTATTACTCATGTTTTATGATATGCATGCATGTTTGTGAAAACTGGAGGGTAAGATTGTATTTTGGCAAATGTTTTTATAAGAGGTCATTTTTGTCCACTCACACCTTTTCTGTTTTAATGACCATTCAGGTCGGGGTGGATGATCGAGGCTATTCGAGAGATGGAGGTATGAGTGGGCACAGGCGCAAATATACCTTGTCTGGCAGGTGCTGAAGGGTAGTTTCGGATCTTCAGTTGACTTGTCAGACGGGAGCAGGACCGGACACGGTTATCTATGTCCTTTGGGGACGGGTCCTGTCAAAAATCATCATTAAAACCATGTCAAAACCATTAATCACTGGGTCTCATGCCCAAATCTCATTCTCACGCAAATTCGTACAACCGCAACCCAAGTTGCCATTTTCACATAAATTCATAAAATCTCCGAAAAACATTACAAATCCATCAAATCACTTTCCCAACTCCTAATACAAGTCAAAACTAATTTCAATTCTCGGGCCTTCGCCCAAAACAACAGTTTCATAATTTCTCGAAAAACGTGCCCAAAATGCTGATTAAAATAATAATTAAATCCAGTAAATCATCATACCAAATCATTGAAATTCAAATAATGCCATAAATCATGTAAAACATTTAACTATGCATGCATATCAGTTTATAAAACAAACGTCCACTCACACACCGTCAAAACCGCTCGCTTTTCGAGCTGCATGCGTTTTCGTAATTTTCAGTACTTTCTAGGAATCTCGAATCCTGTCCAAAATCATTACTCAGGGTCACTAATGACTTAATTAACATCATACTAATTTCCCATAATTTTCCGGAAATTAATTACGAATAAAACACGTAACATAAACCTTCGGACCCTAGAAACAATATCGAAACGGTGTCCGATTAACTCGAAACCAACACTAAAATGTTCGTTACATTGCATAGAACAAAAGTCGTGTTGACCTCACCTTGGGAATCGTGTCCACGCACCCTCATGCGCCACCGTGAGTGGCTGCGCGTGAAACTCACGCGCCTGCTACAGTGTTCTTCTTCGCCTGTTTGTCTGGAAAACGGGTCCTGCAACCCACGAGGTGACCCGGGTCAATTCTTATCAATTCGGCATCCATTTCGATAATTTAATCGCCCATTAGCATCGTTATAGACTCAATTTAGGTTCTGTAAGTCCAATTACACTATAACTTACCTCAATCTGTCAGTTCGAACTCGATTATTCGAAGAACACCGAACACTATTCATCGTCCAATCTCCACAAATTCTCATTGTTTTCCTTCAATTGATGCATCAGGGAGCTTCATAGGATCCTAATAAACAGATTTCCAAGTCCAATTTCATCGTTCCATGTCTCCAATCCATTCGACTCAAGCTCGAAAATCCAAAGTCCTCCCCATTTCTGTTCTAAGGCAAAACGACCCTAATTCCCTTCAAGTTTCATTGGGTTCGACTCGGTTTGAGCTCAGGAAGCTTAATTCAAGCTCAATTTCACTCATGAATGTCCACAAATTCAAATTCGACATTAATGCTTATTAAGGGTTTTCGGGTTTCTAAGTTTGGTTTCAGCTGGGTTTTTCTTCCCCTTTTATTTTCTATATTTCCTCACGATTTCACTCTCACTTGCATCAAATTCTCAATTAGTTTTGGTTGCTGGGAAGATCGATCAGACAAGGAGACTACTGATGCTCTGTTTTTGTTTTCTTCACATTTTACACACATACAAGTACAACTACGTATTCAACCAAGCATCATCATCGACTTGCCACCAATCTTGTTTACAAGGTGACAGATGTCACTTAGTGGCACTTCTTTATCCAAATTAGTGGAGGGCAGGTGTCACTCCCTCTGATGAGTCATCAATTACTGGGTCATTAATTGGAGCAGCCACAATTACCATTTTACCCCTGCACTAATAATTACCAAAATGCCCCTCACCGTTCGAGACCCACAACTTTCACATCTGACCTCTAATTGATGCATGTCGCCTGTCTACGGATTCGGCGTCTCGAGACCTATCCAACAATACTTACAGAAAGGCCAAACAAGGTCCCGATCAAAAATTCAACTTTTGTCCCCATAACCAAGGGCAAAATCATCATTTCTTTCCACTTTTTCCAATTTTTCCTTTTTCGAATTTCCGGGTCGTTACATAAGTTGAACGATGCAACATGTAGGATCACAAAAATCCATCATATCTTCTCTCTCAACCTAGAAAATTCTTCATCTTCTCTGCAGCTACATAGTCAAACCCGGTCGAATCATGGCTAAACCCAACCTCACCTGTTCACACAAATCATTCCTATGAGGACCCGTGCCTTAGAGGCGGTTAGTAATCCTACATCGCCCGGGGGATACGCCTTATTTGTATGGGCGCACATCTATCAAACATGAGGTCTTTTGGGTGCTTACTGGCTTTGGATTCTTAAGGAACTCCAAAGTTAAGTGAGTAGGGGCTGATGCAATCCCAAGATGGGTTACCCACTAGGAAGTTGCATGTGAGCTCCCGAGAACAAAACCGTGAGGGGTGGGCCCAAAGCGGACAATATCCTGTTAGAGGAGGTCGGATCGTGACAATTTGGTATCAAAGCCGAACCCTCGGGCGGAATTGAGTGTGCTAGTGAGGACGCTGGGCCCCAAGGGGGGTGGATTGTGAGGACTCGTGCCTTAGAGGCATAGTTAGCAATCCCACATTGCCCGAGGGGATGCGCCTTGTTTTTATGAGCGCGCATCTATTCAATATGGGGCCTTTTGGGAGCTCACTAACTTTGGATTCCTAGGGAACTCCAAAGTTAAGCTAGTAGGGGCTAGTACAATCCCAAGATGGGTTACCCACTAGAAGTTGCACATGAGGTCCCGAGAACAAAACCATGAGGGGTGGGCCCAAAGTAGACAATACCCTGTTTGAGGAGGTCGGGTCGTGATGCTGACTCACCCACTTAACAAGAACAAAAGACCATTTTACCACTCGAGCATAAATTACCAAATGGCCCCTATCCTTTCTAGACTCGTAACGAACTCATCTGAACTCCAATTTTGACGTACAAACTATCTATAGACTCGGAACTTCGGGACCTACACAACGGTCTTCACAGAAAGTCCAAAAAGTCCACTTTTGACCCCATTAACCAAGGGTAAAATTGTCATTCCCCATTAACCCCATGCTAGGCCAGGGATACACCTAAACCCTCATGAGGCTACTAGAGTATGCAAGGATCTGTGGCTACATGTGATGTCTCAGTCTCTACTACAGCCCGCATCCGCGATCAACCTAAAGGGTATAAAAAGCAGTAAAAGCTGTGAGTGGATGAAAATAAATAGTTTAGAAAACCATTTCACGAATTGGAAATTTATACCCTTCACTAAAAAGCATGCATGCATCAGAAAAAAAAAGTTATAACAATCACTTTCTTTAAATCAAATCATATGGCTTTCAGATCATTACATAGTGAAAACATTTTCAATTAAAGCTATTTGCTTAGTAGGGTCTCAACCCCAAAACCCAAACACGTGGGGTCTCTGTCCAAATCCGTAAAATACAATATAACCAATCCTCGACATCCCAGATGTCTGACATCCCTGATGTCTAATCAATAATGTCACGGTCTTTAAGGCTATGTGTGCCACTCGGGGTCTCAGGTCCGAGTACTCCTCTGGATCTACTAGTGTTTGGGGCGACATCATAATGATGTGCCTTCCCCGGACCCTGTCCCGGGTGATATCAATCTCTAGCACTCTTAATCCTGAGCCTCATCTCGGAGCGGCCCTTATCATGCAGTGCACCGTGACTACTCCAAGATACTATGAGACCTCTGGAGGAGACAATCCACTCATAGGATGGTATAGGTAAAATCGTAATCAAAACCAGTGGAAAACCATTCTAAAACCATTTATACCTCAAATCAAGTTTTAAACATTCAACATGGTCTCAGCCTGAGGTATAACTTTCACAAACTGTTTCCACAAAGTCAGGACTATCACCCTAACAAGGACTCAATAGGGTCTCAAACCCGAAATCTCATTTTGTAAACCATAACAAGGACTCAAGCCCAATATCATTAACCAACGGGGCCTTAAGCCTGATATCATAAATCAATTGGGCCTCAGGCCCGATATCATAGACCAATTGGGCTTCAAGCCCGATATCATAAATTAATTAGGCCTCAAGACCGATGATATTTCCGAATCCGAAAGCATTTCATTGTTCAAAGCATTTGAAAACACAAGCACGTATAAAAACCTGGCCTAAGCCCATGGTACAACATAAAACATAAATCTCACAATACGTGCAATATAACATTTCCACGAAATGATAACAATCATACTCAAATCATCATTCAATCAATGCATCTCAAATCACATATATAAAATGTATAAAACAGTTATGCATGCATCATATTTAGAAATCAAATGTTCACTCACAGACCGTCTAAGCTGAGCGCCTACAAGATGCGTCGTAAACCACTCCGGGCTAATCCAAACTCTTCGGGTCATCCACCCACCATCTGCTACCTCGGCTGCACCTAGCAGCACCATCTCCAGTCTGGCCGTAAGTCGGCCTAAGCCACAACGACTGTTTACCACAACCCCGACTCATGGTTACTCCGGGGTTTCTTACTCAAGTACTTACAATCCAAACCAGTCACCCCACGGGGTTCCTCAAATTCTCCCCGTCGTCCGAGTCATCTAAACCAGAAACTGCCACTGGTTCACCGCAACCTTACCAATCGGGTCGTCACACTCGACAATGTATCTCACCAGCCCAAAGGCTACTCTCGGGCCCCACAGGCTGACCAACCTACTCATCTGTAGCTCACCGGCTACCATTCAACTTAATCCTGCTTACATATCTCCAATCTTATGGTCCAACCATCGAGCACATCCGGTGCCAACCCACTAACTTTTTCAGCCCTAAGCCGACATACGTCCTACCTCGCACCGCGTATCGAGCGACTATCACCCTGGCACTCACAAGCGCCACTAACTAACCGCATCGAACGAACTATCCCTATCGTATTCAGGTTGATGACGAGCTGTTCCGCGCCAAGACATCACATCCACAGTAGAATCACAGCACCCACGTCGACAAACCCACGACTCTGGGAACCAAACTTCACGCAGAGCGCACAAAACCTGCTCGGATACCAATTGACAGGACCCACCCCTAATCCCCCGAGATTAAGGGCTAAATCCTGCTCCCGTATAACTTACGCATGACGCGAAGGTTAAACCGACGTCCAACCTCCATGTGACACGTAAGTCGGATAAGGGATTCTCGGTCCGACCGTCCAAAAGCTTCCAGACTTCCCAGAGTGTACGCAAAACTACTATGGATCTCGTGTGTGATGTCTCCGTGTCTCTCGACCAACAGCCCGCACCACAACAACCTGGAGGGTATCGAAAACACGAAGAGATTGTGAGTGGACAAAAATAAAGTATAAGTTTGAAAACAGTTCATACAACAAATACATTTATACCCTCCAATTAAAAAAACCAATGCATGCATATCAGATTCATGTCATAAGACCATTCAATATTCCAGTTAAGCAAACCATGTAAGAAAAACCGAACACAGTTCCCTTTCCTTAAATCCCGGGCCCCAGCCCAAAACCATCAAAAATCATATCATCCGGGCATAGCCCAAAACATTGAAAGATCATGATCGAAAACCGTGATCCTCAAATCTCAGTGATAACCAAAACGTATTTGAAACCATATTTCCATCCATCGAACCTGCTGGATCTATCCGAGTATTTAAACTTCTGAGTCTTTAAACTCAATCCAGCCTCACTATAATCCGAGTCTTTAGACTCCCGAGTCTTTAAACTCAACAGGCCTACGGGGGAAAATCAAAATATCCGAGTCTTTAAACTCCTGAGTCTTTAAACTCAATCCGGGTCTTTAAACCCAATCCGGGCTCGCCCCCTTCATATCATATCCGGATCTTTAACCCCAATAACCAGATCCAGCAAATCCAATCCAAAACCGTTTGAAAACCATTTTCCATTTCTGAATCCGAATCCGCAATCTTATCAGGATCCCGAACTCATATCCATATCCACTTCCAAATCCGAGTTCGAAACCATCATCCCGTAAGCCAGCATCCGGAATAACCATTCCGTACCCAAACTCGGAATTCCCTTTCAAGTCCCAAATCGAATCCCGAATCGTCATCCAAAAATTCGATTCCAAAACCCGAAATCACGTTTCTTAAAACCACTTTTCTGAACTGGGCCTCTAAACCCGAAGTCATTTTTTCGAAATCCATATTTAAATCATTGATATTAAATCCTATTTTAAATCCCGACATCAAATCATTAAAACCAGGTTCAAATCACAATATCCATCGAAATCTCGTAAAACGTGAAATCCCGTAAAATACCTCGAAAAACGTGCAAAATCGTAAACCATCAAGATCATAAGTCAAATCATAGAATAACGTATAGAAAACATATAAAAACATATATGCATGCATTCAAGAGTTAGAAAACAAAGTCCACTCACAGACTATAGCGTCGTCGCCTCGATACGCGTGCACTTATGCCGTTTCCGGCCAATCCGCTATCCTCGACTTTCCCGAACCTGTCCAAATCCCAATATAAGGTTACTAACTACTTCATAATGATTATACTTAAGTCCCGTAATTTTTAACTATTTTTAACAGAGGCCTAAAATCTTCGGACAACCCGAAACCTATCGAGACGATATCCGATTGACTCGAAACCAGCGCCAAAATGTTCGTTACATCAAATACTTTAAAACACGTGTTGAACGTGCCTTGAAAAGAGGGCCCACGCACCCTCACGCGCTGCCCAATCTTCCTGCGTATGAAACCACGCGCGGTCACTGTTCATTATCACTAACCTTAGGTCGACCCGGTTCAGACCGGGTTGGACCGGTCTTCTGCAACTCGACTGGCATTGCCTGTTCCCGTCCAAATCTTCACCGTTTTCAATCCTTTTTCCCCCTTTTGTTTCGTCCCAGCCTCCCCTATTAAACTACCTGATCAAAGTCCTAAGAAAAGCATGATAAGTTACCTGCTAATGGAGAACTTGATCGAGCAAACTTCCTCCGCCTTGCTCAGGTGATCCCAGCCACCTTAGACCTCGATTTTGATCCCATTCCTCTCTTGATAGTTTGAGAGTACATTCCCAACCATCAAACTCGAGTAATTGTCACGGAAACACAAAACACCATTTTTGAATTAAACCTTACCCGCCTTTGGTTTTCCAGCCATTGTCCACCACAAACCACTCGTTCGAGATTAATCGACTCCCAAACACCTCAGCATCGAGATTGAGTAGTCAACTAGGCTCCTTAACCCTTCAATTCGACTTCCAAAATCGAAATCCAAACAGGGGATTCACGGGTTTTATTCGGGTTTTTCATGACCGCCCTCCGTCGTGGACGGCTAGGCCACCGCCGTTGACTGTGTCTCAACTTTCTTAATATTTCTCACCTATGTATCAAAGGTTTTGATAAAGATCGAAGGGAGAGTGGGGTGGATTTCTCACGGTTCAGTCTCTGTACTCTGTTTTTCCTCTCCAGCCCGTGCAACCATCTATCCAGTTTTAAACACAACCGTATGAATTGGCTAGAAGCCACTGGAGGCTGGCCAGGTGTCCTCCAGCCAGTGGTTCAGCCAAAAATATCCAATTATTCAAGCCCAATTGTCCCTATTCGATTGCTCACAATATTTAAACTGCCAAAAGACCATTTTGCCCCTCTAATGTCCAAATTACCGTTTTGCCCTTCGTATTTCTTAAATCATAACTCTATCTCCCGAACTCCAAATGACACATGCCGCCTGTCGTTGTAATCTGGGGATCGAGACCTACGCAATGGTCCTTGAAATACGTGAAATTGACTTGGCGTCCAAAAAGTCAACAAATTGCCCCTATTTAATGAACTTACCAACGTGCCTTTGAACTTCCAAACGTCATAACTTTTTCCTAGGATGTCAGAATCGGACGTGCCACCTGTCTATGAACTCGTGACGTCCCGAACTACGTCATGGTCATCGGTCAAAGTCCATTTGACCGTTCGAAAGAAAAGTCAATATTTTTGCCCATTATAGTGGCAAAATCGTCATTTTGCACCGTCCGTCCTTACCCATCCAACTAATTACCGATTAACTGCACTAATCCGTCATTAAAAACTAATCTAAGCCCGATTCCCGGGATGGGTCATTACAATTGGATTCAGAACGTCGAAACCTTTTGAATGGGACCGATCTCACCTTAAAATTTGTGCCCATGCGCCCCACACGCGGGTTAATGTTCTTGCTCAATGCTAGTCAAAAGTCAACACTAACGTCAGCATAAGTCAACTCTAATGTCAAAAAAAGTCAACGCTGACGTCATAGTCAATGATCAAAGTAAACGGCTGACGTCATCATGAAGTCATGCTGAAATCAGCTTGACAAGTCTGACACCTGTCAGGTCTTACATGTGCCACGTGTCAGCCCTTGATTAGTCCAAGTGTCTAATATGTCAGTGCTGACTCTACCAGAAAATTGCCATGTGGCAACACTCTTTTGACCATGTGGCCTGAAACCTCTGACAGATGATGATGTCACCCACTGATGTCATCGTCATTTAGCTCCAGCTGGGTCAACCCGGTTCTCTGCAACGGGTCGACTCAACCTACAACTCAACCCAGTCTTAACTCGCTCAAAATTCAACTATTTTGATCCATTTTTGTTCCTATAGCCTCGTACTCAACCCAAGAATAGTTCTAAGGACTCAGAAACACCAGAAAGGGTCCAGAAATTACCTCCCAAGCTTGTGATTTTCGGTTGAAGTTCCAAACCTTCCCCAGGTCGATTTCGGCCACCTCAATCCTTCCCGTTTGTCCCTTTGTGTTCATTTAGTTCCTAGGAACACGTTCTGATCAATCAAACAGTCCAACAATCCCTAAATCTCGATTTTGAATTTTGAACTTAAAAACTTTCACTGGTTTCTGCCTACCCTCCACGGTTGTCCACTCTGTCACCACTATTCAACTCATCTTAGTCCCCTCTCTCACTTCCCTTCTCACACTAGAAGCAATGGATGAAGATTGGTGAATGTGAGTGTGTGTGTTTGGTTGGGTTTCTTTAGGGTTTCGAGTAAACAAAACAAAGGAGATGAAATGAACAAAATATTGGATCCAAAATTATGGGTATATGGGCCAATAAGATGAGTGACACTTCTCACTCATCAATTGGTCCACCCAAATTTTTACCCAATCCAAATATGCCATTTGTACAATTTCCACGTAAAATGTGAATAGTTCCTAATTCCTTTTGTGAACCATAAATTTTCCGTCCGACGTCCGAATTTGACGTGTCGTTTGTCCAAGGACTCGTATCATCTCAATCTATGTAACGATTCTCGATCCTCATTCATTTAACCTCCTAGATCAAAAGTCAATATTTTACCCATTTCAAGGGAAAAATCGTCAATTTATGCCGACCATCCAAAAAATACTCCAGTAATTCCCGATTAGTCATGATAATCCTTAATTAGCCCTTAATTAATCCGTAGATTCAGGACACGTAGTTACAATATTTCCCCCTTAAAGAATTTCATCCTCGAAATTCGAACTAACCAAATCTACATTCAACTATGGAAATCCAATCTTGCCTCCAGCTCGAGGTGCTTTCGTGTAAACGTACACATCCAACAACTAACCACAGTACTTGTCTGTACTCAAATGTCACTCAACATTAACCACAATCCAACGGTCAATGCTGCAACTCAGCTTAGTCCCCTGTGACCGTAACGAACAAACTCGTGACCAACCATCACCGGAAGCTTCCAAAGCTCCAAAACTCAACCCTCACAAACCAAGTCTCAGGAATCCTAGTCTCGAGAATCCACACGTCAACTTGTAAGTCGTGAACACCAAGTCTCGATTTCCAAATCTCGAGCGAGACATCAACACACGTTCAACTCACCTGTCACCTATGCAAGTACACTCAGAATCTGAAATGGCAAGTCAACTACCGTCCTGCTCAGTTGAAAAATAAAGCCGACAATCCTGTTAAACCAAGCTGACACCTTTCAGCTTTCAGCTTGGCAACCCTTCTCAGCTGACAACCCAAGCTGACATCCTACTCTCATTGAGAGATCTCAAATTTCCAATCACCTTTTCCTAGACGGTTTATAGTTGGAGACTGTCATGTTAAGCTGGTACTCACGGCTCCACTACCACTGCTCGAGTCACTAACAAAAACCTCAACTCACTCTAGATTCCTACTATGGTACGTCGTACCAAACCTCGTACAATATCTCACACCACCCAATGGTTAACGCTGTGCCCCTAAATCCTCTCGAGTCCCAAATTGTCGTCTAATACCAAACTGACATCTCACTCATCTCGTTGATACACTCAGGACGAATCAAAAATCCATCGAATACTTACCATGTGTAGCTTGGACTATGACATGACGTCTAAGACGTCAAGCGTCTAGGACGCAAAGGATTGATACATAACGACATTTGATGGAATTGTGATTTATGGATTTACTGGATTATGATTTGTGGATTTATTGGATTTATGATTTGGTTTTCGGTGTTAATGGATTTGGGAAGGGACCCATATGGTTTGGATTTACGGTTTTGGGCTGAATTCCCACTACTTGGATTTATGGTTTTGGGCTAAGGTCCTAATCATTTAATTAACCCTAATCATTTAATTAAGTTAAATGGTTTGATTATTGGTTTTCGAATGCATGCATACTTTTTAGTGAAGGGCATAAATGTCTTCTTATGAAACATGTTTTTATTAAACTATTGATTTTCATCCACTCACAGCTTTTAATGTTTTTAATGCCCTTCAGGTAGATCACGAATGCGAGCTATACCAGAGACCGAGACATCGCACTCCTTCACCGATCCTGGCGCGCTCTGGAAGCTCCAGTCAGGCTGAGTTTTTTAGTTATCCCTTGTCTGACACTTCGTGTCAGACGGGAGCATGGCACATCCCGTGATAATCCCAGGGGGATTGAGATGGGTCGTGTCAAGCAGTCTGGTCAAAACCAACTTCCGAAGTTCCATCGAAAAGAACATTGGGTCTCCTAACGGTGACACTCCCAATCAACTGACTCCCAATTCCACTAAGTCCACCACCGAATACTCCAGCTCAAGGACATCACAACACGTGTCCCATCTCTCGAACAGCTATCCTATAGTATCTTCCCAGCCTCCAATCCTCAACTCACTCGGACATCAATCCATGTGTCCTGGAATCAATCTAACTGAAGGTCAAAACTGTTTATGCACATCCAATAGGTAGTAATGGAACCATTTGATTCTCATGTCCCAACTTTATGGGTTCAAATCCTGCACCCGACACTCGTGCACACTTACCAAGGCAAGAAAAAACACCTGTTCCCAATTCAGGTAGAGGGGTACGCCTCCGTAATCCAATTCAACAAGGAGGATACTCTGATCACAATCACATCATCTCAATGCACTCGGCTTCCCTCGGAATCATCGAATCACTGCTGAGATTCCGTCAACTCACCTCAGCCATCTCCATTGGGTCTTTCCAAATCACAGCTCATTGGAGATGATGTGGCATCTCGATACAATTTGCACTGCCTAAAGCTAATCGTCTAATCAACACTAAACATGAGCACACTACGACCAAGCCGCAAACATGCGCTCGTACGGAGCTCACAACCAATCTCTTGCTCATGTCGGAGGAACTTTACCTCCCTCGTAACACAACAACGCTAGGCGATAACTACCTAAGAAACGTTCCTCGAACGTCGCCCAACTCTCAACAGTCTCAACCACAACCCTCTATAGCAATGTTTTCCATAACCTCGCGTAGATTAACCTAAGAAACACTCCGTTATCAAGACTCTGTACTCAGATAGGCAACTCACCACCTGCACCAACTGCTCTGTACTAACTGGACCCTGTTCGATCCACAAGTAATACTCTCTTGGTAACTTGTCCAACCAGTCTCAACTAGGGTCATCCAAGACATCGGCTGCTCCCTGCAGCACAACCAACCTGACCGTTCAATGGTCTAGACTCTAAAATGTTGTCACACCAGAACCTATTCCACCAACACACTACGGTTCCCAGCCATTGGCACACAAGAAACTCTGCCCTACATGGGTCAATATTGTTCAACCACTGCATAGGATGCCAAACAGAACCTAACCGAGGTTCGTTCCCACTAACTCTCATACTCTTACCTTAACTATCACGTTGATGACATAATTTTTTCCTCGTAGAGACATGACATCCGGTACATGCGTAACACTCCAAGAGCAACCCAGTACTCTGATATCAAGCTGACACGACCCATCCCAATCTCCTCGGGATTACTGCAGGATGTGCCATGCTCCCGTCTAACACCCTATGTCAGGCCAGGGATACACCTAAACCCTCTCGAGGCTACTAGAGTACGTTAGGATATGTGGCGGCATGTGATGTCTCAATCTCTACTACAGCCCGCATCCACGATCAACCTGAAAGGTATAAAAATAGTAAAAGTTATGAGTGGACGAAAAATAAACTGTTTCGAAAACCATTTCACGAAAAGACAATTTATACCCTTCAGTAAAAAACATGCATGCATCAGAAAATAAGTTATAAAAACTAATTTCTTTAAATCAAATCATATGGCTTTCAAATCATTACGAAGTGGAAAAACTTTCAATCAAAGCCATTTTCTTAGTAGAGTCTCAGCCCAAAACCAAAACACGTGGGGTCTTTGCCCAAACCCGTAAAATACAATATAACCAATCATCAACATCCTAGATGTCTGAGATCCATAATGTCTAATCAATAATGTCACGGTCTCAAGTCCAAGTACTCCCCTGGATGCACCAATGTCCGGGGTGACATCATAATGATGTGCCTTCCCCTGACCCTATCTCGGGGTGATATCAATCTTTAGCACTCCTGAAGTCCTGATCTTGAGTCTCTCCTTGGAACGGCCCCTCTTAGGCAGTGCATCGTGACTACTCCAGGATACTACGAGACGTCTGGAGGAGACAATCCACTCATAAGGATGGTATAGGTAAAATCGAAATCAAAACCAATGGAAAATCATTGTAAAACCATTTATACCTCAAATCATGTTTTAAACATTCAATATGGTTTCAGCCCGAGGTATAGCTTTCACAAACCGTTTCCACAAAGTCAGGATTCCTCGAATCCGATCCAAATCTCATAGGGACTCAGCCCAAATCATCTCAATAAGGTCTCAAACCCGAAATTTCATTTAGTAAACCATAACAGGGACTCAAACCCGATATCATAAACCAATTGGGCCTTAAGCCCGATATCATAAACCAATTGGGCCTCAAACCCGATATCATAAACTAGTTGGGCCTCAAGCCCGATATCATAAATCAATTGGGCCTCAAGCCCGATGATATTTCCGAATCTGAAATCATTTCATTGTTCAAAGCATTTGAAAACACAAGCACGTATAAAAACCTGGCCTAAGCCCAAGGTAAAACATAAAACATAAATCTTGAAATACGTGCAATATAACATTTCCACGAAATGATAACAGTCAAACTCAAATCATCATGTAATAAATGCATCTTAAATCACATATATAAAACGTATAAAATAGTTATGCATGCATCATATTTAGAAATCAAATGTCCACTCACAGACCGTCTAAGATGTGCACCTACAAGCTCCGCTGTAAGCCACTTCAAGCTAATCCAAACTCTCCAGGTCTTTCGGACCTGTCCAAAACACATTAAAAGGTCACTACAAACCACTGTCCACTGACGTCAGCATGATGGGTCTGGCATGTGCCACGTGTTAGCCCTTGATTGGTCCACGTGTCTGACATGTCAGTGCTGATTGTACGTAATAACTGCCATGTGGCAGCACCCCACTGGCCACATGGCCTGACACCTGTAACAGATGATGATGTCACCCACTGACGTCATTGTCGTCTACCTCCAGCCGGGTTAACCAGGTTCTCTTTAACGGGTCCACTCAACCCGCAACTTGACCCGGTCCTAACTCACTCAAAACTCAACCATTTCGATCCATTTTTGTTCCTATAGACTCATACTTAACCCAGGAATAGTTCTACGAACTCAGAAATACCATAAAGGGTCCAAAAATTACCTCCCAAGCTCATGATTTTCGGTTGAAGTACTAGACCTTCCCCAAGTTGATTCCGACCACCTCAATCTTTCCCGTTTGTCCCTTTGTGTTTGGCTGGTTCCTGGGAACACATTCTGATCAACCAAACATTCCATCAATTCCTAAATCTCGATTTTGAATTTTGAACTTAAAAACTTACCTTCACGGGTTTCCAGCCGCTGTCCACGGTTGTCCACACTGTCGCCACTGTTCAACTCGTCTCAGCCTCCTCTCTCACTTCCCTTCTCACACCAGAAGTAATGGATGAAGATTGGTGAAGGTGTGTGTGTGTGTGTGTGTGTGTGTGTGTGTGTGTGTGTGTGTGTGTGTGTGTGTGTGTGTGTGTGTGTGTGTGTGTGTGTGTGTGTGTGTGTGTGTGTGTGTGTGTGTGTGTGTGTGTGTGTGTGTGTTTGGTTGGGTTTCTTTGGGGTTTCGAGTAAACAAAACAAAGGAGATGAAATGAACAAATATTGGATCCAAAATTATGGGTATATGGGCCAATCAGATGAGTGACACTTGTCACTCATCAATTGGTCCACCTAGATTTTTACCCAATTCAAATATGCCATTTGTACACTTTTCTCGTAAAACATGAATAGTTCTCAATTTCTTTCATGAACCATAACTTTTCCGTCCGACGTCCGAATTCGACGTACTGCTTGACTACGGACTCAGATCGTCTTGATCTACGTAACGGTCCTCGATCCTCGTGTATTTGACCTCTCGGATCAAAAGTTAACATTTCACCCATTCTAGGGGAAAAATCGTCAAATTAAGCCGACCATTTGAAAAATCCTCCATTAATTTCTGATTATTCACAATAATCCTTAATTAGTCCTTAATTAATCCATAGATTCGGGACGGATTGTTACAGTCACAATCTACCGCCCTTAGGAAATTTCGCCCCCGAAATTCGAACGTATCCTTCCAACAACCATGGAGACTATGTGTAACTACCTGTCCCGAATTCCGGGATGAGATTAGTGATTAATGAAGGATTAGTGAGTTTAAACGGTGATTAGTTGAGCGAAATCGACCAGACGACGTAAAATGACCGTTTTTCCTCTAGTCTTGGGTAAAATGTTAACTTTTGACTATGGGAGTCAAACATACAAAGATCGATGATTGTGACGTAGATCGAGACGTCACGAGTCCGTAGACAGGCGGCACGTCGAAATCGAACGTTCGACGGGAAAGTTATGGTCACAGGAGTGAAATTGGAGATTTACGTCTCGGGATTCGAAAAAAATAGTAATTAAATATGATTAGGCAGATATTTATGTGGGACCCATGGATGAGTGACAAGTGTCACTCATCCTATTGGTGGCTTCCCTAAAAAATGGATCTAAAGCCTTAAAATATTATTATTCTAATTACTTCAAAATTTCACCCATCTCTCATCTCCACCCTCCATCTTCATCCCATCTAATCTTCCTCTTATCCTCCCCGTTCATTATCATCACCAGCTACCATCTTCATCAAATATATTTTCTTCCCACCCGAGCACTATTTTCTTTTCCTTCTAAAAAACACACACACTATGACCTCACCACCATATTCATCTCCGTGAGAGACCGCGAGAGAGTGAACTGAGGGACAAGGACGACGGGACGGTGACAGCTTAAGCCATGGCGGTGGCGACGGCGTAGAAGAACCAAAAATCGCGAAGGTATGGTTTTGGTTTGAAATTTGAGCATGGGTTGTAGGGGTTGTTGGATGATTTTATTAATGGAAATGGCTTTCTAGTGATCTTATGGGAAGGTAGGGATTGGAAATGAAGGCTGGGGTGGCCGGAGATGACGGCGGGGTGCAGTTGCAGGTTGGCCGTGAGTTTCCTTGATCGGGAAGGTGAGTTTCACAATTATTTTTCATGTTTTAAGTGGCTAGATGGATAGGGAATGATGATAGGAACCTATAGGAATTGAAAGATTGGAAAATAGAAAAAATGGAGGAAATATGACGTTGAACCGTGAACACCGATTCGGTTGGATAGGGCTGGTCTGAACCGGTCTGGACCCGATTCGATAGAGGTTAGGATGATGAACAGTGCAGGCGCGTAGCTTTCACGCGCAGCTCCTTTGGACTGCGCGTGGAAGGCACGTGAAGGGTAGTTTGGGAAAGTGTTTAACATGAATTTTAATCTATTCGATGTAACAAACATTTTGGGACTAGTTTCGTGTCGATTGGACATCATTTCGATATAGTTCGGGATGTCCGAAGGTTTAGGATCGAGTTTAAAAATAATTGAAAATTTTCAAAAATTACGGGACTTCAATAAGAGGTTAATGACGTAGTTAGTAACCCCCTAGTATGATTTGGACAGGTTTGGGAGTTACGGTTATGGTGATTAGACCGAGGAGCCTTACGACACGCATATCGAGGCGGTAGTGTAGGACGGTCTATGAGTGGACCTTGATTTCTAAACTGTGATGCATGCATAAATGTTTTATGTGTTTATATATATGATTTCTATCATGATGATTATGGATTGGTGATTTACATGATTTCACGTATTTCGAGGTGATTTTCGTATTTGCAAGTATATCGAGATTTATGGTTTTACGTTGTGGTTATACGTGCTTATGGTTTCGGAAATGGTTTAATGAAATGGTTTTGGATTTGAAAAGGTAAACTTGGGCACGAGACCCATTTGTTTTGGAAACCCTCGGAGTTGAAGTCCATTATCGAGCTGAAGGTTTGAATTATCCCTTGTCTGACACTTCGCGTCAGACGGGATCATGACACATCCCGTGTTAATCCCAGGGGGATTGGGATGGGTCGTGACAAGTGGTATCAGAGTAGGCTTGCTCTTATGGTGCGCGTAGGTCGAGGATGTGATGTCTCTATGGGTTGCAGTTCGTTATCAACCTGATAGTAAGGATGTCAGTATGATAGTTAGTAGAATTGAATCATGGATAGTTGGTTTGGCATTTGATGCCTGAGTATGCCTTAGTTTTGTCGTGGTTTGGCAGTGTGAGACCCTACGAAGGGATGGACATAATAGTACCTTAGAGTTTTGACCGTGGGGCGGTTGTGTCGGGATCGTCTTTCACGATATTGTAGGATCAGTTATGACGATAGTATGGAGTTGTGACCATTAGATGGTCAGGTCATTCTGAGTTGTGAATTGTGTTGCAAGGAGCAGCCGGGTTCGGGGAAACCTAGTTGAGCTGATGGTAGGATTGGATTTGACGTCCGTACGATGTCAGGACCGCGGGGTCGGTTAGATTGTGGATTATACTGCAGATGACAGCTAGGTTCAGAGGAACCTTAGGGTGTGATTTTGGAACCCTAAATCATGATGGATGGTTTGGAAAGGTGAACCCTATAGGTGATTGATGGTTAAAGGATATGTGTACAATAGAGTTAGTTGGTGGCCTTTGTAGGAAACCCTAGTGTTTTTTTATGTGGTTCGGATATGTGAGTCGGCGAGTGTTTTGGTTCTAGTGACTTTTCGGAGCCGAGATCGTCGGTCGGTTGTCTCATGTCAGCTTTAGTGATGGGACTGCACTCTACAGTCGAGGTTGTATTAATCGGTTAGACCTAGTTGGTTGTCGTGCTACCTTAGTTATACATAGTACTAGTTGGTGCAGCTAAGGTCCTGGACGACCTGGTAGACAACATTAGTTGAATCGAGTTAATATTTGTTAGAGATTGGTTGGACAGGTTACCAGGGTTGGTACTTGTTGATGGAATCCCGGAGTGGGAATACGGAGTAGTTAGTACGGATGATTGATTCCATTGGATGCAGAGTCTCGATAGTGATGTCTGGTGGTTGGGTCTGCACGAGTTGTGGTAGGCACTACTATCGAGAGTGGTTGTAGTTGAGGTTGCTGTGAATCAGGGGACATTTAGGGAACGTTTCCTTTTCTTGTAGGAGTTGTCAGGGTGACTATACCCAGAGTTGTTTGGTACAAGGGAGGCAGAATTACTCCAACTTGTGTAGAAGTACAGGGTCGTTGCTCAGTATGAGCAAAGATCCAGGGTTGTCTGATTCGCACACTGTGTGTCGTTGTTGATGCTGATGCTTGGGTGCTGGTGCTGGTGCCGGTGTTTGTGATGACGATGAGTCACGAGTCGGGATGTTACTCCGTCGAGATGGGCATAGGTTCGGTATTTGTGATCTGGAAGTGGAGCTCAGATAGAGTTGGGTTGGACGGGATCCAGCAGTAGTTGAGACGTGTGAATCAAGTAGTATTGGCCCACATCCTTTTGGATGTACATAAACGGTATAAGCCGATAGACGAACTTGGTAGTGAGTTAGACTGGTTGGTTCCGACATGGTTGGAACTTCGGAATTGAGAGAGGTTGTGATTGAGACGATGAGGGGAGTGCTTGACTCCGCATTGGTAATGGGTATTTCGAAGTCATTTAGGGTAACTTCTCATGTTCTGCCATGGCAGAAAATGTCTGTTGCCACCAGTACGTTGATCGTGTATTGATGGGTGGACCTGTGATTTATTTTGGGTCATCAAGAGGAGTTGGGTATTTCGAAGCTAGGTGAATGAGATTTCTCATTTTCTACTTGGTGGCAGACGATGGTGGGTTACGTGGTGTGGTGAATGCAAGAAGTTTTTGTTTGCATTCACGTAGGATGAATGTTGATGTCATCGTCTTGGATCATCCTTGATTTTCTTAGGTGGAATGACAAGGATCAATACGAGGTAATTGGAGAAAACCCACAGTCTCGACGTGTCTCGTCGTTGAGTGATCTGTGTAGATGTGGGAAATGGTTGAGGAGTGATGTGACTGATGAAGGATTCAAGAGGGTGTAAGACCCTATGATCAGATTCCAGGTGGATTGTTAGCTGAGTGAGCATGTGCGGATCCTAGGTGGATCTGGATCGTGATGTGGATTGGGATCCGGATGTTGAAGATATAGAGTGTTGCGACGATAGAGGATAGAGATGTCGTGTTGTACTAGCAGACTTCTCCTTGCGGGTTATGTTAGTTAGGAGTAGAGGAGAATCGTTTTGTGAGACAATTGAAGAATCTTTTGGAATAGTTGTGAGATGACAGGATAAAGGTTGGATATGAAGATGATGGGACTAACATCTTTTTGAGGTTAATCCCATTTGGGTATTAATAGACCGAGTAGGTGTCTGACGGGGTCGGATTTGGTCAGCCTTAGAAGTGTGAATGTTGGGATTAGTTTCCTTTCGAAGTCAATCGAATCAAGTATGGTAATCGTTTGAACAGATGATCGTTAGGTTCAGAGTTGGTACGTCTTGGTAGACGTGGGTGAGATTGGATGCTCATTTGGCATGAATGGGTACACCTTGGTAGGCGTGAGTTGGATTGGTACATTTTGAATTACGTGATTAGGAGTAGACGTATTGATGCTGGTCAGGTGACCGTGGGACTCAAAATGGATGATGGATTGTAGTTATTGATCTGTCTAGTACTGGATTGGACAAATGGACTCTAGAATTGAAACGTGTTTGGCTACGATCTAGGTTGTAGGCTGGTTGATAGATGGATGTACGTACCTTGTACGTTGTTCGAGGAACAATACTGGGCAGGCTTGTGGTGCCTGGTGGCGGTATATAGGATATACTAGGGGTACGTTGGTGAGCGTGTTAGTAATCGACTTAGTTCATATATCATTAGATTGGTTAAGGACGTGAGCTGGACAATGGATATTATGCATTGGGCCATAGTGATTTTGATGGGTACGGTGATTGTACGAATAGGTGCGCGGAGCCGTGGATGGCTAGTGGAACCCTAGGTTTGAGTTGTGTTATCACTGTTGGGCAGGCATTCAATGAGGTCTAATTATAATCAGGTTGAGTGAGTTGGTGGTTAGTGTAACCACAAGTAAGTGACAAGTGGGCAGATATTTAATGGGGTCTAATAATAATTAAATCTGATTGGGCAGATATTTATGTGGGACCCATGGATGAGTGACAAGTGTTACTCATCCTATTGGTGGCTTCCCTAAAAAGTGGATCTAAAACCTTAAAATATTATCATTCTAATTATTTTATAATTTCACCCATCTCTCATCTCCACCCTCCATCTTCATCCCATCTAATTTTCCACTCATCCTCACCGTTCATTATCATCACCAGCTACCATCTTCATGAAATATATTATCTTCCCACCTGAGCACCATTTTCTTTTCCCTCTAAACAAACACACACATATACCACCTCACCACCGTATTCATCTCTGTGAGAGACCGCGAGAGAGGGACCTGAAGGACAAGGACGACGAGACGGTGACGGCTTGAGCCACAACGGTGGCTACGGCGGAGGAGAACCGAAAACCGACAAGGTATGGTTTTGGTTTGAAATTTGAACATGGGTTATAGGGGTTGTTGGTTGATTTTATTAATGGAAATGGCTTTCTAGTGATCTTATGGGAAGGTGGGGATTGGAAATGGAGGCTGGGGTGGCCGGAGACGACGACAGGGTGCAGTTGCAGGTTGGCCGTGTGTTTCCTTGATCGGGAAGGTGAGTTTCACAATTATTTTTAATGTTTTAAGTGGTAGATCGATAAGGAATGATGATAGGAACCTATAGGAATTGAAAGATTGGAAAACGAACCAAAAATGGGAGGAAATATGGCGTTGAACCGTGAACATCGATTCGGTTGGACAGGGCCGGTTTGGATCCGGTTCGACAGAGGTTAGGGATGATGAACAGTGCAGACACGTGGCTTTCACGCGCAACCCCTTTTGGTAGCGCATGGAGGGTAGTTTGGGAAAGTGATTAACATGACTTTTAATCTATTCAATGTAAAGAACATTTTGGGACTGGTTTCGTGTCGATCAGACATCGTTTCAATATAGTTCGGGATGTCCGAAAGTTTAGGATCGAGTTTAAAAATAGTTAAAAATTTGGGAAAATTACGGGGCATTAATGAGAGGTTAATGAGGTAATTAGTAACCCTCTAGTATGATTTGGACAGGTTTGGGAGTTCCGGTGAGGGTGATTAGACCGGGGAGACTTACGACATGCAAATCGAGGTGGCAACGTAGGACGATCTGTGAGTGGACTTTGATTTCTAAACTATGATGCATGCATAAATGTTTTATGTGTTTTATAGATATGATTTCTATCATGATGATTATGGATTGGTGATTAACATGATTTCACGTATTTCGAGGTGATTTCACGTATTTGCACGTATATCGAGATTTATGATTTTACGTTGTGGTTATACGTGCTTATGGTTTCGGTAATGGTTTAATGAAATAGTTTTGGATTTGAAAAGGTAAACTCAGGCACGAGACCCATTTGTTTTGGAAACCCTCGGACTTGAAGTCCATTAGTTACATTATCGGGTTAGAGGCCGAATTGGTTTGTGAATTGATTTCGGATTTAAAAATATGAAATTGGGCAGAAGACCCATTTGATTTATGAACTCTCGGACTTGGAGTCCATTTGATTTCATAAGGCATCGGGCCGGAGGCCCAGTTGGTTTACTAATCGAGCTCGAGGCCCAGTTGGTTTACGAATCGGGCCGGAGGCCCAGTTGATTTACGAAATCAGGCTTGTGGCCCAATTAGTTTACGAAATCGGGCTTGAGGCCCAGTTGATTTACGAAATCGGGCTTGTGGCCCAATTGGTTTACATGACTGGGCTTAAGGCCCAGTTGGTTACAATATCGGGCATGAGTCCCAGTTACGGTTTATAAATGTGATTTCGGGTTCGGAGATCCTAACTAGATTTGGATTTGGAAAGAATAGATTTCTGGTTTCATGACGGTTTATCGGGACCAAGCATGGATCCTTTGAAAGGTTTAAAAGGTTTTGAGAATGATTACAAAATGGTTTTCATATACCATTCTTTATTTATGGATTATCTCCTCCGGGGAGGGTCGTTGGCCTGGGTGGACCCCGGAGTAGTCACGGAGCACTAACTGAGTGGAGTCGCCTCCGTTGGGTACCTTACTCTCAGGAAGGCTTATGGATTATAACCCCTAGGAGGGTCATTGATCTGCAGACATTGACTTGGGTGGACCCTGTGGAGACTTGAAATTGGAGACCCCGGGTAGCACGCGCGTAGCTTTGGAAACCGTGACAAGATTGGTTATATGATATTTAGTAAACATGATTTCTTGGATTTGTGAAATTGTGTTTTGTGAATAGTAAATGGATTTGGCCAATGACCCACATACTTAGATTTACGGTTTTGGGCTGAGTTCCCACATATGGTTGAAATGAATTATGGATTTGTGTAAATGGCTTTGGGTAGGGGCCCGTATGACTTGAATTTACTGAACTTGGGGCTGAGACCCTAATAATGGTTATTTGAATATGTCGTTTGATAAATGGTTTTCGAATGTATGCATTTTTTTTTAGTGAAGAGCATAACTATCTTTATGAAATATGTTTTTATGAACTTATTGCTTTTCGTCCACTCACAGCTTTTGGTATTTTTAATGCCCTTCAGGTTGATCACGGATGTGGACTGTAGCAGAGACCGAGACATCACACTCATCCACCGGATCCTCGCGCTCTAGAAGCCAGTCAGGCTGAAGGTTTGAATTATCCATTGTCTAACACTCCGTGTCATACTGGATCATGACACATCCCATGTTAATCCCGGGGGGATTAGGATGGGTCGTGACACTATGTCCACATTGATACCTTGGGTTCCCACCTAAACCATCTTTTGCTAGACCATAATCACATTCCAACTTTTCGGCTCGTCTCGAGCCCAAATACAATATGGTGACTCATCCTGAGTCCTAAACAAAAATCCTGACTCTTTCCGAGTCCAAATCCAATATCTTGACTCCTCTCGAGTCCAAATTCAACATTCACCATCCATGCCACCATCGGCATGCTTGGTCATCTAACAAAACACCGCTGGCTGAACCACATCCTATCAAGGATCTCCCATTACACATTAAACCTAAAATACTCGTTCCATGACCGAGGAACTCATGGAACTATCTTATCCGGGTCCAACGCGCCCATGCATGCTATATCCCTAGCCCTTGGGATTGTTCACTAACCGGACCCACATAAATCCTACGCTACCAAAGCACATTATTCAACATCCGACCGCCAATTTCAAGGTCAATTCCATCCCGAAATCTATCTCGGGATCTCATATACCCTCGAATACTTGTTTCACTACCGGGTCATGCATGGGGCTTGTATTTTGGAGGCATGAGGTGGACAGCACCAATCAGTAACCAAATGCTCTGATACCAAAGCGCAGTATTCAACATCCGATCCCCAATTTCGTGGTCAATTCCATCCCGACATCTATCCTGAATCTTTGGATCGTAATTGCTGAAACCAAGCTCAACTTATGCTATCTATGATCAGTACGAATAGGACCAACCAAAAATCGAAGTGAATCTACTGAGATTTCACCTAGAACGGACCCACGACCCTTTTAAATTTTTTAAGTGAAATTGATCGATTTGAGGTGAGGAATTGTTAAATTGAACTCGTAATTGTGTTTGTAAGGGTCCTATAATGGTTTTTCGTGAATTGGATTTGAGAAATTGGTTGAAATTAGTTGGGTTTGAATTTGGGTCAAGAATCGGGTCAGGCGATCCGTTTGCAGGTTTTCGGGTTGGGATGATGATGAACAATATTCACTGTACATCAACGCGTGGTTTCACGCGCAGCCCATTCAGGCCGCTCGTGGGGGGCACGTGGCTGAGTTTTTGGGGTAGTGTTCAACACATTTTTTAATTTTTTCGACATTTCGAACCTAATGGCACATGTTTCGAGTTGATCGGACCACGTTTCGGGGATACTTTCAGGTGTTTGAAGTGCGTAGTTTGTGTTTAACTATTATTATTAAATCCCGGGGTTTAGGGGTTTGTTATACGAGGTTATGTAACAATTTATTAACCCTTAATTGTTGTTTTTGACAGGCCAGGTGATTCCCGAGACCCCTGAGGAACGTACAGCTCGAGATTGAGCAGCTTGGACGACATGTAAGTGGACTTTTGTTTTATAAACTATGATGCATGCATAGTAAATATTTTCCATGATTTATTGCATAATTTGAGTTTCAATAATTGGATTGATGATTTGATATAATTAATTGATGATTTAGTGAACGTAATTGTCGGTTTCTGAACGTAATTTTACAGATTTATGTGAAAATGATATTTTGGGCTTGAAACCCTGTTGGAAATAGTTTTGACTCGGTTTACAATCAAGGATGGTTTTGAAAGGTTTTGGGATGTAATCCCTGGACAGTTTTCATTGGGACTGTGACGAGTTCCTAGATGGTCAAAGTTAGGGGTATTTCCCAGATGACCAAAGCTTGGGGTGATTGTGATTGTTCCTAGGCAGCCGAAGCTCGAGGTGTTTCCCAGACGGGTGATGCTTGGGGTATATGTGCGTTCCCAGGCAGCCGAAGCTCGGGTGTTTCCGAGACGGCTGATACTCGGGGTATATGTGTGTTCTCAGGCAACCGAAGCTCGGGGTGTTCCCAGACGGCTGATGCTCAGGGTTATTATTGTTGTGGCCTATGCATAGTTCCAGTGTGATTATGTGATTGATTGTACACTTGGGAGTAGTGCGAGTATTGTAATCTTGTGACTGATTTCTATGCACTTGCGAGTAGTGTTGTTGAGTATTGTGATTGATATTTGAGTACTCGTGACTAGTACTATTGTTAGCCGTCATTGTGACTAGTTTGATTATGACTGGTTTGATGTTGATGGTTGTGTCCAGATGTTTTACATGATTTGATGAAATGGATTTCGAGAAATGTGGGCAACAAGTTTGCTAAATTGTGGGTCCCATAGTTTTCTAAGTAATGTGATTGAAATCCGGTTGTTAATGTTTTATTCTATGCATGCATGTTTTATAACTGGAGGGGAAAAATAGTTGGTTTTGAAATGTATTTTCAAACAATTTTATTTTTGTCCACTCACATTTTTTATGTTTTGATGACCCTCTATGCCGTGGCACGAAAATTGAGGCTGATCGAGAGGCAGAGGAAAGAGCAAAAATCAGTACAGTCTTCCCTTGTCTGACAAGTTCTGAGGGTGTTTTCGGAACTTAAGTTGACTTGTCAGACGGGAGCAGGACCAGACACAGTTATTAAAGTCTCTTCGGGACAGGTCCTGTCAACGACTCGACCTTCTCCAACATGATATTGTCCGCTTTGGGCCCAGCCCTCACGGTTTTGTTCCCGGGAGCTCACATGCAACTTCTAAGTAGGTTACCCATCTTGGGATTTCACCAGCCCTTACTCGCTTAACTTTGGAGTTCCCCCAGGAATCCAATGCAGTGAGCTCCCAAATGACCTCATATTGGATAGATGCGCGCCCATACAAATGAGGCGCATCCCCCGAGCGGTGTGGGATTGATAACCATGCCTCTAAGGCACGGGTCCTCATAATTCCCACGTCGAGATGAAGACGTTTATGCCCTTTCCGATTGTCGACGTCTGTCGGAAGAGACGAGCCGACAACCAAAAGCCTCGAATCACTCTCGTTTTCATTGACCATTTTAGTCGAATTAGACTATGAGACCAACCCCAAATGAATCTCTTGGACAAAATGAGGAAAGCCTAGCCTTTATTTGCCAACGTCGACCCCGAAATCGAACGATTCAAGACTCGAAGGTACGGCGGCGCTCGATAAATATCGGCAGATATCGGTGAATATCATCGATAATCTCTGATAGTAGACGAAATCATGAATATTGGTTCTTCCCCCTGTTTCGATGCTGACTCTCAGTTTTGATGAAATATCGGTCATATTTTTAGAGATATTATAAATATTTCAAACCATATTTATAAGTTGGAAATATTATATAACTGAAATAACGTAGGGAAAATTACCTGCTATAACAAGTGAATAAGGGTGGAAAAAATTTATACATAATTTTTATTTTTGGTAAAATTTTTAAAAACTTAAATAAATGAATAATAAATAGTGTAATTTAAGCAAAAAATAAGGTTATCTCGTTATGTGTGAGGTTTAGGATACGACTCTTATAAATGGCGAGGTCGAAACCTATTGACAACATTCCAAAATTAAACAATTTGATATATATTAAATTTGGATGCCTCAGTCGTATTTAATTTTGGAGTGCTGTTAATAAACTCTGTGTGTCCTCCCGGAATCACATAATCATCTATTCTTCGACTATCAGTTCGATGGTGGAGTGTGAAGCTTGTTCTGGTTAGGTGTGGAGATCCATGGTTGTTCCCGCCTAGGCCTTCTTTCATCAGCTCTATTGTGGTTTTGTGGAAGGATAAGTCTTTGCATGTGGTTACTCGTACATTAATTTTAGCGATCACTATTCATAGTATGCGGAATGAGCAAAATTCTCGTAATTTCGCTGGGACTTCGCGTAGCCCGAATGCCGTATTGGATCTATTTTTTATGTGATTAGTTGTAGGATGTGTAATTTGAATCTTAAGAACTCCCCCACTTATATTAGAGTTGCTAGACTGTGGAATGTTCCTCTCCATTAGTGGGCTTGTTGGTTCTGTTCTAGTTAGGTGAGTGGCTAGTTTGTAGTCTCCCTCTAGTTCGTTAGTTTCTGGCGTGTGTTCTTCAGGTTTCCTGATGGTGTTCTCTTGGGCTCTACTCTTTCTATTTAATTTTTTTTCACCTACCAATTTTTTTTTAAAGGAGCAAATATTGTTTATTTAATAATCATACGGGATATAGCAAGTGACTAGAAAAGGTACCCGTGAGCTGTTGCGGGTTTGTAAGATGATTTAAATACAATTTTAGTATTGAATTAAAACAAAAAGGAAAACAAAGTAAATTCAAAAACTGAATTAAAACAATCATCAAACACACCAACTTATAAACGGTAAGAAAAAAAAATGAAATTCAAGTAATTCCTATAAACCCAACATTAATTGAACTTAAAAAAAAAAATCAGATTTGCAAAAGGCCTAAAAAAATTCAAACAAAAAATTACATAACATCAAACATAAAAATTTTACCTAATAAATTGCTGACGTCCACCAACTTCTCATTCTTCCTGAATCTTTGAAAAAAAACAAACATGCATCACAATCAATCCACAAAACCCATAACAAAAACCCAATTGAAGCATGAAGTAAGTAAATCCCAAACCCTACGAATTTATCTAAGCTTTTTAAACATTGAACAACCTCTTCCCTAATCTTTCGAAAAAATGAACATACAAAACAATCAATTAATCGAAAAATCCATCCTAAAAAACTAACTGAATTAATCATGAACTAACAAAAACCCAACTCGCTTGGCGAATTTCTTCGTATCCTGCTAGAAGGGGAAGACGAACAAAAGAAAATCGAAGAGAATAAAAGCGTGGAAGACAAACGGGAAAGAACTAACATTGAATAGAAGTGGACATCAAACTTAGAAGAGTAACAATCAAAATTTCGACCACACACAGTAGACACCGTAACCGAGAAATGCAAAATTGAGGACAAGTTTGTAAATGCATTGTACTAAAGGTAAATTTTAAAAAGCATGGTTTATTTACTGTTTATTGGACAGTTGCATAGAAGTTTTAGTATATGTATAATTTGTGGCAAACAAGAATGACACTTGGGATACTTGACACGTTTTTACTGCCGATGAACTCGATTATTTTTTATGGCCCTTGGATTTAGTGCATGAATGAATCTCGTCAGGTCTCGTGGATTGGTTAACCTTTTTCCCAAATATTGTTCCTTCCTACCATTTAAACATAATACAAAAAGAGCAAGTGTCATCGGTTCATTACTTAAGTTATAAGTGGTAATTCTTAGTATTTTACTATTTCGAACCGCTAGTATTACAATGTAGCTACATTTGTCTTCATATTAAAGGATTTGGAGTTCAAATCTTGTCTATTCTTCAACATTGCTGCAAGTAATGTATACATCCATTGGCCAAGTTAATTCAGGTTAAGAATGTCATTTTTTATAAATAGGTGTTTTCGGTTGATTTTTTTTTCGAAACTAATATTCTTGTTATATTTCGAAAGAAATTAATAATAGAAGTAACAGAATAAAATTAAAACCAAAATAATGTAAATATTTTAATTAGAAAAAATTAAATATCATCTATCTGGAATAAATAATTTTTTATTATTAATGCAGTAAAATTTCAATACATATCAAGTCACAAACAACACATTGTAAAATCTACTCGTAATTTTCATTTTCTTACGCGTAATTTTACAAATCATTACCCTATCTTAATTTACAAATATGCCCCCCTAGTAATTATCGCGTTAATAGAAGACAATGAAGATAAAAGCGAACCCAACGAAAGGGAACGTTGGCTGGCGAAAAGCTCAGGTACAGATTGACAAGACGAGGAGGAGGAGGAGTCCGTCAGTAGTGATCAGGCAGAACCCCAACATTCGTGCTCCACCGTTCATTGTTCTCCCTCTCTCCTCCGTCTGCGGTTTTCTCGGCCTTTTCTTGCCGCCTACTTACCAACCCCCTTCCCTCCATTTTGACACGTCTCAAACCTCCTCTCCCGCTTCCTCCGTTTTTTTTTTCAACAATACTCTATCGCTCCCCTAAATCTCGACTCGTCGAACCCTAAATCCTTTCTTTTTTTTTTATTGTTTTCCCCAATTTACATGAACCAATCCACGCGCTTCCAAACACTTTCCCAATCTGGTTCATGAAAATTTTCTGAATAAATCGAACAAAAAGAAAAGCTCAGGGTGAGATCATTGCCTGCCAAATTTCCCTTTTCTTATTTACGTTGTGTCATTTCGTATTCAGTGCATCTAAGGACATCTGAATCTGCTCAGTTTTCGTTTCACCAATTACGAGACGATAAAGCTCCCTTGTCTCTATTCGGATTCAGAGCGGTTGCTTTTTCGGGTATTTATTTTTTTGAATTTTTTTTCTCTGGTTTTATTTACCCATTTTTACTTCTAAGAAATAAGAATAGTGCAGAATTTCTAGCACATTTTGGTGTACATGATTTCTAAATCAATTCGGGGAATTTCATTGCGTTGGGTTTTGATTTTGGATGACAATGGGGTTGGAGGCAGGGCAGTACAGTACAGTACAGTGATCCAGATTGTTAATTAACTGCGTTTTCTTGTCCATCTTTGTTTTTAGCTTTGGCATTGCTTGCTTGGGGATCCGCGGAAGTCTGTTGTTATTTGGAACCTGGATCGAAGTTGAGCTATAGGAATTTCTTTGGGGGCTCATATGCTTTTTCTTCTCTGCCATGATGGTGGTCTGGTTCTGATCTATTCCTTTTTAGTGCGAAATATTTTATTGTTCTTAATTTTTTGCTACATCTCTGTCTTTTGAAATTTGGAAACGTATCTGTAATGGGGTTCTGGGTGTATTACTGAGCTAAGCTGTGGTTTTTTTCCCTTTCGGTATGCAGGCGCTTGAATCTCACATTGAAATGTGTCGAGTGTGAATGCATTTGCTATCCATCAATTTGGTATTAGAGGTTTCTGAATTCTTGGGTTTTGATTCAGTAGTTTTCCCGTGGTTTATTGGTGTTTGGCTGTAGCTGGATTTGGGAGACGAGACTTTTTGACTGATTGGAGCTGTTTGTTTATGGTGGTTAGAAGTGGGGTGAAGTGTATATGTAATTCTCCAATTACCACATTGGAGAATTATATATGACTTCTGAGCAGCCGTTTCTGTCTTCATCTGATTCTCCATCAGCACCAGTGGATGATTCTTCTTCTTCCACTAAGAACCTCACTGGTCTCTCCCCTAATGCTTCGTGTTCTTCTGCTCTTGACAACACCGATGATGCTCAACGTGATTTATTTGAAGTGAAGGACAATGCTGCTGTTTCTGGTTGCTTCGAGAAATCCTTGTTAAATTCCACTACTCCTGCAGTAGAAAATCAGTTTCATCCATCAGGATCTCAGTTATTTACGCAGTTTCCATTGGAAAACCTCACGGGGGGTAGAACACGCCTGGTGTCGTGGGGTGCCATGGAACTGCACAATGCCAATGGAAATTCAGGAACTCTTGAAATCGCTGGGGCTCCATCTAGGGTGGAGGAAAAGTTGTCACAGAGGATCCGTCACAAAAGTATGCAGTTTGATGATAACCTGCTACATGATGGTAATCCAAGGTTAATCTATATAAATGATCCGAGGAAGACAAATGACAAATATGAGTTCACTGGGAATGAGATTCGAACTAGCAAGTACACCATTGTTACCTTCTTGCCCAAGAATCTTTTCATTCAGTTTCACCGGGTTGCTTATTTGTATTTTCTAGCTATTGTTGCTCTCAACCAGCTTCCACCTCTAGCAGTCTTTGGAAGAACAGTGTCTCTTTTTCCTCTTCTGTTTGTGCTCTGTGTCACAGCTATCAAAGATGGATATGAAGATTGGCGAAGACATAGATCAGACAGGAATGAGAATAATCGGGAGGCTCTGGTCTATCAATCTGGCCAATTTCAACCAAAGATATGGAAAAATATTCAAGTGGGCGAGGTTCTGAAGATTTGTGCCGATGACACAATTCCTTGTGACGTGGTCTTGTTAGGGACAAGCGATCCTAGTGGAATTGCCTACATTCAGACAATGAATTTGGATGGTGAGTCGAACTTGAAAACAAGGTTTGCTCGGCAGGAAACAACTTCAGCAGTATCTGAAGGATGTACATTTTCAGGGCTCATCAGATGCGAACAACCTAATAGGAATATCTATGAGTTCACTGCCAACATGGAGTTTAATGGGCATAAATTTCCCCTAAGCCAATCAAACATAGTTTTGCGAGGTTGCCAGCTGAAGAACACAGACTGGTTAATTGGTGTCGTGGTATATGCTGGACAGGAAACAAAGGCAATGCTGAATAGTGCAGCTTCTCCTTCTAAGAGAAGCAGACTGGAAGGTTACATGAACAGGGAAACCTTGTGGCTATCAATATTTCTACTTGTTATGTGTTCTGTTGTGGCCATTGGCATGGGCCTGTGGCTTGTACACCATAAAGATCAGATTGATACCTTGGCTTATTACCGGAAAAGATACTTTTCATCTGGGAGTAATAATGGCAAAACCTATAGATTTTATGGGATACCTATGGAGATTTTCTTCTCCTTTTTGAGTTCTATCATAGTGTTTCAGATAATGATACCAATCTCTCTTTATATTACTATGGAGTTGGTTCGTTTGGGCCAGTCATATTTCATGATTGAAGACAGACATATGTTTGACAGTAGCTCTGGTTCAAGGTTCCAGTGCAGGTCTTTGAATATAAATGAAGATTTGGGTCAAATACGATATATATTTTCAGACAAAACTGGGACCCTTACTGAAAACAAAATGGAATTTCGAAGAGCAAGCATATTTGGTAGGGATTTTGGGACCAGTTTGCAGGATGAGGATGCTGCAGGTATAACATAACTCTTATTTTCCCTGGTTTTCTTCTATTGGAGCTTATCTCGGTTATAGTAGAATTTATGGTGGAGTTCTTGCCTAACAACTTGCGTAATGTTGCTTCGGGTGTCTCAGTATGCCATTTGTGTGACTTTTTTCCATTGCAATGCTTTGTTGGTATGCTTTCTGTTTTTGTTCTTTCTACTTAATAAATGGAGGAAGAGAGATATGAGAAAGATACAGAAGACAGATAAGAAAGCTAACGAGAAGGTTTGAAAACATATAGAAGTAACAAGTTAACAATAAAACCAATAAATGTTTTTAGTTTAAATTCATTATTCGTGTTTTTTTGTCCTCTCTTCTCATCCCTACTCCTACTCTGTTTAGTTACAGAATTTGAAAACATAAACAAGAACATTACCAACTGCACCCTTAGTTATGTCAACAAAGTTTTATTTTGAGATTGTTATTTAGATGCTCTGATTGGTCTACTTGCTGAGGATAGATGATACTTTCATAAAGCATGTCCAGATTTTCTTTTTGTACAAGCCTTTATTTTGCGTGGTATTTGACAGGAGTAGGTTTAGGTAGAAAGAGATGGAAGCTTAAAAGCAAAATTGCTGTAGATCATGAGCTCGTGGAGTTATTGCACAAAGACTTAAGTGGGGATAACAGGATTGCTGCACACGAGTTTTTCCTTACATTGGCTGCTTGTAATACTGTGGTTCCTATTGTCAGTAGTGCAAAAAGTGAATTAGATGATGCAGAAGCAATTGACTACCAAGGGGAATCTCCTGATGAACAAGCGCTGGTTTCTGCAGCCTCTGCTTATGATTATACTCTTTTTGAGCGCACATCTGGGCATATTGTTATTGATGTCAATGGTGAGAAACTAAGGTAGAAAGTTACTCAGTTCTACTCCTATTTTCCAGTCCATTCTTTTTCATTATGATACAGGGTTTTATGTTTGAATCATGTTAGTGACAACTTTTGTTGTGTATGATGTGCTAGATTACTGGTACCATAACATACCTCTATGTTTTTTTACTGACTTTTTGTTTTGGTTTAAATATATATGTATCTGGTATCTAGGTTGGATGTATTGGGTCTGCATGAGTTTGATAGTGTGCGAAAACGGATGTCTGTTGTCATCAGATTTCCGGACAATTCTGTAAAGGTGTTGGTGAAAGGTGCCGATACTTCTATATTCAGCATTTTAGTGAATGACTCTGAAAGGGATGATCATTTGACGCATTCAACTCGGAGTCATCTGAGTGACTATTCCTCACAAGGGTTACGTACTCTCGTAGTTGCTGCTAGGGACCTTACAGCTGAAGAACTTGAGCACTGGCAATCCATGTATGAAGATGCAAGTACCTCATTAACTGATCGATCCTTAAGATTACGTCAAACAGCAGCTCTAATAGAATGCAACTTAAAGTTGCTTGGGGCGACTGCAATTGAGGATAAGCTTCAAGATGGTGTACCAGCAGCTATTGAGTCCCTCAGGCAAGCTGGAATCAAGGTCTGGGTTCTGACTGGAGATAAGCAAGAGACAGCTGTTTCAATTGGTTTATCATGTAAACTCTTGACAGCAGATATGCAGCAAATTATTATAAATGGAAATTCTGAGGATGAATGCAGAAATCTTTTGGCTGATTCTATGAAAAAATATGGTGTGAAATCATCTAACAAAAGTGACCAGAGGTTCAAATTGAAAAAGAGCGCTGAAAATGGCTATCTTGAGATGCCTGGCACTGCAAAGACATCCAGTGTGCCTCAGTGGCATGCAGGGAAGGAAGAAGGAAGCCTAAATCCACCATTAGCACTCATCATAGATGGGAACAGTTTGGTGTACATTTTGGAGAAGGATCTAGAGTCAGAGGCAAGCTCCCCTTTCTGTCTTTTTGAATAATTAGCTTTCAGCTTGATATGTTCTGGCTACATAAATTCGTATTTTACACCCTGAACTTTAGGCCTCTTGTCAATTGAACCCCAATTTTTTTTTTCAATGTATTTGTCCCCTGAGCTTATAAAATTGGTTAGTTTACCCCCACCTTTAGATTCCTGGCAATCCCATCCATGATATCATCAATTAAAGTCACATGCACACATGAGACTCATTTTTGAGATTCACTCTTGGTCGTTATTTCATGGCATTTATTTACAGAAGATGTCATGCAAAAGGAGTTACTTACTAAGCACGTGACTCTCTAAAATGACATTTAAGACCTTTTTTTTTTTGTAAAGAAGATGTGGAATGACCAACACTCTTAAGCATTAGTTGCATAGTGAACGCACTAATTTATTTAGTGGCATGTTGAATAGAATTGCTAGAAAGTGACAGAGGGCATGTAGATTGACCATTTTTATATAGTTCAGGGGTAAAATGGCATATAACGCTTTGTTTACAAATGGCGGATAGCATGGTCTAAAGTGTTTTCTGGTTTCATAATCTTATTGAATAGTAATTGCATTATGCTTAGGATTAACCTGCAATGTTTTTTCCACAGCTTTTCGACCTTGCCACTTCCTGTAGTGTTGTGTTATGCTGTCGTGTTGCACCTTTGCAGAAAGCTGGAATTGTTGATCTAATTAAGACCCGCACTGATGATATGACCCTGGCCATAGGTGATGGTAAGTTATTGATTGATGGTTCTCTAGCGAGTTGTTTGATTGGGAGGGGGGTGGGATCCATATTGGTTTCTTATGCAATCCTGCACGGCGGTGTGTGCGCAACTTTAATTCATATTCTTGTGTTTACTGGTTTCTTGTGTATTTGCCAAATGTGGCCTAAACTGCACCTTATTGGTGTGAAGGTTTTTTTCTTTCTTTCTGTTCCTACCTGATCACTGACATTTCTTTAGGAGCAAATGATGTTTCAATGATTCAAATGGCGGATGTTGGAGTGGGAATTTGCGGTCAGGAGGGGCGTCAAGCTGTGATGGCATCAGACTTTGCCATGGGGCAATTTCGGTTTTTGAAACGATTACTTCTGGTGCATGGACACTGGAATTATCAGCGTGTTGGTTATTTGGTTCTGTACAACTTCTATCGCAATGCAGTTTTTGTACTGATGCTATTTTGGTATGCCTATTTAAGTTTCATTAAATAGCAAAACGCTCTTAGACCTCAAGGTCTAATCTATGTTCTTCCAGTTTAATCTACTTGTGCATTGAAATCATATCTACACTATGCATTGAACATCAAAACATCTTTTGAGCCAAAACATCATTTTTTCATTGAAGTTAGAATGATGCTAATTTTTTTTATGCTTTTCTTTTTATATGCAGGTATATATTATCCACAGCTTTTTCAGCAACTTCTGCATTAACAGATTGGAGTAGTGTTTTCTATTCTGTTATTTATACCTCTCTCCCTACAATTATTGTTGGTATACTGGACAAAGACTTGAGCCACAGGACACTGTTACAATATCCGAAACTCTATGGTGCAGGCCACAGACACGAGGCATACAATTTACCTCGCTTCTGGATAACAATGCTTGACACCTTATGGCAGAGTCTTGTTCTCTTCTATGTACCCGTCTTCACCTATAAGGACAGCACAATCGATATATGGAGCATGGGCAGTTTGTGGACAATAGCAGTTGTTGTCCTTGTGAATATGCATTTGGCAATGGATGTTCATCGTTGGGTATTTATCACTCATATTGCAGTATGGGGATCAATAGTTATTACTTATGCCTGTATGGTAGTATTGGATTCGATACCCGCCTTTCCTAACTACTGGTTAGATTCATTGACTTCTTTCATTCCTTTTCTGTTTTCGAACTTATTAATATTTCAATAAGTCGAGCTGATTTTATTCCACCTTTTCTTTTGGGGCAGGACTATATACCATTTGGCACTGTCTCCGACATATTGGATTGCCATTTTGCTTATAACAGTTGTAGCGTTGCTTCCTCGCTTTGTATTCAAAGTTGTGCATCAAATTTTTTGGCCTTCAGATATCCAGATAGCGAGGGAAGCGGAAATATTAAATAGACAACGTAAACACTTGAGCTCAAAGCAAGATGAAGATTCAGGTTGACATGTTTATTACTTGCGTTTTGACAAATTTTCAGCATGTAAATGTCCAGTGGAATGCAGTTACAAAATTTCAAAGGTGAGTCATATTTATACACAGAAAATATTTGCTGACAGAGTGTTCTTCTGCACAATTTACCCGGCTAGGTACACCAAAAGAAAGCAACTGTGTCAAAAAACTTATATTGGTTTCGCAGGAAATCTTTCGTCACAAGTTTTTGGAAATCAAATATCTCAATTGAGTTTTGGTTTCAGTTTGGTTTGTAGTTCAGGTGTCAAAATTATACCGTAATCTTTGTTTCACTATTCACTTTTTTTGTGGGATTCAAGTGCACATGGTCAATTCGTATTATGAGGAATGAGTCGCTTTGTCTACGACCAAATGAGTTGGAACTCTATGTTTTCGTAACTGCTTATTATCTTAATTGCATGTAAAATCTGAATTGTAACCGCACATTGTTTTTAATGAATAGACGTAGAATGTAAATTGTGCCTGCACTATACTATTTTGTATGTTTCATCTGGTTCCTACTTGATGTTTCTTGCCTCTCATTCCTCAGGTTAGTTGCACAAGCTGACTACAAGTTAGCCAAATCGCCGGTATTTGAGTTTGGAGTGGAGTAGCCTGTAAAAATAATAAGTTGAGGGGAAGATGATGGATGTCTAGGGCAAAGGAGAGCACTTGGGCGGATAAGGAAACACGGTAGATTAACTCTATAGCCGGGAATGGAAATCAGTGGAAGAAAGCCCGATTTGAGGAATGTTAAGCAATTTGTCGAATACTTTTAGGTATCGGGCATCGGCAGAAGCAGAGAGAAATGGGCTGTGTTCTTAGTTTTGACATGCTGTCGTGCATAGAGAAGTGGAAGCATAAAAGAGTGAGTGCGGAAAAAAAAAACCGCAGTATATAAGTAGGTTTGTGTAGAGATCAGGTTTGATTATAAATGGTATTAAAAAAAAAACATTTTATTCAGGTTTTACGTAATTATGTTTCTTTGTTGATTGTTTTTGTTGTTGATATTTACATTCTTGCCCCTCTATTATGGTAGAGTCCTGATGGATAGAACGTGAAATGAATCAAATGATAAACTAGCAGTGGTCAAATTGTGCCTTAAGGTCCAATCCCAACAATTTATTTTTCTATTATTAAGGGAATTTCTTTTGTCCTATATATCGACTCCACCAGGATTCATCTGCACAATTTTATTAAATTATTAAAAATCAATGGTAAATTATAATTACGTTGCATTTTTTAATTTTTTTTTACATTAGAGGAACACGTCTATTTGTTTGGCAGAGTTTCACTTCAATTTTGGTTACAAAATAAATGAAAACCGAATTTCCTACTCAGTTTTTTCACCTTGCTTCCAAGACTTAGGTTAAGTTTAAATTTAACGTTTGCATGAATTATTTTTACCTACTATTAAGATGTAAGATTTCCTAGTAAATAGTCGTTACAAATATTACTCGACTAATATAATACTACTTGTCTCACATACCATAATTTGAAGTTTAGGAATTATAAATTTGTCGATGGTATTTCCGGGAAAGAACAATCTCATCGGCAACTCCTACGTACGAAGGCAACAAGTAAAGCTGAGTGTATATAGAAAACAAAGCCCTTAATTAAATCAGCAGACACGGTAATTGGTCTATTGAAAATGGATAAGCATCTTCCTCGTGCATTGACCATTTTTTGGCATTATTATTATGAATCGATCAATCATCCTATTCCTTGTTTGGCTCTGTGAATGATTAAACAATAAATTAACACAAAAATTGTACTTTCGTGTAGTTTTTGTTGATCTCCAGCAAGAATTATTGGAGACTTTCTTCCTCTTAACTTTTGTGACTTTTGGCACACCTTCACCAAAATCTTCCCATCAAATGTGAACGTTTACTAATTGGTCACCACAAAATTCAACACCAAACGTGGCTCACATTGCAGTGTCAACTTGGCTATTTTTATAGTCCGTACACGAGAGCATCACAGCTGTTGTTGTCTTTTTTTTTTTGGCTTCCAAATTCAACCATCATCCACAAACCCTAATTTTTAACTAATACTAATTACATGCAGAGGCAAAAGTGTTGTCAATTAAATTCAGAATCAACCACCATGTGCATAACTTAGAAAAAATCATGTGCATAACTTAGAAAAAAATTGCGGTTAATTAGAAATTATGGTCATGTGAATCAGTGTCGGTCCAAATATACAGGGGCCTAGGGTAAGAGTAAAAAATGAGCCCTTAATTTATATACTTAATTATTAAAAATAAAAAAATTATGAGTACATATCAACCAAATTGTTAAACAACTTCTTTTCGACTTAATTATCTTCCTTAAAATGTAGGCATGAATTTACTTCCACGGATCCAGGGTAGCTTGTATTGCACAAGCACCAAGCACACTGATAAGAATCGTAGCATAAAGAATTATTGGTTCCTTCTCCCTTAATTCACGTAAGAGTTCAAATACAGCTTCACATTTATGTGATTTAATATCCAGAAAACAAAACTACTCATATAACAGTAATCTTTTCAGTCAACGAGTCAAAAAGCTTATGTGCTTTGACTAGGTTACCATGAGAGACATAAACCATAATCATTGAAATGACAGAAAAGTAATTTTCTAACCCCATTGTCGCATGGATTAGTTTGCATACCTTATATTGCCACACTTGCAGTAGACATCAAGAATTCCATTGCGTATAAATGGATTTGAAGTCATCCCATTCTTCAAGACCCAAGCATGGACTTCCTTTGCAAGTTCGGAGCTCCTCAAACCAAAGCATGCAGTCAAAATGTCAGGACCGGTCCCAAATCCCCCGGGATTAACGTGGGACCCGCCTGATCCCGTCTGACACGAACCAGGGATAATTCCATCTCTAGCCCTCGCCGGGGCTGTCAGAGTGCGTCAGAATCGTAGGAGGAGGGGAGTGATGTCTCGTCTCTGCTACAGCCCGCATCCGCGATCAACCTGAAGACCATTAAAACACGAAAACTGTGAGTGGACAAAAATAATATTTTAATAAAACATTTTTCGAATAAAGACATTTATGCCCTTCATAAATATATACGCATGCATTCAAAAATCATTTATCAAAAGTTCATAAAAACACTTGAAAACATTCTCAAAACCTTTCGAGGGTTCATGCCCGGCCCCATAAACCGTCATGACCCATAAATCCATTTGGGCCCCCGACCCGAAATCACAACTCAAAAAAACCATCAATCAAAACATGGGAACTCAGCCCCAAATCATGTCACGTGGGTCTCAGCCCAAAACCATTCTCAAAATATCACAAACGGGGTCTTCGCCCCAAATCACTTTCACAATTTCAAATACGGGGGTCTCCGCCCAAAATCACTTTCTGAAACATAAAACACGGGGTCTCCGCCCTCAAATCACTTTTCCATAAAACTTCATACGTATCAACATACGTATAACCCATCCGCGGCACTTCCGAGAAGATGCCAACTCGGGGCACACAGCCCCTAGGGAACACATCCCCGAAATAGTCACGATGTCATCAATCTATCTAGTGTGCACACTACTCGAGGTCTCACTCAGAGTCTTCTCCCAGGAATCTCCATTTGGGAGGCTCAATCTCTGGATCTAGTCCGAGCTCTCTCTCTGGATCTAGTCCACACATCTCTATGGAATCCGGTCCGGGACCACATCATAATAAGTAATCACCACTCCTGGAACGGGATCCCTATGGGGATACCCACTATGGTCTGTGAATCGTGACTCTCCAGGTCGACGCTGGAGCAGACCATATAATCAAATGGAGGGTTCATTCACTTTTTCAAATACTCTTTTCTTTCTTTCTCAAATCATATTTCTCAATTGGGTCTCATACCCGATTCCTCTCAATAGGATTCCTCAAATCCGATTCAAATCACTTTCACAGGCCTTGGCCTAAATCCTCAATTCAACAGGGTCTCATGCCCGAATACTCATTTCATAACTTGAACTGGGACTCAAGCCCGATTTCACAATCAACAAGGCCTCAAGCCCGATATCACGACTAACTGGGCCCTAAGCCCGAAACTATAAACCAACAGGACCTCATGTCCGATTTCACAACCAACGGGGCCTTAAGCCCGAAATCTCAACTAAATGGGTCTCAGGCTCGATATCATCAATCAACGGGGCATCAAGCCCGATAGTACTACTAACTGGGCCTCAAACCCAAATCGTAAACCAACTGGACCCTCGGTCCGATCGTATAGCTCAAATGGACCCTAGGTCCGATTCCTCGTCAAATCAAATGGACTCCCAGTCCGAAAGTTTGTAAATCAATTGGGTCTCGTGACCGATTTCATATTTCTAAATCTGAAATCCATTTATTAAACCCTCGTTGAAAACCTAGAACGTATATGCATCGTATAAAACCGTAAATCTCGAAATACGTGCAAATACGTAAATCCTAGGCTACTACAAATAAATGCACTCATGGCATCACAAAATATATTCTAAAACAAGTATAAAACATTTATGCATGCATCGAATTCATAAAACAAGTCCATTCACAGACCGTCCGAAGCCGCGCCTCGATACGTGTGCCATAATCGTCTCCCGGGTCAAACGTCTCCTCCGGGATTTCCGAACCTGTCCAAATTAATTTAGAGGGTTACTAACTACCTAAATAACCCCTCACTAAAGTCCCGTAATTTTCCGGAATTTCTAACTATTTTTAAACGCAAACCTAAACCTTCGGACGTCCCGAACTATATCGAAACGATGTCCGATTGACACGAAACCAGTCCCAAAATGTTCGTTACATCGAACGGATGAAATTACATGTTGGAACTTTCCCCAAAGGCTTGAACACGCACCCTCACACCCCAAGATAGGCCCTGCGCGTGGGCCTCACGCGCCAGGGTACTGTTCATCTTCTTCCCTGCGATAGACCGGTCCGGCCGGTTCGACTGTGCAGTCCGGTCCAGCTGGACCGGCGTGACCGGTCCGACCCTCCTACTCCCTTATTTTCGGTTCTTTTTCTTCCCAATTGATTCTAAACTTCCTAATATGATCCTAGGAGTATGTTTAGATGATCAAATCCACCTAAAACCCTCAAAAATCCAAGGTTCAATTTTGAACCTCACGGTTCAATTTTCCAAAACCTCCCCAGAGGTCTCTCAACCTCCAATCTCCCTCAAAACCTCCCTAATAGCTTCCTAGTAACCTAATACACAAACTTTAATCAACCAAAACCGATCATAACGTCAAAAATCGAAAATGAGGAAAAATGGCCAAAACTGATACCTTTCGGGTTTTGGGCCTCAGCCGTGCACGATGGCTCTGTCCTGGACGGCCACCATCATCCACCGTCCTCTCCTCACTCTCTGGTCCTCTCAGTCATGATCAAATAGGGTTGGGTTGGATTTGGGTGAAGGTTACACGGGTTGGGTTTTGTTTGGAAACAAAGAAATTATCGATGATGTTGGACATGAGATGCATGAATGAATGAGGTTGGCCAGTGGATGGGTGACACTTGTCACTCATCCATTGGTCCACTGAAAAGTAACTGGGCCCACTAAAGTCCAAAAGCTCCTCGTAAAACGTGTCATCGTGAATAGTAATTTGGAACTTCCGTGAACCGTAACTTCGTCGTCGAATGTTCGAATTCAACGTGCCGCCTGTCTACGGATTCGTATCATCCCGATCTACGTAACGGTATTCAGCCCTCGGCCATCGGACTCCTCGGTCAAAAAGTCAACTTTTGGCCCAAATTACCAAATTGCCCTCGAACTTCCGAACGTCATAACTTCCTCCTCGAACGTCGGAATCGAGCGTGCCACCTGTCTATGAACTCGTGACGTCACAAACTACATTACGGTCATTGGTCAAAGTACATTTGACCGCCTGAACGACAAGTCAATGATTCACCCATTCTAGGGGCAAAATCGTCATTTCGCCCGAACGTCCGCTAATTCTCGTCTAATCTCCGATTAGTCTTCGATTAGCGAGGCTAATCCGTCATTAACTCCTAATTAATCCCGCTAATTCGGGACGGGTCGTCACACAAAACACTAGAAAAAGTGTGGTCATTCCACCTAAATCCATTCTCTGACATATAAACAAGCAGTCAAAACACTAGCAAAAGTGTGGTCATTCCGACAAAATCCATTCTCCGAAAAACGAACAGACAAATTCAATATATCTTGACAGGACCCCCCCCCCCCCCCCCCCCCCCCCCCCCCCCCCCCCCCCCCGATCCTCCCTGGGACCACATGGGGACGTGCCCTGCTCCCGTCTGACACCCAAAATACATACCAATTTTAACCTCAAACAATCAAATGCATAAATAACCAAATTAAAGTTATACATCAAATCCGATTAAACAGATGTCAGACAAGGGATGAAATCCAAAATTACAAGTTGCGAGCACCACTCTAAAATAAACCTGCGGGTAAACCTCCCAACAGGGGTTCAGGTACGCAGAAGTAGATCTATGCCTCAGCCTCAGGTTCCTCCTCTACCTCAGTAGCATGACCTGGAGGGGTTACCAAAACATTAAGGGTGAGTGGGCCGAAACTCAAGTTTATAAAATCGTTTAGTAAGTAAAACATATAATTTACCCCTCCGTTTTCCAAACATGCATGCATTAGAATTTAAAACCATAAATCATATAATATGAACCATGAGGTATGTAATAAAATCATAAGATAAATTTTAGCCACTGCACTCTACACTCCGATCCAGACATCCCCGATTTCTGACGTCCCTGACGTCCGATAAGGTCACAGTCTCAAGGTTACGCGTGCCACTCGGGTCTCAATTCCGAGTCCAATCCCCGAACCCTGTCCGGGTACGGCTTCTCAAATGCCTAGCGTCCTAGACGCTCGACGTCCCTGACGTCCAATAAGCAATCCTGCTCCTGAGTCATTTTACGGTCCGGTTCCTCCGTAGAATGACCCCTCGCAGGCAATGCGCCATGACCACTCCGGGGTACCACATCCGGAGGAGACAGTATCATAAGAATGGATCCATACAGTGCAGTACCAAATACATTTTATTGATATCCACATGCAAAACATATTTATATACATAGATAAAATCCAAACCGATCGTTAAGTTTCATCAGACGGGTTTCAAACCCAAATACCGTGAAACGTGCCATAACCATAATTTCAATATCATCAAAACCTTTTCTTGATTCCAGCACGTGAACATATGAGTAAATCGGAAAACATTTAAGCATGCAAGGTTTAATGAAATCGGGCCTACTCACAGTACGATCCTGCGGTGAACCTGCGCGTACGAACTTGTATCGGGATTAACGTACAATTCCTGTCAGTCCAAATCACATGTAAGGGTCACTACAAGTCTTAAACATTTAACCAAAAAGTCCGAAATAGAAACCGACTCGGGGAAGCCGTCCAACACGCTTCCCGAGACAACCGGCCCTAAACTGACCCTCCCAAACTATCTCAGATCAACATGGTTAATTCATCAAAAATGTTCAGAATGATGAGAGGAACAAAAGTCATGTTTATCGTGATCGGAGATAAGGCTCAACGCGCCCTCACGAGCCGCCCAAAGTGGCTGCGCGTGAAAGTCACGCGCCTGACACTGTAGCTGCTACAGTGTCACCCTCTTCACCCGTTTGTCTTTAATACGGGCCTGCCACCCGCGGCTTGACCCGGTTAATTAACCCTCAATTTCCACTCGATTTGACTTGTATTTGATCCTAACATGTCCATTAACTATCCAATTTAGGTTCTGAGTCAAAAATCAACATCAATGGTCCCTTAAATTGATCCTCGACCCGTGATCAACTAAACGGGTCAATCACCAGAACTCCCTGGTTTCAAACCCATTCTCCAATTAATCTTCACAGGAAGCATAATAGGATCAAAACGAACTAAAATGAATGATCAATTGGGCCTGAAAGTACCTGGAGGTTGTCGTCCCAAGCTCTGCAACTTCTCTGAAAACGAAAGCCTCCGTCCCAGCTCAACCGTGGCTGATTCCCTTCGAACTCGACGTGGTTGAGTTCCTGATGTTCCCAGAAGACTAAACCAAGTCTTGGTTTGGTCCAACAAGCACCAGAAATTAAACTCCGAAATTCCCTCCAATTTTCCAGAAACTGAATTCTCTGGTTTTCCTCTCAAGCTCATTGTCCTCTCCTCAGCAGATTGTAGTACACACCATTCCTACTCTGTTTAAACAAACTGAGCCGTCCAACAGCTCGTGGAAACCCAGCCTGGCCACTGAGAAAAGTTTCCAGCAAGGTTTCGAATCTTGAATTAACAAATGGTGCCATTGTCTGATGAATCGATCGTCCCACGTTCCCACTGCCTTTAAGGCTTAAATAAAACCTTCCTTTACAGTTCATTACGAGTTAAACTAATGGGATTGTTCAGAATCACCACCCACGGCGGTGCAGCCATGTTCTCCCACGATTTGCTACAGTACCCCGTGAGTGAAATGACCAAAATACCCCTAGTTCAGAAATTACCAAAATGCCCTTCACTTTCCAGACCCGTAAATCAGCCATCCGAAGTCCGATTTCAGCGTGCCACCTGTCAACGGACTCAAGGCGTCGAGACCTACCCCTCGAGTCGTGTGAAAATTAGTTGCCAAACGAAAAGTCAACATTTTCGCCCCCATCGTCCAAATTACGGTAATGCCCCTGAACTTCTGATAGTCATAACTTTTTCCTTGATCGTCCGAATTGGATGTGCCACCTGTCTATAAACTCTTGACATCCCGAACTATGTCATGGTCATTGGTCAAAGTCCGTTTGACCCACCAATCAAAAAGTCAACAAATTGGGCAATACCATTCACAGGGGTAAAAACGTCAATTCATGCAATAATTACAATATTAAAATCCTCAAATTTCCGGCGTGTTACATATCTTCTTCAGAACCATTATGGTCATATACTGCAATCATTTTGTTCCAAGACACATGATCATTCCGCTCCGGTTGTTTCCAAAATAAATTAGCTTCCATATCCAATTTTCCTTCTTTGCAACATGACGTCGCCATTGCATTCTTTGAAATCAATTCAACCTCCCCTATATATCCACTAAACACCCGCCACACTTCTTCAAGGGCAAAATCCTCATACCCCTCCGCGCTGATATACCCAGATAACATCGAATTCTAAGTAACCAGATCCTTATATGAAGCAACGTTGAATAAATGGCAGGCACGACTCAAGTTTTGAGCTTTGATATGAGCCGAGATTATGGCATTCCAAGAGAAGACATTTCGTTGGGGCATTTGATCGAACATCTTCTAGTAATCTATATTAAGGTCTTGTTTGGAGTAGAAGCAAATGAGTTTATTGGAGTTTAAAATGGTGAGTGTAATATCGGCTTTTACGGCTTGGGCGTGATATGTGAGACCGTTCTTCAGAAACTGCATTTATACAGTTTCCTTATTAATATTAAATAATATAAATCAAGAGATATTTCCTAGTTATTAAGAAGGGAATAAAGGTAATTCTGAACGAAATTTTAGTTCCTTCATCTTCTCTTCCGTAGGTGATCAAATGAAGAAGGGAATACCCCAATTAATTAATGGAAATTTGACCAAAAAACTCATAATTTGGAAAGGAAAAAAATCAGAAATCCATCAGACCGTATATGAAAGATCAAAGGAAATCAAAGGACGAAAAAGAAAAATAAAACGTACCTGTAAAGTCTGAAGCTTGAACCGGAGCGAGACACAAGTTAGAACAATAGAGAGAGACTACGAAGTAGAAATCGATTGAAACATTAATGGATTGAAACACAAATTGATTGAAACATTGGACTCCATGCCACCATTATGGAAGAAATCGGATTGAGAGGACCCTTTATTGAACCGCAATCAACATTCCACATCTCAAATTTGATATGTTCTCATTTTTCTTCTCTTTATTTTTTTTTAATATTTATTTTTTTCAATATAAGAAAAATTTTGAAAATTTTGGGTCCTCCATTATTTTGGGCCCAGGGCTTAGGCCCCTCTTGCCCCCTATAATGGCCGGCCCTGATGTAGAAAATAGGATTTATGTATTTGAACTTATATCAAATATTATGTAAAAACGTGGCATGAACTCTCATTATTTGTGACAAAAAAAAAAAACAGATAATTAATTCACATGATAAAGTCGATTGATTGAGAACTCTAAGCAGCTCCCGCTAAAGTAATTATAGTAGCTGTGGCACTTATTGATTTTACACCTTCTAACATCTCGAGTTCAGAATTCTTGTCCGGATGGCTTTTTCATTTATAATTTTCTGTTATTAATTAGAATGAATACAAGAAGTAAATTCCAACAGAAAAAAAAGTACTTGAAAATAATTACTATTAATGTAAAAGCTAGTTGGACTGACTGTGACGGTCTTACTACGTGCATAAGTATTGAAGGGAAAATTTGACTTCAACTCATGATGAATTTCTTTCCTCTCTATCTCTTCTTCATGGAAAAGGCGCGCCAACTCTATTTTACTTTTCCAAATTTGTTTTAAGGCTTGAAATAAAACTATAAATTAGGTAAAGATATTTTTTATATTTTTCGTATATAATAAACCACTAAAAATTTAATAATGCAAGTATTTAAATATTGTTGACAATTTGAAGCGAAGCGTGCATAATATTAATATACATATGAGAGAGAGTGTTAACGAATTGATCGGTTGATCTTAGACTGTGAAGTGTGTAACCACATTGCTAATTAATGAAGTGTGTAAGCAAGAAAATTAGGCTTCCATTGTCAATATAGAAGGTGTGTAACCAAGAAAACTACGTTCCATTAATTTACAGATCCCACTCCCCATCTAGCTATAATTAAACCCAGCAGATGCATAGTCACATATTATTCAAGCTGTCATCGATCTAGAAGAATTCATTGTAGTAGTTTTGTGTTGACCCTTCATTTTTAATCTTTGGCTCTATAGATCTACAGCTAGCGCGCTCCTCATTTTGAGATTAATTTTTCATTAATACTTAATTAATCAAGTTTCTTAATTTAAGTAGTAACACGTTTATTATAAGTGTTGACTCTCTCTTGATTGGAAGCAATTAGGAGGCAACAGACGATAATGGCGATGATGATGAGTAGTGTGAACTCCCTAGCTGGTGGCTGACTCTGAAACCCATTTCATGATTACGTCCACATGCTGATATCAACCCACGCACTCCCTCCATCTCCATCTCCATCTCAAATTTAAATAATCACAAATTTTTTAAGTGAGTATATATTTAATTAGAACACATTATTTCATTTCATTTCATTAATATTATAACAAAAGTATTTAATTATCTTACATACCATCCAGGCCATAAACTATAGATTCATTAATTAGCTCTCCGTTTCTTTTCAATGTTGCTCATTCCAATTATATCTGAAAATCAAAGGAAAAAAATAGAGCTCGCTTATTAGGTGAGACGTCGTAATTACTAATTATTTGCCCGCCCCTCAATTATTTATTTATTTTTGGGAAATTTGTTTTCTATTTAACACTATGCACAATGACAGGCTTCTGAGTATGAGCTTTAAACGCACAATCTCCTTCAACAAAATAAATTAACTAAGCACTATTAATTAAGCCAAACGATCTGCATGTGACAAGATCAAAAGTATTTCGAGCTTAATAACTTGAAAAAAGCAAAAAACAGGAAAAAGAAAGTGCGAAACTTATATATATATATGGATCATGTTGTAAAATGACGTTTCAAATAAACCAGTAATTACAAATGCGAATATAAGAAACCAGTAATTACAAATGCGAATATAAGAAACCAGTAATTACAAATGCGAATATAAGAATCAAACTTTAACAGGGAATAATTCTCACTTAAACCGTCATCGATGATCGATCCATTGCACCACGGCTATGGAGTATGGCTAAGTTGATGATGAGCAGTGCATGCATATGGATCGAGAGTGCACGTGGTTGAGGTGGCTTGAGCTCAAACACTCTATACAATATCGATCACATGCATGCAGTTGAGGCTAGACCTAGCTACTAGTAATAATATAATTTATTTCTTATATGAACATGACCATCAGTTGGTTATATTAATTAGTTAATCAACTATTTCATCAGTTATTAATAATGTACGTAGTTCACAATGAGAGATACTTGTTTCTTATAATTAACCTCGTTTAAGGAATTGAACCATGTTATTTCCCCTAATACCAGGGCGCTCTCCAGATTACAATATTAAGAAGCACTCGAGGTTCGTGCAGATCGGATTTGCCTAATTTAATTACTATATATACTAGGATATTAATTATTTTTACAAGATGGGATTCCGGATTCATGCATGCAACGAAATACAACCACTCAAGGGTTTTTCGTTGCCAATTTTTCACTTAAGTCTATAAGAGTTTGAATTGGAGGATTTATTTGTTTGAGAAGATATTTCTATTATCTTCATCTGTGTGTATATGTTCTATTGATTTGCCATTTTTCTTTGTTTAATCACATTGTACAAAGTTACTAATTTACGTATAGATAATACTTGCATCCACCAGCATGATGGTACCTTCTCTTACAATTTTTTTGATTTATTGAAAAATCTTTATACATGCATTATAATTGGATCTGTTTAACTCCTAAATAATTATTTCATGATCATCTCAATAAAAAAATTAACAATATTAAATATCATTTAGTCATTCATATGTATAAAAAAGTCAATGATTTTAGTTTACATATATTAATAGCTAAATGATGTGCAATTTGGTTTATTTTTTGTATGAATGATATTTAAATGATGATTTAGGAGGTGGTTTCGATTATGATATATGTGTAAGGATTATATATAATCGAAAGAATGATACAAAGAGATGAGGGTATGCATGATGCAGTTTGATACGGATATTAGAAATATCCAAATCCAAACTGTTAAAAATTTTAATGGTTCGATACAGTTTGAATTCTCTAAAATTAGATCCAAACCATTAGTAACGGTTTGATTTGGATCAATAACGGTATAAACCGTTTAGGCATAAACTTAAGTAAGGAACTCTATAATATATATATAATTATCAAACTAAAACCTATATAACACACACAACAAGAATCCAACTTATATAACTCACAACCTCCATTGAGATAAATAAAAAACTAGAAAAAAAGTGATCGGCTGCGTTGAGATAGTTCGGTGTTGGGTTGCATAGTTTGGAGGATATATAAATAGTCAACACTCAAACTGATGCTGATGGGTTGGATAGCAAACAACTCACAGAGACTTTTTCTTTTCATTTTTTCTATTGTTTTTTTTTTTTTACATATTGTTGTCATCCTTTATTTTTATTATTTTTACTTTGAATTAATGACAAATTTAAAAATTAATAAAAGTTAATATATATCTTAACAGTCTGGTTTAAATTTAAAGTATTTTAAAAATGAAATTCTAAATCCAAACCTTACTAACGAAGCGGTTTAGATTTCCAAACCGTTTGAAACATATACCGTTGGATAAATAATGATTTGAAGTGCATCAATTGACGGTTTAAACGGATTCGTATCCACCCTTACAAAGAGATATCCAAACATTGGAATGCAAGTATTATTCTTTACGTATCATATTTGTAACAAACAACCTAACTTAAATTCGTATAATTTTGCTAAAGTATAGTATTAAGGTATTGGTTAGATTAACAATGTTCCGGGACAATATAAATCACATTATACTACATCACTACAATAAATAAGGTTTGGCTTGATAAGATTTTGCTCGACGAACACAAATTAGTTAATAAAACTGCCTTGTCCCGACGAATTTTCGCATTCACTGTGTGAGAACTAGTGAAACTTTGCCCGACGAACCTTTTCGCTAGGCAATGTCATTTCATGGGGAAAATTGTGGCGCAAAGGAATTTTAGTTTGGTGCAACGCCGTTGGCGCCTTATAAATGGACTATGCCCTACGTATTTATTTCGTCCCGAAAAAGGGGATTTAACGATGATTTTATTCGTTGGATAAAATTTAGTGTTGACCCACGTTTGGCTTACAATTTTTTTTCGTTGGACATACTTCATGTCAGTTAAAAAATTAATAAGCTTCATTTACGATTTTCAATAATTAAAAAATGAATTCGACCCATCTAACCGTCCAGTTTTATTCCACGTACTCCTATATGGTCTATGTGAAAAATTAGCCAATTTTGAAAATCTGAGATTAGATAACGGTACACGACAATTCGACGGTTCCAAAACCTGTTTTTGACGGTCGGGCGACTTTAAATCCTTAAAACTTCATGATTTTGATAGGCGAGGTCTACGCACATAAGACCACAAACTGAGCTGTTAGATCTTTCAAATTCAATCCGTTGAATATCAATTGAACAAAAAGTTTGAAAAAATGTATTGAAACTTCTATCAAGGGTTTAAATACTTTGGTGAATAAGCTTCATTTACGAATTTCAATAATTTTAAAAAATGAGTTCGACCATCTAACTATCTAGTTTATTGCACGTACCCCTAGATCAGTTATACAAAAAATTAGCCAATATGGAAATTGCGAGATAAGGTAATGGTGTGTGTTGATTCGACAGTTCCAAAACAGTTTTTGACGATCGAATGGCTTTAAATTCTCAAAATTTCACAATTTTGACAGGCGAGGTCTACGCACATAAGAAAAAAAAAAACAGAATGGTTAGATGTTTCAAATTCTATCGTTTGAATATCAATTAAGCGAAAAGTTCCAAAAATGTATTGAAATTTCTATCAAGTGTTTAAACACCTTGATGAATAAGTTTTTTTCTTTTTCTTTTTTATGATTTTCAAATAATTTAAAAAATGAATTCAACCAACCTAGCTGTCCTATTTCATTGCACATAATCCTAGATTGCCTAAGAAAAAAAATTAGCTAATTTAGAAATTCTGAGATAAGGTAACGATGCTTGACGATTCAACGGTTCCAAAACCTTTTTTGACGATCAGACGACTTTAAATCCTGAAAACTTCACGATTTTTGACGAGTAAGGTCTACGCACGTCAGAACACGCACTGAATGATCAGATCTTTAAAGTTCAATCGCTTCAATATCAATTGAACGAAAAGTTCGAAAAATGTATTGAAATTTCTAACAAGTGTTTAAACACTTTGATGAATAAGTTTCATTTAAGATTTTCAATAATTAAAAAAATTAATTGTGCCAATCTAACTGTCTAGTTTTATTACACATACTCCTAGATCACCTATGTAAAAAATAAGCCAAATTGAAAATTCTAAGACACGGTAATAGTGCATGACGATTCGACGGTTTCAAAACCTTTCTTGACGATTGAACAACTTTAAATCCTCAAAATCTCATGATTTTTTACTGCCAAACTCTACGCACATAAGGCTAAAAAACTGAATGGTCAGATCTTTCAAATTCAGTCATTTGAATATCAATTGAATGAAAAGTTCAAAAAATGTATTGAAATTTCTATCGGGTTTGAACACGTTGATGACTAATCTTCATTTATGATTTTTAATAATTTAAAAAATGAATTCAACCAATCAAACCTTCTAGTTTTATCACGTACTCCTAGATCGCTAAAGCAAAAACCTAGCCAATTTGAAAATTTCGAGATAAGGTCAAGGTGTGCGACGAGTCGACAATTCCAAAATAATTTTTAGCGATTGGACGACTTTAAATTCTCAAAATCTCACGATTTTGGACGGGTGAGATCTGCACACGTGAGAACACAAACTGAAAAATAACATCTTTCAAATTCAATAGTTTGGATATCAATTGAACGAAAAGTTCGAAAAGAACTTTCTATCAAGTGTTTAAACAATTTGTTGAATAAACTTCATTTACGATTTTCAATAATTTGAAAAACGAATTTGACCAATCTAACTGTCCAGTTTTATCGCACGTATTCTTAGATCATGTAGGTGAAAAATTAGCCAATTTGGATATTCTGAGGGTAACAATGGATGACTCAGAGGTTACAAATCCTTTTTTGACGATCAGAAGACTTTAAATTCTCAAAACCTCATGATTTTCGATGGTCAAACTCTTGGAAAATAAGAACACATAGTGGATGGTTTTGATGTTGAAAATTCAATTCTCAAGCTAGTTTTTGATAGGACCTTTCTTGAAATCACTTTGATAACTATGCTCGGTTCTACTTCCGTCTAACACCTCAATCAATATATTAGAAATACCTTTAGTACTTTTACACACAAATTCAGAGAACTTGTCAGATAAGCGATGTACACCGACCATGCTAGAATTATTATCTCAGTATACCAACCAAACTTGGGGCGACCGCCAGCATCCAGCCCACCGACCCCCAAAAAATTGCATCACTTGATATATCGGCTCTATCTGAACCCTAAAATCGATTCTCTCAGTCCCTTTCTGAGCCTCAATTGATATCTCGACTCTTTTAGTGTCATTTTTAATATCCTAGTCAGATAAGGATTCCATAATCAAACCCCCAAGGCCTCGGGAGTTGCGGATATACCTTAACTATAACTACTCTGAAACAGAGAATTTTTCATGTTGACCAAATGCCGAGGAGACACGGCACACGCCTCAAAGCGCCTGTGGACGGCTGATGAGTCCCTCCCATGCTCACTGTAGCCACAATTTCCTTTTTCCTTGCGCCGGGTCGACCCGATTCTCTACTACAGAATCCCGACCCCATAACCCCAACTTGGCTCAATTTCGTCCATTTTCACCCATAGTTCATGTTTCATACATCTAGTAGCACCTAGGAACTACTAGGAACATGATTTCAAACTAACAGGACCTACCCCTAAAAAACTTACTTATTCGTGCTCCCGTCTGACAACTAAGCAAAGTTCAAAAAATAATCCTAGGACTTTGATGCCAAATCCCAAAACCGTCATATAAGAGATATGTAACAAAAAACAAATTCGCTCTCTAGGGGTCATCGTCCGCACCAACCCATTGACCCTTGAGGCATGGTAATACCCGACTCGACAACCATGACCTCAATCGTAACCCTTCAGGCCGGTAGATCTTCCACGTGCCGTCACGCGTGCCTATGCTCTGGTGGACAACCTCACATGCGCTGATGTATTGTCCGTGTGGCGCTGATGTGGATGCCACATGGAGCTGACATTGCTGCCATGTGGTGCTGACCTTGCACTGTCGTGGATGCCACATGGCGCCACTGATACCATGACAAGACCTGTCCCTAAATTAACCTTGAAAATCAAGTATGTCCTGCTCCCATCTGACGATTCTTATCAAACAAGAGATTTTCTATTGTTATTCCTATTCTCATTTGGCACATTAACCAAATAAAATCCATCACTTTCGAGGTGCCGCCTACATCCAACACACTAACCCCGTCATGTAGTGAGAATTGCCATTTTGACTTCTCCCAAAACATTATTTCGTTAAATAATTATTTTAGATTATACATAAAAATTTTGGCACAAGAAAAGTTTATAACATCTGACGTCATGCCCTTATCATCTCATATCATATCACATCATTTCCTTGTATGATTATCATAGCATCATATGTACCATCATACATATAATTTCCTTATTACATTAGTATTATTACATGCACATGACCATACAATCATCAATCATACATTCAACATCATACATGATAATATGCGTAACATCTTAAACCTAAGGAAATTTTTATGCAATCGAGCTCCACATAACTTCCATAATTTTCTATTTATATAATTTATCACTAAGGTTCATTAACATAAGCATAAACCTTAGACTTGATTCTCATAATTTTCCCATATTTAATTCACACTTAAAACATGAACATCTTATGTTAAACGTCTAAAATTGTACCCAAACTATGTCCAATCAACTCGAGGGTTATACCATCAAACTCATAATTTCATAATGAGCAACTTTCGTGTTGACCACAACCTCGGTCGTCACTGTATGCGCCCTCACGCACCGGTAGAAGCTCATTGCACCTGGTGGTCATGCGCCAGTCACAGAGTCATCATCCAGACCTGTTTGTCTGGTTTTTGGATTGCTGGACCCGCAAGCATTACCCAGACATATCTCAGTCATTTTCCGTCCAAATTGGACGTTTTAGTAGTCCATCAACATTTACTCAATCTAAGGAATAACTCTATGATGTTCAATGAACAAAAACATACCTGAAAAGATGTTTTGACTGCTTGATCATTCAGCCATGGTGTTCTTAACCATCTAACGACCTTTTTAGCTTCCAAACTCTCATTTTTCTATCTCAGAATGATCATAAGATCTTCAGAGAGATATTTCCATGGTAGTTCCTTGTTTCCTTTTAAAAAACTTGGAACTCAAAACAAGAACTTATGGGTTCCTTATTTTTCCTTATTGTGTCCCCCATTTTCCCTTCACTGCTTCCATAATTTCTCTTCCCTTATTCCTTGCTTCATTCTCTTCACTTTTCCTTTTTTTTTCTGGTCCTTCTTTTCTTCTCGGGTGGCTTCTATAACGACCCGTCCCAAATTATCAAGATTAATCAATAATTAATGATGGATTAACAAGGCTAATCGGGGATTAGACGAGGATTAACGGACGTTCAGGGCAAAATGACGATTTTGCCCCTAGAATGGGTGAAACGTTGAATCTTCGTTTAGGCGGTCAAATAGAATTTAACCAAAGACTGTGACGTAGCTCAGGACGTCACGAGTTCATAGACAGGTGGTACACACGATTCCGACGTTCGAGGAAGAAGTTATGACGTTCGGAAGTTTGAGGGCATTTTGGTAATTTGGTTGAAAATGGGCAAACAGTTGACGTTTGAACCGGGAGGTCCGATGGACAAGGGCCAAAGACATTTACGTAGATCGAGTTGATACGAATCTGTAGACAAGTGGCATGTCGAATTCGGACGTTCGACGAAAAAGTTACGGTTCACGGAAGTTTCGGGAAACTATTTACAGCGGCACGTTTTACCAGGCAAAAAATGGAGTTTTGTCCTATGTGGGCCTAGATCTCTTCCCAGACCCAATGGATGAGTGACAAGTGTCACTCATCCATTGCCTATTATCCTACATTCATGCATATCATTTCACCTTCTTTGTTTCTTCATTCAACCCGAAAACCATAAACAGGCAACCCAAACACCAACCCTCCCCACCATCCTGTTCCATTCCCCAGCATGTTGATTGATAGGCTGAAGGTGAGAGTTTGAGGCAGATGTATGACTGGGAGACGGTGGAGGACACAGCGGAGGAAGGTGAGCCCGATTACCCGACTATATCCAACTTTTCATTATTTTCGATTAGGGCATTATGGGTAGTTTTGGATGATTGGGAGATTATTATTAGGCTGTTAAGAGTGTTTGGAGGGAGTTTTGAACGACGAGGAAGGGCTGAACAACCCTGGGTGTAACGACCCGTCCCGGAAGTTAACTTTTAAGACCGTGTTTAAGATGGGATTAGTGAGTGTAAACGGTGATTAGTGGGTAAATGACGATTTTGCCCCTAGGTTGGGTAAAAAGTTGACTTTTAGTTTGGACGATCAAATGGACATTGACCGATGACCGTGAATTACTTTGGGACATCATGAATCCGTAGACAGGTGACACGCCCGATTCCGACATCCGAGGAGGAAGTTATGATGTTTGGAAGGTTGAGGGCATTACCGTGATTTGGGTAAAATAGGGGAAAAGTTGACTTTTCGTATGATCGGGTTTTGACACGTTGGCTGAGGAAAGTTAAGTAGATCTCGTCGTCCTGAGTTCAACGACAGGCGGCACGTAGTTATCGAAGTTAGGATGCGTGAGTTACGGGTCTAAGAAGGTAGTGGCAAAATGGTAATTTTGGCTTAAAAGGAAGGGCATTTTGGTCTTTTGCACATTGGATTTGTGCAACAGAGAGGGAAAAGTGGATGGCTGAGATTGGGGCACTTGTGAAAGGGGTTTTAGGATGGTGACACGTGTTAGGGGTCTGGTTGGTTCTAGGGAGCACAGTCCAATTATTTGGGCATTGTGATCGTGTGTACCCGTGTGTGTGTGTTCGAAGAAGAGAGAACAGAGACTGAGAGATTGGGAGAATTGGACGGTGACCATGTGTGTGTTTGTGTGAATTGGTGAGTGACGAGTGATAAGAGATTGAGAGGGAGACAGTGAGAAGGTTGGAAGGTGAGGTGTTAGTGTCTGTGCGAGGTGTGAGCTCGCGGGGAAACCAGAAAACAGAGAGGAGTTGAGTGGTGGTGCCACCGAGTAAGGGGCCAATTGAAGCTGGTAGAGGTGTCCAGAGGCTGGAGGTGGACTGGAGGAGTCGTGTCTTCACGACTGAGCTCACAGTGGTGGTCGGTGTACAGGTAATTCTTCATCTTCTTTCACTTGCTCTGTTTTGCCGTCGAGTTTCAAACCGATAATCGTGGGTTTGGAGTGCGAGTCGAGGGACTTGGTGAGTTGGGTGAGCATCAGTGAGGCCCTAGGAACCGTCTAGGGTGGCTCTCGTGACAGGGGGTTACTTGGTTGGTTGAATTGGAAAATAAGGGTTGTTCGGGTTTTTGTTTCGAGCTTGAGTCGACAGGTTAGGGACGGTGTCGAGGTGTTTGAGTGAGGGGAATGAATTGCTGAAAATTGGACGATGAAGATGGTGAAGAAAGGGAGGAAAACGAAGACGGGACGGTGGAAAACCGGGTGCGCCGGTTCAGACCGGTTCACTCGAGGTAGACGACGGTGAACAGTACCTCTGTATGCAGGCGCGTGAAGGCCACGCGCAGCCTCTTTGGACGGCGCGTGGGGGCGCGTGCGGTGGTTTCTAAGGAAGGTGTCAACTAGGTTTTTGGTTTAGGTGTTGTGACGAGTCTATTGGAAATAGTTTTGGGTTATTCGGACGTCGATTCGAAGTAGTTTCGCGAGGTTGAAGGTTTAGGGTTCCGGTTCGCTATGTTAGGACTCGGGGAATGTTAGGGCAAGTTAGGAGAGTCTTGGTAGACGTGTTAGTGACGTACTTTGGTGACTTGTGACAGGATCGGGACTTCCCGAGGAAGCTGCGGAACGTACAGGACGTTCGGGACGCGATTGAGGGCTCGGTACTGTGAGTTGACCTTTTCTCTAAACTTGAGCATGCATAACTGTTTTTAAATACTTATTTTATGGTTTTACATGTGAATTCATGATTGTTGGATATGTGGTGTTGGTTTTACATAATTGCACATTTTTCGAGAAAGTACGTATTTGGCACGTTTTACGAGGAAAGGTTGAATTTCTGATTTCGATGTCATGGTTTTGGGATTTCAAATGATAAGTGATTTTCAATGATTATAAAGGGATTTTGGAGACATGATTTGATAATCAAGGTTTTTCGGTTTTAGAATCGGATTTCGAGAATCGGAATTTGGTTTTAAGATTGAAAAGTGGAATTCCGGATTGGGTTCGGAAGGACGGTTTTGGATGCCGGAAGGGCATCAGACCGGTGATTTCGAATTCGGGTTTGGATATGGAGTTAAAATGGTTTTTCATATGATTTCGGATTGGATTTGCTGGATCTGGTTATTGGGTTTAAAGACCCGGATTATATATGACGGGGGACGGGCCCGGATTGGGTTTAAAGACCGGATTGAGTTTAAAGACTCGGGAATTTAAAGACTCGGATATATTGATATTTCCCCCGTAGGCCTGTTGAGTTTAAAGACTCGGGAGTTTAAAGACTCGGATATTATTGAGACCTGGATTGAGTTTAAAGACTCCGGAGTTTAAAGATTCAGATAGATCCAGCAGGTTTGATCGTATAATGATTGGTTGAAACTGATGTTTTTGATACGGTTTTATGATGCTTATTCCATGATTTCTATAACTGTTTTTATGATGATTCTACAAATGTTTTATGATGATAGTCATGTGATTTATAATTGTTTTCACCAACTGGTTATGCATGTGATTTCAAAACGGAGAGCCAAACCCGGTTTTCTTATAAAATGGTTTTGGGAAACTTTTCTTTAGTTATGGTCCACTCACACCTTCTGTTTTAAATTTCCCTCCAGGCCATGAAGCTAGCGCGGGTTTCGACGTCGAGGCATTGTCAGAGGCATAGAGTGACCCCGGAGAGCTTTAGATTTTCCGTTGTGCGTGTACGTTGTTTATCGGTTTTCTTTTCTGTGTAATTGGTACTGTGCTCTGTATCGTTTGACTCTGGGTTGTATTAAACTTTCTCCTGCATCTGAATGTGTGTGTTGGTGATTTTTACGTGAGTTTACTTTGGTTTCGGGCGGGATGTCAGACGGGAGTAGGAGTTACCTCGGTTTTCGGGGTGAAACCGGGGTGGGTCCTGACACTGGGTGCAATCGGGGAAACATGGACCGTGGGAAGGAATTCGAACCAATGGGATTTTGTAGCTTTTTCATGTTTTTAATTATAAAAAAAGATTTCTAGTGATGAATTAGGAAGATTGGAATCAAAAGGGGAAGAAACAGACCAAAAATGAGGGAAGAAAATAGGTGAACCGGTCACGCTGGTCGGACCGGACCGGATTGCATAAATAAATCGGACCGGTCGGTTCGCCCAAGGTTGAAGAAAACTGTGCAGGGCGCTTGAGCCTCACACGTAGCCCCTTTGGGTGGCGCGTGGCTGCACGTGAGGCATTTCTTGGGGGAAGTTTCAACATGTAATTTCATCTATTTGATGTAACGAACATTTTGGGACTGGTTTCGTGTTGATCGAACATCATTTGGATAATGTTCGAGACGTCCGAAGATTTAGGATGGGGTTTAAAAATAGTTAAAAATTCCAAAAAATTACGGGGCTTTAGTGAGGGGTTATTTAAGTAGTTAGTAACCCTCTAAATTAATTTGGACAGGTTCGAGAATTTCGAAGGCGACGATTGGCCCGAGAAGGATGTATGACACGGGTATCGAGGCGCGGCTTCAGACGGTCTGTGAGTGGACTTATTTTATGAATTCGATGCATGCATAAATGTTTTATAATTGTTTTAGAACATGTTTTGTGATGCCATGAGTGCATTTTTTTGTGGTAGCCTAAGATTTACATATTTGCACGTATTTTGAGAGTTCTCATTTTATACGATGCTTGTACGTGCTAGGTTTTCAATGATGATTTAATGAACGGGTTTTGGATTTGAAAATATGAACTTGAGTGTGAGACCCATTTGATTTACAAAATCGCAGACTTGAAGTCCATTTGAGTTGACGAGGAATCAGACCGAGGGTCCATTTGAGTTATACGATCGGGCCGAGGGCTCCGTTGGTTTACGAATTCGGGCTTGAGGCCCAGTTAGTTGTAATTTCGGGCTTGAGACCCCTTTGATTGTAGTATCGGGCTGAGGCCCCGTGGGTTGTGAAATCGGGCTTGAGGCCCTATTGATTTATGGTTTCGGGCTTAGGGCCCAGATATTCGTGATATCGGGCTAAAAGCCCCGTTGATTGTGAAATCGGTCTTAAGTCCCCGTTCGGTTTATGAAATGAGAATTTGGGCATGAGACCCTGTTAAACTGTGGATTTAGGCCGAGGCCTGTGGAAATTGGTTTGAATCGGATTCGAGGAATCCTGTTGAGATGAATCAAGTATGAGAGCCAATTGAAATATGTTTTGAGAAAGAAAGAAAGTATTTGAAATGTTCAAACCCTCAATATGATTTATATGGTCTCCTCCAGAAGTCGACCAGGAGAGTCACGATCCACAGACCAGAATGGGTATCCCCATAGGGATCCCGTTCCAAGAGTGGAAGTTATGATGTGGTCCCGTACCAGATTCCAGAGAGATGTTCGGACTAGATCCGGAGATAGAGCTCAGACTAGATCCAGAGATGGACCCTCCCAGACGGAGAATTCCTGGGGGAAGACTCGGAGTGAGACCCCGAGTGGTGTGCACACTAGTATAGATGAGATGAATCGTAACATATATCGGGGATGTGTTCCCTAGGGGTTGTGTCAGGACCCGACCTTCCTCAGTCAGGACCCGACTCATCTAGCACCATATTGTCCGCTTTGGGCCTCGCCCTCACGGTTTTGTTTTCGAGAGCTCATGGTGCAACTTCTCAGGGGGTCACCCATCATGGAATTGCACCAGCCTCAACTTGCTTAACTTTGGGGTTCCAATCCCCCTCAAAGCCACTTGAGCTCCCAAAAGGCCTAGTTTAGATCAGAGTTGCGCAGCGGCACCCTCTATCTAACCCTATATTGTCCTCTTTGGGCACACCTGCGCCCGCAAGGTTTTATTCCTGGGAGTTCACGGTGCAACTTCCCAGTGGGTCACCCATCATGGGATTGCACCAGCCTCCACTCGCTTAACTTTGGAGTTCCCCCGGAATCCAAAGCAGTGAGCTCCCAGAAGGCCTAGTGCTAGATAGGTGTGTGCCTACACCTTTAAGGCACACCACCATCCTCTCCCAGACCATTCCCCCTCGCAGGAATGTGGGATTGTTCACCGTTCTCTCTAGGACACGGGTCTTACAGGTTGTGTGCCCCGAGTTGGCATCTTCTCGGAAGTTCCGCGGATGGGTTATACGTATGCGTACGTATGAGATTTACAGAAAGTGATTTGGGGCGGAGATCCCGTGTTCCATGTTTTAGAAAGTGATTTGGGGCGGAGACCCCGTATTTGATATTTTGGAAATGGTTTGGGGCGAAGACCCCGGGTTCTATGTTTTGGTATTTCACTGAGAACATATTTGGCCAGAGTCCTACTTGTGTTTGATTTGGGCTGAGTTCCCATGTATTGATTTATGGTTTTAAGATTGTGATTTCGGGTCGGGGACCCATAAATGGATTTATGGTTCATGACGGTTTATGGGGACTGGACATGAACCCTTGAAAGGTTTTGAGAATGTTTTCAAATGGTTTTATGAACGTTTTGGGAAATGATTTTTGAATGCATGCATATGCTTTTAGTGAAGGGCATAAAGGTCTTTTTGTGAAATGTTTTGTTAAAATACTTATTTTGTCCACTCCCGATTTTTGATGTTTTAATGCCCTTCAAGTTGATCGCGGATGCGGGCTGTAGTAGAGATCGAGACATCACACTCATCCTCCTACGATCCTGGCGTACTCTGGAAGCCCCGGTGAGGGCTAGAAATGGAATTTTCCCTGGTCTGACACTTCATGTCAGACGGGATCAGGCGCGTCCCACGTTAATCCCGAGGGATTTGGGACGAGTCCTAACAACTTCCCTTAAGCCTTTTCTTGGTTCCGTCTCCGTGCCCCCGAACTCCCCTTCACACACTCATATAACATATATATACCAAGTTCAGTTGAAGGAAGGGATAAGGAAAACTAACGCAATCTCTATAATCTTCTAGGTCCTTCCATTAAAATTACCAAAATACCCTTGGTAGAAAAATTACCAAATTGCCTCTAATCATTTTTTTACCCATAGCGTACATATTCAATATCTGTTTTTGAAAAAAATTATTATCTATGAACTCAGGCATCTGATACCTTTGGAATGGTTTGCGCAGAACATCTAGAAAAATATCTAGGTCAAAAAGTCAACTTTTTACCTTCAGGGGAAAAATCGTCATTTTTGAATTCCTTAAATTTTCTGGTTATTACAACATACCCTCCTTAAAAATTGATGTCCTCGAAATTTTCACGAACAAGTAATTGTAATCATCAAATATTAAAAACATAATATAATCATAAATCACAGAGTACAAACAGATATAAAAAATTCAAACAATATTAGCAGTCATATTAATATAAAGGAACATCGATAACAAGAATCACACTTAAGCAACCTTTTCTCAAGGTTCAAAAATCAACCATCATAATCAAACTGACCTCGGGAATTGCACGAAGCAACATCCGAGTCATGCCCAAGCGTTTATCACATCAGAAATGAATAGAATCCACTAATGCACAAAAACCCCATAACCAGACTTAACCAATTCTCAACTCTAATCTCCATCATAATGTACCGCAAAACCAATTCTCAACTCTAATCTCCATCGTAATGTACCACAACTGTGTGTATAGAGTACCCAGGAACTGTACAAAGCATCATCTAAGTCAAGTCCAGGAACTGCACTAACGCACCATCTGGACATGTCTGGGAATTGCATGTAGCACCATCCAGACTATCATAACATTCCCCAGGAATTACACGAAGCACCATCCGGGTTATCACAACATCCCCGGGATCTACACGAAGAACCATTTGAGTTATCACATCCCCTGAGAACTGCATGAAGCACCATCCGGGGTAATCCCAACATCCCCCAGAAATTACACAAAACACCATCCGGGGTAATCACAACATCCAAATACTAGTATAAGGAAACAGAGCCCTGTTTGACGTCTGAGACTAATCATCACCATTACGTCATACAACCATTGGGGGATACACCATCAGAGTGGTCGCTCAGTAGTACACAATGAGGCACAAATATCAAGAAACATACATTTCCTTGAACCATATCCACATTTCAAGATCTGGACCTAAGTACAATACACAATTTTCTCAAAATACCGTAAAACATGTACTCAAAATTAGTAAATAATTCTCAAAAATCATGAAAGAATTGTTTGAAATTCATAATCAAATTATTACATCAAATATCCATTTCTAAAAGCAAATCGTCATTTTTAAAATCCAAATCCAAACCCATCACATTTTTCATAAGATCTCATACAACGTGCATATGAAATCCATTTGAAATTCATAAATCTTCAATAATCATTTGAGAACCAGATTCAAATCGTTGTCACATAATCATACAAGAATCTTGACTCATATTCCAAGTTGGGCCCAAATTCCAAACTGGACTTTAATCCAAACACTATTTGTGAAAACATTTTCGTAGAACGAGTATTTCAAATAATTCCATAAAATCAGCAAAATCACTTTACAAATAATTCATACTCAAATCATCACTATATAAATCATTTATTTAAAATATTCTATATACTTAGTTTATAATCACAATACCCAATCACTAAATCAGATTTTAGTCCAAACACTGTCTATTGAAATCTCGTAAAACATGTGTTTCAAATAATTCCTCAAATTATAAAAAATCATTAAAACATTGTGACGAACCGTCCCAAATTAATCTAGGATTAATTAAGAATTAATGACGGATTAGCGAGATTAATCGGGGATTAGACGAGGATTAACGAACGAGCAGGGCGAAATGACGATTTTGCCCCTGAAATGGGCGAAACGTTGACTTTTAGTGCATGCGGTCAAATGGACTTTGAACGATGACTGTGACGTAGTTCAGGACGTCACGAGTTCATAGACAGGTGGCATGCTCGATTCCGACGTTCGAGAAAAAAGTTATGATCTTCGGAAGTTCGGGGGCATTTTGGTAATTTAGTTGAAAAAGCGCCAAAAGTTGAATTTTGACTCGGGAGGTCCAATGGCCGAGGGCCAAGGACCGTTACGTAGATCAGGACGATACGAATCCGTAAACAGGTGGCACGTCGAATTTGGACGTTCGACGGAGAAGTTACAGTTCACGGAAGTTCGAGGGAACTATTGCACGTTTTACGAGACAAGTGACTTTTGGACTCAAGTGGGGCCCAGATATTTTGGGGCAGGTCCAATGGATGAATGACACTTGTCATCCATCGATCGCCCAACCCAAATAATTCATGCATCTCACCTTCCCTTCTCATTGATCATTTTTTTTCCCATTTCCAACCCAAAACCGATCAAACCTATCACCCCAAATCCAAACCCTTCAACCCTAGGATCATCTGTGAGACCCAAGAGAGTGAGAGGAGGACTGAGGAAGGTGGTGGCCGGCCAGGAACACCGCCACCGTGGACGGTAGAGACAAACCTTGGAAGGTAACTCGGTTTGGCCATTTTCCCCTTTTAAATTTGATTTGCACGTTATGGTTGATTTTGGATGATTGGGGGATGATTAATAGGTTTCTAGGAAGGTTCTAAGGTGGTTTTGGACGGTGGTTTTGGGCTGAGCAGCCCTGGGTGCAATCGGGCAAACTGAACCGTTAGGATAAAAAATTAAACCATGGGATTTTAGTTGTTTTCCTTAGGTTTCTTGATAGGAATAGATAGGAAATGACAAATTAGGAAGATTAGAATAAAAAAGGAGAATATTGGACAAAAAATGAGGATTGGAGAGGCCTGGACCGGTCACGCCGGTCCAGTTGCAGGCCCTGAACCGAACCGGCTGGTCTGGACCGGTTCAGTCGCTGAGGAAGAAAACTGTAGCCGGCGCTTGAGGCCCACGCGCAGGCCATTCCTTGGGTGGGTGACGACGCGTGGCAGGTTTTTGGGGGAAGTTTTCAACATGTCAAATCATCTATTCGATGTAACGAACAGTTTGGGACTGGTTTTGTGTCAATCGGACATCGTTTCGATATAGTTCGGGACGTCCGAAGGTTTTGGAGTGCGTTTAAAAATAGTTAGAAATTCCGGAAATTTACGGGGCTTTAGTGAGGGGTTATATAAGTAGCTAGTAACCCTCTAAATTAATTTGGACAGGTTCGGGAGTCTCGGAGGCGACGATTGGCCCGGGAGGAGCTTATGGCAGGCGTATCGAGGCGCGGTTTTGGACGGTCTGTGAGTGGGCTTGTTTTATAAATTCGATGCATGCATAAATGTTTATAAATTTTTTAAATACATGTTTTGTAATGCCATGAATGTATTTGTTTGTGGTAGCCTAGGATTTACGTATTTGCACGTATTTCGAGATTTATGGTTTTATACGATGCTTATACGTGCTAGGTTTTCAATGAGGGTTTAATGAATTGATTTTGGATTTAGAAATATGAAATCAGGTAGGAGACCCATTTGATTTATGAACTCTCGGACTTGGATTCCATTTGATTTGACGAGGAATCGGACCGAGGGTCCATTTGAGTTATACAATCGGACCGAGGGTCCCGTTGATTTATGATCAGGGATTGAGGCCCAATTGGTTGTAATATCGGGCTTGAGGCCCTTTTGGCTGTAGTATCGGGCTTGAGGCCCCGTTGCTTTATGGTTTCGGGCTTAGGGCCCAGTTAAATGTAACATCGGGCTTGAATCCCAGTTTGATTTATGAAATGAGTATTCGGGCATGAGACCCTGTTGAGAAATGTTTTGAGAAAGAAAGAAAGAGTTTTGAAAATGATTATGAACCCTCCATCTGATTTATATGGTCTTCTCCAGACGTAGACCTGGAGAGTCACGATCCATAGACCAGAATGGGTATCCCCATAGGGATCCCGTTCCAGGAGTGGGGGTTACGATTTATGATGTGGTCCCGGACCAGATTCCGGAGAGATGATCGGACTAGGTTCGAAGTTAGAACCTCCCAGATGGAGAATTCCTGGGAGAAGACTCGGAGTGAGACCCCGAGTAGTGTGCACACTAGTATAGAGATGATATCGTGGCATATTTCGGGGATATGTTTCCTAGGGGCTGTGTGCCCCAAGTTGGCATCTTCTCGGAAGTGCCGCGTGTGCTACCCGGGGTCTCAAATCCCAAATCTCCCTTGGGTCCACCTAGGTCAATGACCCGCAGATCAATGACCCTCCATGGGGGGAGGTTTTAACCTCTGGTAATCCTTCTCCTGAGTCACTTTACGAACCGGTCGCTCCGTACAATGACCCCTCACAGGCAATGCCCTATGACTACTCCAGGATACTACGACAAGTCTGGAGTAGACAACCCACCACTCCAGGATACTATGAGACGTCTGGAGGGCATCTGTTCATGAGGATAATATACGGAAAATCGTTTCATAATTCATTTCCAAAACCATTCAAAGGGCCACACCCGGGTTTTCCATAAACCAACGTAAATCCACAATTGGGTCCCCGACCCGAAATCATGTTCATAACCCATAACTGGGCCTCATGCCTGATTTCATAGTCAATTGGAACTCAAGCCCGAATTCGTAAACCAACGGGGCCCCCAGCCCGATCGTATAACTCAAATGGGCCTCCAGCTCGATTTCTCATTAAATCAAATGGACTCCAAGTCTGATAGTTTCCAACCAAATGAGTGTCATGCTCGATTCCATGTTTTCAAATCCAAAACCTTTCCGTTAAACCCTCATTGAAATACGAACACGTATAAGCACCGTATAAAACAGAAAACCTCGAAATACATGCAAATACATAAATACTAAGCTACCAAAAACAAATACAATCATGGCATCACAAAAAATATTATAAAACACTTATAAAACATTTATGCATGCATCAATTTAGAAAGAAAGGTCCACTCACAAACCGTCCAAAGCCACGCCTCGATACGCGCGCCATACGCCCTTCCCAGGCCAATCACCGTCTCCGAGGCACCCGAACCTATCCAAATTGTAGTAGAGGGTTACTAACTACTTAAATACCTCCTCACTAAAGCCCTGTAGTTTTCCCGAATTTTTAACTATTTTTAAAGTCGATTCTAAACCTTCGGACCTCCCGAACTATATCGAGACGATGTCCGATTGACTCGAAACCAGTCTCAAAATGTTCGTTACATCGAATAGATGATTTCACATGTTGGAACCTTTCCCAGAAAGTGGGACAAGCTCCCACACGTGCCTGTAGAAGCCCCTGCGCGTGGGAGCCACGCGCCGCTGCACAGTGTCGTCTTCCTCGCGATTCGGCCGGTTCAGACCGGTCCACTGGTCAGCCGGTCCAGCTGAACCGGTGTGACCGATCCAGGCAATTTTCTCCCTTATTTTTGGTCCATTTCAATCCAATCCAATCCTAATCCTCATATTTTAATCCTAGCAACCTTCCTATGTGATTAGAATTAAGAAAAAACCCTAAAACCTTATCGGTTCAAAATTCTTTTCACGTTTCAAATTTCCCGATCATCCCCTGGGCTGTTCAGCCCCTCCCAGCCGTTCAAAACCTCCTCTAAATCTTCCTAAAAACCTAATAAACCTCATCCAAACACCCAAAACCATCTATAACGTCCTAATCAATAATTTGAATTCAAAAATCAAAACCGTGTGCTTACCTTCTCTCCATCGTGCACGGTGGCTCGGCCACCTCTTCGCCATCCCCAGCTCAACAGCCACTCTCTGTCCACTTCCTAGATTGAATCAGGTGAGGGAAAAGATTGGGGTGATGGTTTGATGGGGATTAGGTGAGATCGGGTTGTGTGAGTTTGGTTTGCACGAACAAGCAAGTGGTGAAATGCATGAATCAATTTGGGTGGGTAATGGATGAATGACAAGTGTCATTCATCCATTGGGCCTGCCCCTAAATATCTAGGCCCACTTAGTTCCAAAAGCATTCGTCTCGAAAATGTGCAATAGTTCCATGAAACTTCCGCGAATCGTAACTTTTCCGTCAACCGTCCGATTTCGACGTGCCGCCTGTCTACGGATTCGTATTGACCCGATCTACGTAACGGTCATCGGCCATCGAACCTACAGAGCCAAAAGTCAACTTTTTACCCTCGTTCAGGGGTAAAATCGTAATTTCGTCCTAAACATCCATTAGTCCTCAGCTAATCCTCGATTAGCCTCACTAATCCGTAATTAGTCTTAATTAAACCTAAAAATTAGGGACTGGTCGTCACATTCTGGGTTAATAGATCAATAGGAAATGTTGAGACGAGGGGAATGGAGGAAGAACGGAGTAAAAACGTTGAGAATTTGTGGTGAACCGGTCTCGCTGGTCCGATCAAACAGGAAACCAGAGAACCGGTCTAGACCGGGTTCAGCTGAAGGTTGAAGATGACCGTCCCTAGCGTGTGGGCTTCACGCGGAGTCACTTGTGACAGCGCATGGAGGCGCGTGAAGTAGAGTTGGGGGTCATGGTCAACACGTAATTTTATCCTTTCGATGTAACGAACATTTTGGGACAAGTTTCGAGTCGATCGGACACCGTTTCGGGGTAGTTTTGGGTGTCCGAAGGCTTAGGGTTTATTTTAAATACGTTTAAAAATCCCAGAAAATTGGGGGATTCCATGTTAGCCTATTTGAAGTCGTTAGTGACCTTCGGGTTTGATTTGGACAGGTTCGAATGTTCCGGTGATGGTGATTTAGCCGAGGAGGCTTATGACATGTGTATCGAGGCGGCAGCTAGGACGGTTTGTGAGTGGATATTGTTTTCTAAAATATGATGCATGCATAACTGTTTTATATGTTTTACATATGTGATTTCTATGATGATGATTGTGACATTGGTGATTTACGTATTTTCACGTATATCGAGGTTTATGGTTTTACACTGTGGTTATACGTGCTTGGGGTTTCGGTGATGGTTTGATGAAATGGTTTTGGTTTTGAAAAGGTGAACTTGGTCATGAGACCCATTTGTTTTGGAAATCCTGGACATGAAGTCCATTTGAGTTATATTATCGGGCAGGGGCCCAGTTGGTGTACAAAATCGGGCATGAGGCCCAATTGTGTTTTATGAATGTGATTTCGGGTCGGGGACCCATAAATGGATTTGGATAAATGGATTTTGATAAATGGATTTAGATTTGAGAAATTGGATTTGTGGATTACAATGGTTTTATGGAAATCCCGGGCATAGGCCCATTTGAACGGTTTGAGATGATTTATGAAATGTTTTCCATATACCATCCTTATGTGTGAATTGTCTCCTCCAGACGTCTCATAGTATCCTGGAGTAATCATGATGCACTACCTGAGAGGGGATGCCCGGGGCGCAGCTCAGGATCAGGAATGCAATTATGGATAAGGCCCCCAGGGAGGGCCATTGATCTGCGGGTTATTGACCTGAGTGGACCTTGGGGAGACTCGAGATTGAGACCCCGAGGAGCACTCGTGGCTTGGAAATTGTGACAGTGGTATTGATTAGGCATTTGGGATGCCGATGATTGGTATATGACGTTGTTTGATTGGATTGTGATTTATGGATTTACTAGATTTATGATTTGGATTTCTGTGGTTATGGATTTGGGCAGTGGCCCACTTGGATTTGGATTTACAAATTTCAGTGTTTTACGTTTTTGGGCTGAGTTCCCACACTTGGTTGATTTTATGGTTTTGGGCTAAGGCCCTAATGATTGAGGAAAGAAATGACTTCAGTTTTATAAACGATTTTTTTTTTTATCACATTTCAATTGATTGAGATAACTGGTTTTCGAATGCATGCATACTTTATAGTGAAGGGTATAAATGTCTTCTTATGAAATGTGTTTTTATTAAATTATTGATTTTTCGTCCACTCACAACTTTTAATGGTTTTAATGTCCTTCAGGTTGATCACGGATGCGGACTGTAGTAGAGAACGAGACATCGCACTCCTCCACCGATCCTGGTGCGCTCTGGGAGCCCCGAACAGGTTGAGGTTTGAGTTATCTCTTGAAGGAGATCTGGGCTTGGCCAATTACCTCGAAGGAGATTTGAGCCTGGGTCGTGTCACTACCTGTCTAGATTAACCCGAGCCTCGCCAGTTACCTCGAAGGAGATCTGAAGCTGTAATTACCCTACTTTGGCGTCTTTAGCCTGATGGTCAGAAAAAATCAACCCAGCACCTGTGGCAACATCCAGAAAGTCTCTAAGAGAAGCATATGACCAAGTTGTCACTAAAACTCTGACCTCATCTCGTAGACCCAGCTCGACGCACCGACACTTGCCAACGCCACATACCATCAATACCAGAGTAAACTAGGACAAATTCAGGAACCTCGGCTCATATTGAGAAATCATCTTGTCCCCCTGCTGAAACTGCAAAACCACACCCCACGAGTGTTCTAGTAGAAACAAAAATAATACTACCTCCTGAGACGCCACAAACCATCTCAAGAGACGACCTTGAAAATCCTCCCAGATAACTGTACAGACGTCCTAACCTATTATCCTCAGCCCGTGGGACTGCCAATATACCCCCCAAACAAGAACGTGGCCAAGCGTACCATAACCTCTAGAGGCATCACATCATATCGAATACTTGCTCCAACCGAGGAAACCTCCTCGTCTGAGTTTCATCGCTTTTAAAAATAGTGTCTCCAAGTGAAACGACCCATACCAATCCCCCCGGGATTACCATGGAATGTGTCATGCTCCCGTCTGACAAGAGGTGTCAGACAAGGGATAACCTGTTGACATTGCCCAACCGGGCTTCCAGAGTGCGTAAGGATCGATGGAGGAGGTGTATGATGTCCCAGTCTCTGCTGCAGTCGCATCCGGAATCAACCTGAAGGGCATTAAAAACAAAGCTGTGAGTGGACGAAAATAAACAAGTCTGTTTAAAACATTTATAAGACATTTATGCCCCTCAGTAAAAACATATGCATGCGCCAAAATCCAATGATCACACATTTATTTAGAAATAACCATTAGGGCCTTAGCCCGGAAACCAAAGCATAGTTTCAATTTCCAAAAGTCAATCCTAGAGTTATTTCATCAATCCAGTAATATTCATTTATTATTTTTCCATCTCCGGCATCCCCGATGCCTAGCGTCCTAGACGCTTGACGTTCCAGACGTCATATCTCACGGTATCAAGCAACGCGTGCTGCCCGGGGTCTCACCGGGTCCATATCTCTGACATCCCCGATGTCTGACGTCCATGACGTCCAGCAATCCTGCTCCTGGATCACTATACGGTCCGGTAGCTCCGTACAATGAGCCCTCGCAGGCAATGCACCGTGACTTCTCCAGTGTCCCCGACACTTGGAGGAGACCAGGATATATATATATATATATATATATATATATATATATATCCTCATATCGAGATGGTTTTATGGAACACATTTTATTATTCATTTCCAAAATATCACCATGGCCCTGCCCCGAATTTCCATAAAACCGTCATAAGTTCAAATAGTTGAATCAAATCCGAAATAGTTTATTCAATTCCATTTTAGGGTCCCCGACCCGAAATCACATATATAAGTCAACTGGGCCCCTGGCCCGATTCGTAAGTTAACTGGGCCCCTGGCCCGATTCATTTTAACAAATCCGTAACCGTTTCATGAAATCATATCCAACCACATTTATGGAAGTCGGTGCAAATCCAGAGAACCTCGATTTTCGTGCAACCACGTAAATCACCTCGAAATGCGTGAAATCATTTAAATTCACCGATATCCAAAATAAATCATTTAATCGCAATTATAACAATCATGAAACAGTTATGCATGCATCGAATTTATAAAACCAATGTCCACTCACAGACCGTTTAACCGAGTGCCTCGATACGCGTGCCATAGGCCTTCCCGGGCCACATCACTATCACCGGGACTCCCAATCCTGTTCAAATCACATTAGAGGATTACTAACCTCGTCATTAACATCACATTCAAGTCCCGTAATTTTCCCGAATTTTTAAGTATTTTTAAACTGGATTTAAAATCTTCGGACATCCCGAACAATATCGAGACGGTGTCCGATCGACACGAAACCTATCCCAAAATGTTCGTTACATTGTATAGGACAAAAGTCATGTTGACCTCACCTCGAGATTCGTGCCCACGCGCCGTCACGCGCCGCCGTGAGTGGCTGCGCGTGAAAGCCACGCGCCTGCTACAGTGACTGCTACAGTGTTCCTTCTTCACCCGTTTGTCTGGTAAACGGGTTGGAAAGCCCGCGATAGGATCCGGTTCAAACACACCCAATTCGACATCAATTCGATCCGTTCTTGATCCTATAACAATCATCAACCAACCAATTTCAGTTCTGTGTCAATGATCAACATCAACCATCGATTAATCGTGTCAACAACCCGTGATCACCCAAAACGGGTCAATCACCAAAACTCAATCAATCCTCAACCATTGTCAAATTAACTTCACAGGAAGCTTATAAGGATTAATACGAACCAATTCACATGATTAATTGAACACGACGTTACCTCAATCACCACGACTCAAGCTTGAGTTTTCCGGCCGTCCACCTCGTCCGTCCACGGCCCTAGGAGCCCCAAAGCTTGCCCCTTTTGATCTGGTTCGACACGTTGAAGTTCCAGGAAGCTCAATCCATCATCAATTAGGCTTGGGCTGGCCTAAAACTAGAAGTTTGCATTTGAATTTCCTAGAAACCAGTTTTGGGTTTTCAGAGAAATCCAACACCAATTTCCCTCATTTCCTTTCATTCTCAATACCAGAGTAACCCACTCGACATATATTCCATTCCTTTAATCCAATTTAGCCGTTAAAGGCACCCAAAACCGTCCTCAAACGACTGTGCAAAGTTCCCCTGTACTGACCCGAAACCATTAAACAAACCAATGCCCATGTCGTGCAATCGATTGCCAGCACAATACATGTGCAATCACACCTCACACTGTCCCAATTCAGCCATTAAATTGATAAACAAATCATGGGATCGATCGCACAAAGCATCCACTTCACGGCCAGTTCAATGAAACAGTGTCCCGTGTGAAATTACGATTCTGCCCTTGTACCGTCAACTTACTCCATCAAGTGGTGTAACTGGAACACATTGAATACCAGCCCAGCAGTGATCACACATCTCGAAGCTAGGGTTCAACAAGCCAACCATGGCTAAGAGCACCTGCTCATAAACTCACTGAACCCGACAAAATCACTCTGCCCAGCGCACAGTATCCAATGTCCAGTCCACAACACAGCCAAACAAATGATATCGGAACCAAGCCGTTTACCAACACATTTAGTTACACACCACTGGTACATCCCATGTACCGCCATTAGGCACCACTCAGCCTAACCCGTATCAATCCTCGTACAACGTACCCTGTACGCACCTCCATCCATCAATCTGCCTATAACCACCCAGGTCATAGCCAAACACGTTCCAATAATGAAGTACCTTTGCCCAAACCAACATGAGACAAAGCGAACTCCACCCATCATCCAGTTCTAGTTCCGAGTCCGAATTCGCAATTTCGTAAGAAATTCCGAATCCAAACCCAAATATCATATTTTTATTCCATGTCCAAATCCTAATCTGAAATCATTATTCCGTAAGCTAGCATTGGAATAATCATTCCGCACCCAAATCCAGTAATCCATTTTCGAGCTCCGCAATCGAGTCCTGAATCGTCACCCAGAAATTCGATTCCAAAACCCAAAATCTCGTTTACGTCCACCAAGACGTAACATAACCGAACCTGTCGGTTGCCTGTCCAAAACACTCGATTGACTTCATAAGGAAGCCAATCCCAATATTCATACGTCGAAGGTTGACCAAATCTGACCACATCGGAAACCTACTCAACCAAGTCTCAAACCATATGGACTCACTCCGTAAAGAAGTTCAGTCCCGTCAATTACGATTCACATATCAAGGTAAGAGTGATAACCTCACGTCCAATCTGGATCATCACGATCACGATCCAGATCCATCACTATGTCACCCGACAAGTAACATCACGATCCTAGATCGTCACATCGTCCAAAGTCGACAACATCACAAATCAGATCAACCTAGGATCCACACATGCTCGCATAGCTAACAATCCATCTGAAAGCCGATCGTAGGGTCTTACACCCTCATTGAATCATTCGTCAAATTTCCCTTGGTGGAAAGATGACCTCGCATTTCACCACCAAATCCAAAATCGTACACAACTTCTTGGGTCCAATGACCCCAAGCCAAACATGGGTCCACCAACCAATACACGCTCAACGTACTGGTAGCAACAATCATCATCTGCCACGGCAGGAAATAAGAAGTCAACCCCAATGACTTCGGAATACCAATCACCGATGTGGAAACGAGCACTCCTCTCGTCTCCCAATCACAACTCTCCCCGAATCGGGAGTTCCAACCATGTTGGAAACAGACATGCTCCCAATGAGATGTCAAGTCCAACCACTGGACTGCCCACGTCCATACCTCACTTAGACCACCACGTGTCCAAAATCATTTCATCACCCGGACCTCACGTCCGCCAATACTCATGTACGCACACACCCCGACTCCAAATGGGACATCCACAACTGTGCATACCCAACTGCCTTCGTCTCACATCTCAACCTAAACAGGTTCAATCCTCAGGTTCCAAGCGATTCGCAATCACAAAATCACACGTCAATACCACAAATGGTTTCCCCGACTTTTCCAATTTCAATAATTTCCTTGTACCCTCTGGGGATATAAGAAGTATACCATCAAACCAATCTCGGAGTTGACAACAACTCCCCCAAATCCACCAATTCTCATGACATAGGGAACATCATCCCTAGATTCCCCAATTTTCAATCATACCCTTTTTATCCATTCATCACTTGACATCATAAATCTGTTGGGACTTATCCCAACACATCACAACCTCCACTGGAACCCATCCAGTCCAAGACTCAACCACCTCTGAGTCGCAGATACCAATCACCTGTCCATCATGACAGAGTCACACCCCAACTGGTGGCTCATCATCATTACAATCACTGACACCGGTACCAGCACCAGTGCTAGTACCAGCACCACGCACTATCATCAACACTAGTATCAGCACACAGGCATCCATACTAGTATTGGCATAAGGGTACCACCATACCAACATCCATACATAGCACACGAACATCCACACTAGCACACGAACATCCATGCTAGCACACTGTGTGCAAAGTTGTTACCCTGGATCTCCGTTCATTCCGAACGACGCTCCCGTAACACCACTCGTACCCCACGACTATGGGTACCTCCAGTTTTTGCCATCAGCACATCAGGATAATGAACGTTCCCTGAACGTCCCCTGATCCACAAGTGTGAAAGCCACACTAAATACCCTCGATAGCCAGTTATCTCACACAACTGTCGACCAACAGTCATCGCTTGTCAAGATCCGTATCCACACATCACACTACCATTCGATCCTACACGGAAATCCACATCATATCTCGTAACCGCATCCGTGGATCGAAACCCATAAGACTCACTAGAGTCATCCACATGGTCATCCATGACCTCAGCCGCTCGTCGCAGCACCAGTTCTCATTTAAAGTTCACTTTTCCGGTCCATCGATTATAAATGAGGGTTCCAAAATCACACCATAGGGTTCCACCGAACCCAACTGCCTTTTGCAGTAAAATCCACAACCTGACTGACCCCGCGGTCCTGACATCGTATAGACGTCAAACCCAATCCAATCGTTAATTCAACGTGGGTTCCATCGTGGGTTCCACCACGAAGGTCATCGGCTAACTCCGATGCACCAACACCCCATACACTAGCCAACACTACCAGGGTCCACAATTTAGACCATTACTCAACTGAGTTTCGCATTTCCAATACATTATTCAAATGGGGTTCCTTGAAACCAGATGTGCCGAGTGGCACAACAATCCATCATCACATGACCGAACCGACGGTCCCACATTACCAGTTAATCGTATACAACCCCACTTGGGTTGAATCGCATCAATGCACGGCGTATCGGGTGAAACACACCCAATCCACCATACAAACTCAAACTATCTATCAGGTTGACAACGGAACAGCAGCCCAAAGAGACATCACACCCTCGACCTTTGCGCACAAAAGAGCAAAACCTGCTCTGATACCACTTGACACGGCCCATCCCAATCCCCCCGGGATTACCATGGAATGTGTCATGCTCCCGTCTGACAAGAGGTGTCAGACAAGGGATAACCTGTTGCCATTGCCCAACCGGGCTTCCAGAGTGCGTAAGGATCGATGGAGGAGGTGTATGATGTCCCAGTCTCTGCTGCAGTCGCATCCGGAATCAACCTGAAGGGCATTAAAAACAAAAGCTGTGAGTGGACGAAAATAAACAAGTCTGTTTAAAACATTTATAAGACATTTATGCCCCTCAGTAAAAACATATGCATGCGCCAAAATCCAATGATCACACATTTATTTAGAAATAACCATTAGGGCCTTAGCCCGGAAACCAAAGCATAGTTTCAATTTCCAAAAGTCAATCCTAGAGTTATTTCATCAATCCAGTAATATTCATTTATTATTTTTCCATCTCCGGCATCCCCGATGCCTAGCGTCCTAGACGCTTGACGTTCCAGACGTCATATCTCACGGTATCAAGCAACGCGTGCTGCCCGGGGTCTCACCGGGTCCATATCTTTGACATCCCCGATGTCTGACGTCCATGACGTCCAACAATCCTGCTCTTGGATCACTATACGGTCCGGTAGCTCCGTACAATGAGCCCTCGCAGGCAATGCACCGTGACTTCTCCAGTGTCCCCGACACTTGGAGGAGACCAGGATATATATATATATATATATCCTCATATCGAGATGGTTTTATGGAACACATTTTATTATTCATTTCCAAAATATCACCAGGGCCCTGCCCCGAATTTCCATAAAACCGTCATAAGTTCAAATAGTTGAATCAAATCCGAAATAGTTTATTCAATTCCATTTTAGGGTCCCCGACCCGAAATCACATATATAAGTCAACTGGGCCCCTGGCCCGATTTCATAAGTCAACTGGGCCCCTGGCCCGATTCGTAAGTTAACTGGGCCCCTCGCCCGATTCATTTTAACAAATCCGTAACCGTTTCATGAAATCATATCCAACCACATTTATGGAAGTCGGTGCAAATCCAGAAAACCTCGATTTTCGTGCAACCACGTAAATCACCTCGAAATGCGTGAAATCATTTAAATTCACCGATATCCAAAATAAATCATTTAATCGCAATTATAACAATCATGAAACAGTTATGCATGCATCGAATTTATAAAACCAATGTCCACTCACAGACCGTTTAACCGAGTGCCTCGATACGCGTGCCATAGGCCTTCCCGGGCCACATCACTATCACCGGGACGCCCAATCCTGTTCAAATCACATTAGAGGATTACTAACCTCGTCATTAACATCCCATTCAAGTCTCGTAATTTTCCCAAATTTTTAAGTATTTTTAAACTGGATTTAAAACCTTCGGACATCCCGAACAATATCGAGACGGTGTCCGATCGACACGAAACCAATCCCAAAATGTTCGTTACATTGTATAGGACAAAAGTCATGTTGACCTCACCTCGAGATTCGTGCCCACGCGCCGTCATGCGCCGCCGTGAGTGGCTGCGCGTGAAAGCCACGCGCCTGCTACAGTGACTGCTACAGTGTTCCTTTTTCACCCGTTTGTCTGGTAAACGGGTTGGAAAGCCCGCGATAGGATCCGGTTCAAACACACCCAATTCGACATCAATTCGATCCGTTCTTGATCCTATAACAATCATCAACCAACCAATTTCAGTTCTGTGTCAATGATCAACATCAACCATCGATTAATCGTGTCAACAACCCGTGATCACCCAAAACGGGTCAATCACCAAAACTCCATCAATCCTCAACCATTGTCAAATTAACTTCACAGGAAGCTTATAAGGATTAATACGAACCAATTCACATGATTAATTAAACACGACGTTACCTCAATCACCACGACTCAAGCTTGAGTTTTCCGGCCGTCCACCTCGTCCGTCCACGGCCCTAGGAGCCCCAAAGCTTGCCCCTTTTGATCTGGTTCGACACGTTGAAGTTCCAGGAAGCTCAATCCATCATCAATTAGGCTTGGGCTGGCCTAAAACTAGAAGTTTGCATTTGAATTTCCCAGAAACCAGTTTCGGGTTTTCAGAGAAATCCAACACCAATTTCCCTCATTTCCTTTCATTCTCAATCCCAGAGTAACCCACTCGACATATATTCCATTCCTTTAATCCAATTTAGCCGTTAAAGGCACCCAAAACCGTCCTCAAACGACTGTGCAAAGTTCCCCTGTACTGACCCGAAACCATTAAACAAACCAATGCCCATGTCGTGCAATCGATTGCCAGCACAATACATGTGCAATCACACCTCACACTGTCCCAATTCAGCCATTAAATTGATAAACAAATCATGGGATCGATCGCACAAAGCATCCACTTCACGGCCAGTTCAATGAAACAGTGTCCCGTGTGAAATTACGATTCTGCCCTTGTGCAGAAAATTACCAAAATGCCCCTCACGCATCCTGACCCGTAACTCGGTCATACAGACTCCGATTGATGCGTGCCGCCTGTCTACGAACTCAGGGCATCGAGACCTTCCTAACGGTCCTCGGTCCTCGGCCATCGGACCCCCCGATCAAAAAGTCAACATTTCCCCCTATATCATCCAAATTAGGAAAATGCCCTTGCACTTCCGTACATCATAACTTTCACCACGAACGTCGGAATCGAACGTGCCACCTGTCTATGAACTCGTGACGTCCCGAACTACGTCGCGGTCATCGGTCAAAGTCCATTTGACCATCCGAAATAAAAGTCAACGTTTTACCCACGCCTAGGGGCAAAACGGTCATTTTGCACAATTCGTCCGAAATCACCCAACTAATCCCAGATTAGTAAATCCTAATTAAATATTATTAAATTCCGATATTCGGGACGGGTCGTTACAACCTTCCCTCCTTAAAGAATTTCGTCCTCGAAATTACCAACAACCTTATTCCACAAACACCTCGTGGAAAACAATTCGATCACACATCTGTGTACACTTGTACACCACATACTGGGACAACACCAGCCTCGTCTACCCTGACATCCCATCATAGTCATACGTCATAATCAACAACACTCGACCACCTCGAGTGGACATAATCACCTGATCCGCGATAAGATCGCTCAACCATTAAGCTGACTCCTTCAGCTAGATGGTTCCCTTCCATTGTCAATATATCCTTACATTTGCTCCCATTGGGAGTCACCAAATCTCATTTGTCAGTCTATGCTGACACCATCAGTCAAACTGTCACCACTAAACTTTACCGCCCTGGTAAAGCCCCAAACATCAGCCAGTCAGTGACACACCACACACTACATCACTCTCGATGTAGCGTAAGATCAACCACATGATCTCAATTCGCAGGGCAAGCCCAATCCTGCGACACAAATTAATCTCAACGTCCATAATCGCCGACTCCCTTAGCGAACCAAGACGCTGGGAAATCACGGTGTGATCAAGTCACACAAGGCTACTCGTGGTTACTCAGACCACCAATTCACTCATCCTGAGTGTACGTATACCGTCAACTTACTCCATCAAGTGGTGTAACTGGAACACATTGAATACCAGCCCAGCAGTGATCACACATCTCGAAGCTAGGGTTCAACAAGCCAACCATGGCTAAGAGCACCTGCTCATAAACTCACTGAACCCGACAAAATCACTCTGCCCAGCGCACAGTATCCAATGTCCAGTCCACAACACAGCCAAACAAATGATATCGGAACCAAGCCGTTTACCAACACATTTAGTTACACACCACTGGTACATCCCATGTACCGCCATTAGGCACCACTCAGCCTAACCCGTATCAATCCTCGTACAACGTACCCTGTACGCACCTCCATCCATCAATCTACCTATAACCACCCAGGTCATAGCCAAACACGTTCCAATAATGAAGTACCTTTGCCCAAACCAACATGAGACAAAGCGAACTCCACCCATCATCCAGTTCTAGTTCCGAGTCCGAATTCGCAATTTCGTAAGAAATTCCGAATCCAAACCCAAACATCATATTTTTATTCCATGTCCAAATCCGAATCTGAAATCATTATTCCGTAAGCTAGCATTGGAATAATCATTCCGCACCCAAATCCAGTACCCTGAGATCCAGTTGGAGCATCTGTTACTGAATCCCACTAAGTCAATGGAAATCCTAGATGAAAGGCTAAGGAGGCGTCCGAGGATGATCATTCGAGGGTGAGAGATGCTTTGGTTTGGGAGTGTGTTAGTTCAAAATAACTGAATGGTTCCCTTGGAGCTGCTTGAGTTGACTCAGTAGGCTCAAATGCATGATACTCAATCGTCCCAGCAAGCAGCCCCTCACCCCGATTAGTCGCCCCAGCAGGCAACCCACACCCCTACTTGCTGCTCCAACAGACATCCCTGCATCCCAGCCAACCACGCCAGAAGTCAACCTCACATCTCGACTAGCTGCCGAGCGTTTAGATATATGTATAACTAAATTTGAAACTTTTTTTTTTTAAAGTTTGAGACTTTTATTAATTTGCAGAACTATTTCTTTTTATTAAGTTTGAAAGTTTTATATATTTTGAGACTTTCATTTCTTTTTAATTATATTAGATGAAAAATATTATATTTTTATATATATTTCAGGCAACATATTGTTGACTGTTTTGTTTCGCATGACGACTTCTTCATGAGCAATATTTTGTTCCGGCTATTTGGAATGTTATCCGACAATACCTTTTGTTTTCTTCGCCTCAAGTGTTGCTTCATGAGCTTTTGACAACGAACTTTGCACGACGGAAATTCGTCGTATTTGTTTTTTTTACAACGAACTTTAGTTTGCCGACTAAAGGATGTCAGTCGGACAAGGTCTTTTCTTCTTGTAATGCATTGAAAATGATTCATGTATTATATTAATGGTAAAATATATTTATTGAAAGCTGATTGGTTGGTCACATCTAAACTATTATGCATGCACACCAGCCAATACATTTGATGGTTTATTTGAAATTGCAATTGATTTTGATGGCATAGAATTTGAATATTCCAAGCTTGCGACCAAATAATTGAACACTTCATGACAGATTATAACTCTATTTTAAACAAGATATCATGATCACATAATAACATGTCACCCAACTCTATTTTAAAACATCGTCGCATTGATTGATCATTTTATTAATTAATTTATTTTATACAGATATTTATTTTTTATTGTCATATCCCAAAGTAAGAAATTTCAATCATGATTGTTGGTTTGATAACTTAATCGAAGTGTTTGATTTCTCACATGCAGAATGTTGATGAATTATATCTTACAAAAGAACTACCGATGTTTCTTAAACCAATATGGTATTTGGTAATAAAATTATTCATTTAGTGGTTAGCTTATCGCATTCAAGTAAAAAATTTGCTCCACTCCATCTCAACAGACTATACGAACTCACTCAATCATGCGTACATGCATATTTAACCAGAAGGAAAAAAATAAGAGTAACTTTCATACATACAAATTTCTAATTTCGACTTATCCTGATTACTCTTATGTTAACACAGTAAACTGAAATATTACATGTAAAACAAAAAATCTCTAGAAATAATGGATGCTTATCCAAAGCCACCAGACTTGAATGGATGGATTGCGCACCGTAGAACAACGAGTGAAGCCAACAACAAACTTATTTTCGTCTGATTCACAGCTCAAAATGCCCCTATTTTGTCCCCTAATCACTTAACAACCCCACCTTATATCACAAGATCTCCAAAGGTAAAAACGTCATTTGGACAATCACCTGTATCCCACCCAATTGGGATTAGGGAAATAATATTTTCCAATTAGGATAAGTTAATACGTTAATTTATATTGCCCCTCAACTTGTCAGTTTTATATCATTGAGTTTACTTATTACACCGCAAAATTAAAAAAACAAAAAATATTATAATTACTGAGGGGTCAGACAAAGCCAGGTAAGATCCGTAGATGACGACAGCAATGTGACATCATCCACACAACGTCATTTTAGCAACTTGCATGGAACCCCCCGCGGGTGGAACCATCATCTAATGTAGCACAACGTGGGGGTTCATCTAGCCGTTGGTTGAAAGAGATCGATCGGAGACCGTGAATCTCGGGGATGTGTCGGAATACTGTTTCCTTTCGTATGCTTTTATATATAGAAAAAAGATAATATTTGTATTTTATTTTAATAATATCTTTTTGTAATATCTTTTAATTTATTTAATTATTAAAATATACACAGATTATATTGAAATAGTTTAATTTTTAAATTATTATTTTAATATTATTTTAAGTTTTTTAATTAAATTGGAGATCGTTTAACTATTTATATGTACGACAAATGAGTTTAATTCAGTTGAATTTAACGTTGATTTGTAGACAATAGTCTCAAATTAGAATCCCGATAACATGTTGTATAAAAAATTTCCAAAATTCTCTCTCCCCTATAATAAAAAAAACCATTTATATGTACTAACTAAATAGATTATTCATCATAAATATTTATTATTTATTTGATACATATAAATAATTAAATGATCTCAAATATTATTAACCTTTTATAGAAATAATCTTCAAAACATGAGTTAGAGATTGAGTACTTTTGATTTTTTACTGAGACGATGTTCAAAGAAAAATTTAGAAATTGAGTTATTTTTATTATAATATATATGTAAAATTTTTTCAATAAATTGAAATAATAATAGGAAATGATCTTACCAAAATGGAATACAAATATTATCTATTTTTTAAATATTGTTATTAGTACATATTAAAACACGAGTATGCATTGTCATGGAGCTTCTCTCCTCCTTCTTGACGGATTATAAAAGGGCCACATGACTCTTCACTTTGGTTACACCAATACCACAACACTCATAACATATAAAGTTATACAAACACTACCAAAAGTAAAAAACAAGGGACACAAAGATTTGCTGAGGATGGAGTGGTCGCGGCCGGAAAGCGTGTCATCGAACAGACAGAGGGTGATGGAGGAGCTGATTCAAGGGCGTGAGCTTGCAAGTCAACTGTTTAGAGTTCTTGATGACCAAAAGTCTTCGTTAGTTGTAAAGAGCGAGGATGATGTTGGATCGACTGAGGCGCTGGTTAGTAAGATTTTAGGGTCATTTGCAAATACCCTTTTGATCTTAAAGGGGAAGGAGTCTGAGTCTGAGTCTGAGTCTGATCAGATTCAGGCCAGTAGCGGCGGCTCGTCGTCTTGGGATGTTCATCAGCACGACGACCGTGCCGTTATTAAGTCAGAAGATTCACAGGAGAGTTGTAAGAGCACTTCAACTTTGAAGGATCGTAGAGGATCTTACAAGAGAAGGTAATTAACAAGTTATATTCCAATAATTAAATTAATTAATTACTAGCTAAGCAGTAACTCATTATTAGCTAACTTGGCAAAGTTATTAGCAAGACCTCAAATATTTCCATGCGTTGCTGTTGATTGTTCAAAATTAAACCCTCATCCCACTATGTCTATATAGATTGTAAGAGTTTTATTCTTAATAAATTAATATTAAAATACTCTTGTGAATAGAAATTATTAATTTACTCATAATGTTCTATGAGAAAATAAAGCTGGAGTGAGAACATGCCACTTGCTAATTAAGCTTACTACTTCTTGCTTACCAGTTAGCAAGATTGTTAAAGTGGCCTCTATGATTGTTATGAGTAAATTAAGTTATATGATCTGAGATCATAGAGGCCATTGTTAATTTACTCATACTGATCTAAGGAAGATGAATACCCGCTCAATGGCCTCTATGATTGTTAAAGTTAGCAAGATTCTTTTTAAGTCTCTTTCTTTCATGAATGATGGATTGTTGAATCTTAAACTCTAATTTTTTTTGAAAGTTCTTTTAAGAGTTTATATTTGAATCATCAGCTATATATTTAAAAATTATAATTATTAATTTACTCACAACAACAGCTAGATTCTTGTAAAATAAATATAGAATTTCTATGATAAAACAAAATTTAAAAATTATAATTATTAATTTATTCATAACTGTTAGATTTTTATAAACGGCATAGAATTTCTATGATAAGACAAAATAAGGGTGGAGACATTATGCCACTTGCTTTGATAGGTTTCATGCCATGCCATATACTAACAAAATTGGATAAATTTACTTATTGCCTCTGTTGGGTTGCATATTTTTCCTCTACTCCTTACAAAATTACCAACCAATTCATCATTCAAACTTATTTCATGATCAAGATGGGGAACTAATTAATTTTTCCTAAATTGGATTCTGATTAAACTTAATTATTACTTGCAGAAAAACTTCACACTCTTGGATTAGAGATACACATACTCTAACTGACGACGGTCATGCATGGAGAAAGTATGGTCAGAAAATCATCCTTAATGCTAAAAACCCAAGGTATAAACATTTACATCTTCAAAATTTAATTTAATTACAATCTCAATCAAAGGTAATTACACCATATTTCGAATCGAATTAACCATGATCATGTTATTTGTAATTCACAGAAACTACTTTAGGTGCACACACAAATTCGATCAATCGTGCCAAGCGACAAAACACACGCAAAAAATTCAGGAGAATCCGCCATTGTTTCGAACCACGTATTTTGGCAATCACACTTGCAAGGACTACGTAAGAGCTTCTGAGTTGGTTATGGATTGCACAAGCCCTAGAGATGGTTCAGAGTTCATTAGTTTTAGTAGCAATAACAATATCAATCTCACAAGCAATAAACAAGAGCACCCATTTTTCTCATCCTTCACATCATCAGTAAAAAAAGAAGAGTTCGTCAAGGAAGAGATGCAACAAAGTGATCATCATCGCAGTACAACCCTACACAACCACTTTCCGATTTACGATGATTATGTCGTGTCATCTGATCCGGCGACGTTTAAGTTATCTGAGAGGCCATTGAGCGGGTATTCATCTTCCTTCGATCAGTATGATCATGAAGATGATGTGATTTCTAGGCTATTGGTGGGGTCTTACGAGTTTGATGGTGAGTGTTTGCAGCATGGATTTTGAATTTTTGATCGTTTCTAGTACGTAATGCTTGTAATGTTTAAGTTGGAATCGATGTAGGAATATTAAATCGTATGCATGTTCAGGTTCTTTGAAGAATCTAGTTGCTCTTTCTCAGTGTGTGAAATCATGTAAACGCTTATTTTTTTTTTTTTTTGTAAGGCATGTAAACACTTATTTATGAAAAAAGAAGCAACTTTGTTTTTCCTTATTATCAAGTAACATTGTAAGGGTAATATTGCATACGATTGTACAATGGCCCCTTTGTTGTATAAGGTACAAAGCGTGCTGATGTGCTAGTGCTGTGCTGGTTTGCTAGTATAGCTAGAGGATTGCTACGGTGCTGTTAGGCTGCACGGGGCTCAATGATTGTGAAGTCACGATCCTACCAAGCCGTGTCCGTTCTCTACTGATTAGATGTTAGTAATATAGTTAGCCGCTGTTAGAAAATAGTTAAGACAGTCAGGGTTAGGGGTGACAATGAGTCATGTCGTGTTGGATTTGTATCGTGTCATAAATTCTGTTTTATCTATTTATTCTCAATCCGAACTCGACCGGTTTAATAATCGTGTCAAGAATGTCTAACTCAAACCCGACTTGTTAACGACCTGCGTAACCTGTAATCCATTTAATAAACACATCGTACTCAAAACCCAATTAACTTATAATCTGTTTAACTTATTTAAATTATAAGATTTAATAGGTATTTAGATAAGTAAATGGGTAGATATATGAGTTAGTAATGATACGTTTATTAAATTGGTCAATATATAAGCCAATATACGGGTTAACCTGTTAACCCGAAATCTACCCATTTATTAAACGGGTTAGCAAGTTGACCCGAAACTCATCTATTTATTAAACGGGTCATAACGGGTTGACCCAAAATTTTATTCGTGCGGATTGACCCAAATAAATCTCGTGCGAGTTTCGAATCGTGCCAAAAATTGCACCCTTAGTCAGGGTGACTTACTAAGTCACCAAATAATATGTGTAATGTGCAATCCCTTGTGTAAAGAACTATTGATCAATCATTCAGACTCTCATGATAAATGGTTAACCCCATTCATAAGTGATCCTAGATGTATTGCTTCTGCTCAAAAACCAGTTAGTGATTCATAAGAAAACTCACTCAAAGATCTTCAAAGAAAGCTCTCAAGAAATTCTCAAGAAACCTTCTTTCTACTATTCTTCTTTGTGCACACCAAGTGCTTGATCTGAGATAACCATTTTTCTCTTCATTCAAGAAATCTCTGCTCAAAAATCAGTTAGTGATTCATAAGAAAACTCACTCAAAGATCTTCAAAGAAAGCTCTCAAGAAATTCTCAAGAAACCTTCTTTATACTATTCTTCTTTGTGCACACCAAGTGCTTGATCTGAGATAACCATTTTTCTCTTCATTCAAGAAATTTCCTCGCTTCTCTCAAACACGCCATGGTTACAGTAAGTCAATTACAGATACTACAATCACCTATTGCTTCACTCATTCCAACAATTAGGAATGCAGTGACGGTTAAACTTGATGATCACAATTTCTACACTTGGAATTTCCAAATGGAACTTATTTTCAATGTAAATGGCATCATTGGATTCACCAATGGAAAAAACGTGTGGCCCCCAAGTCCTTCCTTAGATGCTTACCTAGTATGGAAGATGCATGATCAAGCAATGATGCAATTCTTGACTTCAACTCTCTCTTCATCTGTAATCTCGTGTGTCATCGGATATAAGAGTGCTTAAGAAATGTGGACTATTCTAAAATACAGGTTTTCCTCCCCCACTAAAGCTTCTATTTTCAACTAAAAATTGATTTACATATTATAAAAAAGGCTCAAAAAATATGACTCAATACCTACAAAGATGCCAGAGATCTTTTAGTATATTGCATTGCCCACTTTGGTGATGATGACATTGCTATTCTTGCATTAAAGGGTTTACCTACTGAGTACAACACTTTTAGATGTGTAATTCCTGGTAGTGAGAGTTCCATAAGTCTTAAAAATTTCAGGTCACAACTCTTGGCTAAAGAAACTGTGATTGATCAAACCTCAGAACATACCTCAGAAAAAACTTCCTTTTTGTCTACACTTACTACCACCAAGAATAGTGTTTCCTCTAACTCTTTGACAGAGTTTGATAATGAAGCCTAGAGTTCATCTGGTGTAAATAGCTTCAACACTGTAGCAACTCTTAACAATGCGATATCCAACAACAATTCTCAGAATTTTCAGCAGGTGTCTAATAATTTTCAGTAGTTTAGCTATGGTGGAGGTTACAGCCAAAACAATAGCTTTCACAACAACAACTTTAACAATGGATATTGATGAAATGGTAACAAGAACAAGAACAAGAACAGAGGCAGATGGAACAACAATTATGGTGGAAATTTTAGGAATTGGAACAATAATAGAGGTAACTACTCTTCAAGTTTTGGAGTCCTTGGTGCACTTGCTCAGAATAGCTATCAACCACCACCAACCTAGAAAATTTGTGGTAAAGGGGGACATACAGCTTCAAACTATTACTATCGACATCAAAATCAGCCACCAAAAGTCAATAACCTTTGTCAAATCTGTTGGAAAATTGGTCACTCAGCCATGAACTGCTATCAAAGAGAAAACTACTGTTATCAGGGAGCATCTCTTTTAATCAATCTCACTGTTATAAGTGCACGGACATCTTCTAATTAGTAGCATGAGTTCTGGATTGCAAATATTGGAGCTACAGCTCATATAACATCTGAAATATCTCAAATTCACAAGCCTAATCCTTCTGCTTTTGAGGATATCATTGCAACAGCTGGCGGTTCAGGTTTGAAAGTTGCTCACATGGGTTACTCTACCCTTGAGATCTCTAATCATGCACCATTTTCTTTCAACTTATCTGAAGTTTTTCATGTCCCTCACATTTCAGCAAATATTTTGTATGTTACTAAACTGTGCAAAAATTGCATTTTCATTTGTGATGAATCTTCCTTTCTAATTCAGGATAGACTCATAGGGATAACACTCTTCCAAGGACTGAGTAAGGATGGCTTGTATCCTCTCTTTTTTCATCACTTACCCAACAATGCCTTTGTTGTCTCTTAGAACCAGTCTCAAGTTGCCCTCCTTGGAAACAGAGTCAACTTTGGCACAGAAGAGTAGGCCATCCTTCAAACCAAATTGTGTATGATGCTCTTCAAAAAGCTGATATCACATTTTCTAAAGCCTTAGCTTCAGCCATTTGTGAGTCTTGTCTAGAAGGAAAAATGTCCAAACAATCTTTTTCTATTTCTAGTTCTAAATCTTCTATTCCTTTTGAAATAGTACATTCTGAAGTATGAGGATCTTCTGTCACGACCCGACTTTCTCCAACAGGATATTGTCCGCTTTGGGCCCAGCTCTCACAGTTTTGTTCTCGGGAGCTCACGTGCAACTTCCTAGTGGGTCACCCATCTTGGGATTGTAATAGCCCCTACTCGCTTAACTTTGGAGTTCCCCAAGTATCCAAAGCTAGTGAGCTCCCAAAAAGTCTCCTATTGGATATATGCACGCCCACACATAAAAGACGCATCCCCTAGATCCTCCAAGCGATGTGGGATTGCTAACCATGCCCCCAAAGCACGGATCCTCACATCTTCCCCCAATGTGTCTTGTGAAAGCTTCAAATACAATGTCAACCTTGTTGAAGAGTGTACATGTTATACTTGGATTTTCCCAATGAAAAATAAATCTGAAGTTCAAACCATCTTTATGCACTTATATTCTTATGTTCTAAACCAGTTTTCTGTCTCTATAAAAACACCTCAGAGTGATGGGGGAGGGGGAATATGTTAGTAAAAAAAATTTGGATTTTCTTTCTCTCAAAGGCATCACTCATTATCGATCTTGTCCATATACCCATGAACAAAACGGTTTGGCTGAAAGGAAGCATATACATTTTCTTGAAACAACACTCACCCTTCTTCAAATAGCTTCCTTACCACCCATGTTCTGGTCTATGCTTGTGCTACAACAGTTTACCTTATTAATAGAATGCCTTGCCTTATGAGAAACTTGAAATCACCCTTTGAAGCCTTGTTCTCTAAGCTACCCATTTTGACACATCTCAAAATTCTTGGATGGGCTTATTTCTCACTTCTGAAACCCTATACCTCCACCAAATTTCAATCTAAAACCATAAAGTGCATATTCCTAAGCTATGCAGAAAAAATACAAAGGTTTTTTCTGTCGTGATCCATTGTTAGCAAAAAAAATTGTATCTCGACATATTCTGTTTGTTGAACTTCAATTTACATACCTCTGTTTGATTAGAAAGTCCTTATGTGTTACATCTGTCCTAGTGTCCCCTAGGCCTATTGGTCCAGTGCTCATTTCTCACCTCTCATTTCAAATTCTTCACACCATCCTCCTACTTGGTCCTCTTCATCTCCTGTGAGCTCTACTTCTTATAAAAAAAAAGCACCAGGCCAAGATTTATATGAGACCACTGATATACTGGGTTCCTCACTAATTCTCTCCACAACTAATGCTTCAGTTCATGATCATCCTGGCAGCGCCACATATGATGATTTTCACCCTCAGTACTTGGAAGTGGTTCTACCTATCACTGGAGTGAACATGAATCCTATTCAGACTAGATCTAAGGATGGTATTATAAAAAAGAAGATCTATCTGTCAAAACATATCCTCTCTTCTGAAGTTGATCTTGCTCATATTGAACTAGCTTATGTCAAGTCTGCCTTTTGTATTCCAATTTGGCACCATGCCATGGAAGATGAAATGAATGCTTTATATGGTCAAGTAACTTGGACCTTGGTTCCTCTGCCTACTTCCAAAACTCTGGTAGGTTGCAAATAGGTGTACAGAATTAAAAGGAACTCTGATGGTATTATTGCTCGACATAAAGCAAGGCTTGTAGGTAAGGGATTTAGTCAAGAAAAAAGGTCTGGACTATGGAGAAACTTTTAGTCCAATGGTTAAAACCACTAGTGTAAGGTTGGTTCTTGCCTTAGCAGGTCATTTTCATTGGCCTCTCAAGCAACTCGATGTCAACAATGCTTTCTTGCACGGAGAACTTAACGAAGAGGTTTATATGTGTCAGCCTTCTGGCTTTGAAGAATCTCAGCATCTAGACTTTGTGTGCAAGCTACAAAAATCTCTCTTTGGTCTCAAACAAGTACCTCGAGTTTGGAATGAGAAGTTCACTAGTTTCCTTCCTAAACTAGGCTTTCAGTCAATCTGGTCAAATGTTACCTTGTTTGTTAAACAAACCTCTTCTACTGTGGTAATCCTTCTCATGTGTGTTGATGATATCATACATCCTGGGAGTAGTCCTGCTGCCATATCTGAGGTTACCATTGCCTTAACTGATGTGTTTTATATGAAAAATATTGGTGATATGCAATTCTTCTTAGGTTTGGAAATCAAGTACACTCCATCAGGTTTGTTTGTCTCTCAATCTAAGTACATTCATGATCTTCTAGTCAAAACTTCATTGTTGGACAGTAAGATAGCAGAGACCCCTAGTGTTCCAGGCTCACAACTCAAGCAGAGTGATGAATCCTTGTATAACAATCCCTCCAACTATCGCAGCATTGTTGGAGCATTGTAGTACCTCACTTTCACCAAGCCCCGATATTGTGTTCTCTGTCAATCAAGTTTGCCAATATATGCATTCACCTACTTAGTCTCACTTTATGGTAGTAAAACACGTTATGCTGTATCTCAAAGGAACTCATCATCATGGTATCTCCTTAACACATGGCTCTTTAGATCTTATTGCCTACACTGATGCTAACTAGGCAAGTGATCCTAGTGACAGACTTTCCACCACTGGTGTAGTTGTGTATCTTGGAAATAACCCTATCTTTTGGATTTCCAAGAAATAGACCTCAGAGTCTCGATCCAGCACTGAGTCTGAGTATCGTGCCCTTGCAATTACTTCAGATGAGGTTTCTTGGATTAGGTAGCTGACGTGTGCCCTTCACTTCCCTCTGCTGAAACCACATTTGATCTACTGTGATAGCACTTCTGTTGTAACGAACCGTCCCTAATTTTAGGGATTAATTAAGAACTAATTATGGATTAGTGAGGCTAATCGGACGTTCAGGGTGAAATTACAATTTTGCCCTTAAACGAGGGCAAAAAGTTAACTTTTGACCTGAGAGGTCCGATACTCGAGGACTAATGACCGTGACGTAGATCGAGTCGATACGAGTCCGTAGACAGGCGACACGTTGAAGTCGGATGTTCGACGGGAAAGTTACAGTTCACGAAAGTTCCGAGGAACTATTGCACAAATTACGAGACAGGTGGACTTTTGTCCTCAGTGGGCCCAGATATTTTGAAACAGGCCCAATGGATGAGTGACAAGTGTCACCCATCCATTGCTTCCCTTAAATAGATACATGCATCTGTTCTCCATTCCCATTCCCTTTCTCATATGATCGATCATCTAACCCGATGAACCCAAATTCAAACCCTTCCCCATTTGATTTAGTTGAGGCCAAGAGAGTGAGGCTGAGGACGTGATGGCGGTGGCAGGACGACCAGCCGCTGTGGACGGCAGAGGAACCTTGGGAAAACAGGTAAACTCGTAACCTTTGAAATTTCACTTTCGTGTTTTGGACGTTAGGGATGTTTTCTGTTGATTGGGGTGTGTTCAGGGGGTTGGTAGGATTGTTTAGAAGTGGTTTTGGGTGGTGGATGGTGGCTGAGAAGCCCATACAGCGGTCGTGAAGATTTTCTATGGTTGGCCACCGAATTCGGTTTCCGGCCAGGTAAGCTCAAATCGAACCCCCAAACATATTTTTATGCTTCTTAGGAGCTTAATGGAACCCTTAGGAGGTAGTTTTGACCCTTACATGTGCTCAGACCGTGGGAGGAAAGACTGGGTTTAAATGGTTTAATTGAACCAATAGCTTTTAGGATTGTTTTTTTCAATTTGATTGCATAGAATAATCCCTAGGATAGATTATGAAGGATTGGTGGAAAGAAGGAAGAAAAGGACGAAAAAATAGGAAGATATGTGGTTGAACCGGTTTCGCCGGTTCGGTTAGACTGAGAACCAGAGAACTGGTTCGGACCGGTTCGTCTGAAGGTTGAAGGAGACTGTATAGTGGCGCGTGAGGCCCATACGCAGGCCTTTGGGTGGCGCATGGGGGGGCACGTGGGACAATGTTTGGGGATGAATCTAACATGTGAAATCATCTATTTGATGTAACGAACATTTTAGGACTAGATTCGAGTCGATCAGATATCATTTCGATATAGTTCGAGATGTCCGAAGGTTTAGGATCAAGTTTAAAATATGTTAAAAATCACGGAAAATTAGGGGGTTTTAATGAGAGGTTATTAAAGTAGTTAGTAACCCTCTAGTATGATTTGGATAGGTTTGGGAATATTGGAGATGGTGATTGGCCCGGGAAGGCTTATGGGGCGCCTATCGAGGCGCAACAAGGACAGTCTGTGAGTGGACCTAGATTTCTAAATTGATGCATTCATAAATGTTTTATATGTTTTTTATATCAATGATTTGAGATGCCATGAATGCATGTGATTTCAATATGACTTATAGGGAATTTTCAGAAGAAAATGCGCTAGTGCACGTAGTTCGAGATTTCTATTTTATATGATGTTTGGGCTTCGGCCAAGTGTGCTACGTGCCTGTGTTTTACGTGATTCTGAGGTTTCACAGAGAGGCGTGAAACCGAGGAACTGACTTACGATTTTGAGGATTTCACGGGGATGCAATAAATCGAGGTTTGGGCATGAGTCCCAGTTGAACTATAATTTGAAAGGTTTTGGATTTAGAAATATGGAATCGGGCATGAGACCCATTTGATTGGAAACCATCGGACTTGGAGTCCAGTTGATTTAACGAGAAATCGGACTGGAGGCCCATTTGGTTTATATGATCGGGTCGGGGCCCGTTGGTTTACAAATTCGGGCATGACGCCCAGTTATGATTTATAGATGTGATTTCGGGTCGGGGACCCCAAATGGATTTGGAATTTACGATGGTTTTATGGAAAACCCGGGCATAGCCCCTTGAATGGTTTTGAGATGATTTGAAAAATGGTTTTTCGTATACCATCCTAATGAACAATTGCCCTCCAGACGTCCCGTAGTATCCTGGAGTGGCGGGTTGTCTCCTCCAGGCGTCTCGTAGTATCCTGGCTTAGTAATGGGGTATTGCCTGCGAGAGGTCATTGCACGGAACGGCCGGTCCGTATAGTGACTCAGGAGTAGGATTGCCAAAGGTTAAAACCTCCCCCCAAGGAGGGTCATTAATCTGCGGGTCATTTACCTGGGTGAACCCTGGGGAGATTTAGGATTTGAGACCCCAGGTAGCACGTGTAGCTTGTAACTGTGATAGTGGTGTGGATTGTGACATCTGGGATGTCAGGCATCAGGGATGCCGATGATTGGTTTTGGGCTGAGACGCATGTGTATTTGATTTGGGTGGAGTCCCTACGAATTTGGTTTCAGACTGAGTTCCCATATACTTTGGTTTACGGTTTTGGGCTAAGGCCCTAATGGTTTGATAACTGGTTTTCGAATGCATGCATGCTTTTTAATGAAGGACATAAATGTCTTCTTTGTGAAATGTGTTTTTCTTAAATTATTTATTTCGTCCACTCACAGTTTTAAATGGTTTTTAATACCCTTCGGTTGATGGCGGATGGGGGCTGTAGTAAAGACTGAGACATCACACTCCTCCTCCGATCCTGACGCACTCTAGAAGCCCCGAATGTGCTAAAATTTGAATTATTCCTTATCTGACACTTCATGTCAGATAGAAGCAGGCACTTCCTGCGTTAATCCCCGGAGATTTGGGACGGGTCCTGTCATCTGCTGCCAGTCTTTATGTCAATCTTAATTTTCATTCTCGGGCCAAACATATTAAAATTGATTACCACTTTGTACAAGAACGAGTGGTTCGTGGAGTTTTAGATTTCCATCATGTCTCTTATGGTGATCAAGTGGCTGATATTTTTATTGTAACACCCCGGAAATTCGAGGATTTTAATATTGTAATTTAATATATGAATTGACGCTTTTACCCTTGTGATTGGTATGGCCAATTTATTGACTTTTTGATTGGTGAGTTAAATGGACTTTGACCAATGACCGTGATGTAGTTCGGGACGTCACGAGTTTATAGACAGGTGGCACGTCCAATTCGGACGATCAGGGAAAAAGTTATGACTATCGGAAGTTTAGGGGCATTACCGTAATTTGGACTTTCGGGGCGAAAATGTTGACTTTTCGTTTGGCAACAAATTTTCACATGACTCAAGGACCGTTAGGTAGGTCTCGATGTCCTGGGTCCGTAGACAAGCGGCACGCCGAAATCGGACTTCGTATGGCTGAGTTACGGGTCTAGGAAGTGAGGGGCATTTTGGTAATTATTGAACCAGGGGCATTTTGGTCATTTTGCCCTGGTTACTGTAGCAACTGCGGGGGACACGGGCAGAACCACCATGTGCGGTGGCTCTGAGTGCGATTTGATTACTGGTGTGTGTGTGCTGGAAAGTATTGATTGTTTAAACCTTTTTGAAGCATCAAACGTGGTCTGATTCATCCAGCTACACGATCAAATTGTTAATTGAAATTCGAAGCTTTCGGGGGACAAATTTCAGTGGACAGATTGGACACCCACGAGCCTCTGGGACGGTTCAATTGTTTTAAAACTGAATGGGAATTGTGTAAGCTTCATTCTGCTGTTGAAGGAACTGAGAATAGTTGAGGAAACCAGAGAAACCATTTCGGGCAAAATTGGAGGGAAAATCGGGTTTTGATTTCTGGTGATTGTTGGACCAAACCAAGGCCTGGTTTAGTCTTCTGGGAGTGTTTGGAACTCAGCCACATCGAAATCGAAGGCCATCAGCCACGGGTGAGCTGGGACGGTGACTGCAGTTTTCAGAGAAATCGCAGAGCTTGGGACGACAACCTTCAGGTACTTTCAGACACAATTGATGGTTCATTTTAGTTCGTTTTGATCCTATTTTGCTTCCTATGAAGTTAATTGGATAATGGATTTGAAACCAGGGAGTTCTGGTGATCAACCCGTTTTGTTGATCATGGGTCGAATGGCTAGTTAAAGGACTTGTCGAGGTAAATTAGTGTCACAGAACTTAAATTGGAAGGATAATAAACATGTTAGGATCAAATTGGATTGAAATCGAGTAGGAATTGATGGGTAATCAACCGGGTCAAGCCGCGGGTGGCAGGCCCGTATTACAGACAAACGGGTGAAGGTGGTGACACTGTAGCTACAGTGTCAGGCGCGTGACTTTCACGCGCAGCCACTTTGGGCGGCGCGTGAGGGCGCGTTGAGCCTTATCTCCGATCACGATCAACATGACTTTTGTTCCTCTCATCATTCTGAACATTTTTGGTGAATTAACCATGTTGATCTGAGATAGTTTTGATGGGTCAGCTTAGGGCCGGTTGCCTCGGGAAACGTGTGGGACGGTTTCCCCGAGCCGGTTCCTATTTCGGACTTTTTGGTTAAATGTTTAAGACTTGTAGTGACCCATACATGTGATTTGGATTGACAGGAATTGTACGATAATCCCGGTACAAGCTCGTACGCGCAGGTTACCGCGGGATCGTACTGTGAGTGGGCCCGATTTCATTAAACCCTTGCATGCTTAAATGTTTTCTGATTTACTTATATGTTCACATTCTGGAATCAAGAAATGGATTTGATAATATTGAAATTTCGGTTATGGCACGTTTCACGGCACCTGGGCATGAGACCCGTCTGATGAAACGTAACGATCGGTTCGGATTTTACCTATGTATACATATATATTTTGCATGTGGATATCAATAAAATGTATTTGGTACTGCACTGTATAGATCCTTCCATACGATACTGTCTCCTCCGGATGAGGTACCCTGGAGTGGTCACGGACGTCTAGAACGTCCAGCGTATATGACGCTAAGCATCGGGGATGCTGTAACCGAACAGGGTTCGGGGATTGAACTCGGAATTGAGACCCCAGTGGCACGCGTAGCCTTGTGATTGTGACCTTATTGGACGTCAGGGACGTCAGACATCAGGGATGTCGGGATTGGAGTGTATAGTGCAGTGGCTAAAATTATGTTTATGGTTTTATTACATGCCTTATGGTTCGTATTATATGATTAATGATTTTAAATAATGCTGCATGCATGTTTGGAAAACGGAGGGGTAAATTATATGTTTTACTTACTAAACGATTTTATAAACTTGAGTTTCGGCCCACTCACCCTTATTGTTTTGGTAACCCCTCCAGGTCGTGCTAATGAGGTAGAGGAGGAACCTGAGGCTGAGGCATAGATCCACTTCTGCGTACCTGAACCTCTGTTGGGTGGTATACCCGCAGGTTTATGTTAGAGTCGTGCTCGCAACTTGTAGTTTGGATTTCATCCCTTGTCCGACATCTGTTATTTCGGATTTGATGTAAAACTTTAATTTTGGTTTTTATGCATTTGAACGTTTAAGGTTAAAATTGGAACATTATTTTGGGTGTCAGACGGGAGCAGGGCACGTCCCCATGTGGTCCCGGTGGGATCGGGGCAGGTCCTATCATTTATGGTGATCAATATGCCGGCTCCATACCATAATTGGCCGATCACAGATTTCTAGGAAATTAGATCTCATAAGTCCCCATAGCCCTTAATTTTATTTTTATTTTTTATTACTAACTAGTTTTTTGAATTAAGTTCTTTACTTCCTACCAATGAAGAGGCACGTAATTATATGATAAATATTCGAATTCGTTCAAATTGATATACGCATATGCTCTATTATATAGAGGTGGACACGAATTCGTTAAAATAGCTAATCGGCCCTCTTCAATTCGTTATATATCTAACAGTTTAGATTTAACCAGATAAAAATAAAACGGTTTGATAATCCAAACCCGTTAAATTCAAACCAAACCGTTAAGGAATATATTAATTTTTAAATATATTATTAATACAAATTAAAAATAATAAAAATAAAATGATACCTAGATATATCCATATAAATACATGTATATCCATATAAGAGTATAATAAAATATTATTAAATAGTAATATTTGTTTGATAAATCTTAATATAATGATAATATTTGCAATCCAATCTTTTGCCTGCTTAATATATAAATTTTTGAGTATTGATTATTTTATTTTTTTGTCTCTTTTTTTTTATCCTTGATTTTTTTTTATTCCTAAACGGTTTCAAACTGTTCCGATCCAAACTAAACCGTTAGTAATGATTTGGATCGAAACAGATTTATTTCTAATTTTAGAAAATTCAAACCGTATCGAACTGTTAAGATTTTAACGATTTGAATTTGAATATTGTCAATATCCGTATCGAACTGCACTATGCTCACCCCCTACTTGTATATATAATTTTAGGAATGTTAACATTCTTGCTTTTTATATGATTGAGCATATGTCAAGTGGGTGCTTAAGTCCTTGGATGAGTAGGCACACAATTATGGCTGAGTGATAGTTGACATTGAGATTCCTTTATTTTAATTTCAGCTTGTTCTTTGCCAAACACATTTAAAAAAAAAACTTATATGTACATCAACTAATTAAACTTAGTTCTCCAATTATGAGTGTTCTTTATGTTTGGACAACAATGTCTTGTTTGAATTCATTATTACAAAGTAATAATCAACAGATTTTCCTTAATAAAATTCAGCACGAAGTACGAACCAATAATTTCTTTTGTTTTGTTAGGGAAGGAACCAATGATGTTGGAGGATATAAGAATAATGTCACGTTGCTTCAATGGAATATATATAGTCAGGAATTATTAAATAAACATATACAGAGTGCTAATAACTTAAATTCAAGCGGCCTTAAACATAAATAATATAGTTATTAATTCGCAAATTTCTAATTTCGGTTTGGAAAATATTGTCTATGCTCGAAGAGACATAACATATAAAGTAGCTAACTTGGAGCACACCAATTTGAAATTTCAAATTGTTGAAACTCCAAAAAGACAGGCCGTACTATTGGGTGGGAGTGGGAGTGGGCGGCCGGTGGGGGAGACTTGCAAATATGGATAATATTTACATTATATTCAGATGGTACCTATTCGTACCATCCATTTTATATATAAAATAATCATATATATATATATATCATAATTGTTGATACAAAAATCGTCCGGCTCTGTAAAGTTTCTTCTCGATCCCTACACACAAAAACGAAAATCAAACGGGGTTAAGGTTGAATCCTGGGAGGGTAGTTCAACCGAAAATGCTCCAATGCTTAAGTCAGTTTTCTGTGAGAGAATAATCTGACAGAGTGTTTGCAGGAGTTTTTCATTACCTTTAGAAATGAGATGAGACCTTCTATTTATAGTGATACCTTTAGAGTCACCGGAGTGTCTGATTGGTTGAAGGAGAAAGTATTAAATAAGTGATTGTACCGAGTGTAATCACTTATTTATTTAATGAATAAATAATTCGCTGAGAAATTATTTATTATCTGCATTGATCTGATTAATTAATATATTTAGCCGATAAATATATTGAATTAATGCGGAGATCATGACATGTCCTCGTCAATTTTACTATGGGTAATATTGGCGTTATCAGAATTGTTGGTCACATGGCAGTTCTAGAATTTTCCGGTAATTTATGGTTCCACAATAATCAGAACCGTTTATCTCTTAAATAATTGTTTTATAATTATTTTAAAAAAAAAATCAACAATTTTGAAGATCGTTTAGACATTCATACGTATCAAACAATTTAACGGTATCGATAACAAGAAAGATCATTATGGTAAACCGTCTATTTAGTCTACACATATGAAAGGTTAAATAATGATTACCAATTTAACTGATTTTTTTTATGTAAATGACATTGAAATGATGATTTATGAGTTGAATGATTCTGATTAAAATATATATACACGAATTATAAGATAAATCGAAATGATAGTAAAAGCATGTATCATCAGGAATGTGACATAAGTATTATCTTACATATATTGCTATAAAATAATTATGGTTATTTTCCTTTGTAAAATCAAATATCTTAAACAATAATAGTTCGTAGGAAATAACTCAAGAAATCGAAAGGCTTTCATTTTTGTTAAAAAAAAATTATAATTATAAACAAACTTAATAAAAGGATAATTATTTTTTATTTTTCACAACCAAAGACCAGCTAATTTCTTAAGAATTTTGATTATACTTGTGTTTGATAAAAAAAAAATGGACCTACTTGAATGTGGTCTTAATTACTAGACGCTGGGAGTTTTTCTACTCATTAGCTGGAAGACTAGGGAGACAATAAGAATAGTGCTTGACACCGGTGAGGTGTCAGTCTTGTGGACTCTGATATCTAAGTTAGTAAACAAATGAGAGATCAGATGCAATTTAGGGAGCGTAAGGCTTAGTGAATAATCGTTACTTTTTCTAGGGAAATGTATCATGTATTTATAGTGGCAATGAATGTGGTAGTTGAAACCCTAATGCTGTGATACCCAAGTAACCTCCAGGATGCTGACATGTGCCATGGGGTGTTGAGTGAGTGGTGATGGCTTGTTTGGGCTTTAGAGTAGTGTACGTTGTTATTGCGAGGAAAAGCATGCTAACCAAATAGTTGCGACTGGATGGTGCCGATTATGGTGGTGGGTGGTGTTGGCTAATCGCTATTGCTAGTCATTCGATTAGAGACTATCTAGTCAATAATTATGTGCAATAGATTCAGGGACTGCGTATTCTATTACTTTTTTTTATTGGTTAGTCGAAATGGTATAAATATAAGTCTCCTAAGTCATTGGGTGAGGTGGATTTCCTCGGTTGAGGACTGGTCAATTCCATGAAGACTCTGTAGACTGACCAATAAGGCTATAACATATAGTCCCCCAAGGCCTTGGGGGAGGAACTACACCTTTGTCGGATGGTTAAGGTAATAAATTAGTCTCCTTTAGATGCTTACTAATCAACACGAGTCCCCTAAAGGAACCTCAAATAATGTGATAGATTGATTACACTTAAAAGCGTGATAATCAGTGCAAGTCCCTTGAGGAACCTCATATGATGTGATAGATCAGTCGTTCCTGGAAACGTGCCGGTCAACATGAGTCTCATGAGGAACCCCAAATGATGTGGTGGATCGGTCGCTTTCAAAGGTGTGCCGATTAGTTCCAAAAGTGTGCCGATCAAGGCAAATTTCCTAAAGAACCCCAACTGATGTGGCAGATCGGTTGCTCTAGGAAGCATGTCGTTCCGCATGAGTCTCCTACGTGACCTTAAACCATGCAACCAATTGTCCACTTTTAGAAGCATACCGATCAAGGTGAGTCTCCTGAAGAACCCCAACTGATGCGACATATCGGTCGCTCTAGGAAGCATGTCGATTAGCACGAGTCTCCTAAGGGACCTCGAACCATGCAAAAAATTGTTCGTTTTTGGAAGCATATCGATCAACAATAGTGTCATAAGGATCTTGCTTGATGCAATAGATTGGTCACTCCTAGAAGTGTGCTGATCAACGGGAGTCACCTATGGAACCTTGATTGATGTAATAGATTGATTGCTCCTAAAAGCATGTCGATTAGAACATACTTGACTGTTTAATTGATTTGTTTGGTTGATCGCATTGTTTGTTTAGTAGAGCCTTAATATCTTATTAGTGGATATTGTAATGACCCGTCCAGAGTATCGGAATTAAATATTAATTAATTATGGTTTAGAATGACTAATCTGGGATTAGTGGAGTGAAATCGGACGAAATGTGCAAAATGACGATTTTGCCCCTAGGCGTGGGCAAAATGTTGACTTTTAGTTTGGGCGGTCAAACGGACTTTGATCGATGACTGAGACGTAGTTCGGGACGTCATGAGTTCATAGACAGGTGGCACGTTTGATTCCGACATTCGAGGAAAAGTTATGACGTTCGGAAGTTGAGGGGTATTTTGGTAATTTGGCTAAAAAGGGGCCAAATGTTGACTTTTGACCCGGGAAGTCCAATGGACAAGGGCCAAGGGCCGTTACGTAGGTCTCGTCGATACGAATCCAATGACAGGCGGCATGCCGAAATCGGAGATTCGACGACGAAGTTATGGTCACGGGAACAAAATCGATTAACCGAACGAACCGGGATTTCGATTAAAATATTATTTTATTGTGAACAGTATCCGATGATTGAACACACCTGGATGAGTGACAAGTGTCACCCATCCCTTTATTTGAGGCTTAAAACCAGATCCATGCTTTGGGGAAAACATCATTATGATGTTTTATTATTTATTAATTATACTTAATTATTAATCAGCCATTATCTTTTTTGTATTTTTCTTAACCCGTGTTCAAAAAAAACACAGAGAAATGAGATTTTGATCTCTGTCCATCTTTTCCCTTTCATTACTGAGTTTGAGAGTGAAAATTTGAGAGATTTCAGAGACTAAATTAGTGAGGGAAACACGGGGATAATGAGGGAAGCTGGAAAGTGAGAATCGAATTTTTGGATTTTGAGAGGGAAAATTCGAATGTTGAGAGTTTAGCTCTGAGGATCGAATTTGAGCTTGAATTTAGCTTCCTGGGATTGATACGAGTTGAACCCAGTGAAATTTGAGGGAATTTGAGGTCGATTTGAGGTAGAACTGGGGGGGAGAGCTTTCTAAAATTTCGAGCTTGAGTCGTGGGAATTGAGGCATGGTACAATGAAATTGAACCTACAAAGATGTTTAAGAGAACCCCCACGAAGCTCCCTGATGCGTCAATTTAAGGAAAATAAGGACAATTGATGGAGATTGGACGATGAACAGAGTCGACTGTTCTTCAAATGTTCATCCTTGATTTGAAGCATTAAGGTAAGGTTTTGTGTAATTGATGTTTCAGAACTCTAATTAGACTTGAATCGAAGCTGACTGAATGTTCAATTGTTGAAAACGGTGTCGAATTGACAGAGAACAAACCGGGTCGTCTCGCAGGCAAAAGGACCTGTTTTACAGACAAACGGGCGAAAAAGACAACTGTGCTAGTTACTGTAGCAGGCGCGTGGTGGTCACGCGCAGCCACTCACGGCGGCGCATGAGGGCGCGAACGGCTTTGTTTCAAGGTGAGGTCAACATATCTTTGAATCCTCTCAGTGTAACGAACATTTTGACACTGGTTTCGAGGAAATCAGATATCGTTTCATTAATGTTCCGGGTATCCGAAGTTTTGTTTTACGTTTAAAATACGTATTTAAATTCCGGAAAAATTGGGGAAAATTATATGAAGTATTTTGAGATGTTAGTAACCCTCATTAATGATTTTGGACAGGGATTGTGATTTCCAGAATTTACGAAAAAATGCGCAGCTCGGAAACGAACCGTTTAGACGGTGTGTGTGAGTGGACTTTGTTTTTTAACCGTGATGCATGCATATATGATTTAAATGTTTTATTATATGATTTGATATGCTTTGGTATGATTGATGTTTCAATCCGGAGATTTCTCGATTTTATGGATTATTATATTATATTTTGGCATGATTTTCGAGAACTTATGAAATTGATGTTTTGGACGTAGGCCCGGGATTGAACATGATGTTTTGACTCGGGTCATGAGTCAAGGATTGAAAATGATATTTTGACTTGGATTATGAGTCAGGAATTGATTTTATGGATTTACGTGAAAGTGGCAACTCGGGTTTACGGTTGCACGGATTTGCGTGAAAATGATATTTTGGGCTTGAAACCCAATGGAATTGTGATTTTGATTGGATTTGTATTTCCATGTGATTACATGATGATATTGATGATTTTCGGATTTTTAAAGTAAATCAGGACTTTGGTTTTCCGAATTTGAGGAAACTATGTTTTGGGGCTGAGACCCTGTGTTGATAAATGATTTGGTTTCAACGCAACTGTTTTTCACTGGTTTTCATAATGGTGATGTGTTGCGGATATTTAGGGCTTTCGGGTGGAAATATGTTTTTCCCCGGAGTGCACCATGGAGATAACGCTCGCCTTTGGGAGGAAAGTGTTTACCCCGAAGAGGTCACGTAGCACGGTCTGTTGTCGTGCAGCCGAGGGAGGCTCGACTCAAACCAGAGATGTGCTGGATTATATATAGATCGGTAAGTGATGTGTTCACGAGATCTAGATTGTCGGCTGATGAGGTTTTCACAGCGACAGACGCTCGGATTTTGAACGGTCCTTGAGCCTATTTGATTTGCACGCGTAGCAGGGATAAACGTGACTATATGCAACAGGATATGGAAATAAGTCCCGTGGTTTTATGAAAAATGATTTTCAGGAAACCGTGGTTTTATGGAAAATGATTTTGAGGAAACCGTGGTTTAAATATAAAATGATTTAAGGAAAGCGTGAGTTTATTGAGATTTAAATTGATTTGATGAAAATGAGTTTCAAGGAAAATGTGGACATGGAATTTAGAAACATGTTGTTTGTGACGACCCTTCCCGAATTAACGGGCTTAATTAAGAATTAATGACGAATTAGCCTCGCTAATCAAAAACTAATCGCGAATTAGACGAGGATTAGCAGACGTAGGGCGAAATGACGATTTTGCCCCTAGAATGGGCGAATCGTTGACTTTTCGTTCAGGCGGTCAAATGGACTTTGTCCAATGACTATGACGTAGTTCGTGACGTTACGAGTTCATAGACAGGTGGCACGTTCAATTCCGACGTTCGAGGAGGAAGTTATGACGTTCGGAAGTCCAAGGGCATTTTGGTAATTTGGGTGAATAGGAGGTTAAAACCTCCCCCCAGGAAGGGTCATTGATCTGCGGGTCATTGACCTAGGTGGACTTTGAGAAGACTTGGGATTTGAGACCCCGGGTAGCACGTGTAGCTTGGAACTGTGGCAGTGTTATGATTGTGACATCTCGGATGTCAGGCATCAAGGATGCCGAGGATTGGTTTTGGGCTGAGTCCCACATGTAATTGATTTGGGCTAAGTTCCCACATATGGTTTAATTTACGGTTTTGGGCCAAGGCCCTAATGATTTATTTGATTAACTGGTTTTCGAATGCATGCATGCTTTTTAGTGAAGGGCATAAATAAATCTTCTTTTCGTGAAAATGTGTTTTATAAATTAAATTATTTATTTTTGTCCACTCACAGCTTTTCGTAGTTTTAATGCCCTTCAGGTTGATTGCCGATGCGGGCTGTAGCAGAGATCGAGACATCACACTCCTCCGGATCCTAGCGTACTCTAGAAGCCCCGTTTGGGGGTTAAAGTCGGAAAGGTGTGTCTCGCGTTAATCCAGGGGGATTTGGGACGGGTCTTGACAAGTGGTATCAGAGCGAGGTTTGTACGCTCTGAGCAAGGTTTGCTTGTGGTGCCCTAATACCAAAGTTTTATCAGAGCATGGTTAGCTCTTATGGTGTTCGTCGGTCGAGTATGTGATGTCTCTGTAGTGGTAACAACCCGTCATCAACCTGATAGTTAGGGTAAGAGTATAAGGATTCAGTGGAATCGAACCCTAATTAGACTATGTTTGGCACAAGGTGCAACAGTTTAGGGTTCGATTGGCACAGGTTGCCTTGTTTTCAAGAGGTTGGATTCCCATCAGGATCGATGTTCGTGTGAATCCAACGGCTTAGAGCCGTGGTGTCACTGGTGGATAGGATCCAGTGGATCAGTAGACACAATACGACGACTTGAGAGTCGGGACCGTCGAGCGGTCATAACGGTTATGGATTGTGACAAGTGGTATCTGTGGAGGTCGTGGATGAACCGTGTGAGACTGTCGGAATAGGAACGTCTAAGCCTTTTTTGCACGTGATGCCATGTTTCAGTCTGTCGAGTCCCGAAGAGATGTCGACTAGCAGAGGATGCCACGGTGTAGATGTTGTGTGGCTTGGTATGGCATGCGGTGGTTGTGGTATGCCATGGTTGAGCGGTGCTAGACACCGAGGAGGGCCAGTTTCATGTGAGCCCAGCGGCTGGAAGTTGTAGAGTTACGAGAGGACGAGGTCCTTGGATCGTGGTTACTGGTTGGTATGATACCATTATTGGAGTATGACGACTCTTCGGAGTCGAGAGCGATGGATCGGTCAGGATGGTTGGGTTGCAGCGGGAAGCTGGGTTTGTGATAACCCTAGTTGGTAATTGATTGGACATGTTACCAGGAGTGTGATACTTGTCGACCAGATCATGAGGTAGACCGATCGGTAGATGTTACGTGTGGAGTGGTTGGTACTGGCGTTGAGTTGACCGCATGGATTTAGAGTCTTGATAGCAGAGTGTTTCTGAGATTGGTGTGCACGAGTTTGTGGCAGACACTGCTATCGATGGAAATGATCGAGTCTTATCGAGTTGGATAGACTCAAGTTTTCATGACGACAGAGGCGATGGAGATTCATCAGTCGTGATGAGGATACGAGCATAGATTCTAGATTCGACTCGGTTACGACTAAGTGCGATCACAGAATGAGACGTTGATTTTGGGTGTTGGCTAGTGTGCCACGCTACCTCTGTGGAGGTGACAGTGATGAGTGCGATGTACTTGAATGAGTGACAGGTGCCCTAGATATCCTTGGACGGATCACACAAGTGTGAGTGTTGGAGTTGATCCCATAGAGTTAGGACGTGCGAACCAATATGCCGATGGGTTAGTAGATGTGCCCAGTGTGACGAGCATGTGAGTTTAGTGGGCACTGAGCGGGACAGAGAGAATCCCGGGTAGCTCAGTGCGAGGCACGGGGAGTACTTGGTTTGGGTGACCAGTCCCCCAATCATACGAGACTTGGGGGGGCACGAGTGTGTGCCCAGGAGTGGTAACGTTAAAGGTTGAAATGCATAAGTGGTGATTGGAAGAAAAGGTATAAATTGATGACGTAATGGGTCGGTTGGTCAGATATCGTGGTGATGAGTTTCATCGGTGTCCGACGAGTTCAGATTAGTATGGATTGATGGGACTCTAAGGAGAGTGAGTATGAGTATAAGAAAATGAGAGTGTTGGCTAGTATGAATACCGAGGCCGATAAATGTCGCAGGTTTGAGTATGGCATGCGAGATGGGATTCGTACCATTGTGATGGCATGATCTATAGGATGTTGTCTGATCAGGAGCTGAACAGGATGTCAGCTCGATTGTGGGATAAGAAGGATCGTCAAGCTGAAAAGCCAATTTGACGACAACTTAATATGATTGAACTTGTCAGGGTGAGTGACAGCCGAGACGTTGACATTCGTCTTGAGTGAGACCTACGAGCCAAAGTGTGACTGTGTTGAACTTGTACTTTTACACGGGCACTCTCGTGATGTATGCAAAGACCCGAGTTGAGGGACATGATTGGATTTCCATAGTTTGGTTATGGAATTGGGTCGGTTAGAATTTCGAGGACAAAATTCTTTAAGGAGGGGATTTTGTGACGACCCGTCTCTGATTTTAAGGATTAATTAAGACTAATTGTGGATTAGTGAGGCTAATTGGGGATTAGCCGAGGATTAACGGACGTTCAGAGCGAAATTACGATTTTGCCCCTAACGAAGGCAAAAACTGACTTTTTACCCCGGAGGTCCGATGGCCGAGGGCCGAGAACCGTTACGTAGATCGAGTCGATGCGAGTCCGTAAACAGGTGGCACGTCAAAATCGGACGTTCGACGGGAAAATTACGGTTCACGAAAGTTCCTAGGAACTATTTACGACAGCACATTTTACGAGGCAAAAGTGGACTTTTGTCCTCAAGTGGGCCCCAGATATTTAAATCAAGCCCAATGGATGAGTGTCAAGTGTCACCCATCCATTGCCCACCCAACACAGATACATGCACCAATCTCCCCTTCTCTGTTTCATTCACCTTCTTCGTGCTTCTAGACCAAGACACAAACACACCACCACAATCCACCCCAACCCACACAAACCTTCATCTTTTGCTGATGGTATGAACAGAGAAGTGAGAGGGGAGGCTGAGACTTGACTGATGGTGGCCACGGTGGTGCAGGAACGGCGGTAGAACGGCCGTGAAGGGGATTCGGTGGCAACCGGCCGAAATCTTCATTTGGAAAGGTAAGCCCAAACCCAAGCCCTAAATCTCTTTCTTAGGATCCTAGGAGTTTAATGGACCCCTTAGGATTGGGTTTTAGCCTGTGGAAGTACCTAAACCAAGGGATGAACATTTGGGTTCAAAATGGGTTTATGAACTAAGGGGTTTTAGGATTGTTTTCTTGGTTTTGATTGCATAAAATGATTCCTAGGATAGATTAGGGAAGATTGGTAGAAAGAAGGAAGAAAAAGGATGAAAAAATGGGAAGGAATGGCCCTAGACCGGTTTTACAGGTGGGCTGGTTCGGACCGGTCTGGCCAAAGGTAGAAGAAAACTGTGTAGGGCGCGTGGCTCCCTCGCGTAGCCACTTTGGACGGCGCGTGTGGGTGCGTGATCCACTTTCTGAGGAAGGTTCCAACATGTGAAATCATCTATTCGATGTAACGAACATTTTGGGACTGGTTTCAAGTCAATCGGATATCGTTTCGACATAGTTCTGGATGTCCGAAGGTTTGGGATCGACTTTAAAAATAGTTAAAAATTCCAAAAAATACGGGGTTTTTATGAGGGATTAATTAAGTAGTTAGTAACCCTCTATTACGATTTGGACAGGTTCGAGAGCCCCGCAGACGATGATTGGCCCCGGAAGGGCGTATGGCACATGTTTCGAGGCGCGACTTCAGACGGTCTGTGAGTGGACCTTTCTTTCTAAATTGATGCATGCATAAATATTTTATAAGTGTTTTAAAACATGTTTTGTGATTCCATGAGTGCATATGTTGGTGGTAGTTAGTACTTACGTATTTGCACGCATTTCGAGATTTACAGTTTTACGTCGTACCTATACGTGCTGTGTTTTCTGTGGTGATTTAATGAATGAGCTTTGGATTTGGAAATATGAAATCGGGCATAAGACCCATTTTGTTGGAAACTATCGGACTTGCAGTCAATTTGATTTCATGAGAAATCGGGCTGGAGGCCCATTTGAGTTATACGATCGGACCGGGGGCCCCGTTGGTTTACGAATTCGGGCTTGAGGCCCAGTTGGTTATGTAATCGGGCATGAGGCCTAGTTATGATTTATAAAGATGATTTCGGGCCAGGGACCCAAATGAATTTGGATTTACGATGGTTTATGGAAAACTCGGGTGTGGCCTTTTGAATGGTTTTGGATATGAAACATGAAACGGTTTTCCGTATACCATTCTCTTAAACGGATGCCCTCCACACGTCTCGTAGTATCTTGGAGTGGCAAGTTGTCTCCTCCAGACGTCTCGTAGTATCTTGGAGTAGTCACCGGGCAATTGCAGGCGAGGGGTCATTGCACGGAGCGACCGATACGTATAGTGACTCAGGAGCAGGGATTACCAGAGGTTAAAACCTCCCCCCAGGGAGGGTCATTGATCTGCGGGCCATTGACCTCGGTGGAACCTGTGAAGACTTGGGATTTGAGACCCCGGGTAGCACTCGTAGCTTGGAACCGTGACAATGTTATGATTGTGACATCTCGGATGTCAGGAATCATGAATGCCGAGGATTGGTTTTGGGCTGAGTTCCACTGGTAATGGTTTTGGACTGAGACCCCCGTGATGTGATTTGGGCTGCGTCCCACATGTAATTGATTTGGGCTAAGTTCCCACATATGATTTGATTTACGGTTTTGGGCCAAGACCTTAATGATTGATTTGATTAACTAGTTTTCGAATGCATGCATACTTTTTAGTGAACGGCATAAATAAATCTTCTTTTCGTGAAAATGTGTTTTATAAATTAAATTATTTATTTTCGTCCACTCACAGGTTTTCTTGGTTTTAATGCCCTTCAGGTTGATCGCGGATGCGGGCTGTACCGGAGACCGAGACATCTCACTCCTCCTCCGGATCCTGGCGTACTCTGGAAGCCCCGGTTGGGGATTAAAGTTGGAAATTTCCCTTGTCTTACACTTCGTGTCAGACAGGATCAGGCGCGTCTCGCGTTAGTCCCGAGGGGGATTTGGGACGGGTCCTGACATATGTAGCCACAATGAACAATCAAATAAAAAGGAAAGACAACAGCAGGCCTCAATGTCGAAAAAAAATATCATAAATCTAAAATAAGATAGGAAAAAACACGGAAAACTCACCAAACCCAGTAAGGACATAAGGCAGCGGGCCTCAATATCAATGGCGAGAAACTACCTAACAACCCCAATTTACAGAGGGGCAGAGGAGCAACCGAGATGCAACGAGATAAAAATTATCCTCATAGAAATTCAAAATTCTTGCTTAAAACCTAGTGCGCATACGCGACCTGGGCGATGCTCCACACTGATATGTTGGTGTTTAAGCTGCACAACAAATTTGTGTTTAGTTCCTATGGTTAGTTAATTCAAATATCTACGGCTACTTTGTATGTGTAAGTGTGTGAGAAGTTTTAATTGTGTGAGAGGTTGTGAATGTGTGTCAAATGATGAGATGTAAAGTAGGATATAACAGAATTGTAAAAAGGTGTGTAAGTGTGTGAGTTTACTTAACTCACAAGAAAGTTCTCTCTAACTGATTTTAGGCAAGTGGCAGCTAGGGATAGGTTGAAATATGTCATGCTTGCTCGTGTGTGCCGAGTGAGAGTGAGGGTATACGATTGTACACACTCTCTAAATGAATTTAATGAAAAATCACATCGGAAAACCAGAGAAAGGGTTCTAGTTTTCTAAAGAAAAGGTAGCAGGTCGGCCATAGCAATGGCCAAGAACCCAATTTTCCACCAGAAAACCAAGCACATCAACAGGAATTTCCATTTCATCTGTGATGCTTTGTAGGATAAAAAGATCAGCTTGATCTTTTGCAAATCAAAAGACCAAGTGGCTCATATCTTCACTAAAGCACTACCAAAAGAAAGAGTAAGCTACCTAAGAGGTTTTCTGGGAGCTAAACCTGCTGCTAGTTTAAGAGGGAGTGTTGGTGTTTAAGCTGCACATCAGATCTGTGTTTAGTTCCTACGGCTAGATAATTCAAATATCTACGGCTAGTTTATGTGTGTAAGTGTGTGAGAAGTTGTAAGTGTGTGGGAGGTTGTAAGTGTGTGAGAGGTTGTGAGTGTGTGTCAAATGATGAGTTGTAAATGAGGATATAACAGAATTGTAAAAGGGTGGGTAAGTGTGTGAGTTTACTTAACTCACAAGAAAGTTCTCTCTAACTGATTTTAAACAAGTGGTAGCTAGGCTGAAATATGTCATGCCTGCCCGTGTGTGCCGAGTGAGAGTGAGGGTATATGATTGTACACACTCTCTAAATGAATTTAATGAAAAATCACAGAGGAAATCCAGAGAAAGGGTTCTGGTTTTCTAAAGAAAAGGTAGCAGACATTTTCAAAAACACCTGGTGTGCATGAGTCACTGTTTGATTTAATCAATTAGTGTTATTTGTGATTTCAATCCAATCCTGTGTGTGTGTGTGTGTGTGTGTGTGTGTGTGTGTGTGTGTGTGTGTGTGTGTGTGTGTGTGTGTGTGTGTGTGTGTGTGTGTGTGTGTGTGTGTGTGTGTGTGTGTGTGTGTTCAAGGACAAGCAATAAGGAAATTCAAGTAGTCACGGGATAATCTCGATACACAAACAATTGCAGCTAGGAGGTTTTGAGAAATATTCCATACCTTCTGCAAGCATCCAAGTTTGATCCACCTTGCTGTGCCATTTTCAATATGGTATCAGAACAGATTTAGATCTGCATCTGGGACGTGATCTATGAAAGAAAGCAAGAGAAGCAAGTTCTTAAAAGACAGGGTAACTGAAATGGCAGAAACACACAGTGGAGGAGGAGAATTAAGAACTTCTATCTTCACATGATCAAATTATGATGCCTGGTGCATCAAGATGAAAACCGTGGTCTAAGGCTATGATCTATGGAAGTATATTGAAGAAGGAATTCCAGGTGCTGTGATAACTGGAGAAGGAGAAGAAGGTCCTGCACGTCCACTTAATCGAGTTGATATTGTGAGAGATGCCAAGACACTCAGCATGGTGCAAAATGCAGTTACAGAGAATATATTTCCAAGAATCCAGAATGAAGAAACTGCTCAGGCAGCTTGGAATGTGTTGAAAAGAGAGTATAGGGGTGATACAAAGGTAAGAGCTGTCAAACTCTAGTCCCTAAGACGTGATTTCGAATATGCAAGGATGAAGGATGATGAAAACTTATTTGTTTATATGTCTACACTATATGGGATTGTTAATCAAATTAGGACCTATGGTGAAAACATATCAGAGAAAGGATTAGCACAGAAAATCCTAATATGTTTGACAAAACCTACTAGTGTGTCTATTATAGAAGAGACCAGGGACATGGACACAATCAATGTTGAGAGTGTCATAGCTTCAATAAGTGCCTTTGATCAAAGAATTGAGATGCACAATGAAGGAAATGTAGACAAAGCATTTGTTAGCTGGTCTATAAATTCTAAGTCATAACAGGGAGGTTCACATGAGAAGTTCAAGAAGAACTCTAAGGGCAGAGGCTGAAATCAGAGGTCTAACACAGGTGAGAGAACATGCCATCATCAACATTCTGAGAAAACAGAAAACTCGGTACCTAAGTGCAAGAACTGTGGCAGGAAGCACTCAGGGACACGTTGGTTTAAGACTAAGCCTAAGTGCTACAATTGCAAAAAACCTGGGCATGTTGCTAAGGATTGCATGAGTGCAAAATCCGTGAACATGGAAAAAGAAGTGATTGAAGCTCCTACACCTGGTAATCTATTGTATGCATGTAATTCAGCTTCAGTGAAGGCTAAAAATGTCTGTTATGTTGACAGTGCCTGTAGCAATCACATGGCTGCTCAGGAATCCTTACTGATTGATGTTGATAGAAGCATCAAGGCTAAAGTGAAAATGGGAAATGGTGAGATGGTGCAGGCAGTGCGAAAGGGGACACTGGTAATTCAGACCAAGCAAAGAGAGAGACACATAAAAGATGTTATGTTGCTACCAGGTTTGAAGGAAAATCTGCTCAGTGTTGGGCAAATGATTGAACATGGATACTTTCTTGTGTTTAGAGACCAGTATGTAGACATATTTGAAGATAAGGAGCTGGTTCAGAGGGTAGCTAAGATCCCTATGACCAGAAACAGGTGTTTCCCAATGACTTTTGATTGTGTAAAACCAGTAGCCATGAGGGCAACCATTTCAGAAGACTCTGAACTTTTGGCATAGAAGATATGGTCATCTAAACTACACAAGTCTCAAGAAGCTATAACATAAGGATATGGTGATTGGGATGCCTAAGCTACAAGATGGGATTCATGTATATGCAAGTTGTGTGGCTAGAAAGCAGCCTGTGGAATAGTTTGATGCAGAACTTTCTTTAAGGGCAACTCAACCCTTAGAACTCATCCACTCATATGTTTGTGGTCCTATGCAAGTAGAGACCATTGGAGGTAACAAGTACTTTTTGACCTTCATTGATGATTACACAAGAATTTGTTGGTTGTATTTCTTGTCACGTAAGTCAGGGGTCTTTAATGTTTTCAAGAAGTTTAAAACCATGGTTGAATTACAAAGTGGTTATAAGATTAAGAGTCTTAGATGTGACAGGGGTGGAGAGTATCTCTCAAAAGAGTTTGAGAACTTCTGTGAAGAAACAGGGATTGTGAGGCAACTAACAGTTGCCTATTCACCTCAGCAAAATGGGGTTGCTGAGAGGAAAAGCAGAACTGTGGTGGAAATGGCTAGGGAAATGATGTGTGGGAAGAATTTCCTTCACAGGTTCTGGGGAGAAGCAGTAAGTACTACAGTGTACCTACTGAATAGAAGTCCTACCAGGTCACTGAATGGGAAGACTCCATTTGATCAATTCAGTGGGAGAAGGCCAGGAGTGAAACATCTCAGAATTTTTGGTTCTGTTTGTTATTCTCATATCCCTAATCAACTGAGACAGAAACTGGATGAGAAAACTGTGAAGTGCATTTTCATGGGGTATGGAAGTTGTGAGAAAGTATACAGACTGTTCAACCTACAAACCAACAAGATTGTAATTTCTAGAAGTGTGGTTTTTGATGAAAAAGGTGTTCATGATTAAGGCCCTATCAAGACTGATGTTGGAAGGTTTCTCAACATCAGCTATGGTCCTGACAGGACTGAGGAATCAGGTGAAAGCTAAGTACAGGGTTCACAAAGACCTGTGAATGACACTGAGTCAAAAGGTGAAAACCAGAATGAGGGAGAAGAAGAAGACTCCTCTACGGGCACTCCAGTAAATCTCATAAGTCTTCAGGACATTTATGCAAGGTGTCACATGTGTATAATTGAACCTGAATCCTATGAAGAAGTAGCTAAGGATCTAGCATGGAGGAAGGCTATGGAGGCTGAAATAGACATGATTCAAAAGAATAAGACTTGGTGCTTGGTGGATAGGCCAATGGAAAAACCTGTCATTGGTGTTAAATGGATCTACAAGACTAAGCTAAAATTGGATGGTTCTATTGAAAAGCACAAGGTAAGATTGGTAGCAAAGGGTTATGCACAGAAACCTGGGGTGGATTTCAATGAAACCTTTGCACCTGTTGCAAGGTTGGACATAATCAGATCCCTAATTGCTCTTGCTGCTCAAAAGAGCTGGAAACTTTATCAATTGGATGTTGTCTGTATTCTTGAATGGAGTATTAGAGGAGGAAGTCTACATTGATCAACCTGAGGGGTTTGAACTTTGAAGTTCAAGTTGACAAAGAGAAGGTCTACAAGTTAAAGAAAGCCCTATATGGACTTAAGCAGGCCCCTAGAGTATGGTATGGTGAGATTGACTCATATTTCCTAAGTTTTGATTTCAAAAGAAGCACAAGTGAAGCAACTCTATACATCAAGTTTGATAAGGATGGAAGGGTTCTAATTGTCTCAATTTATGTGGATGATATAATCTACACTGGTAGCTCACATGGGCTGATTCAAGAGTTCAAAAATGAGATGATGAATAAGTATGAGATGACTAATTTGGGGTTGTTGCATCATTTCATGGGAATGGGGGTAATACAGATAGAAAGCAGCATTTTCATCCATCAAAGGAAGTATGTTGGTACACTTCTTGAGAAGTTTGGGCTTAGGGATTGCAAACCAGTGAGTACCCCACTGGTGCCTTCAGAAAAGCTCAGGAAGGAGGATGGGAGTGAGGCTGCAGATGAACACCTATACAGGAAAATAGTGGGAAGTCTTCTTTATTTAACTGCCACTTGGCCTGACATCATGTATGTTGCAAGTCTGCTTTCCAGATTCATGCATGGACCTACACACAAACACCTAGGAACTGCTAAGAGGGTGTTGAGGTATATTCAAGGAACCCTATCTTATGGGATTGAGTATGAGAAGGGAAAAGCCTCTACACTAATTGGTTTTTATGATAGTGATTGGGGTGGTTCTGAGAATGATATGAAGAGTACTTCAGGCTATGCATTCACTCTAGGTAGTGGAGTGTTCTCCTAAGCATCTGTGAAACAAAGTACAGTGGCTTTGTCCATAGCAGAAGCTGAATATGTGAGTGCTGTAGAATCAACTTCACAAGCTATCTGGCTTCGTTTTGTGCTTAAAGACTTTGGAGAGGAATAGGGAGAACCAACTCCATTGTTTTGTGATAATATGTCGGCCATAACAATGGCCAAGAACCCAGTTTTCCACCAAAAAACCAAGCACATCAACAGGAAGTTCCATTTCATCCGTGATGCTTTGCAGGATAAAAAGATCAGCTTGATCTTTTGCAAATCAGAAGACCAACTGGCTGATATCTTCACTAAAGCACTACCAAAAGAAAGAGTAAGCTACCTAAAAGGTTTTCTAGGAGTTAAACCTGCTGCAAGTTTAAGAGGGAGTGTTGGTGTTTAAGCTGCACAACAGATTTGTGTTTAGTTCCTACAGCTAGTTAATTCAAATATCTACGGCTAGTTTGTGTGTGTAAGTGTGTGAGAAGTTGTAAGCGTGTGAGAGGTTGTGAGTGTGTGTCAAATGATGAGCTGTAAAGGAGGATATAACAAAATTGTAAAAGGGTGTGGAGTGTGTGAGTTTACTTAACTCACAAGAAAGTTCTCTCTAACTGATTTTAGACAAGTGGCAGCTAAGGATAGGCTGAAATATGTCATGCATGCCCGTGTGTGCCGAGTGAGAGTGAGGGTATATGATTGTACACACTCTCTAAATGAATTTAATGAAAAATCACAGAGGAAATCCAGAGAAAAGGTTCTGGTTTTCTAAAGAAAAGGTAGCAGGAATTTTCACAAACACCTGGTGTGCATGAGTCACTGTTTGATTGAATCAATCAGTGTTATTTGTGATTTCAATTCAATCTTGTGTGTGTGTTCAAGTACAAGCAAGAAGGAAATTCAAGTAGTCATGGGCTAATCCAGATACACAAACAATTGCAGCTAGGAGGTTTTGAGAAAAATTTCATACCTACTGCAAGCATCCAAGTTCGATCCACCTTGCTGTGCCATTTTCAATACAATAACCCTTCGTCTTACATAGCTCTTTCTGAAACATGAACCACAACAACGACTTCACATAGAAACGAAGATGAGGTTGACACACCTAGGTGTTTTTGGTTTGGGATCTAAATCAACAATGAAGCATCGACCGTGGTGAGGAATTTTGATCCTCGCGTGTGCCTAAGTGTTTTTGGCTTCGAACTAAGGGCCTAACCCTCCTATCTACAACGGTAGAAAGAAACTTTTAAAAAAATACACTTGCAACAATACTTTATTTTACGGATGCTAAAGAGTAGCTAAAGGCAACGCTATGTTATTGTTGATGCCAAAAGGTAGCTATAGGCAACATCAATTATAACTATTGATGCTATATTACACAGTAAGCAACAAAAAATATTAAACTGGTGCCTAAAGTAGCATCTGCAACAAGTTTATAAATTTGGTTGCCTATGTATCGTTGCTTAAAGATAAATTTCTTGTAGTGCAACTTTTTGTTCCAACACTTTCTTTTCTACCTAGGTTGAGGTTCTCGAACTGCTCACAATATCTCATTTATTCATTGTTATATTGAGAAAATGAGGTTAAATCGATAGATCTTAACAATATCAGTCAAAAGCGGATACTGCCCCCATGCTCCCATGGTGCAATTTCCGATCTAAAGAAAAAAGTCAATCTAGCCCGACTAGTCAAAATCAGTATCTGTCTCATAGCAAGATATGATCTAACTCCCCTGATTAGAATGAATGCCAATTTTAAGAACATATGAAATTGTTGGAACGCCCAAACATGAGACTCCCCACTTCTTGTTCCCGCCCAACCCGTTTTATTTTTCTCCCTCGAAACTCCTCTGGCGAGCGCGCGCCCTAGCCAAGCGGTCCTCGCCTAGCTAGGTTAGGGTTCTCGAACTGCTCACTCCATCTCATATATTTATTGTTATAAAGAGAAAATGAGGCTAAATCGGTAGATTTTAATATAAACTGGATCAATATTATGGACAATATATTGTACATAATTATCCAATTGGAGTCAACGATCTTGCTGACTTCCGTAGTGCCTAGTGGAGAAAGCAAAATTAAGAGCATGAATTGCCGTGTGCCTCAAGCAGCAACGGATGGAATGGAAAGGTAAACAGAAGCAGCTGCATCAACAAAATCCAACAACTATATTCCCTTCCAACGGATGGATGGAATGGAATGGAAAGGTTCCACAGTCGTCAATGCTTGGAAAGTTCCATTATCAAGTATGAAGAGAACCCAGCCCGATACATTCCCTTCCAGTATAGCGTCGTCAACGGTCAACCATCGTGCCAAGGTGGACGGACCCCTTTCTTTATGCTACAGACAAAAGTGTGAGTGAAATCCATGTCCATGTTCATGCAAGTACTCAATTTAAGGTTAAAGCTTTTGGCTGCAGGTTTTGGACTAGAAATTCGTCTGTGTATATATGAATGCATGCATAATTGATGTGTGAAAGTGATTGGGTTTAACTTTGAATATTGGATCATTAATTTTTCTTCTGTGGGATATGGTGAATCTTGTTGAACAAGTTTACGTTTAACAAAAATTATTATGTTTAGGTCTCCAAATAATAATATTGTATGATAATATAATTAGTTGGCATCTTGTACGTAATTTTTTGAGAGGTACTTATGTTCTTTGTAATATAAGATATTGTTTCAGAGTAAAATGGCGTAGGTAAAAAACTAAAATAAACTTTATTTATTATTCTTTCAATCAACGCATATATTATCTTTATTTTCGTCTAACAAAATTATGAATTTGTTTCTATTTTTGTGGAAAACACTTTTGCTCGGGAGTATGGCACTTGTATTGTAGGTGTGAGAAAAAAATCATGAAAATTCCTAGAGCTTTATAGAAAAGTGCACACGTGGCAGTGGTTTATGAAGAAATACGTGCAGGAAATTCTCCAAAAAAAAAAAAACGCTTTTATATTAATTAATTGCTTTTTATTTATTGTTACCAAATATCATTTTTTGGCTTTTTGAAAATATTTTTAGTCATTGCAGAAACATCCCGAGTTGAATAAGAAAAAGGGTGCAATCGTTACCAGGTGACCTATAAAGATCAATTGGCAAATCCAAAAGAACCAAAACTGAACATAAGAATTTTTATTTTTTGAAAAAAAGGTACAACCACTATTATGTTGAAGGCGACAATTTTTTATATGACGATATACGACTCAAAATTCGTACAAAATTTATTTGGTTCAACCCGTAAGATACGACACGACTTCTCGACACACAACTCAAAATTTGCATGAAATTTATCTGATTCAACTCGCACGATTACAATTTCGGATCAATTTCAAGTTTATGACACAGACATGCACAATTCATTTCCGACTATATATAGGGGTGGAGGGAATCATCACACAATATACCATCGGAATTCAAATTTGACAGCATTGATCAATCCATCGGAACTAGAGCCACTTAACTAATGTAAGATCTTTAACATTCATCCTTCTAGTTGCAAGACAGACAAAAAAAAAGTGGTAACATGCCCTGGGAAAGAGCTACGTACGTGCATCAGTGAAAAAGGAACACGATGAATGATGAATGTTGGAATTCTCCAGTCTCCAAATTTGACAAGAACATTATCCTTGGCAACAATACAAACGGAAAAGAACAACGAAGAAAACATTATGCCAATTGCCAACCTCTTTTTTTTTTTTTTTTAAATTAATATATTTAATTTTCAGGGCAGCCTTGTAATTAATTTCACAACTATATCTCTTTTAAAGATTAACTAACTTTCAATTTAGTTACGTCTTTCATCTAAATATAGATTAGGTCATGGTTGGATTGATGATAAGAAGGAAAAAAAAAAAAAGACACACACTGCTAAAAACAAAGTATCGAGCATCCAAAATTTCAAGTCCCAGAATGATCCCCTATTGAATCTTATTTTTCATTTTATATACAATATATGTTTGCATTACGAAAATTTGAATAAAAACTTAAAGTGTATATAATAAAAAAAATTAATCACTTAAACTGTAAGTTCTTTATTACCGCTATATATTAGTTATAATATATATAGTCTAGTATATATGTTGTTTTTCTATTCAATAATTGTCAAATCTTATGTTTAGAATTGCACACGTATTCATTAAAAATGAAACTGATACTCAATATATATATTATCTTCCTATTGTTTTTCTATTCAATAATTGTCAAATCTTATGTCTAGAATTGCACACGTATTCATTAAAAATGAAACTGATACTCAATATATATATATATATTATCTTCCTGTTGTTTTTCTATTCAATAATTGTCAAATCTTATGTCTAGAATTGCACACGTATTCATTAAAAATGAAACTGATACTCAATATATATATTATGTTTCTTTAATATCGTGGCATACGCAAAATAAAAATGAAGAATTCTTTTTTCATATCTTTAATTTCTCAATGTATGGCAAGGAACAACGTGAATAGAGCACAATTGATCTAAGCTAACAAATTTGTGGATATTTAATCAACCATTCATTACAAGGAAATATTGTTTGCCCGGCGAAGGAGTTCCGCCGAGTAAACAACATGCTACGCCGGGCCACATATTTACCAGACGCGTCTCCGCCAAGTCAATTGCGCCAAGCAAACCTCTTCGGGAAAAGATGTGGCTCGACGGAGAATACGGTCCACCGAGTTAGACCCCAGTCAACGCCTTTTTCCCGGCGCAACGTTTACCGAGCAATGTAATCGGAAAACACAAGGACGAGCAACTGTATAAGCTTTGCCCAGCGAGGGTTCGCCGAGCAAGAAAACCTGGTCCAGCGGATGTGCGCCATACAAAGTTTAAATATGTAGGCTTTGCCTGGCCAATATGTCCGGAGGACTACATTTAAAATAGTTTTTTATTAATTATTTTAATATTTGAATAATTATATTTATGTAATATTATATATTTAAATAAATGAAATTAATATTAAAACAGCAAAAACATTTATAATTAATAATATTTAAATGAAATTAATTATAATATATATATAAATAAATGTAATAGTTTTACAAAATAAAAAAAAAATCTAACAAAACTAAATGTTCGGTGGTCGGTGAGCATCATCTTGGGTATGCTGTCGACTTGGGTCCAGTTAGGACTGTGCACTAAGGCCATCCAGCATACGCTAACCTATTTGGCTGAATAGTAGTGCAAGCTTGGCTTGAATTTGCGCGTTATGGGCTTGCATTTCCTGGTGTTGGACCTCGAGGCGCGCATACTCAGCCTTAAGCTCGTTATTCTCCACTTTGAGTGTAAAGACCCATCCCAAATTATCGAGATTAATTAAGACTTAATTACGGATTAGCGAGGCTCATCGGGGATTAGTCGAGGATTAACAGATGTTTAGGGTGAAATTACGATTTTGCCCCTGAACTACGGCAAAAGTTGACTTTTCACCTAGGAGGTCAAATGGCCGAGGGTCGAGGACCGTTACGTAGATCGAGTCGATACGAATTCGTAGACATGTGGCACGTCCAAATCGGACGTTCGCGGAACTGTTCACGGAAGTTCCGAGGAACTATTGCACGTTTTACAAGACAACTTGACTTTTGTCTCAAGTGGGCCCCATATATTTTCTCTGTAATGACCCGTCCCGTAAACCGGGATGAGATTAGTGGTTAATGACAAATTAGTGAAGATTATCAGTGATTAGTTGGATGATTTCGAACAGACGGTGCGAAATGACGATTGTGCCCCTAAAATGGGCAAAATGTTGACTTTTCTTTTGAACGGTCAAATGGACTTTGACCGATGACCGTGATGTAGTTCGGGATGTCACGAGTCCGTAGACAGGTGGCACATCCGATTCTGACATCCGAGGAGGAAGTTGTGATGTTTGGAAGGTCGAGGGCATTTTCAAAAATTAGTTAAAAGGGGGCAATTCGTTGACTTTTTGCACGACAAACATTCTTCACGCAATTCGAGGACCATTAGGAAGGTCTCAATGCCCCGAGTACAACGACATGCGGCACATCATCAACGGACTTTGGATGAATTAGTTACGGGTCTAAACATGCCAAGGGCATTTTGGTAATTTTACCTCAAAGGGTATTTTGGTCATTATCCTGCATTGGGATCTTTGCCCAATGACTAGTGGACAAGTGGCTGCTCTGGGGAGTGATGTCCACCGAGTTTGGGACATCTGTCTTTCTCTGGAAGGCGGGAGAATCTCTCCCACCGCCTTACTCAGTTGTGTCCTCAATTTTAAATCGATGGTGTAACCTGCTTAAGTTCAGAGAAAACAGGGGAGTGTGATGGCCGTGCTATCCAGGGGAGTGAAGAAACAGAGTCCAACTCGTGATATGGGGGTGAGAAACAGAGACAAAGAGAGATGAGTGTGGAGGTGACACTGCCCAGAGATCGTCGTGGACGGTGGTCTTCGACTCACGAGGAAGAGGGGACAGTGTGATCTTGGATCCAATCTCTTCGAATCCTCAGCAATCGATTGACTCCTACGAACAAAAATTGGAAAGGAGGTTGAGACAGACTCATTGGGCTCGAAGTTAAGATGGACGTTAAGGTAAATTTGTCGTGGCTTTCTTAAGAACCTAAAACATGGTACTTTCAGTTTTACACGTTCTTACTCATACTTATTGATTGGATGAGGGTCTGGAGAACTTAAGGAATTGAATAAGCCCGAAATGAGGGAAAATGGTGGTCGCACTCGCAAGAACAGAGAAGGAAGATTTTGAATTGTGTTTCTCGATTTGGAAAGTAACCAATTAATCCCAAGTTCTTGTTTTGATCATGTAAATGCATAGGAAAGGGATGGACGAAATTAATAGGCTAATTAGGACTTAAAAAGGATTAAAAATTGGACAGAACCGTGAACGCCGATTCAAAATCGGACCGGATTTGCAGACCGGTCGACTGATGTTCAATACGATGAACAGTGACTAGCGTGTGAGGCCCACGTGCAGCCACTTCAGGCGTTGCGCATAGCACGTCTTTTGAGGAAGATTCCAACACGACTTTTAAAGTATTCGATGTAATGAACATTTTGGCGCTGGTTTCGAGTGAATCGGACACCGTCTCGATATGTTTCAGGATGTCCGAAGGTTTTAGGGCTCGGTTAAAAATAGTTAAAAATACGGAAAATTTATGGGGCTTTAGTATGACCTTTTTGAAGTAGTTAGTGACCTTAGTATGAGATTTGGATAGGTTCGGGAAAGCCGAGGATAGCGGAATGGCCGGGAACGGCGTAAGTGCGCGCGTATCGAGGCGACGTTGAAATGGTCTGTGAGTGGACTTTGCTTTCTAACTCTTGATGCATGCATATATGTTTTAATATGTTTTCATACGTGATTCTATGATTTGCTTTATGATTTTTATGGTTTACGGTTTTGCATGTTTTGAGGTATTTTACAGAATATCACGTTTTACGAGATTTTGTACGATCTTATGATTTGACTGTGGTTTTAATGATTTGAAATGGATTTTGGAAAAGTGATTTCGAGCTTGGAGCCCTGTTCATGAGTTTTCGGTTTTGAAACTGGATTTCGGATTTGGTTTTGATATTTGGAAAAGGAATCTGGATTTGGGTTCCGGATGATGGTTCCGGATGCTAGCATACGGAATCATTGTTGCGAATTCGGAGATAGATTTTCTGTGGTTTTCACTTTTTCTTGAAAAATAGTTTTGGGTTTAAAGACCCGGGAAAAAGAGAAAAACTCACTGGATCTGGTTTTGAGTTTAAAGACTAGGATTGATTGACAGAGGGGGGGGGGGAGGGGGTTGGATTGATATGTTTCGAGTTTAAAGATTCGGTGATTGTGATATCCCTCCCTGAGGCCTGTGATTGTGTTTTGAGTTTAAAGACTCGTTGATATCCCGAGAAGGCCTGGTTATTTGCGCATGGTTTTGAGTTTAAAGACTCGGGCGCACTTGAGATCTAGTAAACTTATATGATTGATATTTTCACTGGTTTTTCACTGGTTTTCGGAATGATTTGGGCAGTGGCCAGGATGAATTGGATTTGATGAGTTTTGGGACTGAGTTCCCGTACTTTGAGATCGATTTGTGATTTTGGGCTGAGGCCCTGGATTTGAATGACGGAATTGATTCGGGTTTTCGATACTAGTTTTCGTTGATGGTTTTTGATGTGAAATAGTTTCATAACTTGAGATTGATATGCATGCATTGGTTTTTTTACATGGAGGGTAAATTTAATTGTTTTAGTGAACGATTTTTGAAATTATTATTTATTTTTGTCCACTCACAGTCTTTTCATGTTTTCGATACCCTCCAAGCTATTGCGGTGCTGGCTGTTGGTCGAGAGAGACGGAGACATCACACCCGCGATCCACAGTAGTTCGGTGCACTCTAGGAAGTCCGGATACGTTTAGGACGGTTGGAACAAGAATCCCTGGTCCTACTTACGTGTCACATAGAGGTTGGACGTGTAAAGCCCCGGAAATTCGAAGAATGTAATATTGTAAAATAATAATGAAATGACGTTTTTAACCTTGTGAATAGTGTAACAACCCGTGCCGAGAATTGGGATAAGTAGAGTGATTAAGGTGTGATTAGTAAGGGTAATCAGGGGTTAGGTGGTCCCGAGGGGTCCGGGAACTTAGAATGACGATTTTGCCCCTGGGTTGGGCAGAAATGTTGACTTTTATTTCGGGTGGTCAATTGGGGATCGACCAGTGACAGGGACGTAGTTTAGGACGTCACGAATCCATAGGCAGGTGGCACGCCCGATTCCGACATCCGAGGAGGAAGTTGTGATGTTCGGAAGGTCGAGGGTATTATCGGAATTTTGATAACATAGGGGGAAAAGTTGACTTTTCGAATAATCGAGTTTTGGTAGGTTGACCTAGGAGGGTTAGATAGTTCTTGTCGTCCTGAGTTCGATGACAGGCGGCACGTGTTCATCGGACTTACGAGGCAAGAGTTACGGGTCTAGGAAGTTTCGGTAAAACCGTAAAAATGTGTGAAACTGGAGGGTATTTTGGTCTTTTTGGTTTCTAGGGATTTGTGCACAGAGGAAAGGAATGGACGGCTGGGATTGGGCCATATGGGAGAGAGAGAGTGGGGGATTGTGACACATGGCAATTGTGTAGTGGGTTCTGGGGGGTTCTTCTGTGTGTACACGGTCCCAAATAATTGGGGTGCAACCGTGCAGTCCTTCGATACACAGAGAAACAGAGTGAGAGCTTGAGGGGAAGTCGACCGATCTGGGTGCAAGGGTGAGTGACTGGTGAGTTGTGAGAGTGACAGTGAAGCAAGGAGGAGCTGCTGGTCGTGTTTTGGCGGTGCAATTGTGCACGGCGGCACGGTGGAGGTGAGGAGAAGAATTGGGGGAAACAGGGAGGCTGTGAACGTTTGGTGGTGGCGACGCCGTGAGGCGGTTCAAACCAAGACAAGGAGAGGCTGAGGAGGTTGCAGGGAGTCTAACGACCACCGTGGTAGGCGGCGGTGCGCACGACGGAACTGTAATTGAAGGGTAAGTCTTCCTGCTCTGTTTTTCCGTGGAATTTCATTTGGAAAGTCGTGACTCTGGGTTGAGAGTCGAGAGGATTGGAGGTTAGGGTAGTGATCAGGGAGGTCCTAGGTGTCGATTAGGGTGGTCGCCGTGACGGGGCCGTACACGGCGGAGCTCAGTCGAAGAGGGGTCTCTTTTACCCTGTTTCGGCAGTGAACTTCGAACGGTAAGTCGTGACAATTGGGCTTGAGTCGAAGGTCTAGGAGAGTTGGTTTAGGCTCAGTGAGGTTCAGGGAAGAGTTTGGTGAAGCCACCGTGAAGGGTGGTGAGCTGGGTGGTCGGATTGTGAAACAGAGTTTTGGGGAGGTTTGATTTCGAGCTTGAGACGACGGGTAGGAGGCTGTGTCGAGGTGATTGGAGGATGGGGATGCTTAGAGTAAGGTTGGACGAAGCTATAGGAGAAGGAAGGAGGTGTTTTAGTGTAGGCACGGCGGAGAACCGTTGACGCCGGTTCAAGCTGTAGCCTACTGTGTTGAACCGGGTCGACGTGAGGTTGAAGGTGCACTGTAGCTGGCGCGTGGGGCCACGCGCAGCCACTTTGGGCGGCGCGTGGAGGCGCGTGCGGCGGTTCTAGGAGTTGTTGTGAGTTCAATGGAGTTGGTTTCGGGTTAATCGGAAGTCGTTTGACTGTAGTTCCGCGAGGGTGAAGGTTTAGGGTCCCGGGGTTTTAAGTCCTTGGTTCGGGGAATTTTGCGGATATTTAGGTGAACCTTCGTAGACGTACTAGTAACGTAAGTTGACGGTGTTTGACAGGATCGGGATTTCCCGAGGAAGCCGAGGAACGGGCTGGACGTTCGGGACGCGAGTAGGGCTCAGTACTGTGAGTGGACCTTTTCTCTAAACTCGAGCATGCATAACTGTTTTCTATAATTGTTTTATGGTTTTAATCATGATTTTAAGTTTATCGAATATGTTTGGTTGGTTATACATTAGTGGTTTTTAGCACGTTTTTCGAGGAATGGTTGGTTTCTGGAATTTATGTTATGGTTGTGGGATTTCAAATGATAAGTGGTTTTCAATGGTTATAAGTGGATTTTTGGAACATGATTTCAATGATCAAGGTTTGTGGTTTTAGAAACGGATTTTGGAAATGGAAGTTGGTTTTAAAGTTGGAAAGTGAATTTCCGGATTTGAGTTCGGAATGACGGTTCTGAATGCCGGAAGGGCATCGGACCAGTGATTTCGGATTCGGGTTTGGATAAGGATTTGGTAAATGGTTTTCAAATGGTTTTGGGATTGGATTTGCTGGATCTGGATATTGGGTTTAAAGACCCGGATATATGTGACGGGGGACCGGCCGGATTGGGTTTAAAGACCCGGATTGAGTTTAAAGACTCGGGAGTTTAAAGACTCGGATATATATTGATTTTCCCCCGTAGGCCTTGAGTTTAAAGACTCGGGAGTTTAAAGACTCGGATATGATTAAGGCCTGGATTGAGTTTAAAGACTCGGGAGTTTAAAGACTCGGATAGATCCAGCAGGTTTGATCGGGACATTTATGAGTTAATGTTCATGGTTTATGATACAGTTTTCTGATACTCATGTTATGATTTCTTATGATATTTTATAGTGTTTCTGTTTCTTATGATGTTTAAGAATGATTCTTTTATAAATGTGTTTATAACTGTTGGTTATGCATGTGGGTTCAAAACGGAGGGTTTAACTCGGTTTTCTTATAAAATGGTTTTTGAACTTTTGTACCTTCTGGTCCACTCACATTTTGTGTTTTAAATTGCCCTCCAGGTTGTGGAGCTAGCGCGGGGTCTTGACGTCGAGGCAGAGTCTGAGGCCTAGAAATACCGTGAGGGATCCCGGAGTGTTTACCTTTTTCTTCCGTGTGCGTGTAATTATTATCACTTTTAGTTGTTGTACTTGTATCTATGCTCTGTGAACTTTAACTTCGGGATATGGTATTGAGGTTTTACTCCTGCGTTTGACTGGGTTCGAGTGAGTGTTCCTTAGGTGTTGTGTCGGGGAGTCAGACGGGAGCGGGATTTACCTCGGGTTTCGGGGTGAAACCGGGGTGGGTCCTGACAAATAGTATGGTGAATTTGTTGACCTTTTGATTGGTAGGTCAAACGGACGTTGACCGATGACCGTGACGTAGTTCGGGACGTCACGAGTCCCTAGACAGGTGGCACGTCCAATTCTGACAATCAGGGAAAAAGTTATGACATTCGGAAGTTCAAGGGCATTTTCATAATTTGGACGAAAAGGGGGAAAATGTTGACTTTTTGATTGACCAGTAGTTTTCACACAATTCGAGGACCGTTAGATAGGTCTCGATGTCCTGAGTCCGTAAACATGCGGCACGCTGAAAACGAATATCGGACGGTTGAGTTACGGTTCTCGGAAGAGAAGGGAATTTTGGTAATTTTGTACAGAAGAGCAAAATGGTAATTTTGCAGGAGGGTACTGTTTGAAACCGTGGAAAACAGGGGCTGAGCACCCATGCCGTGAGTGTTCTAAATCCAGCAATTGTTTAACCTGTTAGTGGCTGGGCAGGGTGAATTGTTTATTGGTTTTGAAGTATTGGAAGCATTGTGGCATGGACTAAAGCAAAACCAGTGCACGTGCAGAATTTTAAAACTGGCTTTGGGTTCTGTTTGCGGGAAACCATTTACACAGTGGGTCTGAGAGAGATTCCCATGAGTGTTGGCTGAACGTTCGATTATCAGAGAGTTAGAAGAGTTTGAGAGAGTCATTTTCTGCTAAGGAAACACTGATAGCTAGAGAGAAAACCAGAGTTCGTGAAATTGTGAAAATTGGAGGGAAAATCGCATTTTAATTTGTGAGTCGATTTGGACAAAACCAAGGATTGAATTAGTCTTCTGGGACCATTTGGAGTTCAACCGTGTCGATTGTGAAGGGAATCGATCACAGTTTGGCCAAGAACAGAAGCTTCTGGTTTTGGAAATTTCCAAGGTTGAAGACGACTACTTCCAGGTAAGCTTCTCTGAAATTGGTTGTGCTCTAGTGTTCGTTTAGGTCCCCTTAAGCTTCTGTCTAAGTTAATTTGGAAATGGGACTGAGTTGGGTGAGTTTCAGAGGTCGACCCGTTTGTTTGCTCACGGGTCAATTGAGAGTTTTAGGGCAATTCGAAGATAATTAAGGAATGAGATCTTAAATTAAAATGTCAAGGAATTATTTAGGTGGAAAAGGGGAAGGTTTAGAGTGAGAATCGATGGGGATTTGGCCGGGTTGAGTCACGGATTGGGGACCCGTTTAGCAGACACACGAGTGAAGAAGACGACACTGTAGCTATAGTGCTTGGCGAGTGGCTTTCACGCACAGCCACTTTGGGCGGCGCGTGAGGCCTTGTTTCTGGTCACGGTCAACTTGAGATTTCATTCTTTCAGTTTATAGAACATTTTGAATGAAATTTCGAGTCGATCGGACGTCGTTCGGGATAGTTTTGAGGGTTTGAAAGTTTAGGGCTTTAAGTTAAATTACGTCGAAAAATCCCGAAAAATTAGGGAAATTAATGCAAGCTTTTTGGGAATGTTTGTAACCCTTATTGTACTTTTTGACAGGCCTGAACATTCCCGAGGCTACCGAGGAGCGCACGGGGCGCGATAGACGCGTCCGAAAACCGTGAGTGGACTTTTGATTTCTAACCGAGCATGCATAACTGTTTTCACTCACTTGTCTTATGTTTTCATATATAATTTTATGGTGATGATTATGATGTTCCTATTTTATGTGTTTTCACGTTTTTCATGGTGATTATCGTATTTTACGTATTTCGAGGTTACGTTTTTCTCCTGTGCATGAATGACTGTTTGATGAAGTAATTTGATATGATGATGCATGTGATGTTTTAAGGATGATTTGATTATGTTGGTGAAGTAAGTTTTGGAATTTTCATGTGAAATTCGGACATAAGTCCTATTATGACGAAATGTGATTTTGGAATGGTTTTGGAAAATGGATCCTGGTTTGTTATGATTTTCCGCGTGATTTTGGATTTAAAGACCCGATATGATTGTTGGATTTGGTTTTGGGTTTAAAGACCCGGTTAATTGATGACGAGGGCGGGCCAGAATTGGGTTTAAAGACCCGGATTGAGTTTAAAGACTCGTGAGTTTAAAGACTCGTGAGTTTAAAGACTATGTTATTGTGATACCCCCCGAGGCCTATTGATTATGTTTTGAGTTTAAAGACTCGTTGATATCCCGGGAAGGCCTGATATATGAGTTTAAAGACTCGGATGGATCCAACTGCTCGATTGTGATTGTTGATTCAATTTTACATGATTTGGTATGATTGATGTTTCGATGTGACGATTTCTGGATTTTGGGAATATTATATTGTTTTACATTATTTTATGGCTGTTTAAGGTAACGGTTTCCATATGATTCGTAAAAGGGATTTCGAATGTTTAGTTATGTTGTTTTCGAATATCTAGTTATGCATGCGTGTTGTAAAACTGGAGGGTGAACCCCGATTTCATTAAACTGTTTTCTGGAAACTTTTGTTTTAGTCCACTCACACCTTGCTGTTTTTAATACCCTCCAGCCCGTGATACAAATTTGGGGGCTAACGCCGAGGCAGAGGCAGAGGCATAAAGTTTTCCGTTGCGGTGTAGTTAGTTCACAGAGTATGATTTGATCTTTATCTTGTTTTGTAATTTATGCTCTGTGAAACTATGGACTTGATGTCCAGTCGGTTTTACTGTTTAATCTCCCTGGTCTGACGATGGGTGTGGTGTAATTTTATTTGGTTATTCTGGTCTTTTGTGTTCGATTGTCAGACGGGAGCAGGATGCATCCCGATTATCGAGGCGATAATCGGGGTGGGTCCTGTCAGAACGTCAGTTTAGCCTTCGTGTCATACGTAAGTTAAACGGGATAAGGATTTAGCCCTTAATCCCGGGGGTTTAGGGGTAGGTCCTGACATTCTCAGGCCCAATGGATGAGTGACACTTGTCACTCATCCATTGCCCAATGTGATTGCACACATGCATACCCCTTCCCCTTTGTGTTCGATCATATCCCATTTCCCCAACCAAACCCAAGCCCCTTTCATCCCAATCCAAACCCATTCCCTTCTGATCATGTTTGAGATACCAAGAGAGTGAGAGGAGTGCAAGATGAAGATGTTGGTAGGCTAGGAACATTGTCGACGTGGACGGCGGAGGCAAGCCGTGGACGGTAAGCTCGGTTTTCCCCCTTTTCTTTTATTTTTGATTTCATACATTATGGGTTGTTTTAATCGATTAGGATTAGTTCATTAAGGTGATAGGGAGGTTTTAGGGAGGTTTTGGTGGTGGTTAGTGGCTGAGGAAGCACTGGGTGCAATCGGGAAACTTTGAACCGTGGAGTTCCATTTGAACGGGTAGGGTTTAGACGGTTTTCCGGAGATTTAATGATATGAATAGGTAGGAAATGATGAAATAGGAAGATTCGAATTGAAAAGGAAGATATTGGATGAAAAATAAGGAAATTATAGGGCCAGACAAGTCACGTCAGTCCAACTGGACTGGCCGAAGCAATGAACCCGCCGGACCGGCCGTCGCTGGGTTGAAGACAATCTACAGTGTTGGCGCGTGGCTCCCATACGCAGCCCCTTTGGGGGCGCGTGTGGGCGCGTGGCCCATCTTTTGGGGGTAGTTCCAACATGCGAAATCATCTATTCGATGTAACAAACATTTTGGGACTGGTTTCGAGTTGATCGGACACCGTTTGGATATAGTTCGAGACGTCTAAAGGTTTAGGTTCGACTTTAAAAATAGTTAAAAATTCCGAAAAATTACGGGGCTTTAGTGAGGGGTTATTTAAGTAGTTAGTAACCTTATATTATGAATTGGGCAGGTTTAGGAACCCCGGAGGCGACGATTGGCCCGGGAAAGGCTTATGGCACGCGTATCGAGGCGCTGCTTCGGACGGTCTGTGAGTGGACCCTTCTTTCTAAACTGATGCATGCATAAATGTTTTATAATTGTTTTAGAACTTGTTTTGTGCTATCATTAGTGCATTTGTTTGTAGTAGCTTAGGATCGACATATTTGCATGTTTTTCGAGGTTTTCGACTTTATGTCGTACCTTTGCGTACCGCGTTTTCAATGATGATTTTAGGAATGAGTTTTGGATTTAGAAACATGAAATCAAGGATGAGACCCATTTGATTGGAAACTCTCGAACTTGGAGTCCATTAGGTTTGACGAGAATTCGGGCTGATGGCCCATTTGAGTTATACGATTGGGCCGAAGGCCCCGTTGGTTTACTAATTTGAGCTTGAGGCCCAGTTGGTTGCAAGATCGGGCTTGAGGCCCCTTTGACTATAATATCGGGCTCAAGGCCCCGTTAGTTGTGAAATTAGGCTCGAAGCCCCGTTGATTTATGGTATCAGGCTCGAGGACCCGTTATTATGGTTTCGGGCTTGAGGCCTTGTTGATTGTGAAACCGGGCTTGAGGCCCTGTTATTGTGGTTTCGGGTTTGAGACCCTATTGATTGTGAAATCGGGCTTGAAGCCCCGTTGGATTGTGAAATCGGGTTTGAGTCCCAATGAGAATTTGGGTTTGAGACCCTATAGAATTGTGGATTTAGGCTGAGGCCTGTGAAAGTGGATTTGAATCGGATTCGGGGAATCCTATTGAGATGAATCGGGTATGAGACCTAATTGAAATATGTTTTGTGTAACGACCTGTCCCGAATTCCAGGATTAGATTAGTGACTAATCACGATTAGTGAGGCTAATCGATGATTAGTTAGACGAAATCGGTCGAACATTGCAAAATGACCGTTTTACCCCTAGGCATGGGTAAAATGTTAACTTTTTATTCGGGAGGTCAAATGGAATTTGACCGATGACAATGACGTAGTTCGTGACGTCAAGAGTTCATAGACAGGTGGCACGTTCAATTCCGACGTTCGAGGAAGAAGTTATGACGTTCGGAAGTTTAGGGGCATTTTGGTAATTTTGGTTAAAAGGGGTGAAATGTTGACTTTTTTACCGGGAGGTCCGATGGCCGAGGGCCGAGGACCATTACGTAGATCGGGATGATACGAATCCATAGACAGGCAGCACGCTGAAATCGGACTTCAAACGGGGAAGTTATAGGTCATGGAAGTTCGATTTCACTATGCACGTACATCGAGACGGGGATGATTTGGCAATATCTGATTAGGCAGATATTTTGAGTGGGTCCCATGGATGAGTGACAAGTGTCACTCATCCCATTGGCTAAATTCCTAAAAAGTAGATCTATGTTAATTAAATAATATTATATTTATTATTTTATAATTAATCTTTTCTAACAATCAATCCTAGCCATCCATTCCATTTAACTTTTAATCCTCACCACTCATCTAATCATCTATTCTCTCATCTCACCAGATTTCACTATCTTCATTCTTCTTCATCCTCATAACCCGAACCCATATTTCCCCATTTCCTCCATTTTTCTTCAAACCCGAAACACACACTCTCACACACCATCACCCTAGCTCATCCTCCTCCATGCTTGTGTATGAACGTGAGGGAATGAGAGGAAGGAATGGGGGGCTGGACGGTGGCAGACGACGGAGTTCCACGGTGGAGGAACTCGACCCGCGGATTCATGGTTTCAAAATCATGTTTTCGGGTTCTAGAGGGATTGAGTGATTTTCTTTAATTGGAAACGGCTTCTGGGGATTTTAGGAGACATATGGGATGGTTTTCGAGGGCTTAAACTGCTGGAATGCACGGCGGAGGAAGGGTGCAGCATCCGTCGTCATTGTTGACGTGTGAGGTATGATTTTCACGGCTTTTTCTATGTTTTTAATAGCTAAACTAATAGGAAACAAGGTTAGGTTGATATAAGGATTAAAAAGAAATGAAATGGACCTAAAATGGTCCCTGAACTGGTCCAAGAACCAGAGAAAACCGATTCAGCACATTGACGGCGAACAGTAAAATCGGTTCACCTGAGGTTAGTGACAATGAACAATGTTCTGAGCCTTCTTGGGGCGCGTGGGGGCATGTGAACAGTATTTTGGGAATGTGTTCAACACGTGAAATCATCTATTCGATGTAACGAACATTTTGGGACTGATTTTGTGTCAATCGGACATCGTTTCGATAGGTTTCGGGGTGTCCGAAGGTTTAGGGTCGGTTTAAAAATAGTTAAAAATACCTAAAAATTACGAGGCTTTAGTAGGAGGTTAATAAGGTAGTTAGTAACCTTATATTACAATTTGGACAGGTTTGGAAGTTCCAGTGACGGTGATTGGCTTGGGAGAGTCGTATGACACGTAAATCGAGCCGGCAGCTCGGACAGTCTGTGAGTGGACCTTGTTTTCTAAATTGGTACATGCATAAATGTTTATTATATGTTTTAAATACTTTTTTGTGATGCCATGAGTGCATTTGGATGTGTGGTTACGTATTGGCACGTATTTCGAGGTTTCGGTCCTATACGGTGCCAATACGGGTTTGTATGTCTTTATTGGTCTAAATAATTTGGAATTAGATTTCAAAAGGATAAACTCGGGTATGAGACCCATTTGGTTTTGTCTCGGGCATATGACCCTATTGATGACCTACGGGTCTGAGTTGTGGTCGCGGCAGGTGCTTGGTGCACAACGACGGACGACGTGACGCTCGCCTCCGGGTTGGGATGTGTTCCTTCTGGAGAGGTCACGATGCACGATTCGTGGTCAGGTAGCCTGGGGAGGCTCGACTTCGGAGTGCTGACGGTTCAGGATAGCGATCGGTGATGAGTGCACCATGATCTTGTGGTGGTCGCGTCGGTTGATTCGTTCACGGCGACATACCAGGATTGAGGGCGGTCCTGGATGGATGGTTGCACACATCACTACGATCAGAGTCGTGACTGACCCTTAGATATCAGGCAGGATGCCCAGCTGATGTCATATGTTCGGGCATGAGACCCAGTTACTTTACGGTTGTGATTTCGGGTCAGGGACCCTACATGGATTTCCGAGTTCATGACAGTTTATGGAAACCAGTATGAACCTTTGTCAGGTCATTATGGTACATGACGGTTTATGGGAACCGGACATGGAATGGATGTTGTGGATCATGACGGTTCAGGGGAACCGGGCATGAATGTTTATGTTATGTATATATATATATATATATATGTACATATGCCTTCCTTTACTTCTATTATCTCCTTCGGGGAGGGTCGTTGGCCTGGGTGGACCCCGGAGTAGTCACGGAGCACTGACTGAGTGGGAGTTTCCCCCGTTGGGTTCCTTACTCTCAGGAAGGCTATGGTTACTATAACCTCGGGTAGGGTTAGTGGTCTGCGGACATTGACTTTGACTTTGAGAAGACTTGGGTTTGAGACCCCGGGTAGCACGCGCGTAGCTTTGGAAACCGTGACAGGATTGGTTGTGTGAATTATATGTGTATATGATATAAATATGATATATGATATGTGATGTGTGGTTACACAGGATTTGAGCAGTGGCTCGTGTACTTGGTTTATTTCTAGTTTGGGCTGAGTCCTTTATGGATTTGGGTCGTGGCCCGTATGGTCGTTTTCATTATGGTTCTTTCAATCTTGCTTTTGGGCTTAGTTCCCACCGATGTTTTTTCTGGATAAATGGTTTTAGAATGCATGCATGCTTTTTAGTGAAGGGTACAAATGTCTGTCTTATGAAATGTTTTTATAAACTCTTGTTTTGTCCACTCACAGCTTTTAATGTTTTGACTGCCTTTCAAGTTGACATCGGATGTGGACTGTAGCAGAGATCGAGATATCACATACCTCCTCCGGATCCTGGCTTACTCTGATAGCCCGGGAGGGCAAAGGTCGGAAATATCTCTTGTCTGACACTCCGTGTCAGACGGGAGTAGGGTCATCCCGCGTTAATCCCGGGGGATTGGGATGGGTCCTGTCATTTTGAGAAAGAAAGTAATTAAAATGTATAAACCCTCCACATGATTTGATTGGTCTCCTCCAGCCGTCGACCTAGAGAGTCACGATCTACTACCTGGAATGAGTATCCCCATAAGGAGCACATTCCAGGAGTGAGAGTTATGATGTGGTCCCGGACCAGATTTCGGAGAGATGCTCTGACTAGATCCGGAGACAGAGCCTCCCATATGGAGAATTCTTGGGGGTAGACTCGGAGTGAGATCCCGAGTAGTGTGCACATTAGTATAGAGATGAATGATGACATATATCGGGGATGTGTTCCCTAGGGCTGTGTTTCCCGAGTTGGCAACTTCTCGAAAGTGCCGAGGATGGGTTATAAGTATGTCTATAAGTATGAGGTTTTCTTACGAAAAGTGATTTGGGGCGGAGACCCCGTGTTCTATGTTTTAGAAAGTGGTTTGGGGCGGAGACCCCGTGTTCTATGATTTGAATATGTATTTGGGGATGAGACCCTGTGTTCTACGTTTTGGATGTGATTTTGGGCTGAGTCCTTACGGAAACTGGTTTGGGCTGAGTTCCCATATGATTTGATTTACGTTTTGGGCCAAGGCCCTAATGGTATTGTAACTATTTTGATAAATGGTTTTCGGATGTATGCATGCTTTTCAGTGAAAGGCATAAAGTATATTTTGTGAAAATGTTTTTAGAAATTACTTGTTTTGTCCATTCACGAATTTTGATATTTTTAATGCACTTCAGGTTAATCGCGGATGCGGGCTGTAGCAGAGACCGAGACATCACATTCCTCCTCCAAATCCTAGTACTCTCTGATGGTCCCGATTGGGTAAAGGACAGAATTATCCTTGGTCTAACACTTCGTGTCAGATAGGAGTTGGCACGTCCCACGTTAATCCCTGGGGATTTGAGACGGATCCTGTCATTGAGGTTCTCCAAGTTGCCTCGCATTGAAAGACCTCTTTGGGATTGACTCCCCGAGAAGAACTTGAGGGTCAGCTCGAGACATCTCGAAAGAGCCCTACTTCGACGCTTCAGACAACTTTCCCGGGTCGTCGACCAAAGTGGCACTCTAGGATGCCAATCGACGTCTCGGGATCCGGTAGCTGGTATTGCAGCGGGACCTCAAATTACCTAAAACAAATTTTTGAGCAAAATTAAGAGGCAAACATACATACCTTTTATAAGTAATCCTTCAAATCAACTGCAAATTACTTCAAACAAAAAATAAATTTAGTTTATAATAACAAATAAAAACAAAAAAAACAAAAAACAAAATCATTAAATGTAACGCCCCGGACATTCTGAAAATGTAATATTATAAAATATTGAATAAAATGACGTTTTTACCCCTGTGATTCGTGTGGTCAATTTGTTGACCTTTTGATTTGGAGGTCGAACGGACATTGAACGATGACCGTGACGTAGTTCGGGACGTCACGAGTTCATAGACAGGCGGCACGTCCGATTCGGACGCTCGAGGTGAAAGTTATGAGGTTCGGAAGTTCAGGGGCATTATCGGAATTTGGACGTTATAAGGGAAAAAGTTGACTTTTTGTTTGACAATCGGTTTTCACATGACTCGAAGACCGTTAGGTCCGTCTCGAGGTCCCGAGTACAACGATAGGCGGCACGCGTGAAACGGATGTCGGATGACCGAGTTACGGGTCACGGAAGTTGGAGGGCATTTTGGTAATTTTGCCCTGAGGGCATTTTGGTCTTTTCACACGGGGTACTGTTCACCACAGTGGAAAACAGAGTGCGGCCGTGGAGTTTGTGCGTGCAATTGTTTATGGCCTAGTGGACTGATTAGATGGTTTGTTTAAGTCGATTGAGGTAGTGGAAGCAGGATTGAGTGGCACTGGTGCACGGTTGGACAGAGTTCAGGGCACGGGAGAGCAAGAATTGGCCATGGTTTCTGTGTTTGCGGGAAACCGTTTTCAGAGACTTCAGTTGGTCTCCCACGGGCTGCTGGCCACACTGATCGACTAACCGTGTATGGGAACGAAGTGAGGATTCGTTTGGGGTCATTTGTGCATCGGTGTGAAGGCTGAGATTGAGAGAAACAGTGAAGAACCATTTTCGGGTTTTTGGGGGGAAATCTCAGAGTTCAATTCCTACGGGTTTTGGGATCAATCTAAACACACTGAGGGACTTCTGGGAGTAGCAGAATCACGACGGTGAAAGAACGGATGGAGAATGATCACGGTTGGCCCAAGAACCTGAGTTGTTGTTCAAGGAAGAACCTGTTGGAGGGAAAAATCACATTTAATTTATGGGGCTTATTGATCGAAACCGAGGGCCGTGTTGGACTTCTGGAGTCACTACGAGCACAACCGTGCAAGAATCGAAGGAGGAGGAGGACTGGTTGGCCGGGAACCTGAGTCTCAGTTTCAGAGGAAAACCAGTGTTGAGGTCGACGACTTCCAGGTAACGGCGAGTCCAATTGATTGTACCATTGTGTTCGTCTAAGTCCCCTTAAGCTACTGGTGAAATTAATTTGAGAATGGAGTTAGTTTGGGTGAGTTCCAGAAGTCGACTTGTTCGACTGTTCGAGCTTGAGTTGGGTCGATTTGGTGTTAGTCGAGGTTAACTGTTTATGCAGACCTAAAATTAATGGATTAGAGAAGATAATAGGATTGAAAAAGCGAAGAATTGATTGAGAATTGAGGGCTAACTGATCGGGTTGAGTCGCGGGTATCAGACCCGTTTAGCAGGCTGTTTAGGTGAGGGAGAAGACACTGTAGCTTGGCGCGTGGCCTTCACGCGCAGCCACTTTGGGCGGCGCGTGACGGTGCGTGTGAGGTCGCCTCCGATCACGGTCAACATGAGATTTAATCCCTTCAATCTAATTAACATTTTATCTTTAGAGTTCGAGTCGATCGGGAGTCGTTCGGGATAATTTCGGGAGCTCGGAAGTTTAGGTCCTTAAGGTTTATTTTGTCGAAAAATCCGGAAAATTAGGGAAAAATCATACGAGCTATTTGAGGATGTTTTTAACCCTTCTTGTACGTTTTTACAGGCCCAGACACTTCCGAAGCTATGGAGGAGTGTGCGGGACGCGATTGACGCGTCCTAAAACCGTGGGTGGACTTTTTGATTTCTAAACTGGGCATGCATGACTATTTTACCTATTTATCTTATGGTTTTACATATGATTTTATGATGGTGATATGATACTTCAATTTTACGTATTTTCACGATTTTCGAGATATTCATCGTGTTGCACGCATTTCGAGGTTACGATTTTTGCTTATGCATGAATGATGTTTTGATGAAGAATCTGGATATGATTATGCATGTTACGGATTTATGATGTCTTGATTATAATTGTGAAGTGATTTCGGGAATTGCATGTTTTGGAAATTGCATGTGAATTCGGACATAAGTCCTACTATGACGTGATATGATTTCGGAATGATGTTGGGGTTTAAAGACCTGGAATGAGTTTAAAGACTCGTGAGTTTAAAGACTCGGTTATTGTGATACCCCCGAGGCCTATTGATCATGTTTTGAGTTTAAAGACTCGTTGATATCCCGGGAAGGCCTGATATTGAGTTTAAAGACTCGGATGGATCCAACGGTTTAATTGTGATTATTGATTCACTTTTTACTTGGTTTGCTTAAATGATGTTGCAAATGACGGATTCTGGGTTTTGGTAATATTATATTGTTTTACGCAAGTTGTGATGGTTTTCCTGTAACGTTTTTCATGTGTTTCGGAAAAAGAGTTTTCAAAGGTTTAATACGCGATTTTTGAATATTTGGTTATGCATGCATGTTGTAAAACTGGAGGGCGAACCCCGTTTTCCTTAAACTGTTTTCTGTAAACCTTTGTTTCGGTCCACTCACACTTTGTTGTTTTAACTACCCTCCAGGTCGTGGTACAAGTTCGGGGGCTAGCGCAGAGGCAGAGGCATAAAGTTTTCCGTTGCGGAGTAGTTAGTTCACAGAGTAGGATTTGTTCTTTAACCTGTTTTGTAATTTTATGCTCTGTGAAACTGTGGACTTGACGTCCAGTCGGATGTATTTGTTTAATCTCCCTGGTCTGACAATGGGTGTGATGTAATATTATTCAGTTTTCCGGTCTTTTGGATTCGATTGTCAGACGGGAGCAGGATGCTTCCCGATTATCGAGGCGATAATCGGGGTGGGTCCTGTCATTAAACCTTAGATGAAGTGATGATGAAGTGATGATGAATTGATGATGAATTGGTGATGATATTATGTAAGGATGGTGAGAGTAAGTGAGAGAGAGTAAACGAGGAAGAAGATGAAGAAATGCATTTGATGTCTGAATAAATGCAAAGTGGACTTTTTCCCAGCGAAGGGTTCGTCGGGTAAGCTTTAATGACCCGCTAGGTAACGGTTAGGCACCAAAACACTTTCGCGCCAAATTTTTTCCCGCCGCAGGTCAACAAAAATGATTTGCCCGACGCACCTAATTCGCCGTTAATATAACCTTGCCCGACGGAGGTTGACCACCTGCCAGGCAAACGTCCCGCGCATGATTTGCCTGATGAGCCTCACTATATCTGTTGAGCGAAGCCTCATTTACCAACGAATATGAATGCGTCGGGCAAACCGTCGATGGGCAGACCATATTTTCTTGTAGTGATTGCACTAATTAGCTTCGATAATATGATCGTCCTCACACAATATTAATGGTCAAATAATCATCATTTCTCCATCCAATTTGTCTCATGTCTCTTATATTACATTGAGATACAAAGAAATGTTTACTTATATTATAAAACTTTATACTTGTACTCATATTACCATGATTAGAATAAAAAATAATTAAATTGGGATAAGAAAAGGATTATTATAATCATATAGATAGCCCCAACTTGTGAATTTCTCTAAATTTATCTATAAAGCAGTACGTGGGGTAGCAATGAGTCTATGACGGCATAGGAATGACCTAAGACGACGACGTTATACGACCATCGTACAAACAACCTCGGCGGAAGGCGCGTACGGAACAATCAGCACTAGTAAGATGGCGTAGAGGCTCATCCAGCCGTTGGTGTAAAGAAAGCGCGAATCCCGCGGATTGGTCGTCTTTCCATCATGGACCTTCATTTCTCCTTCCTTGGATTATTGAAATCAGACGATCGATGCAGCTTTTTTGGCGGATATAAAAGGAGGTTATTGATATCATAAACTCGATGCGAGATTAGACACAAATGATGAAGAGATTAATTAGCTGTTAATCAAGAGAGTCATTATTAATAACAATGAAAGAGTGGTGCTGGCCGGAGATCGAGTGTGGTGTCAAATAAGGAAAGGATGATGGAAGAGCTGATTCAAGGGCGTGAGTTTGCAAGCCAGCTTTCTAGGGTTCTTGATGATCAACATAACCAAGTTGCTAAAGGTAAAGGTAAAGGTAAAGCTGGTGAGCTTAGATCCAGTGAGGCTCTTGTTAATAAGATTCTTGGCAAGTTTTCAAATAGCCTTTTGATGATCTTTAATCCCAATGACCCTCATCATCATGACCGTTCATCATCTTGGTCGGATCATCATCATCATGGTATTAACAAGTCTGAAGTTTCTCATGATGAACAGGCGAGTTTTAGGAGTACATCAAAGGTCAAGAATCGAAGAGGGATTTACAAGAGAAGGTAATTAAAGTGCGTAGTTGAATATAATTATATCCAACCCCAGTTCCAAATTCATCATCATCACATATTTGGTCGTCATTAAGAAATTAACTAAATATAAATTTAATTACGCGTTTGAGTACGATATGTTTTTTTTTTTTGTAATTGGTTTGAATAATTGATTATTCATTCGCATGTGATGACACCTGTTAATTTACTCACAACAGCTGTTAGATTCTTTTACGATGTAGAACATTTCTATATTGTGCTAAACAAGAAAGGAGTAAGAAATTGCCATATTATACTAACAAAATTGTGATATTATTCTATTACCTCCCTTTATTGAGTGACACCAAAAAGCCCTTTTACCCGCATATTGTTCTTAATCATCACAACCATTATCGATATATTGGATCAGTTAATCATGAAATGAGAATTTATTTTGCCTAACTTAATCTTAACTAAATGATCAAATTTTGTTACATATGTTCTTACTTTCTTGCAGAATGACTTCACACACTTGGACTCAAGATACTACTACTTTGACTGATGATGGTCATGCATGGAGAAAGTACGGGCAAAAAGTCATTCATAATGCCAAACACTCAAGGTATATTGGAGAATTTATATGATTTATGCATATGGAACTTTTGATTACGAATTAAACATATTTTGCATATTTGCAGGCATTACTTTAGGTGTGCTCACAAGTTCGATCAATCGTGCCCAGCAACGAAGCATGTACAACAAATTGATGATAATCCAGTACGGTTGTATCGGACAACATATTATAATAGCCACACATGTAGAGATGTCGTTGACTATCACTATGCCTATGCTTCTGATCATGAATTGAGCACGGATTATAGTAGCCCTAGCCCTAGAAATCAATCTTCAAAGTTCATTAGTTTTAGCAACGCCAATCTGATCACAGGAAAACAACAAGAGCACTCATTTTTCTCATCCTTTACATCTTCGTCATCTACAGCGTCATCCGCTGCTAAAAAGGAAGTGAACATCAACGAAGAGAAGCCAACAAGCAATGATCCTGTGTTGACGAGCCCCCGTGATTATTTTTTGCCACCTGATCTGATGGCATTCGAGTCATTTTCTGGTCCATCAAGTCTTAGTCAGCTCGATGATGATGAACATAATTTCATTTCTAGGATGATGGTGGAGTCTTATGAGTTTGATTGTGATACTTTTTCACTTGATTTTTGAAGCAGGAGAATTGTATTTTCAATTTGATTGAACATGTACTACGTACGTACGTAGTTGCTTCTTATTGAATAAAATCATGTAAAACAACATTATAAATCCAAAATAGGAAGCAAACATCGATTGATCGATGATCTTCTGGTGTCGGTTTCAATAATAATCTTCTTGTTGAATTTTATCTCTTTTTTGCTATCTCCTTGATGTTTCTTAATCAAAATGTATTTCTCATATCTAAATTGGATAATATAATATATAAATCATGAAAATTATGGGACTTATTGTTGTACATTTCAATGTATTTGTAGATATCGCGTGTCAATGGAATTAATGATATTAATGCATGTTAAAAAGAAAAAAAAACGATATTAATTGTTGATATCTTTAGGGTAATTACACTACAAGGAAATAGTGTTTGTCCCGTGGAGGGGCTCCAAGCGCGCATAACTATTTGGATGAATAGCATTGCAAGTTGGGCCTGCATAACCTGGTGTTGGGCCTCGAGGCACATATGCCCAGCCTTAAGCTCGGTATTTTCCGCTTGAAGGTTCTCCAAGTTGCCCCGCAGTTGAGAGACCTCCTCGGAATTGACTCTCTGGGATGAACTCAAGGATCGGCTCGAGACATCTCGAAAGAGCCCTCATTCGGCGCCCCGACAACTTTCCTGAGTCGCCGACCAAGATGGCCCTCTAGGATGCCAATCGACATCCCGGGATCTGGTAGTTGGTCTTGCAACGGGACCTAGTTGGTTTTGTAGTGGGACCTCAGGTTGTTATTGGGTCAACTGTTCCTGAGTCTGTTGCACGTCCTCCACTTTAGCGGCCTACAAAATTGAATAAAGTAATAATTAGAAAATTACTTAATTAAAATAATAAAATATTTAATAACCACAAACATTGAACTTATGTGAATAGCGTCAGCTGCCTCATTGCCTCGCCTAACATAAACCTCCCCCCAGGCTTCAACCTCCGGGAACAGACTCAGCCGCACGACGTGCCTCATGTCGAGCCAACAAGGGGCGTGATCCCCCTTAGTGCTCAAATTTCTTCTATGCCCGGTTCGCTTTATTGGCCTTTGATTTTACCTGCACATTAGAAAAACAATTATTACTAATACGAAACTATGTAAATTAAAATTCTCAATTAAAGAAATTAAGAAAAAGCGAATTTACTTTAAATTGGTTGCTTATCCAATGCGCGCCGCATAACCAATTTCACCCCTTTAGCTTGTCCCCCTACATCTCCTCAGAAGGATTTGCCAGCACTAGATCATGTGAGCTCCAGCGCTCGTAGTAGACATGTAGCTCGAATTTCCACTCGGAATACCACTTCTGCTAATGAAAGTTGATATATATATTCTATTAGAGCGGCATTAGTCTCATTCCATTCAAAATTAATCTGCAATCCAATATTAAAGTATGTTAAACTATTAAAAATTATAAAAATATTTTAAAATTTTTCATACCTGTAAACCAAACCAACAAATGACAAGCTCCGCAAGGTCTTGTTCTCTGAAGGTGTCAGCCATCATCTTCGATTTGCTGCGAATAATCATACTCATTTCCTACACTAGCAAAGTATGCATATTGGGGTACGGTGCGCCTAGTCGTTCCACCCACAACACTTGGATCTTAGTTCCTGTCAACCTGCAGATCTGCTGGGACTTTAACTCATTGCTAATGTCATGCACTTTTATGGTACTCGCTACAAATTCGATTAACATTAGTACATAATTTAAATAAAAAAAATAAATACAAATTTTAAATTCAATAAGATATTAAACTTACCCAATGAGATATGTGCACCGTCTCTCTCTGCAACGTCAACTCCAGTGGCCTCAGGGGCAGTACGAAGGTTACCCTCGTTTCGAGCTGGTGCGATGCCTAGCTGATCGGGGTCCTGATATCACCCGATCGTCAGGAATGACTCTCGGGGGTTCTGAGGAAGTTCCTGATTGATCTGTTGATGATGACCCACTAGAAAGTGATGACAGCTCCATCAGGGAATGCACTGGTCCCGGAGATGGCTGCTCCATCGGGGAAGATACATGTCTCGGAGATGGTTGCTCTGCTGGTGCATTACGACGACCTCAAGACGTGATAAATTTACGCAGAGACATTTGCAATACAAAAGTAATTAAAAATTAATATAATTTAAATAATTAAATAAATAAACGAAAAACAAATAATGAAATAATTTCTGACAATTTCTAATAATTTCCAAAAATTGCAATAATCCAAAACTTTCTAATAATTTCAAAATATTTACTAATTAAATACAATTCAATAATTTTTGAAAATGTCAATAAATTCAAAATTTTCCAAAAATATATAATAATTTCAAATACTTAACTAATGTAATAATTTTCAATATTGTCAGAAAATTTCAAAAAATTCGATAATTTCCAAAAAGAAGTAATAATTTCAAATAAATTTCAATAATTAACTAATTAAATAAATTTCAAAAATTTCCGAAAATTTCAAAAAGTTTGATAATTTCCAAAAATATATAATAATTTTAAATAAATTCCAATAATTAACAAAATAAATAATTTTCAATAATTTCTTAAAATTTCTAATAATTTTCAAACATTTCTAAAAATATCAATAATGCAATATTTTCCAAAAATTAAAAAAAATTCTAATAATTTCCATAGATATCCAAACATATCCAAAAAATCAATAATTTCCAATATTTTCCAACAATCCAATAATTCAATAATTTTCAATATTTTCATCCAAATTCAACAATTCATTCTAATAATTAATACAAAAACCAAACCAATAACCAATCCAAAAACCAATCAAATAATATGAATTAATCCAAAAACCAATCCAATCCAATATAACATTCAACAACAAAATTACCAATAAATAACAAAAATTAAAAAAAAATGATTGAGGATTTACATTGATGAGCTGAGAGAAAGGAGCTCGAGAGAAAAAGAGAAAGAGTGAGAGGACCGAGAGGGGTGGTCCGATTCTGGGGTTTGGGGTCATGGGTCGCGGGTTTGGGTTGTGGGTCTTTGGGTTCAATGTTTAATTAGGGGGGAGTTGAGTGAAGGAGTGAGAGAGGGAGGCTGATGAGTTTGCTTTGTGGAGAGGGCAGCTGTGGTGGCTGTGTTTTCGAAAATGAAGAGGAAGAAGGAAAAGGAAGGGTCCCGTCTGTTCTAAGTGAGTGGAGGGTTTGGCGGGCGCATTACTCCGCCGGTCAAGATTTAATGATTCGCGGGGCAAAGTGTTCAATAAATGTCTGACTTTTTTGGGTTCGATCAATATAGTAACGAGTGAATTTGACAAATTCGACCGTTCAATTTGTGATATGGTGTGTCTAGACCTTGCATGTGTAAAATGGAGACGTTTGGAGTGCTTAAAGGCCTTGGATCAACAAACGACGATTTGTTACCGTCGATTCGTATCACACCGTAACTTAATCTCGGGAAGGGGAAATTCCGTAAAATTTTACAGATATGATCTATGAGCGTTTCTCATTAATGTGGATGGTTGAATTACTCGAAACATGAAGAAAAATAGAGAAAATACTAAAATCATCCAATTCATTAACACTTAGAACTTTTGAAGGAAACTTCAATACTAATCTTCGTTTTTGGGTTCGATCGATATAGTAACAAGTTAATTTGACAAATTCGACCATACAGTTTGTGATATGGTGTATTTAGACCTCGCATATCGAAAATGGCGACGTTTGGAGCGCTTAAGGCCTTGGATCAACAAACGATGATTTGTTACCGCCAATTCGTTTTGCAATGTAACCTAATCTCGGGACGTCAAAATTCTGTAAAATTTTACAGATATGATCTATGAGTGTTTCTCATTAATGTGGATGGTTGGATTACTCGAACCATGAAGAAAAAATAGAGAAAATACTAAAACCATCCAACTCATTAACACTTAGAACTTTTGAAGGAAACTTAAATACTAATCTTCGTTTTTGGGTTCGATCGATATGGTAACGAGTGAATTTGACAAATTCGACCGTTCAGTTTGTGATATGGTGTAGCTAGACCTCACATGTTGAAAATAGCGATGTTTGGGCGCTTAAAGACCTTGGTTTAACAAACGACGATTTGTTACTGTTGATTCATTTCGCACCGTAACATAATCTCGTGGCGTCGAAATTCCGTAGAATTTTACAGATATGATCTATGAGTGTTTCTCATTAATGTGGACGGTTGGATTAGTCGAATCATGAAGAAAAATAGAGAAAATACTAAAATCATCCAACTTATTAAAACTTAGAACTTTTGAAGGAAACCTAAATACTAATCTTCGTTTTTGGGTTCGATCGATATGATAACGAGTGAATTTGACAAATTCGACTATTCAGTTTGTGATATGGTGTTTCTAGACCTCGCATGTTGAAAAGGCGATGTTTGGAGCGCTTAAAGACCTTGGATTAACAAATGACGATTTGTTACCGTCGATTCGTTTCACACCGTAACCTAATCTTGTGACGTCGAAATTCCATAAATTTTTATAGATATGATCTATGAGTGTTTCTCATTAATGTGAACGGTTGGATTACTCGAATCATGATGAAAACATAGATAAAATACTAAAACCATCCAACTCATTAACACTTCGAACTTTTGAAGGAAACTTCAATACTAATCTTCGTTTTTGGGTTCGATCGATATGGTAACGAGTGAATTTGAAAAATTTGACCGTTCAGAATTAACATATATTGCAAATGAAGATAGATTAGTCTAAATATAATCCTATATAATTAATAAATAAGTAATATTTAACAATAAAAACCAGAGAAAATAAAACTTATAAAAGTGGGGCTTGCTCGGCGAATTCCACTTATGTGCCAGGCAACAATACCCTGGCCCGACGGATGTGCGCCGGATAAGCCCTTTATATATATAAAAAATATAATTATGTAATTATAATATAATTCATTTTTATAATTATTATATATTACATATTTATAATTTATAATTATATTTTTATATTATAATTAATATATATAATTATAATTAATTTATTTTACATATATATGATTATAATTTATATACATTAACCTTGCTCGGTGAATTCCATTGAGGCGCCAGGCAACATGCCCTTGGCCCGACGAATGTGCGTCGGGCAAGCCCTTCATATATATGTAATATATATAATTTTTACATATATATGATTATAATTTATATTCATTACTATAGATTATAAATAACATCTAAAAATACAAAATACAAAAAATACTTATAATGTTAAAGTATATATATATATATATATTGAATGTTTTTATAGACAATGATTAATCAATGTCGGTTTCACTATCCCCTCCCAATCACCCTCATCATCTGAGCTATGCGTGTAACGACCCGTCCCGAATTCCTAGATTAGATTAGTAACTAATCACGATTAGTGAGGTTAATCCGTGATTAGTAGGGTGAAATCGGATGAACGATGCGAAATGACCGTTTTGCCCCTAGGCGTGGGCAAAACGTTGACTTTTCAATCGGCCAGTCAAATGGACTTTGACCGATGACCGTAACGTAGTTCGTGACGTCACGAGTTCATAGACAGGTGGCAAGTTCAATTCCGACGTTCGAGGAGGAAGTTATGATGTGCGGGAGTTTAGGGGCATTTTGGTAATTTTGGTCAAAATGGTCAAATGTTGACTTTTTGACCGGGAGGTCCGAGGGCCGAGGGCCAAAGACCGTTACGTAGATGGGGACGATACGAATCCGTAGACAGGCGGCACGTCGAATTCGGACGTTCGACGGCGAAGTTACGGTTCACGGAAGTTTCGGGATACTATTCCCGGCAACACGTTTTACGAGACAAAAAGGAGAGTTTTGTCTTTAGTGGGCCCAGTTACTTTTCAACAACCAATGGATGAGTGACACTTGTCACCCATCCACTGGCCAACCTCACCCATTCATGCACCAAAACCCATCCCCGTGCATCGTCCATTTTCTTTTTTCCCAAACACAAACCCGATCCCATTTCTCACCCAAAAATCCAAACCCTTGACCTGTGAGCATAATTGAGAGGACAGAGAGATGGAGAGGACCGGCTGGACGTGGTGGCTGGCCAGGCAGAGCCGCCGTGGGTGGCGGAGGAGGAAACCGATCGAGGTAATCGGTTTTACCCGATTTTGTTCATTTTTCATTTCTGTTGTTATGGGTCGATTTGGACGATTGGTTTGAGTTAAATAGGTTGCTAGGGAGTTGTTAGAGAGGTTTTGGTGGTGGTTGGACGTCGGGGAAGCCCTGGGAGGTTTCGGGAAAATTGAACCGTGAGGTTCAAAATTGAACCGGTCGGATTTCGAAGGTTTTAGGTAGTTTTTTTAAATGGGTTAGATAGGAAATGAAGAAATAGGAATTTAGGAATTGGAATGGAAGCAAACGGACCGAAAATGAGGGAGAAGGACACCTGGACCGGTTACGCCGGTCCAAGTTGCAGGAAAAATCGGACCGGACCGGTTCGGACCGATCTGACCGAAGTAGGAGATGACAGGTGACGTCATCCTGCTGACGTCATCATGTTAGGGATGACGTCAGCATTGTCAGATCTGACAATGTCAGCTAACATGTCAGAAAATGGGCCAATAGGAGTGCGACATGTGTCGCATGTAAGTGCACAGTCAGCACTGACATGTTAGTGACGTGGCCCAATTAGGGGCTGACACGTGTCACTGACGTGGACCAGTGCCGTGATGACACGTGGCACATGTCAGACTGCCACGTGGCACTAACAGCACAGTGACGTGGACCAATGGGAGCATGACACGTGGCACCTATCAGAGTCTGACATGTCAGACCTGACAGCTGTCAGATGACGTCAGCAGGTACTGTAGCAGGCGCGTGAGGCCCACGCGCAGCCACTTTAGGCGGCGCGTGAGGGCGCGTGGCAGGGAATTTGGGAAAGTGTTCAACACAGGAAATCTTCTATTCGATGTAACGAACATTTTGGGACTGGTTTCGTGTCGATCGGACACCGTCTCGATATGTTTCGGGGCATCGAAAGGTTTAGGTTCGGGATTAAAAATAGCTAAAAATACGAGAAAATTACGGGGCTTTGGTGGGAGGTTAATTAAGTAGTTAGTAACCCTCTAAATTAATTTGGACAGGTTTGGAAGTCCCGGTGACGGTGATCGGTTCGGGGAGCCGTATGGCACGCATATCGAGACGCGGCTTCGGACGGTCTGTGAGTGGACCTTGTTTTCTAAATTGGTGCAAGCATAAATGTTTATTATATGTTTTATTACTTGTTTGGTGATGCCATGGGTGCATTTGTATGTGGTTACGTATAAGCACGTATTTCGAGGTTTCGGCCTTATACGGTGCTTATACGAGTCTGTATTTCTTATTTGGTTTTAATGAAATGGTTTTGGATTTCTAAAAGGATAAACTCGGGTATGAAACCCATTTGGTTTTGTCTCGGGCATATGACCTCAGATATCGGGCACGGTGCCCAGCTGATGTCCTATGTTCGGGCACGAGACCCAATCACTTTACGGTTTGATTTCAGGTCAGGGAACCTTAAATGGATTCCCAGGTTCATGACGGTTTATGGGAACCGGCATGAACCCTTATTATGGTATCATGGTTCATGACGGTTTATGGGAACCGGCATGAACCCTTGTTGGTCATTATGGTACATGACGGTTTATGGGAACCAGCATGTTACCTTGGTTATGAATATTATGGATCATGACGGTTCAGGGGAACCGGGCATGGATATTATGTTATGTATATATATGTTCATCTACCTTCCTTTACTTCTATTATCTCCTCCGGGGAGGGTCGTTGGCCTGGGTGGACCCCGGAGTAGTCACGGAGCACCGACTGAGTGGAGTCACCCCCCAGTTGGGTTCCTTACTCTCAGGAAGGCTATGATTACTATTACCTCGGGTAGGGTCAGTGGTCTGCTGACATTGATCTTGACTTTGAGAAGACTCGGATTGAGACCCGGGTAGCACGCGCGTAGCTTTGGATACCGTGACAGGATTGGTTGTGTGACTTATATGTATATATATATGATATGTGGTGTGCACAGGTGTGCACAGGATTTGAGCAGTGGCTCGTGTACTTGGTTTCTTTATGGTTTGAGGCCGAGTCCCTTATGGATTTGGGCAGTGGCCCGTATGGTCGTTTTCATTGTGGTCCTTTCGACCTTGGTTTATATCTGCTTTGGGCTTAGTCCCACATATGGTTTGTTTTGGATAAATGGTTTTCGAATGCATGCATGCTTTTTAGTGGAGGGTACAAATGTCTTCTTCTGAAATGTTTTATAAACTCTTTATTTTTATCCACTCACAGTTTTTAATGTTTTGACTGCCCTTCAGGTTGACATCGGATGTGGACTGTAGCAGAGACCGAGATATCACATGCCTCCTCCGGATCCTGGCGTACTCGGATAGCCCGGGAGGGCAAAGGTCGGAAATATCCCTTGTCTGACACTTCGTGTCAGACGGGAGCAGGGTTATCCCGCACTAATCTCGGGGGGATTGGGATGGGTCCTGTCAATGCGGACTACTTGTTTCCTCAACGTCACTTTCAATTGGTTCTAAGGTACCGAGATCAATAAAAATACCAACAATCGCAACTGGCGGGGTGAGGTCGTCGATGCGTACTCCTTCCATGTTTATGGTGGGTGCTGAGGAATTCTAATGGTAAACAAAATCGTCATTTTCCGTTTCTCCACCATCTTCATGGTGCCGGTTCTCCAAGTCCCAAATGTTTCTATACTTCACCATCTCAACTATATTCCAACTAGCACCAGCTTTTGGATCATCAACGTAGAAGACTTGTTTCGCTGTACTAGCGAGGATGTAGGGATCACTCTCAAACCACCGGATGTTTATGTTGACTGAGGTACATAAATGATCTTTAATGATCCTACTCGAGATACTTGGATCCGTATCAAACCAATGACACTTGAACAATACTACAATCTTGTGGTCCGCATAAAATACATTCACCATTTTACCGTAAAACCCTGTATTAGCATTTACTCCATCCCCCGGCACGAATACCCCACTATTTTGAGTAGACAACTTGTCATCACGCTCTGCACACACGAATTTAACTCCGTTGATGTAAGTTGACGTAAGAACCAGCGTATGTTTCTCCTCGAAATGGGCCAATTGCAAGCTGCATCAATTCTTTGCAGAACTTGGATGAGTTGTTAGCTTTCAATTGTACCATTTGAAAGGAAAGCACACAATGTTAGACTAGTTCACTTAAAAATAATTTATACAATATTTGACTTACACATACCTTTTATAAGTAATCAAATCAGCCACAAATTACCTAAGATAAAAAATAATTTTAGCTTATAATAAAATTAAAAAAAAAAACAAAAAATAAAATCCTTAAAATCATTAATTTTACCTTAGGTGAAGTAGTGATGATGAAGTGATGATGAATTGATGATGATATTATGTAGGGATTGTGAGAATAAATGAGAGAGAGAATAATGCGAGAGTAAATGAGGAATGAGGAAGAAGATGAAGAAATGAATCCGCTTTGGAGTAAATGCAGATTGGACTTTTGATCGGCGCAAGGTGCGCCGTGCAAACTTTAATGACCCTCGGGAAAAACAATAGGCGCCAACATCCCTTCGCGCCAAAAATTTTCCCGACACGAGTCAACGAAAACACTTTGTCTAGCGCATCTGATTCGCCGTTAATAATAGCAAGCTTGGCGGAGGTTGACCACCTGCCAGGCAAACTCCCCCCTTTGCGCGGCAAGAGAGCCGGCCCTTCCGCTTATGGTTTGCCCGGCGAGCCTCACTCGCTTCGCCGGGCGAAGGCCTCTTTACCGGCGAATATGGGTGTGTTAGGCAAACTTTAAACGGACATGACATATTTTCTTGTAGTGTTAATTAAGACCAACATGTGAATGTCTATTCTATTCTTAAAAATAATGTTCTCGTTCAACTATTTTTATTTAGTGAATTTTTCTAAATATTTTTAATCAGAAATATATATATATATATATATATAATCCAAATTTCATGTGCTAGAGGCCGATGGTTGAGAATTTTAATTTTTATAAAACTAAATCGAGGATTCACTTGAATCTTAATGTTTTTACAGATCGTTAATTTTTATAAAACTATAACGAAATTTTAGGAGTTTTGAATTGTCCGATTAATACGTATTTATATAATTCGCTAAATAAAAACGGGTGAAACAATGGCGAAGAGGATCCTCATATATAGGTGGAATTAATTAAGGTGACTAGAAATGTTAAGCATTGTAAATATAATTATTTGTAATTGTAAGCTTAATTATAATGCAGGGCTTCTCTGCTGCCCACGCATCTTAGATAGAGGTATATTAATACATAATAAGACGTTGAGATGGAAATAAACAAGTTTTGGAGCTCATTTACCATGCGATTAGGAATCTAATTAAGCTCGTATTAAGGAATTCTAATATCTGTTAAAACCTAGCTAGGTTAAATCCCGGCCCGAATAGACAATTTGGCTGCAGAAGAGTTCATGTTGAACTAATTTATCGAGTATCAAGCTAGAACAACGAAGCAAGGTGGTGGATGGACGTCAGAATAAGATCACGTACGTTATTCCAATTTAAAACTGAAGGAAATGATCAATGAAACTTTTGGATTTAATTATATGGACCTTTAACATTGAAAACTGCCATTTAAGGCCAAATTGCCAAATATAATCTCAGTTTTGTACTAGTTCTTTAATTTTTCTTTTCTGTCAGACGGAATGCTTTCCATTTTAGAAAGGGACAACAGAAACGGGAGATGAGGCTAGATACTTCTAAAAACTATTTGCATACATCCATGCATCCTTGAGTGAATGTATATGTTGTCTAACTGACATGAATTCGAAACTTGAGAAAGTAATTTTAGCCAAAGACAAATTGAACCCGAGCGAGGATTGGTTTCACGCACCCTTTGATTTTGGGGACATCTCATATGGTATTCATTTACACACAAAAAAAGAAATGAATATACTGTTTTTTTTATTATTAATATTATCGAATATTTGGCATATATGCCAATGTGATAACATTTACATAAAATCAAAAAAACTGAAGACTTTTTGGCACGTATGTAATTTTATATATACGTATCAACGATTTTGATAACAGATAAGTCAATTTAATTGATATATATATATATATATATTCATTTTGTTGGGAAAGATGATTCTTGTATGATATGTTTCTAACATTTCAATCATTTCGATTAATATATATATATGATATTTAAAGGAATATACACTAGGTAATCGATAATAAGGGAAACAAATATATATATATATATATATATATATATACATATGTATATTTGTGAAGAATATTATATGTATATATATACATATTAAAATGCAACAACGTTAATTAATTGAAGCTCCAAAAAGACAGGTAATTAAGGTGATTCATGAAAAAAAAAATGCTTTATAGTTTATACAGAGATCAAGATAAGTGTGCATGTATCTATAAAGATGTTTTGCCACGGCAAGCCTTGGTAATTGGTATTTGATAATCAAATCCCTCAAACAATATTAATTTTGGTTGGATTCCTCAAAAATATATATATATATATATTAATTTTGGCTTTGTTTCAAATTCTAGCGTCGGCGCGAAAAACTGTGTCTTCGCCATGAGACAGAACTCACAACAATAATGGGTTCAAGTTGGACACCTAGCTAGTCATCGAAGATAGCCACTGACATATTCTTTTCCAGTTTTGAAGCCCAGATCGATGTTATTTTTAATCTATAACATTACGGGTGGTAATTTTTTATAAGATTTGATATACGACTTGAAATTCGTACGAGATTTATCTGAATTAATTCGCACAATTTAAATTTCAAGTTATTTTCAGGTTAACCTATTATGAGACGTTTAATAAATGTATGTTTTGGATCAATATGTTAACTCATATAATGACATATTAATCCGTTTAATAAATTGGTAGATTTCAGGTTAACATGTTAACCGGTGTATTTACTTATATATTAACCCATTTAATAAATTTGTCATTACTAACTCATATATCTACTCATTTATCTACCTAAATACCTATTAAATCTTATAATTTAAATAGGTTAAATATGTTAAACAGGTTAAACGGATCAAACGAGTCATGAGCTAATTGGGTTTTAAGTGCGACCTATTTATTAAATGGGTTACACGGGCTACACGGGTTATTAACATGTTGTGTTCGGGTTGTACATTCTTGACACGATTATTAAACGGTTCGGATTTGAATTTGGTATATTTAGATAAAACAGAGTTCACGACACGACACGATGCGAATCCGACACAACACGACATATTGCCAGCACTATATAACACTGCCCCAATTTTATTGTGATTCCCCCTTCTCACGTGAAAATTTAACACCTAAGCTAGAGGATGATTCAAACTTAATTTGTTAACCGTCTTTATTCATTCATTCATATTTATACTATGTAGTTTAAAATTCTAAATTTTAAATTTAATATTCATAAAAAATAAGATCAGTATCTAATAATTATTTCTCCCTCATTATTGTTGTACTAAAATAAAATACTTAAGGGAGCGATAAGAGGAAATGGACAAATGCATTTTACCAAATATTTGACAACGAACATTTACATGATGAAAGAGCAATATTGAAAGAGCAACTTATCGTTTAATTGTCATTACTTATAACTAAGCATTTCATAAGAGAATAAAAAGATAGAAAAAAAAAAAACGTTTTCATGGATATATATGCGCTATTTGTAGAGACTTTATCGTCGACTTTGGCAACAACTGCATTACAAGATGTATATATATGTAGCAATGTGATTGACTAATGATATTCAAATAACTTCAGTTCCTTACTAATTGATATGCATTCTAGACTGGTTTTTCATTCTAACAACTTGGGCATGTTTGAAATTAACTCTTTTTTTGTTCTCTTTCCAATTTTTGTACTTGAAACACGAGAAACTACAAACGAGGTAGTTGGAAATCTGGTGGAAGAGATGAAGAAGAAATGTAAAATGAAAATCACAAACCAAAAGCTAGCTAGCTAGTTTCCCCTCGTATGGTTTTGGAGGGTAGCTGAAGTACTTCTCTTGCTTTCTGTTAGAGCACCAATCCTTGATAGAGCTGCAATGCAGGTGATGATTGTCTCATGCACGTGTCAGTAAGCACACCAAGTTGTGATTGACAGCTCATACATTCTATTAGGGAAGTTGACAGTTAGTTAGAAACCGTTAGGCTAATCGAGTGAGGTTTCTTAGCCTCTAAGCTAGTAGTATGATGAAGATGCTAGTGTATAAAGCCTGTAAGATCAGTATGATCGATTAATGTACTGAGTCAAAGAAATCAAGAATACATCACTGAGTTCCTTCCTTTCTTCTTCCTCCTGATTCTTCTTGTTCTTTCCCTAAAATCTCATTCACTTCTACTCTTCAATATACTCAAGTCTGGTAACCAAACATGGTATCAGAGCTAACTTTCATGGATATGGCTAACCACCATACATGAACGATTCTGGAGCTTTCGCAAAGATCAACAGATCAAGTTCTTCATCTAATTCTTCTTCTATCTTTTACAATAGTTGTTCTTGAACAACTTCTCTTGAGTATTTTTGTCAACCAGTGCACACTACGTGTTTGTACCTTTGTCTCTTACAAATTTTCATCACATTTCATCCTCTGATATTGAAGAACCATGGTTACTGCTTCACAACTTTAGATTTTGCAGTCTCCAATTGTCTCTCTCATTCCAACAATAGGAAATGTTGTTACTGTGAAGTTAGATGATCATAACTTCATCACATGGAACTTCCAAATGGAATTGATGCTCAATGTCAATATTATGAGCTTTGTCAATGGCACACAGAGGTGTCCAGATCGTGTGACATCTGACTCCCCACCTTCTGATGAGTACCTGATCTGGAAAATGCATGATCAAGCCTTGATGCAGCTCGTCACATCGATACTATCATATGCAACCATCTCTTGCATAATTGGTTGCAAAAGTTCTCAAGAAATGTGGTTGTGTCTTAAAGATAGGTTTGCTTCTTCTACTAACTCTTCAATCTTCCAAATGAAAACTGATCTGCAAAACATCAAGAAAGGGTCAGAGAATATGACTCAGTATCTACAGAGAATCAAATATTCAAGGGATCTTCTTGAGTCGTGTAATGTGTTCTTTGATGATGATGACATTGTAATACTAGCTCTGAGAAGTCTACCTGCAGAATTTAATACTTTCAGATGTGTTATTCATGGAAGAGAGAACTCAATAAGTCTCAAGGATTTCAGGTCTCAACTCCTTGCTGAAGAAACAATCATTGAATAATCTACTGAACATAACTTTCTTTCAGCCTTAACTGGTGCAAAACATTTAAGTTCTGGTCCTACACAGGCAATATCTGAGATTGGCCCATCTAATTCATTCATTGGCAGTTCTGGAACCTCAAATGCATCTCAGGTTTTCTTTCAACCTGAGCAAAGCACACCAGCCCCTATCAATCAAGGTCAATTTCATCAATTTTCTGATAACTTCCAACAGTATGGTTTCAATGGAGGCTATCATCAAAACAACAACAACTAAATTAATCGTTACAAGGGAAATGATTACAAAAGGGAAGTATAAAGGGAAGTGGAATCCCACTTCCAACAACAATGGATCCAGATCTTGGAATTACAACAACAGCAATAGGAACAATCCTGGTATCCTTGGAACACCAAACTCTCAATAGTTCTTTCGCTCTCTTATCTGTCAAATCTGTGGAAGGAAAGGTCATACAGCTGCAAATTGATGTCACAAGCATCAAAATGACTCTTCCCAGAATGGCGAAGAAGAACAATGCCAAATCTGCTGGAGTTTTGGTCATTCAGCCTTTAACTGTTACCATAGGGAAAATTACTCTTTCCAAGGTTCATCACCACCACAAAATCTCACTGCCTTGAATGTTCAGGGACCCTTTTCTTCACAGCAACATGACTACTGGATTGCTGACACTGGTGCCACAGCACACATGACATCTGAAATGTCACAGATTCAAAGACCTAGTCCAACTACTCCTACTGATGTCCTTACCACTGCAGGAGGCACATGTTTGAAAGTGGCTTATATTGGACAGTCACAACTTGTTACAACTCAACCTTCACCTCACTATTTTGCTTTACCTGAAGTTCTACATGTTCCTAACATATCTGCAAACTTGTTGTCTGTTAAGAAATTGTGTAAGGACAATAATTGCCATTTTGTTTGTGATGACTCAACTTTTCTTATACAGGACAGGTTCACAGAAGCAACACTTTTCCAAGGACTGAGTAGAAATGGACTCTACCCTCTTCCTTTTCATTTTCCTTCCACAACTCAGCCAAGTACTTAGGTTTCTTTTCTTTGAAAAGCAACTCAAATCTAGCTATGGCACAGAAGGTTAAGTCATCCCTCAAACTAGATTGTCACATGTGTCTTGAATGAAGCTCATATTCTGTACTCTAAAGACTCATCTTAGACTATCTGTGAATCCTGCCTGGGAAAGCTGTCTAAACAGTATTTCTCAAGCTCTAGTTCTAAGTCTTTGTGTTCCCTTTGAAATTGTTCACTCTGATGTATGGGGTCCTTCTCCTACAACCTCAATTGAGGGATTTAGATACTATGTTAATCTTGTGGATGAATGTACACGTTTTATGTAACGACCCATCCCAAATTCCTAGATTAGATTAGTGACTAATCATGATTAGTGAGGCTAATCGGTGATTAGTAGGGCGAAATCGGACGAACGATGCAAAATGACCGTTTTGCCCTTGGGCGTGGGCAAAACGTTGACTTTTTATTCGGGTGGTCAAATGGACTTTTACCGATGATCGTGACGTAGTTCAAGACGTCACGAGTTCATAGACAGGTGGCACGTTCAATTCCGACATTCGAAGAGGAAGTTATGACGTTCAAAAGTTTAGGGGCATTTTGGTAATTATGGTTAAAAGGAGTAAATAGTTGACTTTTGACCTGAGATGTCCGATGGCCGAGGGCCGAGGACCATTAAGTAGATCGGGACGATACGAATACGTAGGCAGGCGGCACGTCGAATTCGGACGTTCGACGACGAAGTTACGGTTCATGGAAATTCAAGTGCACTATTGCACGAATTACGAAATAACCTAACTTTTGGACTCTAGTGGGCCCAGATATTTAGTTCCTGCCCAATGGATGAGTGACAAGTGTCACCCATCCACTAGCCCTTAATTCACATACATGCATCGAACATCTTCATTTTCTTCATTCAAAACACAAACCATTTCCCGATCTCATTTTCCCTCATCTGTGCAACCCAAACCAATCCAACCTTCACCCACAGCCATTTGAGGAACCAGGAGAGTGAGAGAAGGACTGAGGATGTGGTGGCCGGCCCAGGACGGCGCAGCCGTGGACGGCGCAGCCAAGAAATCCGAGAGGTTCAAGGTTAGGTCCAATCCTTTCCAGTTTTCAATTTATGCATTATGGTTGCTTTTGGGTGCCTAGGAAGTGATTGTTAGGTTTCTAGGGACTTAATATGAAGGTTTTTAATGGGTTTAACGGCTGAGAAACCATGGGAGGGAAAATGGAAAACTTTGGTCGTGAGTTTCATTTTAGAACCATGAGTTTTATGCGGTTTTAGCTAGGTTTAATGATTGGAAATGATGAGGAATGAAAAAATAGGAATTATATGATTGATTAGGGTTGAAATCGGACCAAAAAAAGGAGGAAAATCACTGAACCGGTCACGCCGGTTCAACACAGGAACCCGGTCCAGAATCAGAAAAAAACCGGTTCACCTATGTAGGAAACGATGAACAGTGTTCTGAGACTTCTAGGGGCGCGTGAACAGTATTTTGGGAAAGTGTTCAATACGTGAAATCATCTATTCGATGTAACGAATATTTTGGGACTGGTTTCGTGTCAATCGGACATTGTTTCGATAAGTTTCGAGGTGTCCGAAGGTTTAGGGTCGGTTTAAAAATAGTTAAGAATACCGGAAAATTACGGGGCTTTGGTAGGAGGTTAATTAAGTAGTTAGTAACCTTCTATTAGGATTTGGATAGGTTCGGGAGTCCCGGTGATGGTGATTGGCTAGGGAAAGCCTATGGCACGCATATCGAGGCGGCAGCTCGGACGGTCTGTGAGTGGACCTTGGTTTTCTAAATTGGTGCATGCATAAATGTTTATTATATGTTTTAAACACTTGTTTGTGATGCCATGAGTGCATTTGGATGTGTAGTTACGTATATGCACGTATTTCGAGGTTTCGACCCTATACGGTGCCTATACAGGTCTGTATTTATGTGATGGTCTAAATGAAAAGTTTTTGGATTTCTAAAAGGATAAACTCGGGTATGAGACCCATTTGGTTTTGTCTCGGGCATATGACCTCAGATATTAGGCGCGGTGCCCATCTGACGTCCTATGTTCGGGCACGAGACCCAGGTTACTTTACGGTTTTGATTTTAGGTCAGGGAACCTTAAATGGATTTCCTGGTTCATGACGGTTTATGGGAACCGACATGAACCCTTGTTATGGTATCGTGGTTCATGACGGATTATGGGGACCGGCATGAACCCTGGTTATGTTATTTTGGTACATGACGGTTTATGGGAACCGGCATGAACCCTGGTTATGTTATGATGGTATATGACGGTTTATGGGAACCGGGCATGGAGGATGTTATATATATATATATATATATATATATATGGAATGGATATTATGGATCATGACGGCTCAGGGGAACCAGGCATGGATATTTTTTCTATGTATATATATGTTCATATACCTTCCTTTACTTCTATTATCTCCTCCGGGGAGGGTCGTTGGCCTGGGTGGACCCCGGAGTAGTCACGGAGCACCGACTGAGTGGAGTCACCCCCCAGTTGGGTTCCTTACTCTCAGGAAGGCTATGGTTACTATAACCTCAGGTAGGATCAGTGGTCTGCGGACATTGACCTTGACTTTGAGAAGACTCGGATTGAGACCCGAGTAGCACGCGCGTAGCTTTGGATACCGTGACAGGATTGGTTGTGTGACTTATATATATATATATGATATATGATATGATATATGAGATGTAATGTGTGGTTATGGTTTTGGGCTGAGTCCCTTATTGGTTTTCTTATGGGTGGCCTGTATATTTGATTTGATTATGGTTTTGGGCTTAGTTCCCACAGATGGTTCCATTTGGTTAAATGGTTTTCGAATGCATGCATGCTTTTTAGTGAAGGGTACAAATGTCTTTATGGAAATGTTTTTATAAACTCTTGGTTTTGTCCACTCACAGCTTTTAATGTTTTGACTGCCCTTCAGGTTGACATCGGATGTGGACTGTAGCAGAGACCGAGATATCACATACTTCCTCCGGATCCTGGCCTACTCTGATAGCCCTGGAGGGCAAAGGTCAGAAATATCCCTTGTCTGACACTTCGTGTCAGACGGGAGCAGGGTCATCCCACACTAATCCCGGGGGGATTGGGATAGGTCCTGTCATTTTACTTGGATTTTTCCAATGCACAATAAATCAAAAGTTCATTCTATCTTTGTTCACTTCTGTTCTTATGCTTTAAATCAGTTCTCCGTGTCAATTAAAACTCTCCAAAGTGATGGAGGAGAAGGATACATTAGTAAGGCTTTTCAAAAATTTTGTCTAGTAAAGGGATAAATCATCACAGATCCTGCCCTTATACACCGGAACAAAAATGGACTTGCAGAAATGAAACATAGGCACATTCTTGAAACAACCATTACTCTTCTTCAAACTTCCAAACTTCCTGTTAAATTCTGGTTTCATGCTTCAGCCAAGCCACCTACCTCATTAACAGAATGCCTTGTCCTATACTTGACATGAAATCACCTTTTGAAACTTTGTTCAATACATTGCCTCTCATAGACCATTTAAAAGTCTTTGGTTGTTCATGCTTCCCTTTACTTTGTCCATATAATAACACTAAATTACAACCTAAAACTAAGAAGCGCATATTCCTTGGCTATTTGAAAAATATAAAGGTTAACTTTGCCATGATCTTGTGTCACAAAGAACCTTTGTTTCTAGACATGTGATATTTGATGAATATCAGTTTCCCTACTCAAGCATTGTATCATCATCTCAATCTACTTCTTCATCTCAGACTGTTGCCTTATAGAATTCTATTCCCATGCCTGTTTCAATACCTTTCTCTATTTTTCCTTCTTTGTTTCAAATCCACTCCACTCCTACTCATTCCACTCAAGCTCCTGTGAACTCTACCCCTGGTGAAGACAGTGGGGTACACTCCTCATCTATATCACTCTTAAGCTCACCTGTTCACATTCATAGCTTGACAGCAACTCAACCAGATATCTCAGATCCTCAGACTTCCACAGGATCACATCTCTCATCTATGCATCCCAACAACATCATAGACAACCACTTTCAGCCCTAATTCCTTGAGATTGTGTTACCAATTACAGGTGTCAACATGCATCTAATGCAAACAAGATCAAAAAATGGGATCGTCAAGTCTAAAGCTTTTTTGTCTGCCTATACTTCTTCACTTGAAGTTGATCTTACTCAGGTAGAACCCTCTTCCTTTAAGACAGCCTCTACTAGTCCAGTTTGGCAACAAGCAATGCAGAAGGAAATGAATGAACTTTACAGTCAGGATACTTGGGTCATGGTTCCTCTTCCCTTCTCCAAAAACCTGGTTGGTTGTAAGTGGGTGTACATAGTGAAAAAGAACTCTGATGGTACAGTTGCAAGACATAAAACAAGGTTGGTTACCAAAGGTTTTAGTCAAGAAGAAGAGCTTGATTATAGTGAAACATTCAGTCCAGTGGTCAAGAAAACTACTCTTAGATTGGTACTCTCTTTGGCTGCTCAATTTCAGTGGAACCTAAGACAGTTTGATGTAAAAAATTCATTCCTACATGGTGAACTCAAGGAAGAGGTTTATATGTCTCAACCCCTAGGTTTTGAGGACCCCAAGCACCCAGACTATGTATGCAAACTCCAAAATCCCTCTATGGCCTAAAATAGGCCCCTCGAGCATGGAATGAGAAGTTCACAAGCTTTCTACCTGAACTAGGATTTCAGACCACCTGGGAAGATTCTTCATTGTTTGTCAAACAAACTTCTTATGCTCTGGTTGTTCTACTACTATATGTAGACGATATCATAATTACAGGGAGTAGTGATGCTGTAATCACAGAAGTTGTTTCAGCACTCACTGCTGCTTTTGACATGAAGGATCTAGGCAAACTGCATTACTTTCTAGGCCTTTAGATTACCTACACTCCCACTCGTCTCTTCATTTCTCAGTCCAAGTATATACATGATCTCCTCACCAAAACTTCAATGCTTGACAAATCTGCAGTTGAGACACCAAGTGTGCTTGGTTCCATATTGAAGAAAGATGATGGTCCATTGTATAGTAACCCAACCAACTATAGGAGTATTGTAGGTGCCCTGCAGTATTTGACCTTCACCAGACAACCCGACATAGTCTTCTCTATGAATCAAGTCTGTCAGTATATCCACGCTCCCTCAGAATCTCATTTTATGGCTGTCAAACGAATCCTTAGATATCTAAAGAGCACACCCCATCATGGGGTCTCATTCAAAGCTGGTTCATTGGACCTCATTGCCTACACTGATGCAGACTGGGCAGGAGATCCGAATGACATGCGATCTACCATAGGAGTAGTTGTTTACCTTGGTGAAACCCCCATTTCATGGATGTCCAAAAAGAAGAAAATTGTCTCTCGATCCAACGCAGAATCTGAGCATCGTGCTCTAGCCATTACGGCTGCTGAAGTCTCATGGATTCGACAACTCCTGTGTGCCTTGTACATTCCACTTCTTAAGCCTCTATTGATATACTGTGACAGCACCTCAGCTACCAGCCTGTGTGCCAACCCAATCTTCTACTCTCGAGCAAAGCACATAGAAATTGACAATCTGTAACGACCCGTCCCAAAAATCGAGATTAGATTAGTTGTTAATGACGGATTAGTGAAGTTAATCGGTGATTTGTTGGATGCGTTCGGATGGACGGTGTGAAATGATGATTTTGCCCCTAGAATGGACAAAAATGTTGACTTTTAGTTCGGGCGGTCAAATGGACTTTGACCAATGACCGTGACGTAGTTCGGGATGTCACGAGTTCATAGACAGGCGGCATGCGTTAATTGGAGGTCGGACGACAGAGTTACGAGTCAGGGAATATGAAGGGCAAAATGGTAATTTGTCCTAGTAGGGGCATTTTGGTCATTTTTGTGCCTAGGGATCTGTGCCCATCCAGTGTTTGACACCTGGTTACTTGGGACATGGTGCCCATTAGATTGAGGACACTTGGCCTACTGGAAGGCAGTAGACCCTTCCCACCGCCTTTGGTGGTTTTCAAAATCGTGTGTGTGTGCACGGTCAAGAACAGAGTGGAAACAGAGGGTGAGAGTGAGACTCTGAACCAATTCTTCCTCCCTGACCTGTGATGCGTGAAGGAAGGTGGAAAGGAAGTGGAGAGACTGGTTGTGGTGCACGATGATGCACGGTGGTAGAAGGTAAGGCCCAGAAACTGGGATTTCTTTATTTGAATTCAAAAATGGACGTTGAACTTCTGGTGACTATTGATCCAATTGGTTGCTAAGGTGATGTTTGGGAGGTGGCTAGGAATGATTTGAGCTTGGAATTGGCATTGGCCGTGGACGGTGGCTGTGGGAAACAGTGGAAGGTATATTGAGGTACAAAAATGGAAAGTCGCGATGTAGTGATTGTTGCTCATTCCTGATGTTTGGAACTAACTTCTAAGAGTGCTAGGATATGATTGGGACCAAAACCGTGGTCCATACTGGTCTGTGACGGCTGGACAAAGGAGGAAAAAATGGGTCGTATGATCGTCGATCGGGGAGGTACTTTCCCACCTCAATTTTCATGTTTTCTGTAACTAGATCGATCAGAATTAATGGGACGAATTGAATGGTTTAAAAAGGACAAAAATTGGATTAGAAATGGTGAAGAACCGCCTGCGCCGGTTCGAGTTGTAGAGACCCGTCTGACCCGGTCTGAACCGGGTCGACTAGAGGTTGCTGGTGACACTGTTCACGCGGGTGAATTTCACGCGCAGAAGCTTCCAGACGTGCGTGGGGGCGCGTGAAGGTTAGTTTTGGGGAATATTCCAACACGACTTTTAAATTATTCGATGTAACGAACATTTTGGGATTGGTTTCGAGTCAATCGGACATCGTCTCGATATGTTTCGGGATGTCCGAAGGTTTTAGGCCTCAGTTAAAAATAGTTAAAAATACGGGAAAATTATGGGGCTTTAGTATGACCATTTTGAAGTAGTTAGTGACCTCATTATGGGATTTGGACAGGTTCAGGAAAGCCGATGATAGTGGATTGGCCGGGAACGGCATAGGTGCACGCGTATCGAGGCAGCGACGGAATGGTCTGTGAGTGGACTTTGCTTTCTAACTATGGATGCATGCATATATGTTTTTGTATGTTTTCTATATGTGATTCTATTATTTGAATTATGATCTTGATAGTTTACGGTTTTGCACGATTTTTGAGATATTTATCGAATTTCACGTTTTACTAGGTTTCGGTCTATCTTGTAATTTGACGATGGTTTTACTGATTTTATTTCGGGATTTGAAACATGATTTGATTTCAATGATTTGAAATGGATTTTAGAAAAGACATTTCGGGCTTGGAGCCCTATTTATGTGATTGAGATTTCGGATTTGGTTTTCGAGTTTTGGAAAGGGAATCTGGATTTGGGTTCGGGACAGTGGTTCTGGATGCCGGCTTACGGAATCATTGTTGCGAATTCGGAAATGGATTTTCTGTGGTTTTCACTGTTGTTTGAAAATTGTTTTTGGGATTAAAGACCCAGAAAAAAAAAAGAAAAACCCACTAGATCTGGTTTTGAGTTTAAAGACTCGGTTGATTGACGGGGGGAGGGTCCTAGATTGATGTGTTTTGAGTTTAAAGACTCGGTATATGTTTTGAGTTTAAAGACTCGGTTATGATACCCCCCCCCCCCCCCCCCCCCGAGGCCTGTTAATTGTGTTTTGAGTTTTAAGACTCGTTGATATCCCGGGAAGACCTGATTATTGTGCATGTTTTTGAGTTTAAAGACTCGGGCGCACTTAAGATCCAGTAATTTGTATGATTGATGTTTTTCACTCGTTTTTCACTGGTTTTCAGAATGTTTTGGGTAGTGGCCTGGATGATATGGATTTGATGTGTTTTGGGACTGAGTTCCCGTATTTGAGATTGATTGGTGATTTGTGGCTGAGGCTTGGATTTGAATGAAGGATTTGATTCGGGTTTTCGATAATGGTTTTCGTTAATGGTTTTTGATGTGAAATGGTTTCATAACATGAAATAACATGCATGCATTGGTTTTTAAATGGAGGGTATAAACGTAATTATGTTTTCTGATAACTATTTTTGAACTTGTTATTTATTTTTGTCCACTCACAGTTTTTTATGTTTTCGATACCCTTCAGGTTGTTGCGATGCAGGTTGTTGGTCGAGAGAGACAGAGACATCACACGTACAATCCACAGTAGATTCTGTGCACTCTGGGAAGTTCGGATGCTATTGGACAGTCGATTCGAGAATCTCTTGTCCGATTTACGTGTCACATGGAGGTTGGACGTCGATTTAGCTTTCGTGTCATGCGTAAGTTATACGGGAGCAGGATTTAGCCCTTAATCTCGGGGGATTAGGGGTGGGTCCTGACATTATCACTTCGTGCGAGAGAAGGTAGTTCGAGGAGATCTTAATGTTCAACATATCCCATCACGTGATCAAATTGCAGACATTTTCACAAAGGCCTTGACTGATGACCTGTTCTACTTGCACTCTTCTAATATGATGCTCGAAGCCACTTCTTCATCAGCTTGCGAGGGGATGCTAGTTGTGTAGTGCACCAATCCTTGATAGAGCTGCAATGCAGGTGATGATTGTCTCATGCACGTATCAATAAGCACACCAAGTTGTGATTGACAGCTCATACATTCTGTTAGGGAAGTTGACAGTTAGTTAGAAACCGTTAGGTTGATCGAGTGAGGTTTCTTAGCCTCTAAGCTAGTAGTATGATGAAGATGCTAGTATATAAAGCTTGTAAGATCAGTATGATTGATTAATGTACTGAGTCAAAGAAATCGAGAATACATCACTGAGTTCCTTCCTTTCTTTTTCCTCTTGATTCTTCTTATTCTTTCCCTAAAATCTCATTCACTTCTACTCTTCAAATTACTCGAGTCTGATAACCAAACACTTTCTGTTCTGGCTGTGGTTGATAAATTGGTTGCTGAGTAACAAAAGAAGAGAGCAGTGAAGATGGAGAAGAGTAGTACTCCATCATATGATATATCAAACTCAAAGATATAATATTAAACCAGCTGAAAAGAGCCATATGCATGGAAAAATTTCAAATGACCTAATTTTCCCGTCAAACCTCGTGCTAACGTGGACCCCCTCTTAATGCTACGTACTGATCACAAAGTCGTGGAGAAATCCAGTCTAAATGTTCATGCTTTTTTTTAATTATTTATTTTTTACATATCATATTTCTTTTGTAGGTTTTTCAAGTTTTGTATGAAAAAAGTTGGCCACTAGGTTTTGTTAATTAAGAAGAAACGTTGTGATCTCTGATAACTAGCTAGCCTGGTAAGTGGTAAAGAACAGTCTCAATCAAAATTAAAAGGATTAAAGTAACTTGGTACTCTTTCAGTCTCCAAATTTGACAACAAGCAAGGATTGAAATATCGATATCGACTGATATATTGCTAGTCGAATTTACGGATATCTCGCCCCAAATATCGATATTGATATCGATATCGTTTACGGTCAACAAAAATGACAGAAATTAGATCCAAATGATGAAAATTTGGAATGAAACTTTGGGAAAAACTTAAGTACCCAATAATGGTTATATAGGACTAATAAAAACTATAAAATGATTTTGATATAATAAATATATGATGAATCATATGATAGAATATAGGTCTGCCGATAACTAACAGTATAAAATCTTAAAGATAAACTTAAATTAAAATATAATTCTATTGATAATATTGCACACCAAATATATGAATTGCCCCATATTTCATATTAAAACATACATTACTAAAACATATTTTAGTAATAAATGATAAATTTATTAATAATAAATGATTACCAAATATGTGAAAAATAATTAGAATTTGATAATGACAAATAATAATATAAATAATAATAATAATAATAATAATAATAATAATAAAATTATTTCAATTAGAACATATATTCTAAGTTAGACTTTGATGATGATAAAAAATTAAGGAGCAAACACACATATATTCATAATTTTAATATATATTCTAAAATAAAACATATATTATAAATTAAAACAAATATTACCAAATATATTAATTACCACATATTTCATATTAAAACATACATTACTAAAACATATTTTAGTAATAAATGATAAATTTATTAATAATAAATGATTACCAAATATATTACCAAATATGTGAAAAATAATTAGAATTTGAAAATGACAAATAATAATAATAATAATAATAATAATAATAATAATAATAATACAAATAATAATAAAATTATTTCAATTAGAACATATATTCTAAGTTAGACTTTGATGATGATAAAAAATTAAGGAGCAAATACATATATATTCATAATTTTAATATATATTCTAAAATAAAACATATATTATAAATTAAAACAAATATTACCAAATATATGAATTACCCCATATTTCATATTAAAACATACATTCATAATTAAGGAATATATGAATTACCTAATAATACATTTTGAATTTTGAAAAAAAAAACGTTTAAGGCTTCATTTTTTTAATACATATTCATAATTAAGGAACAAAAACACATAAATTCATAATTTTAATACATATTCTAAATTAAAACAAATATTACCAAATATATGAATTAAGCCATATTTTATATTAAAACATAAATTACTAAAACATATTTTACTTTACCTAATAATAAATGTTGAATTTTGAAAAAAAAAGGCTTAATCTATTTTTTCTATTTGGGGTTAAAAAACAAAATTAATAATAAATGATATATTTTATTATGAAAAATAAATAATTAAATAAAATATGTAAATAATATATTTTTTAAAAGGGTTATCAAAATAAATGAAACGAAACGCGTGTTTCGTTCCATTTTATTCTTTACTCAACAGATCTCCTTCTCCTCACTTCCTCATTCAATCGATTTCGCGAATTGGGGAAAATGAGAGGGGCGACGACTAGACCAAGGCGGCGACTGGTGATGGTGAAGGCAAGACGGTGACTGGTGACGGTGAGGGCAAGACGGCGCGAGCCACAGCGACGATGGACGAGACGAGAGAGGGGTGGAGCTGCGGCCGTCAGTCGTCCTCCGAGGAGTAGTGCGAAGCGGAACCGGGGATGCTGGTTGCAGAGGTGGTTCGACTGGCTTCGGGTCGACGTCGGTAGATCAGGGGTGGACTGGGTTTGAGGTTTTCTTCGTTTCTCTGCCCCCAATTTATGCTTTTCGTGGTGAATCCGCTAGGTCCAATATCGGTGGTTTCGGTCAATATCGCCGGAAATCGACGATATCCGTCGATAATGCCCGAAATCGTCGCTATTGGTGGAAGAAATAGCTTCACCCCCGCCTTACCTGCCGTCGATCGGAAAAATCGATATATCAGCAATTCCGTAGATATTTACTTCCGTGGTTACAACCACCCCTTGCCATCCGGACAGAAGAAAAAAAAAAAACACAAGAAGAAAAGATCATAATTGTTTGAATGCTAATTAACCTAAGTTTTATTTTTTATGTATAAATTTCAGATGATAATTATTATAAGTTTATAACTAAATCGCTAATTACATTTATGTACGTCAATCTAATTCTTAAACTAATCAGACTTTTCTTTTTAATATGGAAATATCTAAGTTTCAAATTCAAATCTGCACTTATACTTTGAAATTATGAAAGTCCAAAATTTAGATAAACAATTTTATCATTGAATTTTTCTTCAAATCCTCTCGTCTCTCTCTTCAACAAAGCTCCAACCGGCCTTAGATTTTGGAGGTGGAGGATTCTTTGGGTCTTCACTTCTGTGAAAAAACTGCAAGGAACCCCTGCCTCCCCATCACCTTTGTTGTTCCTGATCTCTTTCCTCTCTTATCTTTTTTTTTCCTGCTTGTTTTCACCCTTTCCACTGCGCCAATCTCCTCTCTTCTTCCTCTTTTCTTTTTTATTCTCCCAGCTTTTCCTTCCCTTTCCTCCCTTCAGCTCTCCCACTTCCTTGTGCCATTTCTCTTATCTTGCCTTGTTTGTTTTTCTGCTTGTTTTCACCCTCTCTGCTGCGCCCCTTCTCCTCTATTCTTCCTCTTTTATTTTTATTTTTATTATTATTTTTTTCTATTTGTTTTCCGTCTATTTTTGTTGTTTTTATCTGGCCCCTCCCTTTGTGGATTTTTTTGCTTCTCCTTATATGGAGACTCTCGGCATCTCCCTAGAGCCACACTCTCATCTCCACCTCGAATTTCATCCACCTTACGTCAATCTCCTTCTCAATCATTTCCAATGGCTCTTATTGCTATGCCTCTTCAGACTTTCCATCGATCACCATCTTTCGCCTTTCAATTCATATTCCTCTCATGCTTCCAAGTTCCCTTAGTGGGTTGGGAATTTGGGTTGCTATCAAAGTACTTTATGCATTCAACGAATGAATTATGAGAGCGCTTTTTGCTCGGATTTGCTCGGATGACTTACTCACCTCCATTTTATGTTATCTTTTTCGATATCATCTGGCGATTTGAGTGGTTGGGTATGGCTGATTTGGAGCGATGAATGCTATCCATTTTTTAGAACTAGGATTTGTTTTGGACTTTTAATTTTTATGTTATGGATTTACTTGATGCATGTAGATCTAGTGTTATTTATGTGTTTTTCTTATGTCCCTTTTAAGTTTTTTCGTTATTGAGCTTTCGGTGCCTTTGTAATTGTTTATCCTATTTAATGAAAATTGTTTGATAAAAAACAAATTTCTTGAAATCAAGCCCAAATTAAAATCCAAAATTACGATAAGCCCAACAACACTATTCGGCAACCCATTAATTATTGTTTTAATTATGAGTCAGCCAAAATTATTGATTTATGATATATCAATCTTATTAGGGAATATTATAACATATTAATTAATTACCTGATAATCCGTCTTACTAGCTTTAAATGTTGTACTCAGTAAATTACTGTATTAATATGTGACTCATAGCTAGCCTAAACACAAATTGAGCAAAAGGAAAACAAAACCTCCAAATATTTTGAGGTAAAATTCAAAATCATTAAAAAATATATACTTTTAATTAATTATCTTCAGCCTTCAAGATTTTGCTGATTAATTATTTTTAGGAGGCTTGCCAACAAAATCAAGCCCATAAAGCCCCCAAATCAAAGCCAGAGAAGACAACCAAACTGGGACAGGACCAAGCATCCACAACAACATAGGAAAAGTGATGCACAGCATCCTATTGCTTACAAGAGCCAAAACAAAGCCTTTCTCAAATATGCTTCTTGTATATCCAGAAGATGTGAACTCCTGATCACCAGATGCATTGATCAAGAAATTCGCGTCGATCAAGAACGCAATCGCCATGGAGCTGCACAAGAAGCAAATGGACAAAGACAAGGCAGCTGAGCCATATTTTAGGGCAAAAATCCTTGTTGATTGTGACCCAAAGAAGGCATGGCTGAAGAGGTGGGTGGCACTGTAGCTGTTGTTTATCAAAGCTGCCAGTGAGATTTGAATTAGAATCGCTACAGTGGCTGTGAGGGTTGTACCCATAAGAGTGTTCCTCAAGCTTTGCACTGCCAACATGCCCTTTTTATCATCACCCTATCAAATATCGTAGTGACATTCAGTTTATATATATATATATTATATATAACAATTAATTATGAATTAAAATCTCTTGTAAAAAATGAAGGGCGCGCTTACTGCATTTAGCTCTAGAAACCATGACCTTCTCTTCAACATGTTGAGTCCAATAGTGGTGTGAGAGGGCCTGTGCTTGAAGTTGTGCCATAGATAGGCATGGTACCCAACTGTGAGGAAGAGGCTGAAGGGGATCAAAATGGTGTCCAAGTAAACAAAAACCCCCATTTCTTTGAAGCTTGATTTGGCAAGAGAGATTGATTTATTTATGGATTATGAGAGAGCCAAAAGTTGGAACATGATATGGTAGTGGAATTAAACGTCACCAGCAATTGCGTTTTCATAGTTTGTTGCAATTGGTGGGCATAAAGATTTGTGGAATTTGCATATTGGACATTAATAAAGTTTGCTACTTTGTTGCAGGGTTGGAGGAAGATTTTGCAAAAGCCAACCCACTAATTTTATTCGTTTGGATTTTTTGATCATGCATGCGCTTGTTTATTTAGTTGTGCAACAATTGCCTAATAAAGTTTTATTCTAAATTTTTTATTCGGGGTTCAAATAATATTGATGATTTAAATTTGTGTTAAGATTAATACTTAATTATGACTTGATTAGTTTATTGTGAGATTCAGTTTAAATTTATTTCATTTTCGTAAAGTTTAAATTTGTGTTCAAATGATATTGATGAATTTATAGCGGAGATGAACCATATATATATATATATATATATCAATTTGTTGGTTTCATAATACATAACTGTCAAATCGTTTTAACTCATCAGTTCATATGGCTAATTCTTTCGAGATCATTTATGACAAAAATATATCTAAATTTGAAATTATTTAGTTATTCGGTTAGTAGGAGAATATTTGTGTTATCCAATACATTATGTTTGCCTTTCAATCTACCCATCATGTCATATAGCCAAACAATTAACAAATGAGATGATTTTTTTTTTAAAAAAAAATTAACTATCATAATAGTGACTGACAAAATGAACGACTAGAAGGTGATATTATTTTGTGGAGTGATCTAATCAAATAATTGGTTAGTTATTATGAAACGAATGTCGTATATATGGGCAGTTGTCATATGTGTTTATGAAAAAATCTTATTAGGAGTATTGTCAAAAAACAAGAGCCAATATTTGATTTAATGTTTAGATCAGTTATTATGTTATTAAAAGATAATAGATTTCAGTTGTTTGCACATTATATATGTAACAGGGCTGGTAATGCCACCAATTCACCAAACCAATTTCTTCTTCGTTAACAACTCAGAATTGGTTCTCAGCTGATCTGGTTTTGTTGGATTTGGCAGCAAAATCACACTGGTAATGCCACCAAACCGAAAGTAGAGAAGACAATGCGACCGGCACGGGGCCAAACAGCCACGCTAGCAAAGGAAATGAGACAGAGAGCAACCTCGTGCCCATAAAAGCCAATATGTAACTTCCTTCCTTCAGTGCCACTGTTTGTGTGATTCTGGAAGGTGACAAGTCAGGAGAGGCATTGATGAGAAAAATCCATCGTTTCGTTTTTCCCCTTTTCACTTTGATTCCCTATTCTTTTATTTTAATTTGTACTTGGTGTCAGTTAATTTTTTAAAAAAAATCTGGATAAGATTGAGTTTACAATAATAATAATAATAGTTTTACCCAATTTAACAATTAGAACGCTGTGTTATTTGAGCGATATATCTTAGCATCTTAGCTGAATTCATGACCACACTCAATATGGCATACTATTTACTACAAAAATAAATATAAAATAATTTAATTTAATTTTCACTAATTGATATAGTTAACTAATGCGTCAAATATCATTTATCATTTAATTAGGGAAAACGAGAAGAGGAAGGCAGGCAGGCAGGCTTTGATGCGTCCAATATATCATGCGTATTCTCTTTGGTGGATGTCATATGGTTTTTCATTGATGAATGCGCCTTAATCATCCCCACTTCCCATGGTGGAAGTGTGGAACTACTGTATTGTTTATTTTAGTTGATAGATCATAATCTTGGTCATGTCACACTCAACTATCACGGTCTTATTATGGAGCATGCCGGAGAAGAAGGCAAAGAAGTAGTTGGCGTATGGCATTAGTAAGATATGCTACAAGAAAACATGTCTAGTCTGTCTAAATTTTCTCCGGCGGAATTTCTCCTTTAAAAACGACTTTGCTTGGCAAAACAAAGAAGGTTCGCCAGGAAAGATCCGCGCGGGAAGCCACTGTCGTTGGCTGGCGAAAATGGACACTTTTGCCTGGTAAGTCAACACCATCCGTTGAGCAAAATTGCTCTAACGAGGAGTTTGTTTTGCAGCGCAAAACCTTGGGTTGACTTAAATTGGCGCAGGAACAAAAATTTTGGTGCTTGAACCTTGCTCGACGAGTCACCAACATCCGTCGGGCAAACTTTATTTAAGAAACATGCCCGACAAATCATTAAATTTTTCCCACAAACCCCTCTGCTAAGCAAAAGTCTGAATACATTCAAACCCCAGCTACATCTTCTTTCTTTTTCATCTGCCTCTCAACTCAATCTCACACCTCTCATCAATCTCTCTCACTAACTCACACCAGCCATATAACATCATTTCATCATCATTTTCACTACCCATCAAATTCATTTGTCTTTGAATCACCAATACTAATTTTGAAGGTTTGCTTATTTTAAATATTTTTTTTTAGTTTTGAGATTTTGATTTTTTATTAGAAGTTAATTAAGTTTTGTGTTTTAAGAAAATTTATGGTTGATTTGAAGAAATACTGATAAAAAGGTATGTGTGTTCATCTATCAATTTAATTTTGCTAAGAGTTTTGGATATAATTATGCTAGAAAATTGTGATTTATTGTGGAAAATTTGTAGAAAATGTTTTGAATTTGTGGAAAATGTGTATGAAATTAGAAAATTTGTTAGGAAAATATGAAAATAGAAAATATGTTAGGAAATTAGTGAAAATGTTATGAAATAGTTGAAATTATAAAGTAAGCTACTAAATTAGTAAATATGTTAGTAAAATAAAATATATGTTAATAAATTAGGAAAATAGAAATTATCCGTTCATACGAAGTTAATTTGGTTGATTAACTTTGTATAATGAAATTCAATGAAATTCTTATACCCGTTTAAGAGTCAATACATAAGATTGATTGACTGACTCTTAAATTGTCCATTTATTTAGATAGTTTAGGGGTGAACAATTATGTGTTGTGTAGTTTGCTATCTATGAGATTAGGTTTCGGTTGTGGGAAATTCGGTTTATATCCCCTCAATGTTCTCCGAATGCATACTAGATATTCGTTTAAAATATCTAAATCATGCATTTGGAGAACTGTAGGGTGATGTTGCCGAAATCTCCTTTAATCAAAACTTAGCTTCCTAGGTCGCAAACTATATAGCATAGAATGTGCACTCTCAAATGAGATAGGGCCAAATCACTGGAGGTATAAGGAGACGAGTGGATTTTAATATTAACTTATTCCAATTACAGGACAATATTAATGCATTTACTTA